>JAVSCE010002023.1:0-1266537 GCA_032199065.1 Smutsia gigantea
ACATGTTCTCAGTTACTGGTTAACAAATGTAGCCCCAGAACTCAGCACCTAATAGGAAATACATGCATTTCCAAATTCCTCTTCAAATTGGACTTTATCTCACTTACAGGCACAACACAAAGCCAAGATTTTCCTGGAATTACATTCAGAAATTAAAAACAAAAAAATTGTATGGAAGTGCCTTCCCCAGCATTTGAGTCCCACTCACTCCCGTTGCTGCCATTGGTATTAATCCTGCCCTACAAGGTCCAGGTCCATCTGACACCCCTTCCCCTACCCCTGTGATTTTCTGTCTTCTGTTTCACGACCAAATGTCATTCAAAACTCAGGTACAGATGCCACTTGGGAATGTTGGCATAAGTAGCAGGGGCAGAGAGTCCTTAGATTCTAGACTGAGTTTCTGGCACAGCATTTAAACAATTTGAGCTTAGTAATAATGATGCTATCTCTGCAGATTGCATAGGTCAGAAATGTTCTTCCTGCCACGGCTTTCTTTTTTCTTCCAGCAAGCAGTGGACATTAAGGAGTAAGTAAGAGTGGCACGTTATAAGCCATAAATTTAAGACACAATTTAATTATGGCAATAATAATACCTCACGCTTATGAGAGGCTTTTTATGTGTCAGGGGCTGAGCAAAGTACTTGAGATCCCTGATCTCATTTAGCCCTCACCAATATTGGCCTAGCAAGTGGCAGAGGTAGGACTATAACCCAGCTCCACGCATATAGCTCCAGGGCACATGCTATTGGCCATAATACCTCACTGCCCCCACAGAATACTGCTCATTGTAAGACATTTTGATAATATGTATGGTAAACATAAATTATATGTAAAATTTAAGAATAAAACATACTCCATAAAGGTGTATGTAATAGCTGCTTTATGACACTACCAGTGACGCTGAATTACTGTAGATCCTCAAACCCTACCTTAAACACTCTCCAAAGCCCCCGAGTCTTTGCATCTGCTGTTCTGGTCACACGGAATAACCCTCACTGTCCAGTTCTCCTGCTCTATGAGTCTTTCTTCTGTAAGGAGAATAATGTTCCCCCACAAAATGTCCATATCCTAATCCCTGGAACCTGTGACTATGTTAATGGCAAAAGAGAGTCAAACTGCAAAGGAAATTAAGGCTGCTCATAAAATGAGATTATTTTGAATTATTTGGGAGATTAAAATAGGGAGATTAGGCTGAATTATCTAGGTGGGTCCAACATAATCACAAGGGTCCTGAAAAGCAGGGGAGAGAGAGGCAGAAGCAGCCATGTGACCACCGTGGAAGCAGGGCCAAAGACATGCTGTGCTGCGGGCTGTGCAGATGAAGGGAGAAGCCCCGAGCTAAGGAATGTGGGTGGCCTCCAAAAGCCAGAAAAAGCAACAAAACAGACTATTTCCTAGAACCTCCAGAGAGGAATGCAGCCCTGCCAATACCTTAATCTTAGCCGAGTGAGATCCATGTTGGCCTTCTATCTTACAGAACTGTAATACATGCATTTGGATTACTTAAGCCACTATGTTGAGGATTATTTGTTATACCAGTAACAGAAAACTAATATACCTTCCAAGTTCCCCTCTCTCTCCTGCCCCCAGAGCTAGCTGCTACATGCTCTTGGTCTCCAAAGAATATGGTTTTACCAGTATTTAACACTAAGTACCATTTGGAGCCTGGGTCTATACATCTGAGGCCTTCCCTTCATTCCTTCAGTAGCACTATGGAATAGCATCAAAATTGACTGAGAGCCTCTACTCTGCCTCTACTTCATTTCTGCTGGGAGGAGGGGCAATGTTAAGTGAAATGACTAAAAAGCCATGAGCTAGAAGGAAGAGGCTGGGCAGGAGGAACACTCATAAGAGAAGGGGACTAGCAGGAGGATGTCAGAAACAAGAGGGTAAAGCACTTGATGGGACAGAAGGAGAGAGAAGGAAAGGATAAAGGGGAAGACAAGGTCAGGAAAAAGGAAGGAAGGAAGGGGGGCTGGAGGAAGACCCTGAAGCCTGGTGCAGGGGGAGAAGAGGGAAAGAGAGAATAAGGAAGCAGGACCTTGTTCTCTGCGCCCTCCCCGATCAGCCACCTGACCACCTCCTTTTCTGTCTTCCTGAGCTCCAGCCCACTCGCAGGATGCAGCCCTAGTGCCTCCTCCCTGCAGTGGTTCTCACGCTGGCTGCCCTACAGAGGAACTGCAGAAGGACTTCATACAACTGGCCGAGCCTCACCCCTCAGATATTCTGATTTCATCGGCCTCGGTGAGATCTGCGCATCAGGACCTTTTTAAATATTCCCAGGTGACTATAACGGGCAGGCAGGCAGGGTGAAGAACCACTGTCATAAAGCCCTCTCTGACCTCTTCGGCACACCTGGAATGGGTCCTGCCCTCAAACCCAAAGCCCTTCTATGTGTCCCACACTTGGCACTCATCTTCTAAAGCTAGAGAGACTGGACCAAAAAGATTTAAAGACCCAGCCCCTGGAGTCAAACACTAGGATTCAGTTCCAACTTAATCCATTTTTTAATAGCTGAGAGACCTTTGGGAAGCCACTTACTTACCCTCTCTGTGCCTGTCTCTCCATCTGCAGAATCAGAATGAACAGAATAAGAGAGCATTGTTTTAAGGCTAAATGAGTTAATATTTGAGAAGCACATAGAACAGTGTCTGCCACACCAAGTGTATGAAATAAACATTTGTTAGATAAAATAAAATCATCTTGCATCATGTCTGAATTGTTACTCCATCTCTCCATTTTAACCTTTGTGTTTGACCTTTCGTGTATATGGCACCCAGCCCCTCAATTAACAACTGGGCTCTCCTATAATTCCCACTACACCAGAGCCATTGTACTCTGCATAATAGGCACTCAATAGAGTCTGTTAAGTGAACAAACAAAATCAGGAAATAATTTGAAAAACATACAATCTGTTCATTAAAATCAAGAACTGGCTGTGAGTTAATATTTTAAGAACAGTCATTTAAATAATTCTCTGTTGTTCCTCCCTGATGAGCCAGGCCCACAAGAAAGGCACACAGGATACAGGCATTTGAAGGTGAACTGGAAGTAAAAGGAAATGCACAGCAAAGGGAGAAATCCTGCAGCGGGCACTGAAACCAGAGCAACTCTGATTCTTGGAGGTTCAGAGGGACGGGAAAGTAAACTGAGGAAGGAGAGATGGTAGGAAAATATCCAAGTAAGATGAAAGGCCACAGAAAACAAACTCTGCTGCTTCACAACTGTGCCTATGGCTGCCCATGGAGATTTCTATTTGGATGCCTGATTTGCATACACACTCATATACATTTTTACCCTGAAAGTATATATTCCATATGTGTTTTATTTACTCTCATTTCTTTTTTGTCTTTACTAGTTAGCCTCTTTTTTCCTTCACATTACATCAGTAGTTCCTCATTGCAAGAAGCCACTCAGCTTGGAGATGGTGAGTAACTGAAAAAAGACATTTGAGACAAGATGTAAAACTTTGTTTTAGGGCACAAAAACATTTACAAGGCACAAATTTGACAGCCAAAAGATTTCTCTCCAAGGTATGAAAAAGTGTCTGTTCTCTATTTTCAAAGAAACCAAATAAGACATGGTCCCTGAATCACTGTCTGAATGCAAACAGCATTTGGCTTTGATCTGAGTTGTTGAAAACTATGACCAATTTATCCCACGGATGCCAAACCATCAGAGAATGTTTTCAAGCCTGGATTTCCATATCAAGATTCAGCTACACACTGTTTCTCTTCATTTCACATTACACAGGGCCAATCCAAAATAGTACTTCCAACAATAGATGTAGTTGGGATGATGATTTCATATACAGTTAAGGGCAAGGAGAAGAAAAGCCCTTTTCCTATAGACATACTCCTGTGGCCTGGGAAAAAATATAAGAACATAACTGAACAGTGAATTGGGTTACCCGATATAAACTCCCTCTTCTAATGTATTAATGATGACTTCATAGGCAGGCTCAGCCAGTTTCTGATTGAAAGGGTGATAACAAAAATCTCAGAAACTCATTTTTCTAGTGTTTGTGCCCCAAAGAATTCACCCTGGGCCCTGCCTGCTGTCAGCCTTCTCCTGCTCTCCACCTGGTCCAACAAAAGTCACTGGTGATTTTCTGCATTTTATTTGCAAACTTAAACTCCAAACATGCCCATCTGGGAGGCAGAGGGGACGGATCCAGCCCCACAGGGCAGTGCATCAGCCACCTTGCAAGCATGTGGGGCACACCAAAAGCCTCCCCTAATGAGTCAATGACCCAGCATTAACCGCCACGGGGTCGCAGTGGGATTTCTTTTTTCTGGAGTGCTATGAGGGCTTGATCAGCACATAAGTCTCCAAAGTCTTTTCCCTCTGCCAACAGCCTTCTGAGATAAGTAAGCAGGAGTGGTGATGCTGACACTTCACACAACTTCTCTGTCTTAACGTATCCAAGTCACCTGAAGATAGGCCCTCATCTAAAATCACGGTCTGCAGCTAGAGATTTGGACTCATTCTGCATTCTGGGTACATCTTTGGGTTTTTTTCTTTTCTTTTTTTATTAAGGTATCATGGATATACAGTCTTCTGAAGGTTTCACATGAAAAACAATGTGGTTACTACATTCACCCATATTATCAGGTCCCCCCCATACCCCACTGAAGTCACTGTCCATCAGTGTAGTGAGATGCCACAGGGTCACTACTTGTCTTCTCTGTGCTACACTGTCTTCCCCATGACCCCCCACACACACACCATGTATACTAATCATAATACACCTCAATCCCCTTCTCCCTCCATCCCCTTTGGTCACCGCTAGCCCCTTCTTGGAGTCTGTGAGTCTGCTGCTGTTTTGTTCCTTCACTTTTGCTTTGTTGTTATACTCCACAAATGAGAGAAATCATTTGGTACTTGTCTTTCTCTGTCTGACTTATTTCACTGAGCATAATATCCTCTAGCTCCATCCATGCTGTTGCAAATGGTAGGATTTGTTTATTTTTTATGGCTGAATAGTATTCCATTGTGTATATGTATATATGTATCACTTCTTCTTTATCCATTCATCTACTGATGGACACTTAGGTTGTTTCCATTTCTTGGCTATTGTAAATAGTTCTGCAATAAACATAGGGGTGCATATGTCTTTTTGAATCTAAGAACTTGTTCTCTTTGGGTAAATTCCTAGGAGTGGAATTCCCGAGTCAAATGGTATTTCTATTTTTAGTTTTTTGAGGAAACCTCCATACTGCTTTCCACAATGGTTGAACTAATTTACATTCCCACCAGCAGTGTAGGAGGGTTCCCCTTTCTCTGCATCCTCGCCAGCATTTGTTGTTCCTAGTCTTTTCGATATTGGCTATCCTAACTGTGTGAGGTGATATCTCATTGTGGTTTTAATTTGCATTGCTCTGATAATTAGCGATGTGGAGCATCTTTTCATGTGCCTGTTGGCCATCTGATTTTCTTCTTTGGAGAAGTGTCTGTTCATATCATCCACCCATTTTTTAATCAGGTTATTTGCTTTTTGGGTGTTGAGGTGTGTGAGTTTTTTATATAGTTTGGATGTTAACCCCTTGTCAGATATGTCATTTACAAATATATTCTCCCATACTGTAGGATGCCTTTTTGTTCTGCTGCTGGTGTCCTTTGCTGCACAGAAGCATTTTAGCTTGATGTAGTCCCACGAGTTTAATCTTTGGGTTTCTATACAAACAGGGTTTAGAGGATTGGGAAGGGGCACAGGGGCGGTGGGGGTGATGCAGGCAGCGTCCAAGGATGAAGACTTAACAGAAGTACCAGATCTTAAGGCTGGAAGTGTCTTTATGGGAGTTCTCAATTCCAAGGAGTCCGAAGATAAAAATAGGTACCTTTTGTAATCCCTTGTCTTTTATTTTAGGTACCTTACTCTGAGAAGAGGTCTCTAAACTTCATCAGACTGTCAATGCATCCACAGCAGAAAGAGTTCCCTCCCCAGGCACCTCTTGGCTCCAGTCCTCCGTTCTGGAGCTGTTTGATGCCCAGCGCCCTCCTCCTCCCACACCAGGTTTACTCTAAACATACCTACCAGATCCGCAGCGCCTGCCACTCCCACCCTAAACCTGCTGCCTCCTCCCCACCTTCCCCAACACCAGGCCCAAAGACCAAATTCTCCCGCAGCCTTTTCTGGTGCTGCCAATCACAGGCGGACCTCTCTCATTTGCATTTTGCACTGTGTATGCATGCGGGGACGAGTCTACACACATGGTCTTTTCTACCTCTACCTGATCTTTCAGGTCTTACACAAGCTTGGAACTCAAACTTACTTATAATATCTGCTGAAAATGGGAATTTATAAATGGGAAAAACTAAAACACAAAAAGATTAATGAAATTTGCAAATCATTAGCTGAGAGACAATATTACATAACAGTTAATGTAGTAAGCCAGACTGCCTGAGTGTAGGCCAACTCTCTACCATTTATTAGCTGGTGTGACCTGGGGCAAGAACTTAGCTGCTATATAACTCAAATCTTCTCAGTAAAATGGGAATAATAGTACTTACCAATAGAATGGTCATGAGGATTAAGGGACTTAATGAATATAAAATGTTTGGAATAGTACTAGACACACTGTAACCACTAAATATTAGCTGTGGTGGTGGTGGTGGTGGTTGTAAAATTGAAGAGTCAGAATTACAATCAAGGACCCTCGACTCCCAGTCCAGTGCTCTTTACACCAGGCTCCATCATCTGGCACTATGTAGCCACCTGCCACTCACTGATCTCCTTTCTTCAGTGTCCCTACTATTGGAAAAATATCCTCACTCCAGGAAAAAAGGATGCAAGCACACACACATATGCACACACACACACGTAATCATGTTCAAGTCAATATGTAAAAACTGCTTTTCTATTTAAGGTACTCCAGAATTTTGATGAAGCTACATGGTCTTCAGTCAAAAAAAGAAAAGAAAAGAAGTAGGGAATCCTCTGTCAACCACAGTGCAAAATAGCCCCTTATATTTAACAAAGACACAAGCCATGGGGTTCTTTATACCTTCTCCAACTCCAAGATAATTCTACTAGCAATTTCTGAAATGTCACCATTAGATATTCAAAATGCCATATGGATAAAAGCAATGATTGTAGAGCCAGGCAGAACTGGATTCAGTCTCAGCCTTCTCACTCATTAGCTCGAGGGCATTGGCTAAGTTCCTGAACCTCCATTCCTGAGCCTATACTATTCCTACTTCATTGGGCTGTAGGAAGCATGCATGAACTGACCTGTGGAAGGCATTCAGCCCAGGGTCTGGCCCCCTAGAAGCACTGGCTGTTAGTACTATTCTTAAGGGCTAATTCTCTTCCTCTCATTCTAGTTAAGGTAAAACCTCCTGAGAGTGCATCTCAATGGACGGTTAAGTTTAATATAACTGTTTACTAGGACCCAGAGGGCTGGAATTCCCCAGGGATTAAATGCTGCTGAGGGTGAAAGTGGGAAGCCAGCAAAAGCCAATTTGCCAAAACACAGTTTATGAAGCCCTTGTCTGGCTGCTGGAAAAGCATTTCCTCCTCCTCCTCATGGTCCTTCTACTCTCTCCCATTCCCTCATGTACTGACTCAAGGGCAGCATATTTTTTTTAAAACATACCACTCCCACCAAAGAAGTGAGAGTCTAATTTTGGATCTCAGTTGATTAAGGAAGTGACCTTTCTCACACTACAATCATGTATCTCAGATGCATTTTCCTGGTGGAGAAAAAAAATCCCATCCATCTATTTTATCAACCTCGACATATTTTTCAGATTGACCCAACAAGGGGTTGAGAGGACAAACATCATGACTGTCTCCTCGATGAGGAGCTTCAAGCTGAACAGTTTATCAGGAGACACCAGTGCCCTTTCCAACAGTGTCTTGTCACTTCAGTCAACATTCTAAAACAATAATATATATGTGACACTTTCCTAATAGGAACTCTCCATTTACAAATGTGTTAGAGAACACTTTTATTTTTAAATGAATGCACTTTCATTTTTAAAAACCCTTAAACAGATTCAAGCCCATTTAAAACAGAGTTAAGCCTACACTTCACCCTCTGTTCCCTCTACCCCTTAACAACACAGCTGTCTTTGAAATTCGTGTGATGGAACTGTAACTTTATTTAACACCATTCAACAAAATATTAGTTCTATCATTGCCTGCACCAAGGCTGCTGGTATTGTTCCTCAAGGAAGAACTCTTCCTGAGAGAAAGTCTTATAGAATACATACACTTGAAACACCTCACTTTGCGTGGCTATATCCTCATCAACTTCCCTGTGCCTCTGGGGTCAGCTGCTGTGAGACACCTGCTCTAAGCCAAACACAACGGGGGGTTCCTGGCAGGAAAAAGTATGACAACAGTTGGTCAGTAGGTGGCGCCATTTCCCCAGTGTTGGCCCTGACCCTAGCTCAGAAGTACCTGAACAAGCTCCTCCAGGTCTGGGCTTCCAGAATGCAAGACTTTGGGACCAGGTGCTTCATGTTCCCTCATAGCATGTTGTCCCAAAACACTATTGCCCTACCGTCTGGAAGGGAACCAGGATAGACATTACCCGTTCCATTTTTTAAAAGAAAATACATTTGCATTTAGAATGATGGATCACAATGGAAAAAAAAACATTTTTTTAATCCATACCTCACCCCATCTCCCAAAGCCTCTGTCATTCCATCTCCACCAAAAAAGATTTCCCCACCCTTTTCTGAGTTTAGAAGAAAGGATACGGCCCTACAAACTAAATTCTAAAGAATAATCATTAAATTCATCTATCTTTGCAAATCCAATGATTGCTCATGTGATAGTCAGTATAAAACCTGTCACAGATTCTCCCAAAAGTCCCACAACCTATCTTTCTTGCTTTAAAAATCCAACTTCATTTTCTGTCAATCTTTAATTTAATTGGATGGACTTTGTAACAGATCAAGATACATTAGCACCTCTTACAACTCAGCCAAGAACAGAGTGGCACCTACAAGGAGCTTGATCTAAATGAAAGATTAAGATCCTGAAGCAGGGCACACCATGTTGGGGACTGAATAAAGTGTGCACACCAAGAGAGTCATGGTAAGTCACAGAGGGGATTGCTCATGGAGACCTGGTGTGGCCAGAGAGGCCTCATGGAGAAAACTAGACTAAAGTAGAATCTTGAGACATAGCTGAGTTTTTGACTGTTAGGAAGAGGAAGAACATCCTTTTCAGGGGAGAAGGAAGGGGAGAGTAATTAGAGGACCAGAAGACGATGGACAGATTTCATCAACAAAGGTGCAGTGAGTACAATAGTAAAGCTAGGAATGAGTGAAGGAGGGCACGGATGAGGAGTAAAATGGCCTTGGTGGAAGGAACAATTCACATTGAGAAACAATGGGGCAGAAAGGCCACAAAACTGTTAGGATAGGCAATGGCAGTTCTTAAATGTTGAACCAAAGAATAACTCCAGACAAGTATCTGTAAGGGCTGCACTGTAACAACAGTGAGCTGCATGCAGTTACCCTATAAGGGTCTGAGAACAACGGCATAGGTGCCAGAAGTACCCCGTTTGGGTCCCAGCTCTCGGGTTTACTATCTATATGACCCAGGTCTGTTTTTTAGGTTCTTGAAGCCTAGTTTTCTCTTCTGTAAAATGTTTTGATAATAGTATCCACTTCATAAGGCTGTTAAAAATCTAAATGTGATGATAAATACAAAACCCAAAGACAAATCCTAAATAAGGAATAGAAGACTGAATTGGCACATCCTTGGCTTTTCCTGCTCAGTATTTCCCAAATTTGTCGAAAAAAAAGAATCACCTGGGATGCTTGTTAAAACCTGTCCCCTTGGAATTTTCTTCCCTTGGAATTTTAAATCAGTAGATCCAGGATGGAGCCCAGATTTTGTTCTTAAAAGTATTTTAGGTGATTCTCACCATCAAAGAAGTATGGGAAATGCCGACAGTCTCTCTGAATGGTGGTTTTTAAACTTTATCCTGCACCAAAATTCCTGGATACCTGTGAAAATACAGACTGCTGGTCCTCATTTACAAAGTTCCTGATTCAGTAGGTCTGGGTGGGGTAGGGCCTGAGAATGTTTCTAACGAGTTCCTGGGTGATGCTGACATTGCTGTGGGAAGAGAAAGGAGGACCACCCTTTGAAAACCACTGTTCAAAGCAAAGTGCACAGACCTGGTGAATCAGAATCACCCAGGGTGCTGGTTAACCTTGGTCCTTCCAAAAGGCCAGAAACTAGCCTAAGATTTCACATTTATAACAAGTACTCCAGGTATTTCTGATGCAGATGTAGGTTTAAGAACTCTTCTCTAGATACAGCTTAATAATGTTACAAGGTGCACACACACCCACACACACCTCTTAATTTTAGGTCATGACATGATTGCAGAAACGTTAAAATGTGAAAATCATGTGTATCTTAGAATAGAGAAAATGATGTATATCTTAGAATAGAGAGAACACGGTTGGCTAATGAGAAAAGAAAAGAGTATGTTCAGTGCCTTTAACTACTAGGTTAAATTCAAAATATATTTTGAAGGTACATGTTTAAATATCAGTCTTTAAATCAAGAAAATGGCCCGGATCAAGCTCCCTTGTATATAGCTGTGACCCAACCCACTCTCTCCAAAACGTAGCCTAGCCTTCCCTTGGCAATGTAGAGGCTGACCTTCTAGACAGCTTTAAAAAGTCCCGATGCCCACCCTGAAGATTCTGATTCAATAGGTGACAGGTGTACTCACATCCCCCAAGCAGTTCTGTGGGCAGCCACGTTTGAGAACTAAGGCTTTAAAGGCATTTGTAATTTGGCGTGTTTAGGAAGAAGACATCTTTTTAAAATATCAATCCAAGGAAGATACAAAATTCCTACAAAATAACATTGGCAAACAATGCTGATGGGAGTATTAAAAATTTTAATTATCTATGGCTAAGGATTGTTCATACTTTTTTATGTGATATCTGTTTTCATCAGTCACAGATTCTAAAGGTGTCTTTTTAAAAAATCATTGGGTATTATATCATGTGAGTCCTTCTATGTGAAACATTCATGAAGCTCTGAGTTTACTGTTCATTTTGCCTCAGACCTAAAGAATTCAAACAATTATGAATGAAGTAGTACAAGTAAAGAAGTACTTTGTAAACTGTAAACTGCCAAGCAGATGGAAGTTATTACCAACAAATCCCTATTTCAGCCTCACTCAAAGCAAGGGAATTGTTATTTGTATGATTTATGATGAATAATATTAATGTAGTACCTCTACATGGTGAAATCCCTGCAAAGACAAGCTTAGAGAAACCTGAAAATGCTTGTAATGTGAGAAAATTAACTAGAAAAAAAATACAGAAACTAAGAAATGTCAAAATAAATTATCTCAGCAGTTGGAAAAGGAGAAAAGCAGGAATGTTCTCCTGCTTTAAATGAACAAATACACTGATGTGGTTAGTAGCCAGGTACTGCGGGAGAAGGAAGACACCTACGCAATGAGGGAAGGCAAGAAAGGCCCTCTAGCGTTAGACTAGATTTAGAAGTATCAGTATGAACCAATGAATTTTTAAAAATAGACATCTCCTAGTTAGGTCCACTGAAAGCACCTAGAATCCATGAGGTGCTTCACTAGTGACGAGCACACCTCACTCCCAGAAGTGTACCCAGATTTTAGTTTCTAAAGACATTCTCCACTAAAAGGAAGCAGGACTCTGGGTAAACAGCTGGTTCCAGAGTTAAGGCAGGAAAAGTACAAAGTGAGACATAAGCATCTTGTGGCATAAGTAAATCCTCAAAAACTGATAAGGACAGGTCAAAGAACTTAAAAGGTTGCAGAAGTGCCCTCTGGCCAATTGTGGGCAATTTTAGCATCAAAAACAGTAGTAGTAGTTAAAAGAACACTGAATAGAAAGAAACCAGGTGTCCATTGGGATACAAAGATATAAAAGTAAATAAATAAATGGGGAAGGGAAAGCTCTTCTTTACAGAGCTAATAAATGCAGAAAAAATGTTAATTTTAAAAATCACAAATTTGCAACCTCCATAGTAGTAATAGATTAAGATGACAATTTTCAATGGATGCTAAAACTATTGGGTGAAAAAGTCTGTTGGTGAATAGGATATTTCCAGTCTCAAACTATCTCCCTTTCAAAGATGACTTGCTGACTACAAAGGAGATAAGGGAAACCCCCCCCCAAATGATCAAAATGACATCTTGTGCCTCTTAATATGATGCACTGAGAATACAACACTAACATAGCATTCCTGCCAAAAGTGCATAACCTGAATCTCATAACAAAGAAACAATCAAGCAAACTCAAATTGAGGGGATTCTATAAAACAGCTGGCCTATATTCTTCAGAAATGTCAATGTCATGAAAAATATGAGGAACTGTTCCAGATTAAAAGAGGCTAAATATATACAGGACAACCAAATACAATGGGTGATCTGACCTGGATTCTGGATTAGAAAAAAAAATTGCAAAATTGAATATTAACTGTATATTACATAACAGTACTGTATCAATCCTGAATTAGATCTTGCATGGTGGTTATGTTAAGAGAATGTCATTGTACTTGTAGGGGGTACATACATGCTTAAGTATTTGAGGTCATGATGTCTGCAACTTACTCTGGAATGGTTTATATGTGGAGGGGAAGGACTGAGAAAGTGGGGGAAGAGAACTCAAACGTGGAAAAATGCATTTACAAATGGTAAACCTAGGAGAAGGTATATGGGAGTTCATTATTCTGCAACTTTTCAGAGTACATTAAATTTTTCAAAATGGAAAATTGTTTAACTAAAAACAGTGTTCTAAAATTGTGTAGCAAGTAGCTCTTAATACTGCTGAGATCAGAAAATTTCTATCACAATAATTGCATTGAAATGTACTTGATGAACAATGTGATGAGTAAATTAACATTAGCGAATGATTCAGAATCAAATTCTAATCTATCTACCTATGGATCACAAAATTGTTTTGTTTTGCCCACAGGACTGGGCCTTGCAGATTTTTTTTTAATGTGGTTGGATTAGTTGCTAAGTAATAGGTATAAAAATCATGATTTTTTTTTTTGCCTTTTTTGAAAAATAAAGAGCTGACAACACTCATCCTTCCAATGGGCTGAGTCACAGAAACCCCACAGGTCGTGTTCTCTATGGGTCACTGAAGTCCCCGCCACCCTAAATGTCTCCCTGACCCAGCCTGCTTCATTCATTCCAGTTACCTGCCTGGCTGCAGGAAGAATTTAAGTTTGTGTGCTCTCATTTAGGCAATAAAGAGAAAAGTGAGATAATTATCTCTGGAAAGGATCTGAGAAAGAAGTGGAACCTGAAAAAGCATCTCAAACAGCATGTCCAAAACTCAGTTATTGATTTCTCCTTTCTGCCCCATCTCTACTTTACTGACAAGCCAAAAACCTGGGAATTATCCTTGATGTCTTCCTCTTCATCAACACCTACATTAAATCTATTCCTGAATACTACAGATTTTACTTCCTAAATATTCTCAAATCTGTCCATCGAGCTCTATTTCCAACATTAAAGCCACTGTCGCTGCCAACACCACCACCACCACCAAAACCAGCACCACTACTGCCATCACCACCCCCAACACCGACACCACAATCAGCACCACCATCTGGCAACCTCCACCCTTTTTCAAGCTCCCACTCTCTTATGTCTAGACAAAGCTTTCTAAGTGGTTCATCCATATTCATTCTGGCTTTTCTTCAATCTAGTCACTTACACTGAAGGCAAAGAGATGTTTTTTTCAAATTGCAAATTTTGAAGCCAGCCTCCTGCTTAAAAACCCTTCAATGGCTCCCATAGCTCCTGGGATAAAGGGAAAACTGCCTGAAAAGGCCTGCAAGGCTCTGCATGGTCCACAGTTCAGCCATCTCTGCAGCCTCATTTCCCATCTTTCCCCTCTGCTTTCCTATTTCAGCCATCCTGATATTCTTTAAGTCCCCAATATTCAGAATAATCCCTTTTTAAAAAAACCTAAGTGCCCAGGATTGGATTAATCATAATTCTTGGTTTATCACACCATCAAAATTGGCTGATGCATGGCTCTCTTTATTTTTGTATTTAAAATAATATAATGAGCTTTTTAGAACTCCCCATCCACCCCAGTGTCCAGAACATCACCAATAATTTAAGTCCCTTTATGAACTTCCCCATTTCTTCCCCCTGCTACTCCTCCTCTGACTTTTCACTCTGTTTTGTATTTTTTGTTGCTTTTTTCTTTTGTTTTATCACATGTTACATATCTAAGCAATGCACTGTTTAGTTTTCTCCAGTTTTTAAACTTTATAAAAAGGTATCATGTTGCATATAGCCTCTAGAACTTGCTTTTCTTCACCCAACATTACAGGCCAACATTCATCCACATAGTTGTGGGTAGCAGAGATGCTTTCATTTTTATTGCTGTGTAATAGTCCACCATGTGAATGTCCCCCTGCCTGCAATGCTCTTTGTCTTCTTGGCCTCCTTAAGTCTTACTTAGTCTTTAGATCTCAGCTCAGATGTCACTTCATCAAATGTTTCCTGACCTTCACACCCAGGCCAGACCCTCTTATTTTTTATAGACCTTCAAAGCACTCTGCATGTCTCCTTTGTCACCATTACCACAGTATCAATTTCACATCACATGACAGATTGTGATCTGTCTCCCACCTACTTCTCTATGAGCTCATGAACAGGCACCATGCCTGTGTGTGACTGCCATTATAACACCAGCTCCCACTTAGCACATCATAAAGACTCAATAAAAGCTGTTGTTTGAATAAATGGATGAATCATGAAAATAAGTATTTATCTCTACTAAACAATCCATCTAACTAAACATTCTCAGAGGTAAATAACTGTAAAACCAGTTCTTCTTCCCAACTTTCATTTATTTTTAATGAGATGATCGTTCTTTCACAACTACCCAGGCTTACAAAATTTGACATTATGTCTGATTCTGATCTTTCCCTAACCCCTTACATTTGATTACTTACTCACTTATTTCTATTTTGAAATGATGTTTACCCCAGTATACCAATCCTAACCTCACGTGCACATTCATGTGCACTGTGTTCAGTTCCTTAAACTATGCCTGATAATTTCGCATCACTTTATCTTTGCTTATGCTGTTCCCTGTTTCCAGAGAGCCCTTCATTTCTGAGTATTTATATCCTACCCAATGCCCACTTCAAATGCCACAGCCCTCCAAAACACTCCCCAGAGTTCCCAGATGGAATGAGGTCCTCAATCTCTAGGTCATTATCACACAATACCTTACATAGTGCTTATTTGTGCACAATCAGAAGTTCTTCTTGATGTATTGAAACAGACATGGGCTTTGTATTCAGATCTGAGTTCAAATCCTTTCTACTACTACCTACTGCGAGACCTTCAGAAATAATCTATATATGAATAATAGTACCTACCTCTTGGAAATATTGCTCACATTAAATAAAAGTACATAAATACCTGGAAAGTGCTAGATAGGAATTGTGGGGAAAACGAACATTCTGACCAGGATTCCCATCTGGCCTTAATGGTGCCCACTGTGTATATAATAAGAGCTTCTTTGCATAATTATGGGATGTTTACTGGCAGCAGAGCCACTGGTCAGTCACAGGATTGCCAGTCCAGGGTAGTGGCGGAGAGGAAACACCCATTCTCTCCTCCCCTCCATTCCTGGGTAATTGGTCAGGCTCCTGCCAGTCACCAAGGACCAGCCCACAGAGCTCCTCCCTGTGCTGTAGCATGGCCAAACGCAAGCTGGGAGAGAGAGCCAGGCAGCCTGGGTTTGGAATGAGGAGAGCCATGAGAATAAACCTTTTCATTCCCAACTTCTGAGCCTTTGCCTTCCTTTGGTCTCGGCAAATTCATAGAGAACTTGCCCTGGGCAGGGAACCCCCTCCTCCTGGAGCTACAAGAATCCTCTTCCCACTTACCCCATGTTTTTCTGATAAAACACTTGCCTCACCACCCTCACCCACTCCTCTTACCCTTTCTTACTAGTTGGAGGGTGAGGAGAGGTAAAACTAAACAAATAAGCAAATATGTAAGTTTAAACATATAAATAAGAATTAAATAAAGGGACAAAATAGCTAGTATACCAGGTAAGTGCTAGTGAGAACTAGAAGGCAGGAAAGACAGATGGAGATTGTTGGGTGGTGGGAAGAAGTTGCAATTTACAATTAAGTGATCAAGGCTTAATAGGAAAGGTGAACTTAAAGAAGGAACAGAAAGTAGGTGTGGGAGAGAGCAAGGTGCATATCTGGGGAATGATGTTTCAAGCAGAGGGAACCATCAGATGGGAGGCACTGAGGCGCAAGTGGACTTGGACTAACAAGGAACAGAATGTCAGTGTGTGCAGGGCAGAGCCAGCAAAATGGAGAGAAGGAGATGAAGTCAGGAAGGAAGTAAAGCCCAGGTTGCTAGGGCTGTGGAGACATTTGGGTTTTTGCTTTGAGAAAGCCATTGAAGAGTTCTGAGTGATATGATGACTTATGCTTCAGCAAGATCTCTCTGGATGTCATGTTGATTAGAGGTAGCAGAGTAAAGACAAGATCACAGAAACAAACGATTCAAAGAAGTGATTTGCTCAAAGCTGTGCCTTCTACTCAGTGAAATGTACAGCAGGGATTGGCAAACAATGGCTCAGAGATCAAACAGGGTTCTCAGCCTGTTTTTGCATGACCTGTAAGGTACTAATGGTGCTTCCATTTTGAAAGGTTAAAGGAGGAAGAGGAGGAGAAGATACAGAAACTATATACAGCTCACAAAACCTAAAATACTTAAAATCTAGAGAATATTTCCCAACACCTGATATAAAGCATCAAGCTGGTTGCAGGTCCTCAACAAATTTAGGAGGAATACATGAGTAACTTAGTTGCTGAAAATATTATAAAGTAATAGCTGCCAAGAAACATTTATTACTCTACCCTTAAGCTTTACAAACAATGTCATTTCCATGGAGCTACTGAAAAATTTCACCTGGTTTTCAAAACTGTAAACCAGAAGGCATTTTCTCATGTAAGCAATGTCATAAATAACTGCCAGATAAAACTGAAATGGAACAAATACAATAATTTTAAAAACCATTTGTATAGACCTTTAAACTTAATAAAGCATTTTCATGTTCACTATGTAACTTAATCCTCACATCAACTCCATGAGATAGGTACTATTTTCCACTAGAAATTACCACATCCTAAATCCTTAGTGATTTTTCAAGAAAAGTTGAAATTCAGAATGTTAAATCTGTTAATGCCATGATTGACTTTCCTATGGGAATTCTGGATGCTAAAATCAACAGCGATTTTCAGTTCAAGATGGGGGACTAGGAAAACATATTCACTTTTTGTTCCTCCTGAAAGCCATATTTACATAAAAGCACAGAAATACTAATGTTAATAAAGCAATAAAAGCCAAGAGACTGTGGAAGTCATTGACCACTAAAAATTTTCAAAACATTTCTAGAAAGCAAAAAGTGAAATGGAGGAGCGATGGATAAAATCATCGAGAAAAGACTGCCTAAGAAGGGGCGGCACACAGCCAGTGGGCTTCTGCTGAGCCCTGGTTATACTAAAAGGCAGAAGAGAGAATATGGACTACAAACAGAGATAGAAGTTATTTTAGGGAAAGAAGTTCACTTAACGAGCTCCATGGATCCCTCAGTCCGCCCTCATATTAACTCTGGGTGAATTACAGTGGATTGTCAGCGAGCAAGACCAGCAGATGCAGTGAGAGGTTCAACCACAGGCTGTCAGCTGTGCTTGACTGTCACCACTGCAAATCCCATCCAGGGCTGACCACTCCTTAGATTCATTTGATGTAACTGGAGATTGGTGCTTCACAAATTGTCAAATTACAAGAAATTTCATCTGGCAACTATAAAATTGCTATTATTACTAAAATATTTGTATTCATTGTCAAATAAATTATTTTTTTTAATTTTGCCTTGACAAATTCTGTCTCCACCTGTCTGCTTCCACCAAGCAAAATTATCTCAGAACAAACATTTGCCATCTAATATTATTTTGCCTTACAAGGACAAGTAAAAGAATATTCTATATTTCAGAAAGCATGCTGTTCATCTATTCCTCTTGGTCAGGGAAAATCAAGAGGTATATTTTTCTGGGATATATTTGTCCAAATATCCTTTCTTTAGTTCCAAAGCTCCAACATTCAGATGTTTAATGAAAAATTTCTTCTTTGGGAAAAAATGATGGCAATAACATGACTACAATGTTTTCAAATAAGTCTGATGTGTGATCACCATTTTCAGAGTTCCTGTAAGAAACCTTTGTCCAAAATTTGCATCAGCTGGCTACTTTTGTTCCAACAAGCAAAATCAAGGGATTGTTTCCTTACTGAACTCTTCTCAAATGATATCAAGGAGTTATGGGTAAATGCCGTAACTGTAAATCACTTCGGCTCCTGCAGAGGTTAGAAAGGGCTTACAATATTTCTTTTTCAAACACTTTGATTCTAAGCAAAGCCTTTTGTGTCCTACCAACCTCACTGTTTGTTGGAGATGGAAATCCAAATCTTCTCTGACATGTTATAAAAGGAATCTCATGAGCAGAGAGCTAAAATTAATTTTTCAATATATGAATATTATGTCCAATGTTATGGAAAATAAAATTTTAAATATGTATGCATACATGCATTTAATTGATCTATATGATTCTTGGTTCTGAAACCCCTGTAAGCCGTACGTCTGATACACAACATCAGTGCCATGAGAGAGAAAACTCACCAATGAAGAAAGCCAAAGAAACAAGATTCAGCCTTGGCAAAGCCACGCGTAGGCCTGGATTTTTCAAATCTTTGTCTCTGAAGCTTCCAGCTTCCGGACAATAATATGTGTTTTCCTTGTCCTGAACAGCTAAGAGTAAGTCTCTTCTCTTGGGCATAAGAATCTCCAGAGTTATATTTAGGTGCTGTTAACCTTAAAAATAAAACTGTCAGTTATTTTACTGACAAAAGGGGTTCATTCAGGAACAACAGAGAATTGCAGTTTGGGACAAGCAAGCTACAGCAAAAGCACAGGCATGTCTGGGGAACAACAGAGAGGAGGCCCTATTACAGAAGAAAGGGCCACTGGCATGGCTGCTCATTGGCTGAGTTGTAACAGTCCTGTTGGCTGAGCTCTTTTGGGAGCTGCTGCTGGGGAGGCAGAAACTCTTCTCTTCTCCTATTGGGTGTGAAAGTGGATGAGATGGAGTTGCCAGGTGTCCTTCTCTTCTTTCTGTAGGGTCCACGATAGACCAGGGGGTGGGAATGAGAGCTCCCCCTGCAGGCCCCCAACTCCACCTCCCTTCAGCTTCTCTACCAATTCTCACTATGCCAATACTGTGTAGGGAACAGCAGCCCCAGCTGACAGGCTCACAAGGACCAAATTATGCCAATCTTACTTAAGCCAATACATTGCACCAGTATAACTTGCAATAAATGAGACATTTGCTCTCTAGACATGAATGAGATGTGACTTAGTCCAAGAAGGCCAGAAAACTGGCTTTTAATCTACATGGAATAATCCACTGATAAATCTCTTTCAGGACAGACCACAATTTACATAGAATATAATTTTTAGACATTCGGATCCTTCAAACTAGACCAGAGAAAATCTGGGCTGCAAGGCCCAATTAGAAAGTGGAATGGTGCTATGCTGACAATTGGCAGTCCCTAACCTACTTTCGGAGGAGCAAAGAAAGGCCCTGTCTGTTAGGAAGGATGTTGTGGGCTGCCTTGCCCAGTCAGGGACAGCCTCCAGTCCTCTCTTCTGAAATCACCTGCCTGGCTGGCGGCTGCAGAGAAGGAAGGTCTGGCTTTGAGCTTCCTGGAGAATCAGGGAAGGTCCGGGGAAGGCAGGTTACCGTGGCTCCGTGTGGCTTTGAGCAGGCCCTGGCCGCTGGGACCCCGGGGGGGACGGGGCTGGCCACCACACACTGGGCGCTGAGGGACCTGCAGAGCCAGGGCCCAGGTGGTGTGGGCATTGATGGATGAGCCCACTGCAACCCTGAATGGTCCCTCATGGTGGTCTACCTGGTGCCCACCACCGGCAACTGTCAGTGGTGGTCCCAGGTGCTGGAAATTCCACCACGCCCTGTGACCTTTGGTAAGGTCTCCTGGGGTGGGGGGCTTTGTGACATGTGCCCAGGTGACATCACAACTGCAGTTGCTGGGCAGCTAGCTCAGTGTGTGCTTGGCCTCCAGAAGAGTCAGAAGCAATGGAGATGCTCTCCTAGTTTCATACTCTATTCTTGGATCGTTTTGCACACAACTGATTGTCTGTATGGGCAATTTCCTTTCTAAGTTCAGTGCCCCATCTCCCAGCCATCCCCAGCCCCACCTTCATCATCCTCTGCTTCTCCCGCCCCGGGACGCTGCCCCTCCCGCCAGGGAGCACCCCGCCATTCCTGCACCTGCCGACTGCAATGGTCGTGGGCTGATCCGTCCGGATCGTGTGCGGCGATCAGGAGGCTTTTCCATCCAGCCCGAGGTGATATCCTCTCCAGCAGTCCAGATGCTCCCCTCTGAGCCTCTGGCCCTCAATGAACTGGAGAGACCCACCGAGGAAGCCCACCTTCTCAGCACATAATTCCAGGATGTGTGGACACTTACTAGCCAGAAGCATCACTTCTCTTTCAGGGCAAATACGTACTCTCCGGCATTCGTGATCTGAGCAGGTAGCCAAGGCTGGGAAGCCAGTGCCAGACGTTCACCTCCCACTTCCTCATCCAGAAATGAAGGTCTGAAAAGAGCCTGCAGAAGGGATGAGAGAGGAGGAGGAGGACCACATAGAGCCATAGGATAATGAGAACAGGGGCCCCCGTGGCAGTGGGGATGTGTCATCTGCATCTAGGCCCCTAGACACCAGCAGAGTTCTCCCCTCCCTGGAGTGTAGGCCAGGGCCTCTGGACCGCCGTCTTGGGCCCCAGAAGATGGCTTGAGTGAGACCACCCAGCTGTCTCAGGTGAGCTCCTCCTCTGAAGACCATATGGCCGCTGCTTCTTACAGCCCTTCTGGAGATGTCCCGTCTCCTGGGAGGCTTGATCCACAAGCAACAGTGCTCCCTGACCCCAGCCCATGCTGCTCCTGGCTGCCAGAGACGGCCACAGAGGACGTGCCGGGTGAAGACCATGAGCCAAGCTCTGCAGACTCACCGCCGTCTGGGAAGGAGATGCAGGGCACAAAGCCTGCAGTCATGCTGTCCAGGAGCTCTTTGCTGGGACCTGCCAGCAGCAGTCCCCACACGAGGAAAGCATCCATGCCTCTGGTGTTCCCGCTACCACAGCCACTGACCCTACCAGCGCCACGGGATCGTGGGGAGCTGCCCCCAACCCCTAGACTTCCTGGCTTAGCTGTTGCCAAAAACCTGGGCAACCTGGAGAAGAGCACTGACTGTCAGAGAAACAAAAGCTTGGAGGATAAAATAGAGGTTATGGCTGATGGCAGTGCCACTCAGCCTGCCCCGTCCTCCTCCCCACCTGCCCCAGAGACTGCAGGCTCTGGGCCCTTGACCACTCACACCTTAGAGGTCCCTGCAGTGGGAATTCCACCAGCATGCCCAGCAGTTGGGACAGAAGCTCGCTGCTTCCCTCAATAACTCTGTTCTCACTGTCCCATTAATCACTTCCACCGCAGGCCATCCCACCATGGCCACCCAGGCACCTGCAGGCTTGCCCCCCCCTCACCTACTTCAGATCCTGCTATGAACATGGACACAACTCCCCCTTCCCATGCTGTCATCCTCACTTCTCCCCCAGACTCCACGGGGAGACTGACCACAGGCACCCTGCAAATGACCAGTCCCCACCAACCCACTTTTATTGATCCCCAGCCACACCCTCATTTGTAACCAGCCCGCTGGCCCCCAAGCCACCCCTCAGCCCACAACTGGGATTCTTAATGGGCAGCCCCAGAAAGCCCGTCTCCCCAAGGTTCTCGCATTCTCCAGTTCATTCCTCACGGCGCCTTCAGTCTGCCACAATGCAGCAGGCGGCACCTCTGCAAACCCTACTTTTGATGAGGATGCCATGACACATCACTGCCTTCCCAGGCTGTCATTTTCCATCCCCCCTGTCTCTGGGACAAACCACTTCCTGGCTTCCAAGGTACCTCCTGGATCTCAGAACTAATCAGGTAGTGGCAGTACTGCTTCAGTCCATGTCTCCACCTCTTTACCTTCCAAGGTAGATGGCCGAAAAAATGCAATTTCTACCCATCTCTCTGACCCAATAATCCCAGTTCTTGGAACTCTGATGGGAAGAAGCCTAAAAAATCTCTTGGAAAACAGGTGGCCCCAGGCTCTCTCGCCACCTTATGACTGCACATGCTGACTCCTGAAATCTGTGTGCTGACTCTAAGGGCTGACAGTCCAAGGGGAAGGAAAGTCTGGAGGAGGGAGAATGGGTTGCCCCTTCCCTCTTCTCTCCCACTGCTCTGAGCTCACTGGAGGCTAGGTAATCCTTGCTGTGGCATAGGAAACCACTCTATCATTTTATTTTATTTTTTTAATGTTTCAATTTTGTGTGTGTGTCTTATTCACCCAGAGGCAGCAAAATGCAAGCAAACCTCACAGGTATCACATTGCCAGTTCCTGCACTTGGCGCCCCTGTCAACACACAACCACCACCACCAGTGCACTTAGAGTTCCTACCAGCATGCCCAGGAGTTGGGACGGAAGCTCACTGCTTACAGGTGCCACACCAGGCCCACTCGTGCTGGCAGCCCCTGCAGCCCCTGTGGATGGGGAGACACCAGGGCTCAGGGTGCCCGCCCTAGGCCCCACTCATCCACAGGCATCCTAAGCAGTCAGCAAGAAGTCACACAGGAAGGGCGAATGTGGCACTCGTATTCCTCACAGTGAGATAATGGGGACTCTGTATGGCCACAGCATGGCTGCCCCAGGAGGACAGGCAAGCACCTCAATGGTAGGACACCCTATGAAGACCACCTTAAATCCAAGCATGTGGGGCCCACCAGTCCTAAACACAGATGGTGCGGTAAGGGGAGGCCACCCCACTGTCCCCATGATGGGACGCTGTAGTGTCCCCACACTCCATCAGTGTGCTTGGACCCCAGCTGGACATGTAAGACCTCCTACGTGTGGAGGGACCACCACCATGAAAAACAAATGTGGGTCAAAAACCATGTCTGCTAACACCGTCCATCAGGGTAGCGGGGGCTCACCTGGACATACCAAAGCCAATGCCACTAAAAAGGCCAGCACTGTCACTGTGCCCAACTACCCATTTCTAATTCCACCTTCATGCCAAGCACCTGGGGCACACCTGCCCAGAAAGGTGCGAAGGTAGAGGACATCACCACTCCCATGACTGGAGGACCTGGTGTTCCTGGTTTCCATCAACACAGCTGGTGCCCACCTGGCCAGGACACAGGTGACATGGAGGGAAAGACATCTCACCTGTAATAGGAGGGCCCTGTGTCACCACCTGCCATTCCAACACCTGGAACACACCTCCCCAGAGCACAGGTGGTGGTATGGGCCATAGCACCATTCCTGCTATGACTGGATATACTCATGGACACCATCAATACAGGGCACCTGGGGCCCTGCTAGCCCAAAAAATGCAGGTGGTGCAGTGGGGGATAGTACCATATGTTTTTAAAGAGAAACTATTCTCAGCCTAAACACCTGGCCCCGCCCTGACCAACAGCAGGTAGCCCTCTGGCTTTGCAGGAGCGAGCAGCATCTTTAGAGGCTTCTGGTCAAACAGCCATGCCTGGACTCTGGGCACAGCAAGCTGCACTTTGCCTTTCAGGGCACCCTCAGTGCCTCATCAGAACTTCACAGGAACCACCATCCAATTCTGTCCTCCCATCATGAATCTCAACAAATAGTGAAGATGATGTTTGTCTGAAATCTGTATGTAGCACGAATGCACTTTGATCTACTAGAAAGACAATCTGCTTTTTATGAAAATTCAACCTACTCTCTTCCTACAGCAAGCCAGAAGTCCACACCTCAAGAGTGTGTATGTTATAAGGACAGTTTTCTCTAGTCTTGGAACTAACAAGACCAATAATAACTAACTAACTAATTAAATAAATTGGCTGTTTATAAGTACTTCATTTCTTCCTGTCCATTTACCAAAATATATCTCAAGAGTGTGTATGTTGTAAGGACAGTTTTCTCTAGTCTTGGAACTAAGGAGACTAATAATAACTATCTAACTAATAAGCTAGCTCTTTATAGGTGCTTCATTCCCTCCTGCCCATTTTCTAAAATGGGCCTTAATCTTTCCAAGATTATGCATATGCCTTATATATTCATATTAAACCTTGTTCTTGTTAATCTGCCTCTGCTCTGTCTTTACTCTCTGACTCAGTTACAGAGGAAGAATTGACCTATGTGAAGGGTGATGTTCTGAGCCAGACTTAACTATGCAAAATTTTCTGTGGCCCAGCAACTGGGATGTGGAAGTAGCCATACCTTATGACTGCACATGCTGACTCCTGAAATCTGTGTGCTGACTGTAAGGGCTCACAGTCCAGGGGGAAGAAAAGTCTGGAAGAGGGAGAATGGGTTGCCCCTTCCCTCTTCTCTCCCACTGCTCTGAGCTCGCTGGAGGCTAGGTAATCCTTGCTGTAGCATAGGAAACCACTCTATAATTTTTTTTTAATATTTCAATTTTTTGTCTGTGTCTTAACATAATTTAGTCTTTGGCCAATCATCCTCACACATTCCCACTTCACCCTGAAAGCAAAGATTTGGCATCCAGGTTCTTGAGTCTGGAGGAACAACGGAAGAAACAGCTCCTGCCTGCTATATAATTACTGAAATTTTAAGTTTACTTAGACTTTATCATGCAGCTTAAAAATATCAGAAAAGATCCTCTTTAATAACTGACTTGACTCTCACCTAAACTGTTAAAATATCAAATCACATGAGTTAGAATTTGTCCACTCTGGTTGACCCTAGAGTTCTGCAGGGTCTCCACCAGACTTAATAAGGGCAGAATTCCTGACTTTGTGTACCTACATTCTAGCTGGAGGGGAGAAAAGAAACAATGAACATTTATAAATTTTCTGGTAGGTTAGCTAGTAACAAATGCTATGAAGAATAAAGCAGCATATGGGGATTGAGATTGCAGGCAGAGAAAAGCAGGGCTTTCAACTTAAATGGGACAGGATAAGCCTCACTGGGGAGGTAGGATTTGAACAGTCTAGGAGGAGGTGATTGAATCAGATATCTGACGGAAAAGCATCCCAGGTAATGGGAGTAATTACTGCAAAAGCCAAGAAGGAGGATACCTGTGATCTTCAGGGACCAACTAGTAAGCTAATGTGGCTAGAATAGAGTCAGCAAGTGGGAGGGAGGGAGAAGAGGAGGACAGAGACATGGGCTGAGGTCCCTGCACCTGCTGGTTTTGTAATCACACACAGTTGACTCAACCACCAAGTGTCTCAGTGAACTCAGTGCTTTCTCTATGGCCTATTTACCTTGCAAGAGTTTCTAAAGATAATGCAGGGAAGTAACTTATAAGCCATGTTATTATTCTATACATAAAGCTAGATGGATGGAAAGATAAGAATTATGGGCTGACTTTTGGGACTCCCCCCACAAAATTCATATTTGAATTGATTTAGGGTTGAAGCCCTACCCAACAGTGAGAAGGTATTTGGAGGTGGGGCCTTTGGCAGGCTATCAGATTTAGAAGAAGTCATGAGGGTGGAGCTGTCATGATGGAATTGGTGCTACCATAAGAAGAGGAAGAGATTACAGATCTTTCTTCCTCTACCCTGTGAAGGCACAACAAAAACGTGGCCATTTGCAAGCCAGACAACGGGACTTTACCAGGAACTGAATCCGCCTTGATCTTGGCCTTCCTAGTCTCCAGAACAGTGAGAAACAAATTTCTATGGATTAAGCCTCCCAGTCTATGATATTTTGTTATCAGCTTAGGTAGATGAATTAGGTAGGTTAGGCAAGTAGATACATAGATACCTGGATGATAGATGGAGCTAGAGCCTGTACAGAGACATGTATGCTTAATGAGTTCCACGGCAATAGAGGTTTGATTGCCTTCACTAGGCAATTCAAACAGGAGATTGCATTTCAAAAGGAGCATAAAAATGCTTACATTTATGGAGTAAACACATGGAAAAATATAACAGAGCCTAAAAATGCACAGCATTGAGCCTAGTGCAACATTTATGAGATCAGCTCAGTAAAAACAAAGAACACCATCACAGAGAGGCTGCTGGACTCTTCCAGGCACCGTGCTGCCTGATTCATTGGCTCTAAGTTGTTTATTACAGTTTCAGAGGATCAAAGCTCCTGCTCCCTGGATGCAGAGAATCGCCTGCCCTTTGTAGTCAGACCTGCCTCTTGGAAGCAGGGATGAAATCCAGTTTGCTTCTAATAGTTCCACACCCCCTCTCTGCCATGCCCGGCAGTATGACCAGGGACAAATCTTTAAGATTCATACTTTGTGGGCTGAACTCATAAGGGGAAGAAAGGGAATTATTTACTGACTTCCTAACACCACAACCATAAAGCAATATGACCTTCATGTTTAAGCAAACCTACCACAATTTTCACACCAAAATAAGGATGTGCTTCAAAATAGTCTCCTGAGGAAGTAGAGCATATATCTGAATACGTTCTAATAAGGCTACTTTGGTTTAAAAATCTTTTAGATATATCATTAGAGCCTGTGGATTTTATTTGAATATTGTCATTGATGTCAAGTAACATCTGGGTTTTGAAAATAGCAAAAAGTCATTTGGAACTAAGACTAGTGAATAACTGGGCATTTTGGATCAATAATAGGAAGGAATTAAAAAATAAGAAGTGGGTGTGTGTGTCTCATAATTGGAAAAGAGTCCTGAAAATGCTTGCACAACAGCACCCAAAAGTGACCACTGTGAAAAACAACACTCCTCTCACTACACCAGACAGGGTGTGTTTATTATTATTTGGACCACTTCATAGTGATGCTGATAGCATAGGATGCTGACTTTTCCTAAAGACACAGGATGTGGAGTCATGAGCCTTGCCACTTATTTTGTGTTATTGTAGACAAGTTACTTCCTTCAACTTCAGTATTTTTATCAGTAAAATTGGATTAAATAATCATAGGATTATTTTAAGAAGCATATGAGCTAAAACAGGTGAAGAAGCTCTCTGACAACGGTAAGAGGCAACATAAATGTTAATTGTATTATGGTAGTTATTATTATGATTGATATTCTTCCTTAATGGTGCCAAACTTTTCCCCTCCCTTCACACATAAGTTTGGCAGGAGATTTGGATTCTAAAATATCTTCTCATAGAGAGTGAGGTCAATCTGAACACATGCCAGGATTCAAATAAACTGCTAAGGAAAATGCAAGGAAGCAGGAAGCCTGCCAATGACTCAGTAAGCACCATTTTCTGTAAATCACTTGATTTGTTTTGCCCCATTTTCTGTAAGTCATTTGATTTGTTTTGGCTTTGGGTGATTTGTTTCAAGTTCTAAAGAAAAGGATTAACTTCGCTCATCACTTCATCTCACGTTGATTTAAAGACTAAAAGATGTACCCCTACAACCTTAAATAGCATCTTTATGCACTGAATGGCAGCAAACAGCTATTGAGAACTTACTACATGCTCGTTAATTTGTTAAATACTTCTTTCCTCAACAACAGTCTGATATTGTAGGTACTATTTTTGTCCCCATTTTATATAGAGGAGAACATGGGTCACTGAGAAATAAGTTGCCCAGACCACTCAGCAGGTAAATCCTTAAGCAAAGATGTGAACACAGCCAGTGTGACTGCAAAGCCCATATTCTTCAGCACACTCTTGACCTTTCAATGCATAAATCTGGATTTTCTAAACTGCAAGCCCAATCACATTTTTTTCTCCTTTATGTTTTACTTTGAGGCCAGCACAGGACCTATTCTGGGGCTGCTTATGTGCTCCTAATGAGTGACAAATTCCCCTTGAAACCACTTTAAAAAGTAGAAGACCCCCTAATGTGGTGACAAGAACTCTGAGAAATGTGCTAGGGCATAACATTTGGGCCAACATGACAGAAAGAAAGGTTTAGGGAACAGCATACAGTTCATGTTTAAATCAGCATTTACAGTGGACGTTCAGAGTCTAGTAGGAAGTTTAAGCCCATGTCCCTAAAAAACCATCCCCCCTTTGCCTTCTGGTTGCTTTCCATTCTCTAAATCCCTTTCCTGGAAAACATCAATGCTTTTGCAATCCCCTCAAAAAACAAGGATGCTTCTTCTACCTTCTTTAATCCTCATCTGCACTGAAACCAGACAAGCATACTTTAGATTCACTTTCACTTAGCGATGGTGCCAGAACTTTTTTTTTTAAGGTGAATACTATGTTTTGTTTTTATCTTTTCAACTATGAAATCCTGTTCATGTTATAAAGCTTGAGAAATAAAAAAGAAAAAGATGCCTTGGGTGTGAGGGCTATGTATGTCCACAAAGCCTGTCAATATATGTAGATGATGAGTGAATTTTTTAAAGACCTATGAGCGTTTATGGCCAATGGTCTCCATCGTTGCTATGTGTTCAGGGATCAGGGCATTGCTCACTAGTCAAAAACTTAGTGGGAACTTAGAGAACATAATTCTAGGTAACTCAAACAGGTGCAACGAGCAAGGTCCATGCTCACAGTGCGCCCTGTTGAATCACACACAGGAAGAAGATGGCCCTGCAAAGCCTACTGTCTAGTTGGTGGGTAGAACACACAGCATACATCTACATCCTCACTAGACTTCTGTCCCCAACTGCTTTTGTTACATTGCCTGACAATTGTTAAGGCTTCTACAGGACACTTTCTGTGGGAGGCTGAATAATGCCCCTCCCCAAATATGTCCAGGTCCTAATCCCTGGAACCTTTGAATGCGCTATCATATATAGCAAAAGGGCATTTGCAGATGTGATGACGTTAAGGATCTTGAGGTGGGGATATTATCCTGGATTATCCAGGTAGGCCTCACATAATCACAATGGTTCTTATGAAAGGGAAGCAGGAGAAATCAAATTCAGAGAAGAAGGTGATGCAATAACAGAAGCAGAGAATGGACTGATATACTTTGAGGATGGAGGAAAAGGCACAAGCCAAATACAAAAGGTCACTAGAAGCTGAAAAAGGCAAGGGGACAATTCTGCTTTTCACCAGAAATTAAGGTTTCTAATGGTTAAGAACTCCAGTTAATATGTAATTAAAACTCCTAAAAATAATAAGGGAAAAAACTTTGTATGCAAAGAAAAAAAGACATTTTTGGCTGAAAAAAAAAAGTTTAAGGTATGAAAATAATTTTGTCCTAAAGTAAAGCTGGTTACTTCAGAATGGGAAAGAAGAGAAGGAAGGACAAACCAAATGGGTATAGAAAACTGGCGGGAGAGAGGGGTGTTTACCTTGTGCAGTCAAGCTAGTTAAAACTGAATTGTTGTTTTAAGGGGGTTAAAATAGGCTTAATATCAATAGTGTACTCATGTCAAACTAAAACTTAGTTTTCTTTCATCTGCTAAAAGCACAGTTTTCTTGGACTATTGGTCTGATAATAGATTGTGAAAGTAGAATGTGAAAGGTTTTCTTTACCTTGTAAGTAATCTGCCTAGAAAGCAAACATTTTATTTATGTTTTACTAAAATAATTTCCTGTGCTTCATATTGTCTTTATCAGGTCTTTCATTACTTAAGAACACTGAGTCTTCTTAATATTAAAAGAACTAAATTTTTCCCACATCTATGTAACCTTACTTATTGCCTTTAAAATTTTTTGTCACTTTGGTTAAACAGATAATTAAGTATATTGTTTCATAACGATCTGTGATCCTATTTAGTCAAATGTCCAAAACTTTGAGATTTTTAATAAACTTCCCCAAAGCAAATTCTAAATGAAGTCTTTTTGAACCAGAAGTAAACTTCAGGATTTTCCAGAGGGTCTCTGGAACATCTCAAAAGATTTGTTGTCTCTTCTTATACAAAGAGAGATATTAAATTAATTAGGCTTATTTGGTATGTTAAATCACATGGGAAGCCTTGTCAAATAAGAAGTAATAATTATATTATATTTGCATGGCTATGTTATTAATGTGTTTCAGAAACTGTATAAAAAACATTCCTAGAAATCTGATATGCCCTGGTATAACATTATCACTTGTAATTCTAGTTATTATCTTAAAATACTGTATGTCACAGAAATTACCAAATTTTCTTGTCCATGGCATTATAATGAACTCGTGTCAGTTCTTTAACCATGGCCAGTTTTAATTCTTTTGTCATTTACAGTTGTTTTATTCTGATGCTTTTGTAAAAGCGTTCCTCCAATCACATTTTTACCTGTGGAATGCTCTCAGGCCACACAGGAAGGGTAAGGCTTTGATTATCTTGATAGAACAGACTTCTAATGTGGTTTGCAAGAGGACATCAGTATTTTTCATTTGAAGTTTTCATATTAACTTTTTTATGTCCCTGGAATAAAATGAGAAAAGACTGAGTGAAAAAAAAAAGCATTCCTCCAAAAGCACTTCATCTTCAAGAAGACTTGTGGAAAGTACTCAAGTAAAGGTCACACCACTGAACTGGGTAGGAATTTGCAGAACTCTAATGGAGAAACTGATGGCTTTATAAAACTGCTAACAAAAGATCAAAATCAACAAGATTTAATTATATGTAACTGAATGAACTAATGATTATCATTTTTATGATTTTGTTTGAAACATTATGTTTCAATGTTTGTGTTTCCAGATTTAAGGAAACCTTTTTCTCTTTTCTCTTAAGCTATCAGATATTTGGTAAAATATACCTTGGTGAACAAATATGAAACATTTATCTTTTCTCCCTCCCTGATCCCTCCAGAATTTGAAAACTCTATTCTTATTTTCATAGCAATATAGTTATTTGGGTAAGTTCAATAAAAATCTGTTCTCTTTGGGACAGGAAATAATTGGAAAATTGGTTATATTACCAAGGCTTTGACTGAAATGTCATATTTGAGAATGTGCATAAAATTAACATTCAAAGCAGATTTTTAAAGTGTCTGTATGGTCAATCACCATTTTTGCTGCACTTACGTAAATAATCAGGCCAAGTTCGATGAGATGGTTTATTTTGCAAACAAATTAGTCTTACTCTGATTATCTTTTATAGAAAAGAGGATGATTGTAGAGGAAATAATTCTGTTTCAGTAGAAAATTATAATACAATCTGTGGATCAGATTCTACTCCTGTTTTCTTTGAGGATTTGTTACATGTCTATAAACAGAACTAGATCCTGAATTCTAGTTTTCTCAAATACCTGGCTCCAACCCTCCAAACTAATATTTCCAATTTTCCTCCCACCCCTGATGTGGGATCACTGAAACAAAGACTGCCCTTGAGCCTCCTTGGAAGGAACCATACCAGGTTCTCTTCACTACCCAGAAGGCAGCCAAAGTTCAGCAATGTGAACCTTGGGCACACATCCTCCAATTAAAATGGGCTCCTCCACATTCTTGGAAGTGCACACCAGATGGAGATCTTAAATTTAAATTGACTAAAGAGGTTCCTCCCCAGAAGCTATGGCATCTCGAGGTGAACAGCTCTCCCAAGATCACGGATCAGGATCTTCACATCCAATATAAAACTTTACTCCTTTTGCCTTTTCACTACTTGGTTTTTCTTCCTGTTAATGCATGGGAACACAAAGTCCCTAGACTTTCTCACTAAGATGGTTTTAAATAACAGAATTGCCTTAAATTACTTATTGGCTGAACAAGGAGGAGTCTGTGTCATAGCAAGCATCTCCTGCTATGCCTAGATCAACACCTCTGTATTGTAGCAAATACAACAAACAAGCCACTTGGCTAAAACAGGGGTAACCTTTCAGGTACATTCTGTGATTTATTTTATACCAGCTGGGTTGGTTTATGGTGGCCCTCACTAGGGAGTGTAATTCAGTCTTCGGGTATTGCCCTCCTAATGATTATTGTAGTCTTCCTGGTGTGCTATGTTCTCTCAAAGGCTTTAAATGCATGTTTGCAACCATCAGCAGCACATCAAATACATCAAATGGTCTCAGTGCACTTGGAGAAACAGAAACAAAGTGAGCAACAAGATGGAGAGCAAAAACAATTCTTCCACAGACAAGACATTATAACCTATGAGTTTCACAATGAGACAAGAGCACCTTAACACTGATATTGCCTGAGAGTAGGCCTAATGCCAATTTGGTCAACCTCTCATGTATGACAGGATCGCCAAAAGAAGATAATTGTTAAATTAATTAAACAGGGAGGCTATTAGATTAATGTGGCTCTAAGGTCATGGTAGGCTACATAAGCAAACCAAAATCCAATCCTATTAAAGCCTCAGGGTTACAAAATCAAAATGCTAATAACTATGCACAGACAACTGGACTTTAAACTGTAGTCGATCAATAATTTCTGTATTTTTCTTTTGCCATTTCTCTATAAAAGCCTCTCCTAAGCTCCTGTTGGTAGAGCACTCCTAACTACTTTTGGTTTGGCAATGCGCAGTTCAAATCAGTTTTTGCTCAAATAAATTCTTAAAATTATTACTGTGCTTCAGTTTACTTTTTAACAAATATGTATTTGGTCTTTGACGCCCTTTCTGGAACAGAGCTACTTTTAGTTTTACCTTGGAATTTCCTAAATGATGAAAGGGATAAAAAGGTGTCTTTGGGCATGTTAACAAAGTAATTTTGGGGCTGCACCTAGGAATGGGGGCTGGTTGCCAGGAGAACCAACTATGTGATTGGATAGTTGGAACTTTCGGTCCCACCCAGGACCTCCAAGGAGGAAGAAGGTGCGGGTGGTTGAATAAATCGCCAATAGCCAATGATTTAATCAACAATGCTTATGTAATGAAACCTCCATAAAAACCCAACAGGCAGGGGTTTAGGGAGCCTCCAGGTTAGTGAGCATGTGAAGATGTGGGAACAGTGGCTTGCTCAGAGAGGGCAGCTCCTTGCCCTTTCACCATACATTGCCCTATGCATCGCTTCAATCTGGCTGTTCCTGAGTTCTGTCCTTTTATAATAAACAAAAAATCTAGTATGTAAAGTATTTCTCTGAGTTCTGTGAGCCACTATAATAAATTAATTGAACAGAAGGAGTGTATCCAAAACAGAAGGAGTGGATCATTGGAACCTCTGATCTACAGTTGGTCAGTCAGAAGCACAGATGACAACCTGGACTTGGAACCGATGTCTGTTGCGGGGGAGGAACAATCTTGTAGGACTGGGCCCTTAGCCTATGAATCAGTCTCTATCTCTCTCCAGAGAGAGTGCCAGAATTGAACTGAGAACTGCTTCTAGTTGGAGGAAAAATATTACCCATGCTGGAACTGGGTACAGAACTGAGAGGTATGAAGAATGAAAGAGGAGAATGGGTCATAAATATATCTAAACTTTCTACTTTGTGAAGCTGGAGGGCAGGGGCCTTCCAATTCACTGAACAAAGACTGGATCAGTGCCACCACAATGCAGACTCCTCTTTCCAGTCAATGGCAGCAATGCCCCGGGAGTGTGCACAGGCAGCAGCGCCACAGCACGTGTGACCCACAGGCGTGCCGTGGCTCCCCGACCTGGGACTTTCTCCTTTGCATCATTTTCCTCCTGGCATACCTTAGGACTGTGATCACTGACCAACATGCTAAATGGAATAAATAAAATCAATCTTTATGTTTAGCTGTTCAAATTAATTTCTACTTAAATCACCTTCAGAAGGATTCTGTGGAAAAGGACAGCAGGAAGATAAAAGCCTCCACATACACCTGACTCATGTTGGAAGCATGTCAGAGTGTTGTTCACTCTCTCCCCTCTCATCACTGTGAGCAATGCAATGCTCATGTGGCCCGGCAGGTCATGGGGCCCACTGATGGGAAAAGCCGTGGATACTGCTGTCCCAGGGCTTCAGTGCCGGTAAACTGTAGTCCACAGAATTTAACCGGAGGCCCAAGACTGACTCACCCTTGCATCTTGATGATGCCGGGGATCTTGTTCACGGAGCCGAAGAATGAACTTTGCAAACACTCGAGGTAGGAGAGCAAGGGAGAGGCTTTTATTTAGAAAGAAAGTGAGAGGACAGAACTCCTGGCTCACACCAAGGATGCAAAGAAAGGAGGCTACACTGCTTGTGGGAATGCAAACTAACTCAGCCATTGTGGAAAGCAATATGGAGGTTCCTCAAAAAAACTAAAAGTAGAAATATCATTTGACCCAGGAATCCCACTCCTAGGAATTTGCCCAAAGAAAACAACTTCTCAGATTCAAAAAGACATATGCACTCCTATGTTTACTACAGCACTATTTACAATAGCCAAGAAATGGAAGCAACCTAAGTGTCCATCAGTAGATGAAAGGATAAAGATGTGGTACATATACACAATGGAGTATTATTCAGCCATAAGAAGAAAACAAATCCTACCATTTGCAACAACATGGATGGAGCTAGAGGGTATTATGCTCAGAGAAATAAGCCAAGTGGAGAAAGACAAGTATCAAATGATTTCACTCATCTGTGGAGTATAAGAACAAAGAAAAAACTGAAGGAACAAAAACAGCAGGAGACTCACAGAACCCAAGAATGGACTGACAGTTACCAAAGGGAAAGGAACTGGGGAGGATGGGTAGGAAGGGAGGGATAAGGGGGAAAAAGGGCATTACGATTAGCACACATAAAGCAGCGGCGGGGGACATGGGAAAGGCAGTATTTATAGAGAAGCAGTGATTCTATAGCATCTTACTATGCTGATGGACAGTGACTGCAATGGGGTATGTGGGGGGGACTTGATAATAGGGGGAGTCTAGTAACCATAATGTTCATGTAATTGTACATTAATGATAGCAAAATAAAAAAAAAATAAGCTGGGCCTTTTAGCAGGCTAAGATAAATTTTACAGAGTCATGATCTAACTGATACAGTGAAGTCACATGTTATGCTGAGATACTCTTCTTTATCTGCAGAACACTCAAACCCAGACCAAGTTGCTCCTGGCCTTTTGGGCTTTAACTGATCTCACTGAAGAATGTCTATATTTCTAGTCTGGTGTCTTTACCTTGGAGAATTAGTGTGACTCTGACTTTGCATAATGCTTAACACAGAGTTTCAATAGGGACTTCTTTGCGCATTATTACATTGTTCTGACTGTAATTATCTTGCTTTGCTTTTTTTTTCCGGAGGCCCTCACCCAACTCTTCCTAAACCCACAGTCCCTGTCTCATTGAGAAGGCTGGAGCAAGAGAACAAAGATCTCTCCAGGCATTCCCTGGGGACTCCAAGACAGCCCAGATGTCACCATGGCCCCTAAAGAATAATGTGGCTCAGATCCACCTGGCATTCCCACTGAATAAAGCCAGGCAGGAACCCGTTTTACCCATCACCTGGCAGCATACCTCAGAAAGTCACAGCAAAATAGGCAGCACGGGGTGGAATCCAGGGATCCTCACCTGCCATTCTACCTCCCACCTTCTCACCTGTGTGGACAGGTAAACTGTGGCTCCACCGCAAACCATGATCCACTGGCAGATCAGCCCCCATGAAGGGGGCAAACCTAGAGGAGCCGAGCCCAGAGTGCTGAGAAAAATGAAGTCTCCTGACTCCTGAAATCAAGCATGATCAAGTATGTTAAGAAGCAGTTTGCAGTCTGGTGGGAACAGTCTGGGCTGGGATCCTGCTCTGCCTATTTTCAGCTGGGTACCTTCAACGGGATTCTTAAGCTTTCCGTGCCTTGTTTTTCTCATCTGTAAAGTAAGGATGGTAATTTTCTCTATCATACAGGGCATTGTGAGGATGGAAAGCGTTAGACATATACAGCCCTTAGATCAGGGCCCGGCATGTCATCAGCATCCAATAAACGTTCACTATCATTACTCTGTTAGAACAGGAGTTTGACACTTATTGCTCCCAGGCCATAGATAGCCAGCTGACAGGTTGCAGTTCTCTGCCTATTTTTCATTAGCTCCAGTGACCACAGCTTTGCGAGGTGAATGCAAGAGGACATGGGCAAAACACCAACAGCATTTGTTAAGAAAAGGCTTATGATGATGAGTAAAACTCTCAAATTTTGCCTTAATGCCAGGCTATAAGGTTGACTTGAACTTTTTCATTCTCCAGTATACTATCTATTTAGTTTTCCACCGCTGTGGGCCCCAGTTTCCTTGAATGTAAACCAGAATCTCTTTGAGGGCTCTTCCAGAAATAACATTCTCAGTCCAGGACCCCAGGCCTACATAAAACCAACCAGGGCAACTTTGTATTTATGTGTGAAGTTCCCTTTTTCCCAGTGAGGTTCTTAGTCTTTATCAGCTTCTTTCTGATAATCAACATTTCACTATTGAAGTCAGAGAAATTCTCCAAATTTACAGATGTGACAGCTAAAATAGACACCTCTCAATGGTAACATGCTTCCCAATGGATATTTCTAATACCTCACAGTTTGTCCTAGAACCAGGGAGCATCTGGGGGCCTGAAAGAGAATCACTGTAACCCCATCTACCCCACCCTCAACTGGAGAAATCAGATGGCTATAAAACATTTATCAATGAGAATGTACTAGATACTGTGCCAAGTACCACAATCCCACTCTCTACTTCTGCAGGGTCCTGTAACAAAGAATTACAGCATTCCAGGGTGGAGGGAACTTTAAAATCCATCTAGTCTGACCGCCTACCTGATACAAGAGCCTCCTCTATAATATTCCTGCCAATATCCTACACCCTGTGCTTAAACACCTCCAGGGATGGGAAGCTCACAATCTTTGTAATTTGTTAATGTGGATAAAGTGAAGGTTCCTGTGGCCAGGATTCTCACCTGGCCTGGTTGGCTCACTCACTACACACATGTGGGCAATGCATCATTATTGACTCTATACAAACAGCCCTGCCAATGCTCTGGGCAACACGGTGGCATGGCTGTAAGGCTTCGGGAGAGCAGAGCAGAGGCTGGAGTGGTGGCAGTGCCAAGGACAGGGGCCCAGAGGCAGAGACCAGCTTGCTGCGTGCAGGCTCACTCTGAATGAACAGGATTTTTGTGACTGACCTGCCACGGTGGAAATAAAGTTGGGTGTAACCCTTTCACCCCAAGAACGTTCTACTGTCATTTCTTTGGTCTCATTGAATCCACAGTGAACTTGCTCGGGGCCGAAACCTATTGGAAAGATAATTAGTTTTTTACCTATTCAACAAGTGGCCAGGCCACAGCTAGCTGCTGAAAACACAATGGTGCACCAGGCTGGAACAGGCCCTGCCCTCAAACAGTTTACAGTCTAGATGGAGATACAGATACATAAATGAATTCAGTGAGGTATTACATTGAAATATTAATCTTTGTGCTTTTCTTTTTCATATTTCCTTGAACAGCATCCTTCCCCAAGGCAGCCAAAGGTTTTCATGTGTTCTTGATAAAAATAAAGATTACTGCAGCAGAAATGCTAATGGATAGAAATGGTCAGAAATCACTTTTGTGATAGCCAATGTAGGCTCCTGAACTGCACAGCAGAAACAGTTTTGAAAGCCAAATTGTTTTCACCTTTCATGTCTGGATTCTGCCAAAAGAAAAGGCTCTTGAAAATGAAGACTCAGGGCCCCTAAGACAACAACGTGGAGATGAATGGTTCTCAAAACCTTAGTGCACACCAGAATCACCTGGAGGGCCTGTTAAAACACAGATTGCTAGTCCTCACCCAGGGTTTCTGATGCAGTAGGTCTGCATGGACCTGAGTATTTGCACAATTAAAACCTTCCCAGGTGACACTGTTGCCGCTGGTCCAGGGATCACACTGTGAAAACCGTTCGTGTAGAATATACACTGACAGTGGATTGGACAAAGAAAGATCCAGTCTAAGATGCAGGGGAAACTAAATGACCTCCACCTGGGCTGGGAAGCTAGGTGGACATGAAATAGAAGGCCATGCCTGGGAAAGGGCAGAGCTTGCTAAGAAGAGGGACTGGACTCAGAGGATAACTTGGAAAAAGTAGAGTCAACATAGAGAAACTTTTCATAATCACCTACCACAGGCAGCAGGGGAAGCAGAAGAGAGCTCAGGCAATGCCTACAGACCACCTGCTGCCATTTGAGCAAGCACGGCATGTCACTCGTGCACAGGATCACATTAGCTGTTGCTCCCACTGCTCTATGCTTAGGACCCTCTACTTACTGTTCATACTTGCCACCCTAAGATGATCTTGTAGAAAGGATGCCTACCTTACCCTGGGCCATCTGTATTAGCCTCCGAGGGCTGCCATAATAAACCGCCACAAATGGGGTAGCTTAAAACAGCAAAAATTTATTAACTTGTAGTTCTGTAGTCTAAAAGTCCAAAATCAAGATGTCAGCAGACCACACTCCCTCAGAAGGTTCCAGGAAGCCCAGGCACGCTGGGGTTTGTGACACCATGACTCTCATTTCTGCCTCCACCTTCACATAGCCTTCTTCTCCGTGTGTCTCTGGGTCCTCTACTCTTTTTTTTTTTTTTTGGTATCATTAATCTACAATTACATGAGCAACATTATGGTTACTAGACACCCCCCATTATCAAGTCCCCCCCACATACCCCATTGCAGTCACTGTCCATCAGCATAGTAAGATGCTATAGAATCAATACTTGTCTTCTCTGTTATACTGCTTTCCCCATATCCACCCCCCTATATTATACGTGCTAATCGTAATGCCCCTTTTTCACCCTATCCCTCCCTTCCCACCCATACTCCCTAGTCCCTTTCCCTTTGGTAACTGTTAGTCCATTCTTGGGTTCTGTGAGTCTGCTGCTGTTTTGTTCCTTCAGTTTTTTCTTTGTTCTTATACTCCACAGATGAGTGAAATCATTTGATACTTGTCTTTTTCTGCCTGGCTTATTTCACTGAACATAATACCCTCTAGCTCCATCCATGTTATTGCAAATGGTAGGATTTGTTTTCTTCTTATGGCTGAATAATACTCCATTGTGTATATGTACCATATCTTCTTTATCCATTCATCTACTGATGGACACTTAGGTTGCTTCCATTTCATGGCTATTGTGAATATAGTGCTGTGATAAACATAGGGGTGCATATGTCTTCTTCAAACTGGGCTACTGCATTCTTAGGGTAAATTCCTAGGAGTGGAATTCTTGGATCAAATGATATTTCTATTTTGAGGTTTTGAGGAACCTCCATACTGCTTTCCACAATGGTTGAACTAATTTACATTCCCACCAGCAGTGTAGGAGGGTTCCCCTTTCTCCACATCCTCACCAACATTTGCTGTTGTTTGACTTTTGGATGGTGGCCATCTGGTATGAGCTTTTAATTTGCATTTCTCTGATGATTAGCGATGTGGAACATCTTTTCATGTGCATGTTGGTCATCCGATTTCCTTCTTTGGAGAAGTGTCTGTTCAGATCCTCTGCCCATTTATTAATTGGATTATTGCTTTTTGTTTCTTGAGGTGCAAGAGCTCCTTATACATTTTGGTTGTCAACCCTTTTTCGGATATGTCATTTATGAATATATTCTCCCATACTGTAGGATGCCTTTTTGTTCTACTGATGGTGTCCTTTGCTGTACAGAAGATTTTTAGTTTGATACAGTCCCACTTGTTCATTTTTGCTTTTGTTTCCCTTGCCCAGGAAGATATGTTCATGAAAAAGTTGCTCATGTTTATGTCCAAGAGATTTTTGCTTATGTTTTTTTCTAAGAGTTTTATGGTTTCATGACTTACATTCAGGTCTTTGATTCATTTCAAATTTACTTTTGTCCGTGGGGTTAGACAATGATTCAGTTTCTTTCTCTTACACGTAGCTGTCCAGTTTTGCCAACACCAGCTGTTGAAGAGGCTGTCATTTCCCCATTGTATATCCATAGCTCCTTTATCATATATTAATTGACCATATATGTTTGGGGTAATATCTGGACCTGCTATTCTGTTCCCTGATCGGTGGGTCTGTTCTTGTGCCAGTACCAAATTGTCTGATTACTGTGGCTTTGTGGTAGAGCTTGAAGTTGGGAAGCGAGATCCTCCCTGCTTTGCTCTTCCTTCTCAGGATTGCTTTGGCTATTCGGGGTCTTTTGTGGTTCCATATGAATTTTAGAACTATTTATTCCAGATTGTTGAAGAATGCTGTTGGTATTTTGATAGGGATTACTTTGGCTTTAGGTAGTATAGCCATTTTGACAATATTTATTCTTCCTAGCCAAGAGCATCGGATGAATTTCCATTTGTTAGTGTCCTCTTTCATTTCTCTCAAGAGTGTCCTGTGGTTTTCAGGGTATAGGTCTTTCACTTCTTTGGTTTTAGGTTTATCCCTAGGTATCTTATTCTTTTTGATGCAATTGTGAATGGAATTGTTTTTCTGATTTCTCTTTCTGTTAGTTCATCATTAGTGTATAGGAATGCAACAGATTTCTGTGCATTAATTTTGTATCCTGCAATGTTGCTGAATGCAGATACTAGTTCTACCAGTGTTGGAGTGGAGTCTTTAGGGTTTTTATGTACAATATCATGACATCTGCAAACAGTGACAGTTTGAATTCTTCTTTACTAATCTGGATGCCTTGTATTTCTTTTTTTGTCTGATTGCCGTGGCTAGGACCTCCAGTAGAGTGGGCATCCCTGTCTTGTTCCCGATCTTAGGTGAAAAGCTTTTAGCTTCTTGCTGTTAAGTATGATGTTGCCTGTGGGTTTGTCATATATGGCCTTTATTATGTTGAGGTACTTGCCCTTTATACCCATTTTGTTGAGAGTTTTTATTATGAATGGATGTTGAATTTTGTCAAATGCTTTTTCAGCATCTATGGAGATGATCATGTGGTTTTTGTCCTTCTTTTTGTTGATGTGGTGGATGATGTTGATGGATTTTCGAATGTTGTACCATCCTTGCATCCCTGGGAGGAATCCCACTTGATCATGGTGTATGATCCTCTTGATGTATTTTTGAATTCAGTTTGCTAATATTTTGTTGAGTATTTTTGCATCTATGTTCAGCAGGGGCAGAATATAGATGGGTCTTGCTTTTTTATCCATTTTATTACTCTGTGTCTTTTGATTGGTGCGTTCAGCCCATTTACATTTAGGGTGGTTATCGATAGATATGTACTTATTGCCATTGATGGCTTTGGATTCGTGGTTACCAAAAGTTCAAGGGTAGCTTCTTTACTATCTAACCGTTCAACTTGAACTCACTTATTACACTATTATAAACACAGTCTGATGATTCTTTATATCTCTCCCTTCTTATTCTTCCTCCTCCACTCTTTATATGTTAGGTGTTTTATTTTGTACTCTTTTGTGTTTTCTTTGACTGCTTTTTGTGGATAGTTGATTTTATTTTTTGTCTTTAGTTATTATTTGGTTGGTCTGCTTTCTTTGCTGTGATTTTATTTTCTCTGGTGACATCTATTTAGCCTTAGGAGTGCTTCCATCTAGAGCAGTCCCTTTAAAATATCCTGTAGAGGTGGTTTGTGGAAAGCAAATTCCCTCAACTTTTGTTTGCCTGGGAATTGTTTAATCCCTCCTTCAAATTTAAATGATAATCTTGCTGGATACAGTATTCTTGGTTCACGGCCCTTCTGTTTCATTGCATTAAATATATCATGCCATTCTCTTCTGGCCTGTAAGCTTTCTGTTGAGAGGTCTGATGATATCCTGATGGGTTTTCCTTTGTAGGTGGTCTTTTTTCTCTCTCTGGCTGCCTTTAATACTCTTTCCTTGTCTTTAATCTTTGCCATTTTAATTATTCTATGTCTTGGTGTTGTCCTCCTTGGGTCCCTTATGTTGGGAGATCTGTGGGTTCCATGGTCTGAGAGACTATTTCCTTCCCCAGCTTGGGGAAGTTTTCAGCAATTATTTATTCAAAGACAGTTTCTATCCCTTTTTCTCTCTTCTTCTTCTGGTACCCCTTTAATGCGAATATTGTTCTGTTTGGATTGGTCACACAGTTCTCTTAATATTATTTCATTCCTTGAGATCCTTTTATCTCTCTCTGCCTCAGCTTCTCTGTATTCTTGTTCTCTGAATTCTATTCCATTAACAGTCTCTTGCACCTTGTCCAGTCTGCTCTTAACACCTTCTATTGATTGTTTCATTTCTGTTATCTCCCTCTGGACTTCATCCCTTAGCTCTTGTATATTTCTCTGCAAGTCCATCAGCATGGTTATGACTTTTATTTTGAATTCTTTTTCAGGAAGATTGGTTATATCTATGTCACCAGGCCCTCTCTCTGGGGTTGTCTGAGTGATTTTTGACTGGACCAGATTCTTCTGCCTTTTTACAGTGATAGAAGTGGTCGCAGGCAGGTGGCACATGTGCCAGCTGGAAGAACAAAGTCCCTTCCTGCTTTCTGGTCACCTTGCCCTTCTCCACTGCCTGCGCTGGTTTCCCACGCACTGGGATAATCTCCCAAGCTGCCGTAGGCAGGGTGGACCTCAGGATAGCCTAGGGCACTGCAGGGAGTCGCAGACCTGCCAGGTGTGTTCTCCTGCGAGAACGACACCCCTTCATGCCTTCCGGACCTTTCACCAGCTTCCTCTGCCTGTGCTGCACAGCTGCACATGGGTGGCAGCCTCTGGGTCTGGGAGAAGACTCTGTGTGATTGCTGTGGGCAAGGATGCTCCCCGGCTGGTCTGCAGCAATGGCAAATCAGCCCGTTTGCTTGCAGTGCTGGTTGGGGGGAATGAACAGCAGGCTGTCTCTGTCTCACATTTTACTTTTCCGTTTCTCTAATATCCAGTACACCATACAATGTGTGTCTGTGCTCCCGATGCAGATCACCAGGGCTGGTTAATTCGCAGTCCCATGCTCCCACTCCCTCCCCACTCTGATTCTTTTCCTCCCACTGGTGAGCTGGGGTGTGGGGAGTGCTCAGGTCCCACCGGGTCACAGCTTTGTATCTTACCCTTTTGTGAGATGCTGAGTTTTCGCAGATGTATATGTAGCCTGGCTGTTGTACTGTATCTTCTGGTCTGTCTTTTAGGAATAGTTGAATTTGCTGTATTTTCAACAATATATATGGTTTTGGGAGATTTCTGCAGCCATACTCATGCTATACCATCTTAAGCACCTCCTCCTCTCCTCTTCTTATAAGGGCACCAATCATTAGATTTAGGGCCCACCTAATCATGTATGACCTCATCTTAACTATTTATACCTGTAAAGACTTTCCAAATAAGGTCACATTCTAAGGTTCTACGTGCACATGAATTTTGGGGGTGTACTATTCCACCCCCTACACTATTCAAACTACCAAGCTTCCTTGACTCCCCCTTTTCAACAGCTCAGGACACTCACTTGAAATAAGTGAGACTCTTGACATCCAGAGAAGTGATCTAGTGGCAGGGAAATCCCCTGAGTCTGCACTTGGGTGGGAGTGGTCTGTGGTAAGTCCCAGCTATTACACAATTATGATAGAGTGTGATAAGGTGATAAGTTTTGGTGAGGAAATGTGGGATGCCATGAGAACACAGAAGGTAGGCACTGAACACAAACTTGAGTGTTAGGCAAAGTTTCCCAAAGTTTGCAATGTCTAAGGTGAGATCTGAAGGATGAACAGGAAATAAGTGAAAATCTGGGTGAAAGAGTGTTCCTGACAGAGGCAACACTTCAACAAAGGCCCTGGAAGTGAGAGACTTTCAAATAAGAGACCCAGACATTCAAAATGGCTGGGTTGTAAAGTGGTACAAGAGGGTGAAAGGGAAGGCATATGGGGGACTGATGTATGAACCCCTGTCTTTTATCTCTTGAAGCCACATAGAATAATCCTAACCATTCTTCACCTTGGGAGTCCTTATGTATTTAAAGACAGATATCTTGTTATCCTTAATTTTCTGTTTCCAGGTTAAATATATTTTAAGTCCTCCAAGGATTTCTCATATACATTTCATCACTAACAATCCTGGTTGAAGCCCTGCAAACTCACTCCAATTTGTCTAAATCACTTGAAGTAAAACCCCAAAATGGAATAAAATGCCTCAACCCAGAACCATAGGATTGACACTCTGACACTAATGATCAACATTTACTGACAGCAACTTTCCCTCCTAGATCTAGAGTAAAATGAGAGCAAATTTTTGAGGCAGAGAGTGCTAACTCAACCTCAATATCCACTATTACTTTCTTCCTCTCAGTGCTATAAGCTCCCCAAGTTTTAGCAGAGCACACAGCTTCCCAGCTAGAGATTAACATCCCTGCCTTCTCTGTAGCTGAGTATGGTCATATGACTAAGTTCTGCTCCACAGAATCTTCTTAACAAAGCCACTTATTCTTGTCTTCCTCCCCCATCCTACTGCCTGGGAACAGGGACAACTGCAGCTACCATGTGCCCAGAGGTGGAAGCCCCATGTTGAGAACAGCACTGCAGAACAGCTCACCTAGGTCCCCAGAAGCCTTCTTGGGGCACAGAGTTGTCTACCCACGCAAATGGTGCAACCACCTCTGGGCTGTGGGAAGTAGAAAGAAATTTCTATAACCTTTGAGCCACTGTAACTAACACAGGAGTCATCCTCATGGTCCCTATTGATACAGATTGCATTGGGTATAGATGTAGATTTAAGCATCCATCCACCCATCCATACATTCAGTAAATACACTGAATATTTACCACGTGCCAGACTCTATGTATTCTGAATCTTATACATGGCAGTAATATTTCTGGGGTGGGCAGTATATTATGCTTTGTTTACAATCTTGATTGTTGTGACACCAAGAGACTATTGGTTCAATATTATCTTTCCAGGTCCTTATTAGTCTTTGTAACATTGTCTACTCTGTGACAGCTTTATCTGGGTTGTCTCCTTCAATCCTCAGAACAAACGTATGAGAGATTATTGTTATACTCATTTTACAAATTTAAAAAACTAAGCCCTTTTTAAGAAACTGACTTTAACTTTCTTAAGAAACTGACTTTAACTTTCTTAAGAATCAGCAAATAATATACCCTTATGAGATGAGGAGAGGTTTCTAGCATTTTCTGGGCACTAAAGAGTGACAGAACAAGATTCTGTTTAAAGACCTCTCAACAATGCTCTGGGCCAGTTTCCCAAATTTGATCCAGTGAACAATAGGCCTCCTGCTCTGTGGAAAAAATATAGTTTCTTGGTCAAACAAGTTTGAGAAATATTGCATAATAAAGAGATTCGTACTGTGCATTTAAATATTAAAGTCTCTGACAAGACCTGCAGAAAAGAGACCTGTTCAAATTGCTTTAACCCAGTGTTTCCCAAAAGAACTTGACAATGAAATCTTTTTTTCAAGTAATGCTATTAACTTCCCTCAGAATTTTGAGAAGGGCGGTTGTAGACATCACTGTGACATGGTGAGGCTGGAGGAAACTTCCTGTTTCATTTGTTTTGACTCCCCATCAATTCCAGGTGTGATATATGATTAGCAATATCCTCCCAAGAGAAATTATATTATTACAAAGCTTCAAATAATGCTTTACAAAAAGGTGGAATTTCAGGCAACACCAGGGAAAACCATATTGCTCTGGAAACTTCCTGGATTCTGAATTGATCCATTGAACAATAGGCCTGCAACCTCGTCTCTTCTGCTGACCTTGTAAAGGAGAGGGACAGGCTGTCAGGTACTTAACAAAACTGACTTCATGAGGCAGGCAATATGCTAGTCTCATAATTCGGAAGAACTGAATGTGAATCTCAAGACAAGCAGTTACAGTTACAGCAAGTGTGATCTGTAGTATGCTCTCATAGGTTCATCAAATTTTGGAAATGGAAATTGATTCTTTTATAGGTGAAGATATTGAGTCAAGGGGATGATGAAAGAACATCTTTCATGGTAAGCCTAAGTACCAAGCTGGTTCTAAATCTTCTGTTGCTAAAGGAGCTTTCTGGATACAATACTCAGTCCTTCACAAATTAAAAAAAAAAGCAAGCATAGAACCAGCTCAAAACAAGCAAATATAAAAACAGGCAGCTTCAGTGCATGTGGATGGGCAGAAAAGGTGGGGCTATCAAGGATCTGGTAGCTGAAGAGTCTGGGAAGCTTGGTACATGCCCTCTGCCCCCTCCACCCTTTCGGAAATGATCACATTGCAAATGCATGCTCAAAAAGCAGCAGGCCTCCTGGAGGGCCAGAATTTTCTGGCCCTGTTTGCAATGCCAGGGACCTCGCTCCAGTGTTGTCATGGGGAAGCTATTGTCGTCCTCCTGGCAACGGGTTACCTTGGTGAACACCAAACAGCCTGACCTGGCCCAATGAACAATAGGCCTGGTGCAATACGCTATCTCCACATTGCCTCACCCGCCCTCTCCTTTCACTCTCTCACTCCCTCATCCACACCACCGCCTTTATGAGAGGCAGCATGCATTCATTCTTGTGCACAAAGACAGTACAGAAAGCTATCTGTGTGAGGGAGGGAGGTGTCCATGGCCTTTTTCTACTTCTGACCTTCAAAAGCATGGCATCCATGGGCAATCATGCTCATTCCCTTCAACGTGCAGAAGAAAAACCTCTTTCCACCTATTTTACTAAACATCTCAGTGCCACAATCAAAAACAAATCATATAAGATATAAATCCAGTAATGATCAAAGGCTATACTACAAAGTGAAATGAAGCCCTAAGTTAGTTAACCTATGAATTTGATAATTCATTGTAGATAGCTTAACAAAAAGATTCAGTTAAAGCAAATCCTCAGTTGCTCAGAGGATTGCCAGATTTAGCAAATAAAAATATTCAGCAACCCTACTCAACAGTGTGTTTTGCTCAGATTGCCTGAAGTGTCACCTCAACTCCATGTGCTTCCTGTGTAGATAATCTTCAGGTGTGAAAAACAGAAAGGCAGAATGTGATGACCCAGGATCCATCCCCACTCCACCAGCCCAGGGAATGGGGTTGACCCAGCTTATGTCTGGCATCTCCCCTGTAGGACCCTAAATAGCCCAGGCTAAAGAGAGGGCACTTTCAACACTGCTTAATGGGTTAGTTTAAACCTGAAATAATCAGGATGCATTCAGACCTGTCTTAGAGGGATTCAAGAGGGTCTCCCTCAGACCCCTTTCCTTAGCTAAATGCCCTAAATTCCCTTCCCCCATTGAACCAGATTTAAGGGGATGAGGTGAGGGGTCTGAGTGATCATTCCCTCATCCTATCCTTGGTGCTTATCTAGTTCCAAGATTCAAGTAGTTAACACAGTACTATGACCACCTAATGTATAAATTTGCTGACTCTCAAGAAATTTCCTTGGTGACAAGATGTAGAAGAGCAATGTTTGGTAAGCCAGGAGACCCGTGTCTGAAAGCAACTGATGGACTATGGGATCTTGAGCATTGTACCTTGGTGGGCATCCATTTCCCCATTTGTTGTTATCCATTAGCCACATAGCATGATGTTAAAGTAGGGGTCACAACAGCAGTAGAAAACAGTATTTCTCTGCCTTTAGCCCACTGCAAAATTAGCAAATTTTGGAAGTCTCCAAACAGTATTTCATGAGGGTTCAAAAATAAGTCCTCTCCATTGTCATGTAGCATCTATGGTTTTCCTCCACTTTGGCTCTGGATCCTTTTAGAGATCTCTATGGCCAAGGCTGTCCGCTAAAGCCGTAGTGCTCGTGCATGTGGTATTGAAATTGCTCCACAGGGCCAAAGCTACCATGCCACGTAAGACCACCAGTACTCAGAATGTCAGTCCTGGGCCAGGAACCTCAATACCTTGGTATCACCACTACCACTTCTGGTGACTGTGATGTGTGTATTTGAATGTTTATATAAGCACCATCTCTCAGAATCTTCACATGAACTCTGCAAACTAGATAAAATATCTCCATTTCACAGAAGAGTAAAATGAGACTCAGGATTTGGACCCATGTCTATCTAATGCAAAACCTTGTCATTACACCAAGCCACCACTTACAGGAAACATGGGGCTCTGGATGCTCACAGTTAATGATCCCAAATCCTACATGATTTGTATATTACTTCCTTCAGTGGGTAAGTATTTACTGTAGTAGATATGTACACTAATTGCACTATAGGTAGTTTAAAAGGATCTGTAAAGAACAAAATTTTCTGTCAATTATATATGAATACTTTTGCAAACTGATAAAGAAAATATTAAATTCCAAGAGCAAAAAAAACCAAGTAACAGACGATTCTCAGGGGACAAAATACAAATGACCAATAAATATATAAAAATCCACCATTACTAGTAAATGTTTTTAAATGCATTAAAATGAAATATTATTTCTTACCAATGAAATTAGAAAAAAAATTACTGGAAGTTGGAGTGTCACTGGCTTATAGTACACAGATTGGTACTTTTTCAAAAAGCAGTTTGGCAATACTTAGCAGGAATCTTTAAAAGAGCATATCCTTTAACCCAAAAATTTTCTTTGTAGGACTCAGTGCTTAAGAAATAATCAGAAAATTAGAAAAAAGACATCTACAAAGATATTCATCAAAGTGTTAATTATTATAACAAAAATCAAAACAATGTCTAAAAATCAGAAAATGGTTAACTAAATGCAGCTATATAATTGGATATCATGCACCTATAAAAGTGATATAGTTGAAAAAATTTAATGAAAGAGAAAAGCGCTTTTGCCAATTTGAAAATAAAAATACAAAACTGTATGTCTAGTATGATCATACTTTCGAGTTAAAAGACTAAAAGTAACTTTTCCAATAATTCTAAACATTTCTAGTGTTCTCTACAATGATGTGTGGTTCATTTATAACCAGAAAAAATACATCCAAGAATAAACTTCAGGTGCCTGCCAGTCTTTTTTTTCTGATGTGCAGAGTTGCATGAAGGCCTCCAAAGTCACCAAGCTAAAAGAACATGGTTGATCCCTCTTGTGTCATCATTCTGGCTCTCATATCACAAAGCCAGTCAAGTCCTGATTAACGTAAATAGTAATCATAGTAATAGAAATAGTACAACTATTCTGTTGTCAGATTCTATACCCAGCCCTTTATATATGTTGAATCGTTTAATCCTAACAAAACCCTACGAGACAAGCAGTACCCCCATTTGAACGATGAAGAAATTGGGGCTCAGAAAATATTAGCCCCAAACCACTCAGCCAATGTGCAACTCAGCAGGGGCTAGAATCCAGATCTGACTTTCCAGAATGTTTTGCTTTTTCCCTAGTAGTCTGACTCGTAAGGTTATAAAGAAAAGTCATTGGATTTTTCAAAATTCTTTGAAATACAAAATTATAGTTATCCATAGCATGACCTCTTTTCATAGGGGTCAGGATACCTGATTCTAATTCTGTCTCTTCACCTGACTAGCCAAGTGACCATGAACAAATCACATCCTCTCTAAGATTCTGTTACCTCTACATATTGGAGGCACTATACTAGATCAGTTTTCCCCCAAAAGCTCAGCCTGTTAAAACACAGCTTTCCTGGTCTTTCTCCAAACTTACTAAATGGGACTTTCTAGGGTTAAGCCCAGAAATATTTATTCTAACAAGCTCCTGGGTTGTTCATATGCACGATGATAATTCGTCTCTGGAATGGCATTTTGGAACCACCACATTAGATAATCCATGAGCTGTTTTTCATATCTACCAGTCAATTACCATGTGGTGGAGCCCCAGGCTTGAGTTCAAGGTGGATCTCAGACAAGTCTGAGCTGATGGGCTTAAGATCCTGGAGATGAGCCCACTACGACTGGTTAGCATGAAGTCTGGAGAGAACCCAAGGGGAAAGAGAAATTGGGAGAAAGCAGTGTGAGGGCTGGAGACTGGCCCCTCTATCTGGCACCCAGGGAATAGAGTCTGGACTCCACGGCAGAGGAGCAAACAGAAAGTGATGGAACCAAAAGGGTGGCCTCACGTCCTATCACCTTAGGAGGTTAAAAAAGTACTCCTGCCTCAGCCTGCCTCCAGATCCTTACTTAATTGGCTTGGGGTGCCTAAGCCTTGGGGTTTTTAAAAGCCTCCCAGGAGATTCCATTTTGAAGCCAAGTTGAGATTCTGCATTAGCACACAGGACACAAAGCCCTCCAAATGAGATGGCGTTACATGTGGTTGACACATCCTTAAAACAGTTAAAAATTGGTTTTTCAAGGACCCTCCTGGTGAGTTCACAAGGAAAATTAATCATCTTTTGGGTCTAAAAACAATTGAGACTCTCAATACAAAACTTTCCCAAAACATTTTAGGGGATGAACTCAATGTCTCAATCATGTTTCAGTAGCTTGGCTTATATGTTTGCTTGCATAGAAAGGATTCAGTCTCCAGGTATGTGAGTCACACGACGCCCATCCTAACTGACTGTATTTTTCTCCTTCACTTAAGTGAGTGAATTCCTCTGTTGTTTTGTCACTGCCTAACTAAAGCCAGTGGGAGGGTGCCAGTTATCATTTGGAGAAAAGGTATCATTTTGAAGTACCAGAGACAGCGGATGAATTGTATTCATGAAATAGATGTTTCGCTCTACTTTTTAATTTGCTCCTGTTTGAGTTAACTGAGAGTTTCGTCTTTATTTTTAAAGAATGACATTTACACAGCCCCTCAAACTGCCAATCTGTTACATAAACGGCCTTGTTTTCCAAAAGGCTGGCGCCGCCTAGAGGCCAAATACGTGCAGCGTTGTGGATTTCTACTGGGAAGGAGCCCCCGCTGCTTCAACCCAGCTGATTTGCCTCAGTCATGAGCAGTTAGGGCCAGGTGAAGCAAACTGGATTTTTCACACATAAAGTTTCCTAAGCAAGGGTCGGGCCACCACAGTGACATTTCAAAGTCAGACTGCAAGGCAGTGATGGGGCTGTGGAGGCCTTGAACAAAAGAAGCTTTTCACTTACATCAAAAGACAAGCTTTGGAACCAGACACTGGGAGGAAGAGCTGGCCAGTGATTTTGCAGTGATTGGCTTTGCTACCCACACGCCAGCAGAGCCGCCCAGATCTTCTGAACGTGAATCGGGGCTAAAATCTGAAGGTCCCACAAGTTGGTATCTCAAAGCCTCAAGACGACAGCCCATAAAACCATTGTTTTCCAGAATTTGATTGACACACCACTTAACATCGGCATCACTGTGGATGCTTATTTAAAATCCTGTTTCCTAGTGCCCACTCCGTACCCACAGAACCAAGAGGGCCCAAGAGGCTGGATCTCAGCCAAAGTAATGTCAAGGGTTTGGTCCTCACCAAAGCCTGAACAGCTATTGAAAGCCGTTCGGGTACCTCTGCGGGGTTGGGCTCTCTTGGTAGAGCATGGCTTTTCATTTGAAGAACCAGACCTCAGAGCTTTTCATTTCCCACACACACCCAGAGGCTCGCCTCTCTGGACAGGCCTTGTACCAGGCACCCCTCTTTTCAGGGCTGCATCCTGCTAGCCTTTCCTACTGTCTAACTGAAATTGGGCCACACTCCTTAAATCAAAATGTCAACCAACTGATCTGATCCGTTAATCCGTGCCAAATGATTCATGCTAATTAGCAGTCTAGTCCCCTGGTCCTCAAACCTTAAGGCACTTGTTAAAACCACCCAGAGCACTGCTAAAATATGGATTCCTAGGCTCCACCCCAAAGTTTCTGATTCAGCAGTTCCATGGTGAGGCCTATAAATTTGGATTTCTAAGCTCCCAGAAGATAATGCTGATGTTATTGGGCCAGAGGCCACTGGTTCTTAAGCAGTGTTGGATATTAGAGTCACCTAGAGAGCTTTACAAAATCTTGATGGTCAGACTACACCACACCCCAAGTCAATCAGAATACCTGGGCATGAGACCAGGCTATTAGTACTTTAAAAATTATCCCAGGTGATTCCAATGTGCAGCCAAGTTTGAAAATTATTGGTCCAGAACTGTGGTTCTCAAAATTGGTTATGCATAAGGACCTGTGGGGTTTCCTACAGTGCAGATTCCTGAGCCTGCACCTAAAGAGACCTGGTGCAGAATGGCATCAGCGGGGCCCGGGCACTGGGATTTTCGACAAGCACCTCAGGTCATGATCATATAAACCAAAGTGTAGAACCTTTCGCGACACATTAGAATCCCAAGGGGAACTTTTTACACACCAGGGCCTGCCTGCCCAGAGATTCTGGTTCAGTCTGGTCCAGAGTGTGGCCCTGGCATCTGTAATTTTCATAGCCTCCCAGTCACTTTAATATGTGAATACAGAGCCGGCGCTGAGAACCTCTGGTCTGGGCATCATCACCCGGCTGGCATCACTACTGCACACATGCCAGGGCGAATTCCAGGATAGGTGTTTTTAATAAACCTCAATAATCTGGAATATATATTCAAATATATTGCACAATCCCAGGATATGTGTTTTTAATGAGCCTCAGAGAATATGTTCAAATCTCATAGCCATATTTGAAAATCATTGATGTAAATTTCTCTTTTTTAGCCATGAACTTCTTAGACTAACTCTAAGAACTAATGCTTAGACTCATGATATTCTCATTGTTTCTGTTAATAACAGCAAGCATTTCATGAGCACCCAGTATATGGCTGCCTCTTTAAATACATTATCGCTGATCCTTACAGCAACCTGACAGGATGGAATCTGGGAAGGAAATCAGGGATAACAGATTTGTCTAAATCCAGACGCCACCTACCATGAAAGAGCTCCAATCCTAAGGTGGAACATTCTGTCAGGCTGAGCTCTGGCAAGACGGAGACGTGGACGACCTATTCTTTCAGATGCTAGTGCCTTAGATTCCACTGGGAAGCTTCCGCATTCCCCACTGCTCACCAGGAACACACACCTTTGAACACTGTGCAAAGTCCCTGGAAAACCAATTCTGCCCTCATTTCATCTCTACTCTTACAGTACACTTGGTTCTCCTGAGCTGCGGTGGCTTTTGGCTTGGATTTTATAAAGGCAAAATCCTCAAACAGCTGCAGGACTGTCAAATCAGAGGACACTGCCCATCCAGAGCCTTCTATAATGACTCTAGTTAAATATCACAAACCCAACCCCAACTCCACCTCCTTATGGTACACACCTCCTTGCTTTGTTTTCTCTGTAGCTTTTCCTTTTTTAACCAATTGATACGTATTTTACATATTTATTTATGGTTCGATTCTCTAAATAAAATGCAAGCTCATGAGGGCATTTTACTCAAACAATAGGAGCACAATAAATATTTTTAAATATGCCTTATTATTTCTAATACTCACTACATCCCCAACTGGGATTTTGACCTCCAGAGGAAGAACTGGGGTTCACATATCTCACCACTTGCCTTTGTTCCACATGCTCCCCCTCCTTAAAGACTTTAAGTGTGGCGGACTGAATACAGGTGTTTATCTCCATTTCTTCCCAAACTTGTTTTCCAAAGTAAAAAGTCAGTAGACACTATTTAAAACTTAAAAGTCAAGGTTACATGTAATTTTGAAATATGGTAGTAACTACCAGAAGATAAAACCGAGTTGAAAGTGGTTGTCTGGAGAGTGAGGATTCAGGGACAAGGAGTAAGGCAAGGGATTATGTTGTTATTTTGTTTTTTAAGCATCAGAGCACAATTTGACTGCAAAAGAAAAAATTTTTAAGATAAATAGTTATAGTACAAGATTTTAATGTACTTCTTTTAAATCTGTGGGATCTGAGAGACAAAATAAATATGGGCTGAGTATTACAATTAACTCACTTGTTTTAATTGCTAAAGAATTTGACATCTGTTGGAGGAAAAACATATAAAAATTGATCATGTACATGGCCACAAAGAAAACCTCAGGAAAATATGGAAAGTAGAGGTTTTACAGACCTCTTTCTCTAATAGAATCCAGTAAGATTATAAATAAATGATACATAAAGGGGCTTTAGAAATTTAGAAATTCCTTTTCTCTCTTGATACAGCCTAGCTTTCAACAGCACACTCTCTCTCTGGGAACACAGTACATTAAAAAGCTTCATTTGATATCAAAGCTGAGCGGTGACTTTGGGGTTCTAACCAGTGACTACCCTGCCCCTGCAGCACTGAAACTCACTGATTATAAGGATAGGGGGCCATATGGTGTCTTGATTTAAGAGGAATAAAAATACATTAAATAACCCCTAAAACATCATATCCATTATTTATAAGTGTGGTCATTACTTTAAATCCAGAGCCACAAAATGTCAATCAACTGACAAAAAGGATGAAAATTGCCAGTCTCAGCTGCACCTCTTTGGTCAGCTTCTCTGGAAGGATTAACAAGCAGTAAAGCAGTAAGTTTACTGATGGATGAGATTTTGGTCATTAGATGAAAAAAGCTTTAAGTATCTGAATACATAGTTCTCAAAGTGATGTGCCAGTTAAATTGCATATTCTTGGGCACCACCCCCAAGCAACTGAATCAGAATATGTGGTGCTCAGAAATCTATGTTTCCATCAAGCTTTTAGATGGATTTTTAAACGTGCTTAAATTTGAGAACTACTGATTTACATAATCCATTAGCAATAATAATCTCTATATTCCAGAGTGAACCAAAATTATGGAAGGAAATGGACTCAGCATAATAGCTTTTTTTTTTTTGCCTATTGCTTTACAGTTAAATTGAAATGAAAGTCTTAATCTTAACTGCCTGACAATCTTGAAACATAACTATTTTATAGGGTTATCTTCTATAATTCTGACTTTGACTCACAAGCCATTCTAGTAAACGGAATGGCAGAGCAGAGTTTTAGCTTGACATGAGAACATCTGGCTCTCATCTACATTTCTCACGTTATATCAATTATTTCCCAGCACCACACTTAGTCAGTATCCGACACATTCAGAATGTGTATTCCCACCCCATTTCTTCATTACCTAGCAGGAGCTCCATTAAGAATGTTTTCCCATTTTAGGCAAGATATTTCACAAAACAATAAAAAACATTTATAAACCTTTTAACTGAGAATTCAACTTCTAGGAATATATTCTAAAATTTCAGAAACTAATGTGCAGAGATGTTTAGACAGGTATGCTGTTTGGACAAGTTAAGATGCTTGGACAGTTAAGCAATTATAGTTTATAGTAACAAAATATTAGAATCAGCCTAAGGATCTGTATTGGTTAGAATTAAGTTTGTCTGCATATAAGAGTACATTTAAAATAATCATCACTTAAACACAGAAAAATAGAAATACGTTTCTCTCTTACCTAAAAGAAGTTTAGAGGAGATATGTGGCATCTTCACAATGTCATCAGGGACCACAGTTCCTATCTTGCCAATTCACCATTCTCAGGAAGTGGTTTCCATCCTTCAAGGCCCACCATGTTTGCTACATCCTCCCAGGCACCCACTCCCCACCTGGGAGAGCAAAGGGAGACTTAAGTGGAAATCTGAGCAAACAGGCATGTTTAAATCAAGAACAAAAATTAAGCTTAAAGAACTGTTTCAATTATTGCACTGGACCATGTTTATTGGATTTGATTTAAAACTCAGATTTTCCTTCTTTTTTTCTATGGGGATGGGAACTACTGATGATATTTGGATAATTAATAGAAAATTTCTTTAAGTTACATTTTCTCTGTTCACCTGAACATAGCCTGACTAAATTTACAATCCTACTGTGCTACAGCTCTTTGAAAAATTTTTTTAATATTTTATTTTAAAGTCTCCTACAGATCGCTTTATTACCTTAGTTTTGGAGGTAGGGGACTGAATTCTTCTTCCAGAATCCAAGTGTTAAAAAGGACAAAAGGACCCCATGTTCGGTGTTCCTCTCAAGTCATATAAAACCATCCTTCCTGGGCCAACGAGTCAGCAGAATCCATGTGTCTCATTCACTGTCCCTCCTGCCTCTTCTACCCACAATGCCCTGGGGTCAATAAAGGTCAGCTTTTCTTTTTCTTTCTCTTCCTATCTCTCAGGACTTCCCCAAGTACCAGGATCAGCTACATAATTTTCAGAGGCCAGTGCAAAATGAATAGGGCCCCTTGTTCAAAAATTTCAAGATGGAGAGAGCAGAGCATTAAACCAATACAGGGCCCTTCTAAGCATGGGGCCCTGTGTGACTGTACGGGTTGCACACCCACATAGCTGGTCCTGTGTATACCCAAGGCCTTGAAGTAGTGGGTTTTGGGCTTTTACGTTCCTTCCCTACATAATAACCTTCTTTCTGATTCTGGCTTCTTGCTTATATCTTAAGGCTGGTTAGAATAACTTCTCTAAATTTAAAGAAACCTGGGCTTCAAGTTTATTTTCTCGTGAATTCAAATAAAATCTAACTGGATGGTAAAAGCTGATTAATATCTTTTTTAAAAATAGTGGGTATTTCACATTTGCTTCCCTAGAAGCCCTGCTAGCAATGTGGGTAAGATTTTTAGGAGAGGAAAATAAAACATCTGAAAATGTTTTAAAGTAGTATCCTTGTTACAAAGGCAAAAAATACAAATCTGTAATCTAAGAACAGGATATTATGAAACAAAACAATTGGATTTGAAAAAGAACTGAGAACAAATCCAAAAAGTGAAAATATGCTCATTTAAATAAAAAAAGAAACAACTGAAAAGAGAATTGGTGAACTGAGAGCTGAAAAAATGGCACCAAACATAGCAAAGTGAAATACAGAAACTAAGAATATGAACAAGATGCTAAGAGACCTAGAGAAAAGAAAGATGACAGTTCAGTCTATTTCTAGCAGAAGTTCCAGAAAAATAGATTAGAGAAATTAGGAAAGAAGCAATAATTAAAGAGATAATGAATGAGTTTTCTAGAACCAAAGAAAAACTTAAGATTAAAAAAGAAAAAGATAAAAGCCACACTGTGTTATAAGAAGAATACATAAGAGCAATTTTAAACATGGGTACACTGCAGTGGAACTACAGAATATTAAGAAAAAATCTAAAAATCAACAAACAGAAAAGGTAGGTTATCTCAAAAAAAAATCACTCATTAAGACTGGTTCGGACTGACACCAAACTTTTCCTTGGAAGCAATATTAGATACCAGAAGAGAATGAATTCCACCTTCAAAGCATTCAAGGGGAAAAACTGACACACTAGATTTTAATATACAGATAAATGATCATATAAGAATATATAAAAGATCATGAAAGTAATATAAATATACATTTTATACATTTAAAGCCCAAGAGAATTGACTCACCTTCACCAAAAGAACTACTAAAGAGACTTTAGCAAGAAAGAACAAGAAGCCAGAATAAGAGATGGAATTGAAGAGCAATGCTGAGAAGAGAAAAAAAAGAAAAAACTGGTAAAAATATGTTAGCTAACAATAACAACCATTCTTTTGTATTTAAAAACAAGGTAGAACTAAAACTCTGGACAACAGTAACATGGGAGACTGAAGAGGGTTGCTTGTAGTAAATTTAAAGGTACCTATTAAAGGACTAGAATGTGTAACTTTCAAACTACTAGAGGAAAGAAGGGGACATAAAGGAAACCTGACCATTCAGTAGAAGGCAAGAAGAGAGGAGAAAAGCAAAAAAAAGAAAAAAAGAAAAAAAAAACGGAAAAACAAAAGCAAATACAAATCAAAATGGTGCAAATAATTCCAAATTACTTACATACCATAAATAATACAAGCAAGTAAGAGTCACTCACTAAAAGAAATATTCATGGATAAATCAATGCTGAATGAGAAAAGCAAATTATAAAATGATACATACAAAAAAAATAAGTAGAATAAACTTCCACTCATGCACATTTAAAACACACATACATATATGAGTACATATTGTCATTTGATATGTAAGTAGGCACATAAAAATAATTTTAAAATATTTTAAGAATACATCCTAAATTCATACCATCAGCTATCTCTGGGAATGGGATAAGACAGAGGATAGAGAACAAAGAGGACTTTAATTTAATCTGTAATGTTTTACTTTTTAAATTAAAAAAAAACTAACATCAGCGGCTCATCTCTGGAGCATGCCTGCACTCCCTCCTTGAATGTGCACTTCTGCCTTATTAAACTACTCTCTGCTTGTATCTGCTTGACTCGCTCGTGATTTTTTTTCTCAATCAGAGTCAAGAATCCTGTGCCAAGTTGAGGTCTCACCTAGCGCTCAGGAAGATCTCCCCAGATTGGATTGCCCGCCAACATAAATGACCCAGGAGACACGGTGCCCTAATATCGACCTGCTCAGGCTCTGAAGATACTCAAAAGCTTCCTGAAGAACATTTCCTTTCCATGATCTTCCTCAGCTACATTTCTATTGTCTATTGCCTGCATCTGGATAGCAGGATTCAATTTTCTACATACTCAATAATGTATTAAAAAGAAATGATTCCTGGCGGGGGGGGGGGAGACTAACATCAAATAGAGTGAAATGTTAATGGATAGTGGGTACATAGGTTATTATTCTGCATACCATTCTGTTTAAATTACTAAAATTAAAAACAAAATAAAAATCAAGATTTAGAGGGTCAAGAAGAAATCTTTTCTGTATCTCAGAAAATATTAATTCTTGAGATAATTACAAAGTATTAGAATGTATATTTAAATACACAAGAATACCTCTGAGAATTCTTATTATTCAGATTTTACACTGAAAATGAACTTTCCATTTAATTGATCTGAATTAGAAAAGTTTTCATGGGCAAAAAGAGCAAAAAATATGTAATCTGGATTGCCTCACTGGTGGATATCAAATGACAATGAAAGATTTTGTTTTAAACAAAATATTGTGGTCCCTTGAAATAGCATAAAGTGGTACCCAAAGGTCTGTCACTTATTGATGAGCTTTAAGTTTTTAAAATTAGTTTCTGAGCCTCTTCAAAGATTCCAGTTTTTTCTCTGAGTTAGAAATGTGGAGCCCAGTCATCATGTTCAGAGAAAATGGACGCACAGCTTTAAAAAAAAAATCAGGATTCTGAGTCTGGAGAAAAAAATTAAAATAGCAGTACTACTGTTTGACTTGTTTGGGATCTAAGAAGTTTGATCTAACCCATAGAGGGTTAATAGCTATAACAGGTTAAAAAATAAACTAGGTCATTTTGTATAGTGTCCTCCTTTTAATAACTAAGTGTTCAGTATAAGCCTGAACTATCGTGTTCATGAAGTTATATTCACAACTGGATGGAAAAGGACATTTTTGTCATTATAAAAGAAGCTTGTCTTGGCTACCCTACTCCTCCTTTAAATAAAAAATGCAGCCATTGTATGGAGGTTTGCTAACACCAGTAAACAGGCAACATCCAGTAGTGCCCTCTTTTGAGTAGCTAACTGATTTTCTCAAGGTCAAGTAGGGATATGGCTCAGGAACAAGGAGAAAACCTGAGGCTGGCCTGTGACTACACTTGGCTCTTTGTGTATGATCCCTCAGTCAGTAATCCCCCAATTTAAAATAGCTCACAATTCACCTTGGGTCCTTTTGTCCTTACAGGGTAAATGATACATACAAAATGATACATGGCAGGGCATCTTCTGGGTAAAACCAAGAACCTTTCCACAGGACTAGAGAGCACAGAATGGTAACCAAATAGCCCAAGGCAGGCCTGAAGGGCTAGCTAGGTAAGGTGTTGGACAGCTCAGCTTGCCGCTGTGCCTTTATGCCAAGACTCTGAGAAACAACACTTTGAGGGAGCAATCAAAAGAATGAATTGGTCATAAATGAATATGCTCAGACATGAGCCAAAAATAAATACTCTTTGTTTGGTGAACCATAGAAAGGTTTTGTGAACTTTAAAAGAAAAGTATATTCCATATTGCACAATCCAAGTCCTATTTTCTACATATTTAGCAGATATGAGTAGCAATCCTTCAGGCTGAGACACGGGGCCCTTACACTCCTTCAGAACTCCAGTCCTTCGTGATTTGTTGGTTCACTGGTTTGCTGAGGAAGTTAGCTCTTTGGAATTTACATCAGCCTGGTTTTATCTTTGATCCTTGAGTGAACAAACACAACTTGACCCAACCTCTGTTTCTCTCAGACTCTGATACATGTCCTCTTTTGACATCCCTGTGCCATTAAGGACTAAAATTGTCGAAGCAAAGGTGACCAGACTTAAGTGCCCCAGGAACCTGCTAAAAAACACAGGCTGGGTACAGACTTCTCTAGCCAAGAAACCCCTCCAAGCCTCCATTGTCTTGTCCTGCATAAAACTTCTTGCTATAGCATCTGCTTTTGTGAAGGCTCAGACCTCTGACCTCAGGCAGCTTTCTTTAAAAAATAAGGTGTGGTAGTTCACTAGCACCAAAACTAATCAAGCCTGCTGATTCTCAGTACTTCCAGTGTTCATGGACTAGGGTTTCTCTCTGGACTCAGCCTAGCTCAGAAATGACAAAAGCATTTCCGGAACTGCCTCTGGGCATTGGCCAAAGGGTGGCACTCATATCCAAGTGTTACCAACAAAACTAAGGACTTCACTCTGATTCCTCAACAAAGAGTGTCCTTCAGCAGGTCCAAAGTGAAGTCACCCAAAAGGATCTTAATCCCAAGTAGGCTAGAGCCTGGTATGCTCTTGAGACACAGACCAGACCCCTCCCCTAAGCTGCACACAGGAGTAGTTCTCAGTTGTCTCCCTGAGGCTTCCTTCTTATGCCCTGCACCGAGACGTGTGCTGTATGTTCTGAATTATATGTGCTGTACTTGATTTGGTGTCTGTAGCTGTTGAGTTGCTTTTGTTTCTCAGGCTCCTCTGTTCCATTTCAGGAGAACTCTTAATAGCCAAGAGGACTTTTAAAAAAGAAAGAGTATTATGCTAAACTTAAGGTCAGACAATGACAAGCAAAGGTATATGAATGAAATTAGATGCCCCAACTGAAACTCCAAGTATTCTCTCAGGCAAAGCTTCTGAAGCATTCTCTTTGTGAATAAGATTGGCTCACACCCTTAAACCAGGACACCCCTCTTTACGCTGTAGTGGGGGGGTGACAGAGCACCTCTTTAGAAGACATGAGGTTCCTAGCCAGAGTCTCTTCCTGGAGTGAGTGGACGATGATTCCTTTCACTTTGCTGTAATTAACACAGTTACACATTCTGGCCTGGAATCTCCCCTTTTAGAAGCAATACTGCCTGTAATACCTGCTTGCCTTCCGAAATCCATCTGCCCCATCTTATTGAAGCTGCGATATAATGAGTTGTAAGAAATACATATTTGGTCACTTATATGACCAAATAATATGTATTTACCAGGTGCATCTGGTCCTCATCCACAGCCCTTGAAAACACTGCAGTCTTAGAGGTGAAATGGGTGTTTTGTCATGTTAATGAGAGACTTTTGTAACCCCACCCAAGGTCAAGGGCTGGAGGGTGAATTAGCCAATGGCCAGTAATTTAATCAATCACGACTCTACAATGAAGCCCTCACAAAAACCCTAGAAGAGTCTTTTGCTCTCTCTACCCTCTCTCTCTGCTCTGCTCTTCCTCTCTGCTCGGTCAGATCCTGCTTCTTGGTCAGACAGAGCTTCTGTGCTTGCAGAGCCAGGACTCCTCCATGTGCCACCAAGCCAGGCCCCAAACTCCAGGAGGATAGAAGCTCCTTTATTTGGGACCTGGCCTTATGTATCTCTTCATCTGGCTGTTAACTGGCATCCTTTACTGTGTCCGTTATTAAACTGGTGAACTAAGTGTCTGAGCCGCTCTAGCCAATTAATTGAACTTAAGGGGGAGGTCGTGGGAACCTCCAATCTGTAGCCGGTAGGTCAGAAGTACAGGTAACTGCTTGGGGCTTGCAACCAGTGACTGAAATAGGGCGTGGAGAGCAGTCTTGTAGGACAGAGCCCTTTACCTGGGAATCTGGTGCTGTCTTCGGGCAGATAGCATCAGAATTGAGTAGAGTTTTCCAACACCCTGCTGGTGTTCGAGAATTGCTTGGTGTAAGTATGTGTGGGAAGACCTCATCCCACATACTCATACACATTGGAATTGGGTCCAGGTACCTAAATGAAGTTACACTACTATTACTGCTGTGTATAATATTGTCATACATATATGTAGGGAAAAAATACACCATTGCAGTTGGTGTTGGACGAGTGGGAATTACAGAAGCCAAAACCCCAATGCAGGGGATTGTTCCAGACACCATTAAGCATAGTTGTACTCAAGCAGAGCAGTACACTGTTCACAGGGGCTTTCTCAGGACTCTCTGACTGCAGTCCTGGGACCACCTGACCACGAGAACAATCTCACTGGCAGCAATGGGATGATGCATAAGTTGCCTGTGATTGACCTTGTCAGTTATCACATTCCCATCCAGAAGATATACTACTGCAATTCCACCTTCAAAGAGTCCTTCCTTCAGGTGAAGGCATTGTCATCTTTAAGAGTTTCCTGAAGCAGAGTAGCAGAGTGGAAAGTGTTCAGGCCTTGGAGTTGGGCAGATCTGGGTTTTAATGCACTCTGTTACTTACCAGCTACTCAGCTCACTTTATAATGGTATCTAGCTAGCTCAAAACCACATACAGAATGAAGTCAGAGCATGATAAACTTAGCAACACTTCACAGCCCAGGAGTTATAAGAAGGATCTAAGAAAACAAGGGTAGGAAGAACCAAAGGCAAGCTTTATCACCTTTATAATTTGGCCCTCCAATCCATATCCCATCCCATAACAACTAGAGACACTGGCTCAGTGAAACCACTTGCCTAATATCATAGTTAATTAAGCAAAAGCTGGAATGAGAACCCATATACCCTGTTTTCAGCCCTGGGCTCTTCTTACCAAATGATGAGTGTACCTATACACTAGTGAAAGGGTCACTGGTTGCAAAAACACTAGACTAGGAATCAGAAACCTACTTCCCAACTAGAAAGTAGCATGCAGGAAATTTCTGAAGGTAATAAAATGTTCTACATCTTGACTGGTATTACATAAATATGTACATTTATCAAAATGCACCAACTGGACACCTCAGTTCTGTGCACTTTATGATATGCAAATTACAGCTCAATTAAGTTTGTTAAGAAAAATACATTTTTCCAGCCCCAGTTCTGACACCAATGAACTCAATGATGTTGGCCAAGTCAGTTCCCCTCTCTGGGCCTCAGCTTTCTTGTCTTTATAATGAAAGGTAATAGGTTGACAAAGCCTAAAGCCCCTTCCAGCTCAACATTATGATATAATAAACAAGACCTCTTCTTTTCATTTTCTAGTTCATGCCCACTGGTATCAGCAGCAGGTTCAGAGAGATTGGCACACAAATTAGTAGGAGTGGGAAGTAACTAAATGGTATGTGCTGGGATCCACTGTCTTTCTATTGCATCATTAACTTGCTAACCACACTTTAAAGAACACAGTTGGTTTTCCACAGGGATCCAGCAATGCAATATGACTGAGCTGTGGGACGAGGCTGATCTGGTCCCAGAGAAGTTGTATCTGCCACCAGAGATAACTTTCACATACAGAGCAGAAAGAATGTTTCCTGGACAATGGGAATGACTGATAGATATTAAATGGGAGGAAATTGAAGGCTCTGCCAAGTTTCATGATAAAATGCTATTTCTCACGTAAGGTCAAGCTGTCTCTAGAACAGCTACTGCTTTTAAAATACAAAGAGAACATAGCAGATTCACCAGAGTGCATCAGGCTTTGCAAAGAGTGTGTGATCAAAGGCTGATTGTTTCATTTATAAATGAAATTGAATGACTATTATAGCAATAAAAATCATCAAAGATGAATTTGGAACTTGCTGCTGAACTAAAAGCTGAGAAACGTCAGTAAGGAAACGTCTAAAGGTTTGATCCCAAAACCTTTGAATGTAAAATGCCCACAGATGTTTCCAAGATTACATATGTAAAAGGAAAGTTAAATTGGACTTTCATGGGAGAGCATTAGGCCAAGAGCTAGTGTTAGCATTATTGTAAAATATTAATAACTGTTTAAAAAGGTGGAATATATTCACTTGCACTAAATCTTACAATTTCCAAAGACTAAGAATCTAAAAAAACAAATTTTAACATGTATGAATCACTGAGCATTAGTGTGTTTACACAGGCAAGCAGGAAAGAAAGAAAAATCATATTTTGGTATCAAGTTGCATTTAAAAAATAAGTAGCATTTGTTTCTCATTTCAAATCTTTGGGGAATGATCCTGCGAGGGTTAGTTTTATCTGTCAACTTGATGGGGCTACAGAGTAGTCAGGTGTTTCATTAACCATTATTCTGGGTGTCTGGGGAAATGTTTCTGGATGAGATTAGCATTGGAATTGGTAGACTGAGTAAAGCAGACTGCCCTCCCCAATGTGCACGGACCTCATCCGACTTGTTGAAGGCCTGAACAGAACAAAAGGCTGAGTAAGGAAGAATTCACTCTCTGACTGACGTCCTTCAAGCTGGGATATCCAGCCCCTGCCTTCAGTCTCAGACTGGAATTTACAATTTTTGTTCTCCTGTTTCAAACCTTTGGACTCAAACTGGAATTATATAGTATCAGCAGTCCTAGGTCTCCAGCTAACTGACTGCTTATTTTGGGAATTTTCACCATGCCTAATCACATGAACCAATTCCTTATAAGTCTCTTCATATACATATTTCTGTGTATAAACACATAGAGAACACAAACATACAGAATAGGAGATATATATATATATATATTCTGTTTCTCTGGATAACTGTGATGAATACAAATCCCCTCAAATGATTCATCAATTGATTCATGTCAACAGCGGTCAACATTTTAGGGATATCAAAATTTATACTGAGCATAGCCTTTGATCCAACATTCTCCTTCTAGGATTTATCCTACGGAAATACATGGACATGTGTGCAAAGAACTAAGAATCAGGGCCACCACATTGCACAATGTCAGGTTGGGAGGCACTATTCTCACTTACACTATGACAATGGTGCCCCTGAATCATAACAAAGATGTTCACTGTTACATTGTTTGAAATGGGAAATGACACAAAACAGTGAAAATTTCCACCACTGGAACACTGGAGGATGTCTAAAAAAGTTATGTTACATCTACATGATAGGATTTTATGGATATCACACCTTTGTTGAAAAAAAAAAGAGGTGGACCTATAGGATCTGATCGAAAGAAGTCCAAGACAAGAAAAGCAAGGGGAAGGGCAGAGCAGTGTGTACAGTATGTTTCCATGTGTGTGTACATATGTTTATACACACACACACACAAGGAATATTTCTAGAAGGGCACATGAACTATGAATACTAGTTGCTGCTGAAAAGTAAGACTTGTGGCCAGAGTGACAAGGGATCCTACTTATTATTGTATACCTTTTCTAATGTTTGTTTTTTTTAACTATGGCTAAGTATTACTTTTGTAATAAAAAAAACTAGACTAATATAAGAGTTCATCCATTCATTCAATAATTAAAGATCATGTGCCATGCAACGTCCTAAGTACCTTCCCAAGCTGCAGTGCTCATCATCTAGTAAAATTCTCTAGTTTGTTGGTGGTGGTGGTATACTTGTTCTTGGAAGCATAGTTGGTGTTGCTGTTGTGGGTGATGAAACAATACCTATTCGTGCAACAAATATTTATTGTGCACCTACCATGTGACATGTGTTGGCACTCTTTTAGGTGTTGGGGATATATCAGTGACCAAAAGAGAGAAGAACCTTTGCCTTCATAGTTCTTACTGCCTCCTTATTTAGATCAGAAATTTTGCAGTGTGTGCATCACATTCACAAGGCCCTGATATATTCCATACAGTGAAGTCAGTCATTCTACAAATGCTCCCAGAGGTGTGTATGTGTGCATATGATGTACGTGTGCACATGTGCATACGCACACATAGGTATGTGGGTTGCAGTCTGACTGGCATTCACATAGACAACTACACAGTGAGGTCTCTATTCAGAGCAGATGACACGAGTGTATAAAAGGTCCCCGTAACATGTAAAACCTTAGTGCTGATTAGAGTCACTTCACAGAACTCACGGTGGGCTGCCTCTCTCCTGCTGGTGCCTCCACTCCCCGCCACCAAACCCTGCAAGGCTAGCTGCAGTTCAGAAGACAGCTAGGTCCCTAAATCTCAGGCTGGGTCCCTAAATCCTAGAAACTTGTCACAAGACCTATCCTTGACATTTCTACCTGGTAAGAGCACAGCAGCTTACAGAGACAGAGGCTCACATAGCTCACCAAAGGGAGGTTATACGTATCTCAGTCTGTGCTGTCATCCTAGTTCCCACTCTCTAGGGGATGAAAGCAGCTCCTTCCAAGTAAGTCGATCGCTACAGTTGTTTCAGTATGCATCAAATCCTAAACGTCCAGGAAGGCTCACGACTGTGCATACACATAGATGCACACATGGGACTCTCCCCATGCACCTGCTTCTCCACAACTTCATACAGCTCCACTGCTGGAGTGGCTAGTACTGCCGTGTGGCTCATTAGCCCCTTTCTCTGGCGTTTCCTGCCTTGACCTTGTAGATTTGCCTAACTGCTTCTGGAACCACTAGCCTCAGGCTGTCAGAAACAGTTCCTTGTCCTCCCTCATGGCAAAGATCAGGAGATATTTCTGATTGTTATTTCACTATAATGAGGCTAAGCCCCACAACTTTTCTGGCTGATGCCTTTGAGTAGCTACTGCTCACCTTTTATCACCTTATAATGATTCCCTCCCACCTGCAAAGGAATAATAGCTTCTGACTGGTAACAAGGGCAACCAGACCCAATAAATGTTTTATTTAACATTCTGTAGAAAGAACCTGGGAGTACACAAGACCCACGAGATGGCAAGACCCAGACTGTAATTTAATTTTAGAACTAAAATTTATTTTAAAAGGCAGAGTTGCCTGCTTTGGCCCTTGGGAGTACAATAAGCAGACACTGATTTCTGCTGAAGCTAACATCAAAAATTACTGAACTGAGAAGTGCAGGTTACCCTGGTCTCCACCTCAGTCAGTATTTACCCTGAAAAATAATCTTGATGTTAAGTAAAAGCAAGCACCAGTATATATATTCTTACTTTTTTCCATGCTGAGGCAAATGCTGAAAACATACATATAATTTTAATAGAATGCCAGAATTCACAAAAAAAATTACAAAAACTAAAACCCACCTATGATATTGTCCATCTCCTCCTGAAGCCATCATTTCCCTCTGCCACCCTTACTCGACCAGGGCACCTAACTTATGCAGGTGGTGCCATTTGTTCCCCAGGAAGCAGCAGGCTTAGAAACACGGGCAGCCTCACCTTAACATCTGACACACCCTGGCCTTTGGACGGTTTGCATTCATCCAAGGTTACATCCTCCCTGTGGGCAGCCTTCCTGTAATACTGGTGGATACAGAGGGGTACCAAGGCCTCGCCCTCTTGTCTCAAAAGTGACCCCTCTGACAATCCCAGGGACTGGCTGAATCTCTCTTGTAATTGCACGGCACCTGAACTTCTCTTTCTGCCCAATCTTACTTCCCTCACTGCCTTGAAGGTCCTTCCTGTCCTATTCCTTTTCCTAAGGAAACCAATCTAAGATTAAAAAAAAAAAAATGGCTCGATGGTTGGGCTCTTTCCCCTCCATCTCAAGTGTCAGCAAGGTTCTACATGCAAGGAGATTCCGATTCATAATGCTGTGGTGTGTGAGCTATTCCTCCTTGGGTGTCTCACCCAGGACCCAAGATCAGTCCTGGGATAGATCCTGGGTGGGAGCTCAAACTCCCATATCTCCACACTCCTACTCTAGCCGCTTTATAAGTGAGCCTGACCTGACTTTGTTCCGACCTTGCAAACACATAATGGAAAGGTTCACATCAAAAGTGAATGATACTAACCACATTTCCTGACCTTGTTGTAACACATGGCTTTATTATATCTTAAAACTCTAAATTTGGTTGTATATCAGTAGAAAACCTACAGCCAAATTTGAAGCTCCTTCCCTGATGGTAAAGGGAGAACTTTGTAATCTTTGAAATTTTTATTCTGTCTACAAGTTTGGAAATTCATCTTTCTTCTCTCCATCCAAAAGAAATAAAATGTGCGAACAGTTTAATGAGAAAAATCTAAGTGAAATTGCAATCATCAGTTGATACTCTTTCTAGCCTGTAAAGCAGCAATAAGCAAGAGATAAATGGTCAGTAAAAGAGGATATATTTACTTAGACACTGGAATCACTAAAAAGCGCTCATCCGTTTCCCCCTAAGAAGCCTGTGTGCCTGGAGAGGCAACTGTTAAGATCTAAGACAAGTCACTCTGTATCAAACTAACCTATTTTCCCTGAACCCAGTTGGGGATTAAATGGTTTTTTTTGCCATGGATTTTTTTCCTTACTTCTTTCTTTCCCTCTTCCTATTTTTTAAAATCTTTCTTTCATTCTTTTAAAAAGAATATTCTCTCAGCTAGGGAGGAAAGGAAACTCATTTTTCTGCTGACTGGCTGGTGCACAACTGGAAATTATAAAAGAAATCGCTGTATCATTCATGTAGTAAGAAAACAGGAAGACAATTTTCATCCCAAAATGAGCCCTCTCAGCTGAAGCTCCCTTTGTAGTTGATGATCACATGCTTTCCATTCCGGCATGGGGCCAGTTTTATTAAAATCCTATAGCAACAGCTTATTTTTCAAACAACACTCCAAAAAGGCACTTTATGATGAATTTCCCTTAAAGTTGCTCATGGTCATGTGTTTGCAGCCTTCAAGGTCTCCAGTGAGAAAGTGATCTTACCTCATAGAAACAAAATCTGAACATTATTCTTGTGATCATAAGCACTTCTTGGACATTCAGGTAAAGCTCCAGCAAAGAGGTGGATGGGCATGAAAGCACAGGAATACCACTATCAGTACATCACTTCACTAAACCGAAAGAGTAAATGACAGGTAAACAAAAGAGGCCTAATTTTGAGAAGACTGGGTCAGAAAGAAATAGAATTTGAGGAGTTAAAGGAGAGAAGTGAAGACGGTAGCAATGGAAAAACACTGGTAATGCAAACAGAAGACAAAGGCAGAGGAAAAAGAAAAGGAGAGGAGAAGAGGGGAAAAAAGGAGAGAGGTGGACACTGATCCATTATTTGCTCGGTAAATTGGAGGTCAGTTCCATTAATACCAAGAGTTAGCCTTGACCTAGAAAACCACCAAAAACAGAAGTGAACAATAACCTGAAGATGGTTTTCAATTACCTGACTGCTTTAACACCATGTAACTAGAGGACTTTAGGACATAAATAATCAAAATTAATTCACCTTTAAAAAATAAAGTGATTAATTTTCCAAAGGGAAAGGGATTGGGGAGGATGGGTGGGAAGGGAGGGATAAGGGGGGAAAAAGGGGCATTATGATCAGCACGTATAATGTAGTGGGGGGACACGGGGCAGGCAATATAACACAGAGAAGACAAGCAGTGATTCTATAGCATCTTACTAATGGTGATGGACAGTGACTGTAATGGGGTATGTGGTGGGGACTTGATAATAGGGGGAGTCTAGTAACCATAATGTTGTTCATGTAATGGTACATTAATGAGAGCAAAATAAAAAAAATCATGTTATTCTTTTGCTCCAAAAAATAAAATAAATAAATAAATAATAAATAAATAAAGTGATTAAAATTTCCCTAAGCATATTTAAGACATTTAGAAGTCAAACACAAATTTTGAAGTAGAAATTCTATATATTGCAGTGGTAACAGTCTCATCCAAGAGATACTTCCTACTGTCTGAGCTGTTAATATTGAAAGGCACCTTAGTCAGCTTGTCCAGCGCTGCTCAACCCAGACTGGATTCTTTCCATCTCTATCTCATCCTCAACAAGTAGGTACTCAGCAACTTTTCTAAGAATACTGGGTTTTCATTTCTATCTTTGTTCTACCCATAGTAAATTCATTTAATATTTCTGCTTTTTGAAAATACATACATACAGACATGCAACTGTTACTGATCAACCCTTTGTACCAGCTAAAATGATCTCACAAGGGCTGGATTGTGCTTGAGGTTAATAAACCGGGTTACACCTCCTGCGGCAATCATTCATGCTAGGCTCCAACAGTGTTCCCAGATATGAGGAGGCAGAGAAGGACTCCCAGTCCAACACTACAAACAGAGGTTTCTAGAGTCCCCAGTCTTTTGCTTAAATTCCCCTTTAGCAACTCTGGTTTGATGTAGTCTGGATAGAATGCATTTAGACACTTAAATATTGAAATCACTTACAGTTGACACAAAATGCATGGTCAGGTCAAAATCTGCCCTTCCAGGTTAAACCTTGGCTGAAAACTGGATGTAATACTCAAGACTCTCATTTTAAGAGTGAAAACACTTGAAGATTCTCTTTGATTTTAAGATATCCTTGATCTACTGAAAAGCTATTACCAAACAGAACAGCCAGTCCCTCCCCAAACCTCTATAGGCTTCTGGGTGTCTCTCTGAAGTTAATTCTGAAAAATTAGATAGAACTGAGGACCCAGTAGTTTTAGTTAACATTAGCAAATTCCTTCTTCGAAAACAGTGTGTGGTGTATCTTGGGCAAGGGTACATACAATATCGGGCCGTTTTTAAGTGTGAACAGTTCCATTAATAGGAGATTGGTTACACTACTTAGGTAAATGATGGTACTTTCAGATAAAGGAATTGTGTGCTCCTAATAAAAATGATGGTGTAAGTGATGCTCACAATATGTAATTAAATGAACAAATCAGGTTACAAAATATAATCATAATACAAGCTCACTTCTGTTTGAAAAATGTCTGTGTATGCATAGAAAAATATCTGAAAACTTCCAACCATTACTAAATGTTTATTCTCTAAAAACAGGATCATGCTTATCTTTTTACTTACTGCTTTATATTTTTATTACACTTCATATATATTTTATATCTTTATGTTGTCATCAGGTATTCCTTTTAAAATAAGAAAACTATTAAATGATTTCTATTCTGGAATGAAAAGAAATGTGGTATTCTTAACTTAGGAAAAAATTCCACATTCTTTCAAGATGATTTCTTTATAAAAGAGGAATTTTCCTCTTTAGAAGATTCTGTGTCTGTTGTACATCCTTCCCAGATACTATCATCAAACAGTAGTTCTAGTTTTCATAGATATGCTACTAGCTGTCATACATGGGGAGGGGAAAGCAGTTGAAATAGATATGGCTTAAGCATATGAAAAAGATCACGTGCAAATGAGAAAGAGCAAATCAAACATAATGAAAACCTGTGTTGCATCTTATCACCCTGACTTGTTCAAGTGAAGGGACAAAAGTTGAAACTCCAAAAAGGGATCAAATGTAGATCACAACCCACTTGCGGTGATGAGAAGCCCTGCTCACCCCACTCCACCAACTGCTGAAGTACTTCTTTTCCACAATAGAGGGGGAAAATCACTTTGTGCTTTTTTTTAATATAAAAAAATGCCATCCCCAAGTATTCATTTGGGCTATAAAAATCTCTTAAAATCCAACACCCAACCCCTCCCAAAGGTCAAGGAGCTAGAGTATGCTGGATGTTCCTTCGTTCACACATTAGAGTCTATTAAAATCTTACAGTAAATCCATTTAATCAAATCTTTTTGTTTCAAACTCAGAGGTTCTTAGGTTTTATTCAAAAGTGTAGGCGAGAGAACCAGCGGGGCAAGAGAGGGCCTTGGAAATACTTGTGTGGGGAACTTAAGTCTGACCTTGGGTATGAGGGTATTGGGCAATGAGAAGACAGAAGACATGGGCCCAAAGAAGCAGGAGAGATACTGAAAGGATGATAAGGATGGTTAAAGATAAATTCCACAATTTTCCAAGGCTCTATCCTATCCTCATAGTTAAATTTGACCAACCAAAGAAAATTGGATCACCTGAATCTTTTAGTTAGCTTTTACTTTGATCATATACCCAGCCCAAACCATTGTCTTCAAATAATTTAAAAGAGAGGGAAGAAATACTGCCAATCAAAATTTCTTCAGTTAGATCGTCTAAGCCCGAATGTTCTCAAGCAAAACCAGGGCAATGAGCTGAAAAGTGAAAAAAACTCACAACCTTCTCTTGGAATGGGAGGAAAAGGGGTCTATACCATGCCAAATACTTGGTTTGACTAGATTTTTCCTGCCTGAGATGACCCATGCTTGGGTGTCATGAAGACACAGCCTCTCTGTTTCTTTCCAGTACTCGGAGAGGAACGTTCCATTCCACGCAATTCATGAATTTTAAAAACCATGAACCTTCCTTCACATTCCAGAGGAACACAAACGTTTTCCTGTCAGAGAGCTGTTTGGAGCATAAATGTTCAAGTGATTGCAATGGTGACAGAGAGAGGCCTTTTCAGACTAAGTCTTTGTTCTGAGCTGGCTGGAGGCTCCAGGACCAGGACTGCCAGTAGGGTCTGGACATATGGTTGCGCAGAGAGAGCAGGAACTGAATTTACCAACCACCAACTGCCATAATGGCCTTGTCCCTGAAAAATGGCCAGCTGTCAAGCCAACTGCCAGGGCCACCATGTTGTTATTAGACAATGGGCCAACAGAGAATTACAGGACCATGCAAGACCACTAGTTCCCTCTTGGAGTGGAGCACAACGGCTAAATCCTACCACCTTTTCATTAGAAAGACATCCCTGAATTCCATGAACAAAGGATGAAGGTACTTCCTAAAATACTACTACTACCAGTCCATTTGAATAGTGGTCTTTATCTACACCTTTCTGGAGACCTAATATTTACAGCCTTCTAATTTCAATGACAAAAATATCACTAACTCATACAACTTTCCAGTGAGTCTCCATTGCTTTTAAAAATAACTTCTAACATCACAGGGTTTGTAAGCCCCAGAGGGTATATCCCCTACCCTACCAGCTACACTGTCACTCTCCCCTTCAACTTTACATTTCTTGAATTCTCTGCCTTCAGTATTTTCACATTTGATTGCTGCCTCTGTTAAGAATAATTACAACTTCCCTTTCCCACCTTCCCCCCATCTCATCTGGCTAATCTTATCTGTTAGAATTTAGCTTAAATCCCACCTCCTTGACGAAGGCTTTTTTGATCCCCTAAACTAGATCTCCCTGTTTAGGCTGAATTTATCACCCTGAATTGTCTTACCTAAGCACTCTTAACACTTGCTTCCCCATTGAAAGATGTTCCATATGAGGGCAGATGCTGTGTCTGTTGTTCTCTTTGTCCTCCACACCCAACACAGGAACTATAGATATTTACTAAGACAATGTGTTTGAAAAAGGAAATTCCAGAATGGAAAAAGAGGAGGGACATATTATTGTGTGCCAAATCTGGACCAGGCATTAGGATAGATACTTGCACATCTGTTACCTCATTTAATCTTCATTTAATACAACCAAGGAAAATATTATTATCTTCAATTTATAGTGAGGAAAGTGAAGCTCTGAGAGGTTTATGTAGATTGGCCAAAGCTGTAAGGGAAAATATGTCAAATCAGTCCATAGCCCATGGACTTTCTACCCTATGATACCTCCTCTCACATAGCCCAAGTTAACCAGAGTCCATTCTTGCTTATTCATGTTAATGAAAGCATCGCATGGCATGACTATTCTCAAATAGCGAATAATCCTAAAATCGTGTCTATCAGGCTTAGGCGGTATTTCTTTTAGATGGTGCTTTTGTTCATCTGCTTTAAAATGCAAAATTTGGAAGCTCTCAAAACCTCCAAAGAAAATAACTAAGTCATACTGAAAAGCCCTTACTAGTGAGTTTCCCAGCCAGAAGGCAACAGAGCATCACAAGGCAGGGAATAGAAAGAGCATTAAGTTAGAGTCCACCCAACCTAGTTCCAATGCAAGCACTGCCCCAACCTGAAGGAAGACCAAGACTAAGCTCTTTTACATTTCTGAACTTTGGCTCCTTACCTTTAAAAAGAAGAGAATGGGAACATAGATTAGAGTGGATTTTTAAACACCGTTCTAGCTCTCAAATTCTACTGGCCTAAAATGAGAGCAACAATACCAACTCTATTGTTTTCAGAAGAAATGATTGCAAAGCACTTGTGAAAGCATTACTCACAGGAAAGTCTCTATTATTTTGTGCCTAGGGCTTCAATCCATAAGTTCTACCATAAATTGAAAATTGTCTTAAGAAAACTGGCCTGAGAATCAGAAGACCCAGGTGTAGTCTGGGCTCTGACAGACCTTAGCTATAAGGCCTTAGGTAAGTAGTTAACCTTCTTAAGGTTCTCCATCTCATCCATACTTGGAGGATTACAAAATAATAATGACATGCTGATCAAATGTACATACAACTGGAAGAGTTGGCTTAAATGCTCACTGAATAAATAAGAATCCCACAGGTTTTTGATAAGTTGGAACCATAAACCAGATCTCAAGTCTTTCTTGTAAAGTCCTATGTTCATGGCCAAAAAGCAAACAACTAATAAAGAATTCAATTGCAAGACAGCATGAAAGAAGAGATAGTGAAAAGAATTGGAAACTGGAAGCAAAATATAAATCAATAGCGCATTGTGATTATCCAAAAGTTAGTATTTTCGTGGGCTTCTGTATTGGTAAGGAGCCTCCTCTTCTGCATGACAGTCTTTAGACAAGTGAGAAGCATTAAGTCCTCAGAATATTCCATAATGAGCAGCCTGTTCTTCCAACCCTTCCCCATGAGCCACAGTTTGTTGCCTCATCACCATCCCAGAGTTGTGTGTTTTTCCTATGGTTCTTTTTAAATTTTTGGTTTTACTGTAAGACTTCATCTCTTTCACATAAAACTCTTTAGATTTGGTTCATTACTCCAGATTGTCAAAATTTGGGGGATTCTGATTTGCTACAGCCTCTTTTCCTCTGGATGGTGATGGTATCTCAAAACTGTGTGGCTCATGTGGAAAGACTGAAGGAATGGGAGCTGGATAATGTCAGGTTTTCTAGAAATTAAATATACTGTATTAATATGTGTACATTATATATATATTTGATTACTTTGTGTAATTTTAGTTAGTTTAACTTATTATATTACATCTTTCTTTCAACTAAGGAATAGAGCTTCTCTATGTGGCTGGCCTGTGTTGCTACTGGGTCCACCACCCAAGGCCTGGAGTCCTGCTCACAACTCCCTGCACAGTGAGAACAGAGGTGATGTTTTTCCCTGTCTGGACTTACTATTGGGATACCTTGCCACCCCCAGTGTATGGTCCTCCTTACTTAACTCTTGTTGGAATCTACTAGTTATGGACTATTGCTATGATCTTCTTTCTTCGAAAGAAAGAATATCGTGTTGCAAGCAGTATTTACTTGCAAGCAGACCTGATAAAAGAGATGATTTTCCTGGAGAACTCTAAAAATAGAGTCAAGGATTGGGAAAGATGTTAAAGTTATGATAGCTCATCTAACCCTTAAAGAAATCTTATACTATGATATTTATTTCACCCGTGTTCTTCCTACACCCCCACCACCATGACAGACGTTACCCCATGTAGTGGGAGGGCTTCACCTTCCTTCCCCAGCCTCTGATGGACAGTGAATGCTCAGAGCCAGAAATGATGGCTGATATTTCTATCCACCTCAGTACCTCATGCAGTGACTAATACTAGTAGCACTGAATAAATGTCTACAGAAGCAAATATGTACCAGAAAGAAAAACACAATTGGAATGTTAAATGCCACATGTCAGAATTAGGCACCACCCCTAAGAAAATGGGTTTTGTGTTCCCTAAATTCCAAGCACATGAAAACATAGGGTTCTGTGGTTAATGAGTTTTGAAATGCTACGTGTTTACATAAAGCTGGATTTTCCCAGTGCCATGATGGGCCTGGGGAATGTAGAACACCATTCTCAGACATCACTGATCACCCACTGCATAAATGTGGAAGATGAGTGGTTAACAGCTTCCATGCTTTGTGGGGTGGATCAGTGGTTTCCCTTCCCAATTACAATTCAGAGTCATGTGGGTAAAGTTTGGAGTTTTCAGGACCCACTGAAGAGCTACTGAATCAGAATTTGGGAGTGGTGTGGAAGCATTTTTAAAGCTCTTCCATGTGATTCTGATAGAGTTGACCCACAAACCAGTACTTGGGAACCACTGTTCTAGGACGACAAAGTATTTGAAGCTGTGCATGTTTCTGAGAAAACTCAATTTACAGTAAGAATCTATTTGAATTATACAAACGTTATGCAAAACCCCTGGCTGAATTCTCTTTCTGGGGTCTAAAACCACTTCCTAACACTCAGTGTGAAATTAATGACTTTTTCTTATCTGGAGGAAAAACATGAAATTTTCAAACCGTGACTACTGAACAGTTTATGCTATATGTGTGCACCTTTTTGACAGACACACTTCACATCTCACAATGAACAGATAGGTAGTGGTGATGCTTTCAGGCAATATAAGAAATCTCTGTCCAAATGTACACATCTGCTGTTTTGTTTGGCCACTGAGGCACAGAGAAGGACCTGCAGCTGAGACTCACAGTGACACTGCTCTCTGATTAGAGGCCATCACTGCCCAATATTTCTGCTCTAAAAAGTTACAAAATGAGTTGAGAACAGTCCCCCCTCCTCTGAAGCAATGGCTGTTATGGGCAAAACCCTCTATGTCCCGCCCCCTACTCTACCCATCCCTCCAAAGCAAAAAGATGGAAGGTGCTGGTGGTCAACTTTGTCTATCCTGAAACTTTCACCTCATAGCATATTAGAAAAGAACCAATACTGGGTCTAGCACAGGCAGGATCTACAACCAATTACTTACTAGTACCTAAAAGAACATCTCACACAGGTACAACCTGAGCCTCTCAAGGTGCTGGGGTTTCTCAGCCCAAGCTCACACATGATGTGTCTTCCTGGCATCCCTTTCTTTTTGTGTAGAACATACAAAAAGCAAGCTTATATACAAATGTAGATAATATGCAAAGGTCAAAAACTGTAAATTAGCTACTCTTTTCAGAGAGAACCACTGATACATATTTATTGTGTATCCCTCCCTATAAACATGTACACACATGCACCCAACTGAATATACGATTTTGAAACCCATTTTTCTCCTAACACATCTTGAGCATTTTACCATGTAATGAAATATTCTTCTGCAACTTGCTATTTATTATCTGCAACAGTATAGTATGCCTTCATTTGGTTGTTCCACCCCATTTCTTGCTGTTGGGCACTTGTGTTGTTTCTAATTTTTCACTATTATAAATAATGCCCCTGATTACTCTTACTGTTTGATCTTCAATGCAAATTCTGTCTCCTTTCTTGACACAGACACTATTCCTGGTCACCACTTTGCAAAACTGAATTTCAAATCCTTTCTGAATAACTGACCCCTATAGTCAGCCCTGTCCAAAGGAGAAGGAATGCACCCATATTTAAAGGAAAGGGGAGTTTCAATCAAGCCTAACTGACTTGCAAATTTCTCCTTCAGTAGATGTAAAGGAGATCATAATATTCTTACAGAACAAACAGAACCTTGACTTTTTTTAGGGTCAGAACATGGGTGCAAACTATAGTATCAAACTTTATCATATCAAACTATAGTATATACAAATGTCCTTTTTACCTGTAATGAAGGAGAACAACTTTGGTCTATTTTAGAATATAAGGGCAAGTCGTCTTCTGTATCCGTGCTACATTTAACCTAAAATTAATCTCCTTTCTGTTGGGTTCTCCAAATTCTCCCACATCTGACCCATGCTCTCCTAGGCTGTGCAAGGGTACCATCTTGTGGTTGACACAAAAGATAATCAGGAGACAAGGCTTTCCAGTGGATGAGTATGAGAAATACCAAATAAATGTAACTTGCAAGCCCCTTTTAAGGGAATGTTCACTTCCACAGTAATAGTTCATACTATTTAGAATATATTGCTTATTGTATTTTTTTGAATGTGTGCACATAAAGCAAATGCTCAGAGAGTTTCCTGTCCCCTAACTGATAACATTATGGCATGAGTGCAAAAGTTTCAGAACCTTCTAAAACATTAAGATTCAAGAACTTTCAGAGGCTAAAGTTAGTTTTTCTAGGTAAAGGCTTTAACAAAGCAATGAATTACAATGTCCAGCTTAAAATGTTGGACCTATATGCTATTTTTCTAAGCACAAGAGCAACAGAAGAAATCATGAAAGACTGACATATTTCTATTTAAAATTAAACTTCATAAGCCAAATGTCCGAACATAAAACTGAAAGACAAGTAAACTTGATTTTTCCAAGTCATTTGCAACAAATGACAATAGGACTCATATAACTGGTTTGTTTAGTCCTAATATGCCAAAGTGTATGGATGTAACTATAAAAGAAGAAATATAATTTTTAAGCCATGTGGGAAAAAAAAAGTTCAATCTTCTTGTCTAATAAATTCAATTTAAAAACTATTGGATACTATTTCTCACCTATCAGATATGAAAAAAAAGCTGTAATGAGAATACTCAATGCTGGGAAACTGTATTGAGACACTAATGAAATCCTGATAGAAGATTATATAGGTGCAATCTTTCTGAACAGCAATTTAGCAACATTCATCAGATGCTTCCAAATGTGCATGTTCTTTAAGCCATTGATTCCACCACTGGAGGCAGAATAGTGCAAAAGATAAGAATGCAGCTCTGAGCCAGGTCACCCCAAACTGTCTCCCAGCGCCACTGTTTACTAACCAAACAACTGGGTAGGAAATAGCCTAACCTCTTTGTACCTCAAATTACTCATCCATGAAGTGGGGTAATAATGCTACCTATTCACAAAGTAGTGTAAAATTATATCAGTAAATGTAACTTATCTAGAATATGCCTGCTACATCACATGACAGCATTAATAGTATTATTGTTATTTTGATTACCAGAAGAACCTAGCAATAATCTGGAAGTTGCATTCATTTAGGAAATAACATATTGAGCAATATTTTTGGTTGGGAAATGGAGAACCAAACAGTCATGGTCTCTGACCTAAGGAGCTCAAAAAGTAGTTATAAAAAAAACCTGTTCATTTTAGCAATATTTATAGTAGCAATGATTGGAAATGACACCAGTATTCAAAAATACATGCCTACGAAGCAGAAGATCGTAGAGCACACTGTGGATATTCTACAGTCAGTAATAACTATTATGAGGCTTAATTTCTTCATCTGGTAAATGAAGATACCACAGAGTCATTAAGGGGATCAGACTCATCATGAATATGAGAAGGCTCTGGAAACAGTAAAGTAATATATGAATGCTAATTAATATTGCTTGTTAGGATCTGTGGGAGCCTGATTATTAAAAGAATTTTAATAAACATTTATTTACTATGTGTCATATACTGTACATATATTTCATTTTATTCCCAGTCCCAGTTGCTGGGTTTAGAAAATAAAAATACACAATGACAGTTCAATTTGAATTTCAGATAAACAATGAATAATTTTTAACATAAGTATGTCCTAAATGTAATTATTCATTGTTTATCTGAAATATTTGGAACATACCATTACTAAATATTACTCATTATTTACCTGAAACACTGAAACATGCTTATAGTAAAAATTTATGTTATCTGAAATTAAAATTTAACTGGGCATCCTATATTTTACCTAGCAACCCTATATCAATCCTATGACATGCATACAATAATTATACATGTGAAAAAGAGGGAGAGAAAAGACAGAAACAGAGTCAGAGTCAGAGACAGAAACAGAAATTAAACTTTGGTTGGTGTAATGGAAGATCACCCACCATTCCTCCTATTGACTATATAGAGGAGGAAGTGTTAAATCAAGAGGCTAAATGAGAAAGCCAGATATTATTTCCTGGTTCTCACTTCTATATTATTGTTATTTAAAATGTTCTAATACCTCAGAATACATTAAGCCCAAATTCAAATACTAAACATAAAAATATGTTCCAAAGCCAAATCTAAATGACTTTGGAATTATCAGCCATTTTAGAAATTGACAACATCGGTCCCTTCTTTTAGTGCAAATTATCTAGAGATGGCGGAGTAAACATGTAAATGCTTATAAGCTGTTTTGAGTTGATGAGATTTCAGACTCTGGGAGCTAAATCGTGAATTGCTTCGTTTCCATTGGATGGTAGCAGTTGACTAGTTTTCTGCTGTTGCAGTGGACCTTGAAATTATCATGACTGTTTGCTTCACTTCAGTGTGCACCATCCCTTCCCATTTGCATTCAGCACCACTCAGGGAAGATACTGTTCATTCACACTGGCCCTAGTGAAGGGAGAGGCATTTTCAAGCATCTTTTTGCTCTTGGAGAAAAGATGTCACTTTACTTTTGCAAAAGTAGGTACAAAAAAAGTACCAATATTTAATATACGACAGTACACTGCAAAGGGTGAAGAGTGTGTGGGTGCATGCATGTGTCTGTGGGGCTTTGTCTTTCAGCACAGACACCAATCCCAAAAAAAGAGGTCTGAATTGAGGAAAGACATAGCGAAATTGTCTAGGGAGGCCTGAGTTCCAATCTCAGCTCTGCAGTTAACTAGTTGTGTGACTTTCCTCGAGTCCTTATTCTTACTGGCGTCATTTTCACCACCTGCAGCCTGACATCAGTATCTGCTCTACTCCACAGGAGTATTTGGGGACAAGATTTCAAACCTAAAAGGCATCTTGGTTATACTACTAAGAGAAGAAAAATTATAACTGGTTCAGAACAAAATGATTTCAGAAATAAGGGGCAAATAGTATTGTTAAAGACAGTATTTTCAAAAGCACAAAAGGAGGTGAGAATAAAAATGTCAAAACTGAAGACAAAGGTCTCTATAAGTGCATCTCACTTTCATGTGATCAGCATTATCCAGGGAACTTATTAATACAAATTCCTAAGCCAAGCAACAGAGATTATAAATCTGTAGGACTGGAGTTGGCTAAGAAATCTGCATATTTAATAAGCTCCCTGGGTGATTCAGAGTCAGTTGGTCCATTTAGGACATTTTAAAACATTGGTCATTACCAATCAAAGATAAATATATACTTAAGATTTTTAAAGATGTTAAGTAAAAAACTGGTACAAAGAAGAAAGTGGATTTAATTCAATATAAAGTTCTGGAACAGGAGAGATAAGACACCTCCTGCACGTGCAAAAGGAGACAAGAGTTCACTGCAATGTCTGCCTCTCAAAATATCCCTAAGGTTAATTTACAAGAGTCAATTGATTAAGATGATGGAAGAAAATGACAAACCCAGGGGTCAAAGAGGCCACATAAAATTGGAAGAAAAACATGGGAAGATAGACAGAAACAGTCACAGGATAAACAGCCTTTGGAATGGTAGCATTGTAGAGGCCTAAAAAGTGGGAGAGGCTCAGGAAAGTCACTGGTCAGAGGGGAAAAATTACTCACCAAAAGGAGTTAGAGTCAAATGAGTGAGAAAACAGTAAAAATGTGAGCAACCTTATAAGAAAAGTATATACAATATTCATGGTAAGTTTGTTGGTGGGAAATAAAAATATGTCCAGCATGAAATTCTCTTTTAAAAATATTCTGCAAGAATTTTATGATAGGAGATGAGAAAGTACTTTGAAAAGCATCAAGAATAAATATGGTTATTACCTGTAATATTTTCTGTGACTATCAAATATTCATTCACTGCCTGCCTTTCTCTCAGTTTCTTGGAAACTAGTTAAAGAGGGCTGTATGGCATTATCTTTGGATCCTAGTACCTACCACAGCGTCTGGCATATAATAGGCACTAAATGCATGATGGATGGAAGGAGGATGGATGGAAGAGTGGTTAACTCAGGTTAACACAGGAAAAGCCAAGGGAAGAGTTGTATGTTCACAGTATTCAATGAACTTCACAAGCTTTACTCTCTATTTCTGGACTGAGCTGCCAAGTGATTGTCTCAACACTGGGACATATTTTAGTCCGAATACCTGCTGGCAGTCATATATGAACCTCTGACTGAGGCATGTTTATTTGTCTTCCTGAAGAACTACAACTTGATCCATTTCCCTTGGTGCACCAGTTATCTGTTGTCCCTCAGCTCCACACCCACCTTCTTCCATCTAGTCTGTATGGCTGGGACTTAATCTCTATAAACTGTGTTTCCAGACTCCCTCACCAGCTGGCTTTCTGTTAAACTCTGGCAAGAAAAAGAAACACTATTTGTTTTCTCATACTTGTTTGCTTCTGCTAGGGTTTTTGGAGGAGCTGCGTCCTATCAGTAACCCAAACTTCTGCTCTAACTGACCTTCTCTGGTGGTCCCAGCACTGGCTAGGAAAACCATCCTCTGTAGTCCTGACACTGGGTAGGGGAACTCCTATACACCTGCTCTTGGGCTTTTGTAACAACTTGTCTTCCCTTTTTATTCCCCCAGTCCCTAAAGTTGATAGCTGCTATCTACAGATATTAATCTCTGAGTATCACTCTTTTTCCTTTTTGCTTCTTAAGCCTCATTGCTTTTCCACTTTAGCTCTTCCATCCCTCCCAACACCCAGAAGACCAAGATTTGTATTAAATTCCCTCCATTTGAAACAGAAGTGGGTTTTTTTTCTGACCATATTCTGACTGGTACACTTGGTAAAATCAGGAGAAATACGATTACACTAGATATTGAAAGTGCAGGTTAAAGAACATTTCATTTGTTCCATAAAAATCCAGAACAGAAATGGAAATTAAGTTGGAGAATTAGATTAGTATTAAATAGCATATAAATGGATTAAAGTGCTTTCTTCCCCCACCTAATCCTGGAACATCTCGTTTATATTACTTTATTAGTATTATTGCTACTTTTTAACCTCTCTGCTTTTTTACACATTCTACAACAATTTCCTCCTCATGGAAGGCCTCTGATTACTCCAGCTAAACTTGATCTTATGAATTCTTTTGGTTCTCCAGTTCTCTCAGCCTTGAGTATTTCTCCAGGAATATTACCAATCATATCCTTCCCCTGAAACACTCCCCAAACCCAAGTGATCATCAGAATTCTCAGAAAAATATATACAGACACCAGGGCCCCAACCCCACCCCTAATCTCCTGAATCACTATTTCTGGACTGGTGGGGAAGGTGGGGTAGAGAAGGCATATGTGCTTTTCATACATTCCTCAGTTAATAAATCCCCCAAGATCAAGGCACTTCCATTTATTATGTAGCTTTTATTGTGCTTAACACAGTGTAAGCAAACATAATAAACATTTACCCATTTTTCCAACGAATTGATTGACTGAAGATTCCCAGGAAGACCAGGTGGTGTCACTACTGCCTAATTAATACTTCAGGCCCAAGGAAAAGCACCTCACAGCAAATTTTGACCTTCGTTGGCCTCACTGGTCCTATACTTGAATTCACCTTTTCACCAGTTTTCCTTCCTAAGAGAACTGCATAAACCTTGCCAAGAAAATAGACAGCAAAACCAAAACGCACAAATAACTTACGGCTCTCTGGAAGGAAAAGATGGCTTGTCCTGTGGCTGCTGAGCTTTGAGTGTAGAAGAATTAAGAGCAGAAGCCTCTCCTGAGCCCTAGGCCTAAGATTTCAAAGCATTAGGTTCTTATTATTAGCATTCCAAAGAGCAAGCTTAAGAAACAAATGTTTAAGGAGTTAACGAGTTTGCAAGAAAAACTAAACTCCAGATTGCATTTTTATTCACCTTTTGCAAGCCCATTAGTTTTCAGTAACATTTGGCATTATATGAAAATTTAATTTTCCTTTTATGTCTACTACTTTCACCTTATTGACTTAAACTATCCTGATTCCTGAATGAGCAAAGTAATCTAGGTTTACTGTGAGCTATTTATTATGTTACTTCTAAGTCTATATAGAACTCTTACCTATGACAGAAACTTGTTGACAACAGCATGTTTTCCAAAAGCAGTTTCCATACAATTTCAGACCTTTCTATATTTTAACATTTCTGAATTCCAATATTCCAATTCTCCAGTTGCTTTAAAACTCCATTAAGATAGGAGAAAGGACATGAACTCTAGATTTATGGGTCCAAAAGTTCCCCTATAACTCTTCTTAAGTAACACCTTGACCTTCTCCATTTGAGCATCTACCTATAGAAAAGTAGATTTCCTAATAATCAGCCCCTTCCTCATTCAGATTAACCAAAAAAATTGTGTTCAGAGGTTTAAATTTCAATAAGAGGGAGGTACTGTATGGTAGACATCTCCATTAGTAGAAATGGGCCCCTTCCTCATCCTTTGTTAGCTGGGTGATTCTGGAGAGACCTTGAATCCCTTATCACCCCTAGATTTCCTTCCTTCAAGACTTACCCCACTAAAATATCCACTGAACTAACCCCACTTTCCCAGTGAAGAGCCAGCCTCGACTTACATTTTACAATAATCAGCTGGAGAAGTTTTTGTGTCCTTAGCTGTCAATCAGTCATTTCACTGACAGGGCATTAGGTCAATCCCATCTGCTCCCCAATTATTACTGAAGGAGCTGTGGCCTCTTGGGGTTAACCAGTTATTGCCCAGCACTCTGCTCAGAGATTGTGTCAAGGGTGTTCAGAAGTTTTCCTCCCATTCATTTTATGGAACCAATACTTAGAGGTGAACCAAGATTGCTGGACCTTGATGACTTCTGAGTTCTGGTCATAGGAGGCTCTTTGAAACAACAATGTTGTCAGAGAAAAAAAGAAAAAGGCATTCCTTTATATGCAATACTCCAGAACACTCCTTCACTGGGAAAGAACTTTCTAGAAACTCCATGTGAAAAGCTAATTTTCTGAACGGTCAATATCAGCTTTGTGCTCTTTAATAAGGACACTACCTATGGTCAAGTGTTTGCCAGTGGCATTGAAATTTATCCCTCCCCTCTAGGTTTTTCCTTTCTTGTTTTCCTGGTTTTAAGGGGCGGGGGGGGGAGCCCCTCTCTTCCCTGGACAGCAAAATGCCACACACTGCTTTACTTCTACACCTAAATCACCATCTCCTGGCTTCCTGCAGGTTAAGGCTAGATAATGAACTTCCTTTCTTTTTGAGAAGTTTATAACACCAGCTGGTTAATGCCTGTGGACTTGCAACCACTACCCCTTCCCCCTCACTCCTACCCCTCAGCCTTCACTCCTGACACAAAGCCGGCGTTCAAGACATAGCAGACAAAAGACTTTCCATTCCTTGATACACAAATTGGGAACCTGAGCCTCAGCTGAGAGGCTGTTGCGCACTGGGTCAAACTGGCACCGTCGTACTTTCTAGTCATCTGTCAACATGCAGCTGCTACAGTTTCATGATGTTGCCCTGCGGAGGGGAACCCCAAGGGCACATGTTTCAGCCGCTTAGAAGACACTTGTAAAATGACAATAGAACAAGAGATTTTGAAGTGTGTTTCAAATTTCTAAAGAAAGGAAAACCTCCTGACACATCAGGAGTAAGTGTTTTTATTGTACCTGGTGTATTGACAGGCAATAGCTAGGGTATCATTTGTTGCCGTTTGACAGCAGGTCTGTTTCTGCAACCCCTTGCATTTCTCATACTCAGTTTCACTCCACTTTCCTTCTGCAAATAAAAATTTCAGGGATTTTTAAAAGCCCCACAACAGAAGTTGCTATCTGCTAGCCAACAGTTGTATCTTCCAAACAATATAGATGGTAGACTCCTTCATGAACTTCAGACCTGGCCTGGGATTCTAGAAAATGCAGTCCTTTTTCCTGGCCCACAAGGTTCTCCTCCTTCCCAAGCCTGGCCAAAGAGCCCCTCCATATTTTAATCTCCTACAGCACTTACCATTTATACCACTCGTTGACTGTATAAAATGTTTCGGGATACAAAGAAGCCTTAAGGAACAAAACAACAGCAGACTCCAGAACCCAAGAATGGACTAATAGTTACCAAAGGGAAAGAGACTGGGGAGGATGGGTGGGAAGGGAGGACAAGGGGGAAAAAGGGGCATTACGATTAGCAGATGTAATGTTGGGGGGGCACGGGGAGGGCTGTACAACTCAGAGAAGACAAGTAGTGATTCTATAGCATCTCACTATGCTGATGGACAGTGAGTGTAATGGGGTTGGTGGGGGGGACCTGATGAAGGGGGTAGTTTAATCACCATAACATTGCACATGTAATTGTAGATTAATGATACCAAAATAAACTATTAAAATAAATAAATAAATAAATAAATAAAAACAAAGAAGCCTTAAACTTATCCACCCTATTTCCATTTGATGCTGGCATCTTCTCTACTTCACCACCTGGAACCAACTAGTGATAAACTAGATGAGGAATCGACTCCTTCCTTATATGCTTTATTATGATTCATCTATTTACTATAATAATATACCCACCGTAGATAGTTAAGGGATATAAAAACAGAAATAAAAGTAAAATCTCCCAATAATCACTGCACTCATAAGGAACTTTGATTATCAAACAGTATTAAGAGTGTCATCCTGTTACAATAACAAAAATTATGTATGTGAATATATATTATAGGTTGTAATGAACATTTTTATGGCTACATTTTTGTGTACAGCCATTAATATTTTTTAGAAAAATTCTTAGAAATGAAAAAATTAATTGGTCAAAATGTTAAGCTTATAATTGTGATCACAAAAATACCATTAATATTTATGATAAGTATTCCTGTAGCATACTCTACGTCAGGTACTCTGTCAAGTACCTTATATTCACAACAGTCTTAGGAGGTGGATATTTTAAAAATGAAAGAGCTCATTTTAAAAATGAAGAAACTTAGGCTTGGAAACTTACCTGACTTCTTTCAGGAAATGTGCTAGAAAATGACAGATCAGGGATTCAGAGTCAGGTCTATTTCTACAAACCATGCTCTTTCCATTACACAAATAAAGGAGGACTCCCTCACTGTGCTACAATGAAAAAATGACTAGTATTTCGACTAAGACAACTTAAGTTCAATGAACCAAAATGCCATCTTGGGAGGAGCAACAAAAGTCCTCCAACTCAATCTTCATCTGTGAGTTATCCCCTCAACATTCCCTATAAGGCGCACTTAACCTTTAGTTACCTTTACAAACAACAAACTCTTTCTCTTCCTAGACACTTCACGTTTGGACTATGCTAACAATTAGAAATTTTATTTTTACTATGAACTGAAAATTGTCTCCTTTAAGCTGCCAACCACCAGTGCTAGATGTAGACTCCAAGGACACAAAGACATTATCCTTCCTCCCTGTGATGTGACAGCCCTTTCTGTGTGTCACCCATTCCCCATGACCTACTCAAGTCTTTTTCAACCCCAGGGTTCCTTTAGCTATCCTACCTTAGACCACTGAGTGTCTTCACCACTGAAGAGACTTCTGTTGACCACGCTCCAATCTGTCTATCTTTCAGTAAGGCTGGGCACCAGCTAAGACACCCGAAGGGCCATGCCCTGAGCCGAAAGAGCACGATCCAGAGCAAGGCTCACTCTAGACCTACCTGAACAATGCCAATACCTATGCCCTGGCAAGATCCTCTGAGGAGACAGAAAACAGAAGCTGAATCCTGCCCCTGAAACTATAAAACTCCTAGAAGAAAACACAGGAGGTAAGCTCCTTGACATCAGTCTTGGCAATTGAGTTTTTGGATCTGACACCAAAAGCAAAGGCAACAAAAGCAAAATAAACAAGTGGGATGACATCAAACCAAAAAGCTTCTGCACAGCAAGGGAAATCACCAACAAAAAGAGAAGGCAACCTACTGAATGGGAGAATATATTTGCAAATCATGTATCTGATAAGAGGTTAATATATAAACAGTTCATACAACTCAGTAGCCAAAAAACCAATCTAATTACAAAATGGGCAGGCGCTCTGAAGAGACATTTTTCCAAAGAAGACATAGAGATGTCCACAGGCACATGAAAAGATGCTCCACATCATTAATCATCAGGGAAGTGCAAATCAGAACCATAATGAGATATCATTCACCTGTTCAACTGGCTGTTCTCTAAAAGACAAGAAAAAACAAGTGTTGATGAGGATGTGGAGAAAAGGAAGCCTGTGAACTGTTAGAGGGATTGTAAACTGGTGTTGAAAAACAATATGGACGTTCCTCAAAAAATCTAAAATTAGAATTACAATACAATCCAGCAATTCCACTTCTGGGTATTTAAAAAGAAAATGAAAACACTAATTCAAAATGATATATATGCCCCTGTGTTCATTGTAGCATTTTTTACAATACCCAAGATATGGAAACAACCTGTGCGTGCATCAATAAATAAATTAATAAAAAAGATGTGGTACATACAATAGAGTATTATTCAACCATAATAAAGAATGGAATATTGCCATTTGCAACAACATGGATGGACTGTGAGAGCATGTGCTATGTGAAATAGGACAGAAAAAGATAAATAACCATATGATCTCACCTGTGGAATCTAAAAACAAAAAAACAAAAACCCAAGCATATATATACAGAGAAAAGATTGGTGGTTGGGGTAGTGGTGAAACAGGTAAAGAGGGTCAAAAGGTACAAACTTCCAGTTATAAAATAAATAAGCCATGAGAATGTAATGTACAGCATGGTGACTATAGTTAATAATACCATATTGTATAATTTGAAAGCTGCTAAGAGAATAAATCTTATAAGTATTCATCACAAGAAAAAAATATACTGTCACTATGTATGGTGACAGTAACTAACTTACTATAGTGATCATCTTTCAATATATACAAATATTCAATCATTAAGTTGTACACCTGAAACTAATGTAATGGTGTATGTCAGCTATACCTTAATAAAAAACAAAAATAAATAAAAAAGAAGTTGAATCCTGCCAAACTAAAGGGGCTTATGAAACATCCTGGGCTTTTCTCTAACAAAACATAAGGACAACAACAAATGAAAAACTCACTGGAAGGCCTTAACAGCAGATTGGAGATGGCAGAAGACGCAGTAACCTTGGAGACAAGTCAATAAAAATTATCTTAATATCAGAAATAAAAAGGTTGACAAAAAATATAACAGCGTCCACGACCTGTAGGCAATAAGAAATTATCTAACATATGTTGAGAGTTCTGGAAGGAATAGAAAGTGAGAATAAGGCAGGAAAGGTATTTGAAGAAATAATAGCCAAAAATGTCCTAAATGTCATTAGAGAGCTCTGGAGTTGCAGGTTATTCCTAAAATGGAAAAGATGCCCCTGAGCACACAAATGGAAAAGCTAAGCTCCTGGATTTTTCAAGGAGGTAACAGGTGGGGGAAAATGGGGTTAGGTGAGGGTACTACTAATTGATGAAAAAAGACTTGTATATACAAAGTCAAAGAAAGAGCACTTAAGCCAGCTGAGATACCAAAGCCTCAGGACAGCCTGAACTTTGAAAGAATGTTGCAACAGATCTACTCTGGTCGGGATTTTTTATATGCACTCACTCAATTCATCATTATGAAAATCCTGTGACATGGGCATTATTTATTATTCTCCCATTTTCCAGATGACATCATTAAGGCTAGAAGAGGTTCAGCAGCTTGTCCAAAGCTACACATCAAATAAGGGGTGGAGTTAAGATTCAACTCAGTGCTAATACCAAATCGATTCCCCTAAAATCTATGCTATCCTGCCTCCCTCTGGGTTGCTAACTGGCAATGTCTCTATCCCTTCAAGGAAGCCCCAGTTTCTCCTCATATACAAAGGCTAGAGGTGGCACAACCCATAGCCTGGAACCCAGAGGCTGTAGGGGAACAGGACTCACCTTGCCTGGAGATCCCACAGTACACAGGGCCACTTCAGGACTTCCAACAATGTTGAAACTCAAAAAACCCATGTCTACGAAATACATCCTTTAGAGTCTGCATTTCCAAAGGCTTTTGGATCTTGAACCACTTAAAAATTTATAGCTCAAGACAAAGACCTGAATCAAAAATAACCAGCTGAATACACGTGTTCATCCTGTGAAGCCAGAAAACCCCATCACAAAGATGCCTACATTTGAGGACAGTCCTCAGACAGCACTGATGCCCAAGTTCAGTGGATAAGCAGATGCCCAAGAGTAAACAAAGGATGGTTCAAATCTACTCAACAAGAATTTATTGAGCGTCTAGTATATTTCAGGCACTGTTCTACCTCTTTATCCTGCCAGGATAAACATAAAAACAGTGCCAGCCATCGAGAATATATGTTTGTCCCAGTAAGGACGTGACTTCCATGCACATGGTAGGCCTGGTGGGCTTGGACCAGTTCTGGTGAAAACAGGCACCATCATCAGCTTCAAGCACGTCCACAATATGCTGGTGATGAAGTTCAGCATAAGCCCTGTCGTTAGGGTTGCCGTGGAGGTTAAGACCTAGCCGGTGTGTCCAAGCTGGCGGAGGGCCTGATACGGCTGGCCACGTCAGACCCCATGGGGCAGCGTGTCATCAAGGAGTCAAGAGGCGCACATCACAGTGGTTGCGCATAAGCTGCAGCTGAAGCTCTGCCCTGAAGGGCTGGAGGACGACCACACCTGCATTCATTTATAAGTCCGCTCCGGGTTACTCGTACCACAGAGTCAGCGAGAGTTGAACACGGTGTGCCTGTCCAACTGCCCCAACAGGCACAATCGGCTGCGTGAAAGTGCAGCCCTTCTGACAGCCGGGTGGGTGTCCCAGGTGCTCAAGCAGTGGACCCACACGCCACCCGGCCGGAAGTGCGCGTGGGGCACGGCGGAGGCCAGCAAGACCTGGTGCTTCGGGCCTGCAGGCACCAGCGCCAACACCCTCACCAGCATCACCAGGGTTGCAGTGCCTCAATGAGATCAAGGGCAGCCTGGTGGCCAGCCTCCAGGGGCCACCAAGGTGAGGGCGTCCTGGGTGCAGAGCCCTAGGGCCGAGCGCCTCAGTCCATGAGGTGACGTCACACGCAGACGCCAGGCAGACGTGCACACACCCTGCGCGGCCTCTACGTCGGAGTGCTGACGCCGGCCCAGCCCCTGCGCACACCCACTGTGCGGAGACCAGGGTCTTCACCACGAGGCTGCTTGCATCTAGGCTCCCGAAAAGGAAGCAGGCATGTCCTGGGGGAGTCCCAGGTGGCCAGCCCCCCTGACAACAGCAGCAGCCACCCCAGCCAGACAGGGATGGAGACACTCAAGCATGAAGGCCTGAAGGAGGGCGTGCCAGCCGGGGGCAAAGTCCTGAACAGATTCTAGGCAGCTTTCCCCCAAAGCCCCGCGTTTGTGGGCAATTCACCACAGCAGCTAGTCCCCGTGTTCATCTCAACACACCTGGCAAGGCTGTCCAGATGGAGGGATGCCCCACCAGACAGGTTTCTGGGGCCCACTCCGTGCCGTTGCTCCACAAGAACTCTTGATGTCACTTCTTTCGAGATTTCAGAGGCAACAGAAATGTCCTTGCAGCAGGGACTCATTTGCAGCAGGGGGTGGAGGAGAGGATGGGATACCCAGCACTGTGTTTCTCATTTCTTCAGAGGGAAACTCAAATGTCCAAAAAAAGTTTTTAAGTAAATGCACTAAGTGGTTTATTTGGGTAAATGGCAAATAGTGGATTTTCTCCCAGAAAGGGGGAAGAAACAAGCAGATAGGTGTTCATTCTCTAAAGAAGCTAGAAAGCAGAAAATTTTGTGTGCTATCACCATGAGCACCTCCAGATAGCTGTATTAGTGCCACTGAAACAATGACTTTGATATAGTAGTGACAAAAAAAGAATCTGTGGTAGAGAGATGAATACATAGGCAACATAGCAGGATAAAATATAAATGACTGACACCCAAGGTTCTCAGTGTAGAGAAAGGAGCGATTAACTCAGTATGGGGATGAAGAAGTCATTCATTCATTCATTCCATAAACATATCCTGAAACATACTGTGTGCTGCAGTGGGCCAAAACCCGGACAAACACATTTTCCAGCAAAGATTTAAAGACAGACATTTCAGTTAGAGGAAACCACATACCTGAAAGATCAATGTATGTTTGAAGAACTATAAAAGATTCCAAATTGGGGAGAATAAAATTTGAAGGAGAAAAGCAGCAGATATGGCTGAAGTATTCAATAACTCACACTTTGTGTCGAGCACAATAGTTCATAACATTTATAGGGTACAATAATTTATACTACATTCAGGAAACAGCGTAAGTGAGTTTTGAGGACATTCGAACTTCAGACAGTGTTTGTATATATTAGGTGCTTGATAGGTCTTAAACTGCTGGTAGGGTTTACAGTTTATACTCATGGGAGTGCCTGACCTTTCTGGCCTCAGCCTGTGACCCTCGTGAGAGGGTGGGTGGCATCAGGGGAGTCAAGGAATCAGCTTACTCTCTCTTAGGTTGGAGGACCCTCAACTGGTGGTGGCTCTTCCCCATCCAGCAGTCCACTGAGGCTCAGGACCTTACCATCAGAAATAGCATGGCTACCTCTCCTTTTACTAACCTTCCCACTTTCCTGGATTCCACTGGGAGATATATAAGCCATTCTTTTCCTGAATGATTCATGTACAATCCAAACTAGCAGGGAACTGGGGGCAGAAACAAATTGTGCCTTAAAATAAAAATTCTTCCTATATCTCAGAAGGAGAACAAGTTATCCATGTTTGGGGGCTTTTAGAAAGGATCTTCAACCCAGTAATTCCACTCCTAGGAATTTACCCAAAGAAAACAAAATCCCTGGTTCAAAAGATATATGCACCCCCACTTTACCACTGCACTATTTACATAGCCCAGATATGGGAGAACCTAAGTGTCTATCAATAGATGAATGGATAAAGAAGATGTAATTCATATACACGAGGGAATATCATTCAGCCATAAAAAGAAAAGAAATCCTGCCATTTGCAACAACATGGATGGATCTAGAGGGTATTCTGCTCAGTGAGATAAGCAAGGGGGAGAAAGACAAGTATCGTTTGATTTCACTTATTTGTGGAACATAAAAACAAAGCGAAACAGAAGAAATAAAACAGCAGCAGACTCACAGACACTGAGAAGTGACTAGTGGTTACCAAGGGGGAAGGGAGTGAGTGGGGGTGGGGGGAGGGGGAGGGGACTGCTGAACCACTGTGATGTAGATTGATAAAAAATAATAATTAAAAAAAAGAAAGTATCTTCATGAAAAATCACTCCTTTCCTAACTCTTCTTCTATCTCATTTCCTGTCTTCTCCTCTCTTTGGGCCCCACTCCTCCCTATGTCCCCTCCCCCTTTCTATCACTCCTTGCTATGCCTGCTGGGATGAAGAAACTGGTTCCAGCCACCCTGGGAATATCCTGCAGTCGCTGGGGTCATCTGGATATCAATGGAGGCTTGCTGTGACTCCCCTTCTGTAAACCCTTTTGCAGGATGCATTCTCCTGCAGGCATGAGGGACATGCCATGAGGGTGCTTTACCTCCAGTGGGCCTGCCTCCAGTTCGCCTTCTGACATTCTTTAAAGACAAACTTGTCTATGAGAGAAGTAGTTCCTTCCAAAGATTACCCTTGAGGTAATCTTATTACCTCAAGTGTGTGTTCTCTTATTAACATAGCTTTAACCCTGCTCCTTTTGAATTAGTAACTCTAGACCTCCCTCCTGGCCTGTTTTTCATTCAGGCTTCCCACAATAACTGAAAAATCACTCTGCCTGAGTCACCTGAACACTGTACAAATAGTTTCTTCCTCATTGCCAGGTTTCCTCCTGGTGAAAGTCTAAGAGAGGTGTGTGTGCTGGGGTCAGGTGGGGGAGTTAGGGTAGCGTCGGGTGTTCATTTTATTGCACCAGATATACCAGGTAAGTATTACTTGAAATTTGAAAAATAATCACATTTCTCTATCTCCACTGAGGACAAGAAAACCAGAAAAAGACCTGCATTGTCAAAAGGGTTTCAGTAAAGCTCTTAATACAAGGAAACACAAAAACAATACCTAGAGGCCATTATCATTCTTACAAAAGGTGCAGCTCCCTAGGGGGCCTTAGGATAGGCTGGTCTAGGTAGACCCCTACCTTCTCTTTGGCTTAGCTGGGGTTTGTGCCCCTCCTGGGGAAGGAAGATTCAAGCCAAGTACCTCTAAGTACAGCCCTGAACCTTAGGTTATAATGGGGGACACGGTCACAGCTTTTTCTTTTCTTAAATCTGGCCCAGGACTTTAATATGTTTTCTTCTCCCACCCAGGTCATCCCACAATGCAATATCCTTTAAAATTATTGAAGCTAAGGCAGGAGGTTCCCATTGTTTATGAAATCCTTTTGTTTCTAGATGAATTAATCATTTATTTCTGCTGTCACCAGAGGGAGTACCCCAAAGCAGCCCCATTCTCGGAGTCAGTACTACCAGTGCTTATAGTGACAAATGGAAACACAAGAATACACAGAATCATTACTTTCCTGAGTGAAATAGCTAGAAAAAAAAGCCAGAACTACTGTAGACCATTATTCTTCCTGAATCACTGCTTCTGTTGTATTCCCTACATATTGGAGCTTAATTTGTTTTTAAAAGTGAGGACATTTTCCTTAATCCAGCAACCCCACTTTAGGGACTTTAATAGTAATAAAATCATCTTTGCATAATGATGTTTTGTAAAATTGCTTAATGCAACACTATTTTCAGGATCATATTAAATAAATAAATTTTTCTTTCTTTTACTTTAGTTTGCAGGTTGCTAGATTTTGAAACCAAAGTTAAAAAGACCATGATTCCATACTGAGGGTAGCAGGAGTGATCAAGAAAAATAAAACACTTCAAGATGACATTACGACCTAGACCTAGTGTACTGGTTATTGTTTATTGTCTAACTTGGCTGTTCAACAAGAGAATAATATATACCAGAACTGCCATGAGGAAATACTTGATACCATGCAAGTCTTTGTTTTCCTTTGGAAAAGGAACAAGTTTCTTGGTCAATAATTCAGAACCTCAGGAAAACTGTTAAAACCAAACAGTGACACTGTCAGCTCCCAACTTATTTATGCTCCAAGCATATTCTGTTCAGGTGGCAGAAACATATTGAGCAACTATTATGTGTCAGGCAGGGTGCTAGGTAAGATTCAGGGCTACAAAAATGAATAAGAAATGGCTCAGTTCTCAAGATAGTCAGTTTAGTTGGGTGGAGATGTGGAGGGTGGCAGACACATAAATGAGAATGATGCTGGTGATGATGACATTAGTGCAAATGTACTTTTATGGAACACAGAACATCACTGGTCTCTGGACCTGCAAGAGAAAAGGCACAGGGATGTATGCATGAGCCTGTGAACACTTGGTATTATGAGGGTAAGAGGTACATGGTAAGGAAAGGCACTAGATGCAACTGTGAAGGTTAGTCGTGGCCAGACCACAGAGATCTTGCTATGGGACATGGAGTGTTTTCCTGTAGACAGTGAGGAGCCACTCAAAGGTTTTTCCAATAGAGAGTGATAGCGTCAGATTTGCATTTCAAATAGGCCACTCCAGACTCAGAAAGGCACATACCCTAAGAAGGGAGGACAGGCAGGTGACAAACAGTTTCAATGAGAGATGGTGGGGTCTGCATTGTGGGCAATGATATGAGGGATGGAGAGGAAGGATGGCTTTGAGAGAGATTTAGATTAGAATAGGTAAAATAATGTAATTGATTGAATATGGGGATGAAAAAGAGCCTAAGATAACTCCCAGGATTTTGGTTTGGATGTCTGAGTGGATAAAGATAAATAATAGAAGACAGTTGCAATAAGAGGAACATAATTTTAATTTCAACAAAGTCTTGAGATGACTATGAAGTATACAGATGGAAGTGCATTATAACCAGTTGGCCATATAAATCTGGGACGCAGGAGAGAAGACAGAGTTAGAGCTATAGACTTGGAAATCACAGGATGAACTGGCTTAGATGGACCTAGGAGGAGTCACATTCATTAAGGACCAGGCACTGCACTGTACAAAATATTCACGGCTCCTGTCCTCACAGAGTTAACCATCTAGTGAAGGAGACAGACATTAATCCAAAAAGTCACAAAAATATTGTAAATTGTGCTGGTGCCAGAAGCTATGGAAAAGTGAAGCTACTACAGGACAGTATAAGAGGACCTACCGTGTAACAGAGGAAGTTCTCTCAAAGGAAAGAACATAGAAGGGGAAAACCCGATGCCTGTAGAAGAGCAAGTGGCCATGGATGGAACCCTGGGTAACACCAAATGGGAAAGGAGAACTCTAAAAGAAAGGAGGTACACAGGATTGGAGAGGACTTGAGGCTTGATCAGAGAGTGGACTGTTCAGGATTTCTGATGTGGAGTGCTTCTGAACCAATGATGGAGGTAGCTCCAGTAGAGTGGGATTTAGTGTAGCCAGGGTTAAGAAACTGAGGCATGGGGGAAGTCCAGTAACCATAATGTTGCTCATGTAATTGTACATTAATGATACCAAAATAAAAACAAAAAACAAACAAAAAAGAAAGCAACTTGCTCTGCCTCTTCCCCTGAGGCTAGGCAGAAGACCTCTTCACAGTAAAAAAAAAAAAAGAAACTGGGGCTCAGGTGCTGGATGGCTATCCACATGAGCATCTGAACACCTGAGTTATCAGCAGGTAATGAGAAGCAGTAGAGAAGAAAGGGGCCAAAGAGTCAGTGAATTTGTTACAGCAGCCAGGAGTTTAATAGTTTACAGTGACCAGAATGGGCAGAAGACAGGAGAACCCAGTGGCTGGACCCATAGAAGAGAAGGGAATTTTATCCCTTAGAGTTCAAAGCAGCCTTGGTGTATCAGCTTGCTAGCGATGCCATAACAAAGTACCACCAACTGGGTGGCCTAAAACAACAGAGACTTACTCGGTCATAGTTCTGGAAGCTAGAAGTCCGAAATCAAGGAATCCACAGGGTTGGTTCCTCCTGAAGGCCTGAAGACAAAACCTGTTCCATACTGCTCTCCTAGCTTCTGGTTGCCACTGGCTATCCATGGCATTCCTTGGCTTGCAGATACATCATTCAAACCTCTGCCTTCATCAATACCTGGCATTCTCTCCTCTTGTGTCTTCACTTCGTCCTTTTATAAGGACACCAGACCTACAGGATTCAGGGCCCACCCTACTCCAGTATGACCTCATCTTATCTTTACTAATGCAATGATCCTATTTCCAAATAAGGTCACATTCTGATGTACTTCAAATATCTTTTGGGGGGACACAATTCAACCCATAATGCTTGGGGAGTTGTAAAAGGCCAATCCTATGACGAGAACATGAGTCACATAAGAAACAGAACAATGAACAACTTTGTTGGAGAGGGACACAGGGACAGCAGCATCCTAAGGCTGGAGGCCAGAAGTCTTCAGCCTGGAGGCCAGCTGTCCTGGGGCCCCAGAAGTAATTGCAGTGCTCAAACAGTGCACTTAGCTATGTTGAGGCAGGCTTTTGACAGAAGAGTGTATTAGAGCCGGCTCAGAGTTCCCAAAGGAACTTGCATCAATCAGGAAGGTCTGGGAAGTAACTAGTTGCTATAAGTAGAAGTATATGCCTCTCATGGAGAAATAAGAAAGCATAGTGGCCAAAAACTCAGGTTTGGCACTGGACAACTCCTGCAGACCCCTCTATTTCTTAACATCACTTAACTTCTCTGAGCCTCAGTTTCCTCCTCCATAAAATAGGGCAATCCTACCTCATAAATCAATTGTGTGGATTACATGAGACTATATATATCACCTACAGCATGACTTCATTTTTTTATATTGTAAAATAACTTTTTATTTTGCAATAATAGTACAAGGTACTCCTGTATACCTTTACATATTCATCAATTTCTTACAATTTCCATTTTTCTCCTACTCGTTACACAGGCATGTCTCTCTATATACACATTCTATTTCTATTTCAATCTCTATTTCTATGATTTTTCTTTCCTAAATCATTGGAGAATAAGTTTGGAGACACTGCCCCTTTACTACATAATCAGTGTGTATTTCATAAGAACAATGATATCTTCTTACATAACCACACTGTCATTCATTATCAAAACCAGGAAATTTAACTTGATATGATACTGTTATCCACAGTCCTTATTCTTTTTTAAAGATTCATTTATTTAGAGCAGTTTTAAGTTTATAACAAAACTGTAGGGAAGGTATAGAGATTTCCTATATATGCCCTGTTCCCACACATGCATACCTCCCATTATCAACATAACTTTTTTAACAAGGATGAACCTACTTTTGCACATAATCACCCAAAGTCCATAGTTTACTTTAGAGTTCAGTCTTGGTTGTGGACATTCTATGGGTTTTGACAAATGCATAATGAAATATATCTATCATTATAATATTGTACAGAATATTTTCACTGTCCTAAAAAATCCTCTGTGCTTTGTCTATTGACCTCTCCCCACTCCAACTTTTGGCAACCACTGATGTCTTTATTACCTCCATAGTTTTGCCTTTTACGGAATGTCATTTAGTTGGAATCATAAGATATGTAGCATTTTAAGATTGGCTTCTTTTACTTAGAAATATGCATTTAAGTTTCCTCCATGTCTTTCCATGGCTTGATAGCTTATTTCTTTTTAGTGCTGAATACTATTCCATTGTCTGAATATACAATGAATAAAGTTGCTGTAAGTATCTCTGTGTAGGTTTTTGTGTAGATGTAATTTACAACTCCTTTGGGTAAATACCGAAAAGCATGATTGCAGGATCTCATGGTAAGAGTATGTTTAGTTTTGTAAGAAACCACCAAAAAGCCTTCCAAAGTGGCTGCACCATTTTGCATTCCCACCAGCCATGAACAAGAATTCCTATTGCCCCACATCCTCACCAGCATTTCCTGTTGTCAGTGTTCTGGATTTTGGCCATTCTAATAGGTGTGTGGTAGCATCTCATTGTTATTTTAATTTGCATTTCCCTGATGACATACGATGTGGAGCATCTTTCATATTCATTATTCAACAATTGCCTACTAATACATTTTCTAACTATTTGGTTTTTCCCAGTCCAGGATCTAGTCCTATATCATATATTGCATTGGTTTTCATGTTCTTTCAGTCCTCTTTAATCTAGACCAGTTTCTTAGCCTTTCTTTGTGTTATTTGGCCTTGACACTTAGGAAGAGTACAAGCCAGTTATTTTGAAGAATGTCCCTCAGGTTGGATTTTCCCAATATTTCTTCATTATTAGATTTAGATTATTCATTTTTGTCAGGAAAACCAAAGAAGTAATGTTGTGTCCTCCTTGGTACATCATATCAGGTGGCCCATGATATTAATTAGTTTGTCCATTTTTAGTGATTAACTTTGATCACTTAGTGGGAGACAACTGTTTTATTTTTAACCGTTGTTGTTAAAAATCTAAGAGGAGCTCTGTTTTAATCTGATTCTCTTTCTACTGCCAATAAAACCACTATCTTTCTTGTGACCATTATGGCTGAGTGGGCCTGAGTTTGGATTTTCACCCTAATCACAGAGCAACCAAGACTGGAACAGAAAGTGGTTCTACTGAGTGGACCAGCAGGAGGTACGACTTGGTCTTCCATACTCTGCATTTAGTTTTTACTAAATTTATTCTTGAATTTATTGTTACTTCCCTTGGCCTCTGACCCTGAGGACTCAGGATTCTTTTTGGGGAATGAATAAAGCACAGATGGTGTGAGATGAGGTTTGGGGCTTTCATATCCTCCTTTTAGGAGGACTTGATTCAATTTTATTTTCTTCTTCTTATTATTATTATTATTAACATTATTATTATTACTGTTATTTCAAAGCACCTAACTCAAGGACTGAAGGAGAAATATGGGGCTTTTCTGAGCCCTCAATATCTCAGGAAACATGGAGTTAGGCTTCAAGATCTACTTTAAATATGGAAGAATTCTTTACGGTCACAGTTCTTGAAAAACAAGCAAAGGAAAACCGTGACCTTCAAGCTTTAATTTGGTGGTGCTGTGTATTTTTGAGTGGGTGGAAGGAAGAAGCTATACCTTTAATTCAGTTGAAATATATCTGAGAAATAAATCACATCCATTCAAAAGGTCAGCTTTGTGTCTCAAGACAGTTTTTCAGAAAAGGTAACCCACTACATTCACTTGATTTTCATGAAGAAAACCTGATTTTGCACATCTGATTCTGTATTTGTTTTTACAAAGTACAGAAGAATGCAGACACACTTTTCATTCCTTTCACCACTAATGAGAAAAGATTATAACTCATACAGCTCTCCCTGTATTGCAGCAATTGCAAAACTGCCAAATATAGCCATGCCTAACTATTATGAATATCTTTAAGCTTCGGGACCAGAGCTGCAATAGCTAGCACTATAATTAGCTGCTTAATCACTCTGGCTTGGGAAAACACGTCGTGAATCCTATTCCTACACTGAATATCCAGTAGATGACTAATTTCTGATTTAAAAATTTGGAACCACAACTCTGTAACAGTGGAAAATGCTTTCTAATTATTCATTAAGAATAAAATGGCCATCTTTTACATGTCTCCAACCTACCAAAGGTTAATGTTGAGGGTTTTATGCAGGACATGACATAAATTTACAAATTGTGTCCATGAATTTAAATCCTAGTAGTTCAGGTTATTAAACTATAAGCACATCTTCTCCCTTAAAAGGCAGCATTTTACAAGTAGAATATAAACGTATTCATTGACTTGTGAGTACTTATATGACTTCGAAAGCAAGGTAAGTTGCATGTGTAGTCTGATTATTTTGTTAGGTGTTGACCTGATTTTCTATTTCCCCTGTCTCACTGTTACAGTATCTCAGAGTGAACATGTGACTGTTACAGAGATTTCAATCTGCTTTCCTTCTTAGGTCTCCTCAAGACATTCTGCGGTAAGTGGTGGTGTCTGCTACCCAAACTCAGCTCTGATGCTCTAGCCAAAGGGAAAGGATCCCCACACAACCCATGAGTCATTTTGGTACTGGTGCCCAGGGAGGTGACACTTACCTTTCCAAAAGAGGCTGAGCCCATTCTAAACTGGTTCTTGGGCAGGCTTAGATGAATTGCTACTATTTTCCTGCTGGATCTTGCCACCAGTCTAACTTCCAGACCTGGAACTGCCTTCCTATCTAAATTTCCATACAATTGCAATTTGATAAAATATGATTATTCTTCCTATCAAGAAAGAAAGGCATTTGACCCTAGAGACAACTGAATTAGTGGGCAGGTCATTTGTAATAAGAAGATCCCTGGAGATTTTTTTTCATTCGCAGACAGTTATCAAGTGCCTGCTGCATGCCCAGAACTGTGAGGACATGAAAATAAAAAAGATGTAGTCCCTTTCCCATTTCAGTTTCATCCCCACAGATTGCACTTTCACCTCTGCAGAAAATGGTGATGCTTTGCCAGGTAGGGATGAGGTTCTCAATCATTAAAAACCTCATAGAAAGAAATTTTACAATCCCTATGATACCTACTTCAATTATTTGGACTCTTCATAGCCAGGAAGTTTTCATTTATTCTAACTTGGGGTTTCTCAACCTCTTCACTGGTGACCTGTTGGACTGGATGATTCTATGTTTTGGGGGGCCGTCCTGTGCATTGTAGGGTACTCAGCAGCATCTCAGGCCTCTACCCACTAGACTCCCTCCTCCCAGTCAAGACAGCCAAAAATATCTCCAGACATTGCCAAATATTCTCTAGGGGACAGAAACACTGACCTAATATAAATTTATTCTCTTGTGATTTGATGTCATGTTTTTACTATTCTTTTTGTTTACTATGGAGATAGAGAATTGACCCTATTCATTTTCTATTGAATATTATCTAGGAAAGTCATTTTTACTTTTCTAAGCAGATATAAAAATTTTATCAATCACTGACTAGATTTCACTATTTTTAAGTGAATGGTAGTGAACAACAGTGGACTGATTATTTTGCTTTCTTACAGATAAGATTCCTGGTTTTCTTATTTCCCACTTTTTAATTACATTCATAGAAAGAGTATCAAAGATTTCTAGCTGGGTTTCATTTTGAAGAGTGATTCTTAACCATTTTTATATGGCTCATTCTATATCCCATTCAGTAAAAGCTAGGTAACTTCTCCTCGAAAAGATATGCATATGCATATACATACACGTAACTTTTCAAAGCTACCACCTCTCTAATCCCTCTTCTGGACTCCAGGTTAAAATTCTGTCTTTTAAAACTAGTGCCAGTTCCTCAAGTTAAGGTTTTGTGAGGTTATAAAATAAAGCAAGCCTGAAAATGGCTGATAAAGTTTGATCATCACAATGATTTGCTCTTTTCTAGGTGAACACTCCAGGCACTGTTAACCTTTTCCCAAGCATCCTATTCTCTTGTCTCTCTTGTCACTGTTGCCTTTTTTTTTTTTTTGCCAACCCATCAGTGCTCTTTGCTTTAGTTACTGATGTTGATAGCAGAGAATCATACTACCTGACAGAAAATGGGATGTATCCCACCCTCACTCCTGCTTACCCACCACCCAGCAGCTGCTGAAGAGAAGATAGTAGGGGCTTTTGAGGCTAATATAACCCTGCTGTGAGCTGCCCCCTCATCTGCCCTTCAAACTCTCTCCCCTGTAAAGGAAGAAGGAAATCACATGCACAGAAACACTGGCAAGCAAGCCAAAGGATTCCTTGGAAAGGATGAAGGAAAAATGAGTATACTGTCAAGCAAAAAACTTCTAAATATCTACATAGACATTTCTCCAATGTGAATCCTTATTTCTCTAGTTCCCCAATTCAGCCTCTATTTCCCCTGGTTCCCTGTCCTCCTACACAGAGCAATTATGCTCTGCCCTCAGACACAGATGCCCTGTCCTACTCCATCCTGGTGCACAGACAAAAAAGCTTTGAAGTTAATGGGACCCCCTTCCTGGGAAGGCATTTAAGATCATCAATTATTACTTCAACATGTCTTTGATGAGTCACCCCTCCCAAATCCCAGTGATTCATCAGAGTATTTTTTTTCCAGAAACACAAGAGTATTCTTTCCCAAAGAAATTCTCATGCCACCTGCTAAGAGACTAATAGTCCATATCATTACACCAGTAAGAGCTAACATAAGTGGTTTCTTTCTGTATCCTTGCTACTCAAGAGAGTATGCTCCCTGGATTCGTAGCATTAACATTACCTTGGAATTTGTTAGAATGCAGAATCTCAGGTGCCACCGCAGATGTACTGCATCAAAATCTGCATTGCAACAATATCCCTTGAATTTCACAGCACTGCAGTGCCCACCGTCACCATCTTCACATGCTCCCCACCTACGCTGGGGTTGCCTTGGGGTCCTGGGCATTGCGCTGGGGTACTGGAGAGGACTGCCTCCTTCCCCTCCACCCTGAATTCAGACTTCAGAGTGGTTCCATATAAAGGACAGGTCAGGAGATGTCCTAAAAGTGGTCCCTTACCACCCCCTTGCCTCACCCCATGCCCACTACCACCCTCTGGATTTTGAAATGGTTGTTCAAGCCCTTAGATTCCTTTATCTTCTGTTTCCTCCTCCATAAATCTCATGATTTGGGGGTGGGGTGGGGGGAGATCAGAACATTTTACAATAGTAACCACCTCTTCTAAGTACTCTAATACATGCCAAGCATTGTGCTAAGCTCTTTTAAATGTATTATTTCATGGAAATTCTTACAACAATCCTGAAAGTAGAGAGTCTTATGACAATTTATGTATGACAAAACTAAGGCTCCGGGAGATCAAGTAACTTGTCCATGTTCTTACGGGTGGTCCGCAGGTAGAAGCAGGATCAAGCCCTGGTCTGTCCTTTCCCCTGTACCATGCTGTCTTTCTCGTATAACCATGCTGCCAGGCATAATTTAGTTACGAGGCACTCAGGATATATATATCAGAGTGAGATTTCTTCTCCTGAAGACCTGTCCGTTTCCTCAAGCAGCCCGCATTTGGAGGTGGTCACCGACAAGTAAATTGGCAATACGGCATGATATGTGCTGCCATGGTGCTAAGTGTAGGATGTGATGAGCACCCACAGGAAGGGAATCTAACTCCGCATTGGTCATGATGAGATTCAGTTTACTTTGAGGCATGACACTCGAGCTGAAACCTAAAGGCAAAGATGGGGAGAAAAGTATTTGAGCAGAGGAAACAGTGTGTGGAGGTCAGAAGCAAGAGACTGCACGGACATTACAAGAAATGGAAAGAAATATGGTGTGGCAGGGGCAGAGTGTGGGAGGGTGCAGTTGAGTGGGGAGAAGGGAGGACGGGCAATGGGATGAGAAAGGACACAGGGGCAAGCAGGATTCCTATCATGAAGAACCTTAGAAGCCACATAAGGAGTTTGCTCCAAATCCTGAGGATGAGGAGTGCCACTGAAGTTTTTAAGAACAGAAGGGACATAATGACTTTTGTTTGAGAAAGATTGCTCTTCCATGTGGCAATGGATTGCAGGGAAGGCATCAGAAGAGTCAGAAGGGAGGACGAGAGTTAGAAGGCAGCTGAAATAATACAGATGAGAGCTGATGGCGACCTGCCAGAGAAGTAACGGGCAGAGCTACCTGGGAGGACAACCTCAGCAGGGCTGGATCAGTGAGATATCAGGGCGACAGAGATGTGACTCATTTTTCTGGCTTAAGCAGGGGTGTGGACTTTAATACCATATATTTGTGTATGTTATCAAAAATAACCCTACAAATTATCTCCAGATTAAGATATGAATACCACTTTATCTACTAATATATTGATAACAAAATTTGCCCTTCTCATGGTTACAGGGACTCTCCTTAGTCACTTATTATCAGGTGAACATGTTTACTTCTGAACCTGGGTCATTATGGGGCACACACAGTGAGAATTATGTCACAGCACCATGTTACCAACAAGGATCATTACACAGGGCAACACAGCAGATGCTAGTGATTTCAACTGAACTATGCTTCTAGCTGCAGTCATTTGGTTGGGGAATTATTAAGCATAGGTTAAAACAAGAGAAGAACAAACAATAAGCCACAAACTGTAGATAATGAAAAAAAGAGAACTGGTCATAAAAGACCAAGATTGTAAAAAAATATATATATGTTGGCCACAAGAAACACAACCTGGAAGCCTATATAAGAGCATGCTTGACATTTGCTTGTTCTAGTTTCAGGCATGACTGCTGGAAGTTCCTCCATCTCCATGTATTTTAAATCTGAAGGACCAGATTCTATATAAATTAAACACTTATTTTTTCTGATATTAAGAGGAAGGGAGAATGCTAGAGATGTAGATACAGCTTCCCTTCTGCACAGGTATATCTGGTCTACTGGTCTTTATTCACAGCTCCTGAAAACACTGTAGAGTCCTAAAAGGTGAAATGAGTATTTTGTCATGTTAATAAGAGACGTTTGGACCCCTACTCTAGAGGTTGAATCAGCCAATGGCCAGTAATTTAGTCAATCATGACTATGCAATGAAGCCCCAACAAAAACCCCTGAGAAGAGCTTATGGCTCTCTGCTCTGCTCTTCCGGCTCTGCTCGGTTGGATCCTGCTTCTCCATTGGAGAGAGCCTCTATGCTTGGGGAGCCAGGGTCCAAGCTCCACAAAGAAAGAAGCTCTTTTATTTGGGACCTGGCCCTATGTATCTCTTCATCTGGCTGTTAACTTGTATCCTTTACAGTGTCCTTTATTAAAAAGGTAAACACGAGTGTCTGAGCCACTCTAGCCAATTAATTAATCAAATCTAAGGGGGTGGGGTCATTGGAACCTCCAATCTGTAACCAGTGGCTTAGAAGCACAGGTAGCTCCCTGGAGCTTGTAACCAGCATCTGGAGTGGAGGATGGAGGACAGTCCTGTAGGACGGAGCCCTTAACCTGGGAATCTGGTGCTGTCTCCAGGCAAGTATCATCAGATTTGAGGTGGGTTCTCAGACACCCTGCTGGTGTTCAAGAATTGCTTGATGTTAGTATGTGTGGGAAGACGCCCTCCCACACATTCACATACATTGGAACCGGATCCAGGAACCCAAACGGAGTTATATTACTATTGCTGCTGTGTATAATATGTATAGATAGATAGATAGATGTAGGAGGAAAAGACTACACCTTAGCAGCAACCTTATTTTTTAGTTACACTTTAGTTAAATTAGTTCAACCATTGTGAAAAGCACAATATAGAGGTTCCTCAAAAAAACAAAAATAGAAATACCATTTGACCCAGGAATTCCACTCCTAGGAATTTACCCAAAGAAAACAAGTTCTCAGATTCAAAAAGACATATGCACCCCTATGTTTATTGCAGCACTATTTACAATAGCCAAGATATGGAAGCAATCTAAGTGTCTATCAGTAGATGAATGGATAAAGAAGATGTGGTACATATACACAAAGGAATACTACTCAACCATAAGAAAGAAACAAATCATACCATTTGCAACAACATGGGTGGAGCTGGAGGGTATTATGCTCAGTGAAATAAGCCAGGCGGAGAAAGACAAATGCCAAATGATTTCCCTCACTTGTGGAGTATAACAATGAAGCAAAACTGAAGGAACAAAATAGCAGCAGACTCAGCGACTCCAAGAAGGGACGAGTGGTGACGAAAGGGGAGGGGTGTGGGAGGGTGGGTGGGGAGAGAGGGAGAAGGGGTTGTGGGGTATCATGATAAGTGCACAGGATGTGTGTGGGGTCAAGGGGAAGACAGTGTACCACAGAGAAGACAAGTAGGGACTCTGTGGCATCTTACTACACTGATGGACAGTGACTGCAATGGGGTATGGGGGGACTCGATAATAAGGGTGAATGTAGTAACCACATTGTTTTTCTTGTGAAACCTTCATAAGAGTGTATATCAATGACACTTTAACAAAAAAATGATGAAAATAATATTAGAATTTCACATTTGTATAAGGAATTTATGCATATATTAAAACTATTGAAAAACATTCTCAAGGATTTCACATGAATCAGTTATAATTTTGTTTGAATTAGTTGCACATTTGTTTTGGCCCATCACAAAGCCCTTTGCAAGTACCACTTTCAAAGGTACTCCCTGGTGAAATTTTATTCATGTCTGATTGTCAGCAAAACTTCTCTTACTCTTGAGCAAATGCGTTATTTTTTATCTTACAGATAAGATGAATTTTAAGCTGATCATGAGGCTCTTTCTTTTCATTTTGATCACCAGGAAGGTTGATGCAGACTTTCATGGCCCAGCTTTAGTCATTATGTGGGATATAATTCTCACAAACCCTTGGGTTTTTTCTTAAACTGTGTATCAGTCAAACAGAGTTGTAATTCCTTACGTTTATGGCCCTTATATAATTGTAAAAACCAAAACAAGTATACAACATTTAATGCAAACAAAATGGTAAGACTAGTACAATTCACTTCGGTGGCGTTAGTCGATGCACACAGCAGATGAAGCTGTCTTGTTAAAACCGATCACCACTCACAGTGTTCTCTTGAACCTGATGCCTATTATTATGGTATATAGTGTGATGACTAATTTCTCTCACTCCTTTTCTCTGTTTAAATTACTATGAAACCTTCCTTTGCGTGGTGTATTGTAATGACATTTGGGCTTCTTTTGAGCAAATCTATCAGTTAGATTTTAGGTCCATCTTTGTGCTTTTCTCAATAGTCCCATGGCCATCTAACTGTAAACATAAATACAGTCCTAAGGATGAAAATCTCATGGCAGTACTGAGTGGTCACAGATGACCCAGAGTGTTCTGAGAGCATTTTCTAAATTACCATAAAAACCGATATACAAAAGTATCAAGTGCTCATAGAAAACTAACATTCCCTGAAAATAAATCTGGTTTATTCCAGTTGAGAGTATAATTTAGGGATTAGTGACATATCAGTTTTCTCTTTGGCCCCATCTATCCTTTCTACTTTTATTTTCCACCTGACCTCAGTTTTTTAGAAATCCATATTTTTTACTTATAGTGCTGTATACTCTATTCTAAACTACCTAAATTCCTCTTCTGCAGCAGAATAGAATAAAAACCCACAGCTCAGACTCCCAAAGAAATAACCTATGGGCAGTTAGCTTAAAATACCATCAGCCACAGTTTTGTGCTTTTTTATCTGCAACAGTCCTCTCCTGTGAGCTCTCCCTGTACATTCTATTCTCAAAGAAAGCTCATGAAATAATTTAAAACTTTTTTCTATTAAACATGCCATTTAATCTCTTAGTTCATTTATGTTCCTAACTAGTATAGATAAAATAAGTTGGCCTAACACCAAATAAGCTTTAAACATAAAAAATACCTATTTTAAGAGATGGACAAAATCTTAACATGGATAGCAAGACAGAGGTTGTCAAATGCTCTAACAAAGTTACTGAAGTCTCTTACCAGCACCCCTGTGACTCTGAAGCTATCTCGCCCATCCTACCACCCACACAGCCAGTCACCAGCCTAAACGTTAGGTGGCACTCTTCCAGGAAGCATTCCTTCAGGCCTGACAAGGTGGAATGCTTATCCTGCTACAAGGGAGTTGTGGGCAGTGAACAATGTGGCTTTTTTATTGTGTCAGGGACTCTACAGATGGGTTCCTTTAATCAAAGATTTTTAAGGGGAAAAGTACCTACTCTAGCCTGGCACCTAAGTTCAGACTCTGTAGCAGACAATTCTAGGGACTCAAAAGGAGCCAATCCATAATTCTGAGCTAGAAAGTATCCTGGCATAAACAAATGCAACCCAAGAGCTAAACAGCCTAGAATAGTCAGTTATATAAAATGCCATTCATATCACAGTGTATGTGTGTATCTCTGTTCCCCCACTAAACTTGGGTACATGGATTCAGTCTTTAAATTCATTTTTAAATTCTCAGTACCTGGCAGGGTATTTGGCACATAGTAAGTAACTACATTTATTTATTATACTTAAATTCTGATAACTATAGAAAAACACAAGTGTAGTAAAGACAGGCTGGCTATTCACCAAATCCTTTTTCTTTTCCTCCTGGGCCCACTACTAGTCTGTGTTTCTCACCCCCTTGTAAGTAAATGTATGAACTTGACCAATAAATTTTGGGCAAAATGGATATGCCACTTTTAGTGCCTGGCCCATAAAAACTTACCATATGATCCCCCGTTATCTCTTTTACCCATTTGCTTCTGGATGTTGGCACCCAGAGTGACCTTGGAAACCAGTGTCAAAAATGTCTGAGCCTTTCTCATCTTAGATCCCTGAATAACCATGTGGAGGACAACGTCTTCTGCCAGACCCTTGCTGCCACATAGACTTAACATGAATAAGAAATAAACTTCTGTTTTGTTAAGCCACTGAGATTTAGGGTTTATCCGTTTCAGCAGCTAGCACTATCGTAACTAATACAACATATTACATAGAGAGAGGATACTCTACTGACATTATTAAAGGCAAGTTATGCTAAATGTGCTCTTTAGAGTCACACCTGGGCTTGAGTTCTGGACTGGACACCCACTAATTCAGAGACCTTGAGTATACATTTAACTCCTAGATTCCAAATCAAGTTGTTAACAGGATTAAATGAGATCTCACATGGTTATACCCTAGCACAGCTGACACACTGAACCACACCATTAGTGTGACTACGTGGTTTGGGAAATGCAGTCCTTTCTGTTTGATTAACTCCTTTTTGGTCTCTTCCAATTTCAAGGTCTCACTCTCAATCCCTTTTCTAATCAATGGAGGAGTTTCTCTCAGATTTGGACTTGCCTTCTGAGCCTGAATATTTTGAACTCTGCTTGTTTTTCAGTTATGTATTATCTCAAATGGTATGCAAGTTCCAGTTTCCACCCCTAAAAAAATAGTCCTTTTCAGTATGTCCTGTTTGTGGACACTTGATAGATTATCAAACTCTTCACTGTTCTGACGAGCAAAATTCTGTAAAGGGCCTAGATATGGATGACTATGATTTAGGAAGGAACCCAGCAGCATCATGAACAGTGCCACCAGACCTAATATGACCTTAAGTGAGGAACAGACTCCAAGGCCCCTGAGTCTTACACCAGATAGGGAATGTTTTCCACGGCCCAGTCTAATTACTACTTAAAATACCCACAAAAGAACACAATGTCACTTTTCAAATTATTGAGACCCTGTAAGATTTAATCCAGCTGAAAACTTGGATTTTGCTAAATGAAATTCTGGCATTCCACATAGGGCTCCACTTCGCCAGATTATAGAATTCCCCTCTGCTCAACCTGACTGCATTTCCATTTACAGACCTGCAGGCAGATAGTTCTTATATGTAGACATAGAAGCCTTTGCCAAGTCATTGAAAGCCAGAACCGGGCCATCATTTTAGGGCAAACATCAAGGCTCATGTATATTTTCTCTGAACTAATCGGAATGCAAAGCTGGTAAAAGCAAGATGATCCCCAGCCACTGAGGCCATGTGAGAGAAATGCAACAGGGTAGAAGCCAAGGTCAAAGGCTTGAATGCCCACAATGGTAAGCACCAGGTCATCAGGGTTCAAAACAATATCCCAGGGCGGGGCAGATTTTAGATTAGATAATCTGGGTTAGCAAGGTTTCTGGTTAAAGGAAGATGCAACAAAATGTGCATAGCCCAGAGGTGTTTCCAAGCACTCCAGAAATATAGACTTTGGCTGGTATGTGCACAGGTTCAGGAATTAGACTTTAAGTGCTAGCTCTACCACGTACCCTCTATGTGGTGAATGGTAAATTACTTAGTTTCCTTGAACTCAGTTGTCCTGTTAGGGATATTGGGGTGGTAAAAACTTCACAGGATGGTTTTAATGGTTAATAAGATAATGCATGTAAAATGTTGATGGTTCACTTGTACCCTGTGTGCTTCAGGATTACCTGGTCATTCCTGCCCACTCCCTAGACCTTTAGAATGAGCTTGCATTTTCTAACAGACTTCATCTATCCAGGAGACCTCGGAAAATGGAAACCTATTGTTTAAGTGGACTTAGGGACCTTTCCACCCCATGGACTCCCTCAGACTAAATTCCGGTTGCCCACCCTGAAGTCCTCAGCCTAATTCTGATGGGACTCTTCATTCTCTGAGAATCTAGGTCTTGGCAAGGTAACTACAACAGTAACCTCAACATTATTTCTCCAAATGCTCCTCCCACGTATTTGGCATTCTGTTTGCTAGTCAGTAATCTTTCAAGGTTGTGCGCAAGGTCATACTTTGCTTCAACCCTGCTGCCTTCTAAACACATGAATGCTCAGTCACCAGATACTGCAAAGGCAGTTTATTTAGGACATCTGTTCGCAAATTGTTCTTGAACATCACCATCAGCTGGACTTGTTTCCAGGCCAATTCTCCCCACACACTTAAAGTCAATAACTCAGATCATATTTATGTCTGAAGAAACTGCATATTTTGCAATCTTTCTGCTTGGGAAAAGGCTAAATGTGATCTTATAGCAATGGACTCTAACCTTCTTAGTGTCATGAATTCTTTTGAAATTCTTAATGAAAGTTTTATATTATCTCCCCAGTAGGGGAAAAAAGCAAAAGCACAAATCATATACACACATTTTTTCATGTGTTATTAACTTATATTTGTATTTACACTTTTTATTAATTAGGTTTTATGTCAAAAATTAATTCATACTAAAGGAAAAATAGTCAAACAGTTCAGGAGGGTATAACATGAAAGTAAAATTTCCCTTTGCAACCACTGTCCCTCCGCCATACTCTTCAGAAGTAACCATTATTGACAATTTCTTGTATATACTTCCATTTAAAGATACACTTATATACATGTATATATGTGTATTTTATATATACAGGTGATCCTTGCTTTGCACAGTAGTCCAGAAGCATAAAAATAATTGTGCAAAACTGAAACCATGCAAAGTGATCTTAATCACAATGTGAGAAATTGCAACTGTCCCAATATGCTTCAAATTTTTTGTCATAACGTTAAAAACTCTCTTACTGATGGTTATAAATGTAGGAGAAAACAAAAATAGTAAAACTAGTACTTATTTAGAAATATTAGAAACATTGAGAATTAAAGAAATATATTTCTTTGCAAAAAAATTTAGCAAGAGTACTTGCCTTCTTTTTGTCATAGAACGATGATATTGAGAGAGTGTCTTTTCTATACCTTGTCAAACTGTCATACTCCTTTCTAAGTTTGGATCAGTTTCTGTCACTTTATCCTGTATGCTTTCAATGTCATAAAATCATTCTAAGAATTCCTTTAATGTGAATTTTTTTTGTGCACGTCACTTCCTCTTCTTTCTTATAACCACTTTCATTGTGTGTGTTGGGAAGTGGGTCTTACATTAAGTTCCGCCTGCTGCATATCCTTGAGTCTCTCAAATGGTGGCAGTGTCAACATTCCAATAGTCACTTATGTCTTCTATATCTCCATTTGGTGTGATTCAAATTTATCTTTCAGTATTATCACTAGTGTTTTCTCTGCGGCACCTAATTCCCTTTTTTGATTATTCATTTTTGTAAGTGTCACATGGGTCTATCACTTGGAGACTAAGGGACAAAAAGACTATTTGCTTTGCCATCTGTTTGTGAACTGAATAGCAAATGTGTAGTCACTGATCACTGACAGATATTCAAGGAATTCTTAGTGAGTAGTCACTGATCATGGTGTGCATCTATTATTTATGTAGTGGTCTCTGGACTGAAGAGGTAGCAGTGAAGTCTGTACTTTATTCAGTGATTCACAGGTAATACACCATGGTAACTGAAATTGCAACCATGTTATTGTGATACCGTGTTATTTAACTAACTCATGGTAACTAAAATTTGTTCATATCAGAACCATGCAAAGTGAGTAATGTTTGTGCATGTATATGTATAAATGCACGTTTATATACTCTAAAGAAAAATGGATAATATTGTGCATATCATGCTTCAATTTTTTCTACTTAATATATATCAGTGTTCATTCCATATGGTCACATACTACTGTATGTATACATCAATGCTTATTCAACCATTCTCCTGTTGATGAACATATAAATTGTTCCCACTTTTTTGTGATGGCAACCAATATTGCAATAAACTTTCTTGCTCATGAAACTTCGAGTCTTTGCATAAATATACCCACAGGATAAATTTCTAGCAATGTAATTGCTAGGTCAAAAGGAATGTGCATTTTAAATATTGGTAAGTATTGCTGTCCTTGAAAAGGTTTCATCATGTCACATCCTCACCTACATAATGTGAGAATTCCTGTTTCACCAACCAGGTATCCACCTTCGTCATCTTTGTCCATCTGATAACACTCCCAGGACATTTTGCCTATGATTTCAGAGTGAGTTTTAGGAGTTTCCTTCTTTTCTCCAAACCAAATAGTTTTTTGGTTTTTTGCTTAAATATTTTGTGATGTGGATTGGTTATAATCTGCCAGGATAGGTGTGGGGTGTGGAGAACAACTGGTATTTTCAGCGGGACGGGTCTTTTTGCGGGGGCATTCCTACACATTGCAAAGTGTCTAGCATTCCTGACTCATGCCCATTAAGTGCCAATTATACTTCCAGTCTTGTGATAACCGCATATCTCCAAAGCTCTCTTTGGAAGGGACTGCCGAGATGAGAACCACTGCATTAGATATCTTAATCATCTTTCCAAGGCTTAACAGTCACTCATGGGCCATCCTGAACAAATGGACTGGCTATATCAGCCAGATGTCCTTTGAATAAGTCACTGTGAAACTTAAACTGTGCTAGGGAATACTGAGGCAGTTTTCTCAAATTCCACAAGTAATGATTGTAGGAAAGAAACTGGGCTTTATTTATTGAAGTGAATGCAGTCAGGTGGGAGAGATAGACATGGAGACTATAACCTTATACAAGGCACAAAGCTGTTCAAATGAGTGGTTTAAAATGAGGATGTTATAGGATTTTCTCTATCAGTAAAATCTTCTGAACTAATTATTAGAAAGTACTAGATAAAAATATGGAAAAGACTATAACAGAAATACCAAGTGGTATGAAAACACATTGGCAAATGATGCTGATTCAGGTATTAGAGGGAGAAAGGCCTTCCTGGGTAGTATTTGAGTTGGGTCTTTAAAGATGAGTAGGATTTTGAATGGTGGAGATGAGGAGAAAGGCATTGCATGTAGGAAGAGTAATGTGGGCCAGGACGAGGGATGGAAATGCTCAGGACTTCAGGGAACAGGTTGCTGCCTTGTGTGTAGGAAAGGTAGAGTATCAAGCATAATCAATTCAAGACAAGGCTAGAGAGAGTGGTTGGTAGGGATTTAGACCAGTGGTTCTGAATGCTGACTGTTCAATGCAATCACCTGGCGAGTTTTTATAAACTCTCGGAGGGGGCCCAAGGCACCTGTGGTTAAAAAAAAAATCATTCCTAGGCAATTCTAATGCGCAACCAAGATGGGAAACCACAGATTTAGAGAAGTCATTGAACAGGAGGCTCCACATGCAGAAGAAGAAGTAATCTGAGAATTTTGAATCCACAAGTCCACTGAGTGCCACATTTACAGAATAGGCCGCAAATTTTATTGGAGTTCAAGAAGAGAAGATAGTATTTTCTTCCATCACTTATCCCATATTCCATTACTTTGACTATCTTATCTGACAAAGCACATACCCCATAAGCCTAAAGAGAAGAAAGATAATTAGATGATTACATAGATAGACAAGCGTTTTTAGCTCCAAACCATTACTTATATGGCACTGTGATCCAAGGAAGGTATAATGAGTCACCAATTAGTATCATGTTAAGCAAGCCAAAAAGTTTAATCTCTCTGATTACATCATGGAGAAAGAATCTATTTGGTCCCCATCTAGTTTGAACAGCTGCTCATTTCTTTAGAATAAGGAAAGTAGGCAGAGAACCATCTATAGGGACTCCACCAAACTTGAGGGCATGGTAGGCGGGGAACACCAGAGCATATTACTATTGGATCTCCATGATAACATAGAAATATGGATTCCATTGTGCAATTATAATAAAGCATAGAATTAAACATAACATAATCATGCATACCATCTAGTTTTTACTGCCACCTTTAATTGCTGTTTATTTCCCCAAGGTATTTATCTTTCCCCTATTAAGACAAAGATCATTCATTTTTATATCAGTTTCATGAATATTCATTTATCCTTAAGTGTATTAGAAAGCATTCCAAAATTTTTAAGAAGTATCTGCTACCAAAAGATGCATGTTGATATCTGCACTGCTGATATATTAGGAATTTTTTTTGAATTATTGAATAGTGAATTAGATCTTATCTCTAGCCCTGAATTTTCATTTAAGTCCTGTCAGGACTGCTGATTTTTTCAGCACCATGAAAACAATAATCCACATAGCACTGATCTTTCAAGTTGATATATATTCATGAAAACCTGAAATAATCTCTATCAGATGATAGGACCAGATTCCCTATGAGCCCACTGTCTCACATACCTTCTCTTCCTGTAGAGGAAGAAAAGGGGGTCAGTCTGCCAAGGCAAGGGGTCAGTCCAAGGGCAGGTGGTGATGGTGGAGCTGGTTTCAAATGAGAGGTGCTGTCATAGTAAAGGGTGGTGGCCCACAAAAGCTCTAATCTTTCTGATGGGAAAAGGAGTCTAAGGAGAAAGCTGATTGGTCTGATAAAAGTCTCAAAGCACCAACACATCATACCTGATAAATCATATGTGGGGTTACCTCTTTCAGCCAAAGATGTATTTCATCATTCTAGTATTCTTTCCGTGTCAGCTATGAGAGAGGCACTCAATAGGTTTCAGTAGCATACACAAGACCTTACACAAGATACAGTAATTATCGGAGCTGGAGGACGAAGAAGGTACTCTCTTTATTAATGACTAGGTCACTTTGATATTCATTCATTCAGCTGGCTTATTCTGAGAACAGTCTCAGATACAAAGAAGAATGCCCCCTCCCTTCCCTTCCTTCCTTCCTCAAATATGTAAGGAGTAGTTAGATGTTAGGGTTAAAATCGTGAACCAAACTGAAGTGATATATTCTAGTACAGAAATTCTTAACCTCTAGAATCTGTAGCTAGACATCAGGGAGTCAGTAAACTGAAATGGAAAAAAAATACAACTTTATTTTCACTAATCTCTAATGGAAATTTAGTGTTTGATTAAGTCATGAATGTAGGCAACAAACCACAGTAGTATTAAAAGTGCCTGTGCCAACTATTTACAGATGACATGAAACTATACATAGAAAGCCCTAAAGACTCCACCAAAAAACTACTAGAATTAATAACTGTATTCAGCAGGTGCAGGCCACAAAATCAATATACAGAAATCTGATGCATTCCTAAATACTTACAACGAGCTAGCAGAAAGAGAAATCAACAAAACAATTCCATTTACAATTGCATCAAAAAGAATAAAACACTCAGGAATAAATCTACCCAAGGAGGTTAAAGACTTGTATTCTGAAATCTATAAGACACCAATGAAGAAATGGAAGAAGATGGAAATCTATCCCATGATCATGGATAGGAAGAATTAATATTGTCAAAATGGCCATCCCGCCCAAAGCAAGTTACAGATTCAATGCAATCCCTATCAAAACACCAATGGCATTTCTTAATGAATTAGAGCGAATAATCCTAAAATCTATATGGAACCACAAAAAGACACCAAATAGCCAAAGCAATCTTGAGAAAAAAGAACAAAGCTGGAGCATCACACTCCCTGACTCCAAGCTAGACACAAAACAACAGTAATCAAAACAATATGGTACAGGCACAAGAACAGACCCATAGATCAGTGGTACAGAATAGAAAGCCAAGAAATAAACCCACACATGTATGGTTAATTAATCTATGGCAAAGGAAGCAAGAATATACAATGGGGAAAAGACAGTCTGTTTAAGGAATGGTGTTAGGAAAGATGGACAGCTACATGCAAGAGAATGAAATGTCATACACAAAAGTAAACTCAAAATGGCTTAAAGATCTCAGTATAAGACATGAAACCATAAAACTCTTAGAAGAAAACATAGGCAAAATCTCTTGAACATAAATACAACTAATTATTTTCTGGACACAACTCCCCAGGAAAGGGAAACAAAAGCAAAAATAAACAAGTAGGACTACATCAAACTAAAAAGCTTCTATACAGCAAAAGACACCTTCAACAAAATAAAAAGGCAACCTACAGTACAGGAGAATATATTTCTAAGTGATACATCCAACAAGGGGCTAACGTCCAAAATATATAAAGAGCTCATATTCCTCAACATCAAAAACAAAACAAGTAACCCAATTAAAAAATGGCCAGAGGACAAGAATAGACATCTTTCCAAAAAAGACATACAGATGGCGAACAGGCACATGAAAAGATGCTCCACATCACTAATCAGCAGGGAAATGCAAATCAAAACCATAGTGATATATCACCTCACACCAGTCAGAATGGCCACTATCCAAACGACAAGAAATAACAAGTGTTGGTGAGGATGTGGAAAAGAGGGAACCCTCCTACACTCTTGGAGGGAATGTAAATTGGGGCAGACACTATGGAAAGTAGTATGGAGGTTCTTCAAAAAGCTAAAAATAGAAATACCATAGGATCCAGTTACCCCACTTCTAGGAATTAACCCAAAGAAAACAAAAATATCTAATTTGAAAAGATATATGTACCCCTATCTTTACTGCCACATTATTTACAATAACCAAGTATTGAAATAACCAGTGTCCATTAATAGATGAATGGATAAGTGTTACATATAAACAATGGAATATTATTCAGTCATAAAAAAGAAAGAAATCCTGCCATTTGGGACAGCATGGATAGACCTACAGGATATTATGCTAAGTGACATAAGCCAGGTGAATGTGATTTCATTTATATGTAGAATCTCAAAAGAAAACCAAATGAACAAAGCAGCAACAGACTCATAGCACTGAGAAGTTACCGGTGGTTAACATGGGGGAGGAGCTGGATGGGTGGAGTGGATAAGGGGGATAAAGAGGCACAAAGTCACAATCATAATACAAATTAGTCACAGGGATGAAAGTACAACATAGAGAATGTAGTCGATAATTCTGTAACATCTTCCTATGTTGACAGATAGTAACTACATTCTTTTGGGTGATCATTTATTAATGTATATAATGTATTAATGTATTGAATCATTATGTTTTATACTTGAAACCAATAGAATATTATATATCAACTACACTTCAATTAAAAATATATTCAAATAAATAAATAAAAGTATCTGTGCCTCTGTCATTGACATTTTTATCTCATATTACAGTTTCTGCAGACATATCAAATAACCAATTAAACTCATTACCATTTAGAAATTATTGTGGGTTTTGTTATTTAGTGTGTTAATGAAGAACTTCATGTAACTCTATCACAAATTTGTATTTTAACAGTTTGCTGATTTTATGTCAATATAATTGGTTTCCTTTATAATCCTGTATTTACTTCATGCATTTAAAAACATTATTTTAGGGGTTCATAGGATTCATCAGATACTAAAGCCAACCTTGGCACAAAATGATTACAGATTCTTGCCATGGTAAGACAGATGGACCTTAAAGAAGTAATTCTATCAATATGTAATGCAGTGTTCAGAGCACTAAAGAAAACGTACAGGTGTGTGAGATTCCAAAAGAAGACATGGTCCCCCAGTATCTAGTCTAGTGGGATCTACACGGATTCTGCTTCCATCTCTCCTGTGCCAGGCTCTGTGTGGGCACTGGGGATACAGCATCTGTGCCTGCCAGTCTAGTGGGAGAAGTCAGAGTCAATCCAACATAAGGAAATACATAACTGAGTTGCTTTCATAAGATCAGAGCCTGAAGAAAATGAACCAGGTAATGAGATAAAGAGTGAATGGCAGGAAGAGCTATGGGACATCTAGGGGGACAGAGAGGGTCTCTCAGAGGAGGTAACATTCATGGTGAGACCTTGAGGACAAACCAGACAGGTAGGACAAAGGCCCTGAGATAGAAACCCTCAATCCCTTGAATCCAAGGGCCCAGACCTCTTAATGGCAATTGTTTCCCTGCTGTACCCTACTTTAGGAGAAAAATCACAGGACTCAGGAGAGGAAACTAGACGTTTCTAGGGTCAGAATGACACAAGTGGTCAGAGGCAGCAGTGGGGATGTGGATTGAGGGCCCTCGTATATACGTGTCCAGATCCTCCACATGTGATGTATCCTGAAGAAGGTCAGGGGGGTACCTCTCTGCCTCTGGGCAACCCTGAGCCCTTCCTAGATCTGTTTATCACTGTCTGTCTTTCAGACAAGGAGTTACTATTATCCCTCCTCATTCTTGGAGAGGATCCACAATATGTATCACCTTCTACCTTGGATCATAAACCTCTGGTTTTCAGAGGCCTGCACCAGTGAAATGATCTTTCTACAATAGGGAAACAGCTATTTGCTTCTTTACTATTTAGGGGATGGCAGCTATTTGCCTCTAATTGCATCTCAGTCTTACCTTCCAAAGTTCCCGGTGGGCACAGGAGTTCTGTTCAACCCATCTTTTGGAATCCAGAGGAAAAAGGATCCAGCTGGATACAAGGAAAGCTGGTCATCTGTCTTCATGCCTTGACTTTCAGGAGAATCATTGCTTCCCAATGAAAAATGACACCAAAGCTCCTATCTAGCAGCAGCCTCTACAATGTCACTTATAGCTTATTAAAATATATGAAATCCTACCCAGTGGCTATCATACAAACTCATATAAAGGATTTATTTTTTTAAAAACAGTGATTTCTAGAGGATTTCACAAGGTCCCCATATAGTCAACCCAGTACCCTATAAAAAATGTTAGCTGAATTATTGCACAAATGCCAGAAGGGGCACACAGAACCATTTTTATTGAAAAGTGGACCAATTGCTTCTATCAGATTATCTTTCCTGATACTTCTAAACTTTCAGTTGCCTTATTCTTGTTCATTGCATCCCCTACACACACAGTTAATATGTCAGAAGAAAATTGGTGAAGGTTTAACACCTCTTATAAAATGTTGCTAATCTCTTCCCCATACATTCTATATCTATACTTAGTCCGTGGTCAAATGTGAGATGAGAGCTGATTGCTGACAATAAACTTAACCCACTGCAAAACTGTGCCTAATTCAAGAAAAAGTAAATTTCATCTATTGCACTGCACTTGAATAAAGCCAGGAAAGAGGATTTAGTAAATACTAGAAATACTGTCCAACGTCAATAAGTTGAGCCAAAAGACTTTTGGCAGAAAATCATTACAAGAAAATCACCAATATCTTTGAATTTCTACTGAATCATCAAGGTAAAAGTTTTTCCTTCTAAAGTGATATTTAAAAAGAAGCCTGAGATAGCAGAAAGAGCCATCAACTTGAAATCAGTTGATGGAGGTTCGAGAACTAGCTCTGCCATTGATTCTCCAAGTGATCCTGACCAGGTTTTTCTGTGTACTAATATATCTCTCTGGGTCTGTTTCCTTACCTGTAAAATAACTGGGTTAGAAGAGATATTTCTAAGATGTCTCACAGCTCCAAAACTATGAATCTCTGTTTCTCTAGTTACAATAGACCCATGTGCACTAGGCAAGAGATTCCTAACATGATCCTCACAAATATCTTCATGCACAGTCATGGTGACCATCAAGAGATATTTAGGCAGTTGGTGGGTTTTTCTATTTTTAATTAGAGATTGACTGATTAAAAGAATACATCAGGAATTATAGGTTTGATCTTTTTCATGCCATTTGACTTTAACTTCTCTGGGGTGATTTGTACAATTTTTGATGGAACAATCTCCTACAAGTGGAACCCTCCACTGAAAGAAAAGGAAGAGAAAGAAAAAAGCAACCAAACTTCTCATGTATATTCCAAGCAGTTTCATCCTGTGAGAGCTCCACTATTCTCCTTTAAAATATTTTTTGAAAAAGGATTTCCAGATCAAAGGATTTGTACAGTACTCCATATTTTTTTCTCTCATGAAGATTTACAATGTACACTACCACATCAAAGAGCCTGAGAAGGCTTGCAGTAAAAATTCCTGCCTAGCTTTAATTCAGAGGTTCCCAAACTCATTTACTTGTAGCCTCTTTTTCATTACAACTATTACCATCTCATGAAACCAGCGTTATGGGGACACACTTTGGGAAGGCCAGGGTACAGGTCAGGGGACCCAAGAGAAAGAGTTCAATGTGGAGACATCCTCACAGGGATGCCCACCTATCCTGAGCTGAATGGTGGCCATCAAAAGGTATGTCCACCCAAATCTCAGAATGTGACCTAATAGGGAATAAGGGTCTTTGCAGATGAATTACATTTAGGATCTTGAGAGGAAATCATCCTGGATTAGAGGGAGCTCTAAATACAATAATGAGTGTCCTTAGAAGAGACAGAAAAGAACACCCTGGACACAGGTAGAAACCATCTGAAGACAGAGGCAGCGATGGGAGCTATGCTGCCATAGACAAGAAAGCTTGGAGCCACCAGCAGCTGGAAGAAGCAAGCAAGGTTTCTCCCCTTGAGAGCCTTGAGAGGAAGCATGCTCCAGTTGACATCTTTATTTCAGACTTATGGTTTCCATAATGGTTAGAGAATAATTTTCTATTGTTTCAATCCACCCAGTTTGTGGTAATTTGTTACAGCAGTCCTAGGAAGCTAATGCATCACCTTTACCTTCCTTTGTCACAACGTAGAAAGGGATCATCATTTTCTTCATCTTCAAAGTGAGGAAAGAATATCTACTTTGTATGTTTCCAGGATATTTTTGAGTCTTGAAAGCGAAAATGGACACAATGGTGGCATGTAACTATAGAATTCACGGATATGGAGACTTCAAAACACCACTCACTCCAAAGGACAGACTAACCAGACAGAAAATAAATAAAGAGACAGAAGCACTGAACAATGTAATAGAACAGATGCACCTAACAGATATCTACAGAACACTCCATCCAAAAGCAACAGGATACACATTCTTCTCAAGTGCATATGGAACATTTTCAAGAATAGATCATGTAATAGGCCACAAAAACAGTCTCAGTAAATTCAAAAAGATTAAAATTGTACCAACCAGCTTTTCAGATCACAAAGTATAAAACTAGAAATAAATTACTCTAAGAAAATGAAAAAGCCCACAAACACATGGAGGCTTAATAACATGCTCCTAAATAATCAACGGATCAATGACCAAATAAAAACAGAGATCAAGCAATATATGGAGACAAATGACAACAATAATTCAACACTGCAAAATCTGCGGATGCAGTGAAGGCTATGCTAAGAAGGAAATATACTGCAATACAGGCCTATCTCAGGTAAGAACAATCCCTAATGAGCAGTCTAAACTCACAATTAATGAAACTAGAAAAGGAAGAACAAATGAGGCCCAAAGTCAGTAGAAGGAGGGACATAATAAATATTAAAGCAGAAATAAATAAAATTGAGAAGAATAAACAATAGAAAGAATCAATGAAAGCAGAAGCTGGTTCTTCAAGAAAATAAACAAAATAAAAAATAGATAAACCCCTAGCCAGACATATAAGGAAAAAAAAGAGAGTCTACACACATAAACAGAATAAGAAATGAGAAAGGAAAAATGACTATGGACACCACAGAAATACAAAGAATTAAGAGAGAATACTATGAAAAATTATATGCTAACAAACTGGATAACCTAGAAGAAATGGAAAACTTTGTAGAAAAATACAAAATTCCAAGGCTGACCCAGGAAGAAACAGAAAATCTTAATAGACCAATTACCAGCAATGAAATCAAATTGGTAATCAAAACACTACCTTAGAACAAAATCTCTGGACCAGATGGTTTCACTGCTGAATTTTATCAAACATTTAGTGAAAACCTAATACCCATCCTCCTTAAAGTTTTCCAAAAAGCAGAAAAGGAGGGAATACTCCCAAACTCATTCTACGAGGCCAGCATCACTCTGGTACCAAAACCAGGCAAAGACATCACAAAAAAAGGAAACTACAGACCAGTGTCCCTGATGAACAGAGATTCAAGGATACCCAACAAAATATTAGCAAACCGAATTCAAAAATATATCAAAAAGATCATCCATCATGATCAAGTGGGATTCATCCCAGGGATGCAAGGATGGTACAACATTCGAAAATCCATCAACATCATCCACTACATCAACAAAAAGAAGGACAAAAACCACATGATCATCTCCATAGATACTAAAGAGGCATTCGACAGAATTCAACATCATTCATGATAAAATCTCTCAACAAAATGTGTATAGAGGGCAAGTACCTCAACATAATAATGGCCATATATGACAAGCCCACAGCCAACATTACACTTAACAGCAAGAAACTGAAAGCTTTTCCTTTAAGATTAGGAACAAGACAAGGATGCCCACTCTTCCCACTTTTATTCAACATAGTTCTAGAGGTCCTAGCCATGGCAATCAAATAACACAAAGAAATAAAAGGCATCCAGATTGGTAAGGAAGAAGTCAAACTGTATCTGTTTGCAGATGACATGATATTGTACATAAAAAACCCTAAAGAATCCACTCCAAAACTACCAGATGTAATACCTGAATTCAGCAAAGTTGTGGGATCCAAAATTAATACACAGAAATCTGTTGCATTCCTATACACTAATGGTGAACTAGCAGAAAGAGAAATCAGGAGAACAATACCATTCACAATTGCATCCAAAAGAATAAAACACCTAGGAATAAACCTAACCAAGGAAGTGAAAGACTTATACTCTGAAAACTACAAGACACTCATGAGAGATATTAAAGAAGAAACCAATAAATGGAAACACATCCCGTGCTCATGGATGGGAGGAATTGGTGTTGTCAGGATGGCCATCCTGCCTAAAGCAATCTATAGATTCAATGCAATCCATATCAAAATACCTACAGCATTCTTCAATGAACTAGAGCAAATAGTTCTAAAATTCATATGGAACCACAAAGGACCCCCAATAGCCAAAGCAATCCTGAGAAGGAAGAATAAATCTGGGGGGATTATGCTCCCCAACTTCAAGCTCTACTGCAAGGCCACAGTAATCAAGACAATTTGGTACTGGCACAATAACAGACCCATAGACCAAGTGAACAGACTAGAGAGCCCAGATGTAAACCCAAATATATATGGTCAATTAGTGTACAATAAAGGAGCCATGGATATACAATGGGGAAATGACAGCCTCTTCAACAGCTGGTGTTGACAAAAGTGGACAGCTACATGTAAGAGAATGAAACTGGATTATTGTCTAACCCCACACACAAAAGTAAACTCAAAATGGATCAAAGACCTGAATGTAAGTCATGAAACCATAAAACTCTTAGAAAAAGACATAGGCAAAAATCTCTTGGACATAAACATGAGCAACTTCTTCATGAACATATATCCCCAGGCAAGGGAAACAAAAGCAAAAATGAACAAGTGGGACTATATCAAACTAAAAAGCTTCTGTACAGCAAAGGACACCATCAATAGAACAAAAAGACATCCTATGGTATGGGAGAATATATTCAGAAATGACATATCTGATAAGGGGTTGACATCCAAATTATTTAAAGAGCTCATGCACCTCAACAAGCAAAAAGCAAATAAGCCAATTAAAAATGGGCTGAAGAGCTGAACAGACACTTCTCCAAAGAAGAAATTCAGATGGCCAACATGCAGATGAAAAGATGCTCCACATTGCTAATCATCAGAGAAATCAAATTAAAACCACAATGAGATATCACCTCACACCAGTTAGGATAGCTAACATCCAAAAATCAAACAACAACAAATGTTGGCGAGGATATGGAGAAAGGGAAACCCTCCTACACTCCTGGTGGGAATGTAAATTAGTTCAACCATTGTGGAATGCAGTATGGAGGTTCCTCAAAAAATAAAAATAGAAATACCATTTGACACAGGAATTCCACTCCTAGGAATTTACCCTAAGAATACAACAGCCCAGTTTGAAAAAGACATATGCACCCCTATGTTTATCACAGCACTATTTACAATAGCCAAGAAATGGAAGCAACCTAGTGTCCATCAGTAGATGAATGGATAAAGATGTGGTACATATACACAATGGAATATTATTCAACCATAAGAAGAAAACAAATACTACCATTTGCAACATGGATGGAGCCAGAGGGTATTATGCTCAGTGAAATAAGCCAGACAGAGAAAGACAAGTATCAAATGATTTCACTCATCTGTGGAGTATAAAAACAAAGAAAAAACTGAAGGAACAAAACAGTAGCAGACTCACAGAACCCAAGAATGGACTAACAGTTACCAAAGGGAAAGGGACTGGGGAGGATGGGTGGGATGGGAGGGATAAGGGGAAAAAAGGCCATTACAATTAGCACACATAATGTAGTGGTGGAGGAGGGATATGGGGAGGGCCATATAAGACAGAGATGACAGGTGGTGATTCAATAGCATCTTACTACGCTGATGGACAGTGACTGTAATGGGGTATGTGGTGGGGACTTGATAACAGGGGCATTCTAGTAACCATAGTGTTGCTCATGTAATTGTACATTAATAATATCAAAATAAATAAACATATATATATATAACAATTTAAAATTTTTGAGAAATAAAATGGTTGATTTTTATGTCATGTGACGTTCATCTAAAAAAATTTAAAAAGCCACCATGGCCCTTTTGCGTTGTTGCCCAATCTGGGGGTAGGAGAGGTAGGACCATCTCAGGACTTACACTGCAAATTTGGGGTCCACTGTTACTCAAGGTCAAAGCCAGAGCCCTGACAATATGGAAATAGGAAACACAGTCTCACTTTAAGGTCACCTACTACAAGATATGGAAGGTGCACAGCCAGGGCTGCACCATGAAATATCCATGACACAAAACAGATAGACAGCCTGACCAGTAGCTACAGAACATCCCTGAAGGGTGGGGACTCCCCCCTTGTCAATGCCCAGGTCTTAAAGTACCTTTCCTTGTGTGGTGCAAGGGCAAGTTCGCATTATCCAGTGCCTCTGCCTTTGTTCTTCTGGCACTGTGATACCTTGCCGCGATTTACTCCCCACCTTCAGTGAAGAACTTCGCGTGCATACTCCACACAGCACATCAAGGACAGAGTGTGAATCAGCTTCCTATTACAGCTGTAACAAATTGCCAAAGCTTAATGACAAAAATGTAAATTTATTATTTACAGTTCTGTGAGAAAGAAGTCCGATGTGGGCTTGCTGGGCTAAAATCAAGGGTTTGGCAGGGCTGTGTTCCTGTTAAAGGCTTTAGGGGAGAATACTAGCCTTTTCCAGCTTCACAGCTTTCACTAGAGGCTGCACACATTCCTTGGCACATTTCCTTTATCCTCCAGCAATTTCCCCAGCAATTGCATCATGCTAGCATCTGTTCTGTGGTCATACCTCTTCTCTGATTCTGTCTCCCTGTCTCAACTTTTAAGGACCCTTGTGATTACACTAGCCCACTTCGGTAAACCATTATAATCTCCCCATCTATAGGTCCTTAACTTAATCCCATCTGCAAAATTCCTTTTGCCATGTAAGGTAACATCTTCACAGGTTCTCGGGATTAGGACATGGGCACCTTTAAGGGCCATTATCCCGCTGCCACACAGGACTGGGGAAGAAGACGTCTGCTGTGCAGTCACTGAAGCCCGTCAGCAGAGTGACCACAACCTGGAGGCACAGGGAACTAAGTGAGAAAGCCCAAAACTGATTGCTACCTAAATTAGCAAAAGCTACGCTACAAAATAGAAAAGGAGGAGCCCAACAATATGTGATTATAAAAATAAGAACTTACACGTACGAAGCATTTACTAGGTGCCATCCTCTCACAAAAAAAAAGTTGTATGTAGTATATACTATTATTAAGCCACAGTTTATAAGTGAGGAAAAAGATAATTAGTTGGAGAGATTAAGAGAAATGACCTGAAATCTCACAGTCAGTAAATACTACGTGTGGCTTGTGAGAACTAATCTGCCAATCCAGTGTTGTCTTAGAGCAGGTCAGCTACTGAACACCCGCATACCAGAAGCTTAAGATGCTAGACATTTATTTCTTGTTCAAGTAACAGTCCAATGTGGGAATTTGGTGGGAGGTTTCCCTGGGGTGATTCTGGAGCCCAGGCTCCTTCCACATGTAGCCCTGCCATCTGCTTGGCCTCAGGGTCTCTTGCTTCTAAGGCAGATAAGAAAATAGGGGATTTTTTTTAACCACCTCCTCTCAGACTGGAATTCATCTCCTCTGCCCCACACCCCACTGGTGAAAGACTGTCAGATAGGCCCACCTTGATGCTGAAGGCCATGAAATCCAGCAGCAGCTAGACAGTGATTTCCCCAATGATTTCCCAGGATCAGCTCTACACTAGGAACCGAAAGTATAAATGTGGTGGACAGCGGACCCTCGCTGCCATGACAAGACTGATACATAAACAAATCAGTGAACGAATAAATCTTGCTTCTCACACTCAAACTAACAAAAGGAAAGGATTGTTATATGTATGAAGGTGCTCTCATTTGGAGAATTAACTAAATCACCCAAATAAATAAAGGAGGATCTAGGCTTGCTAAGATCTCAAGAGTTATCCAAATAACATTGAAACATTCCATCTTCTCTCTGGATACAATATATAGTATGCATATACAATGGAGACATCCAGTTGTCCATATACATACAGAATAGGATCCCAATGTTTCACTGGATACTTGGATGACCATACTGAAGACTATATTCCAACCATCCTCAACACTAACTGTAGCCAATGTGCTCTGAACAATGGGATGTAAATGGAACTGCCATATGAGTCTTCTGCAGAAGTGTTCTTAAAGGAATGGACTCCTTTCCCACCCTCCTCCTCTTTCCTACAGACTAGAAGTTGAGGCGCTACCTTAGATCACAAAGTAGTTCCCTAGGTTTGGTAGAGGAGCAAGCTAGAGCGAGCCTGGGTCCCTGCTGATCGTGAACTTGTCAAACTAGTCCCAGATTGCCCTACTCCAGAAATGGTTTACATGAGAGAGATAGAAATCTCTATCACATTTAAGCCACTATTGTCTTCAGTTTTCTATCACCTGCAGACAGCCCTATCCTAACACACAGAGGACTCTGCTTTTTTCTTCATCAAAGAGCACCATTATGTAAAACACACCACCAATGGCCAAACGAGCCTCAACCACAACTATTTCTGAGAATCAAAGGATTTTCCTGGAAGCCTCGTTTTTGCCACTGGCATTTCTGCCTTCGCACCCTCAGTCACCTCAGTTGGAATTAGTGATGGCAAAGCCTGCGGGGCAAACTTTGAAATGACTTGACAAATGGGGAGGAAATGAAGGATTTTCCTAAGGGCCTTGTCCAAAAGTTGCCTCTCTGGCAAGGCTGTTTGACTACTGAGTGACTCTGGTAGGTTGTGCTAAAAGTGCAATAATAGAAATCCTTCCAGACATCTGCCTGGGAACTGCAGCTTCTTATTACCCTTGTAAACCTGCAGGGACAGAAGCTCAAAGTGACCCACCTACTGACCCTTCTACAATGAAATTTGCCTTACCTAATCCCCTCTGGGTTGGGACTGGTCACCCAGATAACCTTCAGTCTTGGGTGGAGACTGACCCAAGGCTAGCCTCTGCTGATGTATGGGGATGATCTTTCTGTGCAGTTTTGTTTGTCAGTGGGGAACTTAAAATCAGTTTTGACTTCTGCAAAATTCCAAAACTTCAGGACACTCCATAGGACACCAGTTTCAGTTCCTAGCTCCAAGGAAGGCCCCACTGAGATTACTATTTTCCCTTAGAGCAGTAGTTTGCTATATTTATTTGACCACGAATGCTTAGAGAAAGGGATGCATCTTATGCACCACCTTCCTAGGCAGCAAGCACACGTTCTTGCAACACAAACCTTTGCCCATAATTTCCTGAGATGCTAGGACCCTGAAACCCAACCATGAATCCAGAACCCCAGATTAGGAAGTCTTGCCTCTGAACCCCAGAGCAGATTTTAAAACCTCTGAAGTCATCTAATTTCCCCTTTAAGACAGATTCCTCACTACCACTCCTATACAGAGTAGACTAGTTCGATTCTAGAGGCTTCAACTATGCATGGATTTTCTGTTATTTATGATCAACAGTGAAGAGATGCTACATACCTTCTCTCCACCTTCTGCTCCAAAGTCATTTATTTGGAATTTAAGTCCCACTAACTCTCCTTTCCTGCCTTATCTCACACAAATAATCCACACTCAACCACACTGGACTATTTACTTGCAATTTCCTAAACATGCCAAGGTGCCTTCTTCTGTCCTCTGCCCTGTGCTCAACTTCCCACCCCAGACACTTCCATCCATCACTGTCCGTCAAGTACCATTCCTTCAAGGTTCTGGAGAAAAATACTTCTCTATATAGGCTTCCCTGAACCTTTTCTTGGCACTCTCAGCCAGAGCTTGAACATTTGTTAAGGAGCACACGACCTTCCACAAAGGATTATTTGGGCCTCTGTAGCAGAGTATTTGAATTCTTGAAGTATAGAATCATAATGATTCAGCCTCAATCGTGGCTCAGTCTCTCTTTTGCTGTGACTTTGTGCATATTTTTTAACCTTTCTGTTCTTCATGAAACCTCTGATAGTGTCCCACACTGACACAATAACAGTTCCCAATTCATAGGGTTAAATGAGCTAATCCATGTAAAAATCTTAGCACAGTACATAGTAGATTGAAAGCATTTGACAAAGAGTATTTTATTTTAGTTAATTGTATACTTTTGTCTGCACCTCCTACCATTAAGCTATAAACTATTTGAGGGTAGAGCCTGGGTGTTAGTCATCATTTTAAATCTCACAGAACCTAGCAAAGAGTCTTTAGACTTAGTAAATAATCAACACATGATATTTTTTTTAATGTTTTTCTTTTCTTTTCTTTTCTTTTTTCTTCAACTTTTTTTTATTGTGAAATGATTATCACAGTAAGTTTAGTTAACATCCTTCAACATACATAGTTACAAATTATTTTTTCTTGCAATGTGAACTTTTGAGGTTTTTTCTCTTAACAACTTTTCAATACACAAGACATTATTGCTCACCATGCAACGAACAAGTTCCAATACAGTGAACAAGTTCCCACAAGGTGAACAATGCAGAGGCAGTCATATCAGAGAAACTAATTCAGTTACTATAATCAATCAAGCCAACTATGATTATTCATATGATTCTTATACTTAAATTATAAGTGAATCCCACATTTCCCCCTTTTTTGTTTTAATTGACACAAATGCATATGCATATATTTGTGGAAGGTGCAAGAATAATGATTAGCTGGGCTCAGCCTGTGACATAGCTTGTCACAGGCAATGTCTCTCTCGTCTGGAGGGGTGAGGTTCTATGCCTCACCTCAGTTGGCCCCCACGTTGCTCACCTGAGGTCCCTTGCGACTGTGCCTGTCTTAGGTTGTTCCTCCCATGAGGAATCTTACCCGTCTCTGGCTAACCAGCCATCTCCTGGGACCAAACAGGGAGATAAAATACGAAAGAGAGGACAGCCAGCAGCTATAATTCTGGATAAAATCACAATATACGTGATTATTTTCTTGCAGCAAATGCAGGTGGGGAATCAATATATGATTTCACAAAGTTGTTTAAAAGGAATCACTTATTTCTTGAAGTTAATTCTTGAAAAGTAGCATATGCTTGCATTGGCTTTAAAAGACCAACAACTGCCTTCCGCACACACACTAGGAGAACAGGAATACAAATGCTTAACAGTATTGGACCTACAATTATAGGCCATATCCAATGAAACAAAGAAAACCAATTTAACAATCCAGGCATTTGTGAAAACTTATCAATAACATGGTGAATGTTGTCTATTTGATCTTGAATAGTGCGCGAAAAATCAGACAAATTAAAACAACACATCCCTGGAAATTGTTCACATCCCATATGTTCTTTTTTTTTTAATCACTTATTCTTTTATTAGCTTCTCCTAAGTATTCTTTTTTTTATAATTTATTTTGGATCATTAATCTACAATTGCATGTGCAATATTATGATTATTAAACTACCCCCTTCCTCAAGTCCCCCCCACAGTCACTGTCCATCAGCGTAGTGAGATGCTATAGAGTCACTACTTGTCTTCTCTGAGTTGTACAGCCCTCCCCATGCCCCCCCCAACATTACATCTGCAACCATAATGCCCCTTTTTCCCTCTTATCCCTCCCTTCCCACCCATCTTCCCCAGTCCCTTTCCTTTTGGTAACTATTAGTCCGTTCTTGGGTTCTGTGAGTCTGCTGCTGTTTTGTTCTGTCAGTTTTTTTCTCAGTTCTTATACTCCACATATGAGTGAAATCATTTGATGCTTGTCTTTTTCGGCTTGGCTTATTTCACTGAGCATAATACCCTCTAGCTCCATCCATGTTGTTGCAAATGGTAGGATTTGTTTTCTTCTTATGGCTGAATAATATTCCATTGTGTATATGTACCACATCTTCTTTATCCATTCATCTACTGATGGACACTTAGGTTGCTTCCATTTCTTGGCTATTGTAAATAGTGCTGCGATAAACATAGGGGTGCATCTATCTTTTTCAAACTGGGCTGCTGTATTCTTAGGGTAAATTCCTAGGAGTGGAATTCCTGGGTCAAATGGTATTTCTATTTTGAGTTTTTTGAGGAACCTCCATACTGCTTTCCACAATGGTTGAACTAATTTGCCTTCCCACCAGCAGTGTAGGAGGGTTCCCTTTTCTCCACATCCTCGCCAACATTTGTTGTTGTTTGTGTTTTGGATGTTGGCCATCCTCACTGGTGTGAGGTGATATCTCACTGTGGTTTTAATCTGCATTTCTCTGATGATTAGCGATGTGGAGCATCTTTTCAAACACATGATATTTGAATGAAAATGAATTATCTATAACATTTTTATCTAAGAACTTCAGACAACGTTGTTATCTGTATTTTATGGATAGATGAGCGGTCCTGGAATAAATAGTAAAATGGATGCTTTATTGAGACTACAGATTATTCCAGGTCTTGAAAAAGCATCCTGATTGCAACTCTCTATCCTAATCCCAAAATTTTTATTCCACTAGGAAGGATATGCCAAAAATTCCCACCTTCTCCAGTTATAAATCTTTCAATTCCTATGCAATTACACAGATATTTATTTAGCAACTACTAAGTGCCAGACTCTGTACTAAGGGGTGGGAATCAGAGTTCTTCTTGGACTCCTGCAAACCAGCTGCCCTCTGGCATAGGAATTCATGCTCAGGACCCAGATAATACATACATTTTTACATTCCACGATCTTGAAGCCCAGTGCTAGGTAGCAATTGGCATGCAGGGTTTTCCTCTCTTTTGACAAGAGGTATATATTTATGTCAAATGGCAAAACAGTATGCCATACTTCATTATAAAATAATTTTGATAATATGTGTAGAAAATTTGCTAGACCACTTTTGACCATCCAGCCCACTGAGCTGATCCAAACAGGCCCCTTGCCACATAGAAATGCTAGATATCATATGTAAATCCAGGGAAAGAAAATCTTGGGGCAAAATACCTCTAAAACTGAAATCAGTCAAACAGAGAAATAAAGATTAAAATCCGTTTATTGCTTACAAACTGCAGTCTGGGCTCTCTCTCTCCTGCTCAGGCAGAAGCCAGCAAGGACTTCCCCCTAACCTCTCAGGCTCAGAAAAGCCCTCTGCTGCCCAGGTAATTACCCATTGATAAGGAGATTAACTTTGCTCTCCATCCCTGAGGAATTCCCGTTGATATGCAGATGAACTAAAGCCAGGCGAGATAGTCTGGAAATATTACAATTTTACTCACAGGCCACCCCTCCAGAAATGTCACCTTATAATCTACTCGTTCTCCTTCTTCCACAATGGTCCCTGGGTGAGAAAACTGGAGCACTGTGACCAGACTAATGACATAACAATAGCAACAGCAATAAAACTATGACAATCCTCAAGCCGGAGGATTCAGCTAGGTTCCAAGTCTTACGCAGATTAAGTCCCTAGCTGGTCCATTCCACAGGCAGGCAGTAGTTGAGGGTTCAGAGCAACCATCACGTGGCAGCTGTAGCCAGGGGGTGCATTCAGGTCACAAGGACTGTAGGAGAAAATAACCTTAAGGGCAATAAGATACATGTTTTAATGACACCAGCATAGGCAAATCTTGTCCATCAGGTAGGATACATGCAAGAGAGTGGTCCTGTGAGAGGACAGTGGCAGGAATGGGATCTTGTCCTGGTCTAGTATACCAGAATTTCACTCCCCTCCCTGTGGGAGTTACAGATGGGCCAATATATAGGGCTATGGGAGGTACATGCACTGGCCATAAAGATAAAACTTCCCTGCAAGATGCTCTTACTTCCTGGATGTTTTGGGTACACAACCATGATCTTTGGGGGCCACTCTGCTATGACTTCAGGAATACACATGAGGCCAGCTTCCAGGCCTTTCTCCCAAGGTGCCAGAAAGGCAGCCATCGCTGGTCCATGTGTTGAAATGTCCAAGGCCAGATCCATTCAACAGTGTCTCCACAGTGGATCCAGGGTTTAATGCAGTGGGGCTTGCAGCAGGATGTTGCTCTGCTGGCCATATCCTGGCTTCAATAACTCTTCTTTGGTTCAGACGTACAATTGTAGATGAGAGGCAGCAAGGTGTGTGAGCATATCCACGGGGCTCAAGGCTCCCTTACGTGGCTTCTCATTCAAATGCCGCAGCACTGTCTGTAGGCGAACTGACCAGCCCCGTAGACTACTGGTGTCCGACTTCAGGCCAGATTTCAACAAGCCGTTGTACCTATCATGCTTGCCCCGGTAGGATTATATGGTACATGAAATTTTCACTTCATTCCTAATTGCTGCACCCATTCTTGTAATGCATGTCCAGTAAAGTGGGCCAGCCATAGGCTGCAAAGAGACGTTCCAGGACCCTTTTGGTGGTTTGCTGATCTGCATGACGTGCAGGAAAAACAACCAATAGTCCAGTCACTGTGTCCACACAAGTCATGGCATACCAATATCCTTCTGATATGGGCAGAGGCCCAATATAATCTATCTGCCACCTGAGAAGGGGTATTGGCCCCCTTACTATTGTCCCATGTTGCTGTGGGACTTGGTGTAAGTCCCTCTTATAGCACACGAGGCACTCCTTCCGGGCTCTGCTGACTTCTTCAAAGGTTCACAGGAAGCCCCACTGACGGGCTACAGCCCACATTGTCTTTTGCCCCACGTGCAACAGACACTGGTGTAGCCACTGGGCCACATCAGAGGCAGGCTTTCCTTCTAGCCAGTGCACCTGGGCCAGTGTGTCTGCTTCATCATGCCCTGGGGATGACAAAAGCAGATGGCCAGTCACATGATATACAGTAACACTCTTAGTCTGACCAGAGGCCCATAGGTCTTGCCACAGCTGTTGCCCCCAAAGGGGCTGGTGACCAACCATCCACTTGGCATGATACCATGTTGGTAGCCACAGGGTCAAGCACCGATAAACGGCCCAGCTGTCAGCGCAGACAACTATGGGGTAAGGCTCCTGGGTGATCACGAGCCATACTGCCCACACTCAGCCCATTGACTGCTCTTCCCCTCTCCATCCTCCATCCATATTGTCTCAGTCTTAGGATGGGAAGCCACAGCCCCCCACTTCTGGGTCTGCCCATGACTGGAGCCATCTGTGTACCAAACATTTTCAGGTATAGGGGCTTTTCCCTCCTGATAAGGACTCTCAGCTACCAATGGCTCAAAAGCAAGTTCTTCCTGCTTTCTACTGGTATAGATCACCAGCCCCCAAAAACGTTGGAGTTCTCCACTTAAGGGGCTAGTAGAGAGGGCACTGCACTGCTGTTAATATGCACCCCATTTGGCCAGTGTAGGTGTCTGTGCCATGCCACTCCGTGGCCTTTGGGTCCAGTCTCACATCCACCCTGTGATGGGATGGTGGTTATTACCTTGGTCAGAGCTATTCTGGTGATGGACTCCATAGCCAGCAAGGCATGGTACACAGCAGCCAGTTGCTTCTCTATCAAGGTGTACTAGACCTCTGCTCCTTTCCATAGTTGTGACCAGAATCCAATAGGTTGGCAGGTCCATTCAAGGCTCTGCCAAAGACCCCATCCATAACCATCTTCGGTTACAGGAACCCCTAACTCACAGGGCCTTGATGAGTCCATTACACTCAAGGCCTGTACGGCCTTGACTGCCCTCTTAGCAACAGTAAAAGCAGCTGCACGTCTCATCCCAGTCCCTCCTGATGCCCTTTCATACTAACTGGTATAAACACTTTGTGCCAAGTGTGGGATAAACACTCTCCATAACAGAAACTCTTATAATACTGCCACAGTGGTAGGGGTAGGGAAAGCCTAGACCTCATCTATGACTGCTTCCGGAATAACATTAATTTTATCTGACCAGACAACCGCCAAAAATTTTACAGACAAACCAGGTCCCTGAACCTTGGTGCTGTTCACAGTCCATCCTTTTTCCTGTAGATGTTGCAACAGTCTAGAAACTGCCCCTTGTAAATCTGAAAGGGAATCAGATGTGAGCATAATATCATCAATGTAGTGATACAACTGCACACCATTTGCGGTTTCTTCCATGTGGACGAGTCCTGGGCTACAAGTCCGTGACAGATGGTGGGACTGTGGAGATATTCCTGTGGAAGGACAGTGAATGTCCACTGCCAGCCTTCCCACATGAAGGCAAACTGTTCCTGACTTCCTGTGCTACGTCAATACAGAAGAAAGCATTAGCAAGGTCTACTACATAATGATAGGTTCCCAGCTCATGGCTGAGGGTGTCCAGAATGTCTGCTATAGAGGGGACAGCAGCATGCAAAGAGGTTGTGACTTTATTCAATTCCCTATAGTTCACAGTCATATGCCAGGGGCTGTCGGCTTTCTCACTGGCCACTCTGGGGAATTAAAAGGACTCTGAGTGTGCTTTATGATGCCCACCTTCTCCAACTCCTGTAGAGTTTCTCCAATTTCTTTGTGTCCCCCAGGAAATTTATACTGCTTAGTATTTGTCACCCGCCGAGGTACAGGCAGAGCTGCAGGTGGGTGCTTAGCATGTCCCCTCAGAACTGCCTTTACCACACATACCCTCAGTCTGAACTCACCTGCAGTGGTCTGTAACCACAGGCCCTGCAGAATACCTACCCCCAAAATATATTCAGAGATGGGAGAAATTTGCATGGTATTTTCCTTTTGGGGGTAAACACCCTATCCCCAATGAGATTTCAGCTTTCTTCACTCTATAATTGCCTTACCCCCATAGCCATCTATCACAGCAGGAGTCCCAGGAAAATGCTCAGGGTTGCCTTGAATCAGAGAACACTCAGCTCCTGTGTCCACCAGCGCCAGGACACGTTGTACATTCACAGGGGACCAATGAATTGCTAATTCTACATATGGCCTCTGGTCCCCACCATGTCCCCCAAGGTGGGGACTTTGAACCCCCCTCAGTGAAACCACAATGCCCAATCATCCTCCTGTGGGGTGAGGGCTCAGGTGAATCCTGAGTACTGTCTCCCAGGAAATTTTGCAGGGACACAGGCCAGGCATGAGGCCTTGACTCTGGTTTCCATGTTTTGGGCCTCAGTGGCTGGAACTGCTGCTCTGGCTTTAAATGGTGCCACAGTTCTAACAATATTCTACTGGGCTGCCCATTGAGTTTTTCTTTCACTACCCCAGCCTTTATCAAATCAACCCACATCTGGGTCCTTGAGACCTTCACGGGGCCTTTCGCACTTCTCCTTTCAGTCATGGCCCATACTTCCCTCCAGGCCCCTACTCTTTCAACCTCCCCCAGATCTGCTAAAGTACAAGTAGCCTCCCTTATGGGTTGCCCTAGGTGGGGGACAAGACTATTCACTAGGGACCCAAAGAGACATGTGGGAGCTTATGCAGCACCAGGTTTCTCATTTCTACAGTGAACACCTCCTCATCAGGGCCCTGGGGATCCTTATTATAGATGATATTTTTCATACCCAATTCCTGCAGTACCTGTTGGAGCTCTGCATACATTTTCCAACTACTAGGAAAACATGGTAAATCACCCTGACTAGGCCAAACTACCGTGATGGCAGCTGTCAGCCATTCCAGGAGTGTCTGATTCTCTGAGGCATGATGGCCATTTTGCAACTGCTGCTGGAGGGAAGGGTGAGTCGTCAGGGAAGCCCGTCTACTAATTTCAGAACCCCGACATAACAGTGTTTTCCACCCCCATATCCCAGAGACGTAAAAGCCATGTAGGCAGAGATTCCAATGGCCTCTGCCTGTAACTGACACTAATCATCCACCAGCCCATCCTGGGTGTAGGGATGGAACAAAGTGCTCCACAACCTGGGGAGGGGACGGGTCCTCCCCCTGAGGAGCCAGTGGTTGTTTCAGTTTTATTTTTATTTTTCTTAATTACAGCTGGGCGGGGCTTTAAAACAGGAGAGGATGGTACCTCCAGCGGTGGCTGGGGTAGCAGATCCGCCTGTGGCCCTGCCTCCTACTCTTCTCCCTCTGGTTTCTCCACCATCTTCAGGGCTCAAGGCACCATTCTTTCCCCCCCTTTCCCCATGGTGCTCTGAAACATGGCTTTTCCTGCTGCCTTCCCCCTCGCCCGCTGCTAAGGAATCTTCTAAGAGCATGACCTGCCTTTTCAGTAACTGTCTCTCTTCTTTAACAGCATCCCATAGGTTATTGCCCAGCTCCTCCAAGTGATGCTGAAGTGGGTCTCTCACCTGCCTAAGTCCCTCCTCTCTCTCCTCGCTAACCCTCTTGATAATCCTCTTTCTCCTAAATAACATTTTCCACTATGTCAATGAAAAGAGATCCTACAATGCCAGCCACTACATGGCCCCCTAAGGTCTCCTAGCCTTCCAAGGAGGGATAATTCTACAGCTTCTGGAGTCTCCACCCTTCCCCAGTTCTGGGGAAGGCCCCACCCCTCTAAGAGGTACTTTACCCTAGACCAATTCCCCACTAGGGGGTCCCAAATTGGAAGCCCCACAGCTGGGGAGATAATAACTGGCGAAGCTGCACCCTCTGCTGCTGCATCCACTGGGGCCTCCCCACCATCCACAGTGGGGCTTCTGGGCATCTCCCCACCATCTTTAGGGGCAGCCCTCCCAAAGGTCACACCCATTATGACAGATTTCGGATTCAGAGGAATCCTGTCAACTACTGCCAGACGTTAAGTCCAGGAAGAGGAAATCCCGGGGCATAATACCTCTAAAACCAAAATCAGTCAAAGGGAGAAATAAAGTTTAAAACCCGTTTATTGCTTACAAACTGCAGTCCGGGCCATCTCTCTCTCCTGCCCAGGCAGAAGTAAGCAAGGACCTCCCCCTAACCTCTCAGGTTCAGAAAAGCCCTCGGTTGCCCAGGTAAATTACCCACTGATATGGAGATGAACTTCTCTCCACCCCTGAGGATACACCAATGCACTAAAGCCAGGCGAGATATTCTGGAAATATTACAATTTTAGCCACAAATGTAACAAAAGTATTTTCACATAACGAAATTTGATAAGAAAGAAAAAAAAAGCACTCAGGTGCCAAGAGTAGCGTGAAATCAAATCAGAGGAATAAATATGAGCTGATATCAGGGGGAGGCCACCAGAGTTTCAGAGAGAGTTATGGATCCCCCCAAGGCAAGAAAAGTAGGTTTCTAACAACTACAAAAAAAATATGTATATATATATATATGAGTTCAGGACTGAAAGAGGGAAAGAATGGAACTGAACTCCCTGAATAAACACACCATCTGCCCAGGGTTTTGAAAGGGGTAAAAAAATGTCACCTATGAATATCAAACTCTTAGTCTGCACCACACACAGATTTGGGGCCTTATTTTATAGAACTTTCATGATATGGAACCTCTAAGCTGGCAATTTAACATAGTCTAGATTCATTCAACTCCCCCAGGAATCCAGCTAAAGTCAAGGCAAGATATTTCTGTAGAGACACTTTCAAAGGCCATCCCATCTTGGTTGTTTCAAAGGCATTTTGAACTCAATGTGGAATCACTCCCACTTACCGACGCCACTTTCCATTAAGGCACACAAGGCTAGGAGTTGTCCTTGACATCCCACACCAATCCACCATGAAGGCTCATTGACTTTTACCTTCTAAATATCAGATCTCTCCATTTCTATCCATTTCCAAACCCCATCCTAGTCCAAATCACTGCCAACTCTCACAGGTCTCCTAACTGGCTTACCTGGCATCAGTTCTATCAAGTGGAACCATATGAAATTGCTCTCTTGCAGGACAGAGTCTGGAAGTGGCAATTTCATAAGATTCAACCTGATATTTCTTCCCATCTGATTGCCACACTACAGAGAGAGTTCCTTTTCATAAAGCAAATTTGATACAATACGGCCAACCCCTACTTAAACCTCCCATGGCTTAACCACTGCTCTTTGGATAAAGATAAAGCTGCTAAGCATGGCCACAATGCTATTTGGCCCCTATCTTCCTCTCCAGCCACATATGCCCCACTCTTCCATGTTCGCTCTTCACCTGACCCACTGAATTTCTTGTAGTGCCTCATCCTCTTCATGTCTCCTCTCCCCAGAGCTTTGCACATGCTGTTTCCACTGCATACAATATTCTTCTAAACCCTCTTCAGTACAACTCCTTAACCTTCAGATTTTGAGAGCCTTCTTTGACCTTGCTGGCCTTGGCAAGGCCCCATCATATGTCCATCTTTTGCTTTAGGCATTTTAGAAACAAGGAAACTCGAGATATCAAATGATTTTCCCAGCTGTCACATAATGGTAGATCTAAGATGCCTATCTTAGATCAGGTTATCTGACTCTAAATCCAGTTGTCTTTCTATTTTAAAAATTGAGATAAGCAGAGGACACAACAGGGAGCCCTGAAGTAAGAGCCAGGAACTCCAATACCTATAGGAGCCAGACAGGTAATGTAAAGAATGGGATAGGCCTGAGTTAAGAGGAAGTGTTGGGAAGCGCATCCAGCTGGAAAGTGTATGCCCATAAAATTCTAGCACTAAATTACTGCTGGCATATGGAAATACAGGTCCCACATTTTTAGGCTGTCCTAATTTTTAAGAGAAGTTCAAACCTGTACTTTTGTATGAAATCATTTGATTTTAAAACCCTCTGGAGCTCCAACAGAACATGTATGCAAGAGGAATGTGGGCTATTGATACCAATTTGCAATCCCCAGTCTAGGTGAGAGCAAGAAAGAGGCACTGCTGTCAGTACAGACCTAAGCTTGTACCCATGCCTGGAAAATACCTGGTTAGGGCCCTCATAAATAATCTTAGCAATAGTTATCCAACTTGAACTTTGATGTTTCCATACAACCGAGAAATTAGGATCAGTTAATGTGTAACTGGCTTTATTGTCCCAAGATCACCATGTTCTCTTAAAGCAAAGAAACAACTGAAGGGCGGTAAACAGGATCTTCACTCCATGATCCCTGAGGAAGGCAATGGGCAAAGAACCCAAACGGTCACTGTTGAAGAATGTGTTTTTTTTCCTAGATTACTGACAAGCCTCCAAAGAGATAAGCTGAAAATAGCCCTTATCTTAATTCAGATTCTCATTAAGACATTGTAGTTACTTGAGTATGCCAGCAATCATGGGAAAGTTCACCTTTATCTCATTCTGGGTTCCTTTTCTCTTAGCATTTTTCATTGAAAGAATAAAAGGATGTCACAAACTGCTCTTCCAAGACAGAAGCTGTGATCAAATAAATGTCTGCTTTTCAATTTCAGTTCCTCTAACTCTAAAGGGACCTGGCTTCACAGATTTTCTCAACTGACCTTCCCCACAAGAACACCAACTAGGTACTTCAGAAATTGTTGGGATCCTTTTTCTTATGGTGTTTATTTACTCAGTTGAATCACTAGCAATTCAGTCACTATGGCCTTTATGAAGTTACTTTGTGAAACATTTCTGATTTAAGGCCCTAGGATTTCTCTTATACTTTCATCCGTAATTTTTTAATGGCATCAGAAGCCAACAAGACAACTGAGTAACAACCTAGGTCACGGAAAGAGGAATCATTTGATTGCTATCTTGGAGAGTTAGCATGTTTATATCACTCTTGGCTTGGTAAGGCTAAGTTAACTACTGAAATACAGAGCCCAGAACTTTTGATGTATTAATAGAATAAAATTTTGTTTCTGACTCCATCATAGTTCAGCATAGGTTGGTGGGGTAAGGGGCTGGGGAGTTCTGCTCCACCTAGTTAACCAGGGACTCGGGACCCTTTAATTATGTGGTTCTACCATCCTCTTAGTCCAGGGGTTGGCAAAATTTTTCTGCAAAGGACCAGATAGTAAATATTTTAGACTTTGTAGACCATATGGTTTCTGTCATAGCTATTCAGCTCTAACTTTGTAGCAAGAAACTGTTGATGGACAATATGTAAATGGGTATGGCTCTGTTCCAATAAAACTTTATTTACAAAAACAAGCAGCAGGCTATAGTTTGCTGACCCCGCTCTAGGACCTTGTCCCTCTCTACATTCAGACAGTGGATAGAAAAAGAGCAAGCACCATGAAAGAGACATGTGTAAAAATAATGCTCATCCCCATATAACTGTCATCAGGATTATATTAAAGTTTGAAAAGTGCTTAGTGCAAAGGTCACTATCTAGGAATTGCTTGAAAAAGAGCACTGTCATCATTTTTAAAATGCAGGAATAAAGTACTTTTTGTATTTATAGAAGTAAGTGGTCATATTTAATTGAGGAAAATCAGGAAAGATTACAGTTGAGTCTCAAGAGTAGGGCAGGATTTTAACAAACAAAAGCAGGGTAACAGCTTAAGCAAATATATAGCAGCTGGAAAGCATCATAGGTGTAGTAAGTGCATGTAGTTCGTTTTGGCTGTAATACAGGGCTAAATGGAGGATTAGTGGGACAAAAATCTGTAAATATAAGAAGGCTCTGAATAGCAGGTTTAAAGGTATTCAGGGGCAATAGGGAGCCACTGAAAGTTGTTGAGAAGTATACACATAAGTCTTGTGTTTCAGAAATCTGTTTATAAATTTGTTTTTTGAAACACAGACTATGTTTTCTAAGATAGTATAAGCAATGAAAGTTAGAATTCCAGATTGGTCTACAGAAGCTTGTTTTTCAGGTGTTTACAACCTGAATGTATTTGCAAAGAATTGTTTTGCCCAACCAACATGTTCAGAAAGTTATTCAGTTATAGAGCTTAATAAATGCTGCTCTTACTATCATTGTTTTAATCTAAAATAAGCTCTCCTAGGAAAAGTTCCTCAGTTAACATGTACAGAGATTCATAGCCAACTACTGAAATTCCTGGAAGGGTTTTATGCCTCTATTTTATGCCACAATAAAATATAGACTCAATTTCTTGCCAACCCATTTGGATACTGAGAAATGATTTGCATAGAGGTGGAACCATGATGTCAGAAGCTTGGTTTAGCTGGGCCTTCATTTCTAGATCCTTAAAGAAAAAACCACTTACCCATAATTGGTGCAAACCTGTTAGGCTTATTTTTCAGAACCCATCTGTGTTAAGAGCACTCACTTTAGCTGCCTTCTGTGCAGGAATCCCTTCTTCCACCAGCTGCTAGAAAGATCTGTTCTGATACTCAAGTAAGGTCTACCTAAACTGCAATTGAGTGGGATCCTGAATTAGGAGTACCTGAGACTAGTGCTACATTCTGACATTTAATGTTAATAGTCATTTATTCTCTCATTTATTCCAAAAATATGTATGAGTATATGCAGTGCCAGAGGAGGTAGAGGCAGTCCATGACAGTCACACCTTAAACAAGTGTTTACACTATAGTATTATAATTTGTTTTATGCAAGAATGTCCAGGTTGAAGAGGTACATAGGAAAGAGGCACCTAAAATTGTCTATGGGACCAGATAAAACTTTTCCAAAGAGATAATATCTGAGCTGAACTGTTAAAGATAGATAGAAGCTTTACAGAGAATGGGAAGCCAACATCTCAGGGAGAGAAACCAAAAGCACTGGATTACAGAGCATTATGCACATTCTTCTTTTTTATGAAGGTATCACTGACATACAATCTTATGCTCAGGTTTCACATGAGCAACATTGTGGTTACATTCCCCCTATTATCAAATCCCCACCACCTATACCCCATTATAGTCACTGTCCATCAGTGTAGTAAGATGCTGTAGAGTCACTACTCGTCTTCTCTGTGCTATACTTCCTTCCCCGTGGCCCCCTATATTATGTGTACTAATCGTAATGCCTCTTAACCCGCTTATCCCTCCCTTCCCACCCATCCCCCCCAGTCCCTTACCCTTTGGTAACTGTTAGTCCATTCTTGGGTTCTATGAGTCTGCTGCTGTTTTGTTCCTTCAGTTTTTGCTTTGTTATACTCCACAAAGGAGGTAAATCATTTGGTACTTGCCTTTCTCCACCTGGCTTATTTCACTTAGCATAATACCCTCTAGCTACATCCATGTTATTGCAAATGATACGATTTGTTTTCTTCTTATGGCTGAATAATATTCCATTGTGTATATGTACCACATCTTCTTTATCCATTCATCTACTGATGGACACTTGGGTTGCTTCCATTTCTTGGCTATTGTAAATAGTGCTGTGATAAACATAGGGGTGCATATGTCTTTTTCAAACTGGGCTGCTGCATTCTTTTTTTTTTTTTTTTATAGACACAGCAAGTTGAGTTTAATTAAAATTGGCATTTACAATTATTTGATGGCTTTTAATTGGCAAAAACTGTATTTAGTGCCCATGAAACTACATTGTATTTTTTTTTATATATAATTTATTTTATTATCATTAATTTACAATTACATGTGCAATATCACTATTATTAAACTACCCCTTCATCAGGTCCCCCCCACCAACCCCATTACAGTCACTGTCCATCAGCGTAGTGAGATGCTATAGAATCACTACTTGTCTTCTCTGAGTTGTACTGCCCTCCCCGTGCCCCCCCAACATTACATTTGCTAATCGTAATGCCCCTTTTTCCCTCTTATCCCTCCCTTCCCGCCCATTTTCCCCAGTCCCTTTCCCTTTGGTAACTATTAGTCCGTTCTTGGGTTCTGTGAGTCTGCTGCTGTTTTGTTCCTTCAGTATTTTTTCTTTGTTCTTATACTCCACATATGAGTGAAATCATTTGATACTTGTCTTTTTCGGCTTGGCTTATTTCACTGAGCATAATACCCTCTAGCTCCATCCATGTTGTTGCAAATGGTAGGATTTGTTTTCTTCTTATGGCTGAATAATATTCCATTGTGTATATGTACCACATCTTCTTTATCCATTCATCTACTGATGGACACTTAGGTTGCTTCCATTTCTTGGCTATTGTAAATAGTGCTGCAATAAACATAGGGGTGCATCTGTCCTTTCAAATTGGGCTGCTGCATTCTTAGGGTAAATTCCTAGGAGTGGAATTCCTGGGTCAAATGGTATTTCTATTTTGAGTTTTTTGAGGAACCTCCATACTGCTTTCCACAATGGTTGAACTAATTTGAAGTCCCAACAGCAGTATAGGAGGGTTCCCTGTTCTTCACATCCTCGCCAACATTTGTTGTTGTTTGTGTTTCGGATGTTGGCCATCCTCACTGATGTGAGGTGATATCTCATTGTGGTTTTAATCTGCATTTCTCTGATGATTAGCGATGTGGAGCATCTTTTCATGTGCCTGTTGGCCATCTGAATTTCATCTTTGGAGAAGTGTCTATTCATGTCCTTTGCCCATTTCTTAATTGGATTATTTGTTTTCTGTTTGTTAAGGTGCATGAGTTCTTTATATATTTTGGATGTCAACCCTTTATCAGATACGTTTTTTATGAATATATTCTCCCATACTGTAGGATGTCTTTTGTTCTACTGATGGTGTCCTTTGCTGTACAGAAGCTTTTCAGCTTGATATAGTCCCACTTGTTCATTTTTGCTTTTGTTTCCTTGCCCGGGAGATATGTTCATGAAGAAGTCACTCATGCTTATGTCCAAGAGATTTTTGCCTATTTTTTTTTATAAGAGTTTTATGGTTTCATGACTTACATTCAGGTCTTTGATCCACCTTGAGTTTACTTTTGTGTATGGGGCTAGACAGTAGTCCAGTTTCATTCTCTTACATGTAGCTGTCCAGTTTTTCCAACACCAGCTGCTGAACAGGCTGTCATCTCCCCATTGTATATCCAAGGCTCCTTTATCAAATATTAATTGACTGCATATGTTTGGGTTAATGTTTGGATTTTCTATTCTGTTCCACTGGTCTGTGGGTCTGTTTTTGTGCCAATACCAAATTGTCTTGATTACTGTGGCTTTGTAGTAGAGCTTGAAGTCAGGGAGTGTAATTCCCCCCGTTTGATTCCTCCTTCTCAGGATTGCTTTGGCTATTCGGGGTCTTTTGTGGTTCCATATGAATTTTAGAATTATTTGTTCCAGTTCATTGAAGAAAGCTGTTGGTAGTTTGATAGGGATTGCATTGAATCTGTAGATTGCTTTAGGTATAGCCATTTTGACAATATTTATTCTTCCTAGCCAAGAGCATGGGATGCATTTCCATTTGTTAGTGTCCTCTTTAATTTCTCTTAGGAGTGTCTTGTAGTTTTCAGAGTACAGGTCTTTCACTTCCTTGGTTAGGTTTATTCCTAGGTATTTTATTCTTTTTGATGCAATTGTGAATGGAATTGTTTTTCTGATTTTCTGTTAGTTCATCGTTAGTGTATAGGAAAGCAACAGATTTCTGTGTGTTAATTTTGTATCCTGCAACTTTGCTGAATTCAGATATTAGTTCTAATAGTTTTGGAATGGTATCTTTAGGGTTTTTTATGTACAGTATCATGTCATCTGCAAATAGTGACAATTTGACTTCTTCTTTACCAATCTGGATGCCTTGTATGTCTTTGTTTTCTCTGATTGCTGTGGCTAGGACCTCCAGTACTATGTTGAATAACAGTGGAGAGAGTGGGCATCCTTGTCTTGTTCCAGATCTTAGATGAAAAGCTTTCAGCGTCTCGCCGTTAAGTATGATGTTAGCTGTGGGTTTGTCATATATAGCCTTTATGATGTTGAGATACTTGCCCTCTATACCCATTTTGTTGAGAGTTTTAATCAGGAATGGATGCTGAATTTTGTCAAATGCTTTTTCAGCATCTATGGAGATGATCGTGTGGTTTTTGTTCTTCTTTTTGTTGATATGGTGGATGATGTTGATGGATTTTCGAATGTTGTACCATCCTTGCATCCCTGGGATGAATCCCACTTGATCATGGTGTATGATCCTCTTGATGTATTTTTGAATTCGGTTTGCTAATATTTTGTTGAGTATTTTTGCATCTACGTTCATCAGGGATATTGGTCTGTAATTTTCTTTTTTGGTGAGGTCTTTGCCCGGTTTTGGTATTAGAGTGATGCTGGCTTCATAGAATGAGTTTGGAAGTATTCCCTCCTCTTCTATTTTTTGGAAAACTTTAAGGAGAATCGGTGTTATTTCTTCTCTATATGTCTGGTAGAATTCAGAGGTGAATCCATCAGGCCCGGGGGTTTTGTTCTTGGGTAGTTTTTTGATTACCAATTCGATTTCGTCGCTGGTGATTGGTCTGTTTAGTTTTTCTGTTTCTTGCTTGGTCAGTCTTGGAAGGTTGTATTTTTCTAAGAAGTTGTCCATTTCTTCTATGTTTTCCAGCTTGTTAGCATATAGATTCTCATAATCTTCTCTTATGATTCTTTGTATTTCTGTGGGGTCTGTCGTGATTTTTCCTTTCTCATTTCTGGTTGTGTTTATGTGTATAGATTCTCTTTTTTTCTTAATGAGTCTGGCTAGGGGTTTATCTATTTTGTTTATTTTTTCAAAGAACCAGCTCTTGGTTTCATTGATTTTTCATTGTTTTATTCTTCTCAATTTATTTATTTCTTCTCTAATCTTTATTATGTCCTCCTTCTGGTGACTTTGGAGCTCATTCGTTCTTCTTTCCATTTCAGTAATTACATGTCTTTAGACTATTCATTTAGGAATGTTCTTCGCTTCTTTAAATAGGCCTGGATTGCAATATACTTTCCCTCTTAGAACTGCCTTTGCTGTGTGTTACAGAAGTTGTGGCTTTTGTTGTTGTTGTCATTAGTCTCCATATATTCTTTGAGTTTCTGTTTTGATTTGGTCGTTAACCCATTGATTAGTGGGAGAGTGTTGTTGAAGATACTCCATGTATTTTATTAGAGCCTTTTGATTTCTTTCTAAAATTTATTTCTAGTTTTATACCTTTTCAGGTGATCTGAGAAGTTGGTTGGTAGGATTTCAATATTTTTGAATTTACTGAGGTTCTTTGTGGCCTAGTATGTGGTGTATTCTGGAAAATGTTCCATGTGCACTTGAGAAGAATGTGTATCCTGCTGCTTTTGGGTGCAGAGTTCTGTAGATGTCTGTTAGGTCCATCTGTTCTAGTGTGTTGTTCAGTGCCTCTGTGTCTTTACTTATTTTCTGTCTGGTTGATCTGTCCTCTGGAGTGGTGTGTTGAAGTCTCCTAAGATGAATGCATTGCTGTCTATTTCCTCCTTTAATTCTGTTAGTATTTGTCTCACATATGCTGGCGCTCCTGTGTTGGGTGCATATATATTTATAATCGTTATATCTTCTTTTGGACTGACCCCTTTATCCGTATGTATTGTCCTTCTTTTATCTTTTTGCTACTTTCTTCGTTTTGAAGTCTATTTTGTCTGATACAAGTACTGCAACACCTGCTTTTTTCTCTTTGTTGTTTGCATGAAATATCTTTTTCCATCCCTTCACTTTTAGTCTGTGTATATCTTTGGGTTTGATGTGAGTTTCTTGTAGGCAGCATATAGATGGGTCTTGCTTTTTTATCCATTCTGTTACTGTGTGTCTTTTGATTGGTGCATTCAGTCCATTTACATTTAGGGTGATTATTGATAGGTATGTACTTATTGCCATTGCTGGCTTTAGATTCGTGGTTACCAAGGGTTCAAGGGTTGCTTCTTTTACTATCTAACAATCTAACTTAACTTTCTTGTTAAGTTATTGTAAGCTTTACAGTCTGATGTTTCCACTTTATTTCTCTCCCTTCTTATTCCTCTCCTCATTCTTTCTATAATAGGTGTTTTATTCTTTGCCTTTAGTTAGTATTCAAGGATGGTCTGCTTTAACTCTCTGGTTGATTTTTATTTTCTCTGGTGAGCACATCTTTTAGCCTTAGGTGTGCTTCCATCTAGAGTAGTCTGTTTAAGATATCCTGTAGAGGTGGTTTATGTGAGGCAAACTCTCTGACCTTTCACTTGTCTGGAAATTGTTTAACCCCTCTGTCATATTTAAATGGTAATCGTGCTGGATACAATATTCTTGGTTCGAGCCCTTCTGTTTCATTACGTTAAATATATCATGCCATTCTCTTCTGGCCTGTAAGGTTTCTGTTCAGAAGTCTGATGATAGTCTGATGGGTTTTCCTTTGTAGGTGATCTTTTTTCTCTCTCTAGCTGCCTTTAATACTCTGTCTTTATCTTTGATCTTTGCCATCTTAATTATTATGTGTCTTGGTGTTGTCTTCCTTGGGTCCCTTGTGTTGGGAGATCTGTGGGCTTCCGTGGACTGCGAGACTATTCCTTCCCCAGTGAGGGAAAGTTTTCAGCAATTATTTCTTCAAAGACACTTTCTATCCCTTTTTCTCTCTCTTCTTCCTCTGGTACTCCTATAATGCGAATATTGTTCCGTTTGGATTGGTCACACAGTTCTCTTAATATTCTTTCATTCCTAGAAATCCTTTTATCTCTCTCTGCCTCAGCTGCTCTGTACTCCTGTTCTCTGTTTTCTATTCCATTAACAGTCTCTCGCATCTCATCCATTCTGCTGTTAAGCCCGTCGATCGCTTGTCTGATTTCTGTATTGTCTTTCCTCAGTTCCCTCAGCTCTTGCACATTTCTCTGTAGGTCCATCAGCATGGTTATGACTTTTATTCTGAATTCTTTTTCAGGGAGGCTGTGCATTTCCATCCCTTCAGACTCCCTCTCTGGGGTTGTCTGGTTGATTTTGGTCTGAACCATATTCCTCTGTCTTTTCATGGCTGTATAATTGGTCACTGATAGTTGCCACGTATGTCAGCTGGGCTCTTTAAGACTTTAAAAAGAGAAGAAAAAAAAAGAAAAAAAAGAAAAAAAGAAAGAAAAAAGAAAAAAAGAAAGAAAAGAAAAAAAAAAACAAAACAAAAAAAACAAAAAAATGCCCACGGACGTAGATTCTGTGGGAATGCTCTAGGTGGCGCTATTGCCCCACTATTCCACAGCTGTGACTGTGCCGCTCCGCAGGGCCCTTTATCGCTCTGGCAGGGGTGGGAACGAATAGGAGGCTGTTGATCTCAGTGAGAAGTGTTAAGTATACGCTTCCTCAGTCGCCAGCTAAGGCGTCTGAAACTCCCCAGGACTCCCAGCCTGCTGGGCTGAGTGTGCTGGGGCGATCCGGCTCCTCCGCTGGGCTCCTGTCTCTTTAAGACCGCTGAGAAAGCGCGCACTTTTTTTTTTTCCTTCCCGGGAGCCGGCTGCAAGCACCCTGGCGCGTTCCCCGCTCAGATCCTGCCCCTCTGTCTCTCCAATCTCCGCTGCACTGCGCAATGTGGGTCAGCGCTCCCCGCGCAGATCACCGGGGCTGGCTACTTCACGGGGTGTGCTTCCACTCCCTCCCGGCTCTGAATCCTCTCCTCCCGCCGGTGCGCTGGGGTGGGGGAGGGCTCGGGTCCCGCCGGGTCGCGGCTCCGTATCTTACCCGCCTCTTGGGGTGCCGAGTCCTCTCGGGTGTAGCTGCACGCTGTGCGCTTTCCTGTGTATTCTCGTCTCTCTTTTAGGAATAGATGTATTTTCTGTGTTTTCGTAGATAAATATAGTGTTGGGAGGAGATTTCTGCCGCCCTGCTCACACCGCCATCTTCCCGGAAGTCCCTGACCCACCTTTATTATGGGCCACACAAGTTTTTAATCTAAACAGACACCATGATAATAAACTTATCTGCAGCAGAAGCTCTGGTAGCAATACAGATAACGATAGCATTTGGGGGTCTGCTGTACGAACGAGCTATGCATGTTGCATTGATATTACGGGTCTGAAAAAAATGTGCCATTACAATCTTGAGCGTTTTCCCTGATTAATTTTCCATTTGAGTCATACATTGATCTTATATTTCAAAATATTTTTCCTAAGTTTTGTCATGGCCATTGTTCATTTGGTATTTACCTACAGAATGTCCATTTTACAGAGCTCTGGGGCTGATGGAATTGTACACACGAGTACTGAGAGGGATCTTACAAAGCCTGGCACAACACTTCATTTTATAGGTGAGGGAAGTGCCCATAAAGGTTGATGGCAAAGCAGACACTGGAGCCCTGGGCACAGCTGATAAGCCGCTCAGATGTCTTCTCCAGCTGGAAGCTGCATGGGGCCTGACATCTAGGCATGGGCAGGGGCTGCCTGGTGAAGTATTTACCCCTGCTCTGCAGTGGCACGTCTTCCAGGTGCACAGGGTTCCGCCTTGTGAGTTGGATACACTTCCCTCTGGCATTTTCCCTCAAAATGCAGTCCTGCTGCCCTTGGCCACGGGCTTGTGTTCGTTGGTTCTGCCATGCGTCCGACCAGTTGGGTGCCTGTGGTGGACCCAGCACTGCCTCCCATACAGGGGGATTCCAGGATGGAAAAGGCATGCACCTGCTGCTAGGGGCTCCCCGTGTGCAGTGACACCCGGGAAGCAGGTGACTGGCACTTCGCGGCAAGGGCAGTGGTTACCCCAGTGCTCTGAGAGGTGTGTCATTGTTTGCATCAACCTCTATTTTCTCACTTTTTGCCTTTTCTTTCAGAAAAAGAATAAATATCAAATAGCTTAAGGATAATAACACTCCAATTACCACATGGCCATTGTACCCCAAGCACTGTGATGGGTAAAGAGATGAACCCCATGGGGGAGACAAACCTGTCACCAAATAAGTGTGTGCGATAGGGCATGTGCAAGGCCCCAAGGGCTGCACAGCAGGGTTTGCTCTGGAAGAGGGGGGATGGTTTGTCTTGAGGAAGAAGGTTGTCCAGGTAGGCAGTGAAATTGCCAGGACGTGTCTTATTTGGGGAATGGTTAGTTTACTAAGGCTGGAACATGTCAGGTGCAGAGAGAAGAATGACAGCTTCTGTGAGCCAAGCTCAGGTACGGGAGTCACCGGGACGGTTGTCAGAGCTCCCTGCTGGCCACACAGGGAGCGTATCCCAAAGTCCCTTCATTCTGAAGCCCTTTAAACGACAATATGCTGATGGTTACACACAGGCACTCGTGAGGAGTGAGGCCTGCTTGCATCTAAGGGCAAGAGGCCCTCCGCTTTCCTGTAGTCTCCACTGCTGCCCCACGTTCCCACCACCCCAGCCCACCTGCACCCCTGGCTTGGTGTCTCCTGTGTGTCAGGACGAATGGTCAGGCATCTCACAGTGGCCCTCGTCAGAGAATGGCTGGGGTGGGTCACCTCCCGGCCGCCTGAGGCAGCATTGAAGGGGCCCCACTGACTCCCCGCCTTGTAGGACCCTGGGGCCTCTTTCTGGGGACACAGCTCCAGGTTGTCTACAGGTGGCCTCACGCGTGAGTTTGGTCCACTGAGGCCCCACTTGCCCGTGCGAACAAGCAAAACAGTCCCCTTCCCAGCAGCCTCGCTTTGGGAAAATCCACATTTGATCAGTGCTGGCTAGCAGGGCCCCCTCCCCAGGCACCTGGGACACTTCTTCACTACCTGCCAGGCAGCCAGAGCCGGGGGAGGCGGGGGGGGGGAGGAAGTGCCTACAGAAGCTGTAATGAGAGGTGTTATCACCTTCTTTAGCTCCTATGGAATGGAAATTCTGGAAGTCAGCAGGAGCCCGGCGGCTGGGCAGGGCTGGTGTAGCTCTCCTGATTGTTGGTGGCCGCCCAGGCCGCTTTTGAGTCGCAGGCAGGTCCTCCAGGCCCTTCCCAGAGGGCTGTGGGGGTCCTCTGAGCCCAGGGGCCTCCCACCTCCGGCAGGTCGGCTTCTGCCATTTGAGCCGTGGACCTAGTTAAGCATTTTCAAATGTGTTATGGAACAAAAGGGCTCCCCCAGCCTCCCTGCATCCGCCCGTAGGTTCACGGGTCCTGTCAAAGCCGTTCTCTCCAGCGAGAGGTTCCGAGCTGGAGGGCTGCCTGGCCTGGCCTGCTTGCGACCCCTTCTTGGCCTGCCTGTTGGTGGTCGTGTGGTCACCCAGCCATTTCCGCCCGCCCACAGGATAGCACGGTGTCTGAGCGTCAGCGGAGCTTGGTGTCTTCCCCTCTCACCCCCTGTGGCCCTGGGAGTGAAGCCCCGGGTTCCCCCATCCAGAGGGGGGGATCTGTGGTACTTCCAGACCGTTCCACTTCTAACTGGAGCCCCGCGTCTTCCATTCTGACCCCAAGTAAAGGGACGTTAACCCGCAACAGGCCCACCAGTCGCTTTGCCGGGGAAATAGGTTATGGTTACTAGCCTAGGCTGTCCGCGTGGGAAGGCGTCGGAGAGAAATCCCTTCCAAATACTCCTCTAGGCTGCTGACTGAGCCCTGTGGGGTCATGTGCAGCTTGGTGTGTATTTACGAGTGGGAGGGCAGTGCGTCTCCGCAGACAGGTCAGCCTTCCCAGTGCGCATGTCACCTTCCAGGCTGGAAGGGAAACCCTGAGTCACAGCGGGGCCCGCGGATGTTACCTGGGGGCGGATGCAGCAGGATTCCCTGGCTCACAAACCGCGTGTCCACACCAAGTGTCCGCACAAGCCAGAAAGATGGAAGTGGCGGTCAGGAGGCTAGGGGCACTTGTCCTGTGCCTCAGTGTGGACAGGGGGTCGGCAGTGCCATAGCTTCCTCCCCCAAGTCTGGATCGGTGGTTTGACACGGAGGACCCGAAGCTACTGTCTCCACAGTGCAAAAGCCTGGACCCCACAGGGTCGGCCCCCAGGCTGCCGTTCATGGGTGCCACTGTTTCTCACAACCCACCCACCCAGGTGGCAGAGGCCCCGAGGGAGGCGACCACAGCAGGCACAGGGGACCTCTGCCTCGCCAGCCCTCAGTGGCCAAGCAGCCGGCCCTCCTGGGCACCTAGCTCCCCTCACCCACCCGGCGGAGGTGGTGGAGCGGAGAGACGCCCGCCCTGCGCCATCATTGGGCAATTCAGTGTGCACATGCAGGGCTGAGGCTGAGGCCAGGGAGCTTCTTGGTGAGCTAAATGGTAAGTGAACAAACGAACTTCCTACCAAATCAGATACCCTGGAGATATTTCCTTCCAACCCAGGACAAAACTTTCTTTCAAGAATCACAGCTTTAGGGAAGTCTGTTGGAAAAGAACCGTGAAATCTCCCCTTGCAGGAAGCATTGAGTAAGTGAAAATCTGTCTTTCAAGGGCGATCATAGGTCTGCGTGGGGAAGCACAGAACGTGGGGGTCTGTACCTCCCGCACTGCTCTGCTGGCGGCCTGTGTCCACTGCCAAACCTCTTCAAGATCTAAATAAACAAGGTCTGATGCAAAATACTAAACAGAATCATGGGAGTGTCTTTTCATCCTGGATTTACGATTTCAAACTTTCATCTGATGTTTTTGCAGGCGAAGGGAAGGGTCTTAACTCTTAATAAAAAAAACAGACCTGGACCCCGAGCCTTTGAGCTCTGAGAGTTTATTGTAAACACTAGGCTCGCCAAGACCCACAACTGAATGCTGTTACTGGGAGGTGGGTGGATGGGTGAATTTTTTTTTTTTAATTCAGCAAATAACGTGGCTTCTCTGTATCTTTACTTCTCATGGGTTCAAGATTTGCCCATCTGGTCAGTCTTTTATAGGTGAATATGTGCTCATTTTATTAAAACAAAAGCCTCTTAAAATGCAGATGGCATGCTCCATGCTTGCTAATTCTCAGTCCTTGTTGCAACCGAAGCGGGTGTGTTACTTTGATAGTCTATGAAATAACCTTAACTTTGCCTGGGGATATTTATAACAAAACATGCAGAATTATTGCACCATAAAGCCTGCCTCACTGATTCTTGCTGATTAAAAACTTTTTTAAGAGTAATGTAATAAAAACCAAAAAGACCCAGCAGCTGGGGCCCTGAAGACAGCCAAGCTGGAGCCTGGTGGCACCCCCTCTGCCTCTGGATTCAAACCCTGTGCCTGCAGAAGCCGCCTGCTGGGGGCCCCTCCCAGGGCGCTTCTGCGTCCAGGGCCTTCCCCCGCAAGCTGAGGCGGAGGATAAATGGCCTGGGAGGGATGGGCTTGTCTTTCTGCCACGCTGGAGGTCACGGCCAAGTTTTGCTTCAGGAAAAACTAAGAGAAATCCCTGGTGTTAGGTGAGGCGAGTGAATTCCACCCTGCCCCCTGGCAGACAGCCCCCACAGGAGGGAGGCATTTTTAATTGATGCTTGCACCTTGCAAGGATAAGTTGGCAGGAACCGACAGAACCCTGTATTCCTTCTTCCAAGGTGTCCATTTACCAGGCCCATCCTCAAGGGCATGTGGAAGCAGGCCTGGTGGGTTTTTCCCCTTTGGCTGTTGGCCAGAATCAAGCTGGTTTCATCAGGCCCCGAGTGGAGACGCCATGTGCAGGACTTGGTGCGTTCAGTGTTAATCCTCATTTTCTTTGGGTGCTCGGATGAGTTTTCCCATGACCTCTCCCATTTGGTGCCTCATCTTCGGGGCCCCAACCAGCACCACCACCCTCCTCTCTTTTCTCACCTCCCCTCATCCATCTTCAGCTCCTCCCCTGGCTCTACACGTGGACACACACCTGTAATCCTTGATCCACCAGTATGGGATTGCCCTCAATCTAGCCCAAGTGCAAAACCTGTTTGAAAATGAAAAACAAAAAGAAGGCGTTTTCTTATTCCTCAAGGGAGACCATAGACTATTGCAACCCATTGCTCCCGAAGCCCGCCTGACCGCAGCTCAGGCTGAGAAGGAGTCACTGTCCTGCAGAGGCACCTCTGGCCACACCAGTCGCCCCGTCCCGGCAACTCTCACCGACTGTTTGGCATCAGATTGAGTAGAATAAAAATAGCAGCGATTTACGGGACACCGTGTGCCCAGCATCCATTTTAAATGGAAGATCACTGCCGTCCCGCTGGGGTCTCCCGTGTGCCTTCCTTGTTTCACCTTTTCCCCTCAGAAGTGATTAATCCTCCCTAGTGGTGTGTCCACCATTCCCTTGCTTTTCTTCAGATCGTCACATATGTTGGTATCTCTAACATACTCAGTTTGTATGTTTCTGGACTTTATGTGATGGAATAATATTCTTCAGCATCGTGCTTCTTCCTGCCGACCTCAGGCTCTGAGAAGCGTCGTTTGGCTGCTGTGGGGCCCCGCTCCGGTCCACTGCTTCGCGGGGGCGCACCATGCGGCCGTGCGGGGTCTCACGGACGTTGAGGTGGTTTCCAGGTTTTTATGATAACAGGCCTATGCTATGTACATTCCAGATATTACTGGGTTCAAGGCTATGTACATCTCCAGTTTCTCAAAGTGGCCAGGTCACTTTCCATTGTGCCATGCAGTGTGGTAAGCATACCGTTTGTTTCCTTACCAACTTTTGATGTTGTTTTTAGTGTTTGCCAGTCTAGTGGGCAGGAAGTGACAGCTCACTGTGCTTTCTTTTTGGGATTCTCCTGTTCCTTAATGAGGCTAGGCCTCTTTCCATATGCAAATTAGCACTGTGAAGCACCTCTTCAAATACCCTGCTTATTTTTCTTAATGGATGTATAGGTATCCTTTATATATTTTGGATATCAATCCTTAGGCAATTAGGTGTGTTGCAACTATATACTCCTGATTTGGGCCCTTTTTGCTCTCTTTATGGTGACTTTTGATCAATGGGAGTTGTTAATTTTAACAAGTTATATTCTTAAATCGTTCCCTTTAAAATATGTATTATTGTGTCTGGGTTCAGAATCCTTCCTGCTACGTAAGTTTGTAGAGATAGTTTCCTATGTTGATTTTAAAAAGTTTTATAGTTTCCTCTTTTTTATTCAGTTCTTTAGCCCACCTGAAATTGACTTTTTAAAAATGGTATGAGTTCAGGGTCCAAATTGAATTTTTCCTTCATGTGGGTGAACCATTATTCTACCAATTGACTGAACACTTTGTCTTTCTCATTGATCTGCAGTGCTGGTCTCTGAGGACTCTCAGTTCCATTGGTCAATTTCCCTGTCTCCAGTACTGCACTGTTTTATTTACTATGGTTTAAAATAAATATTGATGCCCTATAATGCAAGTTCTGTACCCCTCGTTCCCCGTCTTCATCAAGACGGCCTTGGCTGCCAAGCTGCTCGTGGCCCTTGGTGCTTCCATATAAATTTTATGATCAGCTTGTCAATTCCACAACAACTCTGTTGGTATTTTGACTGGAATTGAAATAAATACGTAGATGAATTTGGGAAAAACTGGTATCTTTATTGATTAGAAAATTTTGATACTACTCTAAATTGTATTTTTAAAACATTGTATAGCATTTGTTGCTGACAGGCAAAAATGCAATTGATCTTCGTTGATTTTATGTCTAGCACCTTTCTAAAGTGCCATCAACACTAATGATCTTCCTGTAGATTTTTCAGGGTTCTTTTGAAGACAAGTTTATCACCTGCAAGTAACAACAGATTTGATTTTTGCCTTTGCAGCCTTTATTTTTATTTTTATTTTTGGCCCCCCTTCCATTGGCTTGAATCTCCACTACAAATGGATAGAAATTGTGAGAGTGGACACTTTGTCTTACACCTGATAATAGAGGGAATACATATGATGTTTCACCATTAATGATGATGTCTATAGGATGGTGTCTAGGATGAAGAAGTTCTTTTATATCCTTAGGATGTTAACAGATTTTTTTCTTAAATCATGAATAAATTTAGTATTTTAATAGCTGCATTTTTCTGCTTTAATTGAGAGGATAACATGACTTTTCTCCTTTAATCTGTTCATGGAATAAATTACCTGAATTGATTTTCTCATGTTTATGACCAATTAGGTCATAATGATTTTATATAATGCTGGAGTTTGTTGGTATTCTGGTGATCTCTTACTGCATAACAAACTACCCACAAAACAATATTGATTTGATTTTATGTATAATTTTTCAAATCAGGAATTGGGATAGGACTTAGTTCAAGGATGTTCCTGCTCCATATGGACTCCTTGGGTCAGTTGGTTGAATTAAGCTGGTAGATGGGCTGGTCTGGAAGGTCCAATACAGCCTCATTCACATATCTGGCACCTTGATAGGGATGGCTGAAAAACTGGATCTCCTGGGATTGCAACTGTGATATCTTCATGTCCTCTCCAGCCGGCATTCTCAGGGTCTTCTTACTTACATGGCAGCTCAGGGCTCCTAGAGAGAGTGTTTCTAAGAAAACCACAAGTCACTTCCATTACAAAGTGGCACTTCTACCATATTCTATTGATGAAGCACTTTTCTGGAGCCAACCTAGATTCAAGGAGGAAAGAATTACAATGTACTTCTCAGTGGGAGGAGTAGCAAAAAAAGTCATCTTTGATCTGCCATAGTCAGCCAGTAGGTTGATGAGTTTTACGTCTGTATTTCCTAAGTGAGATTGCAACATTCCTTTGTTACTGTCCTTATCTGATTTTGATACCAAAGATATGCCAGCCTCATTAAAATGAGATGGTGAGTCTTACCTGCTTTTCTCTATTTTAAAAATAATTTAAGATGAGTTTCATTTCTTGAATGTTGGTAGAACTTGCTGGTAAAATCATTTGAGCTTGGTGTTTCCTTTGTAGAAAGATTTTAAACTATTGTTTCAATTTATTTAATGGGTATAGGACTACTTGCATTTTCTATTTTTTCTTGAGTCAGTTATGGAAAGTTGTATTTATCTAGTAATTTGTTTATTTCAACTGCATTTTCAAACTTATTAGCAAAAGTTTATAGTAATCTCTTGAAACTTTGTAATGTCTTCAGTATGCTTAGCTCATTAATTCTATTATAAGTGGTATGCTTTAGCTTCTTTGAGCCATTGGTTATGAGTATGTAAAAATTTCCAGTCATTAGGAAATTATCTTTTTGTTACTGAGTTCTCATTTAACCACATTGTAGTCAGAGAATGTGGTCTGTGTGGTACTTTAAAATCTGAGGCTTTTTTGATTCAGTTGTAGTCACTGAAAATAATTTATATTCCATAGCTGTTGGGTATATTTTTCTGTAAATATATATTATGTCAATTTTATGGTGCTTTTAAATCTTCTATATTTATACAGATTTTTGTTTTTTTTCTGGTCTTATTGATATTTCAGTTACTGGGACAGGTATAATAAAATCTCCCACCATAAGAGTAGATTTATTTCCCTTTGTAATTGTGTGTATTTTTGTGTTATGTATTTAGAGGCTATGTTATTGTTAAACATGTTTAAAATTGCTGTATTTTCCCAGCGAACTAAAACTTTTACTCATTGTATAGTTGTCCTATTTATTTCTAGTAGTGCTTCTTGCCTTAGATTCTATTTTGTGTGCTATTGATTTAGGTATACCAGCTTCTTTGATTAGCATTTGCCTGGAATAAAATTTTCAGTCCTTTTTACTTTCAACCTTTTATGTTCCTATGTTTTCAGTCTGTTACCTATAAATAACACATAGATGGATTTTTAAAAACTCAAACTGTCAATTTATTTTGATTGTGATTACTGATATATTTGCTGTTGTATCGAAAGCTATTTGTCGTTTCTTTTTCTCTTGCTTTCTTTTAAAAAAATAGTTCTTCTTATTTAAACTTTTCATCATAGAAAATTTTAAACACATACAAAAATGGAGAAATTACCTCTCAACTTTACCAAAGAACAACAAATTTTATCTATCCTCTATACCCACCCCACAACCTAGCACTGGATAGTTTTAAAGCAAAACCAAGCCATTATATAATGTCATTCATAAACTCTTCTGTCTGTATCTATAGTATTTAAGAAGTCTTCTATAAAACAAAACCACATTACCATGATTATATCATAAAGTAGTAGTTTTTTAAATCATTAAATATTCAGTTAATGTTCAAAATTTCCCAATTGTTTCACATACACACTTTTGTTTTTACTGCTCATTTATTTATTTGAATTACATCCAATAAGGTCCACTGATTTCTTTTATCTTTTAGAGTAAATATTATTTTTCTTATCTCATTTTCCTCCTACTATCTTGGAAATTACACACTTTATTTCCTTTTTTTCTTATTATAATAGAAATTCTAACTTATCAGAGTCTGAAGGTCATTAGTATTTTTCCCCTCTCTTTGAAGAATATATGACTTTGGGACACTTTAACTCCTACCAACAAATCCCTCCTCCAATCTCAGATGATATACTACTGGTGTCTTGAATTTGGGCTCTGTATTTTAATCCTATAAGGCATTATTATCTTATACTATCAATATTTGTTTAGATTTACCCACATATTTATCTTATTTTGCTCATCATTCCTTGTTGCATCTCAGATCTTCCATATGTAATCACTTTCTTTCAGCCTTGAAGTGTAATCTTTAAAATTCTCTTTGCAAGTCTTTTGGGGAAAGTCATTCAGTTTTTCTTTATCTGAAAATGTCTTTATTTTGTTCTCATTCTGGAAAATTTTTCAGTGGGTGTACATTATTAGGTGGATGATTTTTCTCTCCATATGTTAAAGATACCATTCCACTGTCTCCTGGCTTCCTGGGTTGCTGTTGAGAAGTCAGCTATCAGTCTAGTCTAAATATTGTCCCTTTGGGTAATCTGTCTTTTTTTCTCTTTTTCTCCTTTTAAGATCCTCCCCCCATCTTTTTTTTTTTTTTTTTTTGGTTTAAAAATAATTTCATTGTGTTGTATCTGAGTATGGAGGAGAAGGAAGATGATTTTAACTTTTATTTATAATGGCTGGGATTTTTTAGGCTTCCTGAATCTATGAATTGTGGTCTTCTATCAGTTCTGGAAATTTTTCATCTCTTGAAATATGATATCCACATTTTTCTTCTTTTTCTGGAATGCCAGGTTTCTCATGCTCCTTTTCATATTTTAAACATTCTTCCATATTTTCTATTTCTTTGACTCTGTCATACATTCTGCCTAATTTCTTCAGAACTATCTTCTAGTTCACTAATTCTCTCTTCAATTGTATCCAGTCTGATGTTAAACTCAACTACTGAGTTTCACATTTTGTTTATCATTTTCATTTCTTGAAGTTTTATTTGTTCTTTTTCAAATATGGTCATGTGTAGCCTCTAGCTCTTCACTTATATTTTAAATTCTTTATCTTTTAAAACATTAAATAGAGCAAACCCACCCTGCTGCTTTGCACTCCTTGTTTCCACCTCTTCCAGATTCATCCTTTCCTCTTGACATTAACCCTTGACCCTCTGCTTTCAGAGGCTCTCTGCTTGCCTATATTACATAGTACAGTGAGACATCAGGTATGAGTTCTCTCTTACTCCATCCTCTCTGCTTCCCAATTCCTCTTTATCCTACTTATTCTTCCCATAAGTCCCATTTGGAGAACTGTCTCTCCTTTCCAAGGCCAACTGCTCTATCCTTCCTAAGGATACCATCTTTGTAGCTAGAATTCTACCTTTTCCATACTCTTTCTCTATATTTTGCCAGTCATATTGTTGCTAACCTTTCAAAGCTGAATATAATCCTTCTTCTCCTGTGATGTCTTTTGAGATGTTCCTTCCCCTTTCATTCCAAACTTCCTGTCTAACCCCAGTAAGCACTGTATTGCTAAATGTGCAGGGCTTAAACTGGCATGCAATATTACTAAACTCATTACTAAACAATATTACTAAAATATAAGTCATCCCTTTTACTAAACTGTGAGCTACTTAGAGAAGGCACCGGTTTTTGTTGTATCCTTACTGTTTCTTACTGTGCTGGGCACAGACTTTGTATATAGTGGCTCATTATAAATGCTATTGAATTAACAAATGAATCCTTTCTTGCCTTCTCTAGAAATAAGTTTGTTTCCCACCTTCTCTAGAAATCTAGATGCCTTTTCCTTACTTAATCTCCATCTTCATTAGGCCCTCCCTTCTCTGGTCACTTAAGTATTTGAAGTTGAAGGAAAAGGAAACTATCTCTATTTGGTCCTGCTGTTCCCTTTTTAATATTTTTCCCTTCTAAATATCTTTTGTGGTCTATGACATCTGTCTTCTCTTTGCTGAATCTTTCTTTAGCCATCTGTAATCTGACCTCCACCCTCACCACTCTATCAAGATAACACTCTTAAAAGTGAAAGCTTTCCTTCTGTTACTGCGTCCTCTCCTGTTTCTTACGCGTGATCTGAAACATCCCTTCTGGGAAAGCGTTCTCTGCCCCAGGTGATCCTGCAGTGCCCGGTCCTCCACCTGCCCTCTGACCACTCTTCTTTCAGGCCCACCCCTCCACCCACGCCTGTTCCCAGCTTGCAGCTTTCCTCTCTGTACTGGGGGATCCCACTGCCTTCATGACTATAGCTTTCATGAACACGGCTGCTTTTCACACCTTGATTCTCCATCATTAAGCTCTTTTAAATCTAAAATCTTGCATCACCTAAATTCCTCCCAGACATTTTATTTAGTGTCCCTGTTTTCAAGATGCTCTCTTTCCTAGGTTTTTTGCATTCATCTCTTCCATAGGCTCTTGGGTCACCTAGGCTCAAAAACCTCAGCGTAGCTTGGTTGCTCCCACTTTCTCACTCCTCTCTCCCTCACTGCTATCAGGTGGCTCAGCCCTCAGGGTCTCTCCTCCGCCTCTGGTCGCTCTTACTCTGGTTTTGGACCTCACCTCCTGGATTAGTGTGCCGGGCTCCCTGCCGATGCCTCTGCCGTCAGTCTCTTTCCTTTCTCAGACATGTTGCCCATCATTGCCTTATATTCTGAAAAGTGTCCCCAGGGTATGAGGGAGGGCTAAGGAAAAAGAAGATGGATTTTACAATCAGACTGACCAAGATTGTAATCCCAACTCCACTCTTTACTGGCAGGGTAGTGTCAGTTTCCTCAATTTCTGTGAGAGTAATATCACTCATCACATATGATTTCAGTGAATATTAAGTAAAATGTTATAGTAAAGTTACCTTTTCACATTTTGAAATATTTTTTGACAGATGAATAAGCACTTTCAGAGCAGTTAGGTCATTTTCCCAAGGTCACAGTCTATAAAGCAGAGCCCAGTCTACAAAGAGATTTTTCACACATCTCGTAGGTCAAGGTGAATATCAGCTTTTAATTGGTTTATATTAGTTAAGAAGTCCATATTCCCAATGTCTGAAGCAAAGTTCTAGATTCACCGGGTTCTCCAGGATCCAAGGGAAGACACTGGCTGTGACGGGGTTGGAGCAGGTCCAGGCTGAGATCAGAGTTTGAGACCAGTGTGTGGTGTCGGGTGGACTTGGGAAGCAGACGTGCAGAGGAGAGCAGTTGCGTCCGGAGGGCCCCTGCCCAGCCTAGCTGTCGCTGGGAAACGAGAAAGGATGTGGGGTTCATTGTGAATTTTTATGATGGTGAGTGAATTTAATCCTTTTCTGCCCTGGGCACTTCACTCTTCACAGGGGTCTTGGGGATTTGGCCAGTTGTGAGAATGTCTGCGGTGATATTAAAGCTCATTTTATGAGGCTGGCAGCCATTACTCTCCAACCATAAATTTCATCCTTTAAAACAACGAGAATGACTGCTTCGAAAAATTCCATTTGATGATGGAAAGTGCAGCCATGAAAAACACCAACACAAAACTGGATCCGCAATCTGCTTGGTCCTGGAAGTGGGCTGGGGTCAGGCGTTTGCCCCTGGGAAGGGCCGGGGACCACCCTTGTGGGAGCTTCTATGACGGATGCTGCGGTGCAGCAACGAAAATACCCGGAGCATAAACTTGTAGAAAAAAGGGAGGGAAGAAGGAAGAGGGACTCACCTTAGCGCACACAGCCTGCCCTCTGCGGGGCCCTGGAGCCCCGTCTCAGCTCCTCGCGCGGTGGCCTGGACTCACGTGCCCTCTGCCCGGGGAGCCCATCTTCTCCCTCTGCCTCGTGCCCCTAGGCCGATGGGAGCCACTCATTCGGAGCTCCACAAATGAGACCATTTTGTGGTGAATTTTGTTTGGGAAATCCTGCCTTAGTTTCCCTTTCTGGAGATTTGCCCTCAACACCAGCATCGTAGTCATGACTGTCTTCTAGCTAGCAGACCCCAGAGGCAGGTGGCAGTCCTTGGGTGGCGCCCAGGTCCCAAGTCATGCGGTGTGAGTCCCAGCACCTCTCATCCTCCCGAGATTCCCACCATTTCCATTGTTTTCCGGCGGCAGCTCACTAGCCATCCGGCCAGAACACAGCCGTCCCCTTCCAGCACAAGAGGCCTCGGCCGTTCATTTCTAGAAACACCTAAATAATTTTCTTCCCCTCTCACTCCTCTCTCTGATAGAAAGGGGGAGCCCCACTTTCATGTGCTGATGGGCATTCTGTGACTGGTTGAAACATGTACGGTATGGTTTACATATGAAAAAGTTGAAGCAGTATTTTGGGGGGTGGCTCGCCCTGTTAAGACAACTGAAGATATTTGCTCGCGTGCTGTGAACACGGAGCAGCAGGGATGGTGGGTAAGCTTAGAATTACCAAGAGCTCCATCACGGTCGTCACTGGAGGCCAAAGGCCACAGATAAAATCCAGGGCAGGGGGGGGTTCACAGGGGAAGTGCCACTGGGCAGTCTTCCCATGAGGGTTATGGGGCAAGTAAAGACAGTTATGTTATGAAAAATCAGCCTTCCACCCAGACTGTTTCTAACCACATGACTGCTCTGAACCTTCCAGACTGAAGATACTTGCTTGAGGAAACTGGGCAGAAACCTTAACACTTAGCTGATATTACTAGACTCTCCCTGTGTGCCAGATACGGGCTTAAAAAATGCCTTATGTCCACCTTCCCATTTCATGCTCATGGCACTGCTGTGACTCGTGGCAACAGAGTTTTATTATGCCCATTTTACAGATGAGGGAATGTAGGCTCAGTGAGACTGCTACACCCTCCATGAAGCTAGGCGGGAAGCCCAGGCTCCCACGCTGCGTGTTTTCCCACAGGGGACCCTTCTGAGTGTTCACAACATCCCTCACTTTCCATGCAGAAATTCCAGCGTTAGAAAAGTAAGAGCCTGAGAGGTCACACTATGCTCAAAGGGCCTGGCTCACGTCTTGGGTCTCAGTGGGGTGAGAACAAGCAGAGCCTGCTCTTCAGGCCCCTGGGGGGGGGGGGTGAAGGGGAGAGTCCGCGTGGCCTTGGCCCTGTGTGAGATGTGGTCTGACCTTGAATCCTCATGGGATTCTGCAGATCCCATGGGGCAGTCCAGAGACGGACCAGCCCAGGGCCCAGACCACAGGGGAAGGTGTAAGTATTCCCAAAAGGCAATTTCTTTTTTTCTCTCTATCTCTGCCTTCTCATAGGGATGTAGTGAGAGATTCTTAAGGAGCTTTGGCATGAATTTTGCTGGCTTAGCTGTAAAACACGTAGAAATGTCAAAATTTCATCATTGCCCGAACTAAGCCTGTCTTGCTGCTACGCTGGTTTTCAAGGCAGCGCTGGCTCCTGGCCCCCTAGTGGCGAGCAGCACGCTGGCTGCAGGGACCCCTGGATCGTTAGAAAGATTCGTGAAAAGTTGTCCCTGAAATAAGTTTCCATTTGTTGAATCATGCTTGTATTTAATGGTATATAACATTGAAGAAGAAACATTCTCAATATTCCATAAAGGATTAAAATGTCTATTTTGGAATCTTGTATTTGAAGAAAAACTAAAACAGCAACTGACAATGACAATACAAGTGTAAGACCTTTCCCAGTCCAGACTAGAAATCGCCTCTGTTGGGACTGGTTTCCTTCCCCAAACCACACCGAGGGCCTGTTTCTCAGGATGCGGTCTGGGTGGGCACAGGGCCCCCCAGGACCTGCTCTTGGTTTAATGCTGCTGTCTTACATTCTGAACACTCTCTGAGCAGGGGGCCCCGTGCTTCCATTTTGCACTGGGCCCTGTGAACCAAGGCAACAGGTCTCGCCTCAGTGTTCCTCAGCCCTGCAGAGTGAAACCTGGGCCTGCCAAGCAGTCTGGGCGAAGCCCTGGCAGCCCCTCCCGCCCTCCCAGCTGGCCCCTGCTCTTCTTCCATGTGGCAGGGCGGCAGCGTGGCACTCCCCACACAGTCTCTCGCCTCCTGCTGACCCTGGCCTGGGAGGCCTCCCCAACTCGTCCTCCCTCCCTGAGCGTCCTTCCCCTGACTCACATCCCTGGGCACCCTCCCACCACCCCCGCCAAGTTACACCCACATTCCCTGTGTCTGTCCGCTGCTGCCCCATGGGCCTCCAGACAGGCAGTGCTACCCGGCCGTCCCCACCCCGGTGTGGGCACAGTGCCCGGCAGGGGCGGGAGTCAGCCAGCATCTGAATGGCCAGGAAGCTTCGTTCCGGGGAGGGCATTCTGTGCAAGCACCCCGGAGGGGCTTGTTCCGCATCCGGATAAGACGGAAGCTCCTTCTATCCTCCCCAGATTCTCCCTTTGCAAACCAATCTCATTTCCTGGCTAAAACCATTGTCAGATACTAGGCTCTCACCTCGTAGTCCTGTGTGTGTGTGTGTGTGTGTGTGTGTGTGTGTGTGTGTGTGTGTGTGTGTGTTTTTACTAAGGTTACCAATATATTTGAAACACTGTTAAAACCTACTTTCCTCTTAGTGTTATTGGTATAGTGGAGCTTTCGTTTTTGTTAAAAGGAGCCCGTCTCTCATGTATTTTGGCACGTGCAGACTTTCGCAGGGAGGGTGCTTGTAGACTAACACCCCTGGGTGGGTGGGTGGGTGGGTGGGGGCGTGCTTGGCTCAGTCTAAGGAAGATGGGCCAGGGGGCTGGGGGTGTCACCAAGTCCTTCAACGGTCATGTTCTCAGGCTCAACTTCAACAAGTACAGGCAGAGAGTGTGGAGGGCCCATGCAAATGCTTCAATTTCTTTGAAAATCAGAAGAAAGAATGAATATAATAATAATAATATATAATAGGTAACATATAAATCCAGTCTGGATTGTATTTGTCTTCAGGCCAATGCAATCATAAAATAATTATTTTTAATATTTTTTATGGCAGAAGAGCCCCCTGGAGGCAGAGGTGCCCTGCGCACCCCCCAGGTGGTAATAATGCAGCCCTGCAGCCCCGCACGTGAGGCATTCTTACACGGTCAGCCACCTCACAACTTCTGCCCTCAGATTCTGTCAGCAGCAAAAGTGTAGGTAAGCCAGAAGGTTTGAAGGTTTGGTTAGAGTGGGTGGGAAGAGTCTCAGAGAGGCCCCCGTCCGCCGTGCAGCCCCGAGCACTGCGACCATGGCTTGGGGGGGAGCCGCTCTCGCTGCCCATCCTGGCAAGGGCACGCGGTGCCTCGGTGCTGGGGCCAAAGCTGGGCGCCACCTCCCCTGGGCCAGCACCTCCTGGCACAGCCTGGAGCCGTGTGCACCGCCGCGCCCCTCGCATGGGATGGACACCCTCTTGTGTCCCGGGGATCCAGGCAGCCCCCAGGAGTCTTTGCTGGAATGGATGCCTAACGTGAAAGCTTTGTTTGCATATCTATTTTTTTCAGGAAAACTCCTTTTATCTTTAGGATTTGTAAAGGAGTGAGAAGCGTGTGAGGAACAGAAAATGTTCTCATGCCTCACAAGTAAATTCATTCTCTCCACTGTATCCTAGGCTAGTGGAAGCTTTGGGATAGATGCTCACAAGGCAAGCTGTGATGCCCCTGAGGTCCAGTGCCTGGGGCTGGCAGTGCCAGGGGGTCAGGGGCCCTGGAGATGCCCCTGGGCAGTCCGGGTCGTGACGCTGGCCCCAGTCTTCTAGCTGTGGGTTCGGCAGCACCAGGATGTGGGCAGGCGGAAGGCTGCATGCTCTTCCTGTCCTAGCCTCACCACATTCCTCTTGGGGAGGAGCTCTTGCATCTCTTCTCCAGATGAGGAAACTGAGCTTTAGAGAGGGTGTAGAGAGAGAAGGTGAATTGTTCAGTGGATGGACCTGCCTGGCCACGAGGTCTCTGGGACTGCAGTGGGAGGGGCTGCGCACAGCTCTGAGCTGCCCACTGTCTGCAGATCCTGGCGTTCGCAGCCCCTCCTTGCAGCTCATGTCTGTGTTCAGTCTTCCTAGCACCCCAGCATGGTGTGTCCCTCACCCTCCAAGACACCTTTTATGCCCCATAGAAAGGGAGAGCTTTCCTCCCCTGAAGTAACGCATGGAACATCAGCCAGAGAATGCAGCACCCAGCACAGCTGCCCCTTCTCCCTGCCAGCTCTCAGCTGCCCCAGGTTGCCTGTGTCCGTTAGCATAACTGAGGTCAAGCAGTGTTCCCAGACCCACACAGCCAGCAGGGGCAGAGCCAGGACTTCAACCAGGCAGAGCAGTTCTAAAACCTGCATGGTGAAGCACTACATTCTCCTTACGTGCTGTCTCTTCACCAAAAACAGCCTGCGTAATCCTTGCCTGGGCTTTCCCGCCAGGTTTCTGGGAAGCTCAAATGAAAGGGTGTATGCAAAAGCAATTTGTAAGTTAAAAGCGCTCTGCTTCCCAGTGTAACACCCGCCCCCTGCAACCCACTCAACCCTCTTCATCTTCAAATTCTTTAGGTTTTCTTGCCTTGATTTGGGGCAGTGACAGTTTCTGAAAAGCAAAGTCACTGATAAGTGCAAGGTCAAAGCCCCTCGGGTGGCCACCTTTCAGCATGGCAGTGTGATAGGAAGACAGAAGACTGATGTTAGGATGTCCGATTTCTAGTCTTGGCGATGCCATTGTCCCTATTTTCCACCTGTAAATGTAGGCGCTGTCCTTTCATTGCTGAGCAGTCCACTATTACCAGATTCTGTGCCAAGACTGGGGGCACAGGAAACAAGTTTCAATTCTCACCTTCCAGTTCAGCCCAGCCTGCTGGCCGTGTCAGAGCCGGGCGGTAGGCCTTTCTACTGCTTGCACTTCTTGGCTGCTTTTCAATGGGGAAAAGAAATCATTAAGTCCACTGTGCCCCAGAGTCTTCAGAGTGGCCTTGGAGGCAGAGCAGCATGAATCACTGTCCCTGAAGGAGACTTGGATTTAGCATGCCAGGCACAAGGGAAATTTTGGGGAAATATCTTCAGTGATTTAAAAATTAATGTAATTTTTGGCATGTTTTTCATACCATACCTGTTTGTTTGAATATCAAAATTATCCTCCCAAGACCACATGCCACATACCGTATGACTCCATTTATATGAACTACCCACAAGAGGCAAATCTGTAGGGACGGTAGATTAGCAGTTGCCTCGGGTCACGAGGGCTGGAGGAATGGGAGGTGACAGCTGCAGGTCCCGGGGTTTCTTTCTGGGGTGAGGGAAATGCCTGAAATCGTGTGACGGTTGCACCATCTGTGACTATACTAAAAACCATTGAATTGTGTGCTTTAGATGGGTGGCTTGGATGGAATGTGAATTATATTTCACAAAACAAAAACAAAAGCAAAAGATTGTCCCTCTCAACCTTCAAGTGAAATGGGTATTCCAGGAAGATGAATAACTCGTAGTTTTCACCACTGGGTGTGCGGCAGCTAAACACGCCCAGTTGAGAAGCTAGATTCCGGTCCAACCCCATCAATTTACGGATTTTTGGAAATGGGAGGATGTGACGTGACTTGTCCAAGGCCACCCCAAGTAGGAAGGAGAGCCAGGTTTCCTAAGTCTTCGTCCAAGACAACAGGCTGAGCTTCCAAACGCGCTTCGCAGCAGCTCACCCTGGCTGTGCCTTGCCTTCCTGAGTCGCTTCCTTGCCGACTTGGTTCAGCCACACATGCCTCCGGTCCGTGGGACTGGCTCTCTTCTCTCGGCTTTCTCTGCCTTTCCACAGCCTAGATGTTTCCATCAAGGCCTGCAGTCCCCACCCGACCTTCCTGGGAGTGGCAGGAGGAGGAGGGGTCTCACCCATTCTTGCCTCCGGCCCTCCAGAGCCAAAGGCCAGCTCTGCCCCCCAGAAGCTGTGGGAGTAAGATCCACATCCGTTTAATCATGGAAGAAGCAGAGGTATCTGGATGGAATCTCAGCCAGGACACTTTCCCCCTAACCTGCCCGGTACTGGGCCAGCTGTGCAAGGGCGCTGCGGGGACCAGATGAGAAGAGGGATCGTGTAGCAGCTTGCAGCCCCCGCAGCCTTGCTCTGTCCAGATGACCTCATGCCCAGGAAGCCATGGATGTGTCCACAGCGTGGCACCTCCCTGCCAAGCTTTGCCTTTTCAGGGAGGGGCAGTCTCAGCTGATCCCTGGTAAGCTTGGTGCCTCCTTTCCGTGTGGGTCCCTGTGGTTCTTGCATCCGTTCGTTCATGGGATCTTTACAAAGGTCCTGTGAGGTGGGCAAGACGTTCCCTACCTTCACTTTTCCGATGTGGAATGCAAGGCTGACGAATGCAAGTTACTTGCCCAAGGGTTGTAAACCAACACATGAAGGAGTTGGTTGTGCTCCACACATCTAGACCAGGCTGTTTCTACCAGCTTGTGAGCTCAGCTTAGGAGCAGTCATGGAGAATAGTGCAAAAGGTTGCCCACGGCCTCACAGGTCCGGGTGAGCACCAGTCATGCCCGTTCCAGTCAGAGACCTCCTGCAGGATAGCTTGTTTTAAATCCATGCCCCGGGCTGGCATTGGATCGAAGAGATGTGAGAGGCAGGTCCCAGGTGCGCTCAGCGGCGTTTCCTTGCAGCTCTCTCCTCTCTTCCCTTGATGCGCTGTCACAGGTTGGGTGGCTGCACGATACATTTCACAGAGCAAGAGCCGAACCACCACAGTTAGGAGATGAGCAGCTGGTCCTGGAGCTGATTCTAACAGGGGACCAGTTCCTACGGAGCCCAGTGAAGGAGGGGGAGGCTGGAGACATCTGGGGTCTGGATCCTGGGGCTGAGATCCCCACCTGACTGACTGGAGTTCAGATGTGTTACTGTCTTTTAATTAGAGTCATAGGATTAAAAATTATCTGATTATCTACTCCAGTATTAGTAAAGCCCTTTAATCTGCAGAATGCATTGTTCAAGAGAAATAACAATTAATAAATCTGAAGAAAGCAGAGCTGGAAAAAAAGGTGTCTTGGAGGATAAGCCACCTGGAGCCCCATCCGGTTGTAGTTTTGGGGCGCCCTTGCAAATTCTAGAATGTTTCTGAAAACTACTGACTTAATCTCTCTCTTCACATAACTACATTCTGCAGCAGTAATCATGGCTGTATTTTATTATAGTCCTACTCTGTGCTCATTTTTAAAATTTTCCAAACAGCGCCATGAGAGGTTCAGGATGGTTAACCAACTTGTGTGACGTCCCCCAGGGAAAGCACGGAGGGACAAGGGACTCACATCCTGCACTGTTTGGCTGCAAAGCCAGCACCAGGCTGTGTCCTCAAAAACACAGATTTCCCGCTAGACCCACACCCTGTAGGAATAAGACCTTAACGGAAACTCAGTGTAGATTTGTTTTTCTACCCCCAAGGGGCCGCCTTTCAAGATACCTCTGTTGGGCCCCCACTGGTGACCTCCGATGGGATATGTGGCTGTTGGTGTCCTAGGGAAGGGGTTCGCAGTCTATCCATGACTGAGAAGAAAGTCAGGACGAGTCCCCAAAGTCCCCCCAAAGCTGGGCAGCACAAGTGAAGTGTCCCCATCTCCAGCACAGAATCGCACTGTCGCTTAGAATGACTTCTACCTGGCAGCTGGCATTTGGGGAGGGACTTGGCATTATAAATGGTTAAGAACTTTGGGAGCATCTGGTCTAACATTTTCATTTCATAGATGAAAAAACTGGGGGATGGAGTGACCAAAAAGGAGGAGGGGGGCATGGTCCAGCGAAGCCTGAGCCCTCCTCCGTGTGGAGGCAGTGGGCCAGGGGCCTGTGTCTGGGGACTGCCTGTAATGGTCATGCAACAGCTACTGAATGAGAACCCGTCATGTGCCAGGCGGTCTTCTGGGGTGTGGGGTACGTGTGTGAACAAAGCCCAAAGAACTCTGGTCTTGTGGGGCTCACAGCCTATGTATGGGGTGAGCCGGACAGCAAAAAGTAATCCTCGTAGTGTCTTCAAAGTTTGTTGACTAGACAATCCAGGAATGCAGAGTGTTTGATAATGTTCCTCCAATATTAGTCTACTTATCAATAAACTGTATACATGTACATCTGTGCTATTCTGTATATTGCATAGTTAAATCTGTTCCCAACTAGAAAAATTTAAAGAATTAAAATATATACATAGAAATTCTAATAATTTTTTCCTCTGTTAGGAATAGATTTGGGCCACTCACTTTGGAGAGCTGTGGACCAGCCACCTTAACAGCTGGGAAACTGAGGAGTCCTGAAGTCAGATGTTCAGTTTAGGTTATTTTTCATTCTGAGCTACAGCCCTCTCTTATAACAGTGTTACTTCATTCTACTTTTTTTATTGTGGTAAAATGTATTCATAACATAAAACTTGCCGCGTCAGCCACTGTGAAGTGCAGTTCAGCGGCATTAAGTGCAGTCACACTGTTGGGGGACCACGGTTGCATCCATCTCCACAACTTTTTCTTCTCACCAGACTGAAACTCTGTCCCTATTAAGCACCGACCTGCGTTGTTCCAGGCCCTGGAAGCCACCATTCTGCTTCCTGCCTCTGTGAATCTGACTACTCCAGGTCAGTCAGTACTTTGAAGCCCCTGTGATGACTCAGGTGTGGTTTGGTGCATGGGATTCAGTGGTGAGCAAGGCAAGGGAAGTCTCCGCCCTCCCATTTCCAGTAAGGTCTGCTTTCATTCACTTAAGCTGACCTAACAGTGCTTTAAGTTTGTGCCTTTGGAGAGGCAAGGAGGTGGGCTGTCTCTGAGCTAGTGGCCGAGTGTGGGGGACAGGTAGGCAGGATGAGAAGGGAGCGGGGAGATGAGGCTGCCAGTGGGTGAGATGGGGCAGGCGTCGCCGGAGAAAAGAGAAACACCTTCCCCCCGAATTCCTAAGAAATTGAGGGAAAAGGGGCACTTCCTGCATTACACAGGTTGAGGCTGTATTTATTTGGAATGAACACTGCAGGAAAAGGCCATCCCCAAAGGCGGAGGGCTTGCAAACATGAGGCTGTCATGTTATCAGAACCCTTCAAGTGACTCGGGCTTCAGGACTTGGGAGGGACGGGTCAGAGGCGTTGGGAGAATATGAGCAGAACAGGGGCTGCCCGTCCCAGGTAGAGCGTGGCTGCGTGGCTGAACGCTTGCTCGTGTCTGTCTGCACTCCCCCCTCGGCCCCTCTGCCTGCCTTTGCCTTAGGATAAAATTAGACATTCCCAGTCTCAGGGCTGGTCAAAAATCAGTATCAGGGTGGGAGAGAACAGGTTATTTTTCTCAGGGAAGGAACCGTTTTCATTAGTGCCGCCCTTGTTTCGCTGTGCGTCCCTGCCAGGCCTGCAGCCTGCATTTCAGCACGTAGGACTGTGTCCTGGATTCAGGAGGTCCTGGCTGATGAATCCAGTAGTTACTGCCCATGACAGCGCCCTGTGGAATCGGTGTAAGTGACTGGTTTAACGTCATCGTGTTGGTTAAAATGTGTTTAACAACACTGCTTTTCCACTCACCCAAACTCTGTCCTAACTTTATTGTGTACATTCTATGTGTCTAATAAGTACATGTGGAGCCTGCATCAGAATTATTTCCAAGAAGTGAGGAGTGTGTGTAAGTCAGTTTCTTCTGGGTGCGTTTGGCTGGTGCCCTGGGCTCAGTTGCCAGACTTTGCCTTTGGGACCTGGGGTCTCCAACTGGGAGGAGGAGACAGCCACTTCTTGTGTCTTTGCACATGTCCTGTGCTTTTAATTTTGTCTCAGTCTCTTTTCCTCAGCTCCCTAACCCCAGCCTGCTCTATTCTCTCAGTAGCTGAACTTCTTCATGAAGCCTTCTCCACCCAGCACCTCAGTGGAATGGCCTGCCCAGGAAGCCTCTGCCCTGCCCCTGTTATTGTCATGCCCCGGGCCTCCCCTAATGACCTTGAGTTATCTGAGAAGAGTGGGAGTGGCTTTTTATTTTTGGATTTTCAGCACCCAGCAGCACCTGGCCAATGGTAGATGATTAATGAATGTTTATTAAATGGAAAAGAAAATAAAAGAAGAATGCCTGTCGTGCCCTGCTTTGTGTTAGCAGGCATAAGAGCCCTCCTGAGCAGGGGAAGGTGAGGCAGGCCTGGCCTACCCCTGCTGACTTATCCCAGTGATGTCAGAGGACTGAGCAGGGATCCCAGCTCTGTGGCTAAGTAGCTGGAAACCATGAATAAGTTACCAATGCCGGGGCCTTATCTCATAAAGGAGGGTCTCTCCCAGACCAACGGCCTTAACCCCAAGAGCCTATCCCCCTGGAAAAGGATTTTCCCGGGTGCTCAGCCCTCCAGCTGCGGGACCCCGGAGCCCTCGGCTGGGCGCCCCTTCCGCCAGCCCTGCTGCGGCTGCCGGGCCCCCTCTGCCCCCTTCTCGGGCCTTAAGGCTTGTCCCGGCTAAGCGTCTTCTCGGGCTGTTACCCAGCCTGCTCCTTGGCTTTGCTCCACCAATCATCTCTGGATCCTTACCTATTTTCTAAAATGTATTTAGATATGACTACATCTGGGACAACCACCCTCACAGCAGCATGTCCTTCCCCCAGAAAGTCCCCACCCCTTCACCCCTACCCTAGAGGGAACCACTACCCAGATTATTACTGGAAACAAGTTTTGCCAGTTCTGGGACTTTGTATAAATGGGACCAACCATACAGTATATATTCCTCTGGTGGCTCAATTTTTCATTCAAAATAACTTTTTGGAGAGTCATTCATGTGTCAGCAGTTCGTTCTTTAATCGCCAAGTAGTGTTTTGCTGTTTAAATAAACCAGGTTTCCTTACCAGTTCTCTCTTGGAGGACAATGGACGGTTTCTGGCTTTGCCCTTTTTGTGTTTTTAACTTAATTTTCAGTTGGCCATTTCCCCTTAATTTCTAAATATAATAAAATCATTTAAAAAATTCACCCCCACTTACTAGCTAACTGACCTTGAGCGGGTTGCAGTAGGCTCTCTGAGCGACCTGTAAAATGGGATAATAGTATCTGTTTCATAAGATTGTTTTGGGTGGTTTGTTTTTTTTTAAATCATGACCCTTGGATGTTCAGCGCCAGCATCCAAAATGTACAAAAAAGGGAAAAAGCATTGACTATGTATTTCAGATTTTTCTGGTTGGGGTTCTCCCCCATGTGGTATTAATACTTCTTCTTTCAACTCATGTTACCAAAACAGTAAAAACCAGGAGAAAACATTTCATATATTCCTATGAATATATACCCAAATTGTAATGATTGGGTCTAGATATTCAGGCACTTAGGTCCCACCCTATTTCATAGCGACACATCTGTGATGCAAGCATTATGCAAGGAACATGGATTTTGAACCTCATTCTTATCCCTGCTTAAAAACCTCACGTAAGCTCACTTGTAACCCTGGTATTCATTTTGTTATTACAAGAGTATGAGATGATATGAATAGGTATGGTTCTCATATATTCAAACTGAAACCATAGTACCGTCCTCACTCGCTGAGCTCATACCCTCTGCAAATACATTGTTAGGAATTGTTGGAGTAGAACATATTATTAATAATCCATGGTCTGTAGAATGTAGAAAATAACTATCCCTATATCGAATGACTCAGATTAAGCCATGCCATTTTAATACAGTAAAAAGTTTTATAAAAAAGGATCTGTGTATTTTCCTCTGTCACTTCTGTCTAGCTACTGCCTAGCTCTCTTTTCCTTCGTAAGTTCTGAAAAGAATATTCTGCCATCACCTCCCCTTCCTCATCTCCCACTCCCCTCTCAGCCTGCTGCAGCCTGGTTTCCAGACTGCAGCAGGTCCTGGATGCTTCCTCCAGGGTCAGCAGTGGCCTGTAGCCGCCGCACCTGAGCATGGCCTCATCCTGCCCCTCTTGAAGGCGCTGGGCACTCTCCCTCTCCCTCTGAAGCTCTCCCTCCACCCACTTTCCACCTGCTTGACACTGGATTTCCCCTTCCCTCTCGACTGTTCTTCAGGGCTGATGGCCTCTCCAGGCACGGAGCACCCCCTCTGTCACTCTCCCTGGGCTTCACAGGCAATTTCTTTTCAGTCACTCCAAAGCCACCAGCTCAGCTCCTCCCCCAGCACTGCCTCCGACTGCCCTCACCTCTGGACCTCCAGTTGCTCGCTGACACCTCCCTGCCCATGCTCAAAACCAAGAGCAGAAGCAGCCCTACAGCCGCGCTTCTTGCCACCCCGTTCCTGCCTTCTCATCAGGGCTCCGCAAGCCTCTGGGCGCTGAGGTACACACTTCGGGGCCATTCCAGAGTCTCTTTGCTCCACATGCTCATGTGCTGTGGATCTACCTTGGAGGTACCTCCTGAATTCACCCTCTTCTACCTCCCACATGTTTTCATTTATCGTAGGTCCCTGGATGGCTGGCATATTCTCCTGATTTATCTCTTCAGTCTCTTGTCTGCTCTGCTTCCTTCTCCATTTTGCCACAAAATAGTATTTCTTAAAAACAAAACTAGTTCCGACATTCTTTTGCTTAAAAATGTCATGGCTCCTTCTTGGCTTGGCTGGTTCCCTCACTGGGGGCCTGGCCTCAGGGTTACCTGAAGGGGGATTCCTGGGTCCCCACCCCAGGGATTCTGAGTTAGTCCTGGGGGATGGATATGCATTCAAATGAGCCTCTGCCCACCTGGGCCCCAGCTCCATAGGGAGCTTGCTTTCCATTTATTGGCTTCCGCTTCTTGTCCAAGCTTCTGTGCTTTGCAGCCTCTGAGCATTTTGTCTCTACCTGGGACACCCTCTGCAACCCACTCCCCTTCTGCTATCTTCCTGGTGGGGTCACCCTACAAGGTGCTCCCCTTGCCCCAGCTCTGCGAGCCCTTCCGCAGCTTCCTACTGTGAATGCACTGCTCCCTCCTCTGTGTTCCCCGGGGCAGCCTGCACGTACCCCGGGCAGCCGTCCATTGACCGCTGACCTATCAGAAGCACCCGCCGTCTCGATGCTCACCTGTAAGCAAGGCCGGCGACTGAGGGAAGGAACCCTCCTTCCTGGTCTCCAGTGCTGCTGGTCAGCTGGCGCCCTCAGCGTGCTTACAGTGGCAGCGACTGCAGGCCGTCTGCGAGTGTTGCATTCGATAGGACCTCAGTTTCCCCGAGTCAGCCTGGTGAGTTTTACCCCACTTATTTCTTTCATTTCAGCAGAAGAATATGAAGGCAGGACCGAGGAGGAGCCAGCAGTTGTGAGGACTCGGGCTGCCACACGCGCCTTCCAAGCTCGGGGCTGCCGTGCAGTTTACTGACAGACACCCCTATTCACTGTCCAACCGGGAAGCCACACTGAGGCAGCTTTTCTGGTTCCTGGGGGGTGACAGTCATTTCTTCTACTGCCAGGTGTTCCCCTCCGGCCCGTCACAGCATGGGGAGGCCTGCCAGTAGGGGAAGGGGGCAACCCCAGTATCCGAGGCCAGCCGAGGCTCACATCTAGGAGGAAAGCCGTCTGGAAGGACAAGTGTAGGGCTGTGCACCCATTTGCAGGGTGTGCTGGGACGCTCCAGGAGTGAGTTTTTCTTACAGGTGGGCCAAGTCCTGTGCATTAGCACTCAGCTCGGTTTTATATTCTTGTTCACAAGAAGGCAAGAGAATCCCAAGGGAATGTGTGTACGCCGTCAGTTTGTAGGGAAGTGGGCAGGAGAGGAGGGAACTGTTCTCAGCTGGGAGGAGGGTGTCTAACCTGATACTGAAATTTCTCACCAAATTCCAGACTGAATGCTCATAAATAGTTTTCAATCAGAAGCAGATGCTTGTCAGAAGAAGTCATTTCCTTTTCAATGGACTCACTAACAGGGGAGGTAGGAGAACGGCATAGGCATACTGCTCATCAGTGAGGAGGATCTTGCGGAGATGCTGTCGGGTACCAACTTCCTCTTTGTCTTTGAGTGGCTCGTGCACAGGGTGGGGCTGGTACACAGCAGGTGCTCAGTGACTGAATGAGTGAACTGTCTTGTGGCAGCACAGTCCCGTGAGTCCTTAGCTGTGGGCACACCTGTGCTCACAGAATCCTGGCCTGGGTGGTCATGCTGGAGAGAGAGCGCGGACAGTGTGCTTCAGGCTGACGGCCACATCACTGGCTTGCAGGAAACGGACAGGCCATGCTCACAGGTTCGCAAGGGGCTCACGACTAGAAGGAGAGAGAACGGCCTCTGGAGGATTCCCAAGGTGCTCAAGAGGGCAAGAATGAGCGACAAACACCAATTCTGTGAAATCACACCGAGACAAGTGGCAAGATGTTCGTCTGGTCGCAGTGATCGGCTGCCCAGAGGAGCTGGCGTGTGGCCAAGACCGAGTCACGTTCCTGGTGGTGTCTGCTGCTTGGGGCTCACTCAGCTGGGTTTAGCGTCAGGATGAAGGGGATTTTATTTGAAGAAAATGGGACTGCTTAATCTAGCGAAGGAAGCATTAAGGGTTGATCCGATTCCTTCCTTCAAGCACTGGGGGCCAGTGGACCAGGGGAAGAAACCAGGGCAATAAACGCACATCACCTCTGATGGCGGTGAGCTCCCCAAAGCAGCAGCAAGGGCATATATTTGTGCAGGGCTTGGTCATCCACATTCTCTTATTTGTTCCTCACACAGCCTTCTGGTAGAGTTGAGATGTGCTCCCATCATAGATAAAGGAACCACAGCTAAAGAAAGAGTGTTTCAGTGACCTGCCTGAGGCTCTACAGGTCACAAGTGGCAGAGCTAAGGCCGGAACTCAGATGTTCTGGTTTCCAGGATGACAGACTCCCCCAGCTTCCCATGGTCCAGGTGTTGAGGGAGAAGCTGAAGACCACGCTGGCTTCCCGTGGTCCAGGTGTTGAAGGAGAAGCTGAAGACCACGGCAGGGACGCCAGAGAGGGGGGCACTGACCCCGGGCTCTGAGTGCCTGTGATCGTGAGGGTGCCCAGCGCCAGATGGCAGGCTCTGCTGCAAACTGTGTTCCTCACTACACAGGTGATGAGAGGGTGCAAGGGACTGACGCCCCCATGTTTCCCAGCGGCCAGCTGGCCCTGCAGCATGCCTTGAGGGGACTGGTTCGTGGGAGAGCTGGAAGACAGTGCCCTTCCTGACTTTGTGCCCAGCACCATTTTAAAGCGAGTTGTGTCACTTATTCAAAAGAATGATTTAACAAAATGGCTCCTTCTGCCTTTTGGAACTGTGTGACCGATACTCAGGGTTTTATTTCAAGAGTTATGCCTTCTGAATTCACTGCAGAATCCAGCTTTACCTTACATCTGAGACTTTCTGATTGGTGGGAGTGACACATCAGACAGACACACTAGTGTGCCTTACAAAGCGCTGGGCAGTATGACAGCTAAATGCACCACGTGACCCTTGACTGGTTCAAGAATTGGCAAACACACCAGAACAGTTAAAAAGTTATTGGGACAGTTGGGGAAGTTTGAATATTGACTCTATGTGTGTGTGAGATATTATTGCATCAGTGTTGCGTTTCTTGAGTTAGGGAGGAGTGTGTTCTTTTTCTCAGGAGCTTTCATGCTGAAGTCCTTAGGGGTGGCTTGTCATAATAGGTGTGATTTATTTTCAAACGGTTCAGCAAAAACAACACACACACAGAGAAGTGCAGGGAGGAAATGTGGCAAAATGTTAACTGATGAGGAGCCATGACAAGAAGATGCTGTTATTTGTACTATTGGGTCAACTTTTCAGTACGTTTGGATAATGTCAGTTGAAAGTTGGGCCAACAGTGGCTAACGCTGAAATCAAGGCAAATTTCAAGAAATATGTTTATTGTATTGTGAGCCTGAAAATGAAAAGCTCCAGTGAGTAGTAAGTAGGCAAGTTCAGGCAAACCATATTACCTCTCTTCTTTTCTTAGCAGTGTAAAGCCAGCAAGCTACAGAATAAAACAAAGGCTGTTTTGTGTGGTAGATGAACTCATTTATCAGCCACATCCGAGTGGAGAAGCAGAGGAAAGATCAGACTGTTTAAGTTTCTTTTCTCCACCCCCATGCTTCGCTCTCATTAACCCTAGAGTTGCTTCCCAGTGCTTACCCGAGGAGCAGCCCTGCCTGACCTGGGACGCAGCCGATTCCAGCCTGTGGCCACGCAGAAGCATCTTTGAAATACACACCATGATTACTTTTGTCTTACTGGCAAATACTCCTAATTTGAAAGAAGAGCAGAATTAAGAATCTATTTTTAAAAATTGTTTTCATTTTGAAAGCTGGATCATTTGCCAAGTAAAAAAGTAATGTTTTAAAAAATGCATTACAAATTCATCAAGAGTAACAAAATAATTCAGTTTTTTTTTTACATAATATTGTTGCTGGGAAGTGTTTGGGGTGCAATTGTGTAATTTGGAAGGTAATTAAACTTGTTACAGACACTTTTATGGACCCAGGAAAATCTTACACAAGCTGCTCCCTACCTGTTGGTCAGTCTGGCTGGCCATTCTGAACCCTGAGGAGTCCGTGGGCAAGTTGGCCAGACCTCGCTTAGAACCTAGGCTCCTTCAATTTACTCACTGGCTCGTCTCTGATGTGACTATTTGTGTCCTTTTACTCTTTCCCTGATCAGTTTGACTAGGTTTATCAATATTATTGATTTTCTCAAAGAACCAGTTTTGATTTCATTGTTTTCCTCTGTTGGGTTTTCTTTTTCTATTTTATTGATTTCTGTTCTGACCTTTATTACTATTACTGTTCTTCTGCTTCCTATGGGTTTCATTTGCTCTTCTTTTTCTAGTTTCTAAGATGAGAGCTGGGGCCACTGATTGGAAACCTTTCTTCTTTCCTCATATAGATGTTTAGTGTTATAAATTCCCCCCAAGTACTGTGTTAGCAGAATCCCACACATTTTGACATGTTGTATTATCATTTTCATTCAGTTCAAAATACTTCGAATTGCCTTTTTGATTTCTTCTTTGACTAATGGTTATTTAGCGATGTATTATTTAGTTTTCAAATATTTGGGTATTTTCTAGACATCTTTCTGTTATTGATTTCTGATTTAATTTCATGTGGTTATAGAACATCCTTTGTATGATTTAAGTCATTTCTGTTTTATGTTGTGAGGTTGTTCAAATCATCTACATCTTTAGTGATTTCCCATCTACTTTCTCTACCAATTCTTGAGAGAGCTGTGCTGAAATGTCTGACAATAATTTCATTTGTCTAGTCTTTATCTCCCTGCAACTCTATTTTTAGTTTCTGTATTCTCTTGTAATACTCGGTTATTCCGTGCAAAAAATGGCTAGAATTATGTCCTCTTGAACCCTTTGTAATTATGAAATGGGTTTTTTTTTATCCCTACTAATAGTCTTTGCTCTGAAATCTACTTTGCCTATATCGATATTGCAACTCCAACTATCTTTGGATTGGTGTCAATATGGCATATCTTTTTCCATCCTTTAACTTTCAATCTATTTTTTTAATTGAAACTGGATTTCTTGTAGGCAGCCTGTAGTTGGGTGTTATATTTTATCCAATCTGACAGCCCTTGTCTCTTAATTAGAATGTTAGACAATTTACATTTAATGTGATTATTGATATGGCTTGGTTTGATTCTAGTGGAGTGTTATTTTTTGCTTATTCCATGGTACTTTGCTTTTCTTCTTTATCTGCCTTCTTTTGGATGAAATGAGTTTTTTTTTATTATTTCATTTTATTCCTGTTGGCTTATCAGGTACAACTCTGTTGCATTTTTCAAGTGGCTGATTTCGTTATTTTAGTAACATCTTTAACATACCATAGTCTTGCTTTCAAGTGATATTCTATCACTTGGCATATAGAATGAGACCCTTGGGCTTCTATTTCTCCCTTCCTGTGCTAATTGTTGTCATATATTTTACTTCTACAACATATGCTATAAATCCACAATGCAGTGTTATTATTTTTGCTTTAAACGATTATCTTTTTAAGACATTTAAACAATAAGGCATAAAGCCATTTATGTTCACTTATGTATTTATCATTTCGGGTGCTCTTCTTTCTTTGTATAGAGGTAGATTTCCATCTGATATCATTTTCCCTCTGCCTGAAAGACTTCTTTCAGCATTTTTTGTAGAGAACTCTCTCTGCTCTCAGTGAATTCATTTAGCTACTGTATGTCTGGAAAAGTCTTTATATTGCCATTGCTTTTTAAAAAGGTTTTACTGAGTACAGAAGTCTAGGTTTCATCTTTTAGTACTTTAAAGTTGTTACTCCCATGTCTTCTGGCTGGCACTTTTCTGAAAAGAAATCTACTATGACCCTTGTTGTTCTCCTCTGCTCATGACGTATCTTCCCTCTGCCACCATGGCTGCTTTTAAGGTTTTTTCTTTGCCGTGGGTTCAAGCAGTTTGATCAGGGTCCACGTGGGCGTGTTTCCCTTCGTGTTTGCTTTGCTCCGAGTTCACTGAGCCCCTTCCGTCGGCAGGTTGATGGTCATCTTCAGATCTGGAAAATAGTCAACCATTATTTCTTCAAATATCTTCCTGTTCCTCCCACCGCACTCCCTGAGAGCGATGCCAGCCACATGCGTGTCAGGCTGCTTGGGGGTGTCCCGCGGCTCAGCGATGCTGCTCATCTTGTTTCAGCCTTTTAAAAATATCTGTTTCTGTTTAGATAATTTCTGTTGTTATATCTTCAAGTTCATTGATTTTTTTTTTCTTCTCTAATGTGTAATCTGCTGTTAATTCTATCCGGCGTATTTTTCACACATTATAATTCTCATTTCAAGAAATTTCACTTAAAAAATATGAATTTTCCCATGTCACCACCTAATATGTTCAATCTTTATTAGCTCCATGAACATGTGGAATATAGATTAATAACTTTTAATATCTTTGTCAACTAATTCTATCATCTATATCATTTCTAGTTTGGCTTGATTGATTTTTATTTTTACTATGCATTGTATTTTCCTGCTTCTTTGCATGCCTAGTAATTTTTTTTAGGTGCCAGATATTGTGGTGTTTCTCTTGTTGGATACTGGATATATTTCTATTCCTATAAATATATATAATATGTATAAATAATTATTTATATCACCATAAATATTCTGGAACTTTGTTTTACATGAAGTTGAGTTACTTGAAAAGAGTTTGATCCTTTGGGGATTTTCTTTTACACTTCCTCAGGTGAGACCAGAGCTATGTTTAGTCCACGGCTCATTTTTTCCCTACAACTGAGGCATTCTGGATATTCTAGCCAATGCCCCATTAATTATCAAGCTTTCCACTCTGGCTGGTGGGAATGAGAACTCTGGCTGGCCCTGTGGAAGCAATGGTTTTTCTAATCCTCTGCATTGTTCTTTGCCTAGCTTTGGGTAGTTTCCTTAGACACACACACTGCTCAGAACTCTGCTGACAACTCCAGGAAAACCCTCTGCAGGAATTTGGTCTCCTCTGTCTGCATTTCTCTCTATTGCTCTGCCTCGTGAGCACCAGCTGCCTTGACTTGCCGACACTGTCATCTGCGTTTCTTCTCCTCGAGGAGCCCACTGGCTTCTGTTTGGGTTGCCCGCCCTTGCACCAGGCCTGGAAACTTTCTCAAGGCTGTCAGCCCGGGCAGTTGCAGGGGTCACCTTGTTTGTTAACCACCTGTCAGACATCACTGTCCTCTGGTGCCCGATATCCAATGTCTTGACACCATTCTTTCATATATTTTGTCCATTTTTTTAGTTGGTTCAAATGGGAAAGTGAATCTGTCATTCCACATTGGTCCTGTGGAAGGCCTCCATGACTTTCAATTGATCATAATCCAAAGCAAACATTTAAAAGTCCAAAGTGTTTGAGGGATTTAATGTTACTAATAATCAATCCCTATTGTATGCCAGTTACTTTACATATCTTTTTGTTTAACATACTGCTTATGAGTATTAATAAGCTCTCCAAGTGATGGACTTAGTAACATGACCAATACCTTATTCTAGGAATAATAGGCTTCATTTGTTTATTTCATCTGTCATCAATAAACATTTCTTTAGCACCACAAGGTGGGACATAGTACAAATAAGCCAGATTTCTCCCATTGGTGATCCTAAGTTTGGCCATTACATACAGACATGTAAATAGATTTTTCAATATTATGTGTAAGCGCAATGATAGAAGTACAAATAGGGGGCTTCACGACCACAGGGAGGGGTTACCCAGCAGAGGAGTACATGCGAAGGTGGTGATAGGAAAAGGGGATATTAAAGAATAAATGGAGGTGATGAGGCAAATAAGAGGATGACTGTATTCCAAATCAGGGAGACTTAAAATACTGTGATAGGTGCAGAAGCTAAAGGCATGATGCAGGAGGCTGGGGCAGCCACAGACGAGGCTGAGAGGCAGGCGGGGCTGGGCCACAGAGAGCTTGGCAGCCACTCGGGGGCAAGGTGATTCTGAAAGTAATGAAGAAACCCTGTTGGGCTTTCAACAAAGGTGGGAGCAGCTGCAGTGTGGAGGCTACATTTCAGGGGTGACAGTCCCAAATCCCAGCAGAAACACTAGTTACGATCTTATGGAAAGAGTGCACATAAAAGGAGTTAACAATGTGACACTGAGAAGTGGCAGTAGGTATGGAGAGGAAGAGACCCATCTGAGGAATGTTTAAGAGGTGCGTTCTCTGCAACTTGGTTGAACCATTCAAGTGGGGAGGGCAGGGAGTGAATTCCTGGGTCGGATGGGAGGGAGCGTCCTGAACTGAGACAGGAAATTGAAAAGGAGAAAGGGCAGGGTTAGGGGCCCCTGTAAGCTCAGTTCTGAATAGTCAAATGGAAATGTTTGACAGACTCTATGTCCGTCGTTGCTTAGGACAGAATACATGGACACTATCTGGTTACGTCTTACTCACTTGCCTCCCTGGAATGGCAGGACCACGTCTTATTTGCACTATATCCTCAGGGCCAGCTCCCTGCCTGAAGCTCTGTGACAGGTTGGTTCTAAGGCACAGGGGACACAAAGCTATCATAGATGAGATCAGCCAGGGAGGGAGACCACGGACCCAGAAGACCTGTGACACCCAAGAACGGACATTCACACCCTGGGGTGAGAACTGAGAACTGGGTGGCCTGGTGGCCTGGCGTGCACTCTACCACAGGCCCTGGGACATCCCTCCTGTGTGCGGTCCTGGCGCTTTGCCTCTGGGTTTCAGTGAGTCCTTCCCGTTGTACATTTTCAATGTTAACACAAAAACTGCTAGTGATTGCGTAGAAATCATTTGGATCCCTCACTTGGCTAACGTTACTTGGAAGAAAAGCCCCAGGAACTGGGCAGGGAGGAGAGGCAGGGGTGGAGGGTGGTTAGTACTGCCTGGGCAGAGGCAGAAAGCTAATGGGAAGAAGGATTTAGGGGTGTGTACGTAGTTCACCCCATTCTGGGGCTATGGGAAATAACTCTGATTTTGAAATTATAATGGCAGTAGGAAAAAGATTATATAGGTCAATGTTCTAGATATACATCTACTCTGCTTAAAGTAAGAGATTAACTGAATTATTTTCATGAGTATGCAGCCTATTTAACAGAATTCCAAAATTTCTGGTATTTATAGATTAAGAGACCACATGCTTGAGAATATGACTACCGGACAACAATATTTTAAATAACACAATACCATATCAAATGAGGAATGATAACGAAAAAACTTCAGTGTTGGGGCTCGCAAGCAACCCGCCTCCCACCATTTCCTCTTGCAGCGCCACTGCCCATTACTGCTGACTAACAGGAAACCAGCTGTGTCAACTCGATGGTCAAGGGCCGACCTCTAAGTGACCCTTTAAGGCCTCTTCAGGCTGCATTTAATCAACTGTCCTTACTGGTTTTGCTTCTTTTCCAACAAATGCGATGCTTCCGTGACAGGCATTTGGTCTTCAGCTTCCAGAACAGGCTTTCTGAGTCAAGTTCCAGAGTTTGAATGGAAGGCACGGAAAGTGTCTACTGGCTTTTTCAGTCCTCTCAGTGAGCAGCGTAATACCTGTGCTGTCTGATCCTTACTCGGACAAGCACGCTCTCTAGACGGATCGGAGGAGAGGCGCATCGCTGGGCTCACACTGAGAGCGAGAAGGAAAGGGGACACCGAGAGAGCATAAAGTCCAAGGCCTGGAAGTGCGGGCAGATGAAGCTCTCTGAATCAACCGTTATCAAAGCAAATGCAAAGGAGTTTTGCGGTAAATGATCGTAGTGATAGATTTACACACCTCTTCAGATTCTGAAGCTCTAAAGTCACCATTTAAATTTCAAAAAAACTTAACACAAATAAAAATACGCAGGGAAAGATGGACTCCTGCACACCTGGAGTAAGCTATTGTCACGGGTGGTAGATGCCACTGTAAAGTATGTCCTGTGCTGTAAATTTTCTGTTTATTCAAGCCTCTGATAGCTTTAACAAGGAGGTGGAAGAATTCTGTAGCTGGTGGACTATTTCCACAGGATCAGCTAGAGGCCTCTGGCTAAAATTCAGCCAAGTACGTCCCTGCCTCCACTAACTCCATTGGAAGTATCCAGTCTGGCCTTCAAAAGAATAAGAGAAGCCAAGTATTATTTAATAAACATCCATGTAGTCATGAAAAGCATATCACGAGGCACCCAGAAGACTGTCATCCACTCTGCTTGGCCTAGATGGAGGGAACAGAGTAGCTCCTCCCCCTGTATTTTCCAATCTTGCCATTTGAAGGGGGCATTGCTAAAATACAGATTGGCAGGCCCTTCACCTAGAGATTAGATTCAGGACACCCATGAAGAGGTGGGTGCAGAGGGTGCTGGTAGACTGGAGCCTCTAACTTTAACAAGTACCTTAACAATAGGCAAGTCTGGGGACCCCTGATATAACCAATGTGAACTTTTATTAGGAAAAACTGCTTGACTGTGATGATCAGAGACAAACCATCTTCTCAGAGCTTAGTAATTTCCACTCTGTAACCAGTAAGCTACTGCAGCGGCATTCCTGTCCAGTGTTTTTGCAATAAAGCTCACTGAGGTTGCCAGTGACAGAGCAAAATCATTTTTTTTTTTGCATAATTTAGAAAGGTATTCATCAAACATGGTGTGTGTGTGTACGTGTTGTTCCAAGTTTCTTTGGACTTTGGCAACATGTTTTGCATGACAATGTTCTCATCTGTAAACTGGGACAATAATGCCAACTTAAAGGATTTCTGTGAGGGGTGAAGGAAAGAACATCAGCAAAGCCCTTATCAGAGTGCCTGGCACACCGGGTCTAGTTAGGTAGCTGATTACCACTATTGTCAGCTACACACCAGGATCTGAATCTTTGTGATCAAATAAGTCTAAAGGTTTTCCTGAAATTTTCATATTTTATCAAAGCTATGTCCTCAAGTAATTTAGTTCTGGTGCCATCTCATGAGATTCTGCCCAAATGGAATTTTTCTAGAACGTCTAAAGCTGTTTTATTGTTTCGTAACTCTCAGAGCTACAAACTGCACATGTCTTGTTTGGTCTGTACATTTGAAAAAATGAATTGGTGTAAACATTCATGTATCTGGAGATTTCACAAAAATCTAGATTTGCCTGTCTTTTATGAAAATGGGAAGTTTAAGTATACAGGACCCTTATTCTTCTGGAGGGCCCGCTGGAGTTAAGCAGAGAGCCCCTTCGAGCAGGGCCCACATGCTCCTGCTTGTCGGTCTCTTCCATCATGTGACTCACCTGGCCCTCATAGGCACCTGAGTTTGCCACCCTGCTCCCAAGGTAACGTCTTATTTTCTCATGTATCTTTGGACTGTCAGCTCTTAGCCTGGTTAGTAGGTCATGAATGGATGAACCAGAAAAACAGCCACTTACCTGCCCCCCTGAGAAACAGGCTGTTCCAGCCAATCACTTCTGCAGACTCGCCAGGTGATTGTCAGCAGAGTCCAGCTTCGTGATTTTCCAAGAGCTTCTGAGTGGCATCTGGCGCCCAGCCTGGTGATCCGGGTCCGCCCACTCCAGTCCAGTTCCATGTTCCTTCTCCAGCCGGGTTTCACTGCCCCACCGGGGCAGCCCGCCGCATCCCACACTGCTCTGCATCTGCCTTAGGCTCCTGGCTTGGAGCCTCTCCTTCCCTCTATATATCTTCCTTGGGAAAGCCTACCAATCTTTTAGTGCCATCTCCCCTATGATGCTTTTCTAAGGGTCTGAACTAGGTGTGACCCCTGACATTTAGCATTTCTATAATCCATGCTTTGTGAATATGGCATGACTCACATTGCAGTGCCTTGTACTGCAGTGACCCACTCGCAGCATCTCATGGCAGAAACAGTGTCACGGTCATCATAGTATCACTAAAACCAAGGGCCCAAATTATTGTAAGAGATGCTCAAAATATTCTTGAGGGATATTTTAATGAGAAAATGCTATTAATAAATGATTTACCGTCTTCCTCATCCTCTGACAAATGAAAACTTACCTTTTCTCAAATTGTTTGGACTTCCTTATAATGCTTACATGAATATTAGCCTTTAGCCTATCATTTACTTAATATCTTAGGGTATTAGATTCTTTGCCTGAGAAATGGGGATTACAACCTCGATGTCACGAGGACCCAATGAGTCACACACAGGGAAAGGGCTCGGCACAGTGCCTGGCACACAGCAAACATTAGACGCATGGCTATTATTACTATTAGAAATTCACCTAGTATTTGGAAGCCTGTTTAGCAATGGCTTGTGTCATTCTATTTTTCTAAAATACTTCTTAGAATAGATCAGGTCAAAGATTACAGTTTGTGTGACTTAGACTAAAGAAATGTTTTTTGCTTGGAAAAAAAAAGGTATTTCAAAATACCTGTGGTTCAGGCAAAGTAGCCTTTTAAAAAGTACACTTTTATAACCAGCAAGGTAATGACTGATTCAGGAAAAGACGACCAATGAATGTTAAAGCCATCAGACACAGGGTGTGGAGGGACAGAGAATTTCCACCTTCTTAGTTTCATCCTGTAGATTACTTATGAATTAGGATGGGAAAAATCTACTTCTACATTGGAGAAAACTTGGTGGATGTCACTTCAACCAAGCAACCAAAATTACCATTAGCAGAGAAGAAACAGGACAGACATGCCGTAAGGTTTATAACAGCAAAACAAAAACAATTTACCGTCGCCGTGATGGGCCAAACAGTCCCCTGCAATGTGATATAGTGAGGACATAACATCATCTATGCGGTGTTCTTACAAAAAACAAAACAAAACCTGACTTTATCAATGAGGGACTAACCCAGACAAATCCAGATTATGCAACAAGCTAGAAAGCAATTGACCCAGACTCTTCTAGTAACCAAAGTCAGGGGAGACAAAAAAAAAAAAAAAAAAACAGATGAGGAAACCTTTCTGAACTAGAGTCTAAAGAGAAATGAATAAATGCAGTGCGTGAGCCTGGACCAGATCCTCTGGGGGCAGATCAGCATGGTTATGAGGATCCTCACTGAGACCACTAGTGAAGTTTGAGTATGAGTGTATATTGTATAACAAAAAGTGGGGGAAAAATAAGATTGCGACTCAATTATATTTTGACTGAGCAGCTCTTTCCTGAAGTACTTTGGTATCTGGGAATCTCTATGTCATAAGACCTGAAAATGTGAAAATTCCACGTGATATGTTTGCTCCGTTGAACTGGATCAGAGTTTTGTAGAAAGAATGTGCAGGTCGGTTGGAGTTGTATAAATGGGCGTAAGAACTTAGAAAAGAACAAAGTGGATGCTAATAGCTACTGCAAGTAATTCTGTGTAGTGTTTGGTCGGGGCAACGCTACCTGCACACAGGGCTGTATAGACGTAACTGGTGATGATAGCCAGTAGTAAATCCCAAAGCAGGGCTCTTGCTTTACTGCTTTTACAAAATTTTGCCTAGTAAGAATGGACTACCAATAAAAGCAGATAGCGATTTCATCCTCCTTTCGGCAGGACGTGGATGACCAGGCAGCGGGGGAGCAACCCCGGGTCTCCAGCGTGGAAGACTGGCCGGCAGTCCCTGGAGGGATGCAGTGTTTGGGCTGTCTCTGTTGCAGGGGTGAGAGAAGCCATGAACAGCTTACTTTTAGTTTTTCAAGAGCCAGAGATATTTTTCATTACTAGTGTCCTCAGGCACAGACTTTTTAATTTAAGAAAAGAAAGTAAGTTCAGGATGGAAAGAGCCCATCCCCGCAGGACTGTCTCTGTAGCAGAAACAAACCTGTCACCCTCACCAACACGTCAGGCTCATTCTGAGTGTCTGGAATGAGGGAGAGGAAGTAGGGAGGCAAGGTGGTGACAGGGCTGGGGGAGAAGCCTCTGGAATTACTAATACCTTGGAAGAGCTGAGGGTTTAATTCCATAGTGGATTGAACCTGTCAGGCTTCCCATCTGCCTTGCTAGTAGAAAGTGATCCTGGCCGTGGGGTTGTCCCCCACTTCACCTAAATCCATAGTACCCTCCTTTCTGGATTGTCTGGGTAGGTGTGATGTGGATTCAAGCTGGCTACACATTCTTTGCCACTCTCTCCACAGGAGCTGGATTTTATTCCCCCACCTTGAATCTGGGCTGGCTCTGGCTCTGGCACCAGCGGATTCCCGCAGAAGGGCGCCCAGCAGCTCCAGGCCCTGCCCTCTGGACCGCTGTGGCTTCTGCGGCATCTCCCTTGGAACACCTGCGCGTGGGACCCTCCCATCGGAACCCCGGTCCCGTGCCGCGGGAGGCCCACCCCACACGGAGAGGCCCACAGCCCAATCATGCCCCGAATGACATCCGTGCAGCGGCAGAAGCCCGCGAAGGCCAGACCCACAGGATCGTGGGCCAGAATACAAGGTTTGAAGTGGCCAACTTTGGGTATGGTTCCCTCTGCAGCAGTAAGTAACTGAAATCTGTAAAGGAAAAGTCCACAGGACGGAAGATTTATCTTGCTAACCAATGCAGAATAACAGAGCCTGGGGCAGAACGCTTCCTGAGTGGGAACTGTTTAGCACAGGTGACGCCATCCTTATCCATTAGTGGGTTTTGATCTCAAAAACTGGCTTCAGCATTTAGGCCTCTTTTCGATGCTCAACACAGAAAATTTTAAAAAAGAAAGAATCCGTTTGAATTTAGTCTCACCCCCAACACGTGTGTGTCACACAGACCTTATTTTTTAAACAGAGTTTATTGTATTTAATACATTATAAAATTTGAAAAATTGTAGGAAAGCAGCAGGCTCAAACTGGAGCAACTCTAACAAGTAATAATTCTGGCCCCTTCGCAAAACCGATCAGTTTAAAAACAAAGTTATGTTCACATCTGTGAGGCGGACAAAAAAGTGTGGTCTCTGTACAAACTACATTTAAAATGTCATGTCTCAGGTCTCCTGGATGCAATGTGCTCACGAGACTTTCTCTTAAGTCCTGCCTGGTCCCCGCCTAGAGACACGAAACTTCCATATGCAAAGAAATGAAAGGTGTTAAAAAGAAAACATAAGGGAGAAAGAAAGACAAAGGGAAAAGAAACAGTGATGGCTGTTGGCATGGAGACTGTACGGAGACGCCTCCTCCCTGCTCATGGCTTGTTTCCCGGTCAGAGGCCTGGCGCAGGACCCTTCACGGCCACCACAGCACCAACCATAGGCTACCACCTTTTTTTTGTCTTTTTCTTTTTCTTTTTTTTTTTTTGCATTTCCTACCTTTTGACATATATATATATATATTTATATATTTTGTACACCTTGAGGATATCACTATTCCAATTGTTCCCATATGAATACAGGTGTGGTCTCTATTGGATATAAATGTGTCTTTTTATTCGATTTTAGGTCCCGGACTTGGTTTGCTGTCCCACCTGTACATAAATGTCCCATTTTTGTTTGCGTTATTTGTTGTGTATGTTGTTTTCCTTTTTGCATAAGAAATCTGTCCATTCAGTCCAGAGGCTCTTGCTTTATCCGGATGACGGAGGGTACGCGGGGTGTCCGCCTCAGTTCCCGCCGCAGGACATATTCACTGAACTGAGATGAGTCCACTCCTCCCCCACAGGAGCCCACAATTTCAAATCCTCTTTGCTGCAACCTCTCCAGGACCTGTGAGGGGCCAAGACAAACATCAGGTTAGGGACGAGATATGTCCTTTGGGTCACATAAACAGCCCAAAGAACTGTCCCAAGGGCTGAGATCACATGCAGCTCTGGTCAACCTCATCGAAGCCCTAAGTCGGAGTTTCTGCTTTCAAAGAACACTCTGCATTAAAAGGCAGGAAGGAGGGTGAAAATGTTTCTAATACCTGAAATGTGCCTCTATACGCTTGCTTTGCACATGCCAGTTCACTTAATCATTACAACCAGCTGGTCTAATGGGTGGTTAGCCCATTTAATGGATGAGAAAACTGAGGCTCACAGCTAGTTAAGTGATGGGATTGGGTTTCCCACTCAAGTTTGTTTGGCTTCAAATCCATGTCTTTTATAAATGTGCAAAAAGAAAGGTTCACATTTCAAAGCTCACTTATTCCTAAAATATATTCTCTGAGATGATAAAGGATATGGAAAGACTGACATTATCTGAATTTAGTCAGCTAATGATTCATTCTCAACTCTGCCACTGTTCAAGTTTCCTGATACTGAGTTATATATATTTCAGTTTGGGAGACTGATACATTTTCAGTAGCAGAGAGAAGAGATGACTGAAGACAGTTGAAGTTCATCTACAGGTTTTCAAATTTATGGCATTTGAAATAGGTTTATTGCTTGTGTGCATTCAGAGGCAAATATAAATGGTGATAAACAGCAGTGATGACATATTAGAAAACATACCAAAAAAAAAAAGATATTTTAAACTTCTTATATACACATTAGCTATATAACTCTTGTTTAATTTTGAAATCAAATATCTAATGCCAGATAGATCCCTGGGCTTGTCACTGTACGTCTCAAATGCAGGACAGAGTTCCTGCAACTCTTAGATGGGTAAACATGCAAGAAACTGACCTAGAGCATTCTGTATCTTTGGGAATTTAACAAATATTAGATTTGTAACTGCCCTGCCAGCATTCTGGATATATTAAATTACTTCTACACTACTCTAAAGGCAAGATGACTTAATCAGAACTTTAAAAACAGGCCTGGCTCAAATTTTTTTTTGGAATGAAATGAACTGTTACTAAATAACTTTCAAAATGTAGTCAATGTAAAGTGAACCCTTACTGTTTTGTAAAAATTATTATTGTTTGTATGGAAAATATAAGATGCTGTTTTGCAAAACAGCTAACTAGATGAGATTGGAGCTCAAGAAGTATACTTTCTAAAAATTAAAACTTCAAATGCTGGCAAATTAAGAACAAAAACCAAACCAAGTCCTTATGAGAACAAAATGAACATTCTACCTTGCAATGCTCTGTTTCCGTAGCTATATTCATAAGGCATATACACACACCAGTCAGCAAAAGGACGGTAGGAGAGAACAAACCCGAAGTTCAAAATCAGGATGTGTTTCGGTGGTAGGTGAGTAAAGAGGCAAAGAGCAGCTCACCCTATGATTCCCCAGCAGAGGCAGGCACACTGTCTGGCAGCAGGAAAAACCCCGGTCTGCCAAACCACGACGCTGGAAAGGATTCTCAGCCATGGTCAGCAAAGGAATTACCAAGGTAGAGGATGCCATGAGCAATAAAGGACCTAACTCTGCCACTGTCCTCTAGGTATTGTTGGATTGCTAAATTACTAATATTAGGGAGATCCCTAGGCTTTCTCCCCAGGGGGTGTGATGCACCTACTAGGATAATTATTCAATATGATTCAGTGTTATCTTGGACGTGGTCAAAGCTTATTCCAACCTAAAGCAAATACTTGGACCTCTTGGCCATGAATTTTTAAACATCACCTTATTTATTGCAAAGTTCCTTGAGGTTCAGCATCCTCTGAGAATATAAAAATCATTCTGGGGGTATCAGTTCTCCTGGGCCTGCCTTATTGCAGAGCCGCTGAAGGCCTGTTTCTTGGTGGGTGGGGCTGGAAGCTAGAGTAGGTCACGGCCCTGGCATATGCTGATGTTAACCCAGTGAAATTCTCTGCATCTGACTGGACTTGAATGATGGGGGAGCTTGCCAGGCATATGACTTTATGACGGTTAGTCCATGCCTTCTGGGGTGGAGCCGAGGCTCTGCGGCTGAGGGCGGGAGCCCTGGAAGAGCCTAGAATACTGTCCTGGCTCTGCATGGCTCTGCCTGGGCAGGGCGTGTGTGGGATGGGAAAGGCTTGCAGGGCCCCAGCGGCTTTCAGAAGTAGGGACCCCATGCAGCAGCATTGCCTGTTTTGTAAAAATTATCATTGTTTGTATGGAGAATGTAAGATGCTATTTTGCAATAGCCCCCTATGGCCTAGCAGCTGCCCCGCTGCCCACGAGTGCCGCCCTCCAGCACAGCCAGGCTCAGTTTCTGTCAGCTGCCTGCCACTCTGCCCCAAGACACTTGCTCATAAATCTCTAAAATCACAAACAGCTATGGAGCCATCTTCAAGAGGCAGGATGGTAGCGTGGGTGCTTCTAGTTCTGAGCTTTGGGAGAGGTTAGGTTACTATTGGACAAAGTCATGAGCCCATTCCCATTAAAAAGTGAAAAAAACCCAAACCCTCACTCTATTAACTTCAGATCCTTTTGTCACACAGGCCTGATGACCCCGGTGTGCCTCGCTTTCATCGGCAAGGCAGGGGATGAGCCGTGCTTACCTGTTCCTATAGGGAAGCTGCCTGCATGTGCTGCCCTTGGCCCAGGGCTGGCATATATCAGTCAGTGTGATGACCACGTCCACCAGCATCTCGGGCATGCGGCAGCTCACAGGGTGGAAACCCAGCTTCTGAGTTCTGCCCTCAAGCCTCCTCCTCCCATAGAAAATGGCAATTTCACTCATCCAGTTCTATCCAAAATCATAGTCCTCCTTGGCTTATAACCCGCAGCCACTGCCAGAAAACTTCCTTAGCTCTATGTTCAAGATCGTCCAAATTGGTCACTTTTCGTCTGCTGCTTGGACCATGGCTTTCCACCTACTCCTCTCGCTGCCCCTGTGTCCCACCTGCCAATGCATTGTTCATTTTCAAACATGAGTTACCTCCAGTCACTCTTTTGCTCCAAATCCTCACCTGGCTTCTATTTTACGCACACAAGCAGATGGACCAAAACCCAAAGAAACTAAAATGAAAAACCCCGGAGAGCTTCTTTCCCTCTTCAAGGCGACCCCCGATCTGTCCGCAGGCCCTGCAGGCCTGGTGGGCTAGCCCTCCCCGTCCCTGACTCACTTCCGTCAAGCCACCCTGGCATTCACCGTACACCTGCCAGCCACACTCCTACCTCGGGGGCTCCAGAACTCTGCTCTCCATGCACGACATACTCCATCCCAGACACCCTCTTCTCAGTCCATGACCAACACTTAACGTTGGTTACTGTTTGCCCCATTCCATTCCTCTCATACCAGTTCCATGAAACAGAGCTGTTTTTTTCATTCTGTATCTCCAGTGCTCACACTAGCACCTGGCACATAGTAGATGCTCAGTAAACACCCTGGACCCGAATGAATGCTGTAAGGGTTTACCGCACTCACCTACCCGACAGAAGGGTTTCCCAGCTCCCTGGAGGACAGGCGCCGTAACAGGGCAAGGGCAGGGAACAGCCCTGCGTGCACTCGGTGCCACCCAACAACACTCTACCTGGACTGAGTTGAGGTGGCAGTAGCCGTTCAGTGGAAACCGGATGACATGGGTTGAGTCGTGGTTCCAGCCTGCGTTGACGGAGTTACACATCACGTCGCCGATTTCTGGAAACACGTCCTCTATCAAGGATTTGTCCCCGCTGAGCGTGATCCTTTCTCCAAGGTCTGGGGCGACGCGCACCACGAGGCACTCACAGGGCCTGGAGAAGCGGCCAGTTTCTCTCTCCTGCTTCCACCTTTCCATCTCCAACAACATGGGCTGAAGCTGAAAATATTTTGCCTCTTCATATAACAAAGTGTAGTCCTGAAAAAAAAAAGGTATTTTACAGTGTAAAATACAAAGTATGGAAAATGCCCACAGAAAGGAGGCGATTTTTCCTACCTCTGTTCTTTCAATAATCAAATCTGGGTGTAATTTTTCACTTTTAACACATTGGTACAGACTCAGTTTGATTCACTCATTCATTCGGTCAGTGATGATGAAAGGAGCTAAGGTGTTAGGGGCCCACAGAGGCCTTCTTCTAACTGAGTTGCACTTTAAGGCTACTTAGAGGCCTTTTTTATGCGAGTCAGGTCCTGTAATACCCATAATTGCCCCTAAATTTGGAGCCATTATTATTTCCATTCTGCAGCCAAGAAAACAGATGTGGAAGGATTCACCCAAGACTTTTCTCTGCTAGGAGGAAAATAAATGCCTCTGGGTGGCTAAAGTTGAATAGTGTTGTTGGGAAGCCACTGTATATCCTCTCAGACGGAACATGCATACGGGCTGGGCTGTGGGGGGCGCAGCTGCGCACCGTTCCCTGGAAGCCCGTGCTCCTGGTCTTCAGGCAGCTCCGGAACTTCTCAGCAGGCTGGGGTGGGGTGGGGCCGGAGACAGGGTGGGTGAGTGGGTGCCTGGAGCGTGCTGCTTTTACCTAACCTGGGGTGTTGATCTGGGATGGTTTGGGGAGGCTGACACACTGTCCCCCGCCAGCTCTTGGTGTTGCCACCATGAGCCAGAGAGGCAAACATTAGGTCCCGACTCCTGCAAGAGAGGCGCAGGACCCGAAAGCTCCATTACCAGACATTAGGATGGTTTCTTTTTGTAGATAAAACGAAAGTTCCTGTGGCCAGGATTCTCACCTGGCTCTGGTCGGCAAGTGCACTACACACATGTGGGCAGTACGTTGCTATTGACTCTAAAGAGCTCTGCCCAGTGCTCTGGGCGACACGGTGGCACGGCTGCAAGGCTGCAGGAGAGCAGAGCAGAGGCTGGAGTGGTGGCAGCGCCAAGGACAGAGGCCCAGAGGACGGCTGTGCGGGCAGAGGGGCCCAGAGGCAGAGACCGGCTTGCTGCATGCAGACTCGCTCTGAGTGGATGGGATTTTAGTGATGGACCTGCCACCGTGGAAATAAAGTTGGGTATAACCCTTTCACCCCAAGAATGTTCCACTGTCATTTCTTTGGTCACACTGAATCCATAGTGAACTTGCCCGGGGCTGAAACCTACTGGCAAGACACTTTTTCTCTTGCTTAGAAAGAAGCTGTTGAATGAAAAGAGAAATCTGGCAAGCAGGTCTGGAAACACACGCACTGGCCATTGAATGGGAGGACACAGGATGACGGGCAGGAAGCAACTCGGAGCAATGTTTTCAAGTAGGTCAATGTTATGTCTAAACATAGCTAGACCACAGTCATCACCGGGTGTGAGATAAGTGGGTACTTGTCCAGACACGTTGCCTAAGAATGTTTTAATCAACGGACCCAAGCATACATATCTGCTTTCCTCACGGGCTGCAGGAGCACCAAAGCGCTGCGTCGGGCCTCGGTGTCAGAGACCTCAGCTGTCTGGGCGGCATGAAGTGTGGGCAGAGCATGGCCACTGGAGAACTCTTTTTATTTGGCACTTTGTTCTTTTTCTTGCAAATCTCTCAGCAGTGGCATTATGCGGGGCTCCCAGAGAAAACTGGAGAGGCGAGAACGCGGTGTGGACCTCCAGCTAGATCACTGACTTCCCACACCGAGAAGCCTGGGCCAGGTGGAAGATGTTGTCGTCAGTCCTCATCTGCAGAATGGGCTGCTTCTCTAGTCTGTCTGCGGCTGGCAGCCGCATTATACAGGACTTGGTTTCCTACAGGAGAGCAGCCCATTGCTCTGACTGTCTTCAGTTTGCATTTTGTCACCTGCTCAGCCTACTGACCCACAGGAGATCTTGTTTGGCTTGAGGAGTTGAGAACTAAGCTGAGGTGTGGCCGCTCTTAGGGCAGAACCAAGGCCCCCCAGCCCAGCCTGAGGATAGGCGTGGGGAGCACCGCTTCTTTCGGCCTCCTGGGTCCCCCTACGGGGATGTTGCTGTCTTCCCATCTTTGAAATACACTGACTGTGAGATGCTGACCTCTGTCTTTACCAAGAGGACAGCTCTTAAGGAGATTTAAAAACAGCATTGAGAGTAACACAAGCACCAGAAGCAAGAGTGTTGCTACCACTTTTTACTTTCCTGTGAGATTTAATGACAAGGACAAATCGGGGCTCTAGTGAAAATATGCCATTGAGTCTTTGAATTTTAGAGTAAAGGGCATAGGGCAGTGTGGATATAGTGAAGGTTCCTGTGGGCAGGATTCTCACCTGGCCCTGGTTGGCTAGCTCACTACACGCATGTGGGCAGTACGTCGTTATTGACTCTATATAAAGAGCTTTACCCAGTGCTCTGTGCGACACAGTGGCAGGGCTGCAAGGCTGCAGGAGAGCAGAACAGAGGCTGGAGTGGTGGCAGCGCCCAGGACAGAGACTGAGACCGCTGCAGGGGTACAGAGGCTCTGAGTGGACGGGATTCTAGTGATCGATCTGCCACCATGGAAATAAAGTTGCGTATGACCCTTTCACCCCAAGAACATTCTACTGTTATTTCTTTGGTCACATTGAATCCACAGTGAACTTGCCCAGGGCTGAAACCCACTGGCAAGACAGGCAGACTTGACCCTATGGAGGGGTCCTTTGTCACATCACTGAGTAGTGATCATTCAGCCTGACTGAATGCTTTCAGTGACGGGAAACCTACTGCCCAACACAGCACAGCATGTACTCTGTTGGCAGCTCTGTCTTGGTTAGAATGACCTGGAACTCCCTGGAACTCCAGCTTATGTGTTCTGCCCTCTGTAGTTACAGAGATCCTAACTTTCTTTGACATGTTAACCCTTCAAACACTTGAAGACAGCTGTTATGTGTTAATATGACTCAGGCTGAAAATACCCAGTCCTTTCAGCTCTTTCCCATTTGTTATGACTTGGAGGTCCTTCAACCTCAGCATGGACTTGACTTTGTCAACACACTTCCTAAAACCAAGACCAGAACTGGACCTAACGTTTCAGATGTGATCTGTGTGCACCGTTCAGTCATGGTGTGGTTGAACACCAACCACTATGAACACAGCCTGTATTAGTTTCTTATCGCTGCTTTACAATTCCAACACACTTTGTGGCTAAATACAGCACATGCATTCTCTCACAGCTCTGGGAGTCAGAAATCTAAAATGGGTCATTAAGGCTGTTTCTTCCGGAGGCTCTGAGGGAGAATCTACCTCCTTGCTTCTTCCAGCTCCCAGAGGCTACCTGCATTCCACGGCCTGTGGTCCCCTATCCTCCCTGCCTCTGCTTCTGCTGACACATCTTCTCTGTCCGACCCTCCTGCGTCTTCCTTTCACCTGTGCGGACCTCGTGGGTATACTGGGCCCATTAGGATTACTGCCGCGTAAGGTGACATATTCCCAGCTTCCAGCGAGTAGGCCATGGACATCTCGGGGGGCCAGTGTTCTCCCGACCAGGTAGGACAAAGCTGCCTGAGCTTCCAAGGCAGCCCCTGACGGTGAGCTCCACAGCTCACTCTTTGAGTTCACATTTGCATACAGTGAAATTCCTACACCTGTCTTCACCAAAGCCGCTTTTGAGCTAGGTTTTCCTCATTCAGCATTCGTGAATATTTTTAAATCCTCTATTAGTTATCCCTCTTCAAATTGCATGCTGTAGGTTCTGAATTTGTTCTAATGTATTGAGAAAATCTGGATTCTTCCACCCAGTGGTCTAGGTCTCCCTCCTATTTTTTTGTCATTTTGAACCAGGTATTCTGTTCTAGGTGTATCATTTCTTAAAAGTACTGAGAAGACAGGGCTCCATACAGGCCTTTGTTCAGACTGATTGGCGTTCAAGTAATGAAGGCTCTGGATTTCGGCAACTGAAGCAGTTAAAAAATCTCCCGCTCTCAGACCATCCAGCCTGAGATGTCTTGCTGAAACACTGTATGCTTGGGTGGGACGCCAAGGGGCGGCTGAAGATGTGGGAAGAGCCCAGCTCTCCATGCTGCCTAGAGATTCTCCTTAACTGTTGAGGGCTCTGGTCCCCTTATCTGTAAAATGAGGGGAGTATATTATATTCAGTTTGCTTCCAGCTCTGATACGTGGTAGGTCTATGTCTGCGATGATGCCCTGACCTACCGGTTTGTTGACTGTCACCCGGAGGTAATGCGGCTAACAGAACTGGGGGTCACAAGTCCCCCTCTGCTGACTCCCAATCCTCACCGCCTTCTTTCGCCCTCCGAACTCACAAACCACAGGTGTGGTAATTCACTCTGAGGTCTGGCTGTGGACTGACAGCGTGCCTCCCTACACAATGCTGTTCACATTCACGGTTAACTCCTTCTGGAAGATTAGGAAATGCCCCAGGGAGACTTCTGGCCCTGCTTAGAGATGTTTTTAAGGATCCTGCTAGGCGTTGCTAAAGTGATGGCTTAAAAAGGGCTCTCAGGCTGCCACCGGTGGCGTGATCTCCGGGCCTGTTTCTTGCTTTGCCACGCTCTTCCACGTGGTCTCTGGGCAGAGCTGCCGTCTGTGCCGGTGGCAGCAGACCCGAGATGACAGCTGTGCACAGCTCCCCATGCTAACCCGCCCCCAAGCGTCCTCCAGCCCGACATCTAAAAAGGTCCCTGTGGTTACCATTTTCTGCATGGTCAGGCTCATGCTGGCCCTTCGTTGTCTTGGCAGACTCCTTTATGTTCGCCTTTCTCCAGTTCCTAGCGCACAAGCCCAGTCCAGCTCATCAGAGAGCTCCCAGCAGAACCGACTCAGAGCCTGGGGCTGCTTTTTTTAAGAAACCTTGTCCTCCTTTCCTTCCCCAATTAGGATCATTCAACTTTGTCTAACTCCCATACTTATAAGAGTTTATCACGTTTCCTTGTGCTCATTTCCTTATGGTGTCTGAATCTTTTGAAACCTTCCCTCAGCTTCAGTTCGCATCTGGCATTGCCCACCAGTCCTTTCTTTGGCTTTTACAAACTCTGGACAACTGGGTCTCTTCTTTGCAAGGTACGAGGTGGAAACGGCCAGGAGCTTACGGAGCTCTGGTCCCAGATCTTCTGCTGAAGGGAGCAAATCCAGGGCGCCGGGTCTACCCTCAGCAAACCAGCTCCAGAACATGTTACGTGCTGTCACTCTCTGCCCTCTGCTCACATGGCAATTTTATCTTCTCTACTTAAGAAAGCTTCACCATACTTCTTGCTTAGCCTTATATCCAGTTAAAGAGAAACAGATTTGTTCACAGACTTATTATCATGTTTAAGTAATTTTAAGGTCCTAGAATACAATTTTTGGGGGGGAGATTTGAAATGTGTTTTTGAGGCAAAAAGATCAAGTTCCCATTTAATAAGCTCAGGTGAACAAAGTGAGCTTCCCTAAGACCCTGGAAGTCGGTACGTGGGACAGGAAGGTAAATGTCAGTGGACTCCAAAATGCAAATGGGCCGTATTTCAAAAGCTTATTTATTGATTAAATACTTAATTCAGAAAACATTTACCCAAGAGGGAGGAAAGTGATGTATATGGTATATTAGTTTCCTATTGCTGCCGTAAGAAATTAGCACAAATTTGGTGGCTTAAAACAACACAAATGTATTCTCCTGCAGTTCTGGAGGCCAGGCATGTGGAGTGGGCCTCACAGGCTCAAGTCAGGTGTCGGCAGGCTGCCCCCCTTCTGGAGGGTCTAGCAGATCATCGGTTTCCTTATCTTTTCCAGCAGCCAGAGGCTGCCGCGTTCCCTGACTGGTGGTCGGCAACCCCATCACTTCCTTCTGCACGTCCGACTCTGAACCTCCTGTCTCCCTCTTTCACTGATAAGGACCCGTGTGACTCCAGCGGGCCCACCTGGATCGCCCAGGATAATCCCCTCAAGACCCTTAACTGCCATCTGCCAAGTCCCTTTTGCCATGGAAGGTGACACATTCCCAGGATCTGGGGATCAGGATGTGGACACCTTTGGGGGCCATTATTCAGCTTACCACATGCAGTTACTGGTTCCACAGAACAGCTCAAAGGTTTATTTAACTCCTTATGTGCCTGGAGTTTTACATAGTAGTTGACAGGCCCTTATACTCAAAAGGCAACTCAACCACTCGCTCATTTTAAAATCTGTCTATGTGCCCTATGCCATCCTAGGTGCTGCGCACGCGAGGGTTTTCCCATGGGGAGCACATCCCATTCCTCCCAGGAGCTCTGCAAGCTTGTCTCCTGCCCACTGCTCTGGTCGGCTCTGTATATACACATTGCTGGTATGTATATATCAGGGGACCCGCAGAACAGGGGTGCTAGGAAAATGAGGGGAAATGAAAGTTTACATTTCAAAAATAGCATCCAAGTAGTACTTCTCATAAGAAAAAAACAGATCTCTGTTGGACTTATTTGCTTTAGTTCTAAAGATTTTTTTTTTTGAGGGGGAGTGGGCACCACAGCTTTTTCAGGGTTTGAGGTTTGGGGTGTCTGAGTTCTTCATTTCCCTGGCTCTGCACTACTTCTGTGGTCTGGCATTCTTTCTTTTCTTTCGAAGGACTTTGTTTTTTAGAGCAGTTTTAGGTTCACAGCAAAATTGAGGGGAAGGCACAGATTTCCCATGTACCCGCTGCCCCACACACCCACCACCTGTTACAGTGGATGAACCTACCCTGGCGTCATGACCACCCCAAGCCCGCAGTTTACGTCAGGGCTCCCTTGCATTGTACGTCTATGGGCTTTGACCAATGTACCATGATGTGGGTCCACCATTACAGAAGGACTGGCCTACTGGCTCCTTTCCTGCTGTACCTGATACTTCCTGCCAGGAGGTCTCCTCCCTGTTCAGTGGCACCAACTTCCAGCTTCTCCCAACTACTCTTGTTTTTCTGGGACGAGAATACCCAGCCTGGTTTGTCCTGAGGGAAATGGAAGCAGTGTCCCTTCTCTACCCGGCCACTGTGTCCATCCCCTGTCTTCCCGATCTCTTGGAGGAAGGCCAAGTGTACACAGGTGATACAGGGCAGACTGAAGGCAGGCGCGCCTGCATTTTGAAGCCACACCTGGGCTTGGCAAGCCGCCCGGACACCCCTGCTGCAGTCAGGCCCGACGTGAACGTGCGGCGAGGGCAGGGGCCACAGCTGCTACCGGAGATGGTGCCAGGGCTGGCAGGGCGGCTGCTCCCCTGCCTCCAAGGCCTTCTCCTTGGTTAGGCAGCTAGTTCCGAGAACCCGCCTCTGAAGTAGGATCCTTGGGAAAGGGAGGGAAGTGGCTGGTCAAAGTATGAGGAGTGACAGTCTCTGCACCAGGGCTGAAAATTCTAGGCGTCAGTAGCTGAGACATGGGCTGGGGCAGATGTACGAGGTGGGAAGTCCCTGAGGTACTGGAGAGAAACTTCCTGGGGGTCTCCTCGGCTCACCACTCTGCCTTCTCCGAGGTTTGACCCTCAGGAGTACGTGTCTGGAAGCCGTGTCTGTGTCACTGCCGCTGATTAACTAATAATGCGTACTCACTGTAGACAACCTGAGCCCCTGATGACTGTCTGTGGAACCACGGAGGGGGAAAGCCAGCGGGCGCTGCTGGGGCAGGGCCGCGGGACGGGCAGCGTTCTAGAAGCCCACGAGCTCCCACGATGGGGGTCCTCGGAGCTGCCCTGGTTCCCACCCCTGGGAGCACACGCGCACTAATCCTGGGAGACACACCAGTCCCCTTCCCACAGACACGGCCCTCCTCTCCTCCTTAAGCTAGATTTTAGTCGCAGCTGGGGGTGGTTTTGACCCTGGAGGACACTGTGCAATGTCTGGAGACATTCTTGCTGTCAAAACCTGGCATCTAGTAGGTAGAGACAGGAATGTCGCTCTACATCTTACAAGGCCCAGGCCAGTCCCCCACGAGAATTACTTGGCTCACGATATTAACAGCATGCGGTGACAAACGCCGAGCCTGGCAGAGATCAAGTGACAGCCTGAGGTATACACAGCTCATCGAATGGTCGGTCCTGGCGTCATGAAAGTGGTTCCACCACACACATTTGCTGACGGGATGTAATACGAAATACACACACTGGAGATGTGTTCTCACCAAATGTTTAACTTAAGCCCATCAAACCTTTAGATATAACTTGCAGTTTACAGGAAATAGGAGGATAGAGTGGTGAGCTAAACTGCATAGGACAAGGCAAGCAGAGAAATCCGGCCGGCAGGACACGCTCTAGGGCAGCTGGTCTGGTCTCTTTAGCAAGTCAGCATATAAAAAAGGAGCATTGCTAGACAATAAAAGGAACGGACATAACTGGAGTCCATGTGCGGTCTTGGATCAGACAGTCTAGGAAAAACCACCTGTAAGGCACATTTTAGGGTCCCCCAGGGAGATCTGAATCTGGTTACCGTATTAGAGGCCATAAAATGTCATTGAAATGGAAAGGTAGAGATTACTGTCTGAAATAAGCATAGAAAAAGATCCAGAAAGCAACACACTATGATTTTAACACTGGCAATCTGAGTGGCAGGAAGATGTTTAAGCTTTTTTTTTTTTTTTTTTTGCTTGTCTGTATCTTCATATTTCCTACAACATACATATACTTTACCTACAATATTAAAAGGCAGGTCCATCTGCATTTTGAAGCTGCACCTGGGCGGGGCAAGCCACCTGGATGCTGCACTGCTGCAGTTCGGCCCGACGTGAGGGCGCGGCGAGGGCAGGGGCTGCAGGTCCTATCAGCAAGGGGACCAGAGCTCGGGACTCGTGGTGTACCGGGGATGACGGCTGTGTGTGCGCTCCTGTGTGCACCGGCCCCCGTGCACAAACAGAAAATAAAGCAGCAGTGAACAAACGTGTATACCTGGGGCAGAGGGACAGTCACGTCCATAATAAAACACTGCACAGGAGGTCTGCAATCTCTTCTCTAGAGAACAGATGCCAGTGGCTTTCAGTGGGAGCTGCCACTTAAATGGTGTTCTGAACTATGAAATTATCTAAACTGTTAAGTGGGTAGCTAGCTCAGATGGCCTATTTGTGGAAAGAGATTTTAAAGAGTGTAGAATGCTGTGATTTCAAGAGTTCATGCCTTTGCTCCAGCCAGCGTTAAATAACCAGAGAGGGAAGAAGGTAATCAAAGACCCTCTCCCTCTAGCAAACTCAGTAAGAGAGAATCTGTCCATGTGCCAAACGCTGTGTTCCTTTTCCAAGGTCAGGAAATAAGCCCGGAAGAGGAAGAAGCACCTATAGTACTGCTCCAGGCCAAGCAGACTGAGGGCTGGTCGGTAAGGCACCTGTACTTGGGATTCACGCAAACTGATGGCTGGGGTTGCAATTCCACCATCAGCCACAACAGCTGAATAGCTGCCTCTGCTCCTTCTCCCTGAGATGCTCCTCCAGGTTCCAGAGGCCTGTAATTTATAGCCTGTCACACAGAGGTTCCCTGGGAAACATGGCAGGCCCCAGGATACATGAGTTTCATTTGACGTGCTTTTTGTCTTTTCCTCCAAGGGTGGGCTACAGCTAAAGCCTTAGCCAATTAAAGCATGTGTCTTGTACTGAGAACTGATGAAGAGCAGATCTTTCAGGGCTCTGGAATCCTAAGGGGGCAGCCCGAGGTGCAGAGAAACAACCAGCCCAGTCCTAGCCAGGCAGGAGACTGGTGAGTCCTCGAGGGACATCCCCTGGAATCGGCAACAGCTAATCTTCCATGTGGAAGTTTTTCTCTCCCCAGCATCTAACCTGAATGCTCTTGGGAAGTAATAGTGCCTGCCATGTTTAAATGTGTTTAAAATACTCAGTTCTGTTTCAGGAATATACTGCAACTAAAAACAGAGGGCTATTATAATTTTCTAACTGTAATTCCCCATAAATTGTTTCACATTCCCTGGACTCTGCATCACTTTTAATCATGGGAATTATAAATTAATATATTACCCTTGTAAGTAAGTTAGGCTGATGATATAATACACAAGCATATTTTTTATTTTCCATTCAGTCCTATGATTTTAAATAGAAACACACTACCTATGTATATTTAGCTTCTGGTCTCCCATGACTCTTTTGACTCTTTTCCGTTCTGTTTAAATTAATTAATACTATACAATGTTTCTGTGCTGAGCATACATTGAACTCTAGAAAAACTTAAAACTGTCTCTGCCTGTGAGACTTCTCAAAATAGACAGTCAAGATACAGACACAAAATATCCAGAGGTCAAATATAAGAAAGCATATGACTAGGTATGAACCAGAAGTGAGACTTTACTCGTTTTTCTTTATCCATCCATCCATTCATTCATCCATGCCACATGTATGTGCTTGCTTAACCCATGGCAGTACTGAGCTGGTATGACAGACACTGCTGGCTAGCTTCCCCAGTGGCTATTCCCAACCCCTTCCCCCTTGCTGATTTCTCTCACTATAGAGGTTAAAAAAAAAATCATTTTTCAGCATTGCAGCTAGGGAAGTTCAGTACTAGCCACGAAACTATAAAGGGGAAGCCTGGTGGGGATCTTCTGACAAGGACAAAGTCTTATGAATTAAAAGCCTTTTGTCCTTTTTCCTGCCTTGAATGAAGATGTCATGCCTGGAGCTGAGGCAGTCACCTTATGACCTTGAGGAGACAAACATGAGGCCAAAACGTCAACACTTGGAGTGGCAAAGCAAAAAGGCTGAGTCCTGGTCCTTGATAACATCACTGAGCAGAGACCACTGCCAAGAACGGACCTCTGACTTCTTATGTGTGAAAAACAAATCTCCATTCATTTGAGGCTCTGTTGATTGGCCATTCCGACTCCTGTTGCTGAAAGCATGTGTAACTTACAGCTGGGCATTCAGGGCTCAACAATAGCTACAACTGTACACCACGTGGCCCCAGAGAATTAGGGCGTACAGGCAAACCTAAGCCAGACTAGGCACAGGACAGCTCAGTGATGGAAATGATGAGTCTAAGTGACAAATAAAGGCCAGGAAAACAGCATCATGCAGACAGAACACTCTGGGGCGAGAAAATGCTGTGTTTGAGGGGCAAAGAGAAGTGGGGCAAAAGCAGGGTGAGGTGGGTGGGGACCGGAGCCCTCCAGGTCTCATGGGCTCCATGAACAATGAATGGAAGCCCGTGCAGACTCTCAAGCTGGAGCAAGTCATGATACATGATCTTCTTTCAAAAGTGTCCCTTGGTGAGGGGTAGGGAGAGGGGGAGGGTGGGCAGAGGGAGAAGGGCGTGGCTCTGGGAGGACCGCAGGAGGGATCCTCGAGGTGATGGAAATGCCCTGTGCCTTGACTGTCATGTCAGTATCCCAGAGTGACAGCCTATAACTCTGCAAGATGCTACTTCTGGGGAGACTGGGTATTACAGGTTCTACTATTTCTTCCAACTGCATGAGAATTTAAAATGATCTCAAAATAAACAGTTTAATGAAAAAATGTCTCTCCTGGTTCCAGCATGGAGAGTGGATGAGATAGGTAAGGGTGGGAGAGGGGAGAGCAACTGAGAAGCGACTTCAGCTCATCCAGGGGGCTGCTGGGCCTTGGCCTAGGCAGGCGAGATGAGAGGAGGGGACGGACTGGAGGAGTATACGGAAGGCCCTTTGGACAGACTCACCGATGGAGTCTATACAGCAGGTGAAAAAGGGAAAAAGGTGCAGAATGACTCTCAGCTTCCTAAGGTAGGTGGCTTTGGCATTTTTCACTGAGATGGCCGCAGAGGGAGAGGAGCAGGTTTCATGGTGGTGGTGGGCAGCGGGAGGCTGGTGGGGCTAGCTCATGTTCGGGCAGCCCAAGTTTAAGGAACTGTGTGCTATCCAGGTAGAGATTCTGAGTGGGCATTTGGAAAGGTGTGGGGAAAGCTGGGGTTCCTATGGCCAGGATCCTCACTGAACCTAAACCACTTGATGATGTAACTGGCCTACTGCTAGGCTACTGCTTCCACACCCATAGACAATGAGCTATTATTGACGGAGTCACTATTTAAAGAGCTCAGCCCAGTGCTCTGGGTGGAGGCGGAGATGATGGAGGATTACAGACCTGCAGACTGTTGGAGGCAGACGTAACTCTAGTGTTCGAACTACCACCAGGAGAACAAGCCGGGTAATAAACCCTTTCACCCCAAAGAACGTTTTGCTGTCAATTTCTTTGGTCACATTGAATCCAGAGTGAACTTGCCTGGGGCTGAAACCCATTGGCAAGACAATTGGCATACTCGGCAGGATTCATTGTTGACCAAGGAAAAAGACAGGCTGCCCTTATAGAAGGGGTGCTTCAGCGGGCTGCCCCTGTGAATGGGGAGACAGCGGATTGTCCCCCAATGGGTATGTGGTCTGAGGTGGCTTGTCTCCTAGAGGGCTGGGCCCCTCCCCAGGACTGGAGGCAAGTGGAGGTGACACCTGAGGCAGTAGGGGAGGCCCTTGGTATAGTAAGCAGGTCTTTTGAGAGACAGAGTGCCCATGAGGCAGTGGGGACTGTGGGTTGGCTGCTTCTCACAGTACTAAAAAAGTCTACAGATGAGAAGAACATGCTCCTGAAAGAGACCCAAGAAATGGTGGCACGAGAACGTGAGCTGTGAACTGCTGTGGATGTGGACTCCCTGAAGAATGAAATGGCATTGATACGAGAGGAGGCAGCACCAGAACGCCGGCAGCGAGGTGCCGCTGAAGATGTAAAGGCCATTAAGGAACAGGATGGACCCCTGCAAAAACCACAAGAAGAGGCAGTGCGAGAATGAGAGCTGTGAGGTTCAGTGAAGAAGGTAAAAGATTCCTTACAGAATGAAACAGCAGCGCGGCCAGGGGCTCCTGAGGGAAGAACAGGAAGAGGCGGCACGAGAATGCCCGCTGTGAAGCATTTAGGGGAAGGTAAGAGAGCTGCTGAAGACTGAGCTAGCGTTGCTGCGAGGCACTGTAGAAAAGGTAAAGGTTGTAGCAGAGGAGGCACTCAGGCGAGGGGAGAGAAAGGTACCATCAGCCCAGGAAATGGAGGAGCTAGGGAAGGAGGAAGGGGTGGTGCCAGGGGCACTGACTCATCCTCTGTTAAACGCATGACCAGTGGTTGTAAAGAAAATAAAGACACAGCAACCTAGGGTTCCCCCAGGAGAGGAGCAGCCCCCTCCCCAGGTCCTGGAGCACTCTATGGTCTGCCCCTATACTCAGGCTGAGATGGTGGATTTGGGCTTCCCGTTTAGGCAGAAGCCCTCGGAGTCAATACCAGCTTGGCTCCTACGTCTGTGGGACTTAGGGGTGGATGGAATTGTTCTGTCGGGGTCAGAGATGGAAGGCTGGCTCCCCTGATGGTTCAGCCCGCCTTGAGGCAGTGATTACAAAATGCACATCAGATCCCAGAAAATCACTCCCTCCTCGATTGCTTTATGGCTGCACTTCATGCTGTGTGGCCCAATTGGGGTGATTTATGATCCTCCCCTGCTAGATGGCAGATGTATGCTGAGCTCCAACAGGTGTTATGGGAGCTAGGCATAAGAAATGCCATCTATAGTCCAGGGAATCATAGCCCAAATGAGGAGCCTTTCACTACAGGGATGAGAAATATTGTACTTCAAACGGCTCCCACATCCCTCTTTGGGTCTCTAGTGGCCATTCTTTCCCCTCACTTAGGGCATCCCATAAGCAAGGTGACACGTACAGTAGCAGACTTAGGAGAGGCTGAAGCAATGAGAATACGGAATGAAATAAGGTCTGCTACTCACAAGAAGAATTTAAAGGGCCCTGTGAAGGTGACAAGGACCCAGATGTGGGTTGATTTAATATGGGCAGGAGGAGATGGAAGGAAATTAGATGGGAAGTCAAATAAGATCTTATTGGAGCTATGGCAACAGCTGAAACCAGAGCAGCAGTTCCAGACATTAAGACCAAAGAGGCAAAGGTCAGAGACAGAACCACAAGTCTGGCCTGTGTGTTTGCAAGACTTCCTGTTGGAGAGTGAGTCAACCTCACTCAAACCCACACAGGAAGGTGATTGGGGAACACGGTTTGACTGAGGGGAAGGTCGAGGTACCTGCCTGAGGGACTGGGGGTGACCAGAGGCCACATGTTGAAATAGCTATCCGTTGGCCCCAGTGAACATACAATGTGTCTTGGCTAAGCTGGACACTGGGGCTGAATGTTCACTGATTTATGGTAACCCTGAGCGGTTTCCCAGGATCCTCACTATCATAGATGAATACAGGGGTAAGGCTATCAGAGTGAAATGAGCCCAAATCCGCTTGGGAATAGGGCATCTACCCCCAAAAGAGTATACTGTGTATATATCTCCTATCCCTGAGTATATTTGGGGGATTGATATCCTGCAGGGTCTATGGTTGCAGACCACTGCAGGTGAGTTCAGACTGAGAGTACGTGTGGTGAAGGCAGTTCTGAGGGGACATGCTAGGCACCCGCTCACAGCTTTGCCTGTGCCTCAGTGGGTGACTAATACCAAACAATACAAACTGCCTGGGAGGCATAAAGAGATTGGAGAAACTCTCCAGGAGATGGAAAAGGTGGGTACTATAAAGCTCACCCATAGTCCATTCAATTCCCCAGTGTGGCCAGTAAAAAAGCCGGATGGCTCCTGGCGTATGACTGTGGATTACAGAGAACTGAATAAGGTCATACCCCCCATGCATGCTGCTGTCCCCTCTATTGCAGGCTTGATGGATACTCTCAGCCATGAACTAGGAACATATCATTATGTGGTAGTTCTTGCTAATGCCTTCTTTTCCATTGACATTGAGCAGGAAAGTCAGGAACAGTTTGCCTTCATGTGGGAAGGATGGCCATGGACTTTCACCATCCATCCACAGGGATACCTCCACAGCCCCACCATCTGTCATGGACTTGTAGCCCAGGACTTGGCTACATGGGAGAAACCACCAACGGTACTGCTGTACCATTATATTGATGATGTCATGCTCACGTCTGATTCTCTTTCAGATCTAGAAGGTGCAGCACCTAGACTGCTGCAACATTTACAGGAGAAAGGATGGGCTGTGAACAGTACCAAGGTTCAGGGACCTGGTATGTCAGTCAAATTCTTGGGGGTCATCTTGGGTAAGACTAAAGTTCTACCAGAAGCAGTCATAGACAAAGTCCAGGCCTTTTCTACTCCTACAACTGTAGCATTGTTACAGGATTTTTTGAGTTTTCTAGGCTACTGGAGAATGTTTATCCCATAATTGCCACAAATTCTAAAGCCCTTATACCAGTTGGTATGAAAGAGCGTCAGGTGGGACTGGGATGAGACATGTGCATCTGCCTTTACTACAGCAAAATGGGCAGTCAAGGCCGTGCAGGCCTTGAGTGTGATAGACTGATCAAGGCCCTGTGAGCTGGACGTTCATGGGACTAAATACGGTTATGGCCGGGGTCTCTGGCAGCAGCTTGAACGAACTCGCCAGCCTATTGGATTCTTCTCACAACTCTGGAAAGGGGCAGAGGTATGATATGCTTTGATAGAAAAACAACTGGCTGCCATGTATCATTCCTTGCTAGCTACAGAACCCGTCACTGGAATGGCCCCAATAAAGGTAATACCCACCTATCCCATCTTGGCGTGGGTACGAGACTGGACCCAAAAGCCAAGGAGTGGCGTGGCACAAACGCCTACACTGGACAAGTGGGGTGCTTACCTACAGCAGCGTAGTGCCCTCTCTACTAGCCCCTTGAGTGAAGAACTCCAACACTTATTGGGGCTGGTGACATATACTAGTGAAAAGCAGGAAGAATTTACTTTAGAACCATTCATAGCAGAGAGTCTTTATCAGGAGGGAAGAGCCTCTATACCCAAAGATGCATGGTACACAGATGGCTCCAGCCATGCGCAGCCCCCAAAATTGAGGGCTATAGCTTTCTATCCTAAGACTGAGACAATATGGATGGAAGATGGCGAGGGGAAGAGCAGTCACTGGGCAGAGTTGTGGGCGTTATGGCTTATAATCAGCCAGGAGCCCTCCCCTATAGTTGTCTGCACTGACAGCTGGGCTGTCTATTGGGGCTTGACCCTGTGGCTACCAATTTGGTACCATGCCAATGGTTTGGTTGGTCACTGACCCCTTTGGAAGCTGGAATTGTGGCAAGACTTAAGGGCCTGTGGTCAGACTAAAGCAGTTACAGTATATCATGTGACAGGCCGTTTGCCAGTGGCATCCCCAGGAAATGATGAAGCAGATGAATTGGCCCAGATATGTTGGCTAGAAGGAAAGCCTGCCTCTGATGTGGCCCAATGGTTACATCAGCGTTTGTTGCATATGGGGCAAAAGACAATGTGGGCTGTAGCCTATCTGTGACCTCTTTGTCTTTGACCTCTGAAGAAGTTAGCAGTGCCTGGCAGGAGTGTGTCGTATGCTCTAAAGGGACTTACACTGAGTTCCACAGCAATATGGGACAATAGCTAAGAGGCTGATAACCCTTGTCCGGTGGCAGATAGACTATATTGGGCCTCTACCTGTGTCAGAAGGATATTGGTATGCCATGACTTGTGTGGACACAGCTACTGAACTTCTGGTTACTTTCCTACCCATTGTGCAGACCAGCAGGTGACCAAAGAGGCCTGGAGCATCTCTTTGCCGCCTACGGCAGACCACAGGTAATTGAGAGTGATCTGGGCACCCATTTTACTGGACATGAACTGCAAGAATGGGTACAACAGTTGGAAATCAAATGGAAGTTTCATGTGCCATACAATCCTACTGCAGCAGGCATGATAGAGAGGCACAATGGCTTGTTAAAAATCAGGACTAAAGTCAGATACCAATAGTCTGCGGGGGTGGTCAGTCTGCTTATGGACCGTGCTACGGTGTTTGAACGAGAAACCCTGAAAGGGAGCCTTGAGCCCTGTAGACATGTTAACACATATTGGTGCCTCCCCTACACAACTGCAAGTACAAACCAAGGAAGAATTGCTGAAGCTGAGGTTCAGCCACCAGAATAACATCTTGCTGCCAGCACCAACTGCCCTAAACCCTGGAGACTCCATTGAGTGGATGTGGCCTTGGACCTTTCAACACATGGACCAACGATGGCTGGCTCTCCTGGCACCTTGGGGACAAGGCTTCAAGCTGGCCTCCTGTGTATTCCTGGAATAACAGCTGAGTGGCTGCCAAAGTCACAGCAGTATATCCAGAATGGCCGGTAAGCAGGAGAATCTTACCAGGGAGTTTTGTTTTATCATTATAGCCAATGCATGCACCTTCAGTAGCACTGTATACAGACTCTTCGGTAACCCCAATGGGAAGAGGAGTAAAATTATCGTATACTAGACCTGAATGGCACCCCCTTCCTGCTACAGTCCTATCACAGGACCACTCTCTTACATGAATCCTACCTGATGGACAAGATTTGCCTATGCTGGTGTCATTAAAACATGTGTCTTATCACCCCTAAGGTCTTCGTGGATTGGGAACTACCTCTGGCTTGAGGATTATTATAATTTTTGTTACCTGTATCAAAATCTTGTTTTATCTTAATTTTTGTTATTATCTCTAAGTTGTTGTTATCCTCTACTGCTGTTGTGGAATCTGGTCACAGTGCTCCAGCTTTCTCGCACAGGGACCATCGTGGAAGATTGAGAGCATGTAGATTGTGACGTGAGAATCCTGGAGGGGTGGAGTGTTGGGAAGCTGGGGTTCCTACGGCCAGGATCCTCACTGAACCCAAACCACGCGATGATGTAACTGGCCTGTTGCTAGGCTACTGCTTCCACACCCGTAGGCAATAAGCAATTACTGACTGAGTCACTACATAAAGAGCTTGGCCCAGTGCTCTGGGTGGAGGCAGAGACGACGGAGGATTACAGACCTGCAGACTGTTGGATGCAGACGTAACTCTAGTGCTCGACCAACCGCCAGGAGAACAAGCCAGGTAATAAACCCTTTCGCCCCAAGAACGTTCTACTGTCATTTCTGTGGTCTCACTGAATCCATAGTGAACTTCCCCGGGGCTGAAACCCATTGCCAAGACAAAAGGCAATCACGTTAAAACAGGACTAACGGTGGAACGTCCCTCCTTCACCCCATCTCCCTTCACTCCATTGCCTTCCTTTAGCAAAACAGAGGAGAGTAAGAAGGCATCTTCCTGCTTGCTTCCTTGTCACACTTTCAGCCATTCTCTCCCCTCACTCACTGGTGCTTCTACATGGGAAAAAAACCCCGACCTCATGGGGATGCCCAATATCTGAGGCCCAGGCACTGCTGTCGTCTGTGCCCCCTGCCACAGGGCCCTCCTGTCTCCCAGCTCCTCCTTCATCTCCTGTGACAGGGCAGGCCTCAGCCTCATTGCTGTCTCCACGGGGTGGCCAGTACCTGCATTCTAGAAGCAGTCCTGACTTCCTCTTGGCAAGCAGGCCAGCCTGCATCTAGCATGAGAGACAGCCTGCTGTCCTCCAAGGTGCAGCTGGACATCCCAGCAGCCTTGGGCCTGCTCTCTGAGCCCAGCCAGCTCCCTCTGAGGTTGCGTTTGAGCAGGTGCAGCCCCAGGTGGAGACTGAGGGCTGGAGGTAGAGATTTCCCTTTGGCCTTGGGCTTCTGGGGCATCTCTAATCCCACTAGTGTCCAGGAGCTCCATGTAGGAGGCTTGCCAGTGAATGAAGTGGCACGAGGGGAAAGCAGGAAAGGGGTTTGAAAGTTGGCACAGAAAGAAAAAAACTGTCCATGGAAAATTACCCTTGAAAATCCACTAGGAAGGTGCCACATTGGAAACAGACCCTCAGTACGTTTTCCTTCTGGAGTCAGAAGAGATCATCATTGATGAAGTAGCTGACTTTCATTTAGGAGTTGTGTCGCACAGACAAGTTTCATGTCTTTAAACCCTGGGATCACCCTCAGCACCTGAGATGCACACTCTCTGAGAGGCCCCCAAGGACTGCCAATGGCTGGGGAGCCGGGTCCCGAGTCTTCCCCAGGCTCATTCCTGGACTGCGGTTGCCGCACGTGTTGGTTGCAGTCACTACTCTGTCTTATTTTCTTGCCAAATGTACACAGTGTTTTCATGTAAGAAATGGGGACATGATATGACTCTTCCGAACTCTTCTGCACATAGCTAATCATCCTTAGCACATGCCCCACTGTTCAAAATCCTGAAGGAGAGGGTGGATGAGAGGCTCCCTGAACCCCTAGTAAGTTGCCTCTATTTTTCTAAGCTTTTCTGTGATTTACATGCACAAATACATAATTTTTACATAAATAGGAACATGCTGCACATATTCTGCAACTTTTATTTTCACTGACCAATAAAATCTTTGTGATCCCTCCCACACACACATACACACATAGCTAGAGCTACCGCATTCTTTTCAACTATTCCATAGTATGGATTTCAATATATTTGTAATATTATCTGCCATTGTTGAACATATTTTTAGTTGTACCCAATTTTTGTTATTACAGGTATAACTACAGTAAACATCCTATGTACCTATATCTGCACATTTATGTGCATGTTTCTAAAAGACAAATTAATGGAATTGCTGGATCAAAGAATATATATATTTGAAAATTTAAAAATGACTGCTGAATTGCCTCCAAAAAAATTCAATAATTTTCACTCCTAACCACACTGTATATTCCCCAATACCATACATTATCAATTTTTAAATTTCTGACAATCTGATGGATAAAAAGAGGTATCTGAATTTTTAATTTTTCAATCCTAGAGAGGTTGAATATCTTTTCAAATGTTTATTGGCAATTTCTGTTTTCTTTGGGAGATTTTTGTTTATATCTAAAAATGTTTCCCACTGGGCTATTTGTATGTTTCTTACAGATTTTTAGGAGCTCCTTTATTAATGATATTAACCTGTGATTAATTACATAGACTTCTTCTAGACTGACACTTGTCTTTTACTTGTATATGGCACCTTCAGTTCAAGTTTTTTTTCTTTTAAGGGATAACTTCTGGGTCTTAGGTAGACCCTCTGTGCCTCCTTAAAATTATACTTGAAGAAATTCCCTTACTTTTTTTTTAATACTTCCATAACTTTGATTTTTATGTTTACTTCTGTAATATCTGTGAGCTTATGACATGAGATAGGCCTTGGCTTTATATTTTTTCCAAATGTCTCAGTGCAAATTACTCATTCTTCCTTTCTGTACCCACTGATTTGAAATACCACCTTTATACCATGTCAGATTCCTATACACACACACATCTGTCTCCGGACCCTACTCTCCATTGATCTATTTGTAAATTCCAGCCCTGCCAGGACCATACTTGTTAAGGATGATAGATAGCTCTGAAGTATGTTTTGATGTCTGGTAGGACACATTCACCTTTGCCCACAACTACTACCACTATTCCCATCTGCAATAATTTATTTAGCTGTTCTTGAGCATTTTTTCTGTTAAACAAACTTTATAAATGGATCAAATATCACTTTTAAAAAATCTGTGACTTAAATGGGTTTGCACTGGATGTATAATTTGGAGACAGCTAACATTTTAACAATACTGAGGCTTCCCATCCAGGAACACAGAGTCCCTTCACCTACTCAACTCTTCTTTTATATCTGTATGTAGCGATTTGCAGTTGTCTTATTTCTTCTTATTGTAAATAATATATTTTTCCATTTTATCTTATGATGGGCTCTTGCTATTCTACAGGAAATCTATTACTTATAATATATTGGTCTCACATGTAGATGCTTTAATGAGTTCTTTATTAGTTCTAATAGTGTTTAGTTGATTCTTTAGAATTTAGAGACGTACTGACAGCTGCAAAGATTACATTTTTGTATATTCCTTCTAATATTAACACTTTCTATTTGATATTCTTGTCTAATTCCATTGCCTAGAGCTGCCAGTACTCTGTGGGACTAACTTTAACACTTGTTACTAACCTAAAAGGGAGTAATTCTAAAATTTTACTGTTACGTATAAGGCTTGCTTTAAATTTCTGGGAGAAAAAGTCTTTATTAAGCTAAGGAGGTTTCTTTTTATTCTTACATGACTAAGACTTAGCAGAAATAAACTCTGAATTTACCAAATTATTTTCAAAGTGTTACAATTAATTGTAATTCAATTCTTTAAATAAAATGTGGTCCTCTTTTAGTCATGTAGAACATTAATGACCAGATACTCTGTTCCTCCAGGGAGACAGAACCATGTCAGAGAGCGCTGATGTCATTAGAGCTGGCGTATGTTAAAAATGTAGAACTAGAAAGAGTTTGGGAGGAGCACATGAAAGCAGACCACAGATTTATGCTATTGGCAGCTCGATGTGAATCCCTTACCTTGAAATCATCTGGAATGAGGAGTTTTGACGTTCGTAGAAAATTCAAGATGTATCTGAACATCTGTCCATCTCTGTCAATGAAATAGTGCTGTTTGAGACTGTCCAAAACAATGGGCTCTGTACCGTCAAAAAGTCTTCCGATTCTGTGATGGAAAAGAGGGAACAGTGAAGACAATTAGAATCAGCTGTTTGGCCACTAAAACTCAGAGCTACTGTTTTGTATCACTATCAAAAGTAGCAGTTTGGAACATGGCAGTCAGGAGGATTCACTCGTCAGGTAGTTATGGTTCTCTGAGAAGTACTGGTCCCTGCTTGATAAATATCTCCGGACCAGGCAATTCAATATAGTCTCAGACTTTCTCAAGTAAATTCTCTTACTCACTCACTGTCTTTTACCTGTAAAGAAAATGTTCCTGACATGGTGATTATGGCTAAGTGCTGTCACTGTAATGGAAGATCATGTTTTTCCCCGTGTGACTTAAAACAACCTTCTCTGTTACTTAAAAAAAAATGTTATTGATCTAAAGTACAAGATCCCACAAAAAAAACAATTTTAAGAAATTTGTTTTCTGAGCCTTCCCCACCCATGAATCGCCAACTTTCCACAAGCAAAGCAAAGTCTATATGCTAACATCTACATTTAATTATAAAAAGGAATAATTGAAAATATCACTCACATAAGGAGAATATGTTTTCCATTAACAATATATAGTCTAGTTTCTTAGGTCTCAGCAAAAATCATTTGCAACAGCCAGGCATCATTGTAAAAAATAAACATTTGACCACCCAAAACGATATGACCTAGTTCTGGAACATGAGTGGCTCTGGGTGATTTTTATAAACAGGAATCCATAATATGTTTTTCCCATTTATAGAGTTAGCATTTGAACAGTGTGCTACAGTTAAAGCGTTTTTCATCCACTATCATTTATCTCTTTAAGGAAGGCTGAATTTACACACTTCAGCGTATATTCACATCTACACTACAAACAAACAGTGGGTTGGCTAATGACAAGCAAATATCTTGTATCAGAAAATAGAAATCACTCCCTTTACCAAAAGTTACATTTCACCTCTCATTAACAGTGTAGGCAACGAGATGCCTCCATTTTTTAATGAAAAGCTTTTGCTGAGCTCATAACAAGTCTATGACTTTTCTATGAAACATCATTTTACTGCTTTGAGGATGATTTTGAAATCATACATTTTCCAATCTGTTGAAATGGGACAGATGTAATGGTAAATCAATAATCCTGTCCCTCTTAAAACACAAAAAACAAATAGGAAAACAATTCCCCTCCTTCCCAAAAGGAAAGGCTTGTTTCAATTAATTCTTTTAAAACTGTAGAAAACTCATGTCCTCCCTGAAGGTGGCAAGTTTAAAGAAGAAAGCGACTAATTACAGGCAGGTCATATTTCTACAACTCAGTGTATTTTTCTCAGCTATTGCTTTCGTCCAACTTTCCATGAATTGAGGGTGATTACCACGGGTGTGGATTACAGCCATCCCAGGATTCTTTCACTGCATGCTACCCTGTCATTCATTTCTCATTAACACATCAATCAAACAGAAGGCTCCATAAAGAACCGGCAGTGAAACTAAAATACACTTAGTCACTTATTTATGGTGTTTCCGGGACAGTCTGGTGCAGGATGGGAACCTATGAGACTTGTTTGCCTGTTACTAAAACATTTTACTCTTCACTGTTAATAGGATGATAAACTTACAGTTGACAGAGGAAGAAAAGGGAGTGATATTTATTAAGCGCTTTCCAGATACCTTGCCCTACCCTAAGCACTTAATATAGGTAACAAATCCATTATCCTACCTTTAAAGATGAAGAAATAGGTTCAAAATGATGAGTAACTTGCCCAACTAGTTAAGTAGCATTGGGGGATTTGTACAGTCCGTTTGATCTCGAGGGGGCCTCACTACAATGACTGGAATGAAAAGAATTACCACTATGGAATGAAAGCTTTTGGTCTAGAGGCTCCCCACCCCCCACCCCCGCCCCCATCTTTTATTTGTTCAGCAAGAGCTTTACAGTGAGATCCAGGGTGTATACTCTTGGGCCTGAAATGTGTTAGTACCCATTTGATCGCAAGTCACTTCAGTAGAGATGAAAATTAAGTATTTTATTCTTTAAAAAATCGTATGCTTGTTACTCTTAAATGCTCATTTTCAAAATCTAGTCTTAGAGTGTATGCTGGGAGCGAATGAGTGGTCAGTAAATGTCCTCGGGGTGGAGTGAAGGAGCAAACGGGTGGTTTGAGAGGGGAGGCGAATCTGACTTTGTCCAGGTACTAGTGGTGATCTGGGGGAGTCGACTTTTACGCATCTTCATTGCTTTTATAAAACTGTCTCGTTTCTTTTATAAAATTTCCCTAATCTTTTCTCTGGTTTAATGAGACCGTGACATGGGGACATGGCACGCTCACAGCACAGCACAGGAAGGTATCCCAAATGGGCAAACACGAATTTTTGTGAGAGCAGCTCTTGGGAGACCTCGGGCACTAAGGAACGGGATTCAAGGAGGGAAGGGGACAGTCTGGGCCCCAGGGTTACTGTTACAGCCCTTCACAAGGTAAGGGGGCCGCGACGCTTCAACAGTTTTCAGGGTGAAAACGCGGGCACGCACGCACCTCAGGCAGGCTCAGGACCTCGGGCACGGCGGCCACCCGAAGCGCCTTCCCACCGGACTCAGACAAACTTGGACAGAATGGAAAAAGCCGCAAAGGAGCGCGCGGGAGGGAAAGCTGAGAAGAGACACGCAAAAGCTTGGGAAGGGAGAGCCCGGGGCGCGCACACTGGGGAGAAAGGGCCCCCCTGCTGGAGGCAAGAACTGTTGGCAGTAACGAAAGGCCACTGTGCTGCTGACTTCTGCAAACTTTTAAAGGAGGGACGTTTTGAGTTGTGCGAACAACGTGGAAGGACGGGGCGGTGCCAAGGCTCGTAAAACGGCATCCCGGGTGGGCTTCGAGATGGGGCTGAGCGTGCTGTGGAGAAGCATTGGGTGGCTGGGCAAAGGGGAAAATCGACCCAGGATGTATTTCTTGTGGACGAGTGAATGGAGTTACAAATCAAACTGCAGTGATTTGTGAACGCTGGTGCCTGAAAACTATGCGAAACTTATTATAGTTTGCTAACCTTGAGAACATTCCTGTTTTCCGACTGACCAAGACCGAGCTGACTCCGGATGATGGATGGATGCCTTTTTTTTAAAAAAACAAAACAAAACAACAACACTTATTGAACCAAGTGCCATGGGGAGAAAAACTTCCTTCCACAATCTAATTTTTCTATTTTTTAAGTGCATTTTATTTTGTACAATTTCAAGCTGAGGCCAAAGCAGAGAAAATAATATAATGAACCCCATGTGTCCACCCAGCTTCAAAAGCTTGCAACTCTTAGCCAATCTTGTCTCACCTATTCCTCTGCACCTCCCTCTGGGTGTAGAGGATTTTAAAAGTAAACCCCAAATATCCTATTGTTTTATCTGTAAATACTTCGTTTGATGGCTAGGATCACAAAGGTTCGCTGAAAATAATGCAGTAACAGATATTGAAATATATCCCCTTTTCTTGCTTTTTAATGTTAGCATTCTGTTGATTACTTGTTTATGGAGTAAATGCTGGGCTAAGTCTCCAAGGAAAATAAACTCCTTGTGGTGGAAAGTAAACCTGGTTCCACGGGATGGGCCTCCCACCCCCTCCCTGGCATTAAAGAATTGTTTTAAATGAAAGTGCATATATAGGGACAGGACCTGACTTAACCAGCTTAATGTGAATCAGTCATTAAGAATTTATTTTTTCCCATGTATTCATTTGTTTATAGGATCTGGTTTCTCTATTATATTGTGACTCAGTTACCTAAGAATTTCTTTTTCCTTCTTTATTGTGTAGTCATTCAGCTGTTCATTTATTCTTTCCAGCAATATTCACTGAGCCTGACCATGCGAAATACAGAGGATGCCGTGGAGAATAAACCACCCTCCTTGCTTTCACTGAATTAACGTCTGCGGAGCTGGGAATGCAGATCAAGTGCAGAGTGACTCAGTGCATCTGGGTGTGCAGAGTGGGCTCGGGGAGTACACAGGTGGGCCCAGTTCCATTTTGGGAGGGAACAAGGAGAGGTTCCCTGGAGATCTAAAGGACAAGCACAAGTTGGCCAGGTCCAGGGCAGAAGGTCAAGTCAGGTAAGGAAGGAGAGGGAAACAAGACACAAAGGCTTGAAGCTGGAAGAAGCTTGGCATGTGATGAGTGTCCACTGAGGGAGGTGTAGAGTCAGCTGAAAAATGAGGCTGCAGCAGCAGAAGTCAGATGGCGAAGAGCTGAATAAGGCAGGTCAAGGAGTTCAGATTTGGTTTCCAGGGCAGTGGGGACTGATGGCAGGCTACATTCTCAGCGACATTAGGGAGAAGAGCAAATTTAGAAGTGAGAATTGAAATATCTGAGATCACACCTCTTCACAGATACAACTTGCGCTTCTCCAAACCCTGTCTCCTTTGCCTTGCTTTGGACTGCATCTTTTGCCCAGAGCAGTGGTTCTGATTCCTGGCTGCGCAGTGGAATCACCTGGACGGAGCTTTAAAGAATAGTGATGCCCACCGCCAGGGATTCTAATGTGACTGTCGGTCAGGGCCGGGGCCTAGGCATTTGCATTTCTTAAAAAGCTCCCCGAGTAAAAAACAGCTGAGTTGAGAACCAGTGCAAAGGAGGATGAACAGAGAGACTAAAGAGGAGCAAGCCGATGCCACTGACTGGAGATGCTTTCAGTTAGTCATTCTGTCGTTCGGAACTGTCACAACACTTTTCTTAAACAGCCAACCACACTTTTAGAAATGAATGACACCCAGGATGATCTAGATCAACCCCCATTTTACAGATGGAGAAACAGAGTCCCAGATATGTAACGCTCAGGGATGCACAGCTGGCCGGACACAGAGCTGGCTCTAAACCCACAGTGCTGCCTGCCTGTGGGGTGGTGGGCAGAAGACGGTCCCACTCCAGCCCATGGAGGGCAGCTGCTCTCATATTAGTTATTAGTGACTGAAGAGCATTATTTGCCCAAGAATGAGCTGGCTGTCCCACGGGCTTTCCTGCATTTCCTGTGGAGGTGGCAGAATTATTCCGACTTCACAATAAGGAAACTGAAGCCCAGAGTGGTTGTCACTTGGCTTAGGTTCCAACCTAGGTCTGATTCTAAAGCCTGTGTTCTGGACCACTAAATTGAATGCCTTTTCATTGATAATTAAAAACACACACACACACACACACAAGAAACATAGAGAAGACAACTGAACAACTTCCCTTGAGAAATTCGCACTTTTTATGGTTATCTCAAGAAAGTTTGGTTATTATCAACTTTGTAGGGAAACGAATTTACTTAATAGCTGGGATACAAAACGTTGAGGCTCAGGCTTAGTGCAGCTGAGGCCTGGGTATACTGAGAAGATACCCTAAACTGAACCAAACTGAACCACATCAAAACACCCCAAGACTTCAGAGGTTTTCAAACTTGGTACAACCATGCAGCATACCACGGATGGCTTCCAAAGTGAGACTCCTTCAGACGATGGGGGCCACGTGGCTCCATCTCCATGTACCAGGCAGCTCTGTGTTCCCTCATGTGCTGTGGCCCTGCATTTAATCCCGACACCCCTCTGTGAGATGTGTCACTTTACAGCCAAGGAAATTTAGCTTGGAGAACATTCCAAGCCTCCACACACCCAGTCCTCTTCATGCTGCCTGGTGGGCACGATGGTGTGTAATGCAACACCAGGCCCTGCTTTCCCAGAGGCAAGCGGGCTAATCCTTCCGACTCTGCAGAGCCCATCACAAATGGAAACTACACAGGGAGGAAGGTGGGAAGAGAAGGGCTCAGCTGCATTGCTGCCCGATCGTATGCCCAGGGAGGGTGGAGGAGACCCTGTGCAGGGATGAAGTTGAGAAGGAGGTGCCAAAGACGGACCCACGGATAGAGATGGGGAGAAATGGGCAGGACGCACGCTCTTGGGCCTTTTCGCCCACTTGCTCTCCTTTGCCAAGAGAGGCCTTTTTCCCCCAACTGCTGGGATTCCAAGCCATTGGAAATATACTTTGGACTTGAGGAGACGATTTCTTTTAGTTTCTGGTTCAGATTTGTTTTGCTAGCTAAGAGATTCAAGAGTTGCAAGAGGCAACTTGCAAATTACCTTTCACATTACTTTTGGGGAATATTTTTAATTAAGAAAGTGATACCTACTCGTTGAAAACTGGAGACACGTGGAGGACAAAAGAGCAGCAGAACTGACCAACAATCTGCCGCTGGCCCACCGACCAGAGGGACGTTACTTAAGCCATTTTGGTTTAAAGAGTATTTTTCTATTGAGTAATTTTGTTTCCGGAAGCACTTGCAGCCTTGTACTTTTTTATGTCTGCTAATCCAAGTTAGTAGATTCCCACCCAAGTTTCTGTCCTAATACCTGACACCTAAAAAGGATGGCCAGTGGGGTAGAGGGCTGGGGGAAGGTGTGTACGTGTGCACGCGCACAATCGGCAGTGTGTGTGTGCACAATGAAAGGTGTGTGGAGAGGTGTTCCTGCGGGTGGACCCTGGCGGCAGAAAAGCAGAGAGGGAAGGAGACACGGAGAGAGGGGGCAGCCCCGGTGGTGGGTACCTTCTCTGTTCTGCTGAGGCGGGAGAGGAAGGGAGCACCGCGGGTGGGAGGAAGAGAATGCTTGGCTGCTATACAAAACTTTTTGCAACTTGTGGGGGCAGGTCAATATTGTAATCTCTCTATTTTTGCATATATTGTTAAATGCCCATAATAAAAGGTTTTTCTTTATAAAAAAAAAGAGGGAATGATTTGCTGGGCTTTATTACAATGTAAAAAAAAAATCATTGGTCTACTTACTGTTTTAGGAGTCTAGATTATCATAGATAGTATTTAATTTGCTTAAAGTATTATAACTGTTTAAAAAATTCTAGGAATAATTCTTTATAGGTCTCACACATAGGAAATCTCCTCTGTATTTCATGAACACAGATAAAAATGAATTCAGAGCTTGTTATGGAAATGGACAGAAGTAATTTAAGATGAGGAAGAAAATACCTTCTTGGTAAAAACAAACGAAATCAATCACATATACTTATGGGGAAGTAATGCTTCCAGTACCTGTTCCCTGAGGCAGCACCCTTTTCTTACATGATACATAGAACTGAAGAAAGCAGGGACCGAGGAAAGGTACGTTTAAAATATGAGAACAAGTCAGAGAGCAAAAGCAACTCTGGAACGAGGCGTTCTGGACAATAGGCCACCGAGGGGGCCGCTGAAGGTTCGGGCGGTTCAAGGCCACTCGGCGGCCGCCGATACTCCAGGAACCTCGGGAGTCCTCCACCACGACTCTGGCTAGAAATAGTTTTTTAAATTAGGAAAGTTATATTGATTATTTACTATGAAAACTGTATTACTATGATTAAAAAAAAAACAGAATTTACATAAGTGGGTTTTTTATTTCTACATTTATTGAATGCCCACCATGTTCCTAGTGGTCTGCCAAGCCTCTTAAATGAGCACAATACAGTTCCACTGGGGGCTGTGGAAGGACAGAGGAGGGGGACCTAGCCGACCTGAGGCAGGCCGGGAGGGCTTGGAGAGGGGATTTCAGGCAAGAAAGAACATGACAGGCGAGGTGGGAACACAGCAAGTGAAGAGCATGTCTCTCAAAGCCTTGATCTGAGCAGAGCACATAGGGAAACATTCTCCCGAGCCTGGGCCTGTGGTACATTCAGTAAGGTCTTAGGATGCCCTGGCGTGTTCAGCTCTGAAACTCATACACCTGGCTTTGAATCCTGGCTTTACCACCTTAAGATTAAATCAGTTTGAGCTTGGATTTCTTCGTCTGAGAAATGGGATTATACCCAGCCCAAAGAATTCTTTTGAGGAATAAACAGGTGACTAATAAAAACTACATTACTGAGTATTTGCTACATGCAGGGTGGGGTGCTAAGTCCTCAAAACAAATCTGCGTAGATACTATCATCCCCAGTTCATAGGTGAGGCTGCTGCGGCCAGCTACGCTGAGGCCAGAATTCAGAGTCCCACCGCTGGACTGCAGAGGCCAGCTCGGCACCCCTCCCTTTACCGCCCAGCGGCTGCTCTGCTCCTCGGGACGGCACTGCGTCCACCTGGCACGGACTCAGGAAACGTGGGCAGATTTTCACCCTTCAGCAATCACATGCTTTGCCAAAACAGAATTCTGACTGTATATAAAATCCTGTTGTGTATCTGGAATTGGAAGAAATCTTTTAAGATCACCTGATCCTGCTCTTCGGTTTGAGCAAGTGCCTGCTTAAAAATGATTTCTAGGGCAAATGGCTGTTTTTCTAAGATCAGTCCAGGATCAGATCATCATAACCTCCCTTGGGAGTCCACTTGGGTTATTTTCGGCTGAAATAGTTTCTGTTTAGCTTTTCTCTTGCGTTTTATTTGGGCAGGCAGCAAGCACATGCACATGAGCCTGCCCCAGAGCAGCCCCCGTCCTCCTCCCAACCGTCTGCTCTATATTTGGACGTATTTTTGACACTCCTGATTTAAAACTCTAGAATCTGTTTTCCATTTTACAATTACTATTCAAAGGAAAAAAAAATGTTATGCTAGCTTAACATTTTTTGAGAATTAGGCACTCTGCTAAAAACTTGATGGATTATTTGATTTAATCCTCACAAAGACTCCATACAGTATTTACAAGTAACATTGCGATTTTCCTGATGGAGAAACAGGCACAGAGCCATCAGGTAACTTCCCGAGGGTCGCTGAGCTACGGAGTAGCGTCCAGCCCCTGCTGTCGCTGCCTCTCGGCGTCCACCCTTCCACCTCCCAGCTCCTTTCCTGCTCTGGCCCCTCATGCCAGCCCTTCTTCAGCCTGAGTTCCACTCCAGTTTTCTTGTTTCTAGTTTCTGGTCACACAAGCAAAGTCGTCTGCAAGCGTTTCCCATGGAGTGTCCCCTGCTCTGGAGCGACTGTTCTTACCCCTGGGCTGTGGAATACCAGCAGCCGTACCTTGAACGGATGTCTTTGGACCATGAAGCATTCCTGGTTCTTCCATCCATGCCCCCGGATTTCCGCACTACGTGGATCGGGCCCACCTATCCCCCCGTGATCATGAACCCAGTGGCCTTACTCTCTGCCATACTTTGAGATTATCAAGGACCACAGGATGTGGAAGAGAACCTGCCCCCATTTCCTTGGGGGTTTTGCTGTTCCAGACTGTTAGCACTGGATCACCACAGGTCCCAGCAGGCACCTCAAAGAGAAGCAGCATATTAATTACAGGCCACTAAGAGAGGTCTATGGTGAAGCCAGCTGTTCCCATTTTCGATTTAACAGTTTTTTTCATACTTGTAATGGGGCCAGCAAGACATCAGTTTACAATGAAGCATTTAAATATTTTGCTTAGTGCCTATAAGTGAAAAACCAGAGGCTTAACACAGTGCTTAATAAGAAACGAAAGAACAAGAAACATATAATTTACCTAAAGACCAGGTAAATGCTTTTCGAAATCCTAAGAGAGGATGTATGGAAGAAAATAAGTGGATCTACTCCCCCATCCCCACCCCCTGGCTCCTTTATCCCCTTTGTTACACACACACACACACACACACACACACACACACACACACACACACACACACACACACACATCATTACTGACACAATCAAGGGTCTTAAAGCAGCAACATTTTATCATTCAAATACTCCAGAGTATGGAAAGGATGAATGAAAACAAATGAATTATTCTGTCACTGGATGACTTCAGAGTGACTAGGAAGCTTATAAACACTTTCAGAAACTTGGCCAAATCATGACAAGGCCAAAGGAGGGAGATTCAGCCTCAGGACTGTGAGTCCCACCTCCTTGGAAGAAGGAAAGCACGCTGCAAACTGGACCTGCAAACTGGACAAAAGTCACACTGACACGGCTTCAGAAGTATGTACACATATTAAAGAATATATGAAATGTCTATGCCACCTTTTTGTTTTAAGAAAGGTCTAACTTCTTCAGTCATGATGGATGACGTGCCTGGTTGGCTTTATACCCTGAGAAGCTTAAGATTTTGCATTTATGTCACGAGATTATTTATAGTCACCAAATCAAAATGACATGTGAAAAATGTTAAGTTCATATCAGCTCATGATTCAAAGACAACATTCTCAGGTGTGTGTGGTTAGGAAATAATGACTGTGGCGCTGACAGCATTCTGCCTTTGGCTGCACCACGGTCAACAATGTGCCGTCGTAGGTGTGCGTCTTATGCAACCGTCTACGCCCTTCTGGGGCTCAGGCACAGTTTATCATAGTTCAAGAATTCACCCAGGGGCACCAAGCCAGTCCACAGACAAGCTGGGCACTAGGTGTATGGACATTTCTCCCTATCCTTTCCCACAAAAATCAGAGCCAAGCCCTAATCTGCAAAACATTTAAACAAAGTTTCCCAGCCAATAACAAGAACTTCTCATTTTTTCTCTTACTTTTCTGATCAGCATATACAGAAGTTGACAAGTCCTCGTAGTCATTTGCCCCATGCTTCTTGTTCCTATAACTTTTCAGTTATAAGTCCTGGATACAAAGTGCTTTAAAGCCAAAGCTCATTTTACAAATAAATACTTTCACTAGATTTAAAAATCTATGTAAAGAACTACAAATGGGTTCTCAAAGGCCTGACAAGATGTGTACTTGGCAATACAAACCCTGTGATTATGGTTTGTTTTTTCAATCGCTATGGACATCTGGTCAGGGTGAAAAGCAGAGCTTCAGTCATACTTAACATGGTTCTCTAGGTTCACTTCATCATTAGGACCTTTATTCCAGACCATTTTAATGACAAGTTTCTTTGAATTCCACCCTCCATGCTGCCCTGCTCCTTCTGTAATGTACCATCAAAATGATGATTTTTTTGATGAAGTGTCTTCCTTAGGGCCCCTAGGATTATGGATCAGTGAGATGCACTCCAGAGTCTATTTTTTTCCTTTGATATTGACTGTTTTGCTTTGAGACTAGGAGAGTTTTCATTTTTTAGGTGAGCTCTAAAGCTCTCGGGGCCTTCTGAACTGTTTTTGAAAAGTCAACTTTGGGGATGGCAGGGGCCTGGCCAAGCCTAATGAGGCTGGGTGGGAGTCCTGAAACACTCTCAGCTCAAACCAGGGGAACCAGTTCGGGCGAGCTCACATTCACCTCCCAGTTACGAAGCCCTCTCAGCCTGGCAAGGTTGCCGCTGTTTGAAAGTGGTGGTTAGCTGCTGGGCACAGTTGTAATTTATCTTCTGAATATGGGGACTACAATAAGAAAAGCTGCACAGGAGTAAAAATAATCATTGCTACTAAAAAAGATAAACAGCAATGTCATTCATAAGCACACTGACATGTGGCATTTATGTAGCAATAGGAAGCCATTATCCAGGGACAGTGTCGTTCCCACTGACACGGCATCTTGACTGGATTTGACAGCCCAGCACACAGCCAAGAGAATCGTGGGACTGGAACAGATTTTTTTTTTTAACATTTTCTTTTGCAAATGGGTTGCTACTGGATTGGAGCTTCTGGCTGTCTGTCTTTGGAACAGGAATGCATGAAATGCATACACCTTGTAAGAGTACAACTGATTTCTCACCACCTCTCACACACATTCTCCCACCAGGGACATCCTGGGCATATTCAGAAACCCCCATGTAAAGCATTATGCATCCACTTAGCTTGCTGCTTTGGGGACAAATTATTGTTACTTTCTATCTCCAGGCATCTTACAAGTCATCTTTCAGAGGCAGAATATTGATAATCCATCTACTGGAGGCTATACATCCTGCATTTCTAATGAAAAGAAATGGCATTTTAATGGATTATTGATATAATGATAATAGAACAAACTGTAGGGCACCCAGTGAATGGGACCCTTCTATGGCCACAGCCCTGGTCTCAGCAGAGGGCCCTGGTGTGTTCAATGGACCTATCATGTATCATTCAGTGTGATTTTTGAGGGTTTTTTTTTTAAGTCCTCAAAGTTTAAATGCAAATTATAACATCACATGTTTTGGTTTTTAATGAGTGTTTCTGTTTGGAAGTTAAGGGGGGAAAAAGTTCACTTTCTGCATTGGCTGGAAAAAGAAGACTCCCTTGACTTGAGAACAGCTTGCACATTGCTTAATTCCAGCCAAGAATACACGGAGCATAGACACCTCACTGTGCCCTGACCAAGGGCTGTTTCCTTTCAGATACAGAGATTTTGTGCGTGTGCGGAGCAGATCCTGGCGGCCTGGGAAGGATGGCGTCGGGAGCTGCACAGCAGACACGAGAATAACGCCGTGGCTGCCGTATTCCTGCCCGCAGAGCTTGCTATGTTGCCAAAATGCACTTCATCTCTTGGAAATTCACCTGAAAGTTTTTGATGTTGGCCCTCATTTGCCATAAATACCAGATCCCAAATGAAGCTTTCAACCAGAATCAGTTACGTGACTAACAGAAACTACAGGGTTTGAGGAGAAAAAGTCCTATAAGATTCATGAGCTGGGCGCTACGAAACAACCTGGTCAATTTGAAGGCCTTTTATAAGGGAATTATTTTCAAGAACACAGTAAAGTGGAGCATATTTTTCACTTATTAACCTTGTAAGAGATGACCAGAATCCTCTATGAAGTGTCTACTAGTTAATTTCAAACAAGTAAATAGAACATATGGCTTATTATTCTAAAAGCACTTCCTTGTACAATGAGGGAAAACATGAAGATACAATAAAAAACACAGCGAAAACGACCTTGGCATGACTCACTCACACTGTCTGTCAGGACAGATCAAAATGAGGAACCGGTATTATTCTCATCCTAGCCCACGGGAATCGAGCCAGAGTCAATCAGAAAGTCTCCCTGGGATAACCTGCCTCCTGCCACACCACTACCGCCGCCACTGCGTGACACGCTGACCTGCTTCTATTTCACCAGCCTTCTCTGCAGATCTGGTGCCCAGACTGAGATGCAGGTGGATGGCTCGGATGCTGATGAAAACTGCAGATTTATTTCACGTCCTGAGATACAGATTGCGTAAATGGCAGGGGATCCCAGGAATCTGCACTTTTTCCAAACATCTCAAAAAGGCTCTGGGTTGATGGGGGAGCGGGCTTAGGGACGAGGTGTCGGTTGGTTGGGGGAAAACATCCTGAAGGTAGGCGGCCCCCTTCTGTTAATCTGGTTCATTGGGGCCTGGGTTGTGACAGGGTTGAATTATTCCTTTCTCTTTACTCCTTCCCTTCAGGATATCTAGACTAGAAATATCTTTCTGGGCTCTGCCTTGGAGAAAAAAGGATGTTCGTCTTCACTGCCCAGATTGCATTAGGCCTTCCGTGAAGTCCAAATGTCACTCTAGCACCTGGAGAATTAGGTGAAGGGCCACCTTGAAGTGGTTTGAAATTGTTATAGATGACCTGGCCTTTTGGCTAAAGACCATATTTAGAACACAGTTCTGAAAGGTGGTCTGATGGACTATGTGGCTGGATATGGGAAGCAATAAAAAAATCCCAAGGCCAGGCCCAGCTCCAGACTAATGAAACCAAATCTTTGCAGGCAGGGCCAGGCTCATTTTCTTTCAAGAGTCCCAGTTGATTCTAACATGAAGAAGCACGGCTATAAAGGAGGAACAAACAGAGGGCCCGCAGTCAGAGTGGGAGTGGGAATTCTGGCCCATCAGTGTTTGCTGAATGAGAATGAATGCAGCACTTAACCTCTCAGAGTTCCAGTGTTGTTATCTGTAAGCTGGGGTAAATAACTGTCCCTACCTAGGGTATTGTGGCACATTAAATGAGATAATAGTGGTAATGGACCCAGCCCAGCCTTTAAACTTCACTTTCTATCTGGAATAGCTTTACTCAGTTATGTGCCCTTCATTCTTTTTGAGGATCTAGCCTCCATAGACAATCCTGTATCCTATATTAGCAAACTTTTTAATGTCTACTCTGTGGCAGGTGCAATACTAGGTACCAGGAATGCAGGGATGAAAATAAAGTGAGAAGCTATTAACATCAGCAGCACAAGCCACGGTCCTGCCCTGAGTTGTTTCGTGCTAGACACTCGGCGATGTTCCCCACTGTCGCTGCCCTGCCACCAAAGTTGCCCACACAGGGCCACGGACGTGGGAGGTGTGTGGGGACAGGGTGGCCCTTCCCCTTGTTCCTGGTCTATGTGAGGACTGGGCAAGGGATAGGCCAGCTTTGTCATGATTCGCCCCCATGGAGCTGCTGCTCACGTTCGTTTCAACATCTTTTAACTCCACCATGGTCAAAACCAGATGTAATTTTGTTGACCAGCAAAGGCGAAGTTAAAATGCATCAGAAAGAGCATTACGGTGAGTGCACCAGCGAGGGGAGCTGAAGCTGACCTGGCCTTGAGCGACCCCACACACACTGCCCGAGCGTCCATCTCCCTCCGTATTTCCCCCCGCTGAGATGAAGGCTGAGCATACGTGTTTGCCACACGACACTTAACAAGAGATGAGCGACAAAACTCAGAACAGACAACTGATCAGAGGTCGGTGGTGACGTGTTACGCCAAAGTGACAAAAATGTGCTTCTAAGTCTACACTACAAAATGTAAACTGGATTTTCTCTTGAGAATTTAGATGAGCAAATGTGTAGGAATAAAATTATATTTAGGCTTAATACAGGGGGCACACTACGTCCTGAAGCAGGCCTATTTATCCTATGTGTTAGTTTTCTTACTACTTCACTGGGTACTCACTCAAATCCCGTTGGATTGTTTACTGGTTTATTGTCTGTCCCTCCTCCCTGCCGCATGTAAGCTACAGAGAGCAGGGACTTTTGACGGCCAGCATATGCCCTGGCTGGTGGGGGAGCACAGAGTAAATCTGCTGAACGAATGAAAGAACATGACAGGGAAAACTACAGCCTCTGTAGTATGGCTACATTTTTCTTTGAATTATGCTCTAAGACAAGACTTTATGGGTGAGGCTACTTTAAAGGCAAGGCCAATTTTGTTCCCAAGTGGCAAAGGAAGTTTGCAGAAGCTACTGAAGGACTGGCTTTCAGCACTAAACAGAAAATCTAGTTCCATCATTTAACAACAAAAAAAAGTCTTTTGAAGCTGGTTTCATTTACTCTTTGCCTATATATAACTGAAGAGCAATTTTGGAAAAGCAGTATTGGAAGATGAAAAGAAGAGACAGAAGAGGAAAATTTCCCCTATCACCCTCGAGAAACTTTCCATTTTTCATTTGCCACGTGCTTTTCCTTTTAAATCCCTCCGTTAACTAATATTCTTTTTTAAAAGATCAACCAGTCTTACCAATCAAAGCTGTTCCCCGTGAGTGAGACTGTCCTCATTTTGTGCGTTTTCATAGGCATGTTTACGGGAGAACACACTCTCTCCTCCGTTTGTGCTGAGACCGAGTATCTCAGGTTGACCTCCGCTCATCTATACCCCCGATAACCTACTCTGTGATTCTTTTTTAAACGCTGATCTGAAGAGCAGGTTACGATCAAAAGCCTTCCCTTCAGAGCCCTGCAGTAATCTGGAGAGAAAGCTCAGTGAGATGTTTGGCAGAAAGGATGCATTCTTTTCTGGCGTTTTTGTCGGGATTCTGAACGGGGGCCTGCCATGAGAACACTGCTGGGCTCATGCCTGGCGACTGGAGTGTGACATCGGAACCGTGAAATCATAAAGTCACAGCAGTGAATCCCCACCCTGACACGGGATGACAGAAAACTCCCAAGGCTGCTACGACCCAGACACAGAAACCCACACATGAGGACCCAGTCGTCCTGAGTCATCCCTCTGCGCTGCGTTCTCCTGCCTTTCCAGTCAGGGCGCTCCATGTAAGCCGTTCCCTAGTGGGTGCACATCCGAGGGTGCAGCACGCCAGAAGCCGGAGCTCAGCAGGCAGGGTGCACATGTTTGGCATCTCCAAATACACCCCCTTGCCCCCACACTGTAAGGCTCAAAGCCATCTCAAGTTTTGCAATTACCTATATATGCCTGTGTGCTTGGTGACGCCACCACTATTTAGGAGACCGATTTAGCATAATCTGCTTATGTGGGAGTTAAGTCCTGTGCTGAGTTTAAAATACACAAAAGCTCAAGCAGTCAGATCAGATGGCTCAGGGGACTGTAACGTGAGATCTTGTCTTTCACCTCTAGGTCGCAGGCTGACAAGCCCTTTCAGCTAAGACTCCAATTTATTGTCACCTGATACGTTTGGTTAATTAGCAGTATCAGCCCACTTCCTGGTTTTAAAAAGTCCACATCTGAATAACCATCAATAAACCTGCTATTTCTATTGTTTTTGTTCTAGGTGATAGTAAAGGATGAAATGGACCTAACTTTGAACTCAGACTTGCATCTGCTTTTGAAGTACAGACTGTGTCTTTAATATCACCCAACAGGGCTAAGCAGATACTGCACAGTGTCAACAGGAGGAGATTCTAAAGAGGCCATATAATTTGGTACCAATCTTAATTACTTATGGCAAATTACTTAGTAACCTAGATTTTTTGTTATCAATGATGTTAATAATGGATACCTTGGATTTTGGAATCAGATAAAATCAGGTCTGTCCTTATAATTTGCAGGCCCCAAGGCTCTTAAGAGTACAAGTGAGGCCACCTCTAGACACTTGCAACTTACGAATCAAGCTAACAGATCAAGCTAAATCAAATGTTCTTCTTTGTATATCCATTTAACATCTTTTTACAGTGGTGATAAGTGTTGCTAGACTCTTCTTGTTTTACTTATTTGATGTATAATTATTGCAGCTCTGAACTGGGGGTTTTTCTTGATGATTTCCATTCAAAGTAGTAACCGGAATTGGAGACTAGGAGGTTCCTCTGAGAGGGCACAGGGTTTATTAGCCTCTGCCTCATAAGCGCCTTCAGAGAGCTGTTTTGCATCTTACACAAAAACATTGGTGAAGACAGGACGTCACTGATGCGCACAGGACTTCGGTTAACTTGAAACCTTCAGTTCTTTCTGCTAAAAAAAACCACCTGCTGAAGGAAGTGAGTAACAATGTGCATGCTGAACCTTGTTGTAAAACGTAAATGTCAACTTGCTTATTGAACTCGGGCTTACAACTCCCCACAACACCCAAAAAACACAAAACAGGAAAAAAAACCAAAAAACAACAGGGCCCACACACAGTGGAAAAGCAGATAACCTTGGTAATTAAAGAAATGAAGATGGAAAGGTATTTTGTTGCGGTGGAATGGACACTGTGATAAAGCCTGAAATATTCACCAAGGAAGAGGCTCCCATAGAGGGACCATTCCTCCTGGTGTTTCACGGAGGCCAGATGGTGAAAATCGGGATCTCTTAGGGAGATCGCAGAGATTCCTATTTTATTGGTGTGGGGCAGGGCCTTGAGCGGCCTTTCAATGCTTCCCAGGTGCCTCTAATGTTTAGCCATGTGGCCCATCGTACCACATTCTGGGGACAATGTTCTAAAGGTGTTCTTTAGCCAAGAGGGTGGTAAATAGAGATAGAATAAAAGATCACCTAAAATATTTCAAAGTGGAGTACAGACTCTTTGCAGGACCCTTGAAATTATAAAGGCATTACATCTTTTAAGATAACTTGTTACAATCAAATTAGTAATTTCACACTACTACCAGTCTCCCCTTGAAATCCTAGAAAACAACACCAAGGAAAAAGCATTTCTCTCCTCTGGGTGAGAGAGGAAGAGGGGAGGGAGACAGGGAATGGTGTCCTAGGGTGAGAAGGATTCAAAGTACCCTAGAATCTAGAGGACTCGAGTTGGAGTTATTTGTAATGCTATGATCACGGGCAACCTACTATCCTAGGACTTATCCCCAGACAGTTGATGTTAACGCAAGAGATTTTCCTAGAAGCTGGAAGGGTCACCCGCCATCTATGGGAGAAGCATGAAAAACTGTATTTTCCCTGTATTTTGACTACTGAAATTTGTGTATGGGTACCATTAAATTGTTGTTGAAATGGACATTTAATTACCAAAAACAAAACAACCCACCCAAACCAAAACCAAACAATCCAAGAGGGAGCAAAACAACACACAGTGGCCAATTCCACACCTAAACCAGGGTCACCTGCTTTAGCAGCAGAAACAGAAGTTACTTCATAAGGCTTGTTTCAGAGAGTCTTGACACATGGTTAAAAACATCTCCTAAGGATAAAGATGTTCTTGGGATGGCTCGGCAGTTCTGTGACAGGCAGGGGCGTTTTAAGATAAAGGACCAGGGGGTGCAGGCGAGAGTCTCTTGAGCATGTAGTCATTCAGGCAAGACTCCAGAAGTGAGGCTGTTTCCATGGTCTAGGAAATGAAGGAAGGGGATCTATTTGGAATTTGGAAGGCAGTTTGAAAAGAAAACAATTGCTGGGTTTGGCAGATGATTAAAGATAAAGGCAATACTATGTGCAGGCACGGGGCCATGGCATGCTTTTCGTAATCACATTTAATCTGCCCAATAACCTTGCAAGAAGACATGTTTGTGCCTGAGAGAAGACAGGCGCTTAGGAATCGACCTATCTGTGGCCAAAGAACTATTAAATGGCAGGGTCAGCATTCAAACCTGGGGCTGATAGGCCCAACCTATTTTTGAGGTTGTCCCCTGCTACTGAGGCTCACTGGTGACAAGGAAGCCTAGGGAAAGACTGAGAAAGGGACATGAACGACTTTATCTTTCCTAACTAAGCTGGTGAAATAGAAATTCAATTTATGATGCCTATGAGTATCAGGTTGGGGGAGGTGTCGGTTTAATTAGATTTTTAAAAATCTGTGGGCTGTTCAGCCCTGTCCAATAGGAATAAAGAGCAAGACACATACATGATTTTGAGTTTTCTAGTGGCCACATTAAAAAAGTAAAAAACAAACAGGTGAAATTAATTATAATGATATATTTTATTTCACGCTATCATTCCAACATGAAATCGATATTAAAAAATTGGTGTTCAGTCTTTAAAATCCAATGCATATTTCACACTTAGAGGGGATTTCAATTTGGGCTGGCCACATTTCAGGTGTTCAGCAGCTGCCCGTGGCTAGTGGCTGCCACGGGACGGTTCGATCCTGAGTACTGAGATCTGTGGAACGCGATTCCCATCTCAGGGTGCGGACAGTGAGGGAGAAAAGCAGACTCCACATGAGACAGTATTCAAGGTCTTTAGTAAGACGAAGCCCCAAAATGGTCCAAGTGGCAAATTATGTGAGAGCGAGGAGCTGAATAAACAGAGCCTCTAACCTTCTCTATTCTACCACTGCCAACAGGCCACGTGATACTGGGGAGAGCACGGGAGGCCAAAACCCCCGGGGGGCCTTAGTCAGAGGGAGGAGACCCACCCAGCTGCAACGGGCCCCAGAAGAAAACCTACTACTTCTGTCAGATGCAAATGGTGTCACTATTAACTTCCCTCCTGTACAGAGTTTAAAAACTGGGCGGAGGCGAGAGGCCATCAGGCCAGACCAGGGAATCGTGCGGCAGCTGATCATCTTCTTTTGACTCATGCATTGTCTGTGGCTGTGCCCCTCAGAATGAACTGTGCATTGCAAGAGGCACAGTGATTTTCTGGGGTTGATGTTGGTATTTAGCAGAAGGTTCACAGGAATGGAAATAAGTATTTTTTTTTTAAATTACACTACTTATACAATGATATTCTTGAGAAATACAGCCATCATGTATATTTCTGGAAGATGGGGACTCAATAATACGAACCAGTGACTGATAGGATGACTCCATTAAAAAATATATAGTTGTTTTTGGATAACTGGCTTAACAGACCCCTATGATTTTTTTGATTTCATTTTGATTGTGGAAATTGAATCTAGAAATTGAGAGGGAAAATACTTCAATTTTACTCTTCTCAACCATCACTTTCTTTCACAAAATAGGTTGTGGAGTGAGATTTAAAAACAAAACAAAACAACAGTCTTCACGCAGTTACGGAGATGACAAGTGATTTTTACGTCAGCGCCAGCTATTTGGGCTGTAAACTACCTGGTACCCGTCGCTTTGTAAAGTGTTCTTAAAAATGCAGTTGGTGCCCTTCTAAAGCCAAGCAGTGTGTTTCTATTTCATCTGAGCAGAAACAAGCGGAGAGACACACGTTTTCCTGACATGGGCCCGTATGAGCTCCTGTCTCCTCCTTGCTCAGCCAGCAGAGCCAGCAGAGATAAAGTCCCTTATAGGATCTGGGCGCAGCCCCCACATCTAGGCAGAGCGAGGAGGGTTGTGCCCAGGGGCAAAGTAAATCGTTTCCTTGGAACTCCTTTAGAAAAGGGTGGGTGGGGTGCATGGGAGGACCTGTCATAAGCAGGAGCATGCACTGCTCGTAATCCACTGTCCCTCTTCACACACTCCTTCCATATTCACTTATCTGCCTTGACCTTAAGCTCTCATAAGTTCCACTGCCCTTCTTTTTTTTTTTCCAAACAAGACTATCTTGGTTTTCTGGACTTTTGCATACTGTTCTAAGTATACTGCTCACCGGTAAGAGTCTCTGATTTTTTTTTCTCTAGTTCACAGATTGGTGTGCCGCGTGACCCCCTATAAAATTCTAAGAACCGGTAAGAAAGTGTATTTTAGAAGAGGACAGAAGAAAGGTAAGGGAAAGGGAGAAGTTGCCATCCTTTCATACTACACGGAGAAATGTGAAGGCCTTTGTGGGGTGCGCTATCACACAGCTCTGCGCCCGCGTGACACCCGCACTGAGCTGTGGGCGTGCTCCGCCTCATAGATCTACAGCCATGTGCAAGAGTGGCCTTGTGAGCAGGGTGGCCCACGCTGCGCCCTCGTGTCCTAGCCCCAGCCACGCACGGCCACGCTGCTATGCTGGTCAAAGGAAAAAGAGTTATATCATCACATACATGTACTTCTGAGCATGACGTTTCCAATTTTCTGATTACCTTGATTCAGGGTATTTGGTGAGGGTGGCCAGGCTGCTGGTGTACATGTGGCCGCCCACGTCAATGTGGACGGGCGCATTGGATTTTGTGAGCTGTGCTGGAGTAGGAATGCCTTGGTTGTTCAGTGGAGATGCAGGAGATCTAGTGATCAGAGGTCTTGACATATTGGGCCGACTGTCCTACGAGAGATAAGCAAGTTTAGACATGCCTTTTTTTCCCCCCAGTGGAGAGAAAGGAAATACATACATCACGCAGAATAAGCCAGTGACTAGTATTGATATTCATTTGACAATAAAATCTGGAAACCCAGCAAGCTCTCACTTTTGTTGTAATATTATAAAAACAAAATATGTAACAAAGAAAAGGAAAACTTCCCATGCTCAGAACCCAGGAGCTGAACTAATGTTCACTTCAAAGCATCCTCAGCCACAATGGCTTATTTTACTAATGAATTCTCGCATTTAACAACTGGCAAATGGCATGGGGAGAACCACCGTTTATTCCAAAGGAAAAGAGAATCAACATGTAAAACCATCCACATCTAAATAAAACACATATGCTTTATCCTCCATTTTGAGCGCTTCCTTATTGGTATACAATTGGAATAAATACAGACTGTTCAGTACTAGTGTTCTAGAAAATATTTTCTTCAATTTCTGTTTTTCAAATCAGGAAGAAGAGAGCCTGACGAGTTTGGCCTTCAGCCCACATACTCAAAGCATCCTTGTAAATAGGCACTACAAGTTTATCAGTCAAGAGACTGAAAAAAAAAATCAACCCACACATCACCCATTTGTTCCCTGCTTTTCCCTCTGTAAGACTGTGGGTCTGGGGACACTTTGAAAAGAATGTACCCTTGTTAAGTATGTGTTTATGAGCCATGAGCTCGCTGCTGTTCTGTAGGCTGGACTCACTGAAGGGACCAAGTTCCCAAGGTGGAGCTGGGGCCCATGTTGAACCCAGGCAAAGGTGTAATGCAAGCGACCAGAACAGAAGGAGTCCATCCCACCGTGGCAGCAAGAACACGCAGAAGGAACTGTCCCCTTGAAGAAATAAAATACTACATCCTTTCCATGGATACGCTATAAATATTTCAAACACCTTCCAAATACGGTTGATTGCTTTTAAATTAGAGCCCAAACCATAGACAAGTCAAGTCAGGTCTCTGGCATTCAAGGAAGGGGTCAAATATTTCGAGTCTGCAATTGAAGAATCAGCCAAAATAGCATTTATGTCTGAATTCTGCAAGACCAATGGCCACAAAAGTATACTTCCAGATTGATAATTTAGCCAGAGATTGTTTTCAAACATGCAAACAATGTATGGCAAAGCCAGTGATAAGGCATAATAAAGGGATTCTGAAAAATGCCTTTGATGGAGATTACAAAGGGGAAGTCATCTAGGGTTTGCACATAAAACCCAGCATGACAAAATATAAATTTGCAAAACAGCATAGATGTTATGATCTGAAACAGCTTTAGGAGTTACCTCGGGCGCAACTGTTAGACTACTTAGCATTAACCACATGTCCAGGCATGAGCACACATGCTTTCTGAAACTCCACATCTACTGTGAACGCAGTGGTGGCGGGGCCTTTACACAAAATGCTGACCATCTGTGTTCCGCTTTTCTCCATGCTGAATTAACCAGAGCCCAGAAACAGTATTAGAAAGAGAGGTAGTGTTTTATTTCTTTAATTGGGTTGGGAATTCCTGGGTGTTTACTTATTGTTCTTTATATGTTCCTGTTTATTTCTAATAATGCAAAATACTAAAAAAACACAAAAGGACACTTGTAACACACAGAGAAAAGAAGTTAATGAGGTATTGGATAGGGGGGAAAAAACTGAAAAACAGATATACATTTGGTAGGAAACATAAAACAGTTAAGGCTTGGAAATACTAGCATTTTAAAATCCAAGTGACAGAAAACACCCTTTTTTCTGTAAAATGTAATCATACGGCCTCTACTTTTAAGAGATACATACTACCTGACTTCCTTTCTGAAAGTGATTTCCTGGCCAGAGACACAGCCCCCCACGCCCGTCCCCTCCCTGCTATGGTCCAGCCCATGGCCACACCGCAGTGTCTGTTAACAGTTTTCCAACTGGCCACATTCTGTACCCTGCCTGAGGGGGCACAGGCGAAAATGAACAGATTTGCAGGGCTAATACTGTAGTTAGACTGTGACCTCATTCAGCACAGCGCTAACACTGAGAGGTCTACACACAGGGAGAAAAAATTAAAGCGTAACTGATGGGTTGAAGGATTCCAGATTTCTTAGAATACATACCATTTACATTGTAAATCATAAATGTATGGATATTGCTAAATTTAAAATTAAACCAGTGTTTCTTCAGCTGGAGGGTGGGGGAGATTAACCCTTAAGGGCAAGGAGAGGGTTTCAGGATGGCTGGGCTCAGGCAGACTGTGGGACAAAGTGTTAGAACTAGTCTTTGGGGGGCCCTCCTAGCTATTCTCTAAGTTCTATCTTTCCATCCAGGAAGCTTTCCCTGTCTTATATGTGTTGCCTGAGTCACGATCACTTCTAAAGCATTACCTGATCTTTGCTAATGGAGTAAAGGGTTTTCATTCAGTATCTCCTGCATTGGTGCAGGCGGAAGGGGCTTTTGCAACCCAGAGGCTGGAGCTGGAGGAGGAAATTCGGGGCTGGGGATCCTCGCTGCTTACAGTGGACACTCACAATCTATTGCATCTGCTCCAGAAGCTTCATTTCACACAACTGTGACCACCCACTTCCCTTGGCAGTGACTGGAGCTGACACTCTCCCCTCTTCACCCAGACACCGAGGCCCTGGATGGAATGCCTGGACGGGCAGCAGCGTTTCCTGACCAGCCTCAGCATGAAGCTGGCGCCCAGGATGGCTGGGCTGGGAGCCGGCAAGAACCTGGGACCTCGGGGACACTGTGGAGACACGGAACCGACCACCCCCTAGCCTCCTAACTCTAGATTTCCTGTTACTTGGCACAGTAAATATCTTTATTTTTAAAGCTAGTTTGTTGGCAAAACAGAAGTAGACTCACAGACACTGAGAAGGGACTGGCGGCTACCATGGGGGAGGAGTTGGGGTTGGTGGTGGGGAGGGTGAGGGGGATAAAGGGGCACAAAAATTCTCAGTCATAATACAAGCTGGTCACAGGGCTGGTGGTACAGCATGGAGAATACAGCCAGCGATTGTGTAACATCCTGCTAGGTTGACAGTAACTACACTAGTCAGGGTGAGGATTCAATAATGTGGGTAACTGTTGAACCACTGTGTTGCATATCTGAAACCAATATAAGATCATATATCAATGATAGTTCAATAACTAAATAAGTTAATGAAGAGACCCAGGTAGCTTATTGGGACCTCTGCTGCCTCCCCATGAGGTTGTCTGGCCTGGAGAGGCTGACCCATGAGGCCCAGAACACCTGCCTGCCGATGGATGGGGCAGAATTTTCTACCATGTGACTGCCACTCTTCAGTTCCTGCCTTCCCCTCTCGTCGCTCACCCACCATCACCTCAGTTTGAATCTGTCTTTCCAGTATTATGTCTGACGACGTGAAAACGAGAAGGCTGAACAGAAGGGGGCTGGCGTCTTGGGGGAGCCGGCATCCCTCCCGGAGGAGCCCTCGGCACCGCGGTGCGGCAAGGCGAGCCACAGAAGGCAATGTCTGGCGAGCCCGCTTCCCAACAGGGTCCTCCCCCAGAAGAGGAGATGCCACCTGCCCAGCAAGTCCCGGCTCTGCCCCTTCCCCACGTGGGCCACTGTCCCTCCCATCCACAATCCTCACTGACCCCTCCTGAGTGCCAGGCTCCGTCCCGAGGGATGCATACAAGGCAGACTGACCCTGGCCTTGCGGGGCTTGCTGTTCGGAGGAAGAGGGACGCCAAGGGACAGCCGCTAACCCCCGGCTGGGGACTGGGGGAGGCATGGAGAGGGTTCCTGGATGACCGTCCGTCTGAGATCCGCCTAATGGGAGCTCACCACACAATGGGGCGCTGCGAGGAGGGTTCCAAGCAGGACCGGCACGCCCCAAAGTGGGAGAGCACGTGGCACATTCTAGAAATTAGAAGTTTGGCATATCGTGAGAATTCTCCCATTTATTTTTTCCCCAAGGTGGAGGGATAATGCTGCAAACAGCAGCTTTTACGGCGATGGTTTGAGAACCACAGAATTAAATGGTAACTTACAACGAAAGAATAACATGAAACCCTTTGGTCTGGAAAAGGGGTCGAGGAAGAGGAAGGCAGCTAACAGCCAGCTTTCTAAACTGCACGGTCTGGCAGAAGTTTCTGCAATAATGGGAACGTTTTGCATCTGCATCTTTCAGCAGTGTGGCCACTCGCCACACAGAGCTGTCTGAGCGCCTGAAACATCGCCAGGGCCACCGAGGAACTGAACGGTTAAATTTTATTTTAATTAATTTCAGCCTTAATGTAGGCAGCCACGTGTGGCTCGCGGTTATCGTGCTGGACAGCACCATGCACATCACTTCAAGTTTCCTTAATAGATGGAAGCCCGAAGCAGGCCACACGGGACCTTAACCCTCATGTTTAACGGAGAAGCAGGGGTACGTCGGAAGCAAATGCAAAAGGCTCACGGCCCCACTACATGTCCACTTCTCTCTCCCCTTCAACACTATTTCTCCCCTCTTCACTGATTTTATGAAAACAGCATGCTGTGTGTGGGGGGGGGGAGGATGGTGCAGTACCTGGGCTCTCGAGGGAATACTGAGCAATGATGCTCGTGCACACAAAGCTGGAGCGAAACCAATCCATGATGACAGCGCGGGGAACCCTGGCCACCGCTGGGGGGCGCTGACTGGAAGGGGTATGAACCAGTCTCATGGAGAGCTGGAAAAATTCTAAGTCTTGATCTGGGTGGTTACATAAGTATCCACGTACATACACTTAAGATTTACTCACTTTAGGTCCTACATACAAAGAAAACAAACCAAAAATGATCTTGGAAAAAACTCACCAATCAAAACACTTTACTGTTCGGAAACTCATTGAAATTTCTGTGAAGTAACACTGCTTTTAAAAGACAAAAAATAAAATCCTTATTATTTCCTCTCACAGGATTCACCAAATCCAACAATACTCTGCCACGAAACAGCCGTCTGACATTTTATTTCTAACTCTTCTTTCCCCCGTTTCTGTCCTGTATGGATTTTCTAGGCGCGCTGATCCGTTTATCTTTAAAGTTGCCACATCCCAGCTGCTTTCACTCTGTGGCTTCCTTGTAGCTCAATCATCCATCTCACCTACACAGCAGAGCAGCAGTGATTTTTTGGAAGGAGAGTCCTTCAAGGGATTTGACTTCAGGCACCTTTCAAAAGAAGCTAATGAAAAATGTTCCTCCTGAAGCTAACCTAGCTGTGTGCTGTTCAAACAGGAGCCTTGGGGCACCCCCTTGAACAAATGAGCTGAAGTTTAAACTGAAAGTTTTAATGACTTTATTTGTTAAGAATGTACGCCTCTGTCTTATGTCACGTTTCACTGTCAAGTTAGACTCTGTTACCTTTCATGGGGAAAAGAAACAGGTTTCTTAGGTATATTTCCAGAAAAGCATGTCAATACTAGAATATGTATCTATATTATTTGATACTGTAATTCATAACATTTGATAGAGCAGCAAAGAAATTTAATCAAAACTTTTCCACAGATTTCAACCTGGGTTTAAAATACATGTATTTATGCATATCACACACACACACACAAACACACAACGTCACTATTATATGGAGTGACTGGAGAATGTTCTGATTAATTTTATTTTCTTCCAGTTGGCTGGCCACTTAGGGTACGCAAACTATAATCAAGGTATCTCAGGCAGGCAAGGACCCTGTAGAATGGAAATCTGTGGTTGCTTTCAGACTGACACAATCCTACTGAACTCACAATAATGGTTCTTGCAGAAAAAAATCACTTTCCTGAGCATAGTTAATACTTAATCATATAAGACAACTCTCAACCATAATGTCAATACATTTTGTAAAAGGCCTCATCTGTTTCTGGATTCAAGTGATATTTATTGGGCTCCTACCATGTGTCAAGCTCTGTGCTCTCTATTGACTTTAACTAAATAGCAGAATGACCCTGAAGAGAAAGAGAAAAAGATATTTTCTTATAATTTCACATGTTAAAAAAAAAAAAGCCCAGCAGTGCTTCAAAATTGATGAGTACTGTATATACATTTAGAGGACAGTTTCCATCAATCTCTGAAGAAAGTAGGGAATGAGGCCAAAAAGCTTTCTGAGCATCCAAATTTAATATCAAATTCTCTATTTGTTATCCATACACGTTCCCTCCAAACTCACAGAACCTACTTACCTTTAATCCATACATTTATAGCATGTGCTCATTGGTCTTCTAGCCCACAGGATAATAGCTAATTAAAAAAATCATCCAAAATTAAATCATCCCCAAATCAAACCCAGACTAGCTTAGATTGGAAAGTATAGAACATATTGAAGAAAGATTTCTGCTAAAAAATACTAAAGAAAACCTTTTAGGGTTAAAACAACTTTCAAAACCTTATATAGCTGGCAAGGTCACCTATATGGAACACCAAGGGTACAGGAGAAAGTGCCCTGGCTTTTGGAATGAAAAAGCCCTTTGTGTGATCTTGGAGAAGTTTTGAAACCTATCAGACTACAGTTTTCTCATCTGTGAGGCAGGGATGAATCTTCCCACCCTACAAAGAAGCACAGCCAGCAGCGGTGAGACATGCTTGTGAAGGTGTATAAGACAGTGCTTGGGACAGAGGGGGACAAAGGAAGTGTCTTTTCCTTTTGCACAAGAAAAATGAAATTTGACAAACCAGTAAGCCGCAGGTCCGAGCAGACTGCTGCGGACCTACTGAGAAGTAAACTATTCGAGGAGGTAAGGTCCACAGGTGAGACAGTGTTTGTTACACTAACAAAGTATTACATTGTGGGTATAGATAAATAAAAAGAAAATACGAGAGAGTTATGTATGTAACAGGATCCTAGTTAGGTGCTTTGAACAAAGTGTATAAAAAGGAGAGAATGAAATCATCCTAGTAGGTTCATAAACAGTTCATGAATGGTACTTGAGCTACTCTGATTTTCCTTTTCAAAATCTTAATTTCACTGATTCCAAAAAAACACAAATAAAACATAGGACGCTTTAAAGCTGTTTCAAAATGACTAGCAACTGTGTTAAATAAATCTGCAATTGCTTCCTAATATGAAATAGTAATCTGAATAACTCTTCGTGCTGCGGGCCGAGAGGAGGGGCTGTGAATACTTATCTATTTTAATGCACAATCTCTGCCAGATACTAAGTGAGTGTTTTCAACTTGCCTTTTTGTTTTATTCTTTTCCAAAATGAAATATGTATCTGAGACGCTCTCGTTAGATCACCAAACTGGGACCATTAAAAGAACAACTATTTGCCAAAATTTCTGTTTTTTTCCCCCAAGGAAAATGAGCTTGAAAAAAAGAGAACATTTTGATAGAATTATGCAGTGTTTATTATAACTGGATTAATTTTTAAATTAGATTTCTTAGATACTTTTTAATGTACTTAAAACATCACAGAGCATCTTTAAATACATTCTATGGCTCAATTATGGATGCCAGTAATTTAAAAAACTTGAAGAGCAGCATACACCGAAAGCAGGTTCTGTAAGAGTTCTGCAGGAAAAGGCCACTGTGGTAAAGATACGTGTATGTACAATGGAATATTCTGGAATTAAACACACCAAAATATTAGTAGGGGTTAGGACTGGGTGAGGATGTTACAGGCAAGTTTTTATTCTTTTGTGCTTATGGCATGAACATTTATTACTTTTGAAATAAAAAAATGATATATTTAAAAGGCTGAAACTTACTGTGCAATTTAATCAATCAGCACATACTCTTTTGGACATTTTTAAATGAAGGACTGAGTAAAGAAATACAGAAATGGAACTGAACTTAGGGATAATGCTTCCTTTCCCTTTACTGTCTTGCCAGAGAGGAAATGTGCGGAACAAAAAATTAAACGGGCCCCCGGTCATGGTAAGCTCATATTTAGCTGACACAGAAGTCCATTTAGTTTGATCCTGAAAGGGGCGGCAGTGTGTGGATTCCACACTCCTGGGAATGGTCTGGTCATCTGTCCCCTCCTACAGAGGCCCTCCGTTCCCAGATCTCAAACACAGTAAGAGCAAGATGATCAAAGTACCGGCACCTCCCTGCCATTCCAGCGGTCAGTGGCCTGCACGCGCTCTCTCGGAAAGACGAGGAAAGAGGCAGAGACGGTTGGCAATGAAACGGTATCTAACACTCACAGAGGGCCTTCTAGTCTGAAATCAGAACCCTCTGCACAATGTTAAGGATTATCACCATTTCACAGAGAAGGAAGTTGACTCTGAGGTCAAGTGGCTTAGCCTATAATTACCTAGTAATGAATTTACTGTGATATTTTACACGCTGGCCATTGTGTATGAGGATAAGGTTACCAGTCTCCAACTCCTAGGCTCTCCAGGCTCTGGCTTTTACAAGAGAAAGCATAGATTTGCCTTGTTCCATCCACATTCTTCCACTCAGTCTGTGCTGGGATGAACACAACTGCCGAGGGGTTAAAAGGATGTTCATTGCGGAAGGCTGGAGCCAGTTGGCCCAGGAAAAGGACTCCTCCCCCTACCACGGACTCTCTATTTTCCCACCACAGAGAACTGGCATTTTACTTACTCCTCTAACTGCTAGTCCTAGACGTTAATTACAGGACACATCTGCCTCTAAATAGACAATAAAGTTGACTTACTGACTTCTTGGATATGGTCGTAAAAATTCCTTGTCCAGCAGTGTCAAAAGCTAAATGTGTTCCTTCTAACCTTAATTGGGTTCCTGGGAGCCTGCTGTTGACTCTTAGACGGCTATTTGCTTGACTTTTTTGCATTAAAAACATCAAAAATTAAGACACACGGGTTTGAAAATATACTCGCTTATTCTCACATAATAGATGTGCTCAAAAAGTTCATTTGCTCACTTGTTCATTCATTTAGAAAACCTTGGCTGGCTATTGTATGTGGTGCCAAGCTAGGGCACTATGGAAACAAACACTTCGGGGACTGAGAGTCTAATTTAGGAATCAGCCATATGCACACGGAATTCCTGATGACAAGAGATCCCCATGGAAATAAAAACATTTCAAATCAAATGATGCTTTAAGTGCTTTGAGAACTAACTGACACTCTCAGGCAAATGATTTTGAGGGCAGACAATACTTCAGTACAGCAAGGAATGTTGGCTTTATGACTGCAGAGTACATTTTTAAGACATGCCTATATTTAGCAATTCCACATTACAAGGATCATACTCCGAACTTTTGACCCAAATACCTCTTAGAGAGGGAACTGATTATAGTACTTCCAACAGGGTTGATGCTGACTTGAGGTTTCTCAACTCAGACACCTTTTCCCAAGGAGCCATGTCACCGATGAGTTACGTGGCCTTGGCAAATGAGTTCATCTCTCATTTCAGTTTTTTCACTCATAATTCACGCAGCTGGATCACCTGGTCTACGGTGCGTTTTTCGGGACCACGGTTTTGCTACTCTGTGATTTCAAAAAGTACAAACCATAGATATTCAAATATCTTAAGGAAGCCAGCCTTTAGGTCAGAAGTGGAATTTGAAATGTCTTTAGAAGAAAGAACTGGTCGTGAAACGAAAGACATTCCGAAAGTATGAGCACAAAATAGGCAGCAGCTAATAACACAGAGAGTTCTTAACAATCAGAGCATTTTCTCTAGCTAATTAGTAAAATTAAATTTAATCACTACAGCTTTTTATTTGCCTTCACTCACAGGAGGAAATGACCAATAAAATATGGTGCTTAATGAGCAGAAGTCCTACTTCAGAGATATTCTTTACTTACCACCATTTTATTGGAGAATACATTGTAAAGGTACATTATTCTAAAATACCAGAGCTCTCTGAAAGCAGCTTATCTGCGGCTCCCTTGCGGAACAGAAAAAAGTTACGTTAGTGATATGAAACAGCCGCTATTTAATAAAGTAAGAATCTCTTATCAGCAGAATCAGTGTCATCTTTTCAAAAAGACATCTGGGTAATAAAAATAAATTAGTAGAAAAACTGGGAGGCAGGTGGGGGTGCGTAGTCTCAGTGTCTACACACCAGAACTAATGGGGGGTGTGCTGTGTTTGATGCACAGGCCAGAGGTCCAGGGGTTTGGCAAAGACACTTCTTACAGATCATATCTATGTAGGAACTTTATCATCAGAAGATGTTGGCTGATTCTCTTCTGGTTGTTTGGGGCATTCTGGTTCTTAGTTATGTTATTCCCATTTGAGCTGCTGGAGGTGAACAAGGGGCTACTCTGAAGGCAGCCACAGCTGGGTCTGCCAGCAGCCAGTGTGGCCGCTGACCAGGGAGGCCCGGCTGTGTCTGCAGCTGAGCGGCTAGCCCTGGCGTGAGCCCAGGACACTTGTTTGTTGGGGCATTTTTGAGGGGACCCTGGTTATACAACTTCCTACTCAGGAGCAGATGGGAGAGGAGATAGCTTAGGAAGAAGGCGCAGGAGCAGGGAGTCTGCAGCCAAGTAGCCAGCCTCCTCAGTGGTTTATGGCAATGAGCTACTCTTTAGTTTTCACGCTGCGAAGGAGACATCTGTGTCCCTGACGAAGCCTCTTAAAATAAGTCCCAACAAGAATAAAAAACAAACCAACTTTTAAAAAGATCAACCTGATTGGCAGGAAAAGTTTGATGCAAAAATGGAAATGCATTAGAAAAAAAACCCTGTACCTGAAATTTACACACATTCCTTTATGCATAGGAGGTAGTTACCTGTGAGGCCCCAGAACCCCAAAGACGTATGAACAATCATAACCCATAAGCCTTCTGAAAGGTCAGAGAGGGAGGAAGGCAAGGCCAATAGTGTTTTTACAAAGAAGGAAAGTGGAGGCAGGCATATTTAGACTAATTGCCCAAGGTTAAAAAAAAAAAAAAGGGAACTTGACCTAAAGCTAGAAGCAAGTATTCTGGGCTCTGAGCTGCATTCTCCGTGTCACGTGTACTGTCTCGGTCTGGGCAATCTGCTAGTTTCTGAGCCATGAGGACTTGAATCTGCCTCACAATCGCCTGTGGCTGCGGATGGCTTCGCCCCGGACCATTTCCGCTCAAAGAAGCGAATGTGCAGCGGAACGCCTGGGGTGTTCTTGAAAGCCCCAGCTTAATTTTATTAGATGGCTATTTTAACCACAAGACCCAGTATATAACGCCATGACAACGGTGGGGGGGTGGGGCAGAGTGAGGTGGGTAAATGCAAATTTGTCTAAGAAAAAAAAGCAGTCAGTGTTGGAGAGGCAGGAAAGAGACAGAAAGCTGACGGAGAAGAGATGAGATGAGAAGGAAGGGCAGAAGGGCAGGAAGTGATGGGTGAGGGAGACGGGAAAGACATTAACGGAAAGGAAAATGCAGGAGAGAGGAGAGAGAAGGAAGTGCATGTGCTGGGGCAGGGGGTGGAACCGACTGGCTTCATCACCTGGGTTTCCGACCACATGTCTGCTCTGCCATCTATGCAGGAGGTCAGTTTCTGATTCCTGCCTACCTGCCAGTAGGGCCTCTTGGCTGTTCCAGAGCAGGACTGACCCAATCCGCTCAGCCAGTAGCCGGGAGAGAGGTCTGGGAGGAGGGCTTAAAGGGTTCTCCAGGTCTTGAATTTGCTATGTCTTCTTGATAACCAATCCAAATGATTCCTCTATGCACTGTTTCCTTCTGAGGATCATGGAGCTGAAGCCTAATTTTTAGAGAATCCCATAGATCCTTGATCCTGGAAAGTTTGCCGGTAAATGAGCTCACAGATAAAGGTTGTAGCCTATAGAGTGGAAGATCACAGGCAACAAATGAAAGCTGACAGGTATGATCAGAATGCAGTCAGGGGGTTATTTTTCCTATCAGTTCTCCGCAGTATTCAATGAAATACTTTTTTATTTTTGCACACAGTAGAAATGAATAAACAGTATGGGTGATAATAAGCAAGTCTATAAGGCTCTACAACTGAGTGGTCTCATCTCCTTCCAGTGAATGACCTCAATGGTTTTTTTCCTCGGGGCAGCGGCCCTCAAACAAAGTGTTACCTACTCACTCCATCTGTCAAATAAAAAGAAAAAAAACCCCCACAATCATGGGGCATTAATAGGCATAAATGTCAATTAAGGAAAAGTTAAAACACTAATGAGCTGGTAGGGATTTTGTGGAAATAAATACGTAATACTTCCCAAGACAGAACCCTGCTTCCATGGTCCACCCAGTGGAAACACCCTTGCTGGGAGGAACTAAGCAGCTCGGGGCTGGCCGAGGAGCCTCCAGGATTAGCAGTCCACACTCTGAGGGCATTGGCACTGCTGAGGTTAAAGAAATGACAAGAAGGTGACCACTCAGCAGTGTGGGGCTGGCTGGGAATCCCTGCAGCTCCGAGGAACAGACTGGGGCAGGTGGGCGGGGCTGGTCTTGACAAGCATCAAACCCAACTGGTAAGTCCAAGTTCCCAGTGATGTGTTTTCACATGTGAAATGGACTCAGCATCCCCCTTGGAAATCAGCCAGACTGCAGGCTCCATGGGGAGAGGAACTGTGTTTTGCTCACTATATATATATAACCCCAGTCTCTAGCACAGAGCCTGGTATCTACTAGGCACTAAATAAACATTTGCTGAATAAATAACTTGACATTGAATTCCAGGAGTGTAGAGGTGGGTACACCTCCCCATCTTTCACCTGCCTTTGCACCGACCTCTTTCTCTTCTCCCCAATAACCATATAAAGTGTTAGAAACCACTTTAGTATAAAGAACAGGAGTGGAAGGGGAAACCCACCACCTAACTCAGGGCTGGAACAGGCAGAAGCCTTCAGGAACGTAAGAGAGCAATACAGGCACACATTATTTACACACGCAGACAGACTGGGAGAACTGCTACGAATAACTTCCATAGACATTTATCCTGTAATAAAAGTAGCAACATTTTAAATGAAGTAAAATATTTTACGGCGTAACGTATGAACTGACAGCCACTGTGTATAAATTCTATTTGGAAAAAGTACTACTAACACATTAGCAATGGTGTACAGAAGCAGAATGGACTCTGGAGCTTTGGGGCCAGAGGGCTGGGCTTCAATCCCAGTTCCATCAAGGGGCTGCCGCGTGATTTAACCACTCTGTGCCTCAGTTTCTCCATTTTTAGGATGGTAACCATGATGCTTTTTATGATTACTGTGAAAAACCAGTAATTGATGTAAAAAAAGTAAAAAGTTATGAAAAGTATTTACCTAGTTCCTAGAATAAAACTCAGAAAAAAATGGAAGCTATTATTTTTAAGGATGGCTTTAAAGATTTTACAAATGTATATTTTTAAAGGATTTAATGATTATTTTAAAGGGATACTTACAAAATACCACACAGCCATTCACTACGTCAGTCACACAGCCATTCTTATTTCTGTCTTCCCTTTACTTTCCAGTGGTTTTGAACTTGCTGTGAAATCCCAGCTTACTTCATACTGCAGAGTATACAGTATATACAAATACCCAGAAACTTAAGCTTTACAAGCTATTTTTTTCTGCTGAGAAAAAATACACATTTTCTGATACACATAATGTATATCAATGAACTTCTGATATTATTAACAACCAAGAATAACAAGTAGTAAATTCATTTTTACTGCTTTTTATACAGCAGTAAATTTACATAGCAGTAAAGTCATTCATTTTGGGCTTTTACTTTATTCTCAAATTTGTTTAAGGACAGCTTCTATCTCAATGAAGACGCTTGGTGAGTGAAAATGTGCCTTTCACAGTTAAGTTAAAATATCACGAATACTCAGAAAACTCCTAAGTCTGATGATGGCCTTAAATAGCCACTGCCTGAAGATTCCCATGTGAACGGAAAAAGCCTCAGAAACGCAGAGCATGATTCTTCTCTGTAGTTCTTAACTATTGCAAAGGATGCAGACCCAGGGATGCGAGAGAGGCTAAAATATTAACTTCTTGTTTCTAAGCTAGTCCAGTTATCTTATGGAAAAGTGTTTTGTTGGAACAAACTAAAAAAAATATTCTAAATCTTTACCTTTGAAAATGAGCTGGCCTTCCAATGGAGATTTTAAAATCAAAGGTAATCAAATGAAATTCGTAATAATGGCACTGAACTTTCTGGCCTGTTTATTAGCACTTGGAGAAGATGATCTGCATATGAATAGTCACTCAATCATTTCTGGAAACTAAGACTCAAAACAAATTCCATCACTGGACTTATTTGATCTCCTAATAATGCACTTGATATCCTGTTTCATATAGCTGGTATGCAGCAATTAAAATGTTAAACAAATTAAGCAGTGATTACCACTTCTCTCTCTAAAGCTATATTCGGCTGCACTAATATAATTTAGTTGGATGCTAATAAAGGAGGTAAGAAATTAGCATACTGGAAATGTAAAAAATAATTGTGGAGAGGGACCGTGGCTGTTCTAGGTAAAAGTCTGCATATTCAGAGCCAATTGCTGCCATTTGTTACTCTTAATTTAAAAACTGGTAAGAAAGCATCAAAATCAATTCAATTCAGTCTTAATGAGACAGCTCTAGCAGGAGCCTATTCACTGTATCTGTTCTAATTAGCATGAGTATGTCCTCAATGTCAAATCAGACAATACGCTTAACTAAATTAATGTTAATCCCCTAACACAGGATCGTATTTGAGTTGGAGGCTCCGAAACAGAATTTGCATATTAATATTTTGATTATGAATAGCAAATGGACCAAGGGCTGGAAAAGAGCTGGTTTGTGATTGTTTCCCAAAAAAGGGAAACTGAGGCTCAGGAGACTTGGAGGCTTGCTCAAGGCCCACAGCTGAGAAGTGCCTGGTAAGCACGTCAAGGCATGTGCCCAGCTATTTTCTCTGCCATCTCCCGAGAGAGAACTGGAATCCCGTGTATCCTTGTAAAACTAAACGGAAAGCAGATGCTACCCACCTCAATTATTGACGCCGATTAGTATTTGTTAAGATTCCAAAACAGAGGACCTCAGGTACCCCTGTGGAGGTTATTAAGTGTAATTCTTGCATTTTAATTGCCACATTGCCACATAAGCTGAAATTACTACCTCTTCAAGATTGAAATGAAGACAGCTCAGAGATTTAGTTTAAGGTGGATGTCAACATATGCTAATTGACCTTAACTCACATGTATTTCAAAAGTGATATGAAGGATAAGGGTTGAGGAACATTTGACAAATTAGAACAAAAAAACTGCTAAAAAGACGGGGTCAGCCAATTCTACACTTAAATGTTTAGTATGTCCCAAACCAGAAACTGTAACATAAGAAACTTTCAATTTGTGCTTATCAACGTTTACTCCAGTCTGGCCCTGGAAATACCGACATGGGTGAGAAGAGTCTCCATTTTGAGCTGGTACGACATTAAAATATCTCCGGGTCGGGCTGGCCTCCCCCGTTTTAATGTCCTAAAGGCTGGAGGTGTGAGCAGCTGGGCTCAAGCGCTCCTGGACCGCACCTTCTCCTTAAAGCAAGAAGCTGAACTCCTACGTTTGTTCCCATGGAGCCTTTTCTTTTCAGAGGAAAGTTTACACTTTCGTCACAGAGAAAAAGCAGAAAAAGGCAGTGCTGCTAAGTGGGTGGGCAAGGGGAACAGGGCCACCCCCTCTCTGCCAGGGCACCCTTCCTGGAGGGCCACCAGGGCCCTGAAGCGTGAAGAGTTGGCCTGGACCAGCGCTGCAGCGCAGTAGCCTTGGGCCCGCTAAGGGCGCATGCCAGGTAGCACTTAGGGACCCTGAAAGAGCGCTGGGCACTCGCCACTCAGCATCTCACAGGCACGATCTCATCTGACCTTCCCAATGACCTCGCGACACATCACGAAAAACACCATTACAGCATACGCCAGGGTTCTGAAGCTCTAATCTGGGAGAAAGTTCAACTTCCCTCAACTAAACCCACGTTCCAGGTAGCCATAACCAATGACTTTAAAAAAATACCCTACGAAACTGCCTCTTTTAGAAATGAGGAAAAGAACACTTACCTCACAAGGCTGATCTGAGATTAAATGAGGGTATAAAGTGTCTAATATAGGACTGCGGGGCACAGTAAGGAGCTAATAAATGTTTTTTTAAAAAGATCTATCAAAATTGTGCTCCATCTAGCTATAGAATTCTAAGGTTTGGATTTACAGTTATTAAAAATTTCTACACAAGATTCCTGAGGATTAATGGTTCGCTTTAAAAGCAGACATGAGTGGGGGGGACTTGATGAAGGGGTAGTTTAATAACCATAATATTGCACATATAATTGTAGATTAATGATACCAAAATAAATTATATTAAAAAAAAACCAGACATGAGCAAAAACTCCAGCACAGAAGAAGATATATATATATTACATAATTTCATTTATATGAAATGCTGGAAAAGGTACAATTGCAAGGAGTCTGCAGTGGCAGGAAGCAGACCAGTGGTTGCCAGGGGGTAGAGGGGCTGGCTGGGAGGCTGGGAGGAAACTTTGTAGGATGATGCAAATGACCTTCACCTTGATTGGGGTGGTGGTTACATAAGTGAATCATTTGTCAAAACTTACCGACTTGTACACATAAAATGGAATAAAATGGATGCATTTTCTGTATGTCAATCACCTTCAAAAAGGTCATTAAAATAAATAGTTCTAAGGAAAAAAAAGCGAGCACAAATGTTGTAACTGGGTGTTTAACCAGACCTCTTTTCTCTTGCATGTCCTCCTTGGGACTGACCTACTGTACTGTGTCCCCCACATATTCATATGCTAGAAATTCTAACCCCCAGTACCTCAGAATGTGGCCTTATTTGGAAATACGGTTGTAGATGTAATTGTTAAGATGAGGTCAGTCTGGAGCAGGGTGGGCCTTAATCCAATATGACTGGTGTCCTTAGAAAAAGGGGAAAACTGAACAGAGGAGAGCCCCATGTGAACAAGAAGGCAGATATCAGGGTGAGAGGACTATAAGCCATGGGATGCCAAAGACGGCTGGCCAACTTCCAGGGGCAAGGAGACAGGCATGAATGCGTGCTCCCTTGGCCCCCAGGAGCCAAAGCCTCTGACACCTGATCTTGGACTTCTAGCCTACAGAACTGCGAGACAATAAATTTCTGTTGCTTAAGCCACTTTGTTTGTGGCACTTTGTTATCAAAGTCCTGGGAAACCAATAGGATAGGGTATTTTTATTTCTTGTTACATTAGGATTGGATAGATTAGCCAACTGTAGCTTTCTTAAGTTTAATCAATCTTGATGGTATCTATCCCCCAAAGAGTCTACTGGACTATTCCTGAACAGCAGACCTGTGTGGGGCTCATGAAACTAGTAATAAAAGTGTTTTCTGAGCACTTACTATGTTTCGGACACTGTGCTGAGTGCTTTAGTTGAGGCAAGTCATTTAATCTCTGCAATGACTATAAAGTAAGAATTAATATAATGTCATTTTCAGATAGGGAAACTGATGCTTACAAAGGTTAAACCCTTTGGCCAAGTCAGAATGCCAGTAAGCGGCTGAGACCTACAGTAGACTTCAGGCACCTCCCAGGGCACTGCATGACCCGCTCCAGGAACCCCAGAGGGGTACTGATGACTGACACCCCTGTGGGTAACTCTGGCAGTTTCTGTACTGGAGAAAAAAATTGCTTTTAAAAAGTACACATAAACATACAGAGGTTATCTTCTTTCTTAAGTTCCTCACAAATTACCTTTTCTCTTGGTGATGCTGTAGACTTGTATCTCCCAAAATGTTACAAGAAATAGTGGTAGATTTTACCTGGCAGGGGAAGCCAGCGAGTTAATAATCACATACATTTGAAAAACACTGAGTTAAACAGGTTTCTCTACATAGCCCTTCCAAAATAACGGCATTATTCTCCATACTTACTGGACCCAGGAATCCTACACTTTTCAGTACCTGTTATTATAGGTCCACTGCTTCCCCTTGCTGACTTTGGGGAAAGTTACTTAACTTTCTGTTTGAACTTGCTGTGGGATACAGCTATGACAAGACATTTTATCTATAAAATGTAGATAATGATCAATGTTTCACTATCTCGAAGGGTTGTTGTAAGGGTCAAATTAGGTAATATTATATGAAAGGACCTTAAATCTGAAAAGTTATAAACCTAAGGCAAGCCTTGTGCGGTATGAAAATCCCACTGTTGGACACGGTTTTGGAGTCTGGAGAAACAGGGGTGGAGAACCTCCTTGAACCTATTAGTGCTGAGCTCTGCTCACGTAAGCAAAGCTTCTAGCAGACTGGAAAAAGCAGTATGTGGAACGAGGATTACGGTTTAGGTGACTGCACACGAATAGCTGGTGCTATTCATAACCACACGGGGCTCTTGAGCCTGAGAACTCTCTCTAGACATCTAACCCGACCAGTGTCAGCGTGGCTCCGCACAGAGAACAGACTAGAATCCGCGGTCCAGGAACACCTTGAATGAACAGGACTTATGGGTGGGAGTGGCAGTGGAAACAACAGTGGAGGAAGGGCGCTATTAACTCAGGAGTTTCTCAACTGTTACCCCAGTGGCTTCTAATGCCCATGCCCTGAGCCCACCTGCGTGGGCAGCCCCCAGATGCCTGCTCAGGAGGTGCTCCCAGGAGCTGGCCTGTGGCGAGGCACTCACTCTAACAACTGGATCTCAATGCTGACCCCACCTGTGCAAACTGCCTGCCTTCCAGCAGGAGGGCTGCCTGTCACCGGGGACAGCTCGGGGACCTTGTTCACTCTTCCTCATGGGCCACACTGGCCTGCTGGGGATGCCAAGGTGAAAGAGCGCACCAGCAGCCCAACCACCTTCAGGCTCTGGTGAGAGAGATAAGAAAAGATTCCGAAAGGTGTCCCTGGAGTATACCAAATGAGCCTAGTCAAGGTCCTGTTTTATTTCCCAAACATTCTGTCTCTACAGATAGAATTAGCTCCATTTAACTCTACATATGACTTAAATTTTTTCCCTTAGCAATGATTTGTATTATTTGTGAGTCTCCAGATTCACTCATGTTCAGGAATCAGTCCAAACCTGGGGGCAGCTGTCATACACCTAAACATTTAAAAAAGCTCTACCTTGCAAACATCATAAAGGATCACACAGTATGTTTGCATACACGTATTACATGTCTGAATCCGTAAGAATGCATATGAGAAAATATAACGTGGTTGTCGTTGTCTCTAGGGAGGAAAATGGGAACAGAGTTAGAGGAGGAGGCAAGGTCATTTTTCATGGTATATTTTAAATTTCTAACATGTACATGTGTTGAATTATAAAACATCTTTTAAATTAAAAAAGACCTAAAGGCACAAACCCACATATGCCCTTCCAGACTTATTTATTAGAACCACAACTTTTACTCTTCCGCAAACAAAATGCCTTGATCTCACTGTTTATTAAGTACTGGCTGGATAAACTCCACCCAAACAGATCCTCTGGAAAGAATGCCGACTGTGAAAAGAGTTCATTTCCCTAAAAAAATCTCTCTCCTAAAAAAAAAAAAATCCACCAAAGCCATCCGGCGGCCTCCAGACCCTGCCTTTGATAAGCCTGGCAATGAGCAGAATTATCCAAACACCGTTTAAAATCTTGGCTCATTTTTCACAAGGCAACTAACTCTTTTTCTACCAGAAAGAACATTCCGGGAGGCCTGGGGGGTGAGGAGTCAGAGGAGGGTAGTTAACGTGCCCCTGTGCTTCGGCGTGCCAGGCCTTGTGCTAAGGGGGGGCAGACACCTCTGGTGAGGCAGGTAGAGCCTGTATTGCTACCTTGCCGATCAACTCTATTTACAAAGTTAAATACCTGCATCAGGCCTCAGAGGAACCTCAGCACGCATGCTCTGGTATGTGTTGCAACCTGCTTGGTGTCTGGAGCTGAATCCTGGGACATGGACACCTATGAGCCGCTGCCACAGCTCCCTATCTGGGTTCAGACAACTGTTCCACCTCATTGCCTTGTATCCCAGACTTAAACGGAACTACCTTGGTATTTCCCAAAGACTTCCCAAAACTTTTGCAGGAGCTGCTCACTCTGCCTGGACCACTCTTCCCAGAGTGGTCCCCTTCGTGCCTCTGAGTTTTCTTTCCTGAACGCCCATCTAAGTAGCCCCACAACCACCCGCCCTGTCCCCTCATTTCCATTTTCTGTAGAACACTTAATACTATATGATATTTTGTTGTTATTGCCTATTTCCTTTTTTTGTCCCCCTAGAATATAAACTCCAAACAGGCAGGACCCTTATCCATCTGGGAGACAACTGTCATTTCGAGAGCCTACAACAGCTGTTTCACAAGAGCAGTGGAGAGATAAGCAACTTATTCTGATACCTCTAAGCCCTCATCCTCCAGGGCGAGGTCCTCAAATTTACACAATCCTAGAGGCAGAACACCAGTCTTAAGCATCATTTTCCTCTGGGTGAAAAAAAAAAATCTAAGAATGCAGAAAATTGTGAGTTAGTTGAATAGAGAAGAGATCAGCAAGTAGCCATCCTTGCCATTTCTGGGCACCGGGGGACACCTGGAGGGAGACCATCTCCCCTGCACAGTCTCCCTGGGCTTCAATTCACCAACTTCAGGAAATCGGGGGGCTCCTTCCAGGCTTATGAGGCTGTGGCCTCAACCGTGTTCCAAACAGTGGTCAACACATCCCTGCGGAGATGCAGGGTTATTTCAGGTGGTAGGTGCATGGCTATTTTGTTTCTAAATAACTTTAAAGCGTATTTCAGCAAGTATTAGAAAACATAGCTAGCACATCAAGCCTGTGATTTTTGTGGCTTTATCACTTGGGGTGAGTGTAAAATTGTTAACAGAAAAGTACAAGGTAAATATGAATACTGGCAAAACGAGAAGGAACGAAGCAAGACTTGCTTCACTCCTCTCTCCCTCAAGGCATCCAAAGGATGCCGGAACCTGAGGAGACACTGGGTCAAAACTTGGTCATGGACAACACTTATGTGTGGATAAAGCTTAACATGGAGGGGCCCCTCCCTGAAAAACTGGTATTTTTAGTCCAATCTGCCCTGCACATTTTGGGATTTTCAAACTGCTGAATTTCACATTACCAGTTTTTCTAGGTTTTAAAGCAACATACTTTTGGTTCAGGTAGCGATAAATACAAAGCAGAGCCCTGAACCTAAGGCTTTAACTTGGTAACCCCAAACTACCTCTCTCTTTCTTTTAAGGTCCCTGCCTGCGAACATTGTTGTCAGTACATTTAAGAAACCCCAGCTCCTCCTCCCCGGCCTTTATAGCACAGAAATCTTTGCAATACACAGGAGAGACCCAGAACATGCCCTGAGCCAACTGCCCAGAAGCAATGTGGGAGGCCAGGGTCGAGGGTGGCTCTGCCCTCTCGCTCTGCACCAAACAGGGTAAAGATGCTTCGGCGGAAATGTTAGCTACACCGCAACTTAAAAGGTGGCAGAGGGGTACACTTACAGAGAAGCATAAAGCTGAAATTAGATGTTTTGTTGCTTTAAAGTCATAATTCCAGGTCAGTAAGTGAAATTTTCTTTTGTGTACAAAAGTACTCAAACCCAAACAAAGCCATGATTAAGGTTCCTTTAAGATCTTTAGCAAGGAGAAACTGAAAAACAAAATTTTAAGTTTAGGCGGAAGAGGATTACTGCAAACAAAACAGTTTAGTGAAGGGGAGGGAGATGTGTAGATGGTACACTGAGGAGTTTTAGGGCCCTGGAATGACTCTGCATGACACTGCAATTGGGTGGCTACATACCTTTGTGCATTTGGCAAAGCCCATACAATAAGCCCTAAAGTAAACTTTGGAGTTGGGGTGCTAAGGAGGTGTCAATGTAGGGGTGTCAGTTTGGACAATGTCCCGCTGTGGTGGGCAATGCTGATGGGGGGGGGCTGTACCTGTGTGGGGACAGAGGGTGTGTATGGGCACTCCCTGAGTTTCCCCCTCAGTTTCGTTGGGAACCTAAAACTGCCCTAAAAAGTGAACTTAAAAATAAATAAATAAAATAAAAATGAAAATTACCTCTGTTGCTAATGATGGTAATTTTCTTTTTTCAGAAAAGCCAGCAAATAGAAGCCTATCTTTTTTCTTTATGAACATCTACTTTACTCGGGCTCGACTCAGCCTGAAGTCTAGAAATGTCTCTCTGCATAATGCCAAGACACTTAAGATCAGGTAAAGTGATGCCGAGGAGAGCCTGTCTACATTCCCAGGAATTCAAGACCCGGCACGCTGGTTGCACAAAATGCAGTCTGAGAAACAGTTTGAGACAATGTTCCTATTTTATCTAGCTTGCAATAAAATGGGCCCCAACCTTGGACTTGATCCTCCACTTTGTCACTGACTCGAATGAAATACAAAGAATGTTCGAGTTCTCCTCCCTCTACGTGGGAGGACTGAGGTGAATGAGGATGGCCCTTCGGGTGGGGAGCCTGGATCCTTTGCCGACCAGGAGTCCTGACTCCCTGGGGAGCACGGTGGGGGGGGGGGGACACAGAAGGAGGGGAGGGGGGCCCTGGGGGCCTCCCAGCCCCGGGAGATGGAGCCATTGTGTCCTCTAAGTCTCACCTGGGTCAGTCTCTTCCTTCCATGATTTTAGAAAAGTACTTAAAATATAATGAAACAACCCAAATCAGTCACCCCACCTGTTCTCCAGATGCTACCTTCCTCTTGCTCTCCATGGACCCCTTCCTGTCGGCATGTGATCATGTCCAGGTCTTTCCGTCTTACAAATATACAACTACCCCCCAGGACCCCCAGCTTGTCTGCAGTCCCCACCTCCCTGAGCTCTGCTCTCCTGGGCCCTCCAGGATGGCATCTGCCCACTGTCCCTAGCTGTGCAAGATGCCGGATGCTCTATAGGGAAGACAGATGACATACACAGTGGTTTCATCTTACTCGAATCTCAAGTCCACTGTGCCTCTCCCCCACCTCTGGCCTCTCTTGTGGCTGTATGCCAGCAGCCCCTTCTCTGCCCTGCCTCCGAATATTCAGCTTTCCTGGGGTCCTCTTCTATTCTCCCACTATAATTTCTTTCCTAGCAAAATAATCCACCCCAAGTGGCTTCAATTTTCATCTACGAAATAAATGACTGACTCCCCAATTTTAACCTCGAGCTCATATTTTTGTCTCCTTACTCATCTGTCATTCCCACTTGGCTGTCCCATGAGCCTCTCAAAGTCAACACCTCAAAGCAGAACTCCTCCTATTCCACAAACTCCTCCTGCAGCAGCCTGTTTCCGTATGCAGGACCACCATCCACCTTGCCCACTCCGTGAGCTCCGTCTGCCCTCATAGCCACCCATGGATGCTACTTCCCAAATACCTCAGAAACATCGACTGCTTCTTCTCCCCACACCCAGCACTACTATCTTAGTTCTTAAGGCGCCATCATCTTTACCCTCTGCAAACCGTGGTCCCCTCCCCGCCCTGCCCCCATCTCTCAACTGAAGAGAACTTGGTTTAAAAAAAAGGCAAGTTAGACCCTGTCCTCCACTGTGTAAAACTCTTCGGTAATTGCCAGATCATAAGATGGGGTGTGACTTCTAACACGGCCGAGCTGCCGTAAGTCCCTGCTGAACTTCAGTGTTCTGTCTCACCACCTCCCCATCATTCTCTATGCCCAAAGCCTACAGACTTCTTTTCTGTTCTGGAATATTCCATGCTCTTCCCTGTCTCAGGGCCTTTGCACGTGCACTTCCCTCTGTCTACCATCTCTCAGATTGAATTCCTTCTTCCCAGCCCTCTGCATACCCTTGAGGTGAAAACAAAGAGTGCAGCCCAAGAGAGTAAGAACCAAGAAAAAGGAAAAACAGGTAGATGTATATGCTTTTATTCATTTTACTTTGCCTTCTTGGGCCACATTCTTTAAATTTAAAAGAAAATAGAACCCAAGGAAGTTGGGCCTAAACCAGAACAGACATACATTCCCAAACGGTTCCAGTAACTCTGAGAGTACTCACTTTACTTCCTATAGCTGTGAACCACAAAGAGGCACCCGCAGTTCATGATCAAATCTCGTAAAAGTAAAATGGGATTAGTGACAGCAGTCATTGGTGTTTCCTAATATGGTAAATGACACATCTGAATATTAGCAGAATTAATACTAGGAGAGCGAGAAGGGGCTAAGCAACCGCAAAACCCCAAATTCAAGGTGGCCGGCTGTACCAGACAGCCACAGACAGCTCAGAAAAAGGAGCTCTTGCCCCTGAACCCAAACTAGAACACTGGCCCCACTGAAGTTGGAGTTCTGTCCCTAGAAAGTCTCAGTTCTGCACTGCCAACTCTTTAATTTGAGCAAATACTATACACCAGATGATTCTGGGAAATCAAATGCATACCTTTACACAAGGGTTTCTCTTGGTTGCTACGGGGGTGGAGGTTGAGCCAGGGAAAGGCAGAGGAGAAAAGGAGTGGGTGGGGAAACGGAAAGAGAGGAGAGTCCGCCCAGGTGTGAGGCAGAGAGGTGGCCATCGGCCCGGCGTCCAAAGCAATGAAGAGGCTGAAGTCCAGGTCTGGTGACGTGGGGACTTTGCCACCTTGGTCCTGCCTCTGCCTCATTCCGAGAGGGCTCAGCCTCGCCAGCCAGACCCACACCTCTATCACCACAGCACCGCCACCACATTGAACTTGGCTGGTGATTTACTTGGGTTTGTGTGATTCCCACTGTGTGCCCAGAAATCAACAGAAGAGAATGAATTAAACTTGGAACATACACAGTAGAGAACGTGACTAAAACTTGAGGAGCACTGTCTTAATCGTGGACTCCTCAGAGCACAGCACGGCAGCAGGCACACAGTAGGTGGGCAACAAATTCTTAAGGAAAGCTGGGGTTTTTTTTCTTTATGTGCTACTGGAGGAGCTTTTTATTTCTAATCTTCACAGCTAAAGAATTTTTTTTCATTTTTTCAAACTAGGTAAAATATTAAGATCCTTTCTGCTCAGGGCTATGGTGCAAAGTTGATAAATTGACCTTAACGTATTAATAGAAACAATTTTTATTCATTGCTACAAATACTTTTGAGCACCTAAAATGTGCCAACAATCCTGTGCCAGGCACTGGGAATAAAGAGGGTGCAAAAGAGGCAGTGTGCCAGGAATGGACCTTATTAAAGGGTAGAATAAATAAAAATCATGAAAATATTAACTGTTACTCTTAAAAATATCCAACCAGTATTTTTTGAAGGGCTACTCTGCATACAGCAAATAAAAGATAAAATAACCTAGATCAACAGGAAATTTCAAATACAGTTGAATTAAGTCAGATGTATTGTCCAGCACATCACGTTAAGTTGAATATTATAAAAAAGATACACACACACATGTCCTTAAAACATATAAATCCCAACCAGATATGGCAAGAGACACTATTGAGTATACCAAGGTATGTTTAACTTTAAACAGGCTGACCTGATACTGGAATTCACATCAAGGACAAATGAGGGTTTCCCTCAGTGTAGTTAAACTTTGATCTAATTTACAAACATCTGATTTGTAAAAATTTGATATGCAAACATTTTTGCCAGGACAGTCACAGGTTCTTAGGGGGAAGGCCTTCTAGAGGTCACATGACCAAGGTTTTCTGTAACAGCTCCCACTGAAGAGGGCTTCTGGTAAATTGGTTAAGGGGAGTTAGTCCGATACAATTTAGCTTTAATGAGCAGCTGGGCGCTGACTGATTTCATACCCCCAACGCTAATCCCACGATTCTTCAGTATCACAGATACAAGCTAAGTATGTCACTATGTTAATATTTTCCTTTGATTCCATCAATACCACCTTAGCTGCTTTCTCTTATGGGAGAGAGTAAAAAAGCACAGATTTCCTGACCACCTCTTCAGAGAGGGTTTGGGGAAGTGTGTGACCAAAGGAAAAAATACCTCGCTCCGCATCTCGTGCAGTGTTTGACAGCATTCGAGAACATGCCCTGGGTGAGAATCAATGGAAGGAAGTCAGCAGCAATCACATGGGAGAGGTTACACATAACCCGCAAGTGAGAGGGGGCTTTGCCCACCAGGAATGAGTATGACCCCAATTTCTGGGTCTAGATTAGACTCTGCTACTCCATCCTCCCGAGCCTCCTGCTCTGCACCTTACCTAACAAGCAGAGGCGGCCAGATGTGTTACGCACTCTACATTCTTCGGCACTAGGCTGACGTCCGATGATATGTGCAGTTTACCCATCCCTGCCCTGATACTGTGATTCATGAAACTCTCTGATGTGGCTCATCTAACAGTGACTGCCTTTACCTGTAAGAGTGGACGAGGTCAGTCACAGCTCCCCCTGCTTTGGGTTCACGCAGAGCCTCACCTGTGACAGGTGAGCATGAGTGGTCGGCGGGTGTGGCTTGCCTCTGTAAGGGTGGGACCCAACTGATGGACAAGATGGCACTTCAGGAGGAGGGAGCAGCCACCCAGTCACTTCTGTCTGTTTTGATGATAGTTCTGCTACGTTTTAATGTCTGTCACTCCCACTCGAATGTCAAGTCCGTAAGAAATGACAGTTTGTTCTTTTTGAGATGGCACATGGCAGGTGCTCAACAAATACCTGTCGAATGAATGGACAGGCACAGCATCCTGGGTTTTCCAATTACTACGTGTCCTTCAGGGGGCGGGATACTTAGGGTCTCTAGGTCATAAGATTGTTCGAGGATTAGATGGAGTAAGGTGCACCGAGTATTTCCAGTAGCATGTTACACACACATTAGCTACTGGATCGATCGTTGGGCTGATTCTTCGGGAATGTGATGTGCAGCCCCTCTACCAAGCAATGCACTGGAGGCTCACAATCTGACTGCAATTCACACCTCAGGATACCAATGATATTTACTGCATAGTATTTCATTTCTAAGTACGTTGGCGTAAACTGAATTAAGACTAAATGTGAATTAATTTTGATGACGTGTCAATTGAGCATTTTGTTTGCCATAGGAAAAGACAGTTAAGAGAGTGACATAATCTCTCTCAAATTAGCACTTTAACAGAGTGCCACTGTTCTGTGTAATACATTGCCACAAAGTTTCATATTCTTTATTGTATCTGGATGAGATCTTTCTGCTGTGAAGTGGTCATGAGAAAAAATTTTAAACTATTATTAAAAAGAAACAGACCCTGCAATTTACCATATGGTCATATGTATTGTTTGTAATGATAAAAGTTCAAAAGATCCTAGGTTCCACATTCTATGTGATTAAGATACCGGTTTCTTCAAACACATTTAGAATATGCTTTAGAATTTAGAATATTTGACAATGTATTATAACATTCTAATGAAAACTATGAATGAAAAGAGGTCAATTTCTATTAAATCATTGCTGGTACTTAGGAAAAAATCAAATTGTAAAACTATTTTTTAATGACATGGATAGTTTTATTGGACACTTAACATGTATATTGTCAATCCTTGTAAGTCATTTCAACTTCTGTTTAAAATCTACTTAAAAGTTAGTTCACAATTAATCCTCCAAACATTTTATATAAAGTTTATTTAAACTATCCTCTTCATGATATAAGTGAGAGAATAAAAGCTTGAAGATTTCATTTTATTTCTGTATTTTAGTGACTTCCACACTGGCTCAAATGGATAATTTAATATCCATCTTTCGCTAAACTTTGCAGTTTTATTATTTGCCTTTTGATCATCAGTAGTTAATTACCATAGATGTGGGTTCTCCAACTTTGCATATTTCCATTCTTTCACCTATGTTTATAAATACTTTGTGATTTTTTTTGGATTCTCTTAGTTTTAAAAGAGAATATTGAGGATCAGCTGTAAATTGCCTACAATCCCTCAACTTTTCCTCTAGCTTATCAATGATCTCTAGCCAAGAGAGTATTTTAAAAAAAGTAATCACTTAATATCAAAATACGAACAGCATTCTTCAATGAACTAGAGCAAATAGTTAGAAAATTCATATGGAACCACAGAAGACCCCAAATAGCCAAAGCAATCCTGAGAAGGAAGAATAAAGTGGGGGGAATGATGCTCCCTGACTTTAAGCTCTACTACAAAGCCACAGTACTCAAGACATTTTGGTACTGGCACAAGAACAGACCCATAGACCAGTGGAACAGAATAGAGAGCCCAGATATAGACCCAAGCACATATGGTTAATTAATATATGATAAAGGAGCCATGGGTATACAATGGGGAAATGACAGCCTCTTTAACAGCTGGTGTTGGCAAAACTGGACAGCTACATGCAAGAGAATGAAACTGGATTATTGTCTAACCCCATACACAAAAGTAAACTCAAAATGGATCAAAGACCTGAATGTAAGTCATGAAACCATAAAACTCTTAGAAAAAAACATAGGCAAAAATCTCTTGAGCAACTTCTTTATAAACATATCTACCCAGGCAAGGGAAACAAAAGCAAAAATAAACAAGTGGGACTATATCAAACTAAAAAGCTTCTGTACAGCAAAGGACACCATCAATAGAACAAAAAGATATCCTACAGTATGAGAGAATATATTCATAAATGACATATCCGATAAGGGACTGACATCCGAATTATATAAAGAGATCACGCACCTCAACAAACAAAATGCAAATAAGCCAATTAAAAAATGGGCAGAGGAGCCGAACAGACATTTCTCCAAAGAAGAAATTCAGACGGCCAACAGGCACATGAAAAGATGCTCCACATCGCTAATCATCAGGGAAATGCAAATTAAAACCACAATGAGATATCACTTCACACCAGTTAGGATGCCTGCCATCCAAAACACAAACAACAACAAATGTTGGAGAAAGCGGAACCCTCCTACACTGCTGGTGGGACTGCAAATTAGTTCAACCATTGTGGAAAGCAGTATGGAGGTTCCTCAAAAAACTCAAAATAGAAATACCATTTGACCCAGAAATTCCACTCCTAGGAATTTACCCTAAGAATGCAGCAGCCCAGTTTGAAAAAGACATATGCACCCCTATGTTTATCACAGCACTATTTACAATAGCCAAGAAATGGAAGCAACCTGAGTGTCCATCAGTAGATGAATGGATAAAGAAGATGTGGTATATATACACAATGGAATATTATTCAGCCATAAGCCATTTCCAACAACAGGGATGGAGCTAGAGGGTATTATGCTCAGTGAAATAAGCCAGGCGGAGAAAGACAAGTATCAAATGATTTCACTCATCTGTGGAGTATAAGAACAAAGAAAAAACTGAAAGAACAAAACAGCAGCAGACTCACAGAACCCCAGAATGGACTAACAGTTACCAAAGGGAAAGGGACTGGGGAAAATCGGTGGGAAGGGAGGGAAAAGGGGGAAAAAAGGGTATTACGATGAGCACACATAATGGGGGGGTATATGAGGAAGGCAGTATAACACAGAGAAGACATGTAGTGATTCTATAGCATCTTACTACACAGATGGACAGTAACTGTAATGGGGTATGTGGTGGGACTTGATAATAGGGGGAGTCTAGTAACCATAATACTGTTCATGTAATTGTACATCAATAATAGCAAAATAAAAAAATAATAAATAAAAATAAAAAGCTACAAAAAAAAAAAGCAATCAGTTACTGAGCACTTACTTACCATGGGCTTTTCCTACCCCTGACGGTAGTGTTCCCATCATCCCCGCCTAACAGATGAGAAGCTAACTAACTTGCCATTCAGGTTAATTATTCTCATAACTAACCTGGTATATCCTGTGGTAAGTTAATTGGAACTAATGGTGGTTTTGCTCCAAACTTCCTATAAGGCTGCAGGTGCTCAGCGACATACCTCCCTTTCCCTTTTTATTTTACTGTGTCTTTTCCTCCTTTTGTTCCTGTGCCACCAATGTGTCCTTTACCTCTTGTATTATCTATTGTCACCAACGAAAGGGCTACACGTCTGTGGTTGTCCCTTCCCAAAGATGGTCCTGCAGTGAGAAGTCAGGTGACCCCGGGATGACAGAATCCGTCTCACTTGCCTGTTCCGGCTGGACAAGAACTCCTGCCAAGAGCAGCTGGCGGAGGGGGGGCCTCCACGGGAAGGCCTGTCATCAGGCGCCAGGAGGTAAAATAAACCCTTGCTCCATAAAGCGCCTTAGTATTATTAAACATTTTCTATTTGTGAGGCACTTTATAGTCATTTTTATTGGTTCTTTTTACTAGCCCTAACTTTGCATCAGAACTGTGTCCACTTTTTCTTCTAATCAAGCTCTCTAAGTGAAGCAGAAAAGACTGAGTCCCTGTGGAGCAAGTAAGGGAGGGGACAGCCACCCGCAGAGCCCCCCGTGAGGGGCAGACCCAGTGGGCAGCCGGCTGGCCCTCAGCCCCTGTTGAGGCCTCCCAGGGGAGCTCGACTTTGTATTAAGAAAAGATCTCCCATCAATCTGACTACAGCTTCCAGCCGGTGACTTCTCGAGTGTGAGCTGACATTTGGAAGACTGCACCCGTTCTGTTTCACCCTAATCCAGAATGTTCCCTTCATGTTCTTGAAACTCCCAAAGCACCAAAGTCACATTCAGATTCTTTCAGTTTGTGAAAGACACATCCATCCACAGAACTGTGCTTCAGTGTCCTTTTCTTTTATAACTCTAGCTGTAAATTACAGCTGAAAAAGGACCACTGTACAAGAGGCCTGGACCTGGAGTTGGAATGGACTTTTTCTGCTTCTCCATAGCAAGGTGAACTGGAGAAACAGTTCTCTCGGAGGGTCAGTTTCTCTCATCTGCACAATGGGAATCATTACAGTTCCTCTCCTCCCTCTCCAGTTTCCTTATACCATCGGTATAGAGCATCACAGCAGTTATCCCACAGTCAGTTTATTCTTCAGGTTATTGGTCTGCTTCCCCAAGGAGACTGTGAGTAAGTCCTCCAGGGGCAAGGATATTACCTGTGTCCCCACCACCCATCTAACCCAGTACCTGACACTAGGACATACCCTACGGAGCTTCCTCAGAAGGACATCACATGCAAGAAAGCCCTCTGCAAGCTGTAAAGCACTGTTCACATCTGCCTTAGTAACTGATTATTCATTGTAGGGTCCCACAGTCCCCAGATTGTGAAAGAAAGAATGCTGGGTACCAAAGGAGCCGTCTTTCAGTGATTACAAAGGCTGTAATTAAAATGTAAACGGACACAGGACCAGTTCTGAATTTCTTTGGATTATTGCACAAATACTCAGCCTTAAAATATGTGCATTAATAGCAGGGTGAACATTTAGAAGGGATGATGTGTAGTGGAATGCGGCCACTTGCTTCACGCTGGGACATCTAAAATAGTAGTATTTTCAAAGTGTGAGAGCAAAGAAAAGGCTGAGGTTTTTGATATGGTGAGATTTTATTTTTTCCGAATTTTTACATTCTCCTTCCACACTTTTAAGGCTTAAATATTTAGTCTTTCAGTTTGGATGGGCCACCTTCGGTCCCATTTCTTAGACAACAGTACACACCAGTTACTCCACAGAGTTTACTTGTGAACAGTCATTAATTGAGGTAAGACCCTCTCCTCCCTCACCAACCAGTCCTCCTTTTGACTTGCCCTAGATATGGTCTTTCAAAGTTTCTCCAGTGTCCTAACAATTTCTTCCTTATTCCTTACCACCAAATTCCTACCCTTGGATACACTAAATGCTCAATAAATGCTTTTATCAATGGATCCTTTTCTCAGCGCTTTTCCAAATAACATTCTGCTGCACCTTGACTTTTCTCTTCTTAGTATCATCACTCAGCCCAAGAGGTGGTTCTAAAAAACAACACTAGAGATAGTAATTAAATGCTGGGACAGGATCTATGATTCCATGACTCTCCTCCTAGGTTTAAAAAAAAAAAAAAGCAACAACTTGAGAAACACACCTGTAACTTGACCAATCTTCCTCCCCCTTGTAAATGGCCCAGAGGACAGTGAAGCGACTTGCATTATGAATATCCTACCATTTATTTATGAAAATTGAACATGTGAATGAACACCCACTTCGGAAGGAAAGAAACTGAAGCTAGGAAGATCGGTTTTCTGATATTCTTTATAGTATATACTTTTATTTAGGTCTATGTGTTTCTACAGCAACATGTTTTTAAAATGCTACCTCAATCCACTGAAAAATAAACATTCTGCAAATCTTTTTTTTTTTTCTGGAGTAAAAAGCAGTGAGAGATATTTGTTCAAGATGGAAGAAAATATCTAAAATCATTTAGATATAATTTTGTGGGAATGTCACAGAACAGAAGCCAACATCACAGATGAGCTGGCTCATAAAACCGATTATTATATTTATTAATTATTAATTAGTGGAATTAATAAAATTCTAAACCATGAAATCCTGTAAGGACTATGGTGGCTGAATACTGTGAATAATTGAAGGGCAAACTAAATTAGGGGAAATAAATCCATGCACTAGCATATCAGTAATTTCTATTTTATAAGAGCACTTTGTCAAACTAAAAACAAGTCACAAGAGGTCATTAATTAGTCAGCAACATTGCATCAAAATACCAACCAATTATTCTGATTCCACAGTCCACTGAAAACATGCATTAGTATATCTCAACTTTCAAGTGGAACTTCTGATCTATATTTTCCTGAAGACAGAAGTCAAATATTAGAAAATCATAGTCCAGTGCAAATACCGTGTACAAAGGATCTAGCCAAATACAGACCCTACTTCTGGGATACTGTTATTGTTCAAATGACCTTCACAGTGTTTTAAGAACCCCAGTATTATGACTGCTTCCCTAATCCAAAACCATTCCAAATAAAATCTAATCTCTTGTAAAAAGCTATCTCACTCTAAGCCAACTTCTGCGAATCCAGTGGAACTTGGGCACCCATGACGCCCACCGGAGAGCTCCTCCTACCCACTCTAGCACCTGAAGGTGTGAAGAGACATGGGGAGAGTCCACAGCACACACCTAGAAGGCGCAGAGAGAAATTCTGTCTGGGCCATGGCACGTGCAAAGCTTAAAGAAAAACAGGGGAGAGAAAAACGGGTTTTGGGGTAAGGCACCCACATGCATGGGCTTTCTGAGGTAAGAGAGAGAGGGAGGAAGGCCCGGGGGAGCCAGATGCGCCCTGAGGTGTCGCCCCCTACAGGAGACCTGCTGGCCCCTGTGTATGGACGCTCCACAAGAAAGGCCTGGCACAGCCCCAGAACAAGCTATTTCCAAGAGAAAAGCTGCGACTTCAACATTAACATCAGCATTTTTCAAATGCAAATCATTCTGCGCTCAGATGACAAAATGACAGAAAATGTTCAGAGGCCTCATGCTTTACGCACTTTTCAAACAGTAACTCATTTACCACTGGCCAACCTATGAGGTGGGAATCCCACCCTCCCCATCGGACTCGGGAAACTGAGCACAGGGCAGTTCTGGGCAGAGCTGAGATCTGGCTCTGGGGTCCGGCCCCGTAGTCTGTCCTTAACCACTGTGTGACAAGGCTTCTTCAAGGAGGCTGTTACATTCTCAGACCCGCCAGAAGCTGGGGACCACGCACGGCAAAACAGAAGCGTGTCACACGCTGGAAATACTCTTTTGTGTTCTCTGCTTTCTTTGCCCCCTTTATTGTAACAAGTTTTCTCTTAATTGCTCTGGGAAAGCAACTAAGGCAATGATAGGGCTCTAAGGCCATTTTCTCTTTGTAAAATTCTTCCATTTGAACAGTTGATAAGAATTTTGGAATCAAAAGATCGTGGATTGAAAAGTAGAGACTCTGGAATCGGGCAGGCCTGGATTCAAATCCCAATAGTTACTCACCAGGTGTTAGGCCTTAAGTTATGGTTATGAGTTTCAAGACTCTGCAAAGAGGGGCTCTGCAGGCTCTGCAAGTGAAATGGGAGCTTCACAGCCCCTGTGGTCTCCCCAGGCCCTCCTGCCTGCACCTGGCCCCATGGCTGACCCAGAACAGCTAGGAAGCTAGGAATGGCAAAGTAGCTCGCATTCCTAAGTGAGAGTCCTTAAAAACCACATGGAAACAAACCCTAAAGTTTAGGTATCACAACTCATCCACAAGTTCGAGAAACTTGTCTCCAACACTTATTTCTCAGACTTAATAGCAAAATGGAGGACTTCCTCAGGTATGAAATTTTTATCTAGACACACATATGTGTGTGTCTGTATCTATATAAACATATTATTTATAAACATTTTGTCTAAACAGAGGGGTGGCAGGGAAATCTACAAATACTAAATTAGAATATATACACACACATATATAGTGCACTTACTAGCTTGGTCGCTGGCGTTACGTTGGAGAGCGCCCAAATGCGAGCTGGTGCTATAAACACAGTTTGATTTTCCTTGTGTTAAGAGAGGAAGGATGGGGACTGACCGGTGAGATACCTGCCTGAACTGGGTTCACCTGGACTGAGGACCTAAAGTAAAACTAGAAACTGATGATAACAAGCTTCCAAACTAGTCCTGACATTCGAATTCAGTGACCATATTACTCACAAAGGCAGAGACATTTATCTCTGTCATCCTTAGCATTCCATTCCGAATTCCACCCCTTTTTTCCTAGAAGCCTACGACCTAATGCTCTCTTAAATCTGTCAGCCCTTTCAGGTAGCACATTTTTACCTACTTCCTCAGTGACCGAACGACTGGATCAAAACGCCTATCTTCCAGGGTTCACAGCCGGGCGAAAACAGTAATTCAAGGTGCGAGTGAGTCTAGAAGCTCCCAGGCAAGGTTTGCATTATAAAGATGATTTGCAAATGTCCACTTTAGGCAGAGAATGAGCTGGTGATGTGGGAATGAATAGCTGGGCTGCTCTAGAAGGGCCTCAGTCCTCTCTCTCAAGGTCTCCCCCATGTTCCCTGAGTTTTCTAGGGTCACTAAATGGGCTCAGCAGGGGAAACCATTCCCATCCTCACACTGCTCCTTCAGCGTGGGGAGCACACTTTCCCTGCACCCCACATGTTAAAAACAACCATCCTCACTGCCTGGAGGGCCAGCGGGAGCTCAACTGTGTGCAATCACTAAATTCAGCAATCACAAATCTCAGAACGTAGTTTCCAGAAAAAGGAAGTTCCCACTGGGGTTCCGAAAGCAGCCTGGGAGCAAACTTCTGTGATGACAGCTCCAACTAAAGCTCGGGCGCTCTGGACTTACCATACTGTAACATAGCTCCTACTTCCACTATTTTTGGAAATTGTTACCCCAAACTTGGACCCATTTTAGGATAGGATATGAATTAAAAAATATCAGTCACTAATGAAAGTTTGCAGTCATATATAAATGCATCTTTTTTTAGGGAGAAACAAAGGGCTCCATCAGGTTGTTAAAGCTGAAAGGAAGGAAGTACGACTGTAAAGAAAGCGAAGAGAAGGACATAGGGAATTACTGCAAACCCGAAACACATCTAAATAGGTCGGGCCTGTAGTCCCGGTGGCTGTACTGTGATCTGCTGTCTAGTTTACAGCCATGAACGTGAGGTACTACAGCCTCACATGCGGGTTTCTGCAGCAAGAGATCTCAAACGGCTTAAACACTCAGTTATTTGAACTCGACACAATTCAGAGCCCATCCTCTCTCGACAATAGCAGGCAAAGAGAAACTTCTACAAACCTGAAACCCCAAAGAGCCGGACACTTTGTAGAACCTAAAACATCCGAAGTTCACCTGTTTCCACGTCGATGTTCATGTATGAAGCGAAGAATCACTTCAGGTGGAAGTCCACTAACTTGTCCACCCTCTGCGAACCTGTACGGAGGGCAAGGATTGACTCTTGCTCCTCCAGGCAGCCCGCAGCAGGTAGAAAGGGGCTCGGTTAACCACGGCTGAACTGAATTCAGTGCCTCAGGACACCACCAAGGTTAACTTAAAAAGTTTGCCAGTGCAGTGTTTCAAATCCAAACGCTGCATTTTCCTTCGTTTCAGCTTATCAAGGTCAACCGATATCCCTTTTGGACCAATTAATTCCCATGACTCTGTCCCTTACTGAAATTGCCCAATGAGGTCTTTAAAAAGACCTATGCTCCTAGCAATATAATGCTGTGAATGAGAAAATAAACTAAGTCTTAGAAATGAAAGTTCCAGTGTATGACAGACCCACAAATGACTAATTTACATTTGGTCACAAGATTTTCAATACATGTAACCACACAGCAACTCCTCTATTAATTTTGCTTTTGAAAGGAAAAGACAGTAAGACTCCACAAGGTAAAGTGAAACTGAACTCTTTCTTAAGTAACTTAAGTGGGGATTCATCTGGCCTAGGCCACAGTGAGAACCTATCTACTGGTCTCACATAAAACTGGGGGTCCAATTAGAAGAAGGGGCTCTTCTTGCTTGAAATCTATTTGCAATGGATGGCCTTTTAGGTGACATTTGTTTGGGGAGCCAGATTTTAAAGTCAAGGTGATACAAAGATTTAAGTTTTAGATGAGTGGGATTCACTTTCTCAGTTGGCAGCAAATACTCCTTTCTTTATTTCCTGGATCAGACTTTAATAGGTAGTGGGCTGACATATATGTGAGTTTATATCAATTTTAAATAACACACCTGCATGCTGACTCCAATATTAATACACAAGGGTAAAAATATAGATTTCTTTCCCAAAACACTGAGTACATCACCTTTTAACTTTATTTTGATCTGGTTTTAATACCTAATGAGGCCAAAATCTTGCCAATGAGATTACTTGCCAATTGGAAAATGGATTGATTCATAAAGAGTGCTGGTACAAAAGCCAAACTAGGAGTTGCTCAGTAATTGTTTCCCAAACAAACGAAGAAAGTCACATGCTTACGGTGATGACATTTAGTGTCTCCACCAAGTTGAACTCCCCATAAAGGAGAGCAAGAATCCTGCAGAAGAAAGAGGAACGTGGCCACAAACTAATGTCAAAAAATCAGGGAAATGTCCACTTTAAACAAGGCAGTTAATCCTAATAGTTCCAGGTAACCATGGCAAAAAACTCTTGTTACAATCACTATAGCTGTGGAACACACTACTCCTTTCATGTTTATAGAAGTTTGAGTCCATCTTTAAGAAAGCGTAGTCCCTCCCACCTAGTCACCAAGTCCACAAGTCTTGAATTTAGTCTCCAAATTCAAAATCAGACTTCATGATGATTTCAGTAATACATAAACTGCATCAAATATTCTTGCTCCCTTCCCCCTTACAGCATCTGAATGAAAACTGGATCTCCAGTGCTATCAGCATCTCACTCCTCAAAGGCAACTCAAAGGCTGTGTGAGCCCCCAGGGGGCTTGTCTGATTTTCAGCTGGGAAACTTCAAAGACTGACTCTGGGCCCTAGTGAAGACTGAAAGAGAAACAGCGGACATGCTCCACCAACTCCAAAATCTTTCTGCTAATACATTTCCTACTTACAGAATTCCTTAAAGTTTATTTAAGGAAAGTTTATTAAAAATTAATTTCTGCAGATAATCTAGGTTAGGGTCAAGCAGGTGCAACCAAAGACACCTTACACCTTTGTCACAAGCTTACCAACGCTTCTAAATGGATTTTAGGAAGCTAATTTTCATATTTTTGTTTGGTACTGGATAGAGGCAGTCTATAAAAACTTTAGTAACAAAAATGATATTTACAATCTACATTCCTATTAGTATTCTTTTTTGTGTAAATGATAAAGGCTAAAGTTACAAATCTCTGTCGTCCAGCTAAGCTAAAGTCCTGTTCTCTGAGGCAGGAAAAATGCTGTGTTTCTCTACAGACAGAACAGCTCTGAAGATGTAGGATAGGCCACACTAAACCTTTTAACATGTACCATGCCATCTCTACTAGTAGCTAGGAAGCCACACCAGTAACTCAATCATCTTAGATCACAACTCACAGTGGGGAAAACGGAACTAAAACCACCCTTTACTTTGAACACAGACCATCAAGAGACTTAAAGAGTAAATTGGTAAATCACAAACACCACAACCTCCCCCCAAACAGCAAATCCTAGGCATGACATAGGAATAAAAATCACAAATCTGTAACTGTTAATCCCTGAATGCATTCCGTTTTCAACCAGTCTCATAAATGACACTCACAAACACCCTCAAGAAGTAAAAAGAGGAAAATGTATTTAAAGCAACTCTCAGTTTTTGAGAAACTTGCAGTTAGAAGCGAAGCAGAGCGTGAGGTGGCGACTGTTATCAAGAAGTCCACAGTAATATCGGTTAACGGGGGAATTCAGTGGGATCCCACCTGATGAGGGTTGGTCAGTATTACAGTTAGACAGTCTATATCGATAATTAAGTAATAATGGAGCTGGAGGATTAATGACCAGCTCGGGGAGCCGACCACCTAAAGCACTGCCTTGGGCCAGTAACCCCAGCCAGTCATTCATCTCCAGTAAATGCCTGGACATGGATCCTCATAGTGATTTTAGTAAATACAAGAGGAAAAAGTTTAATATCAGCTTTCTACTTAAACATTCGTTTCATACTTAGAAGACTCAGATTTCATAAAGTGAGTTCTACAGGAGTTACTAAAGGGTCCCCTTAAACTTCTTAATGCTGATCTAAAAAAAATTAACATTAGGAGAAAGGTATTAAGTATGTGCAAAGATAACAACTTTTGTAGTTTTTTAACTACACAGGACTTAGCTAAGATAAGGTTTGAGGGCCATAATAATGATATAACTATCAAATGGACACTCAAATCTGTATTTAACTTGGGAGTTGCCTGACAACAACTCAAGAAAAATAAAGAATCAGTATTCAGGTTTATGGATCTGATTTATCTCACTCAGTTGAAATAAAAGATCTTGACAGAGGGACTGCATTTCTTAGAATACAACAAAACCAACTTAACAGCCCCCACCCCAAACCCAGTCTTCTGTGGATCTTAAGTCATAATTCTATATAACACTGGTGTCAAGAAACCAGCAGACAGGTGCCAGGAAACAAAGTGTTTCATTATTGTTCCAAACAGATACAGACTTTAATAAACTGTCTTAGGCTTTTAACTCACAATTAATCAGATGCTAATCCAAACCAGGACATATAAGGGTTTTAATTTATCAGAAGAATGTGAACATTTATATTTGCTTTCAAAGAAAAGGCAATCCCAAACTCTCCAAAGAAGAGGAAGGTTTCTCCTCTCTACCCTTACAACTGCCTCAAACAACCTCCTGGGCTGTCAGCAAAGTACTACTTAGGCTAGCAGTACAGAAAGACACATAGCCTGCAGGTCTTGTGTATTTTAGAGAACTTTGGTGTTTATATTACCATTTACAGCCCCTTTCTCAGTTGGCCTTGAGGCTTGCTGATTAGCTGGTAAACGTTTGAAAGGGTCAGTTTGTCCAGAACTGGAATTTCCACTTTGGAAAAAGCACAGAGGTACCTGACATCTGTTCCTTGAAGGGACTGCACTACACCTCCAGACTTGGAGCTGAAATTCTGCTAGATGGCAAGTAAGTCAAAGTAAAACCTCCGGGAGCTACTCCTGCCTGCAGAACAGAGCAAGACCTCTGGTTTCTGACTCCTAGAGAAGAGTATCCAAAAGGTGAATATAATTTTAACAAGACCAATATATTCCTCTAGGAAAAGTAGTCACACAGGAAGCATCCACTTAAGCTCACAGTCTCCACCTGGAACTTGGTACTGATTTAAATAATTTTAATGTTAAAACAGTTTCTGATCTTTCGGGAGAACATTGAAGCCAGAGAGGTGAACTGGTCTGCCCAAGGTGGCTCAGCTTCTCCACTATCAGTCTGGCTTTGGTGTTCTGCCACACTACCATGCTTGGTTATCTATAGCCTAAGCTTCTCTGCCCCCTCCATGGTGACCTCCAGGGGGCCAGGTAACAGCAGCAATGTTTCGGTGCCCAAAGTGCTGGGCACCACAGGACCTGGGGCTGGGCTGGGGGTGCGGAGACCCTTTCCTCCTAATGATAAGTCTACAGAGTGATTTCAGTTCATGGAAACTACACCAAAACGTCACTTAACATTCAACTACATGTTACAGTATACATGGGCAGGCCAATGCCAGTCTCTCCCCTGCTCACCCCCTTACAGGAAGTGGGATTGGTATGTTTTCTTTTTAATAGTTTATAACTGTTTTTCTGCCATCTTAAGGTACAGCGAATGTGTATTATCATATTTAATGGTTACTTTATTCATAATTATTTTAAGTAACTGCTTCCTTTGTAGGTACAGTTTTCCTGCACTCGTTGACTTATAAAACTCGGGCATTCAAGCATTCAGTGGAGAGAAGCCTTGAGAGTTGAGCTAACCTTTTGTTTGCACTTTGAGGTTTTTAGTCTTACTGCCCAGCGGTGATGGTTAGGTAGCCTGCCCTTTCACATCTTTTAAGGTTAGGTGTAAACTTTCCTGAAAAGCACCGAGAGAGTTAAGCTTCTACGGGTGAAATCAAATTCTATTCAGTATATTTGCTACTTTTTCAAACATCCCCCCAACCCAGACCTGCACTGGCTGAGTCCCGAAGTTGTCCCAGAGAAACATTTCATGCACAGAGGTTGGTTTGGTTACCTGGGTGGGGGAAACAATACCAGGTGAAACTACTGTGGGAGAATGGGTGCTTCTGTGCCCATTGGCTTCTGGAAGAAGAGGCGGGGGGTCGTGTTTCACGGAAACCACCACCACCGCATCCACAGGATCCGAGGGACGGATACACAGTCTTTTGGGGGAAGGAGGGCCGCAGACTTCCCCCGACCCAAACACTGCGTCGTACAGCGCGCGCTTGGGCGCAGCCTCGGATTTCACGTCGGGCCCGACCTGGCTGTCTTTGGGGAGGATATAGGTGTTCCCCAGCGAGGGCGGCTGGGGGCGGTGGTGGTGGGAGTGGTGGCGAGCCGCGCCGTTCAGAGCCTCAGCGTAGCAGCCCTGCGGAGCGGGAGAGCCCAGTTTGGTGCCAATGCCGGCGATGCTGTTGAGCGTGGCGATGGAGACAGCGCCAATGCAGTGGTTGGTGTAGGTCTTGGAGAGCTTGGCCGCCTTGGAGAGCATCTGCATCCTGGTGCCCAGCAAGTTTTTGCCAATGGCTTTGTTCTCGTACCAGGTCACATCGCCCTCGCTGCAGTGGTCCCGGGGCCGCTGGAAGAACGCCTTGCACAGCGGGTTGCGCTTCGACAGGTATTTGACAAAGCTGGCATAGGGGCAGAATTCGGTGCCCGTCTCGTACATACGGGGCAAGTTCTCCTCGTCGCTGCTCTCGGCGCGCTTCTTGCTCCATGACGACGAGCGCGACTTGTGGTAGGGCCCGAGGGACTTAAAGTAGACGAACTTGCGGCCGTCCTCGTCCATGGCCAGCCCAAAAGAGTCCTCCTCCAGCTCGCGCTGGTTCTCGCGGCCGCGCGTACAGAAGTACATGCACGTCTCGAACCAGACCTTGTTGAGCAGCCCGAACGGCGTGTTGGTGCTGAAGACGCTGGAGGTGTAGAGCTTGCGCAGGTCGGCGCGCGTGATGGCTTGCTTCTGCACCACCGGCCCCGCGCCCTGCTCCTCGAGCTTGCGGATGACGGCGGCCAGCGTCAGGTTGGCGCTGCGCAGCTCCGGGTCCTTGGTGAGGTCGAGCGTGCGGCAGTACGGGGGCTCGTTGAGGTAGCGGTTGAGGGAGCTGCGGATGCTGATAAGCGAGGACTTGCTGTAGAGCTGGCCGCTCTTGGAGCGGGCCTCGGCGTAGAAGGAGCGCAGCACGCGGCACAGCGCCCCCTTGTCCATGGTCTCGAAGTCCGGGCTCTGCGCCTTCTCGCTCAGGTACTCCCGGAAGATGCGCACGGCGTAGCGGGTGGCCAGCCGGGTGTTCTCGCTCAGCCGGGCCCGCTCGGGGCGCTGCAGCACGTCGGGGTCCAGCTCGGCGCCGTCTCCGGGCGGCCCGCCGCGGGCCCGGGGCGCCAGCAGTCGCGGCGGCGCCTCGGGCTCCAACGCGGCGCTCTGGTCCATATTGATCATATGGACCGGCTCGGGCTCCAGCTCCTCCCCGGCCGAGTCCTCGGGCTCTAGGGGCTCGTCCCAGTCCAGCCCCATCTCTTCCTCCTCCTCTTCGTCCTCCTCCAGCCCCCCACCTCCGTCCTCCTCCTCCTCGTCCCCCGTTATCTGCACCTCCTGGATCTCGTCCTCCTCCTCCTCTTCCTCCTCCTCCTCGCCCGCGCTGCAGTAGTGCGGGCAGCCGTGGCGACGGCCGCGGCCCCCCGCACCGCGCTCGCCCTCGCCCCGCTCCCCATTGTTCTCGGCGGCGGCGGCGGCGGCGCCGGCGCTGCCGCCCGCGCTGGTGTTACAGTCCCCGCTGCCAGGCATTCTCGCCATATTGCCGTCTCTTTGCCAGTCCTCGGGCAGGGCGCATGCGCTATATTGGACCGCAGCGCTGAGAGCTTTTGTGTTTAATGACCTTCAGCTACCGGGAGGCAAAGCCGGGCTCTTAAAGGAGCCGCGCTCCAATTGTCAGTTCGGAGCGCTCTCGGAGGGGCAGCGGCGCGGAGGGGATGGAGGAGAGGGGGCGGGGTGAGTTAGGGAGAGGGTAAGGACCGAGGCTGGCTGGGACCCTCTTCTGCCCCCACCCCTCTCCCTTCCTAAGAAAACTTTGACGGGGGTGGGGGAAAAAGGGGGAGGGAGAGCTGTCGGTGGGGGTTAAACACTCCCAACTTACCCTCTGGCGGAGTGGCGCGCGGGCCGGGTGGGAGGGCGGGGCGGTCTCGCTTCCCTAAGTAATGCCCGAGGAGCAGTGCCCCTTCCACCGCCCCCTCATCGCCCCCCAGAGCCGGGGGTTTGGGGAGGCCGCTACGCCGGGCGGGCTGCGGGCGCTGCTCCGAGAAGCCCGTGTCTGGGGCCGCCTGGAGCGGAGCGGAGCCGGCAGGTTAATGAGCAGGGTGGAGGAGGCGCGGAGAGGCCCCGCACCCTCTCTGCGCCCGCGGCCAGGGCGCAGCGGGCGAGGCTTGGGAGCGGGATGGGGCTGGCGGCGGCGGCGGCTCCCCCGCCTACTTGCTGGCGGCTAGGCGCGGGGGCCTGGGGCCAGCCGCACGGCTCCCAGCTCCCCTTCCGACTCCTGCAAAGGAACGAAACACGCCCCACGCCAGCCTCATCCCTTTCGACTTTTCCAACAGCCCCTTTTAAGCTGTCATTAAAGACCTGGGGCGCTCCCCGTAGGTCTGGGGCAAGTCCGCGCCGGTCCAGCCAGCCTGGGGAAGGAACCAGAAAGACAGACTGGGAGGGGCAGGTGGTGGGAGGGGAGACGCGGGGAGAGGCGCTCGGGACCCCAGGGACCCCTCCCCACTCGCCCAGGCCACCGCCCTCCCAGCCTCCGAGCAAACTGACACAACTCCCTCTGGCGAGGCGCTCCGCCTAGCTGAGCCAAAGCAGGGCCCGTCCCTAAGGCCCGAAGGGCGGGCGGGCGGAAAAAGTGAACTTGGGTCCCGGCCGCCTCCGCCTCCGCCGCCGCCACAATTCCGGCAGCTCGGATCCCCAGCGCGCTCTCGTTCCAAGTTTGTCAACTGCCATTCGTTCGCCCTCGGGGCTGCGCTGCCTCCGGCGCAGGGGGGCGGGTGCCTCCGAAACTGGAAAGGCGGCCAACGAGCTAGCCAGGTCCCGCTTTCCCATAGGAGATACTGCCCCACTTCCAGCCAAACGCCCGCCCCCGGCGCTCCCAGGCTCCCGGCGCGCCCTCGCGGGGTCGCCTCCCGCTCTCCGGGCCCAGGAGCAACGCCCCCAGAGCCGCCCGAGACACAGGCTGTTTTCTTTTGGCGGCCCAGTGCTGGCCAGCTCCGGATGGCGCAGCATCCTGACTCTTTCCTCCTCCGCCCCCCGGAGTGTCCCCTGGCGTGCCGCCAGCTCAGGGCCCCAGGGGAAGGGGGAGCGCCGGAGTCAGGTCCCAGCAGCGCGACCCCGGGCCGGGCCGGCCCTCCTGTGAGGCAGCCTCTCCAGCTCCTCCAGGGCGTCCTCCGCTTTGCCTCCGAGTCCGAAATCTCGGCGGTTAGGCTGTGGGAGTCGTGTCAATGGCCCGTCCCCCCTCCCGGGCCCTCCGCCTCGGCTTTGAAGGCAGTTTATAATGTTACGCATCAGTGGAAACCCATCCATCAGTTTGCAATTAAGGGGTGGGGGCAGGAGAAACGAAGCCCAGGTCTCCGGGCCGCGTGGGCGTCTAACTGGGAGTCGGCGGTGTCCTCTCCCGCGGTCAGCCCTCGCCCTCTGCGGGCCGCCTCTGCCCTGGACGCCGCGCAGCGTGGGGGAAACCGCGCCAGGCAGGAGCAAGTGAGAGCAAGTCCCTGCCCCGCCGGCCCCCTCCCGCTCCCCGGGAAACACACACTCGCCCCCGCCCTGCCCTCCGCAGGGAGCCATCCCAGGAGGCGAGGATTCCGGAGGTTGCCCCGCTCGGAAAAGGTCCCCGAGGTGCGGCCGGCTTTGTTCAAAAGCGCTGCCCCCGGAAACATGTAGAAAAGTGCGTGTGTGTCCCGGAGCCCAGGGCCAAGTTACTTGCACACGCGGCCCCGCGCGCACGAGCTGGCACACACCAGTGGAACGCGGCTACTTCCGGAGGGCTGGCCCTTTGTCCCGGGATGCTCCCAGGTTTCCCGGCCACGGGGACACTCGGGCGGGGGGTTTCTGCGGCTGACTACTCAGGTGGGCGCCCGGAAACCACCCACCAGGGGCTGCTTCCCTGCGGCCCTCACGGCGGGCACAGGGAGCCGAGGGCCGCGCTCCCGGCCCGGCCTGGAGACTCGGCCCGCTTTCCCAGTCCAGGCATGGAGCCGCTCCCTAGGTGTCCTCACTTCTAGACCCCGTCCCCGCGGGGCGAGCTGCTTTGAACTGCTTGCTATTTGCCGGAGGCTGTAGGATGTTGGATGCTCCGGGAAACAAAGCAACCAAAAACAGCTCCCAGCTGACGTCAACTCATTTCCAGAAAAGAAAATAGTTCTGTGCTCCCAGGACAAAATACCCCCCAGGGCAGGGGGCGGAGGTGAGGAAGAGCAGAGCCAAAAAACCCCAAGTGCAAATAAATTTTTAACGGACGCGGAAAAACAACAGCTTCAGATGCAGCCTGGACAGTCTACAAACAAGGGATGGGACCCCCCCACTTAGGTCGGATGCGGAGGCGCACTTCGAACCTCCTGGGCCTGACTGTCGGGCGACTGCGCATCTGCTTCGTGGCACCAGCCCCTGAACCGCTATCAAAATTCTTTGCCCTTAATGATACCTTATCAAATATTGGAAGAGGTCTCTCCAAGTTAGTACCTACAGTATTTACCAGGCAGAACACCCACAACAACCAAGCAGTAATAAACCTTTTCTTAACCCCCACCAAAAAAAAGTGCTTAGTTTTTAAAACCCAATAACACAAAATTACAGTTGAGTTCATAAAGGAGTTCAATTCCAGGTTTAATAAATAATCCTTTAAAAACATCCTGTGGTTCCATTTACTCAATTCCAAATTGAGAGAATGAAAATACCTTTTTTATTATTTTGGTAGAGAGGCAATATTGGTTGTCTTCTGCCTATCTGCCCCGCGGGACTTCCTTCACTTTTTGTGCCGGATCATAAAAGTCCATTCAGCCCACCATTTACAACTGACAGCTGCCTGTCACTCCTTTGTAAGGAGGCTTTATTTCCGGTGCAGAATGTATAGCTTCTTAACGATTCCAGTACTGTATGTAAGATTTATTGCAATCACTTAACTATTGGAACTCTTTAAGCTATGCGCAGATGTTTACATCTTCAACAAGATGCCCCACGTTTACTGTCGTTTTCATCAGCATCAAAATGTACCATCTATTTGTGCCTCTCCATTTCAGAGATTACTTGAAAGTAGTGACATGGGTATTTGGGAAGGAAAAACCCCAAATGCTTCCTTCCCCCTCATTTTACAACCCACCTGCTGTCATTTCAGGTTCACACCTTGTGAAAGTTTATGCCGTGTTCAGCTCTTCCTCCTTTTTGTGTCCAATCTTCCGAGTTATGTATATAATTGATGTAGTGCTTTTTATCTGTCTGTTTCCTCTATTAAGCCGGTAGTTTAGGCTGGGACATGGTGAGCACTCTAGTCATTTACATCGAATGGAGTAATGAACACAATCTGCATTTAGTTAAATCCTATATTTAGCAAGAAAATTTTTGGCAAAAAATCTAAAACATAATGGATCTGAATTCCCATATTAAAATCAGGACAAAAAGTAGCTATAAGGCAACATTATTTTTTGCAGGTTAAAATGAATGTAATGACTACTTTGGTTTAATATTTCCCTAACATTAATTCCCTCTCTAGTGGAACACCCTGTAGGAAGTTACTGCAGAAGTAGAGTGAGAATGGAGGTATCTGTGTATTAAAAGATGCGGGTTGAGAAGGATTTTAGTTGGTAAATTCAAAATTTTATGGGCTCCTGGGAGCAGAGGCAGGAAAAAGCATTTACTTCATCTTTTTTTTTTTTAGTTCATCACTTTCAAGTCATGCTTTCTTGATTTGATTACTGAAAGATTCATAAAGTATGATAGAAGTTAAATATGAATTAAAATTGAAGCTATTTTGACATATCTTTGTTTCAGAGTTTCACTATTAAATTCGGTTGAATTCAATTGAAGATCATCTTGAGTAATGTTTTCTGAACTCAGATGAAAATAGGACCCATGTCATCTAATTCCGCAAAGTGGAAGAAAAGAAAAATAACTCCACAAGAGCAGGAACTATGTCTTCTTTATTACCATCATCTCTGGTTCATTTCCAATACAGTTCCTTAGCATATTTTAGCAGAATGGCTGGCACATAGTAAACACTCAGTAAGCATACAAATATTTACGTGTAGGAAGACAGCTAACCTCAGGTTGTGTAGCAGAGTGGTTAAAAGCTTCATCTTTGAAACCAGCTATCTGGGTTTGAATCCTGGTTTGACCTTACCAGCCACCCTTTTTAATGCCTCGGTTCTCTCATTATTTTATTATCTGGATGACTACAATAATAGCCCTTACCTCACACAATTGTTGCCAGAATTAAGTGCATTGATATGAGTAAAGCACATAATACAGTGTCAGGAACATTAGTGAACATTCAGCTACCAGGTCTTATTTCCTAGGCTTGATTATAAACAGGAAAACCAAGGCCAGAAAGGCGCATAAAAGTTAAGCCACTTGCCCAAGTTCTCCCAGACTTGCGTAAGGCAGGAAAGCTTGGCTTCATAGCCCACACTTAAGCCACTTGACCACATTTGGCTTTTAGGAAACAAAAATTAAAAAAGAAAAATCTTTAAGGGAACACTTCCCTACCATTAAAGTACTTGTGTGAGTCATTTGATTTGGAAATCTTGCAAAACCAGGAGAGTACTAAGCTGAGGCCTTGGACTGCGAGCACAGCAGAGAGATGGCCTGAGAAACCTGTCACTTGGCATCTGGTTACTGGTACTATTTTCCTGGCTTACTAGAAGTAGGGACCATTTGTGTCTTAGAAGAAATGACAGTGAAGAATTTTGGAGGCAAAAGGAATACCCACAAACCCAACCAGACTAGAATGAAGTGTTTTCTGTTGTAACCCTGGACTGTTCTGAATAAATCGAGGGGCAAGGAGGGTGCCACCTATTTGTATCTTTGATGCTTTGTAAAAACAAAGCTCAGAGTGAACTTAACACAGAGATTGATGGGAGTAGAATTTTTCATTTTTAATTCCCACCTGGTATCTATCATTCTTAATCTTTCAACCTAATAATCACCTACAAGTCTCCTAGGCTGTTTTTTAAACGTAATGTATGAGAGGAATGTAATTTTCCATAAGTAAATTATGTTTCAGTGGAGCTTAAAATGTGCTCTTCTCTTTGTCATATTCTTGAGCCACTGAAGCTGAATATAATGAAGCTTCACTTGGTTAATAAAGAAGCGAAAGGTAAGGGCTGTCAAAGTTAAACTGTATATAAAAGTTATAATGATAGTCATTTTTAAATTTATCTTCTAGTCACATCTTTAAAGCATATGTGGGATTGAAGTGTTAGTCCTGTTATTAAACAGCATTTATTTCAATGTCATTGCAATACTGATTAAAGTGGAAAAGGAGATAAAGATATGCGTTAATGTCAAATATTCCTGAGGATGTTTACTACATTTCAAAAAGTAGCCTATTAAATTAGTGAAAGCAAAACAAAACAAACAAAAATGTAAAGAACTACTTTATGTGCAAATGTTAATATGAAAATGTTATCCACATTTTTTATTGTCAATATCAATTAAAAGAGCCTTTTAGGAAAGCAACTGTGCAACTTCTCAAAAGCCATGAAAATATTCATATTTTATGACCCAGAAATTGCTGCTGGAATTTCATCTTAAGAAATATCTAATTTTATTCATATTCTGGTAAAGTTTTGCTTATTGCATCTAGGCCTCTTGGACAAAACAAATGAGTTGGGCAGTACATGTCACACAGTGTGCTCCAGAACTACATTTTATGTCTTGGACACCTACCTTTGTTCACAGAAGTTTAGAGAGTAAGTATTTGTTGAATGAAGAAAGGAAGAGGGTTCAGTTAGGGTAGAATCATGTCTTCTCAATGTTCTATAGCAATGTCAAGCACTCTGTTAATGATGGTGAGGATAAAGGATATAAACTAAAGGGCAAAATGAGAAATTTTAGTATCTTCACAACTTTGAGAACACTTAAGGACCAGATTTTGAAGCTCTAGATATCAGAAATTAGTATCTAGGTATATCGAGGCAATTCACAGGATGTACTGAAGAGTGGGTATGTACCTGCCCCATGGCTATATTTCTAAATGAACTAAAAAGAAAAAAAAATCCCCTTTTAAATACCCAGAAGCACTAACCCACATTTTGAACTAATTGACTTACTTTTTCATAGGAAAGCTTAATTTAACTGATAGGGGCACATGGGTTTATCTGAATACTTAAAGAAACCCTTGGATGGGTCTGTTCTATTTAATTTGATGCCAGAGATCCAGGCCTTACACCCAATGGCAGAGCCCTGCCTTGGAGAAGGGTGGGAAAGCAGGAAACCTTGTGCCCTAGCCCCTGTGTTGTGGGATCTAAGTGGACCGAGCCAAAGCACAGATGATTCCAGTTAGACCTCCTAATTCTTCATGTTTACTCTTCCTACAGTCTGTGCTTTGATTAGGGTACCCAGGGGTCACATGTTGTCCTTACTCCAAATAAAAATAGGCTTCCTCAACTGGGACTGCATCTGTTTGTTTTACTGTCTTTTCTCCTTTTACAGTTCATTCCCTTAAACTAAAAAAAAAAAAAAAAAAAAAAAAAAAAGCAAAACTGTGATTTATCATTCTTTTCTGATTATAAAAGCAGTAAGTCATCATTAGAGAAGATAGCAAAAGTACAGAAATCTGGAAAAATATGTTCCATATTTATTTCTTGTTAATATTTAGTGAGTGCTTGCTGCAGGTCTAGTCTATTATGTTAACACTCGTAAGTCATTCTCATGAATCTATGTGTGAACTGTTCCTATTTTCCACATGAGTAGAAGCCCAGGGTGCTTAAATAACTTACCCAACATCACACAGCTAATGACGGGTGGATCTGGAGCACACACACTTTCTTAACTCACCAAACTGGGTCGTTCAATTCTATTTCCACTGCTCAGAAAAAGCCACTTCTTATATTCAAGTGTACTTCATGAATTCAATCCCACGGGGTTTACTGTTTATAAATACTACATATTTCAAAATCCGTAACTCAACATATGTCATCAGTGGATTTTTGGTAAGCTCTGCCAAGCACATGCAAAGGGGCAGGCAGGGCAGAAGATTCTCTAGGCACATGCCCGGCCTGATGCCGGGGAGGGGTGTACCTTCAGTATGTCCACGAGGTCAGCGGTTTTCCCTCTGCCTTTCATGTAGCTACGTCACCTGCCATAGAAAAACACATTTATGTGTTCTTCTTCTGGCTCTGGGAAGTTGAGTTGAACTGTCAGAGATTAGGCACGACCTGACCCTCACTTTGCATCTTTTTGTGTCCACATGGTAACACACACAGAACACAACCGTAAGTGGGCGGCCACAGAAGAGGCCAGGAAGATGTTGCCTCTGCCTGCTGGGCCCAGTTCTGTGGCACTTTGGGTTTGGTGAGGCCTCATGTGCCTTAGTGCCATGCTTTTTCATGGCTCACATGCTTTCTAACTTCACCATTAATTTAGCTTTTCTAAAATCACTGGCTTTCAGATTTTAAAGCCTGAGGCAGGTCATGAACCTTAAAAGAATATCCGAATCAAGCAGAATCACTTAGTGGATTTCATTTATCCATCTACCTACCTATCATCTATCTATCTATCTATCTATCTATCTATCTATCTATCTGCCTATCTAATGTACTTATCATCTATTTAAATCTATTACCTGTCTAATGTACTGATCTATCTGTATCTATTACCTATCTATCATCTATCTATCTATCTATCTATCTACCTATCTATCTATCTATCTATTTGTCTATCCTGATCCAACCTCTCCTATCCAGTGAACTTCTTTTAAAATGCAGATTCTTGGGTGCAGACTCCAGATTCAGATTTAGTGGCTAAGGTACAGCCCAAGAGTGCACATTTTTAACACAGAGCTCAGACCATCCTCGTAGTAATCTGACCACACTTTGAAAACACTACCTCAAGTGGTAATATAATTTAGCAAGCAATAAAATAATTTCCTTTGTAGCAGTGATCCCTAAATCAGTGGGGACCATGAACTCATTTGAAAATCAAATGAAAGTTATGAAACCTCTTCCCCAGAAGATGCACACTCACTCACCACCTTCTGTCTAATTCTGCAGGGAGATGGAGGTTCACCTGCCCTCTTAAAATGCTGTTATGTAGTCCCCAACACAATTTTATACTTCTTCTCCCTGGCCTAAAAGTCATTATGGGAGGAAAATGGGGCCAGGGGTTGAGGGTATGGAGGCTTGTGTATCTCCTGGAGTCAGTTCTGCAGGGCCAGAGAAATGGCTCTCTCCACGGCTTCCATGGCTGAGCCTGTGATGGGGCGAGTGCCGGGCTTGAACCAGTCCTAACTGCCAGGTTCCTTTCCAACTGGGAAATTCCTCCTCTGCACCTTCTAAATTGTCTTGATTCTTCAAGGCCCAGCAGCAAACCCGGCCTCCCCATGAAGCCTTCTCCCTCAATCAGCATGAAGCAAACTGTCTGCCCCTGGCTCTTGCGGCCTGCGGTCCGGTCATCTGGTCATCCTCCTCCCAGGGAGCCTGCATTGCCCTTCGGTTTTAAGCTGCAAGTTCTCAGGGTTACATCTGACTTTTCTTCCTTCTCTCTCAGTCTTGGGGCTTCTTCTCTTTGGAAGGCTTCACTTTGCATAGTGACTCTCAGTGTTGACTACACCTTATCATCAGGGGAGCTTTTAAAAAATACCAAGGCTGCTGAATAACTTAAAAGGGGAAACATCAGCCCTAGCCACCATCCCAATCAGAGACAGATAGAGCAAATATGTCAAAAGTTTAAAAAGTGTTTAACTTCGGTCACATGAGTGTCCATTCTATTTGTGAGTATGCTGAACACTTTCCCAGTAAAACATTTGTATCGAAACCAGTACCTCCCTCATTAAAATAAAAGCTCCTCCACCAGAGGGGTCTGAGGTCCCTGAGCATCCCTTGTAACACTCTCTGGTTTTCTGTCCTTAAATTTTACTTCTTTTTAATCCTTCCATGGGCCTCTCCTAGATGCCAGGGGCTCTCGTCACTGAGCACGTTTAGCATCACAGGCACAAACTGATGCCTGGAGCCTTTCCCTGGTGAACTGGGCTGAACTGGTCTAGGAGGGGGCCTGGGCAAGGGGATTTTTCAGAGCTCTGCAGATAATTCGATGTGCGACTAAGATCGAGACGCTCTCCACCTGTCTGTTCAGAGTTTCTTAATATAAAGCCCTGGGGTTCCTGGGAGGTCTTCCGAAGCTCTGCGAACCCGCAGAAATTGTATGCAAAATGTTCTGTATATGTACACGTAGACACATTTGTATGTATGTATTCTCTCATAATTTCTAGAGAAAGAGACTGGCTCAGGGACTTATATACATATTCATCTACATTCTGTATATGCATCTGTGTATTTTCCTAGAATAAGAATTCATCGCTTTTAAGAATCTAAAAGGGTCTATGACTCTCTTAAACATTTGTATGGATATAGAGAAATAAGTGCATATACCCTCTCTCCCTAGAAGTATAAATTGGTCCAGTGTTTTTAGAGGACAATTTGACAGTAGCTATCAGCACACAAAATACACATCCCTTTTAACCGAGCAATTCATTTCCAGGAATCTAGGCTGTGCACAAAGGAAAATGTACTAGAATGTTCTTGAAGCATTGTTTGTAATACAGTGTCATCAGATACAGTCTAACTCTAGAGATGAATCGTGAATAAATAATGTCTCCTCTATTCAACAGAATACTAGCTATAGTTATACAAAAAAAAAAAAACCCATAGATTTGTAGGTGCTGAGTGGAATCTCCAAAGCATTTTAATGAACTTCAGTAAAGAATATTAATGTAAAGTAGGAATTCATTTGTTGAAAAAACTGAATTGATATAGGCATGTTTTACAAATATGCCTAACAGGCCTAAAACCACAGTAACCATCTTCCTACCACCACTGTACTCCATTCTAAATGTTTCAGTTACACTGCCTGGCACGCCCCAGACCATTCTAAGGGAAGCCACCTTGCTCACGGCCACTGATGAAGGGAGAGATTTGTCCAGTCAAGAATCTATCAAATGACCACCAGCCCTTACTGACTGGATCAAGGACAGGTCCCTGGACAAGAAATCGCTAGGCTAACTAGAAGCCTGGATTGAAACTTGTGAGCCAAACGGTCATCCTCTCTAGGAATTGTGATGAGAGACGTGAAAAAGGGGGACAGAGCTTTTGAGGCAGCCTAGTCCTGCTCCAGCAAGAGCCCTCGGGATGAGAGTGGGGCTTCCCAGTATCCAGATGTACCTCCTGGACTGGCCTCCAGGAGGCCTGACCCTCCTAGAGTTCTGACCTTGGTTTTCAGTGAGGTTCAACTTCCCATATACTCCCACTACATCCCTGCAGTCAGTCATCCCTGACTTCAGTTCTCTTGCTTACAACCAAGAAATCCTAACTAGGCCTTCACCCTCTGCCCAGGTCTAACCCTCAAATCTCAGACCCAGTAAGATTCAGCACAGTTTGTTCACCCTCCATCCAAGCTTGAGACCTGAACAACATCCCTTCCTCCACCTCTTCCTTCTCCTCCATGCTTCCTCTCACCCTCCGCTTCCACGGAAGCACCAGCCCTGCCAGTTCTAACTCACCGTTTGCTTTAATCCACCTACTGTGTCTGTGTCTTCATCCAAGTGTGGGTTAATTGTCTTTCCCTCCGTATCACTTGAGCTGCCATAACAAGATACCACAGACCGGGTGTACCAAACAACATATATTTATTTTCTTACAGTTCTGGAAGCTAGAAGTCCAAGATCAAGGTGCCGGCAGGGTGGGTTTTTGGTGAGCCCTCTCTTCCTGGCTTGTAGACTGCCTTCTCTCTGCGTCCTCACATGGCTTTTTCTCTGAGCATGTGGGGAGAGAGAGAGAGAGGTCCCTGGTCTCTCTGTTTTCTTATAAGGATACCAGTCCTATTGGATCAGGGTCCCACCCTTACGACCTTATATAACCTTACCCATCTCTTGAAAGGCCCTGTCTCCAAAGGCAGCTACACTGGGAGATCAACATATGAATTGGAGGATGTGCGCGGCACACAGACCTGCTCCTCCTTTCTTATTTCTGGTCTCTGCAGTGCACCCGAAGCTAAGAACCCCATAGTCCCTTTCACTGTCCCCTCACGTTATGGGAAGCCTGTCCCTCTCAGCACCAGGTGGAACCCTGGATCAGGCCACCCGCAGTGTTCTGCGACTCAGGGAGCAGGCAGTGCCACCCATGGAAGAGGGCACAGTTTCCACATGTGCCCAGGCTGGGATTCCTTTCCTGTCCTTGGATGTCCTTTAATGTGGTCTATTTGTGTAAGCTTCTTTTCCTCAAAAACCAACAGACCCAAATGAATATGTGCTCGCTGCCTGCTCCTTCAGTGGCACTGCAGCCCCCATCCCCACCCCACCCTCCAGCTTCCAGAAGTAATAGCTTTTCCTTGAAAACACTTGTCTCTCTCCCTGAACACCTTACTGCACTCCCTTGGCCTGACCCTCCGCCCTTTGCTCAATGGCTGAGTCCCAGAGATCTTTTTTAAATGCTCTCACACATGGGAAAGCCTTCCCTGACATCAGCTGCTTGGAGTTCCTTTTTGTATAGCAAGAGAGTATATACAGCATAGTGGTTAAGAGCTTGGGCTCTGATGCCAAACAACTTGGGTTCAAATTCTGACTCTGCCGCTCATGGGCTGTGTGATTTTGGGCAAAATTCATCACCTCTCTAGTGTCTTTGCTTGTAGCACGGGGGATTGTTGTGTGATGAAATAAGTTAATATGGGAAAAGTGTTTAGAACAGTGTCCGGCACACTCTAAGTGCTTAATAAATGCCAGCAATGGTCGCGATCTTTTGCAGCGCCGGTGGCTCTGGCCACTGAATTGTGAGCCTTCTGGACTCTGCTCAAGTCCTCAGGGGCACCTTCTCTGACTCCCTGTGGCCAGTCTTCCCTGGGCTTCCTAGCATTTTGGACAGACCCGCCCTTGAATATGTACTTTTTCCCTAACCAGACTCTCTGGGGTTCATTAAAGGAGAGGAACTTCCCATTGTTGTTATTTTGTATTCACTTTGCCTCCTAGAGCTCCTGGCACATAGAAGGTATTCAACAGATGTGTTGTAATCGTGAATTTACTTGCCTGTGAGTTTCTTTTATCCATCTTATTCTTTGTATAAGGAGGGGCAGTGGTGGTGAGACTGAGCATGGATTCTGAGCCAGACAGCCTGCCTTTAAATCATGCCTGGGCCACTTGCAGGCTATGTAACCATGAGCAAGTTCCTTTCCCAGCCTCATTCCAATTAATTTGACCCATAGCCCTGCCTGGGCTCCAGCTCGCTGCAGGGGGCCTTGTGTCTGGACCACCCATGCCAGGTCACATCCTGGGCTTTTGTGCATGCAGCTCTCCCCTGTCTACGATGCCTTTCCCTCTTACACACTTGATATATTGCTACTCATCTGTTAGCATCCAGCTCTCAAACGTCTCAGAGGCTCTCGTGAAGCCATTTCTGCTCTTTGTCCTATGCTAGCATTTCTGTATTATTTTATTATAATAATATCTCAGCAGAAAGGCTCCTGTGTGCCTGTATGCATGTATATATTTTTAAGAAGAGTTTTACAGGGTCACAGAATATACAGTATCTCTCAGAAGCCAGGCAAAAAGAAACATCACAAAACACCAAAAGGAGAGAGATGCTTGTGACTATGTCCTAATGATGTGATAATGGAAGTCCATTCTAAAAAGTGAGACCAACTTTACTTTAAGGAGTGGCTATTTGGGGAGCAGATGAGAGGAAAAGAGGCAAAGAATCCATTAGTAACCATTTGACCCAGGAATCCCACTCCTAGGAATTTACCCTAAGAATGCAGCAGCCCAATTTGAAAAAGACAGATGCACCCCTATGTTTATCGCAGCACTACTTACAATAGCCAAGAAATGGAAGCAACCTAAGTGTCCATCAGTAGATGAATGGATAAAGAAGATGTGGTACATATACACAATGGAATATTATTCAGCCATAAGAAGAAAACAAATCCTACCATTTGCAACAACATGGATGGAGCTAGAGGGTATTATGCTCAGTGAAATAAGCCAAGCGGAAAAAGACAAATATCAAATGATCTCACTCATATGTGGAGTATAAGAACAAAGAAAAAAACTGAAGGAACAAAACAGCAGCAAACTTACAGAACCCAAGAACAGACTAATAGTTACCAAAGGGAAAGGGACTGGGGAGGATGGGTGGGAAGGGAAGGATAAGAGGGAAAAAGGGGCATTACAATTAGCAGATGTAATGTTGCGGGGGCACGGGGAGGTCTGTACAACTCAGAGAAGACAAGTAGTGACTCTATAGCATCTCACTACGCTGATGGACAGTGACTGTAGTGGGGTTGGTGGGGGGGGGCTGATGAAGGGGGTAGTTTAATAACCATAATATTGCACATGTAATTGTAGATTAATGATACCAAAATAAATTATTAAAAAAAAAGAATCCATTAGTATTGGTAAGGTTGGTCCTCTGAAGATGAAGACTGTGGAGTGAGAGCGCCAAGTATGGGATTACCATGTAATCAGGGATGAGGTCTGTTCCAGATCATGTCCTTCTCAGGCAGAGTCACACTTGATTTCTGCAATTCTTTCATTCATCGCCTTTCCCTTCATATAAATATGGTTCCTGGCGGACCCATCCAAGGGCTTTGAGAGCGTCAGCTGTGTCGGGTTGTCTTTATGTATTATATCATGGAAATGAAATCTTTATCTTCCTGTTTTTAAAACAGGGAGGAGCAGTCCTCTCTCTGAAAGTGAAGCAAGCCTTCCCAGAGTGTCCTCGGATCCTAGGTCTCAGAGGGAGAGGAAGCCCACCGCGAACGCCAGAGGTACATTACAGAGGCTTTCACGTCTGCCTGCAGGAAATAAATTTCACTTCTTTTTTCTATGACATTCATTTTGGGCATTGGTTTGATTCCTCTGAGTCCCAACTTACTTTTTTGAATAAATTTGCTGCTTGCTGCTTATGTGGGGGTGAACATGCTTTGTTCCCAGAACTTATTCCCTGTGGGCGGTTGAAGTGTTAGTGCCAATTTTCTTTTTTTTTTTTTCCAAAAGGAGATGGAAAAGTCAGGGTTAGTACTAAGGATTAACTCAGCAGTGGTTGCTGGACGTTGAAATCATTAGATGAAAGGCAAAAATAGATCTGTACTAAGTATGTATATCATTGCTGTTTTTGTTATAATTCTGGGAATTTGCCATTCAAAGGGTATTTTATTACTGAGTAATTTTCCCTCTGGATTTATGACATCTTAAGTTTTACTTCGGAAAAATATGTTTCTTTCACAAGTATTCCTTACATTTCTCACCTAAGATAGCTTTCTATCTTAGCAGTCTGCACCCTGTGGGTTTTAGTCTGTCTGTTTCTTCATTCTATATCCAGTTCCTAAGACAAACCCAAGCCCATAAGCAGAGACCAACAGCCACTGGTTGAACGAAATTGAATCTAGTGGCTTGCCATTTAGAAGTCTGATCAAACAGCTGTAATGAAATATTGTTTCCTCTTCAATTAAGTCAACCCAGAATTTGGGCATTTTAACCATATTATTTCTTCCTGAAATTCCAATGTTCAAGGTTTCACGGTTTGTTCAAGGACGCTAGTTGTATCTGACGCCTGAAAAGGTAAGCAGGACGCTGGATTCTGTAGGCACACCCGTGTCTGCCCAAGCTCTTGCCCCGTGTTTTCCCTGGCTGCATTTCCTACCCCACCAGGTCCATACCTGCACTGCAGGGGCACCAGACCAGTTCCACTGAGCTGCTTCTGGCTCTCCTGAGACAAACCAATAAAAGCCTGCCACTCCGGCTGCACTGCCAGGCTCTGAGCTGGTTAACAATTCACAGCCAAGACAGCTCTGAAATTGCTCCTGCCTACAGAGGGTGAGGGCGGGTACAGATAGAGATTTCCAACTTGGCGAATCTGTTTGAGAAGTTGGAATTTGCAGTTTGGGAGAGAGCTTGCTCTTGGAGCGTCTGCAAGAGCATTCTGCTGGGTCCGCCTGCATGCTGAAATCCGCAAGACTGACACTTGGAGGTTCGACTTCACTTTACAGGCTTCCTGGTCTCATCTTAAAGTCACAGCCCACACAACTGGCATTTCCCCTGGTAGCCTGCAGAACTTTAGACAGTAATTCCTAAGCTCTCTTTTGGAAGCAAGATCTTGAAAGTCAGAGGGAGGGGTTGTGACGAAGCCATCTGTTCCTTTCCACCCAGGAATCTGTGCCCCTGTGTCCCCAGACTGATGCCACAAACGGTTGCTTCCTGAGACAAAAGAGGGGGAAGTTTTCCTGCTGCAGTAGGCTCTCAGGGTGCTCAGGAAGACGGGAATGACACTGAGGGCCTCCTGCAAACCCTCTCTCCCAGTCGAGTTCAAATGCTCATCAGCCTTCCTGTGATACTCATTGCCTACTCTTCCACAGATTTTTTTTAAAGAGCTTTATCCAAACCATATCAATGCCTCTATCTTTTAGTACATCCCCCAAGACAGGGAATTGGATGGTTCTGCAAATCTCTATGTTAGGGTAAGAAATCTCCAGGCATTTCTTAATATTTCCAGAAATGTGTCACTAATTCTAAAGTGTTGAAATTGGAGAATTACTTACATACAAATGGTATAACAACCACCCTGGGATCTACCTGGAATTCCGATGTGTTTTCTTGAGAATAAGGAAGTACAGTAATTGTTATAGCTTCAAAGGAAGACTCCGACTTGGACGAGATGTGGGAATCAGAGGGAATTGCTGTTCTAGAGACATAGGTCAAGGGCTTCTTTTAAAGCATCCATTATAGCAAATGTGAATTGGATACACACTTTGAGGATGGTGACTGTGATTTCTTTTAGTCTGTGTAAGAAAAGCAATGATTGTGTGTGTGTGGGACCCCATCAAATGCAAACCACCAATGAAATGACGTATTTTCAGGAAAATATTGTTTATGAAATCAAAATGAGGATAATGAAGTCCTTACTTTCCTAATAAGTATTTGCAGGACTTTAAGTTAGGACATTTTAGATCATTTTCTTCTCTGGCCAATCGAAAATTCATTCCTAGCCTGTTTCCTCTCAATAAAGTATGATTAAGATTCCCTATTGTTAAATATGTTAAGTGAAACTCCAAATACAGAAAAAGTAATGTAAGTGGAATAATCAAATGGAGGCATTAGCAGATATAAACGGACCCGCTTATGCATGTTTTAGTGATTTTTTTCCCTTCAACATGAATAAAAACCAAAAAACAAAGGACAAGGTAGGTAGGGTGTAAAGGCAGTCATTTATATATTGCACCTAAACCTGTCACCCCATAGAATTACACAAGGAAAAAAATACAGTAACCAACATGATTCACTGAGAGCTAATTCAAGGCCAACTCTGTCTGCTCCCTGTTCATATGAAAGTAATTTGCTGCTACTGATACACTTTTGATACTGAACTCTATCGAATGGAAGCAGAACCCTGCAAACACAGCAACAGCCCTGTTGGTTTCTTTTGCAAAACTGACCTACATTAATACTGTCGAGAAAGCTAAAGTTGCACTCCAAATGCATCGTCTTTGTGGAAATAAAGTGTTACTTTTTTCTTTTTGCGTAAAAATTTGGTTTGGGTAGAATTGCTGTCTAACGTGTTTGAAAGGAAATTTGCCTGATGGACGGTGACTGCATTGGGGTATGGTTGGGGACTTGATAATATGGGTAAATATAGTGACCACATTGTTTTTTCATGTGAAACCTTCATAAGAGTGTATATCAATAATACCTTAATAAAAAAAAAAGGTAAAATGAAAAAAAAAAAAGGAAATTGTCCTGTTCATTGATCCTACCTCCATTGCAAAAACAGCATTTAGCATAAGGGTTGAACTGAGGCATCTTTAATAATATGTAATTGACCTTTGTATGGTGAGTTAGAGTACTTTCATATGTATTAACCTCATCTAAACTGCACAACAAAGAATGAGGTGCTCTAATTATTCCCTACTTGAACAAATAAGAAAATAGACAGTTTGCCCCCAAATCGTTTAACCCAGGTATTAAGAATCAGGGTCAGTATTTGAACCCAGTACTTTGATCCCAAATCCTGTATTCCCTTACTACACTACAGCTACCATCTAAAAATTGTAGAACCCCAGGAGCTCTGAGAAATAAGCTGAATGCTTTGAGCAAAGCTTCACTCTGTGATAAAATCCCACTCAGATCTTTCCCTTCCTGACAACTCGCAGCTCAAATGTCATGGAATAGAAACACTTCCTACCTCTCTCTCGCCCCCGACTTTTCTATTCAGGCTGTCAGATACTTCTTGCAAGGCGTTTGGGACTCAAATCAGGGAGGAGGGTACTTTGCCTTAATTCTCATGGCAGTGGTAACTAAACGTTACACTAATTGTTGAGGGGGAAGTAGGAGCACAGATTATTCACAGAGAACAGGTTATTTCAAACTCACCTCTGGTTACAAAATACCTCTTCTAACTTCATCTTAACTCTCTCCTGGCTCAGACCTGCAATCACCAATTGGAACTTAGTTTTCCAGAGAGACACACAGTGTGTAAAGTTATTCACTTCCAGATAATGAAGAGAAATATATTGTCTGAGAAACTGAATTAATTAGATATCAGCAATCAGTTCACTAAAGATCATGTAGATTTGACGCCAAAGCCGACCAAAACCGTGTGCAAGCCAAAGTTAGCGGGTAGCCAAGGGCCCATGAATAAGAACAGGCAATCTGTGTTCGGCAAGAACTTAACTTGGGTGCAATCAAAGACCCTGGACTATAGTATTGAGAAAAGACTTATATTAGTAAAAATCATTGCCCACAATACCAATCAGGCTGTATTCACATGCTAGGTAGTAAAGCAACTAAGTTCAAATAGGGTGAGCTAAATGCACTTTGGAACAACCCAGGAGGGCTTCATGGGGCAGAGGGGTCTTGCTTTTATCCCTTGTGTTTGCTTAGCCTGCGGTAGATCTGATGCTGGAGAGTGAAATGGAGAATGCTGTATTTGGGGAACATTAGTTTTGTAAGAATGTGCAGAGAAATTTGGAGGAGAAGATGCTTAGGAGAACCAAAGATGAGGAAGGGTAAAATCTGAGAAACAGAAGGAGAGGCGGTTAGATGAACAACTGATTAGAAAGACTCCAGTGAAGACATCCTTATCAGGGGAACTGGGCTCTAGCTTGAGCAACCTCTGGCTTCAGGCAAATCAGCAGCTGATTTCTGGACTTTGTTCCTTCATCTGAAAATGACTAAGTTGCCTTCTTTCTCCAATATGAGAGAAGTCTATGATTCTAGTGATTCACACCTCGGGAGCAGGGAATACGGTGCTTCAGTTGACTGAAATAAGAAAATGTGGAAGAAGGTTTCCCATTAGGGCGATTGTATAACTCCATTCTGTTTGCAAATGCTCCAGCATTCCTATATTCATAACTCTCTGTTACTTTCCGAGGAGGCCCCAGGATACCCTGGGTATAGCTCCATTACTCTGTGGGGATGGCCCTGCCATATGTAGATATCTATTACTCTGTGAGGATGTGTCAATCATCCTCTGAGGATAACTCGGTATAAAGACACCCAGTCATACTCTAGGTATAACTCCATCACTCTCTGAGTGTGCTCTAGGCCCTTCCATGGTTCTAAAGATATTTCTGCCAGATGAAATTTCCACATGCTTTACTTCCATTGCTGCTAATCATAAAATATTTTTACTGACACATATCCATTGCATCTAAAATACCTCAGCTTTCTTTTACAGAATGTAAGAACTCAGCAGTAAGTCTCCAAATAATCACTGAATATGAAAAAAATCCTATCACTAGTTGGAGAGCAGGGACTGAATCTCATTCATTTTTGCATTAGCAGGAACCTGGGGTCCCGTGCACATACTAGGCCAGTCAAAAAAAATACACGTTGAATGAATGAAGCAATGAATGAATGAGTAATTCACTGAATGGCAGTAACTCTAATCCTTCAAGCTTTAGGAAGACTGCCATAGCCTTTACAAAAAGAGGAGAAATAATCAAGAATATTCCATACTGCAGTTTAAAAAAATCCCACATCTGACTTCCTGAGGATAAAAAGTTAGTGTTATGTATAGGTGTTCTGGAATCATGTGTGTTGATTGAGCATATTAATTGGCAGTTCATAGTGTAACCCATTTCAAATAGACATTTCTAAAAAAAAAAAACAAACCCACAGGCATAACAAATGCAAGCTTTGCTGGAACGTCCACGCATTTACAATGTCCCGTTGTGCCTCTTCAAACCAGGACAGGAAGTGTTTGGTGTAGTGGCCAAGAAGAACAAAATAGTAGACGGTCTTCAGTTCCGTGTTCATTTTTAAAAACTGGATCTCATGCTAGTGGTAAGGTGTTTTACTCTTAGCTGTCCCCATTAAAGAGAGACATAGGCGATTTCTCTCAGGGTCAGAAAAGTCCCTCAGGGCATCAAGGAAAGTGAAGTCACAGGCATGGGACAAACAGGCATATGCGTCAGATTACACCAAGTTCTTTTTATTGGTTTGGGGTGGTATTTTATTAGGGCCAGAGTTATCAGAAGGGCTAATGGATGTCCCGTCAGGGTGACTGTGGTAGTATGGTACTATTAAAACTGATCAGGGTGTGATCTCAGGTGAGGGGCGTGGTGGCTTCCAGAAGCAGGAACTGCAGAGTGGGATGTGCAATGATACTGGTGAGTCACCTGAGGTGGGGGGCTGCCCAACGCTCCAGTTCTCTTCTCTTGAAAATGTCTTTCCATCCACCCACCAACAGTTATTTACTCAGGCATTGCCCAGCATGGTGGGGGAACCCTGCAATACTGAAGTACTCCATGGCCTAGGCAAGGAGCTCCCACTCTTGCTGACTAAATTCAATTTCCACACGGTTGCTGTGTTTCTCAGATCAGGTCAGCTTATTGTGAATGGAAATAATACTGGGGAAGCTCGAGTAAACAAAGGCCGTCTGCAAAGCAGCTTAGGTTTGGAGGAAATGATTTTAGTGTATCTTAAATACATGGGTAAGTTAAAGCTGTTTTTCCAAGATAGAGACTGTTAGCTGGTATTCATAAACAGCAGTACTTCCAACCCTACCAGACGCAGCCCTTCTTTTCATAATGAGTGTCTTGTATCTGCTCCTTACTGCCCTGAAATGCAATTCATAGGTAATAAAACCTGTCTACACATAGACTCTCAAAAATTATTAGAGTGTGAGTCTTAGGGTTGTCCAATTCATAGATAAAGAAAGGAGACTGGTGGTTGCCAGAGCCAGAGGGGGGAAGGGAGGGGTTTGTTTAATGGGTATAGAGTTTCAGTTGAGCAAGGTGAAGAGAGTTATATGGTGGGCAGTGATGGTTACCCAACAACACGAGTGTATTAATGCCACTGAGCTGTACACTCAAATATGGTGATGATGGTAAATATTATGTGTATTTTACCACAATTTAAGAACATCATTATATTGGCCTACTTATAATATAAAAGAGAAATAAAGGGAAAGTAATTCTTTTTTTCAAGTAATATGAACCACAACATATTAATGTCCAGGCACAACTATGCTAGCCCACACAGGAGTTGGTTAGAAGCTGGTAGCGTTTATGGAATCACTATGAAATGAGCCATACAAATGTAGTCTGATACGTGTGTTTGCTGCTGAGGGTGGTGTTTACCAAATGCTGAATGAATCTTGCAAAGTTTTGCACAAAACAAAAACTTCCATATACATCGGGTTTCTCACGATGAACACGGTAATTGCATTTGGGGAAAATCCAGTGTATTTTAAATTGTGCAAAAGATATGTTGTGTTTATATGTAAAACAACTTAGATTCTTAGGTAATTATAGGCAGATTTTTAAGCTATATATTGGGTTGTATTGGAAAGTGGTGCAGGACCCAGGGGCAAGCCTTTGTTTACAGACACCGCTGCTAGCATGGCAGGACTTCTTCCCTGGCCGCTGCCCAGCAAACCCCAGTAGTACCCCACATAGTCATTGTGACAATGGAAAGTCCCCTTCTTGAGAGCCAGTGACAAATGCTGACCACCTTTGTGTCCTGGACCGAGCCACCCTCTCAGTGATGCTCTCAGATTTCTCATCTCACTATGGATTTCTTCCTTCTTAGAGCTTATCGGCAATGGTCTTTCATCGATTGTAATTAATAAATAATAAAATGGCTTTTAACAGCGTTGCCCAATTGTCTGAAAAATCAAATAGCAGAGAATCTTAAATAAACATGCTTTCTTCTCCTCTGCTTTTATGAAGTTGCTTTTATAAAAGCTGACACATAAATGAGCAGATACCAAAGACTGGCTCTGAAAATCCATCCTTGGTGCCAGGTGTCTGGGGACACCTCAGGCAAGGTCAGTGTCCTGGAGCGCTTCCAGCCATTTCAGGAAGATGAACTCACATTACAAATGGGTCCAGGTCAGCACATGCTTTTGGTGTGTCTTTTCACTAAAAAAATTAGTCTTTCTCAAGAAAGCAGGTTATTTGAGGGCAGGCCTTCATGTCTCCTAGTGCCTTCTATGTAGTCTTGAGTACAGAAGGCACACAATAGATATCTGTTGAATTGAATTTGTATAAAATAGTTATAGTAATTCTCAATGAGGTAATCCAAACACCCTAGCTTCAATCCCCCAATAGGTGGAATGTGAACGTGCTCTATTTCACTTTCAAGTAAATCGTCACCTCACAATCAATGAAGACAAACGTGTGTCAGTTGTAGTGAAGATCGAAACTCTTCAAGTATGTTATTCGCCCAGTGGTTTCGTAGTGAGTAAATGAAATAACCTGAAATCTGCGGACTAATGTCAGATAGCCTCACGTCATTATGTATTCATTCCCAGGATAAAACTCTTTCTCCTGGGCCCACGAGAAACAAGTTTGGCTATGGCAGGCAGGCAACCTCCAATTATAGTGATATCTTTGCTGTGGAAAAAAAAATAAGATAAACGTGTAATTAAATTTTGCAGGTGCAACAATCCTGCCACAGTGCACCATGGAGGACACCTGTGAAATTATCCTGAGCAATTTTCTCTGGTGCAATTTGGAAATTAGCCCACCTGGAGACACAAACCCACAATTTCCTCTGCCATTGTCTTATCACGTTCATCTTGTCTTAAACGCCGAGACTCCAGTTGCAAAAAGAAACAGGTTTGAACACTGAAACCGCAGCAACAGGGTAGAACCTTTCAGCAGTTTGAAATTCAGGCCCCTTGACTTTCATGGTGGCTTTAAAGACCATAAACCAACCGAAAGTACTGCAGGGCATGACTGACCTGCCAGGAAGGACTGCGGAGTGGCGGCAGCTCAGGTGCTCGTGCGGACCTGAGACGCGGGGCGCCGTGCCAAGGGCCGGCCTTCCCCTGAAAACACACGCCGCGTCTCCCGAAGAACACGGGGGGCGCACGCGTCCAGCCCGGGAAGCAGACCCCACCCTGCGACCCCCCGCACTGCCCCGTGGGCAACTCCCCTCTCCAGGTCTTCACGGGCGGAGCCGAGGCCCTCCTCTCCCCAGAACAAAGAACACAGAGCCCGAGATGGAGTGTTCTGTCTTGTACCTGCATGTCCCTGCCGTGTGACTTGGGGAAATGGCTTTCTTAGCCTTAGGCTCCCCAGCTGTGAAAGGAGAGCCTTTATTTGCATTAGCGCTTCAGGATCTTCAAAGGGGCACTCTCAACCCTGATTCAAATATTTGGACATCTTTTAGGCGGCGTGTGCTCCCCATCTTTCTTGGGGGGGTGAATCACTCAGACGCTTGAAACCCTTCCTCGGCAGAGTCCTCCCCAGAGCCTCATGGAACACACCTCTCTGTGATTCTTGGAGCTGCGGCAGCAGAGCCCAGGATTGAGGCTTCCAGAGTCGGCAGTGGCTGCGTCACTTCATTGCTAGCATGGCCCGCTGGACTTCATACAATATGTACACACGCAAATACAGGCAGAACACACACTTCCAACGTGCCCTGACACGCGGACGCTGCCCTCCAAGGGACCTCACCGCTCCCAGGAAGCCTTCCTAGCTCTGCTCCCCCAGCTCGTAGATGTCCCTTTTATACCCTACTAGAACATTCTTGGCCTGCATCCATCAGAGCACTGATCACAGAGTATTGTAAGCTTGTGTTTATCGACTATGAACCCCTTCGAGGCAGAGACTGTATTGCAGTTGCCCGTCTTCACTTCTGGTGAGTCCGATCCATGACTCTGGGTAGGAACTCAGTGTATGTTTGTGACATAGATGAATGGATACGCAGGTGTGTAGATCTGTGTTAAGATTTTAATATTTTTGTCACGATACTGATTTATTAGTTTTCAGAAACTGTTCTTAAGCTTTCCAGAATTACAGAGGTTCCTGGGAACCATTTCAAATAATGCAGAAGTACACCACAAGGAAAAAATCATCTTCATCCTTCCTCATCAATGCTTCTCCCTTCCCCCATTCTTAAAGGAGGAAGCCAGTGTTAAAGCCTTTATAAATAATCTTTTGCATATGTTTAATAGTAATTAAATATGTATAAACATGTATTTAATATATCAACAAAAATATTTCGAAAAAAAAACAGGGTTACACCTTAGATCTTATTCTGTTCTTGCTTTTTTGTCCTACCTAATATATAAAACACCTCATTCTTGTTTATTTATAAGGTCAGAATATTTATTTGTTCATGTATTCACCTTCATATTTATTTATTATAAAATGTTCAGGACACTTGTTTGAAAAACATCAAACAGTGCAGAAGGTATAAATGAAAAGTAGCCTTTGTCCCTTGTTTCTCTGGGCTGTTCCATACGTCAGAGGTAAAAGCTTGTAATCATGCCTGGTTTTACTACTTTGGGTGGTTACCCCAACAACTCCAAATTACATCTTGATTTTTCAACACTAGATAGTATCTATCAACCCCTTGATAAGAAAGTTGAAAAATTTAGTGCTCTTACTACACCTCTTCCCCTTCCACTTCCTGATTTTTTTTCTGTGTTATGTTTAGTTATTGTCGTGGTTACATTGATCACCTCATACTAAGTCCTTCAAATTCTATTTTGTCCTGTAAAACCTTGGCCAGCGACTTCAGGTAGCCCTGCCATGTGCTTCGCAGATGTTAGAGCATCTGTGCTTCGCTCTCCCTCTACTCCTCCAAACTTCCATCAGCAACACCATCACTGTCAAGGTTTATCATCTTCCCATTTGGGCTTCAGCAGTTCCCATTCTTCCTGTGCAATGTCTCTGTTCCTAGAATCGGGAAATTAGATGAGATTTCTTATCTGTTAATAGCTTCTATCTTGTTAGAGTTGTTATAAACTGATTTTTTTTAGGGTATCTTTTTTTTTTTAATCTCAGTGGGGTTTGGGGAGGTAGTAGAGATAAATACTTAGCCTGCCATCTTGACCTGGACAATCTTCAACCTGCTTCTTTTGAATGTGATTGTTTCTTTCGGATAAATTCATTTGCATTTTAAAATACTGATCGCCTATAAGTACAACTGTGTCTGTGATTTGAATTGTGTTAGAAAGAATTTAAGGATTTTGGAAGATGTCAATCAAGATTACTATTTCATGCCATCACTGTAATTTACTATAGTTTCCCTATTTACCCATATATACTTTGCTTCCTAATAAGCAATAATAGTAAAGTTCTTCTACAAATAGTGATGTATTTTTACTCTCCCATAAATCACTTTCACAAAATTTGGTAGTTTTTAATAGTGTTTATGAAAGATCTGAACTGGCTTTCATGAAAATGTATTTACACTAAAATTAAAATTCTATCAAAGAATTGAAATTGTTGTACCACAAACTGTTGCCACCATTTGTTCTTATGTCCTCTTTTCCCAAGTAAATAGGAACTCCTGAAGAATTACAAAGAGCAGCTGAGATTGCATCGTATTCTATTTATTTATGTTTTTTAAAAAAAAATTGTACTAGCAAAGTGCAGTCATGTTGTTCATGTCTGGTTAAGTTTGCTGAACTTAAATGAAATGACCTTACCAAATGATTTTCCATTGCAGATTTCTGGGCTCTATGCCATGGGAATAGCATGACTTTACCCATTTGTTCCCTAGGTCATTGTAGGAAGGAGCCCTTGAAATGCTTGAGAAACTCCCTCTTCATCATAATTATAAATGAATTCTCTCTTCCTTAGTATGCCAATTCTAAATACAACAGGGAAACTGATCTCAATTACAGTGGACACCTTATCCTTCAAGCTCGTCAAATTATAGACACACCACTTCCGCGGACATTATACAGTATAATTCCTAGTGCTGGGGAGGATGGACAGGGTGCCAATTACTTAAGAAATGCTCATTAGGAATTAGAAAGCAAATATAATTAACACATGGCAGTTGCATAGGAAATAAGAATGTTTTTCAACAAAGCCGGGCTTATTTTATGTGTCCCATATAGCTCCCCCAGGATCTGATCTTACCTGTTTTTTCAGTCCACCAAATACTGAATGCATATGGAAGACAAAGACTTAGAGGAGTCAGAAACATACTAGACTGCAAACTCTTTGTTTTACTCCATTATATCCCCAGCATGTAGCTGTGTGTACTATAGGTGATCTAAACATACTTATTAGATCTTTTCAATTACCTATAGTACAAGGGAAGTTAATTTTTTACAATGTAGGCTTTCTCTTGCTATCACATACAAAAAAAGAAAATCCTGAATTCTGAATGTGCTGGAGTAGAATTTTAATTTCTAAAAAGTTTTAAAGCTGGAAATTATTTTAGTGATTGACAACTGACCCTACCACCTGACCAGTGTCACAATGGGTATAGATAGGCTCAGTGTGTCTACAAGATCAAAAAGCCTCTTTCCTAGGTTTATGCCCTACAACCTCCATTTGGTTGTAACTGCCCTGCAGTCAAAGACTTCGTCAAGCCATTTCTCTTGTATCTGCCCTGAACCTCACCTGAATTTCCCTCTAGCTAGTGTCCAAAACTGCTCTCCTAACACATTTGGCTATCACAATACATTTGGCAATATGTAAGTGTTTTATTTTGTGCATGATCTTAGAAACCAATTGCACTAGACACCTATTTTGCAGATGACTATAGAGAAAACAAAACTCTACAAGTTTTCAGTAACTATCACCTGGAGTGCTCAATCTGATTTAGATAAAGTTTGCCTAGGGTTTTCTCTATTGTTGCCTCTAGAAGGCTTAATTTTCTTCTTAAAATTTAGCTGTGGTCTGCCTGAAATATAAATATTATGTAGAAATATCATTGGAGAAAAGTCAGTTTTCTATAAATTACATGCAAAAACCAAAAGTTATTTCCCACCATCCAAATTTCATTTTCCCACTCCTTATCAGCATGAAGAAGCATTCAGTAATGATAAAATAGTTCAGAAATGGCCAAACCAGAGGCTGAAAACAGTAGGTGGGCACCCAAGTGCTCAAGCTGGAAGGAGAAAACCAAAGCAATTTCTCTGGCTGGGTGCCCAAGGTGAAAGTTTTTTACTTTGACCCAAAGTCAGAAACTAAGCACTTTGGTGCCCACCTATTGTTCTCAGGCTCTGCTTTAGCCATTTCTGGACTTTTTCATCATTGGTACTTAGGTCTCCGGAAAGAGCCTTGTTTATCCTTTGAGTCATGGAGGAAGTGTAGGACAATGAAGAGAATGTAAGCTGCCCCCATAGTTGCCTCTTCTCCTCTATCTACCCAGCTGTACGGAGACACTGGCCAGCAGTGACCTGGTCCTCCCTGATTCTCTCTGAAGCAGATAAGTTCCCTTTGTCTTAAGGTTTTCCGTGTTTATGAGATTTCAGGCTTCACCAGCCAAAAGCCAAGAGGGTGCCTTGCAAGGAAAGGTAATTCATTCAGTGAACAAAAATATATGTTGATTTGTATTGAGAATCCAACACTTGCCAAGCCTGGCTCTAGGCCCTGGGAATAAACAAAGCATGGGGCAGGCAGAATTCTTGCCTTCATTCTGAGACGGGGGTGGGGTGAGACAAACAAGAAACACAGGTATATGTAATGTAATGTCAAGTGTCCTGGGCAGAGAGGAAAAACAAAGCAGGATTAGTATATAAAGACAGAGGAACGAAAGGTCTGTGGGGTGGGGCGGTGCTTGCTGCTGGTAAGGGCGGAGCCTAGCATGCCTAGCGCTGATGGGCTCAGCGAGCGCGATGAGCACCTTAACTGTCCAGCCCCACCTGTGTTGTGGTAAAGACAAGCCAACACTGCGGGAGAGGCCACCGCTGGCGGCAGGCCTTTGCTCCCTGCAGGTGAGGGGGCGATTTCTTACTATTATTGACACTGTGACAATTGTTATTACTGCTGTTGGCTTTGGCGGTGAAGTGCCCCTTGGTTAGTAATCCAATTCTAAAAGTGGTCAGCGAAACTCATAGCTCAGAGAACATCTGGGAGGCAATGCCGCAGAACGGTTTAGGGTGGAGGTCGGTGAACTCTGGCCCGCGTGCCACGTCCAGGCCACTGTTGTTATGTCTGTGTCACATAGCTGTGGGCTAAGAATTTTTAAAAAACATTTTTAAGTGGGGAAAAAATAAAAATATATACTATTTTATGACATGCAAATTATGTGAAATTCAAATTTCAGTGTTCATAAATAAAGTTTTATTGGAATAGAGCCATGCTCATTTTTTAGGCATTTTGTATGACTGTTTAATACTAGAACAGCAGAGTTGAATGGCCGTGAAGACAGTGTGGTTCATGAAACCTAAAATATTTATAATTTGGCCCTATGAGAAAAACTCTGTTGACCCCTCTTTATGAGTATGGGCTCAACAAGGAACTGGCTATAACATTTATCATAGGTATGTGCTGAAAAAAGAATGTTCTAACCATGAAAAAGAATTAGATGAATCTCTATATTGCCACAGGAAGATATGTTAAGTAAAACAAACAAAACCAGTTTGAGTGTAATACATTTGCTTTTCCAAATACTCCACTCTGCTGTAGGCCCCAGAGTACAGCCTTTGGTCTCTTCCATTCACTGTAAAATTCTCAGTATCTTGAAACCTGTGACCCATGGTACCCTCCCAATAAATACTTGTGAAAAAATGAATGAATGGAACACAACATCTAGAGAGCCATAAAAGAAGTTTAAAAACTTTAAAAATAATTTTTTTTTTGCATGGCAAAACCACCATAGGTAAAGTCAGCAGATTAGCAATAAACCTTGAAAAAAGCACCAAAAGTCTATTCTTTAATGAGCTCCTACAACTCAATAAGACCAACAACAATGACCCAGTAGAAAAGTGGGCAAAGGATATGACAGGCAATTCCCAGAAAAGTAACTGCATATGGCTCTTACCTATGGCTTCTTATCAGGGAACAGCAAATGAAGTTAAAGGAGAATTTTCCACCTCTCAGCTAATGAGGACACATTGTACTTGTGGAATTGTAAACTGGCAAAACTTCCTAGGGAGCACAGTGTGATAATATCTAGCCAAAATTTTAAATGTCCATGCCCCTTGACCTACTAATTCTAATGCTAAGAAATCATCTTGTAGAAACATTCACATTATAACTGATGCAATTGCACAGTTATTTATGACGGCATTGTTTACCATTGCAAAATATTGGAAATAACCTAACTGTCCATCAGTAGGAGAAATGAATTGATGTGCAGTCTAGAAACTAGTGTGCAGTCCTAGAAAAGAATGAGGCAGATTTTCATGTATGGATATGGAAGGATCTCCAAATTATATTAAGTGAAAAAGGTGTAAAGACCATATAAAGAATGAAACCGTTTGTTTAAAAAAAAGAAGGAGAAAGAAGGATTTATATGGAGTCCGTTGCATAGACTATCTGGAAAAATACAGAAAAGACTGAAACTGTGGTTGCCTTCTTAAAGGGGAACTGTTTGCCTGGGGATCGCAGAGGAAGGGAGGCTTACTTTAATTCATACCTTTTGGTCCTGCTAATATCATACTGAATAGTTATAATTGATACTGAAATATGAATTGTATGAGCGTAATTTTGAAAAACAAATTGCCAGATACACATAGGAAAATCTGAAAGAAAAGACACCATTAACATTTTAGGGAACTTTCACTATTAAATTATATATTTCTATATTGTTTAAGAGTGGATTGATAGTGATAAAAACAAACAATAATGAAGATACAAGGGAGTGAAAAGCGTGGGCTTCTATTTATTATTCAGACTTCCACAACCACCAATCATCTCAAATACGTAATCTGGCTCCATGCGCAGCTTTATTTCACGCAAACGGGACCATCAGACGCACTCTACCTTCAAGGAATTCAAGAGCACTTGGCCATAGAGAAGTTGTATTAGGATGGATAAAAGCTTCTTTCATTCGATCCTGTTATCATCTCGATATCTAGCACAACAAGGACACAGGCCAACCACTCGGTCCTGTCAGCTATCATTTTGATTGCGTGACATTTTCTTAACAGTTGCTTCAGGAAAGTTAAAAATATCCTTTCTGTTTAAGAAAAGACGTCTCCTTTATCAAAATACAAAACCAACTCCTAAGCCCCTGGGAGTATGGTTATCACAGTAACGGTGTTGACTTTCTTCCTGCACAGGCCAGCCCTGGTTTCACTCCCTGTGAATGCCAGGCCTCCTTCAGCTTTAAGTCTGGCTTGTTGTCTTACATCCTCAAGTTCACATCCGTCTAAAGGTCAAGGGACGAGTCCCGTACAGTGGCCTCTCTGTGTTTTCCATATGCCAGTAGGGTTTGGTGCCAGCCTGGAAATGCTCGTCTAACCTGAGGCCATTCCTGGCCTGGAACACCAGGATTCTGGGGCAATACTGGGATTGGAGCCACAGCTGTGAGGGGCTGGGAGCATGCTGGCCAATCCTGGACAGAGAGTTCCTGCAATGGCTCTGCCTGTGCTGTCCAGGATTGTAGCGCTAGCTTTGAAATGTGGCTGGCACAGACTGAGATGTGTTATAAGTGTAAAATAAATACTGGACTTTGAAGACTTAAAACGACAAAAAGAAAAGAATGTAGAACATCTCATACATAATATTCAATGCTGAGTACATGTTAAAAAGTAGTATTTTGGAAATACTGCATTAAACAAAAGGTATTCATAAAATTAATTTCATCTATTCCCGCTTACTTTTTTTATATGGCCACTAGAAAAGGCAAACTGTGGCTTTGGTTATATTTCTGTTGGCTAGCACAACATAAGGGGCTCAGTCTTCACTGCCTCAGGTGGTCCGTCAGTCAGTCAACAATTACTTACAAGGAGATGACTATGTGCCTGGCATTGCGCTGGACCCAGAAGCTACCACGAGGAGCAGGGCCTTCCAGGCAGTACAAGGGGGAAGTGAGAAGCATGATGGGGCAGCTGTTCCCGGGGTGTGGGAGTGCGTAGGGTGGGGCATGGTGATGGAGGCTGGGGGGAAGGTCCCAGGAGTGGATGGAGTATGAGCTGAATGCTGAAAAATAACCAGATTAGGCCAAGGGGGAGTATGGGTGAAGGTGCTTCTGGCCTGGGGAACTGCAGGCACAGGGTAGGAGGCAGAGAGAAGGCAGCTTCCTTTATAGGGCAGCAGCAGCCCAGCCGGGCTTCGGGAGGGGAAAGATGTGCCCGCGAAGGGGCAGACAGGTCCAGACCACCAGAAACACCTCCCTCCAGGCGTTGCCTGTTTCTGACTTTGGTGACTCTTGTAAATATTCCGGACTGTCCGCACCCAGGTCTGATTCTGCACCTCCACACCAGGCTGGAGGATTGCTTTAGGGAACCAAAGAGAAAGGTGATTTCTGTGGGAGCCTTGGCTTCCCTGGGCAGCCAGGACCTGCCATCAGCTGGGAGATCCATGTCCTCTTCATGCTGCTGACTGGCATGCTTCTGGGAACCACTACTTTTTAGCTAATATGCTTTCAGTTATGGTACAATCACTATCCATATTGGTGACTTAGTTATGGCCAAGTTTGCTATCCAGATGGAATTCTTTACCTGTCCAAGGACAGACATGTCTGGCCAGTGCACTGCAATAAAGCTGGCGCCAGAAGTTTTTGCTCTAGTTACTGAGTGACCTTCAAAAAGTCAGTTAGCATGCTAGGACCACTCTTCATTTGCTAATGAGAGGTGTCAATTTGATAATTTCTGTTTTCTTGGCAGTTTTAACTTTCACAGAGCCTGGTAAATGGTATAGTATACATACTAATAAAGAATTATGTAACTAGGAAAAAAAAATCCAGGTACAATGGCAAGAAGGTGAAAAAGGAATTTCATTCAGCTAAATGGTCCAAGTTAGAGAACTGAGTCCATATTTTGCAACTATTATTCAGTGTCATACCTTGCTGAATTATGCTGTGTGATGCATCTGATTATTATTTTGTTAGCAGAATTGGCAAAATGAGAAGAATAAGCACCCCTTGGATGGATTGTTCCTGATAATAGTTTTTAAATCTGTCAAACTTGATTAATTGTGGTTAAAACTTAAAAAGTATTATATTTCAATAAAGGTATGTTATAAAAATATGAAATAAGCAAACAAAACTAGCATAGTTTTGACCCAATAGATTTTCCGGGAACTTTGGTGGCTTCTCTGGTCCAAGTCAGTGGTCAGCTGCCGTCATGGAGCTCCTCTTGTATAGAACATTCTAGATCCCACTTGCTGCAAAATACTAAAGCAACAGAGTGTAGGCCAGCAGTTCTCAAACTTTTTGCCATCAGGGTGGCTTATAGTCTTAAAAGTTACTGGAGACTCCAAAAAGCTTTTCTTTCTGTGGGTTTTCTTTCTGAGAAAATATTCTAGTATTTATTTTAAAATTCAATGTAAAATAACAGTAATAAAACAATTATGTTAGCATACATAGTATATTTTTTATGAAAACAGCTGTATATTTCAAAACAAAAATTTTAGTGAGAAATGTGGCCTTATTTTACATTTTTGTAAATCTCTAACATCTGGCTTACGAAGACGGCTGGATCCTTATAGCTGTTTTTGCACTCGGTCTGTTGTGATCAGTGCCATTATGTGGCCTGTGAAAACTCCACTTTTACAAGTGGGAGAGAATAGCAAAAAAGGCAAAACATATCTTGTCTACTGTAAAAATAGTTTTGACTCACAGCCCCCCAGATGGTTTCTTGGGGGACCCCAAGTTGAGAACTTGGAGATGTTGTGGCATCTCAGAGTTTGAAACTTAGATGAAGCTCCTCAGTGAGGATGAGATTAGTAAACAGGAGTGGCTGGGACATGGGACCTGGGGGCCCAGTGTGAACGGAGCGGGTGCCGTGCTGAGCGTGACAGTTGCTCATGTGGCAGCTGACATTAGAATCAAGGAAGCAGATGTGTGCAAAACCCATCTTCCACGAGTTGCTTTCGAGAGCCTGGAAATCATTTTCTTGACTGAGCTGAAGCATTTAAGCTGGGCTTTGCCGGAGCACGGAACAGAGGGACTGATTGGGGAGGGACCTCATGGTCTTTGAGTGTGAGTGAGACAGGAGATGCGCGCAGAGACAGAGGGCTTCTGCGGGGCTTCTGACAGTCTGCTGGAGAGATCATCCGCTTTCGCTCTCCAGACTTTTTAAAGGGAGCAGGATTCCTTTTTTTCAAAAGAATCTAACACGAAGCTCTAATATACAAAATACAGAAAGTCCGGTTGAAGTAGGGAAAGGCGTCCTTGTGGCCTGGCTTACTTCCTCGTCCTCTCGTCCTCACTTCAGGCCAACCCTGGGACATCACTTCCCATCCCCAGACTTTCAGGAAAAGTGAGAGGGTGACCACCCATCTAACTGCAAACAGTCGCAGAGCCTGGTAAATAGTCTGAGCATCGGGTCCGAGGCTCCCTCATGGCTCCTGCATGGGGAAGGTAGGAACAGGAAGGCTGGAGGCAGGCATACCTACAGGAGGCTATGCCATAACTAAAGGCTCGGACTAGACTGGCTGTGGACTTGGGCCGTGAGAGGATAGCATAGCAGCGGGGAGACAGGCCAGGGCTCACCTTCAGAGGCCGAGTCTTGGATCCTGGGCCAGCCAGTGGACCACATGAGGATATTGAAGCGTGAAGAATTAATCACAAGGAACACTGAGAACTTACTTATGCCTGGCATTCTGTTTAAGTACTTTCCAAGAATGATCTTGTTTAATCCTTACAAAACCTCTAGGGACGTTTTATTACCTTAACATACTTTACAGAAACTGAGGCTTGAAGAACTTCAGTGTAAGTGGTGGAGCCAGGCTTTGAACTTGGCGCTATGATCCCAGAGTCCTTGTTTTTGAGCACTAAGCGGTCCTGGTTCAGCAAGGAAGGCAATGAGCTCATCGTTGCCTCCATTCCTCCAAACACACGTTCATCAAATATTGGAGTGTGTGCGCACCGCTCACCAGGAACCTCGCGGGACAGACAGCACGGCGCTCGGTCCTTGCTTTGAAAGCTTAGCTTAATTGAAAGCTTAGTTTAGTTGAATGCTTTGTTTTCAGTCTTTAATGTTTATAGAACATCAGATTGGAGGTCAGAAGGAGAGAAGTCTGGGCTGGAGATACAGCTTTGAAATGTAATTAGGGCAGAGTCAAGACAACAGAAGTTGATTTTAAGACAAACACTGCATGGTACCACCTACGTGTGGAATCTTTACTTAGAAAAAGTCAAACTCATAGAAACAGTGGAACAGTGGTTACCAGGAGCTGGTGGGTGGGGAAACAGGGAGCAGTGGATAAAAGGGTACAAACTTTCAGCTGTAAGATGAACAGGACCTGACGATCTACTATCTAACATGGTGACTATACTTGGTGACTATGTTGTGTGACTGAAATTCTGCTGAGAGTAGAATTTAAATGTTCTCATCAAAAACAAACAGACCCAAAAAACCGAAAAAAAACAAAAATCAAAAAATCTCCCCAAAACCCATGAGGTGATGGGTATGTTAATTAACGAGGTGGGGGGGGATCTTTTCACAACACGTATGTTTACTAAATCACCACAATTTACACTTCAAATATCTTACAATTTTATCTGTCAATTATACTTCAATAAAACTGAAAAAAAAAAGATGGCGATTTTCAAAAATTCTGAAGTAATGAAGGCCCTTGAAAAGTCATTTAAGTATTGCCCTGGAGTTTTTATATCACATTCTTTTAAAAAATCAATATTCACATACTAGTAGCACCAAATTTTGGAAATTCTCAGTGGACAACGAGTCATAGAAAGTGTGTCAGATTTTAAATAAACTTGAAGTTTATTAAAGATATGCCAACAAGCCTTTCAAACCATCTTGGTCACTGTGGTAGTTACTGTGAATGGCCTACCTATTGGCCGTTCCCTTTCTTGCTTGCTAACTGAACCGCAGTTTTATTCTGGTATCTGGTGGCCATGTGTATGAAGGGAAGTAGGACCCCTTCCTGGCTCTAGTGGGCCAGTCTTGACTGGTTTAAGCCCAGAAGAATGATTCCATTCCCTTGCCAGTTCAAAAAATAAGCACACAAGGTGATTCTGACTCGTGAGAGATGAGACGTTTACTGGTGGACTGTTAATGTGCTACTGCTGATAAAGAGTCAGATGGGAAGAAACAGCTCCCTTTCCCACTTCATGTGAGAGCTGGATCTGTGGCAGCCATCATGTGAGCATGAGGAGAACCAATCTGAGAAGGCAGAGCTGAAAGGAGGCAAACCTTTTGTTGTTGAGTTGCCAATTAGCAAACCCTGGAACAGCCCAACCTCTGTACTTCCTAACAGATGATATATTTTTCTTATTTGTTAGAAATGTATGAGCCCATTTTTGAGTCTCTTATTATTTGCAGCCCAAACCATCCTAAATGACATTGTTACTTATATATTGCCCTTAGAAAAGTAGCTGATCAAACAGTACAAGTTGTTTTGTATTAGCAAGGCTTTTCTTAGAAAATAAAAGCTCAATCAGGCCCTCTTTTCTGCCTGCCTGGCATCATTGTACCTGCTGAAAAATAAATAGCTTTTTGTGGAGCAATGCTAAAAGGTTACATGATGCAGCTGCAGATTTCACTTATTTATGTGTCTGTTTATGGTCCATATGGGTAGAAAGTATATACAGTTTTGGTAATTTTAACTCACAAAATATGGATCTGTTATATGTATCAAATACAGCCTTTTGTCATGTAGCCAATAGATTTTGGCAAGATTTGTCCCTCTTACAGGAACTACTTAAAAAAAAAAATCAACGTAAATAACAACTTAAAAAACTGTTTCCATGCCCAACAATCCTGATGGGAAACTGAATCAGTGCTGGTTTATTTGACAGACCAGGAGAGCTAATTATTGATTATCCACACACTAAAGGTAATACAAAGATCAATGGTTCAGATTAGATAATATATATGAAAATAGCTTGAAAAACTAAGTTATTTTCAGCCTCCTTTATCCATCTTTTAAGGATTATTTCTCCTCTTTCACAAGAGGTAACTAAAGATGAATGATAAGGCATATTATCCAAGGTCTCCCCCTGGTAAAAAAAAAAAGAGGCCCTGAGCTGGAATTGAACCCCAGGTTCACCTGACTTTACAGCCCAGATGTACCCCCAAACTCCACGATGCTGGAATTATCCCCTTACCTTCATCATAGTCACCTGCCTGCAGAAACTGTAGTCAGCAGACTGCCCAAAAGGTACCCAGGAGACACAGAAGCAAAAGACTTCCATAATCCCCAGACCCAGCAATCAGTTGTACAGATTCCCTAGTAACTTTTAAGTCCTATTGAAAGCAATTAAATACAGAATCTGGGATAAGAATTACTTTTAACCTTAGAGCCTAAAATCACATCCTTACACAGTGATCCTAGCTACTGGTTACTGTTACTCTAGTCACACAGGATCAAACTCTCAGTTTCCTTCTATTAAAAGTAGAATTATCTCCACTCTTAAAACCCATCCTTTAAAAAAAATCTCGTATATTACAAACACTTAGAAGCAGATTTTTTCCTTTGCTGGAAAAATAATTTTGATCCTTCAGAACTGTTTAGTTCTTCTGCAGGGAAGTGTATGAAGATGCCCAGGTCCTGTGAAACTGCAACATATCCTTATTGCCGAGAAAAACACAGCACCTTGTTTTTAGTAACTGGAACAAACACCCACAACCATTGAGCTGGAGCCTGGATGCTGTCCCAGGTTCCCCAAATCCACCCCCTAAGCCCTGGATTCTGGTTGCCTGGTCAGGGCCGATGGGCACTCTCTCCCACCACCTCCTCTTAAAGAACAGCCACCGTTACATTTCCTCTTTTTACCTTCTCAATGGTTTTTTGAAGAACCACATTCTTGCCTGTCTGTAATCACTATCAGCAACGTCCAGACACTGCGTAGTCCCAGACAGGCATGCTTAGATAAATCCCAAGATTTCAGATACATTCCTCTCTTTAGATATTTGAATAACATCTCTTCCCGCTGTGAGGACTCCTCCCAATCCAAGCAAAGAAAGACATAAAAAGGATAAAAACTCAGGATTCTGCAGTCACCCTAGGCTTGTTCACTTGTGGTATTTCTGTGACTAGCACATCACCAAGCTGTCAGGGGTTTGTGCCTATCACTCCATGCCTACCAGCCTCTAGTTCTCTCCCAGCATTCACGAAGGGTTTCTGCCCAACACGCTTACTCTGCCTCATCCAGACAAGCCTTCTGGATAAATTCACCATCAGACTGATGGTCCATTCTCCCTTGCTCTATGTTCTATGTTGTCTTGACCATCTCTACTCCAAAGATCTTGACGTCCACACCACTTCAGCACCTCACCCCCGCGGCCACACCTGTGACCTGAAACTGCTCCAGCTTTGAGAGCTTGAACATTATCATCCCCCTTTATCTGCAACCTCTTATTTTCTTATTTTCTCCTTTCCCAGGAGGAGCTGATGTGATGTGCAAATAAAACACAGAGAAATTTGGAACAGAGAAATTGGGGTTTAAATACTGGCTGTGCCATTTGCTAGCTGTGGGACCTCGGGCAAATAACTTTCTATTTCTGAGCCTCACATTCCATCTGTGAAAGAGGGCTTGCGACATGTAGTTTGCAGGATTGCAAGGCGGGCTTCCACCCTGGAGTGGTGAGCACCAAGCAGCACACTTAGCTGAGGCTCAGTAAAGTGAGCTTCTCCCTCCCCTGCACTCTTGCTGGTTCTCACGCCTCCGAGCTTTTATTCTTACATCTCAAAGAGTGTGTGGGTCTTGGGACCCTTCCGATCTTTCATCCCCCTCTGGGCTTCAAGCTCAGTCATTTTATTCACTCTCCCCAGCAGTCCTCTGATGTCCTGCCCAGTGGTCCCGGGCGACTCGGGGCCCTGGAACAACTAACTGCACACATCCACAGTTTTCTCTTGCTCCCAGGCTGCTGAGGGCTTTCAGTGAGGCTAGGAGGCCCTGGGCATTGGTCTTTGAAGCTTTTCTTATATTTCTTAAAGAAGATGGAGAGAGAGAGAGTGGGAAGGGAGGAGGGTAAATATCAAAATCCTGGACAATTTAATTAATTGGGCTGGGGGAGGTATTCCAGCCCTGAGGCTGAAAGGCCGTTAGCATAACAAATGGCCATTTAGCAGGTTGGTGAGTTTGGAAGTACAAACTGGGCACGTGTAGCTCCTCTCTTCTGTCCCTCAGACATTTCTCTGTACTCCTCCACCATGTCCTTTTAAAGGGGTGCTTCTGCCCTCCCGGCCTTGGGAAGGCCTAGGTCAGATGCTGCCCGTGACAGGGCAGGTAAGTTTGCCTAAATCAGCATCAGGCAGCCTGCTGACCCCGGGTACTGCATTCCCCAACAGCAGCTGACTTAGTAGTAAAGGTAAAATTTAACACCCTGTGGGGAAGCTGGGGTTCCTATGGCCAGGATCCTCACTGAACTGAAACCACCTGGTGATGTAACTGGCCTGTTGCTAGGCTACTGTTTCCACACCTTTAGGCAATAAGCTATTACTGTGCTATAGAGAGCTCGGCCCAGTGCTCTGGGCGGAGGCAGAGACTCTAGGGCTTGATCTACTGCCGGGAGAACAAGCTGGGTAATAAACCCTTTCACCCCAAGAACGTTCTACTGTCATTTCTTTGGTCTCATCGAATTTATAGTAAACTTGCCCAGGGCTGAAACCCATTGGCAAGACACACCCACACACTGACTCTTATTTCTTAACACTTTTGGAAGCCTGGTGAAGAGAAGTAATTTTTATTGGGTTTCCTTAAAAATCCTGAAGTTTATATCTAATAAATTAGGCTTTTAATGTTCAAAATAGAGTGCATTATGATTGTCCTACTCATGATAGAGAATTGGAGCAGAAAGCACCCCCAGGTAGTGTGATCTGGATGCCCCCAACCCCAACGGGGGGCGGGGTGGGGGGACAACAATTCCCAGCATCCTCCTTCTGCCAGGGTGGCTCATGGTCAGTGGCCCAGCTGATGGGTCAAACACCAGCCTGGATGTTGCTGTGAAGGTATTTTTCAGACGTGGTTAATATTAGAATCAGTAGACTTACGGACAGCAGATGACCCTCCATCTGTGGGTGGGCCTCACGCAATCAAAGCCTGAAGAGAAAAGATGGGAACTCGGAATTCTGCCTCCAGACTGCCTTTGGGTCCAAGACTGCTGCAGGACTCCTGTCGGAACTGCCAGCTCCTCCCCGTCCCCTGCCCCCACCCCGAGCAGATTCTGGAAATGTCAGCCCTTGTCATCACCTGGGCCAATCCCTTGGAATCTCTCTCTCTGACCACCAAACTGGTTCTGTTTCACTGGAGAACTCAGATTAATGCAGACACGATATCTATATTTACTCATGAAGCTGAGGCCCCTCGCAAATGTAAGTAAGGCCTGCACAGAGTCTCCCCTCTCCTTCTACCCCTTTCCCATGACAGGTCCTGAGCATCACTGAATTTCTCGTTTCCACCTTCAGCTCAGAAGGATTCCTGCCTTCTTCTCCGGCACGGCAGAATACCCTAGAGTACTGCCGGCAGCCGTTCTCCATTTTTCAGTAGAAACAGAATCCTCACTTTTGAGGTGAACACTTGGCCATCTAGAACCAAGACTACATTTCCTAGTGTCCCTTGCAGGTATATATTGCCATGTCACGACGTCCGGGCCAACGGGATGTAAGAGGAAGTGGTTTGTACAACCTGAAGGTACTGCTTGCTCTTCCTTCCTCCTTTTTGTTGGCAGAATTAGAAGTGGTGGCTAGATCCCCACGGGGTGACTTTGGGATGGGCAGCAGTCACACAGGAGATGCCTGGGTGCCCAGAAGTGGGGTGCCAGCTCACCACCACTGGACTTCTTGGACTTCCATCTACTTTTAATTAGATGCTTTTAAATTTCCAAGGCTTATATTTAAACAGAGAAGATTTTAACATTAAAAAATGCAAATTTTAACCTAATCTGAACTAGTGTCTGTGGTAGGGGTTTCTAGCAAGGGAGTTTAACAATCAAACAGCCCAGGCTTGGGATTCAGATGGCTCTACATTTGGATTCCACTTTGCCCATAAGAGTGGAGTGACCTTGGTCAAATTGCTTTACCTTCTTAAACATCAGGTTCTTCTGCAAAATGGAGATAATAATTAATATCCAATTCACAAGGTTGTTGTGAGGATTAAATCAAACCAAAGCGCCCAGTGTATAGTAATGGTTTAATAAATGACAGGTAGCCATTGCTACAGTGTTTACTATTGTCACTATTTGTTTTAAACATTCTTCTCTCTTCAAGCCTCAAAATCCACCTCACTCTCAGGGGTGACTGACCTCCTAGCTCACAGGGAAACAGAGATGTTGGGTGGGATTGCTGATGAAAGAACTCAAACCACAGGAGGCCTTTTCTTTTTCTTTTTTCTCGTGCACTTCCCTTCTTGAAAAATTTGGTTGTAAAGCCATTAAGTCAGAGCCAAGGGGGGCATCTGGGTCGGCTTGTGGGGAGATGCGGTGGCCCAGAGGGGACACTGGAGTCGGGTTGGGTAAGGAGGATCTAAGCCTGGGAGGGCTGCCTGTGGGAGGAAGTAGAGCCCCGGCGGGTGAGGCGGGGATCTTGTAGGAGGGGCAGACTGGCACAGGTTGTTGGGGCCCAAGCAGGTTGGGGAGGGCACGTTCAGAGAGGGGAAGCCTTAAAAGGAAGTTAGAGCCTGCAGTGAGGGCAGGAGGCAGCCCTGTTAGGAGTGACCTGGGGGAGGTTGTGGGAACCCAAGCAAGGCGAGAAGGCTATGCATGTGGGAAGGGTGGGCTGCTTGAGGTGCTGGAAATGAAGAGGAGGTTATCCATGCAGGGTTGGGCAGTAGTGGCGATAGGATATTGATTACATATTGATCAATAAGTACATATACTAAGGATAATGAGAGCTGATTCTCACCATCAGAGAAGGGAGTTAATGAATATGGAAGGGGAGAGAACTACATCGTGATGAGAGATTGGAATTGAAGGTATCAGTATGACCTCAAGTTTTTCAACATAGGTAGATACAGAAATAGTACAGATGCAATTGTTTGTAGGTACATATATATGTTCCCTACCTCTTTCTGCTGAGAAGGTCTGCGAACAACACCATCCCAATAGCAATGAGTACACCTAGCATTGCCATCTTGGCTTCTAAATATTGTTTTCAAGTGCAAGAAACTAGCACTTCTTATAGAAATGGCTGATCCCAAGACATTGTGTACATTAATAGTTGCTCCCTGTTCTCAGCTCTGCCCATTCCCTGGCAACCAAAAATCTTCCTGTCCCTGTGGATTTGCCTATTCTGGATATTTCATATAAATGGAATCACACAGTATATGGCCCTTTGTATCTGGATTCTTTCACGTAACATCATGTTGACAAAGTTCATGTGTATTATAGCATGAACCTGGATTTCATTCGTGTTCATGGCAGAATAATACTCCATTGATGGATATAGCAAAAGTTTTTTATCCATTCATTGGCTGAAAGATATCAGGAGATATCTTTATCCACTAAAGATATCCATTCAACAGTGGACTATTATAAATAATGCTAGTATGAACATGTGTGTACAAGTTTTGTATGGATGTTTGTTTTCAGTTCTCTTGGGTATATACCTAGAAGCGAATCGCAAGGATGCTATGTTTAACTTTGAGGACCTGCCAAACTATTTTCTAAAGCAGTTGCATCATTTTACATTCCCACCAGCAGTGTCTGAGGCTTCCAATTTCTCTGCATCATCAGTAAGACTTGTTATTGTCTATTTTTTTTATTATAGTCATCGTTCTACGTATGAAGTAGTATCTCGTTGTAATTTTGATTTGCTGTTCCTAATGATAATGATGTTGAGCATCTTTTCATATGCTTACTGGCCATTTGTATGTCCTCTTTGAAGAAAAATCTATTCAACTCCTTTTCCCATTTTTTGATTGGTTTATTTGTCTTTCAGTTGTTGAGTTGTAAGAGTTCTTTATATACTTTGGATATAATTCCCTTATTCAGATTAAGATGTATAAAAATTTTCTTCTATTTTGTGTGTTGTCTTTTTACTTTCTTAATGGTGCCCTTTGAAGTACAAAAAGCTTTTAATTTTGACCAAGTCCAATTTATCTATGGTTTCTTTTATTCCTTGTGTTTTTACCATACCAAGAAACCTTGCCAAACTCAAGGTCATAAAGGTTTAATTCTGTGTTTTCTTCTAAGAGTTTTATTGTTTTAGTTTTTATACTTGGGGTAAGAGTTAACTTGTATACATTATATATATAGTAATTTTGTATATGGTATGCATTCAGCTTTGTATATGGTGTCAGATAGGATACCTTTTATTTAATTTTTTTGTCACATTCTTTTGCATGTGGACATCCAGTTGCCCCAGTACCATTTGTTGAAAAGACTATTTCTTCTCCATTTAATTGTCTTGGCAACCTTATTGAAATTCTACTGACCATAAATGTAAAGGCTTATTTATGGACCCTTAATTCTATTCCATCGAGCTATATCTTATCTTTATACAAGCAGCACACTGTCTGGATTACTGGAGACTTGTTTTAAGTTTTGAAATTGAGAAATGTGAATCTTCCAAATGTTCTTTTCTTTCCCCCTGCCAAGATTGGGCTATTCTGAGTCATTTGCATTCTCATGTGAATTTCAGTATGAGCTTGTCAATTTCTGCAACACAGGCAACTATGATAGAGATTGCATTGACTCTGCAGATCAATTGGGGGGAAATTGCAATCTTAACAAAATTAAGTCTTCCAATCCATGAACATGGTCTGTCTTTCCATTGGAAAGAAAATTTCCAATCTTCTTGTGCAGACTTGTTTCACTTCCTTTGTTAAATGTATTCCTAGGTATTTTATTCTTTTACAGGCTATTTGTAAATGGAAGTGTTTTTTTAATTTCACTTTCAGATTGTTCATTGTTAGTGTATACAATTGACTTTTGTATGTTGATTTTGTATCTTACAACCTTGTGAACTTATTAATAGCTTTTGGTGGGTTCCTTAGTATTTTCTATATATAAAATCATGTCATCTGGTAAAAGAGGTTTACTTCTTCCTTTCTAGTCTGGATACTTTCATTTTTTTGTCTTATTGTCCTTGCTAGAACCATATTGTACAGTATAATTTGACAAAGAAGTTATATAGAATCTTCCTAGAATAGTATAATGTTAAATAGAACCAGTGAAGGCATACATTCTTGTTTTATGACTGAGTTTAGTGAGAAAGCATCCAGTCTTTCACTATTAAATATGATGTTAATTTGGTTTTTCATTGATGCCTTTTATTGGGTTAAATGAGTTGTTCAGTGTTTTTATCATGAAACGGTGTTGAATTTTGTTAAGTGATTTTTCTATGTTGACTGATCATGTGGTATTTGTCTTTTAGTCTATTAATATGGTGTATTACACATTGGTTTCATATATAAAACCCAACTTGCATTCTTGGGATAAATCCCACTTGATCATGGTTTTATATGTTGCTGGATTCAATTTGTCAGCATTTTGTTGAGGATTTTTGCATTTATATTTATTAGGAAGATGGGTGTAGTTTTCTTGTGATGACTTTGTCGTGTTTTTGTATTACAGTAATACTGGTCTTAGAGAATGAGACTGGGAAATAGTCTCACCTATTTTGGGGAAGTGTTTGTGAAGTATTGGTATTTATTTATGTGCAGGTAAAACAGGCAGTTGTGTAAAATACATATAAAGATACCAAAGTGTTTTCAGTGTCAGATAAGTCTTTTCAGTACCTCTCCTAGGCTCTCATCAAACCATTCCTTTCCCCAGATATGAATACCTTTATCTGTTTCTTCCCTAGACATTATAAAATTATCAGCTATATAACAGAACTTGGGGACTTGTTCCTCCTCCTGGCCTAACAAATCTAAAATTCTCCTTTCCATATCTGTATCAGTTCAGATTAGACTCAACTGTGGATAACAGACCTTACATAACAGACGCCTAAGTGTGATAGTGGGTTTACTTCTCTGTCATTTAAAAGTCAGGAAATAGGCAGGCAGTCCAGGGCTGATGTGGTGGCTTCACTCTGTTAACTCTTCAGAAACTCCAGCTCCTTCTGGACACCACTCTGCCGTTCCCAGGGGGCAGTCTTTATCCTCCTGACCCCAAAATGGGTGTTTGCACTCCAGCGGTAGGACAGAGGAAGGAACAAGACGTAGGCAAAGGGCATGTCTCAACTGTCTTTTACCAAAGGTTCCAGGAAACTGCTGCCTGGCACACCTGTTTACATCACATTGCCAGTGCCCACGTAGTCTCCTTTAACTTCAAGGCAAGCTGGAACTACCGCTTTTACTCTGAATCAACGTGGGCTCACAAAAATAGGTGGTTTATTACCATGGGCAAAGAGGAGAGATAACAAGTAGTTACCACCACACATTAAATCTGTCAGTTCTGTCCCCAACATTTTTCCAAAGACATCATCCTTTTTTCTTCCCCATTCCTCCTTCTCTTGTACAAACCTTAATCAATTCTCACCTAAATTACCACCGTGGCTTCTTAGCTGGTCTAACTTCTGTCTCTCTTTCCTCCACAAAATTGTGCGTTACATGTTTTTTAAAATACAGATGTAATCACATTAATTGCATGGTAACTTTCCAATTGCCTTAAAAAAACAAAACTTCTAAATGTGGTTTACATCTCTCTGAAGTCCTTTCATGATCTAGTTCTGGCTTACAACTTCACCTCTGTCCTTCTCACTCTCCATTTGAACTTTATGCTCAGGTCATACCGACATTCTGGCTTTTTCCTGAATATGCCACATTCTTTTATATTTTAGTAGCTGGTCGATTGAGTACAATGATTTTTTAACCCCTGTCTGTTTACAACGTGACTTTGTAGTTCTTCCCCTCAAGAGATGGGGTCTATTTCACCACCCTTTGGATTTGGCTGGTCGCGCCAGTGGAATGATCTGAAATAACTGTGTGCCAGTGTTGGGCCCGGGCCTGCCAAGCTGACTCTGTATACTTCTGCTGCCACAGGACCCCTGCCTGGGCCCTGAGACTAAGCCGGGGCTCCTTGGTGGGCAGTGAGAGGCCAAGTGGAGAGGTGCTAAGCCATCCCAGCCAAGGCCAGCTCTGCCATCCAGCCCCTGCAGACGGGCCAGCTGACCTCAGACCTGTGAGCCAGCCCAGCCAACGTCAGTCAAGCCATGCTCACACCAGAATGGCCTCACTGACGTGTAGACTCATGAGACACAATAAACAGTTCTATTTTACGTCACTAAGTTCCTGGGAGACGTGCAGCAGTCACTGTGGCAGTAGCTCAAGGATACAGTAATCTTGCATATGCTATTTTTTTGCCTTGAAATGCCTTTTTTTCCTTTTTACAGTCTAGTAACCTTCTAAGTCCACCTACCAAGACCAAGATCAAATATGATATGAACTGGGAAAACTTCCTATCCCCATCTGGGCAGCTCTAGTCACTGACTTCTAGGAGGCTCACACCTCCATCAGAGCATGCAACATGCGGTTACTCTTTCCCACATCTTCTCTCCTTTAGGCTGAGCTCGCTGAGGACAAGCTTGACTTGCTGCATGATGTGTTCCAAAAATCGCATGAATGAACAGATAAATGCCAGGATATTAGGCATATATAGTATTTTTTTTTCCTATTTCTTCTTAACTATAAATATAGTTTCTTTTCAGTCTAGGTCCTTTCTTCAGTGATGTTCCTCCTAAATTTTGGTCATTTATCACATATAGGCTTTTGTGTTTCTGCCTTTATTCCTTTCCATGTGTGGCTTTTAAGTCTATGCAGTACCATATTTTTCTTTGATTTGTAATTTCCCATTTCGGACAGTCATATTACTTGCAAATACTCTTTGAAACTTTAGAATTCTTAAAGTTTCTCAGTTGTTTGATTTTCAGTCCTATTCACCACTGCCCTTGTAAAGAGACTAAAAATTTAACTGTTTGCTTTTAATGTCCCACCATCAGTTTCCTTAACAGTGATTAAGTCGCCCTGTGTGTTTGATTTCACTTCTTATTCGCCTCACTAATTTTCTGTTTCGAAGGGGAACGAGTGATATTGCTGAGTAAATTGTTCTCACTGCAGGCTTACTGGCAACTAGGTAGGTTTTTATGACCTATAGTTTCCAGTTCTTTAGATTTTAACACCATTCGCTCACGGCTTCACTTGTTATATGCCAGATGGACATGGCTTAGTTGTCGGTCCTTAGTGCAAAATGGTAAAGTTGTGATACAGCGAATCTGGTGAAAGGCACAAAAGTGACCTCTCTGATCATGGTAGCATTCCTGGAAGGGGCCTGGGGAAGGCACGTGGCCACACCCTGGGACGCCCTGCGGGGCTGTTCCCCCTTCTCCGGGCTGCCCCCAGCCCCCTGCCACCTCATTACTCGTTCTTGTTTTAATGTGTCAATCCTCAAACGTCTGAAGGTGTCATTAATCACGTCCTATGTCCCATTGTGCGCGGTGATGCCTCCCCCACCTCATATTGAACACGGTATATTTAATTATTTTGAAGAGGGAACTCTACCGGCAAGTGGGCTATGTGCTTCCTGCAAGATCTGATTTCATCAGAAAGCTTTCCTGTCACAAGCCACCTGTTTCTGATGTCAAAGTTAAGAATCATTTACATAATAATACAATAACATTTAATGCCTGTCATCAAACCAGATTGTAAACACTAATTAGTTGTACCTCATTGTAGTCTGGCTGGGCTCAGTAAATTTTGATACTCGTTTTATAGACATTGAAACACAGACAGGAGATGAGTGACTTGCCCGAGGCTCTGCAGAGGATGGTGTTAAAATTGGGGTTCTAACTCTCGTGCCCAGTCCGCTAGACCTCTCTGGATTCATAGGATAAATTTTTAAAGGAGTACCAAGACCTCATATAATCCAGTGAAAAAGTCTTGCCACATCAGCCATTGTATTTTCTATGATACATTTAAATAAGGATCCCTAAGCATTAAATATTTAAGAAAAATATGAATGAGAAGACTGAACATCATGAATGCCTGGCACTTGTGTATCATGGCCTAATTCTCTCTATTGGGCTATGATTTCAAAATGAATCCAACTCCTGATCCTTTCGTAGTTCATAAGCATGGTGAGTGGGTGGTTATGCCTTGGTGTGGCATGTGCCTCCCACGACCTGGTTACGCTTGTTACGATGTCGGCGTGTTACCCATCTCACTTGAAAAAAATGAAGTAAAATAATCCAACTCCTGCCTTTCTGGTAAGCACACTGCCATGTTGGGCAAATCAAGCCAATGGTGTTGCAGCAAAGGCCCTCTTTTTTTTGTTTTTATTTATTTCTTATTGAAGTATAGTTGATATATAATCTTATATGGGTTTCAAGTATACAACACAGTGGTTCAACAGTTGCCCACATTATTAAATCCTCACCCCCACTAGTGCAGTTACTGTCGGTCAACATAGGAAGATGTTAAAGAATCAATGACTACATTCTCCATGCTGCACTTCCATCCCCATGACCACCTTATATTATGACTGAGGTTTTTTGTCTCCCTTTATCCCCTGCCCCACTTCCCTACTCACCCACCCCAACTCCCCCAACATGGTAACCACTCATCACTTCTCAGTGTCTATGAGTCTGCTGCTATTTTGTTCATTTTGTTTCATTTTGTTTTTAGATTCCACATATAAGTAAAATCATATGGTATTTGTCTTTCTCCACCTGGCTTATTTCACTGAGCATAATACCCTCTAGGTCCATCCATGTTGTTGCAAATGGCAGGAGATTTTTTACGGTTGAATAATATCCCATTGTGTATATGTACCACATTTTCCAGCAAAGGCCTTCTTGCTTAAACACTGAGTTCAGTCTTCAGGAGATTAATGGGGCCATGTTACTAGGTAATGGAGCACTGGACCTAAAATTGGTCTTACCAACAGTTAAAGGGAGAAGGTTGCCTTGCTGTAAAGTTCTTTGCTCCTTAAAATTCTGGACACAGTTTACTTTTTAAATCATTAACTGATTTTTCCTCCATTAAGAGTGTTTCTCAGATTGGTATGGAAGTCTTGCCTTTGAGCTCTGAATGAGGTAGTTTGGATTGACTCCAATTCTCAAGGTGTTAACACGCTTGCCAGTCTAATCACCAACAGGATTTTCTATTCTTTCAGTGGCTGAAACTATAGCCTTCAAGTTCTAAAAACGCCTTCAAAATGTGGTTTTGAAAAGCATAAAATCATTTGTATTTCATTGGGATAGTTCACTTAAATTCCAGAGGATCCAATGATAAACTTCTAAAACAGTATTGCCAAAGTGAGTTAAATTTCTTCCCTAATATATATAAAGTGGGTCAACTTGCTGATTTTAGTCTGTGATCTGCAAAATGGGGTTATTTGCACTATACCTACCTTGTGAGTATTTCGCTTGCTGAACATTTGACAATTCATTCAAAAGTGTTTCATTAAATAATTTATTTGGGGAGGTCGAGAGAATGAGGCATGATGTAAGGTATGTGTGATGCCTATCCATATTTATCTTATAACCTGTATCAGTAAATATAAATTCATACTGGTGAATGCCAGGGAAGAGGGGGTATGGCACATTAAAGATGCTCCGAATTCTTTAGCATTCCTCCCATTGAGAGGTAGGGTCTATTTCCTTGAAGCTGGCCTGGGCCTGTGACTTGCTTTGACCCACAGGACACTGTTGTAGAAGCTGACCTAGAAGCTTTGCTGTCCCCAGCTGGGTTTCTTGAGTCTCCTGTTCTTGAGAGGCCCCCCGGAGCTCAGCTGCCGCTCTATGAGGCGCACAGCCATCCCTGGTGGCTGTCCCTACTGGGCCCCCTGCCATGTGAGGAGGCTGTCTGATTGTTCCAGCTCAAAGGACCCCCCCGGCCTTCCCAACTCTTCAGCCTCTACCACGGAGAACAAAAGAGCCACCCACTTGGGGCACAGACTCACGAGCAATAATGGAACGGACGATGTTTTAAGGTGCTAAGTTTGGGGTGGTTTGTTACATGGCAATAGATAACCAGTGGGAGAAGGAATGATAATGCTTAGCATAGATACCAATCACCCACAAAATATACATTCAGACTTCGTCTTCTCTGTGGGCACATAGACCCTCCCTAGAGTCCCTTAAAAGACAATGAATAAATATTCATTAATTCCCTTTCCCCAACTTGGCTTGCGCTGTGTTCCCTGTCTGGAATTCCATCCACTTTTTATGCCCAAACAAATCTGACCTACGCTTCAAGTTTCCACCTCCAGGAAGACCTTCCGGTTCACTCGTGTCCTCAGCATTTTCTCCCTTTCTGACCCCTTTTAAGAGTCATAATCTGGACCTCTCCTTTGATTCTTTATTCTTAAACAACTTGATTGAGGTAATAACTGATATACAGTAAGTTACATATTTAGAATGTACAATTTGACACACTTTCCCACATCTATGTACTCATGAAACCATTACCGCAATCAAGATAATGAGCATATCCATCACCTCCAAAAGCCTCTGCACACCTCTTTGTAACCTTACCTTCACACCTATCTCCCTGCCTCCACCCCAGGTAATCACTGACCCATTTTCTGTCACTGTAAGTTAATTTGCATTTTCTAGAGATTTATATAAATGGAATCATATAGTATATACCTTTTTGGGTCTCTCTTCTGTTACTCAGCTTAATAACTTCTAAATTTATCCAATTGTTATATCAATCATCCATTGATTTTTTTAATTTTTATTTTTTTGCTCAGTAGTATTCCATTATATAGAAATACCAAAATTTGTTCATCCATTCACTTATTGATGGTTGTTTAGGTTATTTCCAGTTTGGGACTTTAATAAATAAATTTGCTATGAACATTCATGTACAAGTCTTTGTATGGGTATATGCTTTATTTTCTCTTTGGAAATTATCTAGAAACAGAATGACTGGATCATATGGCAGGTGTATGCTTAACTTTTTGAGAAATTGCCAAACCGTGTTCCAAAGTGGCTGGACCATTTTACATTCCCACCTGTATTGTATGAAAGCTCCAGTTCCTCCATATCCTTGCCAACATCTGGTATGATCAATATTTTAAATTGTAACCATTGTAATAGGTGTATAGTGGTATCTGATTATGGTTTTAATTTGCATTTCCTAAATGATGAATGACATTGAGCATCGTTCCATGTGCATATTTGCCATCTGAATATCTTGTTTGGTGAAGTATGTTCAGATGTTTTGTCCACTTTTTGGGAGCTGTTTATTTCCTTATATTGAGTTTTTAGAGATCTTTATGTATTCTGATTATAAGTACTTTGTCAGATATATGCTTCACAAATATGACCTTACAATCTGTTGGTAGTTTTAAAAATCTCAACTGTTATTTTGAGGATCAGAACTTCACATTTTTTTCAAGATTGTCCATTTGTTCTTTTATGAATTGAGCTTTTGCTATTGTATCAAAGAAATCTTTGTCTAACCCAAGGTCACAATGATTTTCTCTTGTTTTCTTCTAGAAGTTCTATAATTTAAGGTTTGTTGTTTAGGTGTGTAGTACATTTTGCATTACTTTTTGTGTGTAGTGTGAGGTATGGCTCAAAGTTCAATATTTTGCATATGAATGTATAATTTTGTAGCCCCATTTGTTGGAAGGACTATTTTCCCTCCACTGAATTGCCTTTTTTCTGTGTCAACATGAGTTATACATAAATTTGTGGGTCTATCTCTGGACGCTTTGGTAAGAAATCCCTGCCATCCTTACCTTTTTCTTCTGTAGTTAACATGTCTTTTTCTCTGGTTGCTTTTAAGATTTTATAACTGATTTGAACAATTTGAATAGGACATGTCTTGATGTCCTTTTGTTCATTTTTCTTGTGTTTGGACTTCATTGATCTACTTGGATTTGTGGGTTTACGGTTTCTATTGAGTTTGGAAAGTTTTTGGCCATTATTTCTTCAATTTTTTTTAATCCTCTGGCTCTTTCTCTTCTTTGGGTACTCTAATTACAGGTAGATTAGGCTGCTTGAAGCTGTCATATATCTTACTGATGCTCTTTTCATCTTAACAAATTAGTCAATTAATTAATAATTAATAATGTGTGTGTTTCATTTTGGATAGTTTCTTTTGCTATGTCTTCAAGGCCACTAATCTTTTCTTCTGCAATGTCTAATTTGTCATTAATCCCATAGAGTGAGTGTATTTTTTATCTTGAGCAATATTAATTTTCATTTCTAGAGATTTGAAGTGGGTCTTTTTAATATCTTTTATGTCTTACTTAACTTTTTGAACATGTGGGATACAGTTATAATAACTATTTTAATGTCTTTATCTGCTCATTTAACATCTGTGTTAGTCCTAGGTTGGTTTTGATTGATTGCTTTTTCTCCTCATTATCAGTTATGTTTTCCTTCTTTTTTTGCATTCCTGGTAATCTTTAATTGGATGCCAGACATTGCGAATTTTACCTTGGTGGGTGCTGGATACTTCTGTATTTATATAAATATTCTTGAGCTTAGTAATGGGATGCAGTTAAGTTAGTTGTAAACAGTTTGGTCCTTTAGTTTCACTTTTTTCATTTGTTAGGTGGGTATGGAGCAATGCTCAGGCTAATTATTCACCACTACTGAAGCAAGACTTCCTTAGTAATCTACCAAATGCCCCTTGAGTATTTCCAACTTGGCTGCTAGGAACAGGCACTCTTCCTGGGCCTTTGTGACCACTGAGCAAGTTCCCTCTAACCCTTTTGAATGGTCTTTCCCCAGCCGTGTGTAGTTTCCTCACATGCATGTACTGATCCTATTCTGTGAGTACTGCAGGGGACCCAAACAAGATCTCTGGGATTCTTTGTATGCAGCTTTCTCCTCTCTAGTATTCTGTCTTGCAAATTCTAACAGCCTTGGTGTCCATGAACTCTTGGTTCAACTGCTCAACTCAGGGAGTCCACTGGCCTCTTTCTGGGTCCCTCTCTGTTATGGGCTGACCTGTTTTCTGCCCAGAAGATGTTAAAATCCTAATGCCCAGCAACTCAGTATGTGACCTGATTTGAAAATAGGGTCTTTATGGTGATAATAAAGTTAAAATGAGGTTGTTAGGGAGGCACTTTATCCAATGACTGGTGTCCTTATAAGAAGAGGAAGTTTGGATACAGACATGTACAGAGGGAAAGGATGTGAAGACACAGGGAGAAGGCCATCTACAAGCCAAGGAGGGACTCAGGCTGCCAGAAGCTGGGAGAGAGGCCTGGAACAGATCTCACAACCCTCAGAAGGAACCAGCCCTGCCAGCATTTTGACCGGGACTTCCAGCCTTTAGAACAGTGGCCAATAAATTTCTATTGTGTAAGCCACCAGTTTGTGGTGCTCTGTCAAGGCAGCCCTAGGAAAATAATGTATCCTCCTTGCATTGCCATCTGGACACTCTCTCAGGCAGGAAGCTGGAACATCGTAGAGCTCACTGAGCTTGTTTCCCATCTCTTAGGAATCACAGTCCTTTGTTGTCCAACGCCCAGGTCTTAAAAGCCGCTATCTTTGATTTCTGGTGGTGTTTGAGGTGGAAGGGGAAATCCAGTCCCTGTTCTCCTAATTGGCTAGATGCACACGACCTCCCACATTTGATTCTTAATTGCATATGGGATCATCACAATCAGTTTAATCTCATGACTGTGTCTTGGCTGCCAGTGGGGTCTTAAGCCTTGAGATCAGAGGCTATGTCTAATGCTTCTCTGTACCAACCACGGTGCCTGGGCTGGTGCCCTGCACACAACAGGAGTGCAATACACATCTGAGCAAACCAGCATATTTTTGGTTCCTTGGACTAAGCATCCCGAGGACTGACTCATGATGAAAAATCAATGGATGCAAAATTTCTTATTCAACTCGATATTTTTAGTATGTGAAAAACAGCCTGAAACTAAAATAATTTTGTTCCTATCATGTTTTCAAAGAAGTGACACTCTGACTAGTTCCTTTTAAAATTAACAGCCACATACGTTACAGCACAGAGCTGGGGGAAAAAATCTTAGGCTCAAACAGCCCAGACTATGGAATAAAATGAACAGACTGTCACTGCTCATCTGGATTTCCTGCCTGTCATTTGTGTTTATCTCTCAGCTCTTTGCAAAGAAGGATGAAACACTATTTGGGATCCAGGCTTTCCCTGACAAGGGCATGAAAGGAATAACAGTATCGCATTTTTTGCGTTTTGTTCTGGAGATTCAAATCAACTCAGTTTTTTATTGTGCTGCTAAAGGAAGGTATCCACTGAGAGATGAAAGATACACAGAAACTCTGGTCTAAGCTTTTCTAAGTATGAGCTATTTGACTTACATAGCTATTGATTCACGGCTTTAATATATCATTTACAAGGCAAGCAGGAATTTTGTCCTGCTCTGAAAAAACAGAGAAGAGGTACTTTCACTGGACCAGACTGCTGACAGAATGTGCCATTAACATAATTTTAGACATTTATTCAGCAATCATCAAGCATGTCCCTTCCTCAGGGCCTTTGCATGTACTGTTCCTTCTGGATTGTCCTCTCAGGTATCTACAAGGCTCACGCCCTCACTTAATTCAGGTGCAGAGAGAGGCCTTCCCAATGACCCCATCTAGAAGAGCATTGCAACTCCCCATTCTACACCATGTGACATTTTTTTTCACTTACGCTGCTTTATTTTCTTTATATCAGTTGCCCTGCACCACAGCTAAAAATGTATACTCGTGTATATGCACAAATGTTTATCCAACGTATGCATTTACTTATTGTTTATCCCCTCCCTGACTAGCGTATATACTCGGAAAGAATAGAAACGTTTCCCACTATATTTTCAGCATCTAGAACAGTGCCTGGCACACAGTATGCATTCAATAAACATTTGTTGAATGAATGAACAATTATGGCTGATTTCCTGCTCTGTGTCAATGCACTGGAGGGGTTTATATGAATCCTCCACTCCCTACTCTCAAGTTCATCTTCAAGGAGGGAAGGCACAAAAATCCAGGGCTAGAGAGCACAGCAGAAGAATGGATTAAATAATGTATTTTGAAAACACAAAGGGAGAGGGCTCCAGAGAGGCGGCGTGGTTTTTGAGATGACCCTTGCCCAGCACCCTGATGGGCAGACAGGCTGAGGAGTCCAGCCTGAAGACACAGCGTTTGGAGCCCCGGGAGGGGCAGGCTTGCCTTGGGACACAGCGGAGCCCTGCAAGGCTGGGTTTATGAAGGTGAGAAGCGAGTTTTTGGGACCTGGTCATGGGAAGCCAGCAAAGGTTTTAAGAATTTATCTGAAAGGGGTTGCATAAGGTAGTATTTTAAAACCATCTTTAGCCAGTCTTTCTGCTATCCAGCGAACCTGGATGTCAGCATGCCATTGAACATGAACTCATTAACGTGGTGACCATGCTTATCTTGTTCCCCTAAACAAATGTACTGATACCTTTTGTCTTAGGAATTATATACCATGAAAGCGTAGTGCCACTAATCAACAGCTTTTGCTATTTGCTTATTATTTCATTTACTTGTTTTAAAAAATAGACTTATCTTACATGGGATCTTCTATTAGTTTCAGTATAAAAATGAACCTAGCACCTTCTTGAGGAAGTCTGGATCTGGTCACATGTGCCCAGTGAATTCCATGCAATCAATACAAGGACGAAACAGTGCGGTGGGCCATAAATCATAATATTCTCCCCACCTGAGAGGGAAATATTATGCACTGAAGGAAACCTTATAGACTCTCAAAAGCTTCGTAAACAACTTCCCATCTCACCCCATGCCTTCCCAGCGCATCCAGCCCATACAATCCCCCCAGTGTGTGGACAAGCGAGAAACTGAGTCCCAGCCAGAAGGAATAACGGGTCAACGGCCGAAGTGCACCTGAGTCTGTTCAGAGCTCTCTCCTCCCCTCATCTCCATGGTATAGCAGGCTGTGTCGGGGCTACCGGAAGCCTCTGCCCTGATGTGGACACTGGGCTAGTTTGTCAGGTTTACTCAGAGTTTTGGGGGAGGCGGCCATTGGTGGCGGAAGGGAGCGAAGAATTAAGTAACTGAAGAAAGAAGGAGTACTGAGCATTTTCACGTTCACATAAGGGTCTCTGCTGAGTAGAACGCGAAGCCTACGTGGGCTTTCCGCTGGGGCAGCTGTCCCGGGAAGGCCTGCTCTGGGAGGCCCCCTCCCTCTCACTTCTCCTCATGGACAACTGGGTCTACCCACTGTGACTGGAACACAAACAAACACGTATTTACTTATTTTTAAATGGGAGTGTTTTTGTTGGACAAAGACAAAAGGAAATTCCAATGAGAGGACCTGGACTCTACGGGAGACATTATAGCGCTGGCCTGTAGAAATAGGAACGGAGACCATCAGTGCTTTTAATTGTCTGGGAAACTATAGATCTTTTTTTCCTAAAAAAATGTTTTCCTCTTCCCCGCTTTTCCTAGCTGGCCTCTGGCACTGAGTGGGAGTGAATGATACTCAGTTCCCGGCTCACCGTCCAGGCCTGTGCCAGGCCCTCTCGGCTGAGTGATTGACAGGGTGACGAGTACCTTGCACCCCACCCTTCCGCTCACCTCCCCCACCGTGGGCCCCTCCCTTGGTTTTATGGTGTGTTTGTTGTGAGCATTCTTGCCAAGCATGGACTGTTGTTTTATATGCCTGTTTCTCTTTTCACTCTGTACCATTCCTTCAAGGACCATCCGTTATACAGACAGCCCCTGACTTAACGATGGTGCGAAAGCAATACACATTCAGTAGAAACCGCACTTGGAATTGTGAATTTGGATCTTTCTCCGGCCCCCAACATGCAGTGTGAGCCCTGCTGGGGCGCTGGGCAGAGGCTGTCACCGCAGCTCCCCGGCTGCCACCGCCCCCCTTCCCCGAGGGGGAGCGGCCCGTACGCCCAGCACCGCCCTGCACCCTGCATGCGACCATTCTGCTTTTCACTTTCAGTGCTTAGTCCATAAATAACGGGACACATTCCACACATTATCATAAAATAGGCTTTGGGTTACATGATTTTGCCCAACTGTAGGCTAAGGTAAGTGTTCTGACCGCATTTAAGGTGGGCTAGGCAAAGCTTGCATGTTCAGTAGAGCAGATTATTAAATGCATTTTGGCTTTCGCTATTTTTGACTTATGATGGGTTTATCAAGACATGACTGCATTGTAAATTGAGGAAAATCTGTATTATTTTTACATCTAATCCATTATTTCTAATGCACCCTTGAACTCCACCATGTTTTCTTATCCGTGGGGAGGCCGTTTCACAAGGAATGTGACAGTCTAGTCCAATAGAGTTTTATATATAGATTTAACTCTTTGTATTTCATCAATGTGGGGATCATGCAAAACTTGCCCCTGATATTATTAGACTGTTAAGACGACCCTTGGTTCAGTGCAGTAGGGAAGAGCGGGTGGAGATGCTGACTTTGTCTTTCTCTGCTCACTTAACTCAAAGGTGTTCAAGTTGTGGGCCCATGCATTTTAAACAGACTGGTCATTCCAAGATGCTCTTTCAAAGTCAGTTCTCCAGGCTGAGCCCATTCAAAAACACTGCTCAAAAAATTAGTGATATCTCTTGTACTGTTACATTCGGGAACAAGGGGCAGGCATCGTAATAATCCATGGAGCTAGTGATGTCAGCTGGGAGGGATGTGTGCTGACAACTGTCTGTCCAAAGATGTATATATCATAGCTGAAGACTCTTACAGACTTCTCTCCCATGCTTTTCTTGGAGAGGAAAGTCTCTCAATAGGCAGGGTGACTCACAATTTAGTTTTGGAATATGATATGGGAAAATCAGGATAAACAAGTAAGAGTGTTTAGTTCCACTGGATACTTATTGAGCTAAAAATATGAAAAAACCAAAGGGATAATGTTTTATACATGATGAGAGCTATTTTAAGTAGCCAATAATATAATTTTAATGCATTTAATTTTTCAAACTATGCCACAGTCTCCTATGTGGTAGAGCATGGTTTTGGCATTTAGAATGCGGTGTCCAAATCTCCCATATGTTGGTTATAATTGACCCAAAAGTTGGATAAGGCAATAAGAGGGTGTGGGTGGAAGAGGGAACTTAGCTTAATGTGTTTGTTTTTCCCCCAAACACCACAGCTGTGAGCTTGGCATTAAGCAATGAGAGACAAATAGATAAGAAGGAAGTGAGCAAGAGGGGAAAGAAGAGAAGAGAAGGGAAAGGAAAGGAAGACAGAAAGTCGAAGGGAACTTTTGAAATACAACCTTTCTCAATTCAGTACAAACACCTAATGTTTTGTCGACTGGTTCTTCCTATGCCTGAATATCAAGACTGTGCTAATGAGGAAAAAGGCCCTGAACTTGGATGGATAATGACACTTGGTCAAGAAAAATGGACTCTGCACTCAAAGCTGTGTGACCTCGAGCAAGTCATTTTATCTTTCTAAATCATGTTTTTTCTCATTGGTTCACTAGGTGGGACAACTCTCTTGCAAGTGGCTCTGCAGACTAGGTAGGAATGCCACTGGAAATTGTCAAGTGCTTTGTAAGTGTCAGAGATCCTTACAGGTTCAAACAAAGGCACACAGGTTTCCCCCGCTATCAGAAAGTAGAGTGTTCCTGTGAAATCTTTACTAAGCTGAAATGGTGTAAAGCACAAAGCAATTACCATTGCATAAAAGCAAAAATCATCTTTGGATTTCTTTCAGTTAGCAAGAAAACAGGTGCTGATATAGGTCTTTCATAAATGAGAAGTCACATAAAGTGAACTTCTGGATGGGGGGGAACCTGTATCTTCCAGGAAGTTAACTGAGTGGATTAGGGATATGAAGCCACATACTTTATTTGTCAGTACTCCTTTAGGATAAATTACGGTGCTTACAAGGCTTCAGAGAACCTTACCAGGTGGACTGGGGCTCATGCTCCAGGGACTCGGTGCTTTCCACCTACCATCTTCACAGAACCGTAAGTCAAAGACTCAAAGAACATGTTAAATAAACAATGCCTCTCTTTTCATTTTTCTCAGACACTCAGATCCTCAGAGATACATGTGAATGCGGAAGGACCTTACAGCAAGGAGGTGCTTCAAGACTGAGCCTGTCGGCCCATTTCATTTACAGTCCTGTACCAGATTAATGTGCTGCAAATCCCTCTAGTGTTCTATTTCAGCTGGTTTCTGAGCCAGGGCTGTTATCATTTGGAACTGAAGAAGCGGCATCTCCGTCAGCATTCGGGGGTCACACGCATAAGGGCTCCATTTGTGTTTGGACATTGCCCTTCTCAGTGGTGCTTTAAGAACAGCAAGATGAGACTTTTGCAATCCTCCACCAAAAGCCAGTGGCCTATTTCTTCTTGCCTACAGTTGGAAGCTCTCCGTGTCCTCTGCCTTCCTTGAATTTTTGCACAATTACTGTCTATTTGCAATGATTAGCATGATTGATACTGTCCTGGTATCTAATTTTCAGTACTAGAAAAAAACTTTAGTCCAGATATGTTGTGAATATATGGCTTTGTTGTTGTGATAGTGTGATTTATAAGAGTCATGTATTTGGTCTTTGAACCATTTCTGGCACAGAGCTCCTTGCAATTTTATCAGTGATGAGAACAAAAAGCTGTCTTTTGTTATGTTAACAAGGTGACTTTTGGACCTCACCTAAGGAAGGGGGCTGGTTGTCAGGACAGCCAAGCAAGTGATTAGAGGGTTGGAACTTCCTGCTCCATCTCCACCTCTGGGGAGGAGAGAGGGGCTGGAGGTCGAAGCTATCGCCAATGGCCAGTGATTTATCAACCATGCCAATGCAATGATGCTGCCATAAAAACCCAAAAGGATGAGGTTGGAGAGCTTCTGGGAGTGAAGGGGTGGAGGTGCTGGGAGAGTGGTGTGCCCAGAGAGCATGGGAGCTCTGCACCCCTTCCCACATACCTTGCCCTATGCATCTCTTCCTTCTGGATGTTCCTGAGCTTATATCTTTCTGTAATAAACTGGCAATCTAATAAGTAACATGTTTCTCTGAGTTCTTGATGCTCTCCAGGAAGTTAATCAAACCCTAGGAGGGGGTCATGGGAACCTCTGGTCTACAGCTGGTCAGTCAGAAGCACAGGCGACACCTTGGACTTGTGACTCAGGTCTTAAATGGGACAGGGGCGGTTGTTGGGAAGAGTCTTGTAGGACTCAGCCCTTTACCTATGGGATCTGACACTATCTCCAGGTAGTGTGAGAATTGAGTTGAATTGCAGGACAGCCAGCTAGTGCCCGAGAGCTGCCTGTTGGCATGGGGACACCCCGCCCCCAGCCCCCATACATTGGAATTGGGTGCAGAACCTTGTAGTTGTTTACAAACTGTTTAATGTGTCCTAAGTAGACACTGAGCCTGGTTGGATGGGAACTGTATCAGCTGGTACTGTGTGTGTCTTGACTCCATTCATCCTATTGCAGGAAACTTTCCTTAACAATTGTCCTAAAATCTTGCTCATTTCTTTACTTGACTGTTTAAATGGATTTTACTTCTGATTATAAAAAGACCATTTGCTCATTTTTGGACATTTGGAAATAGAAAAGTAAAAAGCAGAAAATGAAAAATTCCCATATTGCTTCCCACTTGATTACATTTTGGTGTGTGCCTTCTGTCAGTGGGGGTGACAAAGGCGTCTTGTGGTGGATGCCACTGGCGGTCTGAGGACACCATTTCTCCCCATTTTCATTGCTGTTAGATGCTGGTTGTCTCAGGCCCCTCAAAGCCATGCACTGAGGGGAGGCTGGCTGGAGCCAACTCTCCAGATTTCCTGTTGCGAGGTCAGTGACAGCCCTAGGCTCTGGGCAGGGGGCCCAATTCCAATATCCGCAGGTGGGAGGGGACTTGTAAAACAAGCATGCGGGGAAGTGCCCCTTCTTCATCGGCCGTGGCACTCTCTGCGGCATCAGGGAAGACAGTTGCCAGCACTGTGAGTGGGGCAGTAGGTGCAGGAAGAGCACGTGCATTCCTCACGAGCCTCTAGAATTCCCCTCCAGACTTCCTGATACAGCAGGTAACCGAGGCCTTCTTACTTAAGCCACTTTTAGTGTTTCTGTTACTTGCAGCCCAAATCGTCCTGACCTGTCACTCATTCATCTCTTACCAGTATAAGGTGTGCACTTTCCTAACCATAAAGTAGTCTTCAAAAGCAAACCCTGCAAAATTGTCGTGACCTGCTGGCCACCTCCCCTTCCCACGGGCCTCTCAGCTCCTTGAGTGCAGAGATGGGGTTTTTGTTGTTGTTGTCCGGTGAGGTTTCTATTTATTTGTTTGTTTTGTTCTATTTTCCTCATACTCAGACCCCTGCACAATATTTGACACAATGATTTCGTGGAACAAGAAAACTGATGACTGAATTACTTATTGAGATTGAGTGTGCGGTTTTTATCCACAATGAGCCAGGTTTCCCAACATCACAGTGTGAATGAATGCCCCCTGGCCGCCACCCCCCTGCCCCCTGTCCTTTCCCTTCAGAACAGTCACACCAGGGATTGTTCAGTGCATGCTTTCCCTGCTGGGCTGGAAGCTCTCTGCACAGCGACCACAGCTGCTCTCAACCCTGAATTTAGCACTTTTCAGTTGTTCCACAAACACTTATGGAATGAGTGGCTAAAAAGTGAGGGGCGGGGATTCCTGGTCACAGAAAATCCAAGCTGTCCACCAACTGATTCTGTGATCTGGACTGTAAATGGAGAAGAAGGTGAGGAAGGATGATGTGGGGGAACATGAAGAAAGATGAAGGCCAAACGCAGGAATCCGACCTTGGCCTCCAGCCTGGCTGTCCTGACAAAATGCACTAATGCGACATGTGCACAAGGGGGCAGGTCAGAGCTGCCGTGAATGCCAACCTGTTGGGTATTTTGATCTTTGGTAACGTTATTTTTAAATACTACCTGTTAATAGGCAGTTGGTTTGTAAGTACACTTTCTCTCACTAAAAGGTCTGGGAAGAGACAAGTCTTTCTTCCATAGTGTCACAATGAATTCCAGGAAGCACATTTTAATCCATGCTAAGTAGGAACAAAATGTGCATTTGAGGGTCCTTGTGTATGTCCTGTGGCCTTTTTGTAGGGGAATTAAATTGGCTTCCAAAAAGAAGCCGGAAGTTCATGGATTTCAGGCAGCCCATTCCCAAGGCCTGACCTTAACAGTACTTTTGCACTGAGCCTGGCTAATGAACTGGAAGTATAAAAAGCAGGGATTTGAGTCGAGTTTCTCTAAGTAGCTAGGTGGCTTTAAGTAAGTCATTCAGCATCTTTGGGATGTATATATTTCCCATCTGCAAAATAAAGGGACCTATTAGGGCCAACATTTCTCAAATCTGATAAAACTATGGATTGCAAGCTCTCTGAATTCTCCACTGGAGACTACAGGAGTAAGAAGAAGAAAGAGGGTGGGGAGGCCATAGAAACTAAGGGGTAGTCATGATTAACTAAGGGGGAGAAGGTGGGGAGGCGATGGGCCTTATTTTGGGAAAACAGACTATGAGGGAATAGAAAAGGGTTCCTAATCAAAAACAGTGTTGGGGTATGTGTGTGTGAGAAAGAGAGGAACCGATTTGGGTGGCCAGAGAAGATGACATTTAAGCTAAGAGCCAAGAAAACCCTTGTGCCGCTCAGGCTAATTGGACAAGGCCTTTGTGTTGCTTGCAGTCGAGGGCATCCTGACTGCCTAAGCCCAGGGCATACCAGGTACTCATCTAGCAAAGCACTGCTCTCATGGAGTGAACATCCTACTACAGGGCTTGAAGGAGGCATAAAAAAAACAAGAAATAAAGAAACAAGACAATTTTGTATGTCGGTAAGGTCTTCCTTCTTGAACTTTGCCTGACTGAGCTAAGGGTTCCTTCTCCTTTGGACGACTGTGTTATTTCATCCTTTGCACTTGGAAACTAGAACTTGGAAGGTAGCTCCCTTGTAGTGCTGTCTACAACCTTCTAATTTTTTTTTCATGATTTTATTGATTCTCCTTAATTTGATTCTAGTCTTATGTTTTTGGTGTGTCGGTCACAAAAGCTTACTGCTAGCAGGCTTAGTTGCTGTGAAAATACACCATGCTTCTGGATTCACTGCCTCCCTACAAAGTGCATTTGAAATAGTAGATTGAACCATGTAGAATTGTAATTTTATGTGGTGTCAAAAATATCAGACATCAGCAATTTCATATGGTTCAACTCCTATTAGAATATCATCTTTAATTACACTTACTTTAGTTCATCTCTACTCCTAACCATCCAAATGTATTGGTCATGGTTCCAGAGAAATTCCCTTTGTGGAACCTGGGCCCTCCAAGGAAATGCTCCTTTGTAATGAAATGCACCTTTGATCACCTGACTGTCCCCTAAAGTAGTTGTGGGCAGCAAATTATGTTTTAAAAACGACTATGCAATGTAGCACTTGTTTGAATTTAGGCTTGGATACAGCATTTTAGTTTCATGTGTTATTTTTTGGTGATACGGTTTCAAAAGAGTGATAGCTCGTTAGTATATGCAGGACCTAGGCCCAAAATTCTTGGCCGCTTTCAATAGACACCATGACTGTGTCCAGTTGCCCATAAACGGGGCAGCCCCTTCATCCTCCCTCTAGGCCCCCTCTAGGCCCAGGAGCGTGTTGGGAGAATCATTTTCCTGACTCTGACTGTCAGGAGATAAAGCAGTGCCCCCAGGGGCCCACCTGCTGCCAGGACAACGCCCCTAGCCCCCACCCCACGCCTGTGCGATCTGCCTGGAGCAGTGAGAATCATAGGCTTCTCTGGGCTGGGGGCACTCCTTCCCTTCAGAATGGCAAAGCAGCTGTAGATTTTCCTTTTCCTTTATTAGTCTGTCTTCTCTAGGTAAGGGCGTACGTTTCAGAATTAATCATTTATTTTTCACCTGGATGGAAACACTTAGTACCTCTTTGGTTCTCACCTATAAGTGAGTTCTGACATCACTTTTAGCCAACACCATGTAGTTGACCCATGACTTTTCATTGGTAAGATGGTAATGAACCTATTATAGACACACACACACACACACACACACACACACACACACACACACACACACACTTTTATTCATAGATCTGATTTTGATTATAATTCCCCATGTAGCATTTCCATGCAATTTTCTCTTAAAGAGTGGAAGTAAAACTTCATATGGCCAATACACGTTTTGTGAACAATTTCATTACAGCTCAGCCAAGTTTCTTCAAACATGACAAAGGCACTAAAAAGGACGACTTGAAAGTTCTGAGGAGAGCAGTTTGCATTTGGGAAAAAAAAATAGTAAGAAACTATCTGAGTGATTTCTTAAGTGGTGAAACCTCCCTTTTGGACCTTTTCTTGAGTTTTAAAAATAGCCTAAATGGAATCTTACTCAACTTCCTACGAGCAAACATACCTTTGGGTAGAGAGAGAGCATGAGAAATTTCATCCTGAAGAATTTTTTTTTTTTTTTGTGGGGGGGTGGGTCTGGGGTAGACTTAGCCTCAAGATAGAGGCTTCTAGTTAAATTGCCTTCTCAACCAGAACTGCAGTGTATATGCTATAATCACCACAATTCAGTTTAAATCTGGGACGGAATGATAATTTTGTTAGTTCAAAGGTTTTTAAACTATGGCTCATAACTGCTGGATAGTTTCCAGTGAGTTTTCAAGCTTCCACAAGGAGTGTGTATTTGCTGGGAGACCAGGGGACTCACAGCAACTGAGTAAATATGAAAGATTTCACCTTCTCAGGAAGTTTAAGTCATCCTCTTTCTGGCTTGCAGATGATGACAAATCCACCACAAGTTATCGGGGGGTGGGGGGAGGTTTGAATGCCTTTCCTACTAATGATGACAGATTTGCCTTTATGCACTTGCACCCTTCCCAGTTTATCTGCAGGGCAAGATTGGGACAAAATGCTCATCGCTGGAGTAGTAAAGAGGAAAAAGAGGAGGCAAGTCCAACCTGCGGCCTTGGCCCCCAGCTCTTCAAGGTGAGCACCCGAGCCAAGCAGGCAGAGGCAAACCAGACCAGTCGCTCATTCATTCATTCAATACCGCTGATTGAGTCCATTGTGCTGGGTGAAGGGGATACTGCAGCGAAAGGTGCCCAGGATCAAGAAGCTCACATTCTTGGGGGAGCAGACATTACCAGACAGACCCTCAGTAGTATGTGAATAAAAACTCTAATGAGAGCTATGATAGAAAAGTCAAGTTTTACTGAGAGCACAGAAGATGGGGACTGAGCCCAGTTAAGCCATGGGCCCAGGAAAAACTTCTCTGTGAGAGAAACATTTAAGCTGGAATCTCAAGGATGAGGAGGAAAGGAGACCAGGCAAAGTGTTGTGGGAAGAATCAGATGATATAAGATAAATACACATAAATCATTAGCTTTTAATTATTCTAATAATAAGCATATAGAAATGGAAAAAGGAAAATATTAAAATAGTGAATAAAAATATTAAGAAATGCAGTTAATAATAAAGGTACATCTTTATGAAGACAACTAGTCTTATTAAGGGTCACAAAACAGAGTCTGCAAACGGAAAGATACGTCGTTAAAACTACAATTGCACAGTTTTTAAGGGGGGGAAAGGGAGAACACTGGATAAAATGATTTTAAACTTCATATGGAAGAACAAATGCTCAAGAACAGCCAGGAAAAGAATTAAAAAGCCCGAAAACAAATGCTCAAGAACAGCCAGAAAAAGAATGAAAAAGTCAGGAAAAAAAAACAGTAATGGAGAAATTGCTTTAGCATACATACATCAGAGTATATTGTAAAGCCATTATGAAAAAAATCTGTTATTAGTATGAGGATGAGAAATAGATCAGTGGAAAAGAAAAGAGACTACAGAAATAGCCTTCTGTCTGTGAATTTCATATACATTATATATCAAACGCAGTAGTTCAATTTAGTGGGAAAATAAATTATTTAAAAAATGATACCAGTATAACTGGCTATCCATCTGAAACAAAATAAAATAAAATTTCTATATTATACCATATACAAAAATACATTCCCCTGAGATTAAAGTCTTAATGGTGAACAACAAAACGGAAAAAAATATCCCAGCAATATCTAGGAGACTTTGTGTACAGCCTATGGACAACCTTAACAAGACGGTAAGATGCTGAGACTATAAGAGAAAAGATGTATTTGACTACATTAAAAACATGTATGGGAAAAGATGTAAATAAAATCAAAATACAGATGAGAGATTTGGGAAAAAAATACTTGTAGTGTTTAATTCATTTATATAATATAAGAATTAATTACATAGGGATTAATACTGGAATTAATTTATATGATATGAAAAGATTTTATAAATTGAAACTCAGTAGAAAAATGACCTAAGAATACAAAAAGGCAATTTATAGAAGCACAAATCCAGACAGCTGACAAATGTACAAAATGATGCTTGAGTTTACCATAGTCGGAGAAATGCAAATTAAAATAATAACAAGACATCACTTCACTATCAGCAGACCAGTCACAACGAAAAACAACTACATATATTATTGGTGGAAATGTAAATTTCAAAGCATTTGGGGAAAGAAAGCTAGCAATATCTATTAAAATTTAAAACATACATATTCCGAAGAATAGATAAGTAAACTGTGGTATGTGCATTTAATGGAAAACTACTCAGAAATAAAAGGAAGGAACTGAACTATTCTATGTCCAACAACATGGTTCAATCACAAAAACATTATTCTGACAAAATAATTCGGACAAAAAAGAGTCTAGTCTATATGATTCCATTTATGCCAACTTCTAGAACAGGGAAAACTGAGTTACAGTATTAGAAAAAAATGTCAGGATGTTTATAGCACTATTCAGAGTGGCAGAGAACGAGAAACAAAGTGAATCCTCCCTAACAGAATGGGGGGGATGGTAGTCCACATAAAGGACTAGCCAATGAAAAGGAAAGATTAGAAGTATACCAATTAGCTTGGAAGGATTTTTCCAAGGTATCATTTATAAGGAAGGTGCAGAAAAGGATTAACAGTATAATCCCCTGTTTGTGAAACAATGACCCTCCCCCCATAGACCGACATACATGAGTGTGTGCACGCTCACTGCAAGACCCCCTGGTGGATGCATGGAACCATGGCTCGTATTGAACCCTTTATATACTATGCTTTTCCTATGTGGACATACCTATGACAAAGTTCAATTTATAAATTAGGCACAGTAGTGATTATCAAGGATAATAATAAAATAGAACAATTATAACACTATACTGTAATAAAAGCTATGTGGATGTGGTCTCTCTTTCTCAAAATGCCTTGCTGCCCTGTACTCACCCTCCTTCCCGCAATGACGTGGGATGACAAAACGTCTCCAGGCTGAGACGAAGTGAGGCGAAGGGAGTAGGCAGTGGGACGTGGGGTTAAGCTACTGTTGACACTAGGATCATCTACTAGACTGCAGCGGGGAGCGGGCAACTGAAACCTTGGATGGGGGGCCTGCTGTATGTGTATACGCATGTGTATGTCACGTCTGTATCTCATTATATGAATGTAGAGGTAATTATGGAGAGATGCATATTAGGCATGTCCACATGGATTCCAAGGAAGAGGGAGCTTCGAGAGGAAAAGCTGAAAGAGAAAAGACTGAGCTACAAACAGCAGTATACACAATATGATTACCCTTGTGCATTTGTGTATTTAAAATTTATATTTACAGAGGATTACTCAAAGAAAATGCTGTCCATCTTGCGGATAGTTTGGATTTGACACTCGGGCTAAACTAGACATTTGGACTATGTCATACTGGCCCTTCTTCATTCCCACGAAACTGAACTTCAGCCCTCTTTAGTTCACAGCGAAGAAATTAAAGCTGTAAAGTTTAACTGACTTGCCCACGTGAACACAGGCAGGAAGCGGCAAAGAGCGGAGGCGCGCCCAGGCAGCGCAGCTCCACGGGCCCCACGCACATGTTTGCTAAATGCCTTCTGAGGCACTTGTCCGAGGCGAAATGTAACGGACTGCTGACAAGCTCAGCAGGCCAGGGACATAATGGTTGAATAAACGAAATCAAGGCCCAAACAACTCCACATCTGAACACAAATGTCAAACCTTTCAATCGAGACAAGGATCCTAGCCGGCACTTGCGTGGCTCCAGCTCACTTGCCTCCGCCTAATTCCCGTGCGCCTCTCTGAGACTCAGTTTTCTCATCTACCAAGTGGGGACGATCCTTTCCCTGCCCACTGCCCAGGTTGTGGCCAGCAACGACAGAGATACCACCACGCTATTGCTGGTGAAATGTGCATGTACCTGCTCCTGGAGTTACTCACGAAGGAATAAGCAGTTAAATCCTGCAGATCTGGACATGATCCCATGTACTTGGCCTGCCTACGCCCGTTGTTGGAAAATCCCATCATTCTAATCTTTGTTGGGCGGCTGTCGGCAGGTGGAGGCGCCTTCATCCATCATGCTGCTACTGTGTGTGTGTGGCTCGGGGATGTGCCTCCATGGCTAGAGGAGTGTTTCTCTAACTTGAATGTGCACACAGATCACCTGGAGATCTTGCTACAAACGACATTTGGACACAGCTGCTCTAGCATTTCGAGCAAGCTCCCAGGTGATGCCCATGTTCCCGGCCCACACACCTTGCAGGACACACGGTGAACAGGTCAGGAAGACTGAACTGCACCATGATGACTATAGGGCACCACACGCCAGCATCAGTGTAAGCATTTGAATCCTGGCCATAGCCCTTTAAGGTGGGCTGACATCCACAGCCAAAGACCACCAAGAACACCTCTGGTCACACAAAGTCTGATATATTCAGCTGGCTGCAGGGAAGAACACATACCAAGGAACCATGAGGGAGTTGTGGGGCTCATTACGGGATTTGGGCTGGTGCTGGGGGGCCGCAGGAGGGCTAGAGGTGGGGTCTCCGTTCTACCTGGGTGCTGCATGGCCACAAGGGCAATTTGATGACAGGGCATCTTCGTAATTTTTTTTTTCCAGGAGGACAGAGGATTAAAGTGCATGGAACTGCCAGCACAGAGAGGAGTAGTCACACGAGGTAGTCAGAAGAGCGGGACATGAATTATGTTTGTGCTTGCATGGTGTCCTGTCCCTGTTTTGAGTCGTACGTGGTCACAAGTGGCCTTGTGGCTCATGTGTGCCAACAGTTATGGAATGACCTTGTCTGATACTGTTTTTATTCTGTGAGTGATATTTCTGTTCCTTTAGAAACACTGTGGCCAGTGCTATCCAGACCTGGGAAGCCGGGCTCCAAGCGTCAGAGATTTTCTCACGTTGGAACTTCCCTAGATTGCTCTAAGTCGCTCCACGGTGCCTGAGTCTGGCCAGGCCCGGCAGTGCCATCACTCCAGGGAACCCTGAGCCTGAACTAGAACTCAGGTGGGTCCTGGGCCCCATTTCTCCCTTGAGAGCTCTCTCTCTGAATTTCTATCCTGGGGACGTCTCTACCTGGGGTTGCCCTGATGCCCCGAGGAGCTCAGGGACTAGGGCCCTTGTGGTCATCTGTGGCCCCGAGTCTGGACACCGCTTCTAGTTCCCACTAGCCATTCAGTGTTTCTTGTGCAGAACTGTGAGACTAGGTGCCAGAAAGGTGCTGACAGGTTGATTTGGGGTTACTCAAACTGTTTTTTTGTAAATTTTTGTTTACATTTAGTGTTTTATTGATTTTTAATGCATATTTTAATTTTTATTATTTTTTCAGCTCTAATGAGGTATAATTGACAAAAGCCTAAGATATTTAAAATGTATCATGATTTCTACATGTAAACACTGTGAAAAGAGTCCTCTCTTCTACACATAACACATCTATCGCCACACATATTTGCTTTTATTTTGGTGAGAACATTTAAGGTCTCATCTCTTAGCAAATTTCAATTATGTAACACAGCGTTATCAACTATAGTCACCATGTTACACAATAGATCTTGAGACCTTATTCGTCCTATAGCTGAAACTGTACCTTTTTACTCACTTCCCCCTATTTCTCCAGCCCTCACCCCTAGCAACCATTTTTTTTTTTTTTACTCGCTGTTCCTCTGAGTTTGACATTTTTTAAGATTCTGCTCAGACTGGGCCCCACAGAAAATATTTGCCTGGGACGCCATACCTCCAAAGACTGGACCCATCCCAGCCTAGCGGACAGCTGCTGGGGGCTGTCTCTCACCCTCTCGATCGTCACCGCACCCGTTATAAAGAAGAGGAAGCGGAGGCTCACAGAGGGTAAGCAGGGCCCCCTGGAGCCCAGGCTGGTGGGCGGAGCCCGGACTCAGCGCCCGGTGCGCATGCTCGAGGCTGGTGCTGTAACCCACGCCCGCCCTCAGCCGCCTGGCCGACTCCCAGAGCACCTAGCGTGCCTCCAGCCTCGCCGCCTGCGGTCTGTACACTGCAGACATTTCCAACACTGCTCCTGCTTGTCAAACTGATGAAATGGTCCTTTTTTTTTCCCCTGCGTGATACTTGGAAATCATGCATCTCGCACAGTTTGCTCTTTTCCTCCTTCCTCCTTCCTCTGTGTCCTTGGGACTGAGACGGACGCCCCAGTCCAGACCCGTCACGGGATGAGGGAAGCACTCCAGAGCGGTAACTTTGGCTTTATGTGAGCCCCAGGGACCGTGAACAACTGAGAATGTTCTCGCAAATGGCACAGGGACTGTGCAGATGGCGGGGGGTGGGTGGGGGTGTGAGGGGAGCGGTGGGCGGGAAAGCCGTATGTGTTAAGTCTTCTATTATGGGGTCAGCCCACACGGCGCAGTCACCCTCCCGCTGATTCCAAGAACTAGAAACCGAGGGAAGTTGGGCCATGTCGAGGAGGCCCGGAGTCTTTGAGCAGAGAGGTAGCCTTGTTGCTTTAATGGGATAAGACCTGGTTGGAGAAGATTTGAGGACACAAGAGTATTAGGAAGGCTGCTCTGTGTGAGTCCAGGGGCCAATCCGCCCTGCAGGGCAGTGTCAATAATGGAAAGAGCACGGCTGCTGGGGGGACTCCCAGCCCTGCGGGGATGTGAGCTGTGACTCCCTGTGAAAGTTCCATGGGCCCTCTGCACCTCAGTTCCCTCATGTGAAGAGCGGGGCAGTAGTTCCCTCCTCCAACAATCGTGAGGATTAAGATGCGGTACTGTAGCCGTGGTCAGCATGCTGGTATCGTAGACAGTCTCATCAAGGACAGCCTGAGGTCATGGGCTGCTCTCCCTGGTGTCTCTTTAAAAAGTTAGGGAAATCTCTCCCACAATGCATCAACCATCAATATATCCAAAAAATACATTTTGCACCTGCTTCCTATTGTCAGCGGGTACCATCCCTGCTAGAAGTACAGCTCAAATGCCGGGCAGCCTGCGGTGCGAGAGAGCTGCTCCTCTCAGTCCCCTGAAAGCTCGCAGCTGCCGGCTCAGTGGCAAATCCGCCCAAGTTCACTCTGTTCCTTTGTAATTTCCTCCGCACTTGAATATCTTCTTTTCCCTCTTTAACATTTTACTTATCTCTCACCAGTTTTTCTGACACACCTGCAGGAATATTCCAGGGCTGAGCACGCCCTCCTGCTTCCTTCCTTGTCCTCGGAGTCTCTGTCCTGATGTCTGCTGTTCCGTGGGCTGCTGGGGCGTGGGAAGCGTAGTCAGGGCCCTCCTTCTGGGGTCAGATGTATCTAGGTTTCAGTCTCCACTGTTTACCAGTCATCTATGTGAGTAAGTCCTGTGCATAAGGTGGGTGTGACCTGCCACACGGAGCTGGTGGGAGTCATGGGGCCCAGTGGGGAAATGCTCTGCAGGGCAGCCCAGGGCAGGAACCCAGGACCCGGAGCAAGGCCTCCTCTCCCACCAGCCACCTCGTAACCAACTTTCTAGCTGCCCTACCCTGTCCATTTTGCATGCTGTTGCCAACTTCTGTTTCTCAAGTGTGACTTTTATCATGTTGTCCTTCTACTCAAAAAAATCCTCAGAAATCCCCCTGGATGAGTCTTGTGTTTAGAGCCCTTCAGGCAATAGCCTCACAATTCCCTCCCTCTCTCTTCGCGCACTCCTCTTCCTCCACATCCCCGCTACTGTCTCCAAACTTCTGAGGAGTCTGCAAATATCTGGAGATGCCAATAGGACCGTGACCAGCCTCAGACTCACGGGGCGCTTGGTCGGGTCACCCAGGGTCCAAGGGAGCCCAGAGGGAGAGATGAAGCCCTGGGAAGCAGAGATCTGGACCGCGTCTCCACGTGTGAACAGGGCTTCAGCTCGGGGGTGTGCAGGTCAAGAGACGAGAGTCCCTGGGGGCAAAGAAGGCTGGAAAGGCTGAAGTCTAGGGCGTCAGTGGGGCTGCGAGAGGTGATGCTGCTGGCACCCGGCTCCTGGGTCAGCCCAGGGCTTGGGGTTGCAGCCTGTGGCCACTGGGAAGTTCCTGACCATCCTTACACAAGGATGTAGCTTCATGCAATTTTCAAAGAAAATACCAGTTTAATGATCACACAAGAATTTCATGGTTATTATAGAGAATTGGGAAAATATAGAAAATACAGAAAAGTAAAAATTTTTAAATTCTGTGGCCCAGGGACCAATATGGACACTATTGTATTTACTTCTTGTTCTTCCCCTCTCTTTCATGAGAGCTCTCTTCATTTACTCCTCACAAGTCTAGGCTGTAGACAACATTATTGTTCACATTAAGAAGCTTCTCTGGGTCAAGGAAGCGCTAAGTGGCAGAGCGGGACCTCAGACCTGCCACTGGGGCTCCAGCACCTGCGTTCTGAACCCCTAGGCCTTGCTGCCCGGCAGTTACACAATCAACTCACACACAAGTACACAGAGAGATGTCAAATTTTGTTTAAAATAGTTTGGTGTCCTAATTTTCTGAATTGTGGTTTTAAAAAGAATTTTGGTGGCGCATGAAGGAGCTATGTAGGTGGGGAGCAGTTTAGAAGCTTGGTGGGAGGGAGACAAGCTAGATGGGCCGCTCACAGCCCCCCCACAGTCAAGGTCTGCGGAGAGAATGAAGGTGAGGAAGGGCTGGCAGCTACGGAGCCCTGCAGCAGGCAGACACAGCCGCCCTGATGAACCCGTGTGTGAATGTGTGTGCACAAGTGTGGGTGCCCGCATATGTGCGTGCCTGCGTGTGTCTGTCCGGGAGACAGTCAGGGAAAGGATGTAGTGCGGGCAAATCCTGAGGATTCTTCCCTGGGCCTCTGAGTGGTTGGTAAAGCCATTATGGGAGGGGAAATGTTTGGGAGACGAGGCAGGGGGTGAGTCCCTTTGGGACCTCAAGAGAGGGTGTGGCCTGCCAGGTGGCAGTTGGAGACACACGGGTGCAAAAGCACGGCGGAGCTGGCCACACTGTTCACACTGAATTCAAGGGACATGAGGTTTCCTGGGAAGAACAGACAGAATAAAAAGAGGAGACGTCTTCAGAGGAAGCTTAGGGACGCAGTCAGACAGACAGCAGAGCTGATGGTCAGATCTGGGAGGGGCCCACAGAGCAGAGATCACAAAGCAGGCTGGGATGGGAACAGGAAGAAGCTGCTGGACTCAGGGCTCTCCCCCTCACACCCCCATTCTGCCAGGCTAACCGCTCACCCACCTCTCAAGATCATTTTTACATGTTCACCTCCCGTTGGCTTCATTGTCCAGCCTCACATGTGTGCCAGTGAGTCTCTAAGGCCTATTTACATGCCCCCTCCCCTCCGCAGGCCCTCCCGACCTGCTGGACCTCAAGTACTCCCCTGCACACACTGTCATTTCCCATTGCTCCCAAGATTCCAGGTGTCTGGAGCAGGGTCCCTGCCTGTCTTGGAGCCCCACAATGCCTGATAACAGGTGCTGATTAATTAGTTGCTTATAGCCCATAGCAGAGAGCATATTATTTTACTTGTATTGTTTGTCTTTTTAAGAATATATTTTCTCTACACCAGAAGCTCCCCTGCCCTTTCCGGCTGAGCCCCAGCTTTGTGAGTTCTTCCCATGGCATATTCCCCCCCTTAGGCTTGGCATTCTGCTACTTGACTATTACACACGCAGGCTGGGAGCTGCAGCTCGTCTTCTGTCCGCTCACCTTTTCTCATTTGCCACTGGTCTCTGTCACTGCTGTCGCTCCACCTCCCTCACTCCCAGCTGTGTGCTTTGCTTCCAGCATGACATGTCTACCTAACCAATGAATTCTGTGTAGGTGTTCACTAATCTGATGGGATTAAGATGGGTGCAACTCTGCTCAATCCTTCTTTTGGCACAGAATTTAGTGACTTTCCACCTGCCTTCCAGACACTATAGTGGCAGGTGAGACCTTTCCATCGAGAGCATCACTTCACCTTGATTTCCCCCACTCACATACTCGTGTATATGTATATATATGCATGTATATGTATCTGATGGGCAGCAGTAGTAGCTTTGATGACAGTGGTGTTGATAATAACTACCATTGTGTGTGTGTGTGTGTGTGTGTGTGTGTGTGTGTGTGTGATTAATAACTACCATTTTCTGAGCATTCTCTACATGCCAGGCACTACTCAAACGGATTTACAGATGTTGCTTCATTTAGTCCTCCCTTCCCTGCCTGCCACTCTTCCACACCCTATGGAATCTTGGGGTTACTCTTCAATCATTGCAATCCTGGATAGGAATTTTTGGCTTTCCCAGAGGGTGTGATGTGGGTAGACCCAGGAACTCTCTATGACCAGCACAGAAGCTTTGGAGAAAATTCATGGCAGCAGTGAAGTGAGATGACCCGATCCTGCCCCATCTCTGTCTCTTACCACCTGTGCCTCAGAGAGAGCCACCTGGGTCTGGAGGCCACAGGCCAATTTGGGGGAGCAATGGCATCTGACCTTCCCCCAGACGTCCAGTGCCCATGAAGCAAGGGTCTGTGACAATATTCCCCTAAATAAGCAAGGCTTGATGGAGTTCTAACTGAATTAAAACAAGAATACAAATTTTAAGAGAGTGTTTCCTTAAGACGAATAAACGGTCTTCCCATCTTGATCCTTAAACCTCCCACTCCTGCTTCAGGCTAGGAACATTCCAACTGGAAGGTGGTAGAAAACCAATGGTGTTGATGTAGAAAAATACAAAATGAAGCAGTAAATACTCCCCATTTCCATAAATTATTTGAAAAAACATTCAGTTGAGGAAATTTAAAAAAAAGGAACTTTGCTGAGAAATATGACTGGATTTCGGGATAAGCAGAGATTAAATTTGGTGTTAAAGGTCAGTTAGGTGGCACAAAACATTGGCAGACTGCAGGGTTCCGGTCCCAAGAGAAGGTGAAAAAGTAAAGCCTATTAGGACATCCTAGGTCTCACAGTGTTGTTCCATTTTGAAAAGGCATAACACACACACTAAAATAAAAGGTGATTTGAAAAGTACAACCCACGGGGAGGGGAGGGAGGAGAGCAGCGGAGGAGCAGAGCTGTGCTGCGGGGGGGAAAGCTGATATGTGAGGCCGAGAGGTCTTGTTTGGTGCCGAAGGATGGTTGGTGTCTTAGCTCAGGCTGCTAAAACAAAACACTGCAGACAGGGTGACTTTCAAAGCAGCAGAAATGTATTTCTCATAGTTCTAGAGGCTGGGAAGTCCAAGACTGAGGCTCTGACTTACCCGGCTTATGGCAAGGGCTTCCTCCTGGCTTGCCCACGGCTGCCTTTAGCTGTGTGCTCGTGGGACCTCTCTGTGCTCCAGCAGAGGCTGCAAGTTCCCTGGGGTCTCCTCTTCTCAGGAAACCGATCTTGTCAGATCAGGGCCCTATGCTTGGGAGCTCATTTACCCTTGACCACTTCCACAAAGACCCTAACTCCAGATTCCCTCATACTGGGGGCTAGGACTTGGACGTCTGAATGTGGGGAGGATACAGATGCATTAGTTTGCGAATGGCTGTAGGCTAAGGGAAAGGGGCCAGTGGAGAGGGGAAAGATGAGAAGACAGAGGGAGGGATGGCAGGAAAGGAAGAGGGGACTGGGGTAGCCCGGGACGGGATTGCTGGTGTCAGGCGGTGGAGGGAGTGGACAATTTCTAAGTAAGTCAGGAGGCCAGTTTATCTGATAAGTGGGAATGGGTTTGGAGTTTGAGAACAGTAAAGAGGTCCAGAAGAACCTCCGTGGGAATGAGATTAAGGAATCACCTGGTGGCTGCCAGAAAAGGTGAGCGGACATCACGGCCACCCAGGTGCCAGCTCTGACATTGCCTTTTTATGGGGGTCTCACCTGACCACCCCGTTTTAATTTTCTGCACAGCACTTAACCATATCTGATTAGTTTCTAATTCTTCTCCCAGGCGCAAACTCCACGGGACCCTGGATCTCACTGCCTTGCTCACTGCTGCACCGTTAAGGCTTAGGCACCGTAAAGCCAAAGAAGTCTCTGCTGGCTGCACGGGCGCACGGCTGTGTGGCACCGATGAGAAGGATGTGACAATCCGCCAGGGTCGCTCAGGACCCCATGATCAAAACTGCGGCAAGAGAAAGCCTACCCAGGCCTGCCTGTTGGCAATGTGAGAATGGCAGAGAGGAGCCCACAGGAAGGAAGGAGGGTGCAAGTAAGCGGGCTGCAGAGGTGGCAGCCACTGAGGTCCGGCTGAGTGAGGAGGGAGAGATGACAAAATAGACAGGCAAGGAGGAAGGAAGGCTCAGGGACGTGGGAAAAGAGGAAGCATTGAAGGGTCAAAAAGCAGGTTTAGTGGGAATAAGTAGGAGAGTAAGACACTCTGGTCAGAAGAAAGCCAGAGCGGGAGGTAGCTGAGCCGGCGAGGCGCTAAGCAACAGGTCTGGCCTGCCTCCTGGACAGGAGGCTGCAGCCAGGCAGCAAGGCGACAGGTACTGAGGTTTCGCCCATGGAGGCGCCTGAAGCAGGGCAGCCTTTCCTAACGTGTCCCAGCAATGGAACTGACAGTTGACTGGTTCTCTGTGGTCAAATAAGTTTGGAAAACATGAGTTAGATAACCGATTCCCATATTGCAAGTATTTTACAAATCTTTAAAATACTTAAAAAGACTTCAAAAGGAAATACAGTGTTTCTCAGTCATTTGACTGGCCACTCCTTTTTATTTCCCTCCAGAAACATCTCTGGGTCTACTGTTCCCCAAGAATGGAGTGAGGTCCCCAGAACAGCAGCATACCCGCTGAAAATAGTTTGAAATGCAAATTCTCAGGCCCCTGTCTGATCAGAAACTTGGGGTGGAGGCAGGAATCTGTGTTTTAACAAGCCTTCCAGGCGATTCCCCAGAATTACTGAGCTAGAAAAGACTCTGGAGAAGACGGATCCATGTTCAAGTTTGGGGAAGCCTATTCATTAAGGGGCTAGCTAAGTCATTCATGTTAATGCTGAAGTCATGGAGTGTGACTGCAGTTGTTGAAACAGAGAAGAAAAATGTGTGTCCAAGAGTAATGTGCAGATTAAGATTGCAAAATTTAGTACTAGCCTAATTAATAAATCACATCAAAATATTAATGAAAATGACTTTGGATCGCCTATTCTTTTGGATTATTCATACTGTTATGTCTGTTGGCCTGATTCAAGGGCTGACTCTTCTCCAACATACTGTGTCAAGTAGTTGTGGGAGACAGAGAAGTAAAGAAATGGATTTGAAAATGATTTCTTTTCTCCACCCTTTGACAGTTACTGAAAAGTAATTATGAGGCTAAAAGGTAGACAGCAAAGGAAAGAGAGCACGATCACACAGAAGCTGTATCACCAGCTCTTGAGGAACCAAAAATGCACCCTAATTACTTGTACGGTATGTGTGGCTATATAAACTCATATTTAAAAACTTATTTGAAAAGCAATTATTTGCAAAGAGCTTTACAAATCAATCAGCTCAAGCATTTTACCCACGTCTATAATAAATGGTTGTTGGGTTAACACAGAAATTATTCGGAAGGTATCATTTTCAGGTGTTAAGAAATGTATTTGTCCTACTTCTTGGCAAAATAATTTGGAAAGGTGTTTACCATACATTTATAGTTTGTAGAAGAGCTGTCAAAAATATGTAACGTGCATACTTCGACTGTACAATGAAAAAAAGTGTGAGTCTAAAAGGAATCTGGGTGTGTGTTTTCAAAAGTAAAATTTGAATCTAGTCTGAATCTTAAAATGCATTTGACTCAGAATTTTCTCTGAGAGAAAAAGAAACAAAAGACCCCCTTGAACAATTATGCAGAGCTAAATGATTGAGCTTTTTAAAGTGCTTAGTTAGAAATATTCTCAGTTTCTACTGCACTTAAGACATAAAGGCATACCAGAAATGAAAGAATAACCTTGTGCAAAGATTTGCATGAGCACAGAGGCTTAGATGGAAGAAAAAAAGAGACGAGAAATGTCCCTGATTTCTTAGATGGGAGATCATAGAACTACCATTATGTTTCACTCATCCCTGGTTTTTTGCCCAACAACACTCATGACTGTTGGGGTCCTGGTGACTCACTGGTCATGACCTCTAGTAGCTATTTCTAAGTGGGGATGAGCTATGCTGCAAACAGGTCTAGATGAAGATCTGCTCTTCATATAGAAAACCACCTGCAGTTCTCATATGGCTAGTTTGACTTGCACAACCTTGGAACAATCCACTTCCCGTAGTTTGAGTCTTTGAAATACAGAACTGTCAGCCACTGAGGAAGGCTTCATTCTGAAATTGTGGCCCACATTTAGAGAGTTGTCTGTTTTCCCAGACTTCACTGGGGTCTATATACCGCAAATTCTGAAACCTGCCTTCTGCCGCGGGCTTGGAATGGCAGTTCTGACCAGGGAGAAGCTTAGTTTGTTCACATTGCTGGTGAATTTCCTTCACGGCTGTGAGATCCTGGACTCTCAGGCAAGAGAGCTGCACCAAGAGCTGGCCCTCCTGCGGGAGAGGAAGGTGGATCTTCCTACGTCCCCGGGAGAGGGCGGGCAATGACTCTCCCGAGAGGAAGGCTGATAGGAGCACGACCCCATCTTTACAGCCAATCACCACATCTTAAAATGGTTCTACTGCTAAAAACCCTTAAAGGTCTAAGGATCCGGATGGAAATGTTACAGAGCCATACATCTAGCATTTTTTCACGTGCCTTATCTTATACAATTGGAACAGAACCCCCGAATCCTCTCATTGTTGATTTCTCTCTAAATCACTCTGGCAGCTACAGATGGGCCCATCATATAGCACTTTTATATATTATAGTCAAGCCATTAATTTGTTTTCTGTGTTTCTTATAGAGTGGGGCATAGAGAAAATATTTTTTCATTTGGTAGGACGAGGAAGTAACCACACCCACCTTAGAGGGTGGCTGAGAGGATTGGAGGAGTCAATGCATGTGACGTTGGTAGCACAATGACAGTGCTCATTAATTATTAGCTATCAGTAACAGTCATTATTAATAACAAGCCAGGGTGCCTGCGATTTAAGAGCACAGACCTAGAAGCCTGAGTGTGTTGTCCAAATCCTGGCTCCACCGCTCACCAATATGTGGCCCTGGGCAAGTCACTGAGTATCTCTGTGCCTCGATTTCCTCATCTCAAAACTGGGGTTACCAATAGTTCTGTCCTCTTTGGTGATGGATGAGGGTTCAAGGAGATGTTGTAAAGTCCTTGGGAAAAAGCCTGGCACATAGCAGCACAGTACTGGTGTTGTATATTTAATCCTTACAACAGCCTCTGAGGTGGTGGTCAGTACCTGCGTTTGTACAGGCAATGAAACCAAGGCTTAGCATCACACAGCTAACAGCGGGCCCACAGTTCGAGGGGAGTAGAAGACCAGGGTCATTTCACTGCCCTACATGAGAGGGTCACATGTGGGTCTTCAGCTGCCCAGCTCCCTGCCGGCACATGCCTCCATGAAATGAGTTACTGCCTTCACTACTATTTCTGATCACTAACTGGCAACCCAGATGCTCTCAACCCACAGCATGTGGTAGCATCCTCGATGCTGGAGATTGACAGCGCTTTTCTGTACTGATTTGCTGAAACGCTCAGGAAAACAGACCCCTTACATAACTGGAAACCTGGCAGCGAGTGGATTCTAACAAACCATGGTGCCTGCTTTCTTTCCTCTCCCTGGCCCACAGCACAGGGGGAGATGGGTGACCCCGACCGGAGGTCTCTTCCAGCTACCCCTGTTGAACCTCAGGTGTTCCTACAAAGGGGCCCAGGGAGGTTTTTAAAGTTGACTCAGACCTCCTCTGCCACCGTGGGTGAGGCAACCCTGAGAGAGGAAGAGACCACAGGCTACTTCAAGAATTCGCTTGTGAGTGTACACTGCTGCCATCTGCTGGATGGAATGGGCATCAGACCTGATCCCGTGTTTCTTTGCTATGTAATGAGCAAACTCGTTGATTCCCATTGTAAGTTCAGAACCTAGAAGTTCATCATTTCATAGCATCAGTTCCACAGGTCTGCATATTTTGGAACTCTCATGACAACTGTGCACAAAAGGACCTTCACGTGAGTAATCAAAGGGTAGATTTTTCGCATGGTAAAATGATAGCATCTTTGAAGCAACCTCCTATTTGGCATTATTAGTCCCCCAGATCAAATTTGTTCCCAAATGGTTGATCTAACTGGTTAGAAAAAGCCCACAAACATCAGGCAAGGGCATCTGCAGAACCTGGACCCTCTTGTCAATGGCAAAAGGTACTTAGAGGAAAGCGGAATCACTGCCTGGCTTTATTCTTGTGTTCTCTGAAATTCTGTGTCCATGTATCCAGCAGTTATTTATTGAGCACTTACCTGTGTGTGAGGTGGCACGTTAGGAACAGAGAGAGCAAAGATGAACATAGTTCTTGCTCTTAATAATATCATATGGGTATTTTACAAGCACTTGCTATGTGCCAGCCATATACATCCTATTACATCTCATTTAATCCTCAGAACAACCCTAGGGCCTATTATTATCTTATTTACCATTATCTCATATTATTACCGCATTTATAGTGACGAATACTATCTCATTTACAGTTCAGAAAGTCAAAGCTAAGAGAGATTAAGTAAATTACCCAAGATAATTAGATAGAGAGAATGGGATTTGAAGGTGGGGTAGTGGGAGTGGGAACATGGAGGAGAGAAGTGTTGACCACACGGACCAATGTAGCTTTCTTTTCCCACACAGTCTGGGTCTTTTGTTTTCCACACATTTTCTGTTCCATTAGCCACAGATTCCCAGCAAAGTGAAAGTGCTCCAAAGCACTAAGTGATGCCAGCAGGAGAGGCTTCGTAAAGATTTATCAGGAAGAATATCCCTTCCTCTAGCGAGCATTTGAAATCTATCTACTTAACATTCTCTTCAGTTCATAACTCTTCCTCTTAACAGCAGCCTCAGCATCAGAAGCAAGACCTGAACTGCTGTCACTTCTCGTTGGATAGAAAACCAAACAGTATATTGGTCAGCCTGACAGAATGTGGGAGAGTGAATGATTTGCTCAGCATGAGCTAGGGGGCAATTCAGACGTATAATCGCAACCATCTCAAACAGTTTTTTTCTCCCTCTGTCTCCCGGTGCAGGAGTGGGGTGCCGGTGGGGAGACACCAGGGTGGGTATTGGTGGGCAGGTGGAGAACAGCGGGAGGATGAACGGAAGCTGGTGGCAGAGAAGAAAAGCAACTCTGTGCCAGGTGCCCACAAAGGTGCTCAGAGAGTGTCTGCTAGACAGAAAGGCCCAGGAGTGCAGGGGGGACAGGAGAGTGGCTAATGGTAGGTCGGTGTTTGCAGCCAGCCTTCTGGGCTAGCATCCCTGCTCTGCCACTCACATAGTCTTTGACCTCCGGCAGGTCACATAATCTTTCCAATCCTGAGTGCTTTTTCCTGGAAGTTGGGGTTGCCTCACAGTGTTGTTTTGGGGGTTCAGTGAGGTAGTCCAGACTGGCCTCTACTACGTGCAGCAAGAGGCCAAAATTTGGGGGGTCTTCCCCCAAAATAACTCTTTAGGGTTGCTTGATGCTTCTTATTTGCACACTAGTCTGCCATCCATGCTGTTATTTTTCTTCTCAGGAACCCCACAAGGCAGGCTGGAGAGAGATTATCATTCTCATATTTACAGAGGCAATGGATCCCCAGGTCTCTTGGCTAAAATGTTTTCCAATCAGAGCTTGCCCTCGGGGTCACCCACATGAGAACCGCTAAGTAGAACACCAAGCATTGCATTTATGTATCAAACCCCTATGCAGACAGTGATATTCAAATGGCTGCATGGAAATAACAAACCCGAATTTCCTGGAAGGAGCTCCAGTCTGAAATTTCCTGGAAGGAGTACACCAGACAGGGAAAAAGCTATTAGAAAGCAGTCACAGCACACTTCTTTTCCTGAAATTCTCTTTCTAGTAAGTTTTGATGTTGAAAGAAAAACTGAATGCTTAATTTTAGATTATCTTCAAATTTATCAACTGCTGAACAGTCAGTGCCATTTGAGTGGTAAATACATCAGGCAAAACACTATTTCCTGGTTGCTATCCATGGTTGTGAAGCCCCACGGGAGGGGATGAGCTTTAGAGAAACAGGAACAAATGGAAAGAAAGGAGAAAATATTAGAAATGCCAAAACCAATGTCCACTTAAGTATGAAACTGCTGCATTGAGACAATGGTAGGCAAGGATCAGTACAAAAAGTTCAGGACACATGTAGGACACATGTACTAAAACCTACCTCATGGAGAGAAAGCACACTTCAATAAACTCAAATCAGACCAAACTTTACAGTGTTAAGGTCCTTAAACGTTTTTTTCAATGAGTAATTTGCAATATTGTGCCAGTTATTTGCATGCAAATTGGCTTTTAAAAAGCATGGTTGAGCACCTAAGTTTTATAATCGCTTAATACGAGTTTATGATATTTTTTAACACAATTAATTTGCACTATAAGGCACAGACTTAATTTTGTTTCAGAAGATTAACCATAGGCCTATTCAAATGATGCATTCCAACCTAGCTGGGGATAGATAAATGAAACATTACAATGTAATTCATAAATGAAAAGGCATTCTGGATGACAGGCTAAGAGTGGGAGATCAGTGCCTGACACCTGGCAGAGGCTCCATCCACCATGGAGAGAAGGAATGACCCTGGTTTCCCTGGTGAACTCAGTTACGCAGGATGAGAACGAGGCTTATTATTTATATTCATTCTGGCTACAAGAAATGAGGTAAGAGGTGCAAAATCTACCCAGTCCAGAATTCCAGTGTCTGTTCAGTTAACATGTCAGAAACCTAGGCTGAAACAAAGAAGTCCATTTGACATGTCTCTCTTTCTCTCTCCTTGTTCACCCATAACCAATCCTTTTACTGCATTCTGCCAATTGACCTTCTAAATGGATATTGAATCCTTCCATCCCTGTTTCCCCTGCCACTGCCTGAACTCCATCTGTATCTTCTTTTGCCTGGATGACTGTAATAGTCTTCCAAGGGTCATGCTTCATCCATTCTGGGCCGCTCTGTTCACTGCCCACAGTAACACTGGAATTATCCTTTCGAAATGTAATCTGATTATGTCCCCTTTTTTTGAAAGTACTAATTGACCTGCAACTATTTGATTAATACCTGTCTTCCTGTCTGAATCATAAACTCTGGGACACCAGGCACTCTGAATACTTTTTCTCACCAACATGCACCCAGTATCTAGCACAGTGTCTTGTAAACAGCAGGGCACAAATAAATATTTGTTGAATGAATGAATGAACTTACTGAGTACTGACTTGTTATTCTTAAAAGATAATCTGTTTTGCTTTCTGTATGGTTATCTCAAACTGAACTCATCAACAAACATAACATGATTAACATCTAGTACATTTTTATGAATGAAAAGCCAGAACACTATTACTGTACCTGAGAAGACTGAATTCTCACTTCTGCATGAGCAAGCTATTAAAATAAGCATACCTACTAGCATCTGAACATTTAATTTCTATCTCCAAGGTGGTTCATCCTAAAGATGGAGCAAATAAAAGCTCAGTTCGCTTGGAAAATTGTAAATTTAAGTCCCAAAGAGGTGCAGAAATGCAGTTTGAAATCACATTAAATAAAAGCTTTAGTTAACTGATGGTTCATAAACGTCCTTTGAATGACTCAAGAGCAAAGTAAATTGGGTGGGGAGGAGCAGGGTGTGCAGGGAGGTCTTAGCAGAAAACATCACATTTCAGAATTAGAAAACAATCATTCTGATTTTAGAAAAGTTGAGACGAGAAAGCATTTGTGCAAGCAACTTGCTCCTAAACCTAGAGCTAAATGGAAGTTTTAATTTTCAAGAAGTTCTCTGATATAATACGTCTTTTGATAATTACTTTTACATCTAAAAACAAATTGCTTTGGATAAATAATTGTATGCCAAAAGGTCCCCAACTCTATTCACCAAATTGAATAATACATTTTCATCATCATCTAGCAGAAGTCTTATGGCAGCTAGTTTCCTAGTACTTAGGTAGTATAATTTGTACAATAATTACTGAATATTCTCCACAATAATACCTCACATCAGAGTAATCGGAATGGTCAGTAAATCACTATTACTTAAATAAGGATGAACCAAGCGATCACTGCGCAGCACCCCTACTAAGCAAGCCGTGGCAAAGAATTACAAACACAAAAATCTTACAGCTAGAAGAGAGACCTCTAGTGTGTGTTGAAGGAGTTTATGTTGTGCTCCAGGCATAATTAATACAGCAAGATCACTGCAGTCATTTTGAATACTGTGGTGGGAGATTTTTTTGCCAACTCTCATTCATGCTCAATTCATTTCATATTTTCTTCCCAGCAAATGTATGATATTTTTGCCTAATTCGTTCCCTTCTTTTATAAACATATCGTCTAAACCAATGAAGTTTTCCCTGTGAAGCAAAGTTTTAAAATTCAGTGATTACCTTAGCAACCGCATTAGTAAACACTAAACTTGTCATCATAATAATTGCTAACAATTGTTTCCATCAAGCAGCAGTAGGGCTCTTGGGCCAAACAGTCGTGGTCAGTGTGCGGTCTCCTGAACACCACGCCCCTCACGGAAAGCCAAATGCACACAAACATAGACACGAGGGATAGATGGGCACATTGCCCATTACCCGGAAGACAAATGGATCCACTACTGTTTCCAATTCACCAAGTAGGTCAGCTATCAGTTTCCACAGATTCCCACATATGCAGGTAAATTCTTTGATGTAAGATCAGACTTTACACATCATTCTATGGCATCAGCCTCAGCCTTTAAAAATCCTCTATTTTTTCTCCTCCGCCTTAAAAACACATTTGAGAGACACACACAGAAAATGTTTTTCTAAAAACACACAAAAGCACACAAAACAGCAGGTCTCTTAAGGAGTCTACTGCTGAGAAGGTAAAAGCATTTTGCTCATTTTTAATTTGCTAAAACAATCCAAGCATGCTTGGTACCCAGAGGGTATTCTCAAATAAACTTGTATCTCTAGCTGCCAGCTTAGTTGATTGAAAACAGAAGGCAAACGTTTCTTAAAGAATGAGTATGTTAAACTGTTACGTCTCTCCCAGTTCCACCAAGGATACACACACACACACACACACACACACACGAGTCCAGGATTTGCTTGAAAGCAGCCTGTTGTATGATCTAAAAGGTAATGCAGCATTTGTACCAAATTAGTTCTGCCCACTGCGGTGCACCTCTCAGCCAGGAAGCCAGCGCCACGGGGACACTGGACAGGCGCTGCGTGCTGTCCTCCACGCACAAAGCCGGCAGCCCCATTTGCAACTTTGCTAACTTAGTTGGCTCCCGCCCAGCCGGCCCCCGAAGCACAGTCACCGTGAAAACGTTTTGGTACCAGAAAACCATTTCCACGACAGTGCAAGTGTTCGAAAGCACAAAGGCAGACACTGGCGACCCGCGACGCGCTAGCTAGGAAGTTTCGGCACTCGGGGCGGCTGGGCGGAGCACGCGTCCAGGTAAGGGATTCCTGCCCCAGGGGTCTGGTCGCCTCTTCCTGCGGGTTTTGGGGCTCGACCTCACTTTTAACGCTAATTCACCAAAACGTGCCCCCGCCCCGTTCTTTGTCCGGGAGGCGCGACTCTTGTTTCCCAGCCAGGTCCCTCTCGGGGGCGGCAGAGGAAGCACACTTCCCGTTTCAGCAAGGGGGCGGCGGCGCCGGAGGGTGGGCAGGACAGAGGCCAGGGGGGAGCCCCCAGCATCCCTCCCGCCCACCTCGGGGCCGCGAGCAAGGGTTCAGGCCGCGGACGGCAGAGGCGGCCGGGAAACTGTCCCTTTAAGGGGCGCCCGGCCGCCAGCAGGGCCGGGAGGGATGCGGGCCCCGGACTGGGCGCCCCCCACCGGCCCGCGTCCCCGCCCCCAAGGGGACTCCGGGGCCCGAGCGCGCGCCGAGCCCTTTGTCGGGGGGAGGTGGGAGGAAGGGGAGCGAGAGCTTTTTGCACAGAAACGGAGCGTCTGCCCCAGAGAGGGGGGCTGGGGAAGGGAGGGGTGGCGGACGCGGCTTTAAAGGCGCCGGGTGGGCGGAGGCGGCGGCCGCAGACGGACGGCGGACAGCGCCGGGGCCCGGCCGCCGCGCACAAAGGCGAGCGGCGCGCTCCCGCCCAGGCCCCCGGGGACGGGAGAGCCCCGCGGGGCCTGGGGCTCGGCGGCCACCATGGCGGCCATCGCGGGGCGGCCGGGGGCGAGGAGGGACGCGGGCCGCGGCGGGAGCGGAGCCCGCGCCGCCGGACGCCGGCGGGGCTGCGGGCGGGCGCGGAGCTCGGCGCCGGGAAGAAAGGGCGCGCGCGGCTCGGGGAGGAGGGCGGCGGGGGGCGCCGCGGCGAGGCGGCCGCCGGGAGGCTGGTGCGCGGGCTCCGGGGCTCCCAGATCCGGAACCGGGCCGCGCCATCCGGAAGCCCGGCCCCGGCGCGCGGGCTGCGGTCCCCGGCCTCGGGCCCCGGCTGGCCGCTGCCCCGCCGCGGGTCCGAGCGGACCCCGAACCGCCGCGGCGGGCTGTGTATGTGTGTGTGTGTGTGTGTGTGTGTGTGTGTGTGTGCGAGCGTGCCGCGCTCTCGTCCCATGCCTGGCACATGCGTAAAAGCGAGTTGCGCCCAAAGTCCCAGCCATACCCTCCGTAGCAAATAATAACAAACCCAAACCGTCAGATCTTACCTGAAACATTGAAGCACAAAGTCTCTTTCCAAGTCCCCTTTTCCTTTTCCTCTCCCCCCTTTTCCGATTTCTCTCCCAGCGATCTGCTCGGCTCGCCACACCAGAGAGAAATGCAGTAGCTGGGCTAAGGTAGACAGAACAAAATACAGAGAAGAGTTGCTCCAGGGCTTTCAAACCCCTCAAGGCAAGGATCAGGATACAATTAGCTCATGCCTCTACCTCCAGTCTAAATCAATCTCCAAAATAAAACTTAAGTCAAATTAACTTAACACAGGGCAGACAATTGATCTCCTTCAAAAATAAAGCTCTACGTATTCGTATAGAATAATATATAGGAAAAAATTTTCCCATATATATATTTTTTGGTACTAAAACAGTCTTATTCCAGCCTTCAACTTGCTTTTTGCCCTCCTCTTGCACAGAAAAGCTGATTTTAATCGTTGTGATTAGTTTTGATGTAACGTTTCCGCGGGCGATTTCTGCAAATGGATGGAGTGTTTCTTTGCCAAGAGAGGGAAAAGCAGCAGATGATGATAATTATAAGGATTGTTGGTTGTTTCTTTTTATTTGTGTTTAGGGCTCTCTCTTCACTTTCTCAAGTTGACCTGACATTGCAGTTACACTAAGGTCGCGCGACTTGTTGATGAGGATCACCGCCCTGTCTGATCAAAGGATAGGTGATCATTTGGCAATAGAGCAGCACATTTTTGGTTCCTTTGGCGACAGAACGTCCCAAATGACGTGTATGAAAATAAGCACACGCAGTCTGCTTTGCCCCAATCAAGTCTGAATCAGCGCCTGGGGGTGATACACAAACTCATTTCAAATGTTCAACCATGCAGAATTGCAAAAAGATTGAAGCAGAGTTACACTGCATTTTTTTGGCGGGGGGAGATAGCAAAATTAAAAGAAAACAAAACCTACATTAGGTGTAGCCAAGGACCTGCTATTTAGGTTTATTTAATCAACCTTCTGACAAAACCTCACCTGCTCCCTTCTCGTTGCTTCCCTCCACCTGGTATCTTTTATAGGGGGGTTTGTATAACTCTATTATTTGACGGAAATGCTCAACAGAGCCAAAGAGACTCTAACATAAACACGTTTCCCCGGATTGCTACTCTAGTGCCGACCTCCCCCACTCCTCATCACTTCTTCCTCCCTAGGTCTTTGTTCAAAGGGGCTGTGCCTGAGGCAGTTGCTACCTTAATTCTTTATAGTTAGAGTGGGATTTTGGTTGTAACTCAAGGGTCACCTCCCATTAGTGTTACATCCTTGCACAATATTTTTTGAAATGCTATGTTTTTGAGCACTTCACAGTTCATTAATTCGAAGACTTTGCTGACATTTCTTATGAAAAAGACCAGGCTGTAAGTCCAAGGATACTCAAAAAAGAAAGAAAGGAAGAAAAATAGAACCAGACATGTCCTGTGAATACCTGCAATTGGGATCATTTCACAGGAAGTATTTTTTAGCCATCGTTTTACTTTTAAGGTAAGCAACTGTTGCAAAGGGAAGGGTCAAGCTTTTAAAAAATATCATTAATCAGATCAGTGCTGTAATGACATAGAGATGAATGTCATAATGAGAATCAGGGGTGTTGGTGGTTTTTTAAACATTACAAGTTAGTATGTCATGGGTATCTGGTTTGAGACTATCAGTGACCCGTAAGGAGAAACAAAGCATGGCTTACAAAACAGCATGAAACAAAATCATATTTTTTGCACATTCTCTTTCTCTCCTTCCCCCCACACAAGGTAGATACATCTGATTGGCAATAAAAATTTTTTAATGTTCACAAAACCCCAAATAAAATTGAATACAAACTTTGTTCTTACTCCCAAATGGCACTAAGTGTTAATATAGGACAACAAGAGACAAAAAGAGACCATGGGAGAAGTACCCTCAATCATTGGTATAACTTAATACTTTAAAGGTCTGGCCTAAAGTGACTTCTAATTCAAGTCTAGATAGCCCATTCTTGTCCTGGAATGTTAAGAGCTGAAAAGATCCATTGCGGGGCCTCTAGTTCTTTACATCATTTTACAGATGAAGACATTAAGCAGTTTGCCCAAGGTCACAAGCCAGCCATGGACAGGGTCCAGACTAGGCCACCAAACGCAGGATGGGAGGAAAGGTGAGTTGTGTCCTCTGGAAAGCACTCACCTTGAGAAACTGGACCCAGCATTCTAAATGGTGCTGACGCGGCTTAGCACCATATTTTCAGAATTCCGTTTTTGGAATTGTCCTAAAAACCTGTGAGCACATTCTTTTAAATGTCTCTGATACCAACAAATCTTTGTCCTTTGATGCTTAACTTTCACAATCACTCCTCCCACCCCCACGCCCCCAAAATGAGTACCAGGTCTGGGAATGAGTGAATGATGAAGATGACTTAAAGCTGTTTAAAGTCGAAAGAGAGAACGTGACCACACAAGTGAGGCTGGTTTCCTTATTAGTTCCTAAATGGACTCAAAGCAATTCTCAAACTATTTTAAGCAAAAGAGTTTCTGGGATTTTGCTTTCCAAGATAACTGCTCTGAAGGGAATAATGCTCGTCTGAACAAATTAAGTTCTGAAATGCTCATTTTAAGATGTTTTAATACCTCAGAATGACATCATTTATAAAAAGATGCTTTTTGTAAGCTTTAGGTTGCTGACATTTTTAAATGATCCATCTTACTCAGCTGATCACTAAATTTGCAGTAATCCTGGTGGTGAATAGATTGCAGAGTTAAATTCTCATTTTATTGTGCCAAGAATCTTAGTTTTCTTGTAGTTTGAAGGGGACTCCAACTTGAGACCATGGAGATTCAGAGAGAAACTTAATTCGCACCAGGTACTACAAGGAGAGGAGTAAGTTCATGATCTTCAAATGATGGATGATGGCAAATTATTTTACAGATTAAAATAGGTTTTTGGTGAAATGGCATGTGAAAAGCAGGGTCCATATCTTGCCGAGCACTAGATACAAACTTACAACTTCACTTCAACTAGCAGATGCCATCATAAAATTACCCCAAAGTAATTTTAATCTAATTAATTCCTGTGCAAGTGAACTTCTGCATTTTGTGATTCTATGTTGGTTTTTGGCCAATCATGAAGAAGTTGGGGAAAAGAGTATATTTCAAAATCTTTTAACCTTCTTTTTCAATAGATAGTTGAAGATGAGCAGCCTAAAAACCATTAGCAACAGGAAGAATATAGCCATAAAATTGTCAGCAAGAAAACACAGACCTCTGTTTCCATCTTCTGGGGTCTCACTATCAAAATGAGTTCCACCAGTTTCTTAAGGCATTAAAAACAATAATAGGATATTTTGACTTGAATTGAGGAGCGTGGTGGAAAAAAGTTGAGCGCTATGACCACTGAGGAGGAGAAAATGGGATGTTCTTCAAGGGGAGCGTAGTGCCTTCTAATGTTAACGTGGGGACAGTTCATTTGGTCACATTGTAGTCAGTGAGCCCTCAAATCACAGATTTGCACAGGACTTGGTGGCGATTTGACAAGATGTGGACATTAGTTGCTGAGATGAAATGTGAAATTGAAAAGCCCTTCACTGAAACAGCCAGACACCCAGATCAGAGTTAAAAATTCCACTGTGTTTTCCATTAGGAACAAGAGAAAAGACTCGGGATTTGGGTTCAACCTGAACATGCGTGGATGTCACTTTCTCCCTCCATGTCGCTAAATGACGGTATTTCCATTATTGCTCCACCAGGATCCGCGTATAACTATCACGAGAGGCCCTGCAACACAGAAAGGCGAAATACGTTTTATCTCTGAGTCAGTTTTGGGGAGGAAATACCTGTTTTTTATCAGCCAACCTTAAACTCCCTAATACTGTGGAATGTGCACATTTTCCTGGAGTTGAATAGAAGCATTAAGTAGCTCAAGCAGAATGGGTTTATAATTCCTGGAGATTTAGCCCCGACCACCACCTGCTCATAATTAGCCTCTGACTAGTTTTCTCTATCACTGTCAAAGTGAAGAGTCTATAAGATCTCACTTTCTAAAGAAATAGCTCTTCTAACCATGGCAGATCTGCTGACCGGCTTGAAATTTTAGTTTATGCATCATTTGGAATAGAAACAGATAGCAAGTCCCCAGATGCAGGCCTTTAGATCAATTTGGTCTTCGGTCAAAATTTCTTCCATAGTTGTGTGATGTGAATATTGGTTAAAACCTCATATTATGAAGCAACACAAGAGGTGAGTGCAAAGGTGAAACTTAACCGTGGTCTGATCCCCCGACTGCTGTTTTAGAGTCTTATTTGAAAGAGAAATGCATTGGTTGGCAAGGAGGTAGATGTGTGAAGAAACAGTTGGGAAGCTCCTATATTCGTTCCTGGCATTTGCAATTCTTTGCTGGACATTCACATTCTATATTCTAAATAAATAATTGCAGGTAGGTTTTTTTAAATTAATTAATTAATTTTGGTATCGTTAATGTACAATCACTTAAACAACATTATGGTTACTAGACCCCCTATTATCAAGTCCCCCCCACATACCCCACTACAGTCACTGTCCATCAGCACAGTAAGATGCTATAGAATCACTACTTGCCTTCTCTATAAATACTGCCTTTCCCGTGTCCCCCGCCACTGCATTACGTGTGCTAATCGTAATGCCCCTTTCTCCCCCTTATCCCTCCCATCCCACCCATCTTCCCCAGTCCTTTTCCCTTTGGTAACTGTTAGTCCATTCTGGGGTTCTGTGAGTCTGTTGCTGTTTTGTTCCTTCAGTTTTTCCTTTGTTCTTATACTCCACAGATGAGTGAAATCATTTGATACTTGTCTTTTTCCGCCTGGCTTATTTCAGTGAGCATAATACCCTCTAGCTCCATCCATGTTGTTGCAAATGGTAGGATTTGTTTTCTTCTTACGGCAGAATAATATTCCACTGTGTATATGTACCACCTCTTCTTTATCCATTTATCTACTGATGGACACTTAGTTGTTGTTTGTCTTTTGGATGGTGGCCATCTTAACTGGTGTGAGGTGATATCTCATTGTGGTTTTAATTTGCATTTCTTTGATGATTAGTGATGTGGAGCATGTTTTCATGTGCCTGTTGGCCATCTGAATTTCTTCTTTGGAGAAGTGTCTATTCATATCCTCTGCCCATTTTTTAATTGGATTATTTGCTTTTGTTTGTTGAGGTGTGGGAGCTCTTCATATATTTTGGATGTCAACCCCTTATCGGATATGTCATTTATGAATATATTCTCCCATACTGTAGGATGTCTTTTTGTTCTACTGATGGTGTCCTTTGCTGTACAGAAGCTTTTCAGCTTGATATAGTCCCACTTGTTCATTTTTGCTTTTGTTTCCCTTGCCCGGGGAGATATGTTCATGAAGAAGTTGCTCATGTTTATGTCCCAGAGATTTTTGCCTATATTTTTTTCTAAGAGTTTTATCGTTTCACGACTTACATTCAAGTTTTTCATCCATTTTGAGTTTACTTTTGTGTATGGGGTTAGACAGTAATGCAGTTTCATTCTCTTACGTGTAGCTGTCCAGTGTTGCCAACACCAGCTGTTGAAGAGGCTGTCATTTCCCCATTGTATATCCATGGCTCCTTTATCATATATTAATTGACTATATATGCTTGGGTTTATATCAGGGCTCTCTAGTCTGTTCCACTGGTCTATGGGTCTGTTCTTGTGCCAGTACCAAATTGTTTTGATTACTGTGGCTTTATAGCAGAGCTTGAAGTCAGGGAGTGTAATTCCCCCTGCTTTATTCTTCCTTCTCAGGATTGCTTTGGCTATTTGGGGTCTTTTGTCATTCCATATGAATTTTAGAACTATTTGCTCTAGTTCATTGAAGAATGCTGTTGGTATTTTGATAGGGACTGCATTGATTGCATAGATTGCTTTAAGCAGGATGGCCATTTTGACAATATTAATTCTTCCTAGCCAAGAGCATGGGATGAATTTCCATTTATTAGTATCCTCTTTAATTTCTCTTGAGTGTCTTGTAGTTTTCAGGGTATAGGTCTTTCACTTCCTTGGTTAGGTTTATTCCCAGGTATTTTATTCTTTTTGATGCAATTGTGAATGGAATTGTTTTCCTGATTTCTCTTTCTGCTAGTTCACTGTTAGTGTATAAGAATGCAACAGATTTCTGTGTATTAATTTTGAATATCACAACTTTGCTGAATTCAGATATTAGATCTAGTAGTTTTGGAGTGGATTCTTTAGGCTTTTTTATGTACACTATCATGTCATCTGCAAACAGGGACAGTTTGACTTCTTCCTTACCAATCTGGATGCCTTTTATATCTTTGTATTGTCTTATTGCCGGGGCTAGGACCTCCAGAACTATGTTGAATAGAAGCGGGGAGAGTGGGCATCCTTGTCTTATTCCCGATCTTAAAGGAAAAGCTTTCAGGTTCTCGCTGTTAAGTATAATGTTGGCTGTGGGTTTGTCATATATGGCCTTTATTATGTTGAGGTACTTACCCTCTATACCCGTTTTGTTGAGAGTTTTTATCATGAATGAATGTTGAATTTTGTCAAATGCTTTTTCAGCATGTATGGAGATGATCATGTGGTTTTTGTCCTTCTTTTTGTTGATGTAGTGGTTGATGTTGATGGATATTCGAATGTTGTACCATCATTGCATCCCTGGGATGAATCTCATTTGATCATGATGGATGATCATTTTGATGTATTTTTGAATTCGGTTTGCTAATATTTTGTTGAGTACTTTTACATCTATGTTCATCAGGGATATTAGCCTGTAATTTTCTTTTTTTGTAGTGTCTTTGCCTGGTTTTGGTTTTAGAGTGATGTTGGTCTCGTAGAATGAGTTTGGGAGTATTCCTTCCTCTTCTACTTTTTGGAAAACTTCAAGGAGGGTGGGTATTAGGTCTTCATTAAATGTTTGATAAAATTCAGCAGTGAAACCATCTGGTTCAGAGGTTTTGTTCTTAGGTAGTTTTTTGATTACTAATTCAATTTCTTTGCTGGTAATTGGTCTATTCAGATTTTCTGTTTCTTCCTGGGTCAGCCTTGGAAGGTTGTATTTTTCTAGAAAGTTGTCCATTTCTTCTAGGTTATCCAGTTTGTTAGCATATAATTTTTCATAGTATTCTCTCATAATTGTTTGTATTTCTGTGGTGTCCATAGTGATTTTTCCTTTTTCATTTCTGATTCTGTTTATGTGTGTAGACTCTCTTTTTTTCTTGAGAAATCTGGCTAAGGGTTTATCTATTTTGTTTATTTTCTCAAAAAACCAGCTCCTGCTTTCATTGATTCTTTCTATTGTTTTAATCTTCTCAATTTAATTTATTTCTGCTTTCATCTTTATTATGTCCCTCCTTCTACTGACTTTGGGCCTCATTTGTTCTTCCTTTTCTAGTTTCATTAATTTTGAGTTTAGACTGTTCATTTGGGATTGTTCTTCTTTCCTGAGGTAGGCCTGTATTGCAATATATTTCCCTCCTACCATGGCCTTTGCTGCATCCCACAGATTTTGCTGTGTTGAATTATTGTTGTTATTTTTCTCCATATACTGCTTGATCTCTGTTTTTATTTGGTCATTGATCCATTGATTATTTAGGAGCATGTTATTAAGCCTCCAATGTGTCTGTGGGCTTTTTCGTTTTTTCTGTGTAATTTATTTCTAGTTTCATACCTTTGTAATCTGAGAAGCCTTTCAATCTTTTTGAATTTACTGAGGTTCTTTTTGTGGCCTAGTATATGATCTATTCTTGAAAATGTTCCATGTGCACTTGAGAAGAATGTGTATAGTGTTGCTTTTGGATGGAGTGTTCTGTAGATGTCTGTTAGTTCCATCTGTTCTAATATGTTATTCAGTGCCTCTGTCTCTTTATTTATTTTCTGTCTGGTTGCTCTCTCCTTTGGAGTGAGTGGTGTGCTGAAGTATCCTAAAATGAATTGCATTCTATTTCCCCCTTTAATTCTGTTAATATTTGTTTCACATATGTAGGTGATCCTTGTTGGGTGCATAGATATTTATAATAGTTATATCCTCTTGTTGGACTAACCCTTTTATCATTATGTAATGTCCTTCTTTGTCTCTTGTGACTTTCTTTGTTTTGAAGTCTGTTTTGTCTGATACAAGTACTGCAACTCCTGCTTTTTTCTCACTATTAGTTGCTTGAAATATCTTTTTCCATCCCTTTACTTTCAGTCTGAGTACGTCTTTGGGTTTGACGTGATTCTCTTGTAGGCAGCATATAGATGGGTCTTGTTTTTTTTATCCATTCAGTAACTCTATGTCTTTTGATTGGTGCATTCAGACCATTTACATTTTTGGTGATTATTGATAGGTATGTACTTATTGCCATTGCAGGCTTTACATTCGTGGTTACCAAAGGTTCAAGGGTAATTCCCTTACTATCTAACAGTCTAATTTAACTCACTTCATATGCTATTACAAACACAACCTAAAGATTCTTTTTTTTCCTCCTTTTTCTTCCTCCTCCATTCTTTGTATGTTATGAATCATATTCTGTACTCTTTGTCTAGCCCATGGGTGACATCTATTTAGCCTTAGGAATACTTCCATCTGTAGGAGTCCCTCCAAAATGCACTGTAGAGGTGGTTTGTGGGAGATAAATTCTCTCAGCTTTTGCTTACCTGAAAATTGTTTAATCCCTCCTTCAAATTTAAATGATAACCTTGTCAGGTAGAGTATTCTTGGTTCAAGGTCCTTCTGCTTCATTGCATTTAATATATTATGCCACTCCCTTATGGCCTGTAAGGTTTCTGTTGAGAAGTCTGATGATAGCCTGATGTGTTTTCCTTTGTATATGATCTCTTTTCTCTCTCTAGCTGCTTTTAAAAGTTTGTCTTTATCCTTGATTTTTGCTATTTTAATTATTATATGTCTTGATGTTGTCTTCCTTGGGGCCCTTGTTTTGGGAGATCTGTGCACCTCCATGGCTTGAGAGACTATGTCCTTCCCCAGATTGGGGAAGTTTTCAGCAATTACCTCCTCAATGACACTTTCTATCCTTTTTTCTCTCTCTTCTTCTTCTGGTATCTCTATAATTCAAATATTGTTCCGTTTGGATTAGTCACACAGTTCTCTCAATATTATTTCATTCTTAGAGATTCTTTTTTCTCTCTGTGCCTCAGCTTCTTTGTATTCCTCTTCTCTAATTTCCATTCCATTTACTGCCTCTTCTACTACATCTAATCTGCTTTTAAATCCCTCCATTGTATGTTTCATTTCAGATATGGAATTTCTTAATGATTGAATCTCTGACTTAAATTCATTCCTGAGTTCTTGAATATTTTTCTGTACCTCCATAAGCATGTTTATAATTTTTATTTTGAGCTCTCTTTCAGGAAGATTGGTGAGTTCAGTTTAATTTACCCTTTTTCTGGGGTTTGTGAGATTTTGGTCTGAACCATGTTCTTTTGACATTTCATATTTCTGTGTGTTGCCCACTAGTGTGCAGAAACTCCAGTCTGTGGAGCTGCTCAGCCCCTAGAGTGACATTGGGGGTCGTAGGGGAGCAGAGCTGGTGCTGGGGGGAGGAAAGGTCTGTTTCCTGATTCCTGTCTGTGGTGCGTGTCTCCAGTGTCAGAGCCAGTGGGTCAAGCACACACGTGTAAGCCTCTGTGCTTTGCGTCTATAGCTGTTGTAGGCAGGGCCTCCCTCTGGCTGGCATGACACCAGCGCAGTGACCGCCGCTTTGCAAGCTGGTGCCTGCACATGCCAGTAGGAAGGCTCAGCAGGCTGTGTGTCACAGCGGGGGGCCTCAGAGCTGAGTAGGTAGCCAGGGGGATGGAGCACCTGAAGCTCCTCAAAGTTCCCAACCAGCTGGGCAGAGCATGCCGAGACACCCATGTCCTGCTCTCCCTTCTCCCCTGCAGCAAGCTCCGTGAAAACCCTGCCCCTTCAGCAGCCCTCTCACTGCTAGGAAGCATCTCAGACTACCCGCCCTTCCTTTGACACAGAGTAGCCAGGTGTGGATCCCGTCCTCCATCAACGGCCGGAATGCCAGACCCTCCGCCCATCTGAGCTCCCCAACATCAAGAGCACCACACAGTATAGGCTTCTGCTCACAAAGCAGATTTCCGGGCTAGGTGTTCATCAGTCCCAGGATTCCACCCCCTCCCCGCTCTGTTTCTCTTCCTCCCGCAGGTGAGCTGGGTGGGGGAAGGGCTCGGGCCCCGCCGGATCAAGGCTTTCAAACGTTACCCAGTTTCGTGAGGTCTGCTCTGTTTGTGAGGTCTGTATGCAGTCTGGTTCAGCCTTCTTTCTTCTTGCTGTTTTAGCGTTAGTTGTATTAATTAACTATATTTTTGTACTATTTGTGGTTTTGGGAGGAGTTCTCCGTGTCACCTCTCACGCTGCCATCTTGAATCTTCCTGCAGGTAGGTTTTATGATTCGAACTGAGTTAAAATTGTAATTCTGCACCTTAACTTTCCATGTGACCAGATCCTTAGTTTCTTTAGGCATAAAATATGAATGAAAATTCCTATCTTGAAGCATTATTTTGGGGATAAATGGGATTATTTGTGAAAAGTACTTAAACGGTGACTATCATTCTAGCATAGAATGAGTTTTCAATAAACAATAGCAATTACTGTCATTATGCCTTATAGTAATTGCTGAATAAATAGCATGGTCCCTAGCAAGGTGTTTCTGTTTAAGTTAACAACACAGAAGAAGGATATTTATGCAATGGGAGATACCTAATTTACTGATATTTTGTGGCTGATATTTTTTAAAGATAATAACTAATCTCATTTTATTGTTTCATCTAGAAGTCACATGGACATCTCACCTTTTCATGTAAAACAGTGGGGAAAATGAGATTTTCTCCCAGGTAAATTCTAGCTATGACAGATAATACGTGTCCATGCTGCTGCTTACCAGGGAGCTCTCTTCTTGTTCCTTTGAGGATCCTTGATTTTGACAAGACTGCCTCACACATATAAAACAATTAATTAAGCATTTTGTATAATTGCTTGTATAAGAGATGGAACTTGACTACAATTCTGCCATCAACCTCTTTCTCTGTAATTATTTGCTTTTTGTCTGTCAGGAATTGCAGAATCAGCACAAGCAAGTGCTTTAAAAAGAACATTTTAAGAAACAAGATAACAGTTTTGGAAATCAGAAGAAATGAGTTTCAGGGGAGATTCAGATTTCTAAGAAATAGTCCAATCAATAATCATATCATAATACCCAATTTTCTACATTCTCCAATTTACGGATCTTCCTTCCAAGTTTTAGGCCTTCCCATTTCCAGATTGTCCCATGTTATCTGTTAGGCTATGCAGGGATTATTTTAAGGAAACATTTCTAATATAAACGTTTCATTAGCTATTTTGTTCTATTTCATATTTCAGCACCTCAGAGTAAACTAGCTGGTATTGAAAGGTACTTCTGTTTGCAGTATAATGATTCTCATGCACAGCCCATCCGGTAGAGAACCACTTAGCTTTGCTTCGCTGTCTTCTGTCTGAACCAAGGCCATTCATGAGAAACCCCATAATACAGTCAAGGCCCCTCCGGGGCACCATATACATTCATGTAAGTGATCGCTAGTGCATCCTTTGGGTGTCAGAACCTCTCAGCTTTGCTAACCATAAAAAGTCTGCCTTAAGCATATTACTAACTCTAAAACTCTAATGATATGGATGCCATATTTCAATTTTTTAAAAACCTTTCTCTGCTCCACCCCTGAAAAAAACCCTATAAAGCTTATCCAATGGAATTGTCCTATGGTTAAAAACGTAACGTTTATTTAAAAGAATCATGACTATGCTCTAGGCAAAAATAAGCAAACCCAAGAACAAAACAAAAAGGGTCAAAAAATAATAACTAAATAAGAAACAAACATATCACTCTTCAAGTTTTGGTAAGAGCCACTATAAATGAATTGCCACAGGAAGCAAGAATCTGTGTACTTCCTTTAAAGTTATGGAGAGAAAGCTGTTTCTAGAGTCTTAATGACTATGAGCCTATCAGTTAAAATGGGAAGAGAGGTGGGGTGCAAATCGACAAGACTCTTCAACATCAGCATTTAAATGATTTCAACATTTTCCTAATAATAACATTAATGATAGTAGTGATAAGAAGCAATTATGAATGATGGTAGGGAACTTCCATTGTGTAAAGACCATCTGGCTATGAGAGTCAGACATGAAATTCTAAAATTAAATCCTCAATCTGTCCCTCTAAGGTTGCTTTGTAGATAATGGATATCTTAATTTTTTAAAAAGGAAAAAAACCCATATCCATTTTACCAAATGTACAGCAGCTCCTGCTGAGAAAACAAAGCCTGTGTCTCTATTTCTTTTCTAACTGTTGCTGTCTCTGAACAAAACAAAGGCTCTGTGAAGGAGCTTATGAGATAACCATAGTAACTCATTAGTTTTTATTTATTTATTTTGCTTCTGAAAATTTTTCATAGGTAAAGCATTATTATGATCCTATTATTCTTCCTTTTCCCCAAATAAGAATTTCCCCAGGTTTTCTTCCTACAGGAAAGCTTACTGAAAGGAATTTTTTTGGGTGGAAGGGGCTAAATCTTTGATCTGCAACAAATACGTGCTCTAAAACTTAACCTTTATGTAGGAATGAGACATACCGAAGAGAAAGCACCTGACTTGGAACCTGGAAAGTCATCAATATTTTTATTTATTACACCCAGGGCTTAGCTATTTCTAATTTTTAGATTCTCTGGGCATGTCAAAAAGTAATAGGGATGAAAGGCCAAATATTCTCTGATTCCACCTATATGGGGTACCGTGAGTTAGTCAAATTCATAGCAAAAGAAAGTAGATCAGTAGTAACCACGGCTCGGAGCGGTGGGGAGAGTTAGTGTTTAATGGGTGCAGAGTTCCAATTTAGGAAGAACTTGAGTCTTAGTTTTCTTGCTTAATTTTCTATGGCCATCTAAAGCTGGCCGGATCTGTCCATTCGGCCTTAATACCCACTTCCTTTGGCCTCATAGTAACTTGTTATGATTTTACTGGTGCCCTTTTACTTCTCACAAGTGGACTTTTTGGTTCTGGAAACAAGAGCAGGAGAAACCTTCAGATTTTAAAGAACAAGGACACATCTTTTTCCAACTACCTTCATTTCCACTTCTGATGTTTCAATCAGAAGTGTCACTCTGATTTTAAATCTAATCATCATAAAAACTGGCCCCTACCTGTAGTTCATCTTTGATTCTTTTTTGTGGTTTCTCTGGAAGGCATCTTGGTGCTAGTGGCAGAGTGGCCTATCATAATCACATTTAGAGATGTGCCTTTTCGAGATACTGGCATTACTGAGTCATCCCCGGATTATCTCTTGTGTCTCCCAGAAGCTCGTCTAAGCAAAAGGGAGAATCCTGAGCAGATGAGAAGTTTCTTTCTTGTGCTTGACCTAGAAAGAGTTAAACCTATGGTAGACGCAAAAGAAAAAATTTTAGATTGATAATGAGTAAGTTACAGGACAAACCCAATACAAGCAGCCCATGTCTCTGCAGGTTTATGGGGAGTAGGGTTAAGCTGGGTGCTGAGTAGGGTTACAGTTGGGTGGTGGAGAATGAATGAACCCATTTCTCCCTTTCCTTCTTTGAGCTCTTGGAACTCACAGGTTCTCATCGCCAGTCCGCTAATTTAGAAGGTGTCAATTGAGATGGTAATGTTAATCTCCATTTCTAGGCAACATGTCTAATTTCAAAGCATCTTGTTGCAGGTATGTGTCCAAATTTTAATCTATGATAAATTAAGCCTCAGCTAGCTCTGCCACTCTCCCACTTAGTCTTATTGGTTTCCTGCTATGACTTTACTTTTTTTTCCTAACTTTCCTTATTCAGAATGAGACAATGAGAAGTTATATTTGTACAATTTACCAAACACCATCACCTCCAAAACATCATCTGGGCTTAGGGATTGGGATTGTTATCCCAACTGTACTGAGGATGGTAAAGGGAAGGAGAGAGTCCCCCAGTGTCATGTAGCAAGAGGTAGTGCCTTCCTCTCACTCCAACACCAGTAGCCTCTTCACCAGCTGAGAACTCGAATTTGTGAGTCAGAACCAGGCATTTTGCTCTCCATTTGTCTATTCTGTACTCATCTTTAGCTTCTTGGGTCAAAAGCAGGATCTTGTAGGAAGCATTTATAAACTGAAATAGTGAGTGAACTTTTCAAATAATTCATCCCATGCCACAACATTCAGCAAGTAAAACAAAGAGAAATCAAATCAACCGATTTCTTTGTCCATGGATATCAAACTGTAGTTGAAATGATGAAATGGGAAAGACGTCTTCTTCTTCCTATGTCTTTCTCGTTCTCTCCTCTGTGAAGACTTTGACACTTACGCTTGCTTTGAAGTCATCCCCACTGTAAGGTTGTGTGAGATTCTATGATGATCTCTCTGTAGGCAGCCTGGCTCCTGGGAGCTGCTGGCACACTCTGATGCACGGTGGGTTAGTCAAACCCACACCGCACATACATCGAACAAGGCGCAGCTGTCTTTGGAAATCTCAGTAAGACCTTTCTCTCTTGTGAGTGAGCAGGAAAGGGGTGACTTTGAACCAAGAGCAGCCATTTATGGTGACCTTGAGCTTTTGTACTGTCCATGCCCACCCTCATTTTATGAACAAGAAAGGAGGCAGGCAGGCAGGTTAGTAGCAGAAAATATCTCCCCCACATCCCTGTGCTGATAAATACCCCACAGTGCCGTGCTGGTTATCAGCTCTGTTAACAGCTTAGCTCACAGGGTCCAAGGCAGGAGGCCCAAGGGACACAGAGAGGACTCAAGAAGGAGAGCATAGGTCTCCATTCTTCGGACACCTCCTTCATATTCTATTCCCCTTTTTCCTTCCTTTGCTTCACACCTTTCTACCCTTTCTCCGTGCCTCTCCTCATCCTCTGTTTGTGACAAATAAAGGGAAAGGTGTTTCCCAACCACAGCAAGTTCTAGGGGAACATCTCCACAGCCTAATTAGCTGGCTCTTAATTTTGGAGAAACTTGACTATGTATGTTTCCTAATTAGACTAGGAAAACCTAATGGGGGTGCTGACATGGCCTCCCTCAGGGCAGCCACCACCCAGAGGAAACCATGGCTCTTTCTCTGTGTAATCACTCTACCCAGCTTCAGCTTCCGTTAAACTTGACCCTTTGACAAGGTGAAAGCCTTGTTCCCCTGCCCAGTTACATATCATATGTCAAATCACAGAAAAATCTTGCAGAGGCCTCCATTTAACAATGGTGTAAGAGTCTCCCAGTTCCCTTTTCTCGGCCTTATTGTGTCTCTACACGCAGTTTCATGTGAATTACATATATAGACAACACATTTCCTTTTCAAGGAGGAAAAGGAAATTGCTCCTGCAAATGAAAACAAATTCCATTATTCTTTAATGAATCTAAGATTTCCCAAACTGAGCCTGACCCTGATCTGAGCAGTTAGGTACCTGGCCTCTGACAGAGGCCACTGTGTAATACATTAGGGCAGGGGGAGGAGAGCCTCTCACATACAAAGCCAATTGTACCATTTCATATAAAGAGGAAATAGCTCTCCCAGGCCCCACGGGTGGTCTACTAGCCTAAAGCACTAGAATTGATTACCCTTGGCTTGCTTAATTCCAAATGTCCTTGGTAGTCAACAAAAGGTCTGACTGATGTGGAATTCCGCACTCCATGCTTGTAGCTAGAGTAGCAGTTTATCCGGGCAATAACGAGGAAAGTTGCAAAAAAGTGCGACTCCAAGCCATCAACTCCCGATATTGAAGGCAAGCTAGTTAATTACCATCCCCATAGCTTTCATGTTATGCCGAGGGGTGGCTTCTCCCTTTTACAATCAGGAAAGATGCAAGTACAGAGACAGAGACCCTTCTCTCCCTGTGCTTCCTGAGGACACAGCCTTTTCTTGTTGATGGAAGAGGCCTGGCCCTCAGGAGGCTCTCAGTAAGTGAGCAAATCTCTTCAGTAGTTTCTCCCTGCTCTTGGAGAATACACCAACATTTCTCAAGGCCCTGCTTGACCTGGCCCATCTCCCTCTGTATGCTCTGGGTCTTGCACCCAGCCGCTGCCCCAGGGCCTTTGCACAGAGGTACCTCCTATATGTAGAATGTTCTTTCCCTCCTCTAGCCTGTGACTCCTGCTTATCCTTTACCTCAAAGATCAGTTCTTCAGGGAAGCCTCCCTTCCCTCAGCGCCAGCCCAGTGCTCTCTGTTACAAGCATTCAGAGTTCATTGGATTATTCCTGCTGAGTTCTAATCAGTTTGCAGTTATGCATTTGTTCATTATTGATTGCTGTCTGCATCTGTAAGATAAGAACTATATCATACTTTTCTCACAAGTGTGTCCAAGGCCTGGCAAAATGTTTGGCGTGCACACACATGAATGCTTGGCACACAGCTGGTGCCCAATAAATACTTGTTAATTAATGAATAAATGAGTGAATGAATACAAAGGAAGACACATTAGAAAAATAACTGAAATTTTATAAACAACCGAGATTGTTAATAGGTGGGTGAAGGGAGGAATAAGTGGTTTGGGAGTTTGGTGATTTTGTGAGTTTGACATTAGTATTTTTGTCATAGCCAAGGTGCTAGAGAACTTATCCTAAAACCAAGGATCTCTACCCCAAAGAATTGATAGTGGGGACTCTGTCAAGTATTTTTACACCAAGGTTCATAGCAGTGTTATTCACAGTAGCCAAAAAGTGGGAACAATCCAAATGTCTATTGATGGATAAAGAGATACACAAAGTGTGGCATGTACACACCATGGAATATTATACAGCCTTAAAGAGGAATGGGATTTGGACATGTGCTATAACATGGATGAAACTTGAAGATATTAGGCTTAGTGAAATAAGCCAGAAACAAAAGAATTAATATTTCAGGCTTCCACTTTTGTGAAGTACCTAGAATTGTCAAATTTATAGAGACAGAAGATGACACGTTGCTTACCAGAGGCTGGAGGAAGGAGAGAATGGGTAGTTAGTGTTTAATGGATATATAGTTTCATACATACCCATTAAACACTAAAGGTTCTGGAGATGGATGGTGATGGTTGCATAAAGATGTGAATGTACTTAATGCCACTGAGCTATACACTTAGAAAGGGTTAAAATGGTAAGTTTTGTTATGTATTTTTTACCACAATAGAAACAAAAAAGCAAGGGAATTCTAGCATACACACACACACACACACACACATCTAAGATCCCCTCAAGGTCAGAGTCCATATGCTTAAAAGGAAGGCCAATTATATCTATAAATTTCTGTTTCAAATGTAACTGTTTATTACCTTTTGTTTTGTATTTTGTTTTTTAAAATATCCAGCTCTTCCTCTTTGTCCTCATGTTGAGTGATGGGGTAAAGACTCATGGACATGTAGGATGGCATATGTGCCATTTTCTGCAGAGGTGCCCTCTCCTCTGATGCCAGGGTAACAGAATACTGCACCCCTACAGCAAATTATCAGCCCTGAAGCTTGATCCTGTTTAAACTTCTGTATTTAGGCTGTTTTCAAATTAGAAACATCTCTAATGGAAACCAATATAGCCCTTATTTTATGCTTCCTCTGTGTTCACAAGTTTTATTGGCTCTCAGATTTGATCTATCATTTATCTATAGAGATAAAGTAAATCCAAAAGACAGTTACAGTGTCTAAAGCCAAATCTAGACTTTCCTTAGGATTATGCACAAAGGAGAGTGAATCTCTAACATTGGTTCTCTAATGAAGAAAGACCATCTTGAATGTGGGTAAGATCCACCGAGGTTTCCAGGACCCTAGCCCAGGACACCAACTTGGGCATGTGGTAGTGAAAATCTGTGGGTAAAACTGTCACCAAAGGCCTTTTTGATGCAGGTGACCCTGAGCACACACTGAAAAACGTGGGTCAACTTCGTTTGCTACCTTAGAGGAGGAACCTTTAGGGAGCTCATCTGAGTCTGTATTCTTTGTCTAGGTGTTTTGTGTTGTAGTTTGTAAGAGGTAAGGAGAGGACCTTGAGGTCGCCCTCCAACTGAGTTCAGTCCTCCACAGGGAACAATTCTCTACTACCACTCTTCATTTCTAACCTACAGGCAAATCTGGAATGTTACTGATTCTGAGAATCCAAGGAAACCAAAGATCCTCCCTCTTCTGACGGGAGCTCACGCAGTTTTCTGCGTCCCCTTCAGGGACTTCTTGTCCCCTTGAACCGCGTCGGTAGACTCCAGGTAAATTATCCTTTTCTTGATCCTCTTGTTCCCAGAGAGGCCCCTTCCTCATTATTAAAGAATCATATAATTTCGTATTTAAAGGGGGCTTTAGGGATTATGTAATTCAATCAAATAGGTTTTTTTTTTTAATAGTAGAAGAAACAGAGGTCCATGGAGATTAAGTGACTAATGTCACACTGGCTTAAAACCAAGCTATCTAGATTTATCTGAAGGGTCTCTGTGATGTCCATTCACATTTTTCTAGGAGGTGTAGCTAATGAGAACACGATCAAGCTGTTCCCATTTTAACTTGTGGGGTTTATTATTTTTTTCCCCACAGGCTTTTTTGAGTAACCATTTGGAATCCGTTGAGGCTGAGCATGTTTTTAAGAGTTTATTTGAATACCATCCAGTTTTAGCACATCATTTCAAAACCTGAAGTCTTTGGCTCATGAATCCAAAGTTCACCTGCTTCCTATTCCAGAATGCTTTTATGTAAATCTCCAGATTTGGTTAGGATGTTTGGGTATAGAAGGCATAGTGACGTGGATGCAGGACTAGATTTTACATAGCTGGACTGTGTGGGGCAGGTTGTGGCGACCCCAGGCTAATGTAGCCCCATGGCCACGGTACATGGCCCCTGGCCGCCTGAGGCAGGTGGTACAGCCTAGAGAAGAGGGCATTGGCTTAGAGGCTCAGTGGGTTTCGTCACTGACTGGCTGTGTAACTCTGGTTAGCTGAATTTGTGAGCGTCAGTTTGCTTGTGTAGAACATGGGAGTAACTGATACCTGCTTTGACTGGTGTTAGACAGATAAGAGGTAACAGATATAAAGCCCCAGTTATATAATATATGAGAAAAAATGCTCATGTGTATGTACTGCGTGTATACGTGTATGCATGGTGTGTGTATGTGTGTGTATCTTGGGTTCCAAAGGAAAAGCAAGGCTTCCTCTTTTAAAGTCTTGCTTAAAAAAAGAAAAACCAGGTAACATTCTCTGAAACAGAAATTTCTCCAGTTTTTGAGGGATTATGTGAGTCTGCGTGTGAACTTTGTCACAGTCTGTTCTGTCTTGCCTCCTCAAGCATCACGGAAACAAGCCGAAAGGGAAACTGTATGTCTGCAACGTGTCCCCCGCCTCTCAGAAAAAAGAAAACAGAAATGTCATATTAAAAACCTTTTGTCAACTCATTAAGCATTTATTAAACAGTTCATTTCTGCAGTACAAAGTGGAGGAAGAATAGTTCCAGCCAACACAGTGTTTATGGTCTAGTTGGGAAAATAATGTTTTATATAGGAAACAACTAGAGAACAATACCAGATGGCATATACACCATTACTAGCTCTAATTTCAGAAGAAGAACTGATTTGAGGGGCTGGGGTTGGCTTGGAAAGGCATCTTGGGAGGCTATCTAGGGGAGTATTTAAAACTGGGTTTTGGAGGCAGACAGCTGAGGATGCATCCCTGCTCCACCACCAGTATTTCTGTCTAGTCGTTATATTCTAAGCATTACTTCTTTTGCAAAAAGGAAAAAATGGAATTTGCTTCTTGAGGTGTTGTGAAGATTAAACAAGATAACATGCACAGAGCACCAAGCACAGACACTGGCCCAGAGTGAAAGGTGGCTGTACGTATGTGTTTCTTGGGAAAAGTGAATCTTAAGCAATAGGTATCATCAAGGATGTGGAGAAAGTGAAAGCCTCATACGCTGCTTGTGGGAATGTAAAATGGGGTGATGGCTTTTGGAAAACAGGATGGCAGCTCCCCAAAATATTAGACGTGGAGTTACCACATCATCGGGCTATTCCACAGAAGACTTGGACACAAATATGTAGATAAGCGCTAGTTACAACAGCCGAAAAGTGGACACGACCCAAGTGTCCACTGAGTGATGAATGGCTAAACATAAGGTAGGTATGTCCACACAGGGAGTATTATTCAGCAAAAGAAAAGAATGCAGTGCTTGGGTGAACCTTGAGGACTAAGTGAAAGAGGCCAGTCTCAATTATGTGAGTCCATTCATGTGAAATGTCCAGAATAAGGGACTCATCCGTAGAGACTGAAAGTAGGTTCATGGTTCCAGGGGCTGAGGTGGCAGTGGGAGGCAAGCAGGGAGGGGAAAGAGAGGGGGTGCTGATGGATTTGAGCTTGATTTTGGGGGCAATGAGGATATTCTGGAGTTAGTGGTGATGGTTGCACCGTGAATATACTAAATGCCACTGAGTTGTACACTTTAAATGAGTGGTCTCTGTGGTATGTGAAATACATCTCAATAAAGCTGTTAAAAAAAAAGAGATAAATCTTAAAAGACACGTGATTTGGACAGGAAGAGGGGAGCAAGAATACAGAAAGGCTGAGAAACAGCCGGGTCATCCCAGCGTGTGCCCGTGGGTTTGCGAGAATATTTACACTGTGGAAGTGTGGTCGGCGGGGAGCTTTAAGGGAGGTCATTAGATCAGGTGTAGGTGATCAAAGTTAACCTCTAAGGCCCCCCATGGCCTTCCTGGGGTGGTAGGAAGGTCGGGGAAGATCGGATTGCCTGGATACATCAGCTTGTAGTGTGGACTCGAGCGAGCAGGGAAGAAGCTTTGGAGGCAGAGAACTGTAGGAGCTTGTGACAGACAAGGAGACGGCTGTGTGGGTGTTTGCGTTTGCACTGAAGTTGGGTGCACAGGGAGGGCACTGGTGTGGGGCGAGGGGCCCTGGGGGTCATGGCTGGGCCCCCTCATCAGTGTGACCGCAGTGCAGGAACGGCCCGCTGAGGCGGCCTGCTGGATTCGGGCAGGCCCCTGTCCTCCCTCACCATACATTTTAGTTTTTGTGAAAATTGTGCCGGGGGTATGAAGCAGCTCATTTTCAGTACAGAACAAACACAAATACGCCTTTTCATATCGTCTCTGCCATTTCCATCCTTCCCTGTAATTGGAAACTCTCGCCCCTGGTCTCACCTGTAGGAGTCTGCCTTCAAATGTCAGATTCTCTCCCCCTCCTCACCCAGCCCTCCCTGTCTGTCTTGTCTTCCTCCCCTTCACATTTTCACGATCTTTTATTTTATTCTGTCAGCTCTTTGATGAGCTGTGGTGCAGGAGTGGTGGGGAGGAGGAAGAGGATTCTCTGTGCCATTAGTTTCTGATAAAGTGCAGTTTCTTAAGGCTGCTTCCATAAACCTGCACTTCTCTGCTTAACAGTCTGCACCTTGCCTCCCTCCCCCAGACTTCGGTTTTGTGCTCGGAGGCACGTCCCTCCAGCCCTGCGGTAACTGCCCTCGCTGATTCTCAGGGTCGAGCTTCTCTGTGCCCTTCAGCTTGCTATTAACCATTTTCTTTTTATTCCTGGATTTTGCCCTTTTAGCTCAAGTTCATTGCTACAGGTTTTCTCTTGGGAGTCGCCCTCGATTATAATATCAAACCCAGCTCTCCGGGTGATGGAGCTGCTCAGTGTTGCTGTCACACTCCCCTGCCACCTGTATGTGAGGCTAGATGAGCGCTGTCCTCGCTCGCAGACACCCACGCAAGTGGTATTAGGAAAGACTCATTTATAAGGTGCCCGTGGGCCCATCCCCTGCAGCTCCTGGAGTGCTTCACGGGGGGGGGGAGATCCCAACAAGAATATTTGTTGTTCTAATCACCGCCATTGTTTTGATAACCTAAGTGACTGCTCAGTGACCAGGTGGGCACATATTTCTTTAAGATTTAAAATAAGAGTCTTTGGGAAGACTGGGCTTTTTTATTTTGTGAGTCTTTCCCCTCTGTGAGATGCAGAGGCTGGGGCTGTTGAGTCTGGGGAAGGGCGAAGAGACTTGAGGGCGTTTGCTCTCGGGCGGCAGATGTCATAGTAAGATGCCACCTCGGGCGTCCTGGACGGTCCTCCTCCTCCTAGGCGGCCTCCCGCCCTCCCTCGGCCCCTCTCCTTTCCTTCCATTGCCCGTCCCCAGGCACCACACCAGGCCACGCTCACCCTTTAAGTCATCAAAGCGAGCTGAAAAACCAGCGTCTGCATTTGACTCTGAGTCTTTACGAACCGCATTCTTCTTTCCTGAAATGCCCACCACTACTTCCTGGTCCTGCAGCTCAGCCTTAAACCAGCTTGGAGGTTTCTTTCCATCTGTCTGTCTATTCCAAATATATATACAAAATATTCGAGATTTCCCTGGAGTTCTTAGGGCCTGAGAACATTCTGGAGGGTTTGAACTTAACCACTGGGGTCCAGTGCATAATCCGTTCCAGTTGTGAGTGGGACCCTAAAGTCAACCAGATGTCCAGGCACCTGGGGACCAGCAATGTCCTGGAGCACCTGGCTGCAAACAGCCTCCTCCAACCCGGCTCCAGTCCTGGATTCCTGAGGCTTAGAGAATACTGCTGTTCATCTCCTCTCATGCTTTCATTCTTCATTGGCGCTTACAGTTGGTTCACAATTACCTGGAGGCATATGAGAGGCTGTGAGGTAGGTAAACATGAGACCCGAATTACAGTCTTCGGGTGTTGCCTGCTCCGGTATCTCTGTCAGGATAGGGGCCTCAGGATCCCTGGAAAAGGAAAGATCGTGGATTTAAGCTGAAGATAATTTCCCTATCATAAAATAACAATGGTTCTGTTTATATGTCTTTTACTAAGCTTAATCATATTTCAGCTTAAGTGCAAGCTTGATTAGTATAAGGGAGTGCCCTAAGCCCTGATCCTTTTATAGGAAATGGTCTCTAATTAGGGAGAGTTTTCCTCTAAGGGATATACATGGAATCTTAGTCTTAATTTGCTTCGGGGCCTTTGTTACTGTGAACTTTGGCCAGTCTTTCAACCTTATCTGTGAGAAGGTACTCCAGGAACCCTGAACACCCACACTTTCTGGGTGAGGAGGGTGACAGCCGCCTGGGGCTGCCCTTGACCCAGCCCTGCCCCTCAAGGCTCCCGCTCTGCTTCTCAGCTGCTCAAGGGACGAGCCTCCTACCCCTGGCCTCCTGACAACAAAAAAAAGTTTCAGGCCCTTGCAAAATCTCAAACTCTGATCCCTATCTTTGGAATCACTCTTCTGGACGGTGAAGGGGCCCCCTTGTTTGAGAATTTCAGCAGGAACCAGAGCTTCTCCACATAGACTCGTAACGAAGCCATACCCTCAAGCGATAGACTTGAAGACACGCTATTGTGTCTCATGAGACAAAGAACGCAGCCAGACTGTGATGGTCGATGATTGTAAGACCATCCTATAAAGAAATGTGCACGTTAGGATCAATGGAATAGGTAGCCCCGTGGTTACGCAGACCAGCCTTGGAGTCAGACTATTGGGTTTGCATCTCAGCTGGGCGAGCCGCTTCCCTGTGCCTCAACCTCCTCATCTGTCGGGATGATAATAGTGGTATCTACTGGAGAGGGTAGTTGATGATTAAATAAATGCAAGTAAATAAATAAATCAGTAAATGCATGTAAAATACTTCACGTGATAGCTGGAGTATAATAAAGCTTCCATACATGCGAACGACTTTTCGCTGAATGCTAATGAAGCACCGTGCGAACAGCTGATCTTGTCGAGCATTTATGATGTTCTGGGTATGGTGCCAAACCACTCTCTGTAGATAATCTTGATTTGTAATCATCATAGTAGCCCAAGGAGGAAGGTGCTGTGATCATTCCCATTTGCCAGAGGAAAGACAGAGGCTGAGAGAGGTTACAGCATATGTACATCTCAGATAAACTCTGTGGAACCCTCTTTTGTTTGCTGAACATTTTACTTTCAGCACCCAATTCTGTTTTCCTTTTCCTCTTAATCAGAGACAGATTTACCATGAGGCTAATAAAGCTCAGGCTTCGAGACTCCTCATTTACACAGACTCCTTGTCAAGACGTATGAGCTATAGTGGGGTGTTTCAGAATGCTTTGCGGGGCCGGGGGAGGAGTGGTCCCACAAGAGCCTGCAGGGAGCGTCACGGCGCCCCCAGGCCTGGGCACAGAGCGGGGTTGGGCCGAATAAAAAGGATGGTGGCAACCTGCTCCGGTGGACAGGACGGCATGGGTTCAAGTTGTCATGGGGCAGAAGGGGTTGGCTTCAGGGGATGGCTCAAGGAAAAACACAGGGAGACTGGAAATGGGATATAAGGGGGCAGTGGGTGTGAGAGATTTTTTTAAAAGGGTGTGACATTGTGTTCATTTCCTATTGCTGCTCTAACAAATGACCACAGACTTAAAGTAACACAAATTTATTATCTTAACAATTCCAAAGGTCAGAAATTGAAGATCAAGGTGTCGGCTGGGCTGCATTTCTTCTGGAGTCACTGGGAGAGAATCTATTTCCTTGCCTTCTACAGCTTCTAGAAGTCACCTGCATTCCCAGGCTCATGGCCTCTTGTTCACATCCTTCCAGTCTCTTGCTTCCATTGTCTCATCTCCTGTCACTCGCTCTTATCCTCCTGCCTTTCTTTGAAAAGGACCCTTGTCTTTACATTGGACCGGCCTGAGTAATCCAGGATAATCTCCCCATGTCAAGGTTATTCATTTAATCATACCTGCAACAGCCCTTTTTTTCTTGTAAGATAACGTATTCATAAGTTCTGGAGACAGATCATGGACACGTTGTGGGCGTCATTATTAAGCGTACCCGTTATGATAAAATTTGCATTTAAAAAAGTGGTAGAAGAAGAAAGGCAGTAGTAAGGCAGGCCAGCTAAGAGACTGATTAACATTCCAGATGAGGGTAATCAGGTGAAGGGCGAAGACAGGGGCAGTGGGGAGACAGAGGTGGCATCAGACTGAAGATGTTGGAAGGTAGATTCATCTTCAAAGCTCCGTGTTGAGTATTTGCATTTCTAACAACCTCACAGGCACTGTCCCTGCTGTTGGCTCTTGAACCCACAGTTGACTAGGATGCCCTGGGGAACACCAACATTCAAGAAGTGGTGTGGGGAAGAACCCAGAAGAAACCCATGGATACTGAGAGGTAAGGAGAGCCCCAAAAGAAGATGGGGTCCTGAGGCCCCCAGGTAAGGAGAGGATTTTAAGGAGGATGTAGTGAGGAGAGGAAAAGAAATATGCTGGGAACTGCCAGGAAGTTTGGGTCATAAGTCCCTGCTGTCCTTAATGAGCTGTGGGAGCACAAAGCCTCTACCATCCCTTTCCACCTCCTCCTCCGAGTAACATCTGGGCAGCTGTATTTGTTGAAAAGTATGGGGCCAGGTTAGCAGGAATGGGTAGAGGTTCCAGAAACCCGACCTGTTAACTCCAACGGGCATTAGCGGTGTGAAATAAGAGCTCAGCCATGCGCTCACAGTTTGCAGGCCTCTTCCGTGCTCCGGGCGTGCTGCCATACCCATCATGTGAGCTTATTTTGGAACATGCAGAATATCTATTTGCAAAGATGCACAATAGCAAATGGCCTAAAATAAGGGGTCTTGTGAGTAGCCTGTAACTGCATCCTCAGCTACAAGAGGCCCAGTTGAATGGGAGGAAGGTCGCTCCAGGTCAAAGACTGATGTCCAACTGCTTCCTTCAGGTCACTTACCTGCACACCGTGTGTAATTATTTTCTCCTGGTGTTATATTTTATATTCTCTCCTTTTGTCCTAGTGTTAAAAAAAGACTATTTTCATTGTTTGAGGTGTACACTGGTCTAACATTATGGGATTATATGATTCGGTAGTAAATGCCATGCATCTGATAACACAGCTTTGGCTGACATGTCCCGGTATGCTCTGCTTTGATGTCCTCTATCTCTCTGATTAGCTACTTTCCCTTCTAAGAGAGCCATGTTGCATGTTTGCTAAGGCATGAATTGGTTAACTTGTTCTCTTCCGTGTTATGACCCCCACCGATGGAGACCTCAACCAAGCAGAAAGGGTCCGCAGTAGTGTGCAGGAAAATACTAATAAGGAAGGAAAGAAAAGAGCATTGGTAGCCCATGAGTTCTCTGTTTATCCGCTGACAATCAACTACTTAAAAATGGGTTTTCTAAGAGGAAATATAAAATAAAGATAAGAGTTTTAGAAATTTTAGTTTTGGTTGAAGATTGCTCATTTGTTAATCCCTTTTTTTGTTTTTAAAGAGACACATTTAGAATCAGAAAAATAACTTACTCAGCATTTTAACTTAAAAAAACATTTAATGCTTTTACTTGGCTCATTTTTTAATTATAATTTTTTTCTAGTTACAGGGTTTTTAAAAAACAAGTCCCTCTCCCCACGCTGAGATGCATGTATACTCTCCTCTGGAAGAGAAGTCTCCTGGAGTGGCATTTAAACAATATCTGATTTAATGTCTGTCATTCTATCATCGGAACACTGGATCCTAATAAGTATTTCATTTCATCCACCTCACAGATGAGAGAGACACTGTCCTCAAGACCTCCATCGTGTCTGGTTTTATCCATCTGCTGCAGAGTTGCAAGTTCAGCAAATAGGGGAGCACGCCGAGATGAGCAAATGAGTGCGTTGTGGTACTTGTATTCTGGCCCAGCTGAAGTAGAGAAATGGCTAGGGAGTGTTTGCTGACTTTGACTGGGGGCAGGCAATGTGCCACATCTAGGTCTGTAAACTCTTCTGGGCTAGCTAGGTCAGCCCTGTCTCTCTGACAAGGAGTGGGGGTTATGATTCTCCCTTTTCAGAAGAGAAATGTAAAGTCAGCGCTGCTAAAGAAAAGCTTTTACATCACACGGATGTTGTATTTCATTGAATTTTAGATTTCCTTGACTGTAAGATCCACCACAGTTTTATTATGTGCCATTAAGAATGCAAGGCATATTCCCACAACTGGGGTAGAGTGATTTTTTTATGCCTTGGATTTTTTATTATATATTTCTTGGAAAGGCTCTTGAACTTATTTTGGCATTGATTTCCCTCATGTATGTCTCTGTGCATATGTGAAAAGGAAAATATAAACGGAGTGAACTGGTTAAGGCATTTATAAACCTTTAGCATTCTGAGTGCAACTCTTGCGAATTATTTTCCAACTTGGAGTCACCAAGGTTGACACGTTGCTGCCTGCACAGGCTCTTCCCGTAAGCCACCAAGAGCATCGGTGAGGGAGCATTTCCTAAAAATGCTCCACCCACCATGATCCCTAGGGGTCCCCTCTGAGCCAGTCTGAGTACAGGCAGTGACAGCTACTGCTGGCCAACAGCGGATATAAGATGTATTTTGACTCAGAAATATTTAAATGTGAGTAAATATGTGTCTTTAGGTTCAGACTGAGGTCTGCCTCTCTCTTAGCCCAGACACAAAGGACGCTTTGTCCTCTGGCTCCCGAAATCGATGCATCCCACCAAAGGGCAGGAGCAGGTCAGCACCTTCAGCTCCATCAGCTCCTTGCATCTCTCTCAGCTGCTAGCGTCTCTCTGACCCCTTTCAGAGCCCTGGCAAAGGCAGCTTGGTGAGCCTTTCGGGGAAAAGGAAAATTCAAAACCGAATGAAGACCTTTTTCTGGTCTCAAGAGTTCCTGAGGATTCCAGCAGAAGTTCTCTGGCGCACACGATTCCATAGGGATTGGGATCACTGCTCTTTGGTTTTGTTCAAGGAGATGGGCTGAGGAAATCGTGATGTCTTCCAGGTGCAGGTGATCATTGCTCTGACGAACCAAGGATCTGAACTTCCATGGGATGCTTTAATCTCTGGCCCGGGAACCCACCGCGTGTAGCTGGGCTGGGCAGAGCAATCCATTGTGGAAAAAAACCCTCGTGGTTTTAGGGGAGAATCTACATTATTATAATTCAATTTTAACACCTAATTCAATCTGCCTGGAGGGATGACCCCTTTGCCTAACACCCAGGAGGACAGATCACACCAAGGAAGGTTACCCAAGATGCTCATGTCTTGTGCATGATAATACATCTCTCTCTATTTCCCATTTTGCCCCTTTTCTGTGAGCACTGGAGTTTGATTGTTTTATATCTTGGCAGCAAGGGACCAAGTTATTTCTTTTCTGTTTGTTTCTCCAACTCTTTTTACAGTTTAACAAGTCAAATACAAAACTCAGGGGAGTTCCTGCGTGATGGTGCTATGCATAGCATCACATTATTGATTGGAAATACTGCATCGGAATGCCGTGGAACAGCCATAAACCAAAAATTTTTAGATGCCTGAAGCATCGAGCTCTCCAATTAGGCTGAAAGTTTCCCATGATAACCAGTAGCGCTGAAGCTTTTAATATTGTTTAGCTCTATCAGTTACCAGCAACATTTTCTAGTTATGAAGGCCAGTGAATCGCTTGATGTCAGCTTGTAGCTCATTGACTCGCACACTTTCTGATCAAATACTCTACCTAAAAGGAAAAACCTTCAGTTTAACGTAAACCGATCCTAATTGGGAGCAAATGCTTCTTTCCCGTCTTCAATGCTATCACCTCCTGTGCAGCCTATTTTGCATCCAAAGATACGTTTGAAAGCTGAAATCCCTTCCAGCTAAATATTCTAAACTGACAGAAGAATTTCTAGTGGCACACCAGCCTAGAGCCATGTTTTTATGAGGACATCACTTTCTATTTCGAAGCTTCAGCATACATGCTTGCTTCCTTATTGCTGGGAGTCAGGCCACATCCACTTGCCTTCTTCTCAGCTTTTAATGTTTCTTTAATGGAGTTCAGTTTTCCGCCTAAGTTATGGCTAGCTCTCAGACAAACCACCAGACACCTGAGAAACCATAGTGAGGGATCCAGATGTGACAGAGGGAAAGATGTGGTGAACTTTCATGCCTTTAGACAAACTGTATTCTAATAATTCATTTTTACCTGGCCTCTGGGCTCGCCATAAAGGCTGAAAGGAGCTTAAGAAAACATTTAAAAAATTAATATGTGATATGAAGTCTTTTCTTGTAAGCCACGAGCTAAAGTAATCATTTCTAAATCTGCTGGTGCAGGGAGCTTGCTGCCTGAATGGGGATATCTCAGTTCTGCTGCCCTTTTTTCTCTAGCGTAAAATTGCTCATGTGGCAATAAAGTTAGTTATCTAATGAAATAAAGCAAGCCTATTTTGCAGCTATCTGGTCGCTCAGAAGAACTTAAGAACATTATTGTTAATTAAAATGAATGATGACTCATTGAAGGTGCAAATTTATCAGGGAACACGGGCATTTCTCTGTTAGAGAGTCAGCAATTTAGCAGGCTTTCTCTGTGTAGTTTGGGAGATATTTGCAGAACACTCGGTAATTAAATATGCCCTCAGCTGAGAACTAATGCTCCGGGTAAGTCCTGCTGGTAAGTGAAAGGTAAGTGTTCTCACTGTCCCTGGGATTTCAGCTTTCTGCTTGGAATCCCATGAGTTTTCTGAGACCCTGCCTGTGAGGTTGTACAATTGGTACAATAATATGAATAAATGTCATGACTAAAGAAACAGGCAGAATTCATCTTCCTAGATTTGCAACAACTGACTCTTCCTTGGCATTCATGTTCAGCTCAACCTCTTCACCTGCCCGGGTCCTTCCATCCGTGTTAGCTCACTCTATCATCACATTCCTTTATTTTCATTTCACTGATGGTTGCCTGAAATTATGTCTTCATTGGTTTACTGCTATGTTGATGCCTCTGTCTGGCAAACTCCTTGAGAACAGGATGTGATCTGTCTCCTTCACCATGGACTCCCCTGCTCCGAGAAGCAGAGCCTGGCACGTTGTAGGTCTTCAATAAGTAGTGGTTGAATGAATGAGTAAATGAATGAATGCGAATGCTGACTCCAGTATAGCTCCAAAGAGGGTTGCAGAACATTGGATGGCTCGTAGTCTTGGTAAATATACACATACAGAGTCTAAAATGTAGCCTGAGGTCAGGAATTCTCTTTATCTTTGAAAAAAATCCTCATAACATCTGGCACAGAATCTGATATTTTACACTGTTGAAGGTAGAGTAATGGAGAGATCTTGGGGAGATGAACTGGTATGGAAATTCATCCCAAGAATGGAGGTGACATGCTGGAGGGGAGGTCCCCTCAGGGCGTCCATGAACAGGGTGATGGCGGCATAAGACCCACAAGGATCTGTTACCTGGATCGACAGCGAAGATTCCTTCCAGTGTGGGAGTTTTATTGGCTTGGAATTCTTTAAACAAAGGTTTTTTTTTTTTTCCCCTTGGACAAAGCATAGAACAATATTTTACTACATCATCAATATTCTGGGTGTTTTCTGTTAAACCAGCCCTTGCTGTCTTCACCTAGGTTAAAATTCTTCCCAAAAAAGCAGTTGGGCTGATGGAGTCTGAGATTCATTAGAAAGATTAGTAACTTAACAAAAAAAATACTTCTTTGAGTTGGATGTATTTATAGGAAAGGGTCTAGTTTGATGTTGCCCAAATTTCATCCAATTGCCCTTGAGGAGTGTTTTTTAAGCTGATACATTTTAATCCATATCTTCTGAAGGGGCTTTTTTTTTTCTTTACAGGAGGGTAGAATAACATGGAAAGCAGCTTTTATTCTGTTCAAGGACAACTAACTCACACACAACCAAGGGCAGAAATAGTCTCTAGGTGCATATATTAGCCTAAGGGTGTCATGGGTGCGTGTGGCTCGCTCAGGAACTCTTTAAAAATAATTACCTTGTGATAAGTATCTGATGCCAAAGGTATATTTTCATTTAAAAGTCTGAGGTCTTTATTTCCTTGAGACAACGAATGAACTTCCTTTCACCTTGTTTCTGGCCACTTTTCCGCCGCCGACTGAGTGTAGCATGTGTCCATGCCGCAGATGGCCCCCTGCAAACCGTAGATGCTCTAATAAAACAGTGTCTTTTTGCCAGTTCAGCCAATTAGAAATGTTAACTAAACCCTTTTTATATTTAAGATATATATTCTCTACCAGGTGGTGGATAAGTAGAAAAGGGCATTAATATATCCTTATAGATTCCGTCTAATGCTTCTGGTGAATATGTCCACCTGAAGGAGGCCTCTGGAGGACGAGCTTCTAAGTTTAACTGAATGTGGGAAACACAGAGATGCAGTAAAAGCTCATTAATAAAATTTTGGTCACGTTCAAAAACTTCAAAAATGGGTTTGGGGATCATTTTGTGTCCAGTTTTTAATCACTACCTGAAGAATGTTTCTTTCACCACTTCAGTGGTCCCAAGAGGCTAGCGTACAACGTGTGGATAATGGCAATGACTACATTGCAAACAACCGGTGAAAAAGCCACCATCAATGGCTTTGATGACATAAAGCCACAGTCCACCGGCCTGATGTCAGTGTGGCAGACCAGGAATCATCAGGCTCCAGGTACTGGCTTTTAAAAATCAAGGAATCAATGAAATCTGCTGCTAGGGATGGACATATATGTAATAGGCTTTTTGGGGGGAAAAAAGTGCCTATAAATCCCCCACTGTTGGAGTTATTTTCAGTATTTCAAACTAATTTTCTAAAACAAAAATGTGTGGAAAAAGGAGGGCACCCTGCAGAAGCTGGTAGGGTCTATATCTAGAGTTCTCATAGGGCATGGCATGCCGGGATTTGTCACCACAGGGTTGCCTTGTGTTTCCACACCAGAAAAGGGTCCGTTGAGAAGTGAGAACCTGGAACGAGGGAGGGGGAAGAGGCAGGATGGGGAACAGGAACTTGGCCAAAGTCAAGTCTCATTTGTAAACTGGGGAGAAAAGGGTTCCCTTAAGTTTGCGTGTAATATTCAACTGGTGCCTTCGTATGACATCTTGACTTAATAAAGAGACTAGCAAAAGGAAACAAAGAGAAAAATGAAAGAAGAAATCCGCAGCAAGACATTAAAAAGTACCCTCCTCACACTACCCCCCGCCTTAGGCGTTTTTCCTGTGTGCCTCAGAGCTTAGCCCACTGAAACTCATCAATTTTTGCTTTTATGCTGCAAATGACTGAAAACATTTGAAGTTTCACAGCCACCCCTTGGGGTGAGGTTTCACAATGCCCACAGAGCCTCCCAGGGTGTCCCCAGGGAAGGCCGGGGGCCCCAGGGTAGGGAAGAGGGGCGCTCTGTCTCATCCCAGTCGGGGGATCAAGTGTGCTTCTCCCTGCCAGCCCCCAACAAAGGGCAGAACCTCCAAGCTCCTGTCCCCGTGTGTGACCTTGGGGCCCACAGCAGAACAGTTTATCTCTGGGTCCTAGCGACAGAAACTCTCAGGCCCTGCAACTGTGGTTTAGGATGTGACTAGGAGCCTTTGATGGAATTACCATTGCCTTCTAGTTCTCTGTGCAGCCATTTATGACTCTGTATATTTTCAAGAGCTGTGGGAAACTTTCATAACCAAGCCCAAGCCAGGCGAAAACTTGTTCTATTTGGAATTTGTAATGAAGTCAAAACATGGCCTGGATTTTCTGAAAGGCTCCTTCGCTGCCTTGCTACAGCCTCAGGGCGCAATCAGACAGGGATGGAGAAGGCCTGGGAGCAGATTTTGTTACCAAGAATAGGACAGAACAATATTTGCCTCCCCAACGTAGGCTGTTATTTACCTTCTCAGCTGGAAGAAGTGGGAAATATATGCATATTTCACATAAAGTGCAAATACCAATCCTTTCATTTCTAATTTTCAGATTTTTTTTTCTTAACTCCCTCTAAACAAAAGGCTAGGGAGCTTTTTATTTTTTCTCTTTAACATATTTGATTTCCTGACCTAAAGGAAGAAATTCCTTATTTCAGAAGGTTTGACCCCCAAGGAGTTTTTACTTTGCCGAAATGAAACTATGAATACAAATCGTAAGACATGTAAAGCGGTGTGGGTTTTGAGAATGCTTTCTTCTATGGACTTGCATGTTGATGGGTGTGGGATTACAGGGAAAGACCATGAAAAAACAAGTCTCACTCTGAATGGAAAACTTCCCTTACTTTTCAGAGGTGCTCACAAATAATTTACTGGCTTAAACCTGATCCTTCCCCAGGAGCCTCAGTTCCTAACAAAAGTGGTAAATGGTACGATGTAGTTAGTTCTTTATTTTTATTTAAGTCAAAGGTTAATAGTAAAGGGGGTTTGGTCCCTCACTGTTTCAAGTTAATGTTTATTTTTCACCATCATTTAAAGAATTTCCTGAGGCCCTTATTTCACTGCTGAAAGTGGAGTAAGAGAACTCAGATTTCATGCCCCGGGGCTTGAACAAAGGAATAAAAACAGCACAACATTTGCATCTATTTAACAGGCTCAGTTCTAAGAGCCCCTCACAGTAAGAGGGGAAGCCATAACTCCAGGTTAAATGAAACTATGCTGAGATATTTGCCGAAAACACAATTCAGAGAAAGATTATCGTTGCCAGAAATGACCTAGGAATTCAAGGCCTTATGATTGGGAACACAAAGCTCAGAAAGGTGCATTCTCTTGCCACCCTGCCTGCCTGGATATCAACGAGCACCAGCTAAAGGTGGCTGAAGAACCAATTTCATGCATCTACTGTACAAGGAAATGAACTGAGCCAAGGGCAAAAATAAAACTATACAAATGTTATTATAGACCAGCCAGCTTCTGTCCTAGTTTAATTCAGATCTTAGTGCTGCAGGCTTTGCTTCTGGCAGTAGCCTTCCTGAATAAATCAACATTTGCTTACATCTAAATTATTAGGGGAGCATGTGACTTTGTTTATTGTATAAATTATATGCAAGGTTAAAGCATTAACTGTTCAACTGGTTTTGTTCAGTCACCTGGCCAGCTCTCCTCCAAATCTTCTCTCCCCAAAATAAGAAATAAAAACTTCAAATTACTAATTTTTTTTAGACACCCCAAATAATGAAGCTGCAAAGCTCTGTGACCCTGGGACGGTGTGCAGGAGCTCTGCTAAAGGTAAGATGGGGGACAATCTTAGTGTTTGGAGACAAGGAGGAAGGAGCTAGGGCCCTATGAGCTCTGGTATGCTGTCTGCACAAAGTGAAATGGTGGTCTGGTAAATGATCAGTTCAGTGGGTTAAGGCAGCCAACCAAATGGGATAATTTAATAGAAAACTAAGGAAAGCCTTTTGGCTAGGATTTCAGTAGGCAAGGAAGTTCAAACTACATGGCAATGCTGGACCCAGATATTTTTATTGCCTTTAACTATGAAAAAGGGAATGTTAGTTTGACTTCCTGAAAGCCCACCCATACATGTCTGAGAAATAAGGATGGGGTTTTGATAACTAGATAATTTGACTTTCTAAGTATTTATACAAACCAGGTATCAAGGTGTGCCCTGCTATGAGGACATGCAATTAAAAAAAAATACCAAGGGTTCAAGGTAGATCAATCAGAGACAATGATTTGCTTTACAAAAGGTTCTTTTTATAAGACTACCCACAGCAGGCTTCTTTTAATCTTTGGCCTTTTCCATGGTAATAAGTAAATTTACAAAATTATAAATAGAATTTAATTGAAAAGATTGAATTTCATCTTTTCCAAGAATATTTTCATAGATGTGTGTGTGTGTGTGTGTGTATGCATTTATTTTCTTTCTCAAAATTCTTTCTGGAAACACTGTAGGTCAGAATATTTTTGTACAGAATGATCTCTTCAATAAATTATTTGAATCTAAGTGGGCTCAAGAGAAGAACCAAGTTCCCATTCAACCACCCCTGGTCCTTCCTGCATGCCCAACTGGGGCTTGGAGGTCCGCCAGAGCCACCTGAGTGGAAAGCTGGAGATCTGGAATCTGCCCTGAAACCAGCGTCCACATGACTGGGATGTGCAGGAACTAACATTTGAGAACTTTTTCAGGGTCTAATAAGGAAGGAAACTACATAGTTCTACTTATTCTTTACTCTCTACTTCATGTGCTTTGCAGCCTTCTCGGTTCATGGTGCCCTGGAGTCCAGCCCAAACTAAAATGGGCTCTCAACCAAAAAGGCCTTCCAATCCCCGTCCTGCTTTTCTTTGGCCAAGGGAGGGAAACTTGGGAGGCTGCCCATTGACTCCATGGCATAAATCTGGACTTGTAGTGAGACGGTGCGCTGATGAAAGATCATCACACTCAACTACACTGCTGTTTGAAAGAATTTATCAAATGCAAACGTAAGTGGCTTCCCACCTGACTGGTATTGGTATCACTTGAATATTATGGTTACTAGACTCCCTATTATCAAGTCCCCCCACATACCCCACTACAGTCACTGTCCATCAGTGTAGTAAGATGCTATAGAATCATTACTTGTCTTCTCTATAAATACTGCCTTTCCCATGTCCCCCGCCACTGCATTATGGGTGCCTAATTGTAAGGCCCCCTTTCTCCCCTTATCCCTCCCTCCCCACCCATCCTCCCCAGTCCCTTTCCCTTTGGTAACTGTTAGTCCATTCTGGGGTTCTGTGAGTCTGCTGCTGTCTTGTTCCTTCATTTTTTGCTTTGTTCTTATACTCCACAGATGAGTGAAATCATTTGGTACTTGTCTTTCTCCGCCTGGCTTATTTCACTGAGCATAATACCCTCTAGCTCCATCCATGTTGTTGCAAATGGTAGGATTTGTTTTCTTCTTATGGCTGAATAATATTCCATTGTGTATATGTACCACATCTTCTTTATCCATTCATCTACTGATGGACACTTAGGTTGCTTCCATTTCTTGGCTATTGTAAATAGTGCTGCGATAAACATAGGGGTGCATATGTCTTTTTCAAACTGGGCTGCTGCATTCTTAGGGTAAATTCCTAGGAGTGGGATTCCTGGGTCAAATGGTATTTCTATTTTGAGTTTTTTGAGGAATCTCCATACTGCTTTCCACAATGGTTGAACTAGTTTACATTCCCACCAGCAGTGTAGGAGGCCGACCGGTATTTTTAAGGGACAGTTTTGTAATAGCAGGTGTCAGAGTGTAGGAGGCATACACTTCAGAATCAGACAACCCTGGTTTCATGTCCATTTCATTGTTCCCCTTTGGGGCATGTTTGGCAAAAACTTGAATGTCTCTGAGCTCTGTTTTCTTGTCTGTGATATGGGAATAATAAATAGTAAACGTGTTGGGTTTGAAAGAAAAAGAAGTAATATGCAAGGAGTATTTGGGATATGGAAGATGCTGGATAGTGATAATTACTATTCACTATTTACAAATAGTGTCTAATCTACAGATAGTACATAAATCTTCAAACCTGAATGTTGCTGGGACATTGCTGCTGAGGAAACGTGGGGCCACTCCTGGTGGGCACAGCTGGGTTGGCCCAAACCTGAGAACTGCTCACTGCCCGCCCAACCCAGAGCCTATGAGCCTCTCCCCGAGCTGCTCGCAGGAGCAGAGAGAGAAAGTCCTCTCGGGAAATGAGAGCACAGCCATTGCAGGTAATGGCTAGAGCTGGTATTTCCACAGACCTTCTGTGTTGCCAGCAAATTTACCTTGAAATGCATGTGATGAAAACTTCACCCATGAAATGCAGCTTTGGGCCGCTGGAGTCAGAGGAGCTAATAATTCTCTGGTATTAGGATAAAAATTTTCATCAAAGATGTAACGGAGTAGGAGACAAAAACAGTCTCCACAGGTGAAACATACTTCAGATGACCACTGAGAATAGAATTTCAGGAAAGGCATGAAAGTCCTGGCTGAGGGTCTCACTAGTTCCCCAACCGAGCACTGTAAATGATAGGAATAATAATGAGGACAAAAACAATTTTCTACTGGCCTTATCTGGCAGAGCAGGTCATGGTATGCCCCACAGAATGTTATCTTAACAAGTTTTATTCCTATATATTTTCAAGTATGTTTTATCATTTCGTTATCATTGCAAGCCTGTGAAGTTGGTTTTATTCTTAGCGTTATGATCCTGGGAATATCTTGGGACATGGTTAGATCCTGAGTCATGGAAAATACCAATTGAATCCCACGTTATGTGTGAAACAGGTCTCCACAGACAGCTTTGCTGTTTGTCCAGGGCACACCCACAAGAGTTAAGGTAAAATGATACCCCAGTTCCCTTTGGGAGACCACGCACTCTCAGGCTACATCGTTTAAAAGGCAATCAATCTATCTGCAGCCTGAGGAGTGCATGCTGATTGGCTGAGGTGATCCATATCCTACACTGGGACAGTGATTGTCCTGTGACCCAACCAGAGCCATGCACTGTAAGACCATCGCTCTTTCCCAAGGGACTTGGACCTGGGAGTGTGCGGCTGGTGCTACTATGGCCATCTTGCCGTCACATGGAGACCGGGAATGAGGCCACCGAGTGGAGGGATGCAGAGCCCACCTGGGAGATGGGTGGAAAATGGGTCTCAGTGATGCCAATGGAGACCAAATCGAACCATCCCTGAAGGGAGTCCCATTCTAGATCTAAGCGAGCCCGTAAGTTCCCTTATGGCTAAAGCCAATTTTGGAAGAGTATTTTCTTCATTTCCAACATGGGAGAGTCCTACATGAGGAAGGATCTCTTGCTACCACTCTATGCCATGGGGTGTCACATATTAGGTGGCTAGGATGGAAAACGAAGGCAAAATGGAAAACTGGCAAGCTGTGGGCCATTTTATACTCGGACAAAGTATAGTCTCCCAACATAGAGCACCATCTGTGGAGGATGCTGGTTACCTGCTCTGATATTTGTTCTTCCTTCTTAAACTTTGAAAGCTGGGTACGTGACCAATTTTTAAAAAATGACTTTGTCAGACACCTTTGTGACTTAACTGGTCATCTGACTAAACTTTGACTGAAGGGATTTAAGGGATTCCTCCAGGTCGTTTTCTTAAAGAGAGCTGGCAGATGCCCTTTGCCTTTTCTTTTTTGTCCTTTCCTTCATTCTGCTGCTTAAAATGTGAGAGTGATAGCTGGTACTCCAACCACCATCTTGTACCATGAGGCCAGGACTCTACCTTGGAAACGGCAGAGCTATGAGCTGAAGAGAGCCTGGGTCCCTGAGGACTTCAGGCAGCAAATCATTTTACAGTCCTGGCTTGAGTATACCTGAGTTTTACTTGAAAAAGAAATAAGCCTCTTGTTCATTGTTATTTTGAGTTTTTGTTAATGTCAAGTTGAATCTTATTACTTCCTGACGGCAGTCCTAAGAATGTGTTTTGCAAGAAATTATTTTCTCACTCTCTCTCTTTTTGACTATACTGAAACTGAAAGTAGGTACAGTTAAGGTATGCAAAGCCCATAGGAACATTGATACAGTCTTTCAATATATGTTATGTAAATAATTACAGCAATGTTGAAATTAAAATCAGCGTAAGCCAAAACGATTCAGTTCTTCCTAGATGCACAGCGCTATACCAGGCCAGTGGGATCTGTCAACGATAAAGGTGTGAATGTAACATACAAAGTTAATTTAGAGTCACAGGCCAGTTAAATCACGTGTTTGAAGATGATATTGGGGGACCTTTTTGGGGAGGAATGAAAAGTAAGGTATTATATGCTTATTACAGTTTGGATAAATGCTGTTTATAATGTCAAAAACACTGCCTGAGAGCCCCTGTCTCACAATAGCTATGATTCAGATTCTGCAGGTGTTTGTCAGGGCTGAAATTAACAAAGTACATGGGAATCAAGGGATTCAATTCGGTTTGCCTCACAGAGCTACTTCGCATTGCTGGGTGAATTTGAAAGAAAGCAAGTATTTTTCAGCTTTACAACTGGACACTTAATGAATGTCATGTAATCTATAAAGAAATTTGAAATAGCACTTTTTAGTAATTTCTTTATAGTAGGTGAATAAACTGCTCATTCCCATGTTCAAAGACATTGAGGCAGAAAAGAAACCCTAATGGAAGTCTGTTGGGGGGTGTTGGTGGTGGAAATTGGGACCAGCAGCCATAGCCCTTTAGCTTGATGACACTCATCCACCCACACTTTCATGTATGGGAGTTAGTGGTGGATATGATGTGCCTGGTTATCAGTTCCAAGGTGTCCTGGAATTCCTGGAATGAATAAGCGTTCTGTCAGGTGTGAGGAATGCAGAGAAATGAGAGGAAAACAAGATAATATAGGTGTATCAGTTTGCAGTGGCTGTGTAACAAACAGTCCTACTACCCCAGCTTTACACAATAGTCATCTACTCAGCATGTGATTGTGGGGGCTGGCAGTTTGGGCTGGGCTCAGTTTTGGTCTGGTGTTTCTCATGTGTCTGTTGTAACTGCAGGGTTGACTGGGTGGGTCTTCTGGGGGCTGGTGGCTGTCAGTTGGAGCAACTTGAGGCTCCTGAACACAGTCTCTCATCCTATGGAAGGCTAGCGTGAGCTTGGCCCCACAGCAATGGCTAATGTTTAAGAGAAAGTGGGAACACCAAGGGCTCTAAGGATTTCTTTTGGTCTCATCTTTGGTTACTTCCACTGCATGCTTTTGGCCTGATGAAACGCCAAGGCTAGCCCTCTGGACGAGAAGAGCTGTCAAGTCACTTTTAGAAGGCTTGGTTCCAGGGACGGGAGAAGTGTGGCTACTTTTAAATCATTTAACCAGAATGGACGATATTGGGAAGCTGAGGGAAGATAGGCTTGATTTGTTGTTAACAAGTGAGCAGAGAAGTACGAAGAAATGAAAAAGAATATAAGCAAGGGATAAGGCAGGGCATCAAAGAGCAATGAGTGGTTAAAGTGTGATACAAATATTAATAGGGAACCCCAGAAGACCCTTAAGCAAGACAGAAGTGTAGATGAAGCAGAGGGCACATATTAACATCCACAGAGTTAGAGGGACTTCTGGCTGGGGGCTTACCAAGATAAGTAGAGCATTTGTGTCTCTGGGTTTCCAAGTTAATGATGCCAGCAGTCTCTGGACCAGCCAAATTGTGGTGGATTTATTATTTACACTACAACTGCATTTAAAAATGAAAACATATGCCTGCATTTTCAATGCCTTGAAAATACCATTGCATATGCTGTAGAATTTTATTTCCAGTAACAGGATCTAATTTCCCTATCAAACAAAATTGCTGTTTGTTTTCTGTACTCCATATTATTATGGAAATTTCACAGCTTATCAGCTACAGTGAAGTCAGCTGAAATGAGTAGGCCACTTATATGCGCTATGTTTTCCCATCCCCGCAAATCCTGATTTCCTTTCTATTTATGCTAATATTGTTTTATGCTAATAATGCAATTTGTGTTTTGTTTTGATGCAATACAACCTAGTTCATCAGAGAAAGGCAAATGTTTTTAAAACTCTTTGGTGGAATTGATAGTATATTGAAATAACTCTAGCAAGGGAACATCTCTGTGGCATCCTAGTCTCATTTATTCCTCCTGCCTCTGTTGACAATGCGTTGCTGAAACCTGCCAATGAGGAAGCTGCTTAGGGCCCAGTTAATTTTGCTGACTTCTGCAAAGTATGCCTGATTTGGTTCCTCATGACCACTAAAAATAATGGTAACTTATGGTGCAGCTGGGCAATTCTGTGGCCAACCCCTCTTCCAATTCAGAGGGGCTCCATTTTCTTCTCTTTTTTTTATTGCAATGTTGACGATAGCAAGTACCCAAATCCTGTTAGCAAATAATGAGATTTCTGAGCTAACCATGTTATAGGGTGTGTGTCACTAGCTATGAGAGGAAGTTAACAGTCACATGTGTTGAAAAATATACAGTGTTTGAGTCTGGTAGTTGCTATTTTCTCTAAAAGTGGTCTTCAAGCCTTGTCCCCATTTTCTCCTTCTCCTTTGTTGTCTGGGGCTTGGTTGATTGTGGACTTTGATCGGGAGGGAGTATAGGACTGGCTGGCAAGGGACAGAAATATGGTGGGAGGGACCATCCCTGCAGGTTAGGGGCCTGCAGGATGGTTATTTACCCCCCAGGTCTGAGAGCGTTTGTAGGGAAATCTTCAGAAAATATTCACATGCGTAACATAACATTAAAAGACTAAGTGAATATAAATCTTTGCTATAAAACCATGTCAATTAATCCTTGTGACTAAGATCATGAACACTGAGGTTAGTTTTCACCTCTTTTTAGCTGTATGCCTACAAGCAAATATCTGAAATCTTGGTCAGTCCCAGTTTGATAATAATCTCGTAAGATTGCAGCAAAAATTATTACAGCAAAAATTAAGTTACATGACGTACGTAGGGCACTGCGCTTGGCACAAAGTACATACTTGGTGTTGGTGGGTGTCACCATCACCACCGTCAGCAGCATCGTCGTCATAACCAGCCTCCTCCCATCCATTTCCTTACCCTGACCCTCAAGGCCGAAGTGCCCTGGTCAGGCTTCGCCCCTTCTGTGATGCTGACTATTAGGTACTGAGTACATAGCAGGCGTTCAACAAGTTCTTGAGAAACAAGAGAATCATTCCACCACTAACATTATAGTCACAGTGGGGTATGTGTGGGTACACACGTGCGTCTCCTTGAAAGGAGGATTCGACCCCACTAGACTGATAAATGCTTTTGATGACCCACAGATGACTGGTCACCAGAGAGTTCTTTGCACCAGGAATTCGTTTATGTGTTTGTCTGAAACCCGGTAACAGGTGGAGAAGATCCTAGCTGCCCCAGGCTGCGGCCTTCCTTAGTCAATCACTATCTCATCTCCCAAAGCTGCCCGGAGGCCTCCCTGTGGAATCCTGGGGCTCACGGGGGCCAGGGTGAAAACAGTTGCCCTAAGAATCACAAAAATGAATGGTTTTCTGTTGGCTGTTTTAATAATGCTTACAAAAAAAAAATTTTTTTTTTAAAGCAATGTTCATAGCTATAAACAGTGTTTCAAGCAAAGTACACATCATGTAATCCAACATATCTCAGTCACCACGACCAGGGGACAATATGCCCTGTTGTTCAGGGACAAAATCTAAGGGGATAATCTGAAATTCTGAATGGCAGAAATGTCAAGATTGTGTTCAGATTTACCCATGTCTCTGACTTTCCACACTTTGCTCTCTAATCACCCTGTTTCCCAGGCCTTCCTGGAGTCTTATCTTCTTTCTAATTGGTGCGGTCTTATTAGTGCCCCTAATTATACAATCTCCTCTTGCTTCAGTGAACTCGCTCCTTTCCTTGTTTAAATCCTATACGTCTTTCAAGTCCTAGGACACACTCTCTCCCTTCGAGGATTTCGTTTCCTACTACTGTCTCCCTTATTTAGATCCACAGAGCCTAGCATTTAATCGTTCTCTGCTAGTTTTTTCTTCCTAAATAGGTCACATTCTCCTTGAGGGCAAAGATTATGCGATGGTCTCCCTCGTTTCTCACTTGGAGCCTCTCCAAGTGATAGATGCATAGTAGGTGCTGATTAAATATTTGTTGATTGATTTCCTGCAAAGGGGTAACTGCAGACCACAGTTAAAGCCCTAAAGAAACCTGGGCAGTGATCCGAACCTCCCTTTGGGAAGATGCTCCTACGGGGATGGAAAAGAATTTTTCAAAGAGCCCTGTCAGCTACTGTTCTTTGAATGCCTGTGAATGAGGAGCATGTGGGGTGGGGGGAGGGCTGTGCTTCTCTCCTGGAGGGCATGGGGTGGGCTGGGAGCCCTTCCCAGGGGCACAGGGACTCTGGGCACCTGTGTGGGATGAAAATGAAAGAGGAATTGGAATCCCTGTGCATTTATGTCTGCACCAGACATGTGCAATGTACACATCTCACCCACAGCCCAGGATGAAGAGAGTTTAATTCTAATGACTTGCAGCTAAAGAAGGAGGAGGGAATGAGGGAGGGAGGGGGAGAGAAGGTGAGTCCCCCTTGGGGGTGGATAATCTCTTTCATTGAAGTGGTGAGAACTGAAAGGTGACTAAGAATTAGCCCCACCCCTACGCCGAGCTTCTTCACTATTTACTGAGTTTAAAAGCTCCTTCGTAAGGCAGAGACTGGGGAGGGTGTCCTGAAGTGATTTTTTATAAGAGTAGAGCTTCCGGGCTCTAAAGAAAAGGAAACCAAGGAGCCGCACACTAGCAGGATTGAGGAAATGGGTGCAGGTGGGGGAACGCTCTGTCTTCCCCTTCTTTGGAGAGAGGAAGGATGGGGGGCTGATGGCTGTGTGAGCACGCACACTGCCAAGTCTGATCACGGTGAGTGGTCCAAGTACAAGCAAACATTAAAACCACTGCTGTGAGTTGATTCACGGGCCTCCTGACAGCTTGGCACTCGGGCTAGATAGAGAATTTGAGAATTTGAGGCAGGAGCTAATTTGCTTTGTTTGAGACATTTGAGCAAGTGTCATTTAGTCATTTAGCTAAATATTCAATAAGAAGGGAAAGCCCAGGATTCTCAGGTCTCCGGAAATCAGTGATAACCTCCAACAGACATAGACACCAACTAGTGTTAGGAGATACTGGTGAGATATTCACATGATTCAGTGGTCTATTGGCTACCTTCTGGCAAGGGTTTCTTGGGAAGTAAACACAGATTACTTATTTGTAAGATGGAGCGGTCCCTGATGTAGACATTACAATTCTTAATTGTAATTTTTATTCCTACTTTGGATCCCAAATATTTCCTTTTATAAAATGATGATTTTCAAGATAATTCTTTTGACATTATAATGGAATGCATGAAAAATCCACACACATCTCCCCCTGCCACCCCCAACACACACACACACACACAGACACACACACACAAGCCCTCTTTCCTTTATCTCTCCTCTTGGATCCTTGACTTCTGCTTCTTTCTGGGGAACTTTCGTTACCTTTCCAGACAAGTCTCACCCAGGAGTTCTTAAATATTGTAAAACCACGAATGTTCCACAGCCGTATCTATGGAGACTGTTGGGTGATACTAAGAGAGGAAAAGCAGAGGAGGAAATGAAATGACATTTTTGATGGAAAAAGATACAGCCAATGTTCGGATGTGTGAATATGCAGTAGGCTGCCTGCCGTTGTCCTGGGTTCGCAGGGGATGTTTGTAGCAGAGAATATTCCAGGCAAATTGTCCATCTGGCTGCACTCACTCTGCTTGGCAGCCCAACAGGGGGTTTGGGGGGTCCTTCCAAGTAGAAGACACTCTTAGATGGGACCCCATTACCTACGCTGAGGAGGAAGAGGGTAGAGCAAAAAGGGATGGAGACCAAAGCGTACAGTAAAAGGGAGATGGGAGAGATCTTCAGGCAGGGGAGAGAACTGCCTCTCACTCTCTTTGATGACATCAAGAGTCCTGTGGTGTCACGGTTCTCACGTGCAGTCTGGTGCCTCTGGAGGACCTCCCTTTTCCAGCTATCCATCCGTGTGAGACTGGATTTTCTTCAAACACATTCAAAAAGCAACCTATTGCAACAAATTGAATGCAGAAGCAGATATGGGAATCTATTAATCTTTTACTAGGACATTACAGAGATATCAAATAGGCAAAAGACTATTATTCTTTTCACCAATTTTTTGTTTTGGAAAATCTTTTTTTTAAATAAAACGCTACTTCTGTTATCTAAATGTTATTATGTTAACATGTAATGGATTTATTGTTCTCTTAAAATAAATGAATACATGAAAATTTAAAATTTTTCTGTTTTAACTCCTCATATAGGAAATATAGGTAGACATAACTGCCATAAACAAAGCTCTTTGGGGTTCTCAGTGATTGTGAGAAACATAAAGGGGTCCCAAGACCAAAGAATTTGAGAACCGGTTCCCTAGGGAAGAGCTTATGTGTTCTATGATGATTGCAGGAGCAATGATCCTTAGAGAAGGCAAATAAATTCCAGGGACATGTTAACTCCAGAAGGTCCGGCCCTTGCACCCTGAACCAGCGCCTCGATTCCCCCGCCGAGCACGGTGTCGCAGGTGAGGTGCACCTAGCTGCCCGCGTTCCAGGAAGTTGACCTGCAGCCCCCTTTGAGCACATCGCAGTCTTCCTTACTGACTCGGCACAATGGCACCACCTACCACGTGGCTTCCGTCTTGCGGTGGGTGTCTGTCTACAAGGAACTCTACGCGCTCCTCTGCACCGTTCACACAGCGAGGGCAGGTGCTCATCCCAGGGGTTAGTCCAGGGGAAATCAAATTGCAGAGACGCAGGTTTTGCTCCTGGTCCTCCTGGAATCCAGCACAGGCGTCTCTGGCAAAAAGCGTCCCCTCCCAGGTGGGCCCTTCCACCAGATGGCAGAGAGCGGGGTGGTGAGTCAGCATCTCCAGGGGACGTCCCCTGCACTCCCTGGCCAGATGCTCTGCCTCTTTTCCTGCAGAGGTGTGAGAGAATGCATGATGATGTGTGTGTGGAGGGGCGAAGCGCGCTCCTACCATGCGGTCCTCTGTGCGACAAGAGGCACCGGCGTTACCCCAGCACACCCCTACATTTGTCCAAGGGTTACCGAGTGCCCGCCCTGTGCAGCGCTAGCTGCGGTTTCTGGGAAGGCCAGCCGTGAGCGGGGAGTTTCTACTGGTGGGTGGAGAAACAGAGAGGCAAAGGGCCAGCCTGCTTGCAGTCTAGACAAACCCGAGGCCTGATATCTGGTAAACACCAGATCGGAGGGGCCAGGTGGGCATCAAGATCCAGCCCATAAAGAGAGTATATCTTAAAAGCCCTCATCTCAAGAAAAAGAAAAGAAAAAATATTTTAACTATGTATGGTGACGGATATTAACTAGACTTACTGTGGTGACCATTTCACAATATACTAAATAGCGGATCATTATGTTGTATGCCTGAGAATAATATGTTACATGTCAATTATACCTCAAGTAAAAAAAAAAAAGACCACGCCTATAGATCTATGAGCTCAGAGCTGGGGTCACAGGTCAGCACTTCAACTATGCGAGGCAAGGGGTGGGGTATTCTGGGCAGGGGTCCTGCCGCCTGGCTTCCACACTTGCAGCTTAACTCTGGGAGCCAGCAGGTGTTTTGGGGGCAGATGGCTAAGGTTTGCTTAAAGGGCCAAAGGTAGAGTGATCAGAGATTCAGAAAAAGAATTCCTTACCAACCTACTATGTGCAGGCCCTCAGCCTAGCATGGCTCCTGGGCCTTCAAGTCTCCAAGTCCCGAAGGCCTCGCCCTTTCTGGAGGACAAGATTAGGGGATTAGGGACACTCGATCATCTCCCTCAGCAGCCGTGGCAGCTCGTCTACTGCCCTGGTCCATCACCACAGCTGAGGCCGACCCGAAGCTTCTCCGCCACAGCTACCCGCACGGCTGTCCTGCTCAGCTGCACGCCCATTTCTCATGAGGTTGCCCCACCTTGTGCTTTGTCCTCTTCCAAGCACCACTGTCCTAGCTCCGGAGATCTCAAAGGTGGAGGGCAACCCTCGTCCCCCCAACTAACTACAGCCTTTTCTTGATCAAAGGGTCTTGCTCTTCCTGTTTTATAGGGGCCTCCACTGAAAAACTTAGAAATGGTCCCCCAAGTCAGTGCTGCTGGGTCCCCAAAGGTCATCTCTGGTGACCCATCAGCTGCATTCTTTACTGACTCTCCATCAGGGTCTGAAGGTGGATCAGGTCTAGGGTGAGGACGTAAGTTGTGGTCTGAACTGACAACGTGGAGAGGGAACGGAATCATTATACCAGAACACCAGGGGTTGCTTGATTGTTTTAGGCACAGAGGTCAGGGGCTTAGTCACTAGTCTGGCAGTTTCCCACATCCTTTCTCCCAAGAAGGCCTAGGGAGTTCTCATGCAAATTGCCCTCCTGTTGACCTGCTCTGATAAAATAAAAGAGCAGCTAACACCCATGCAGCACTTGGCACAAGCTAAAAACGGTTTTATGTGTTTTTACGTGTGTTAACTTATTCAGTCCCCACCACCCCCAAGACAGGTGTTCTATTTTTATTCCCATTTTACAGAGGAAGAAGCGGGAACAGGGCGGTTCAATAGCTTGTCCGCATTTGTAGAGCGAGTAAGTAACAGAGCGAGGATAGGAACACAGGAGGCTCCAGAGCCTGTGCACGTAAACGTCGCTGCACCACCCTGGCTCCATCCTGCAGGCTTCCCATGTAGTCTAAGCACATTTACTGGGGGACTTCTAGTGCCTGGAAGTGTCTGGGTGTGGTGGTACCAGGGTGAAGGGACAAGATGCCTGCTTATTTATGGTTCGGCTCTCCAGCAGAAAAGAGCAGTCAGACTCACCCTTGTATGGGGGAAACTAGGTATGGGGTCTCCTCTAGAAAGGGCCCTCTGCACCTCCATGTAACATACTGTTTTATATTCAGCTCACAAGTCATCCTATTTGGATGGCTATTGCCAGGCTACCCGGTTTCCCAATTTTCAGACTCCCTTCTTATATGGGCTATCCTTTGAACCCATAATCAACTCCTTCAATCAAAGTCCATGGTCCCAAAGCAATGTGCACTATTTATGAAACTGCCGAGGGAATGTTCTCAACAGGCAAGGAGGGTTAAGCGTAGCATGCTGGTGGCTGTCTGTGACGCCAATATCCCATGCTTTCTTGTTTGGGAGTGCTCTGGCTTTGCAGAAAGGACGATGGGTGCAGAGTCCCCATCAGATTTTTTGAATGTACCTCTTCAAAAAGTTTGACATGCATGACGACAATCCTCAAATTTGGACTATCCTGGTACAGTTTTCTCTGAGAATTCATAATGTTGGGACACAGGCACTCACATAAAACAAGGGGAAGGCTTTCATCTTGGCATGGCACAAAGAGCTTATTATTTATTTTTTCTGGCACGAGCACAGTCGTGAGAAACAGAGCCCTTATTGTTTAGCATGTCAGGGCCCAGTGCCGGCCACGGGAAGCCCGATCCAGTAGTTATACTCTGCAGAGGGGTGAGGGGTGGGAGGTCTCACGCAAAAACAAGAGAGCGAGCAGAGGAGTGTGCGGCCTGCCCTCCAGCACATCCTTCCAATGGTTTAAGGGCAGCGGTGTGCATGTGCCCGGGGGTGTGTTTAAAATTAGAAAATTACAAAAATGAACGAGAGACCCTAGTGTCCCGACCATCCCGGCTTGGTGGGGTTGTTTTGTCTGCTTTGATTTCTGTAGTGCTGGGCTATGTTCAAAGCACGTGGACGTTCCTTCTCCTCTGAGCCCCACACTGCAGCCAGATTTTTATATTTTAAAAACTCTGAAGGAAGTTAATGTTTGCAAACAGGATGTTTCTCAGGCGTGGTTTTCCCTAAATGAAAAGCTAACTGGTATGTTGAATTTAATCTGTTATCAAACCAAATCGAGCTCTGCATGTGGAGTGCCCAACCTGATGAGAGGTCCATCTACTGGGCACTTTGTAGAGGTCAGGGATTAGCCGGTGACCATGGTCACCATGAAGGTCACCGTGGTCACCTCTAATCCTTATACCCATCTGCAGAGGTAGGTGATGAGGAGCCATTGTACAGATGGGAAGAGTAAGGCTCAAAGAGCTTAAAAACTTCTAAGTAGTGGATCCAGGACCCTAGTTCCAGCTGGTCAGATTGCACTAACTTGCCATGGGCCCACCCCATTACTTCCTGTGCTGCTAGAGGACCCTTGAGAAAGTTCTTACTGATGTGTTCAAATTCAACTTAATGAACTTTACACCTGGGAATGGAAACCCCTGGAGAATAGGGTAGTGTGTGTGTGTGTGTGTGTGTGTGTGTGTGTGTGGTGGGGGGGGGAATGGAAACCCCTGGAGAATAGGGTAGTGTTTGTGTGTGTGTGTGTGTGTGTGTGTGTGTGTGAAATGGAAACCCCTGGAGAACAGGGTAGTGTGTGTGTGTGTGTGTGTGTGTGTGTGTGTGTGTGTGTGTGTGAGAGAGAGAGAGAGAGAGAGAGAGAGAGGGAGATTTGCTAATACTTATTGAATATATTGCTAAATCTCAAAGGATTTGTCTCCCCACAAATTTTATTACGAAACTTCTCATACATGCAGCACAATAGAAAGGATTTTACTGTGAGCACTTGTATACTTAGACACTATGTTGTACTACACTTATTTCACCAGGCCTCTACCCCTCCCTGTCCTCTGTCTCGTCACACCTCTGTCATCTAGTAGTCTCTCCTTTCTGGATGCGTTTCAAAGTAAATTGCAGACATCAGTATGCTTTCCCCTAAATACTTCATAGAGGACATGTTTACCTAACGTTCAGTATCTGTTTATAGTTCTTTTCTTTTGATGTAAGATTTATGTGCACTACTGAGTCTTGATACATACCTGTATCTGTGTAACCCAAATCTTCCTCAAGATATAAATGATTACCTTCATGTCCAAAAGAGCCACGCCTCTTCCAGGCAGTTCCTGTCTCCCCTCCCTTCCTGACAGGCAACTACCTTTCCAAGTCTGCCACCAACGTCCTCTCGCGAGAGGCTTCGTCTGCTTGGCGCGGTGGTTTTGAGGTTCATGCATACCTTGTGTCAAAGAGTAGCAGTTTGTTCTTTTTTACTGCTGAGGGTATTTCATTGTATGAATATGCTGTACTTTCCCACTGAAGGGCTTGTCTCAGGTTTAGGGTTTCGTGAATAAAGCTGTTAAGATTCTTCTGTACAAGTTATTTTGTGAATATGTGCTTTTGTTGTTCTTGGGTAAATGCCTGGGGGAAACAACCCTGGGTCATAGGGGAGATGTATGTTTAGTTTTATAAGAAACTTTATTATTTTTGTTAATAGGAAAACCTTTTGGAAGTGGTTGCCTCCTTTTTCGAGTTCCACCATTAATGAATGTAGCTCTGATTGCTCCGTATCATCGCCTGTGTTTGGTGATGTCTGTCCTTTTAAATCTAGCTGTTCGGGAGGGGGTCGGTGTAGAAAATTGATACTGAGAGTCATGCTGATAGCTATGACCCAGTGATAGATGTCTCTCAGCACAAATGACAGTTGATGCTTTTTAGATTTCACTGGAAACTCATCACCTTAGCTCTGCGAGTATCTGCCCTAGTGCTTTCAGTCTGGCAGGTGGCAGTACTGGGGCAGCCCTGGCTCCAGGACTTAGGGCTCACGTAGGGCTTCCTTGGGGAGCCTGGATGCTTAGCTTGATCCCGCATGGCATTTCTTAGTCAGACAAATTTCTTGGGCCAGACTGCACTTTCTCTCCCTTTTCAGCATTTCCACCCAGCAGAAGGTTGTTGATTTAAATGTTAAGAGAGGCAGACTCCAAATAAAATGCAGAATATATAGTTTTGAAGACTTAGACCTCTCTTTTCTGTTACTGTTACTTCTGTAGCCTTTTTAGATTCGCACCAAACAGTATGGGGAAAGAACGAGGCAGGACTGGAAGAGCAGGCCTTCACACAGTGCCCTGCGCTGACGCTGCTGGGCCACTTCTTTCACCTTGACTGGGGGCCGTGACTGGGGCCATGGCTTCCTTACTGGTAGGACAGCAAGGAGGCAGCAAATGATGTTTAAGGTTTTACGCCTTTTTGAAATTTCAAAAATAACTTTCCATTTTGTTTAGAAATTAAGACATTTTCTTAAGGCTTTAAGGTAAAGATGTCTACTTAAAAAAAAAATTAAGTGATCCTATAATATATTCCTTACATCCCCTCTAGCACCTTAATGATACCCTGATATATTCGTGGAAACAGGTCCCTTTTCCATTTGACTTAAAGTTTCATAATTATGCGCTGGACTGTTAATCAGATGCGCCAGTTCACGCTGGTGGAAGGTGAACTGAGGTGCTGGGTGAGCTGGTAATTTATTTTACACTTGCTCTGGGATCTTTTTGGAAAGACTGGTGTTGGCACCGGCTTCGCTGATTGTCTCCCCACTTACGTGGTTGTTCTATGCTGCCCATTGTGTTTTATAGTTGGGTGTTGGAGGCCAAGAGAGAGAAGAATGTGAAGAAGAATGGGTGGTTAGGTTGTTGTGCTCTGTCTGCAGGCAATCATTTTGGAGCAGGAAGCCAGGGAGATGTGAATAGCTAGAGAGGATTGGCTTCAGGGAAAACAGAAAGCCCAAATCTCAGTTACAACAAGATAAGGGTTGAAGAGAGAGAATCTGCTGATAAGGGGTTTTCCCTGGCACTGCCGCAAAATGCCTTAAATACATGGGAGATTTTCCTGGGTTTTTGCTCCCTGCAGCCCCAGGCAGAGAAAGTATCCTGGTCCCAGAGGAAACCTTCAACTTCAGACAAACCACAGTTCCCCGATCCTCTCAAGATATAAGGTTTCAAGCATAAAATTCTTGAGCAAACACAACAGGTGCCTTTCTGCACCGACTGTGATTTTTGGTGCTAAAGAGAGAGCTCTGCAGGTGATGCTGAAGGTCAAATGAAGGTCGAGAAACCGCAGAACAGCACGGCGCACGGCCCAACTGCAGGCGAATCGGGAAGGAAATGGTTTCAAACTGCCAGACTGTGGCCTGATAACCGAAATCTCAAAGGGGCAAAAGGTTCATGTCATTTAAAGGGGTAGCTTCGCCTATTTAAATCGTGCAAACAAAAGAAATGGAAGCCCCCTCGTGGGATGGGAAGTCCTATTAGGAGATACTACCTCTTTGATATTGTGTTCTCCTGTGTCACAAACCCTGAACATGTGCTGTATGTCCTCAGGCAGTCATTGGTTAATTTACTTATTCAAAGTAAGGAAACAACAGCAGAGCAACAGAAAAACCCCAAACGAATTATGTACTGGGGCACAGCCGGCATTGAGATGCAGCACACAGTTTTGATATGTGGGTTTTTAAAAGAAATGTGTTTGGTCTGAAATTGTATGTATGTTAAACTTCAGAGAAAGTAAGAGGCTTACAGTAGCTCTTCTGGGAATTAAAAAAAATTGTTTAAAGGGGTTATCCTGCTGAGAAGCAGCAACGCATGGTGGAATATCAGGCACTACTCTGTAGCCACCAAGAGCCGTTTTGCGCTTGACTTTAATCAATGTTCCAATCAAGGCTTCTGGAGGAGGCCAGTTGTTCGTGGATGTGGTAAAAGTTAATTATATATACTTAACTATAGCCTTTGGTTTTGAAGTCTTTAGAGAACACCTACAAAAGTAAGCTTGTACAAAAGAATATAACTAATCCCCTTATAGTCAGAGCTGAATTGTAATGAGTGAGATGATACAAAATAATTAATACTGTACACTCTGTGTTTGGTTGGGTCTTCAAAAAAAAAAGACCACTTGGCAAAAGCTATTATGATGCTGCTTTGTGGTTGACCAGGCATTTTGCTAAGGGGAATAGTAAAGTCCAGAAAGATTAAGAACTTACTTATGTCACAAAGGAATTTTGGGAATAGTGGAGTGTGGTCCAAACCAACCTTTTCCACCAGTCTGAAAAATTCATTCGTAGGTTCTTCTGCCAGGAACTCATCATCCTGTATACTTTGTGGATCTTTAATGTATTTAATTTAGTATCAGTGATATCACAATATTTCACTTTGGTTTGAAGACAAGTACCTGTGTTTAAAAGAAAAGATTATGAGCTAGACTAAGAAAACTGTAAATACAATCGTAGCCACCTCCCACTTTATGCTTCTGGATAGAACATCCTTTGCAGAGCCACACAACCTCTGCTGCTGAAGAGGGGAGAGGAGGAGAGAGGAGGGGAGGGGAGGGGAGGGGAGGCCCCCGAAGCGAAAAGACTTGCTGCTATTTACAACTTTTTTTTGCAGTTGAGATTTCCTTTGTGATTTATGTCTACTACTTAATTATTACTCCATAATATTTCCTACATTTGAGAGCATTTAGAATCAGCAAATCCCAAGCAACATATTATATAAATGTTTTAAAGTACTTAAGGGGCTTTATTATCCCGTACAGTGGGAATGACAACTCCATGGCATAAAGAACATATAAGGTTATCATTTGATCTATGGAGCATTTAAAAAAGTACCAGGGGTTTGTCAGTAAACTTCACTTACATAGTTACGCTTTGGGTGGATACTAGTATTCCTATGAGAAACACGACTTACCAGACCAACTGAGTTTTATTAAACTCTGAAGCCTGGGATGAGCACCAGTTCTACTTGCAGAAAAAGTGAATGGAGGGAAAACGAGAACTTACCTGCCCTATAATTTCTTCCTTACCTTTTTATCGTAGTGCCAGAGATGACCAGGAAGTGTAGCCATATCTTTGGCTTAAGGCTCTATGCCCAGAAGGTCCCTATTAAAATGCAAATATGCTACTCAACAATCCATTTGCACTTTAGCAGAGATTAGTTTATCAGATGGAGAGGGAAGAGATTAGGGCCCCAAGGAATGGAAGATAAAGAGTCTAGTTTGATTGGTAAAGGGCCTGGGCAAAGTACTTCCAATAGGTCCTCTGCGTCCTGTCCATGTGCCGTGTGAACGTACGCGTTACTGCACCCTTGCTGGCGTTGAAATGCAAGTCTACCTCAACTGTCCACTTCCCTTCTTATCTTGTTCCTGCAGTGTTTTCTGAGCTGCCTGAGAAGATATGAGCTCTTCCCGTCTGAATTCCTAACATTCATTACCTGTTTCATTCATTTGTCACCTCTTTGTGTATTTTTTCATTTGTATGTGTCTTATCTGCCACCTTTGGTGTCAGTTCCTGGAGAGCTCAGGAACCAGGTGAGTGACCCAGAGAAAGAGAGGAGACCCAGGAGGAGTGACAAACTGTGGCTGCAGCTCATTCATGCAGCGTCCTGGTTCTGACCACACTTATACCTGGGTTCTGCCCTCCACGTTTTCCCTTCGGACTGATGACTTCCTGGGTTTGAGTTTACTTCGTTTTTGTCCCAATAGTTCTCAGTCTCTTGATTCCTAGCACTCATTACCTGTTTCATTCATTTGTCACCTCTTTGTGTATTTTTTCATTTGTATGTATCTTATCTGCCACACAAGATGTGACCGTCAAGCTGCGAATCACTGCAGGGCTATTCTGCTAGGTGGGCAGCTGCGCCTCCGTTGTGGAGGCAGGTCCGTGCAACAGGGAGAGGTGCCCGCACGCTCTGGAAATCACTACGGCTCTGACTCCTTGGTCATAAACAGTTATGTTCTGGTTCTGGCAGGACAGTGCGCAGTCAGGTTCTGGCTTCTGGAGGCCCTGGTATATGGTAATCTCCAGAGATCCGGAGGGAACCATGTCTTTAGAGAATGTTGCAGTCTGGGGGCAGCAAGCCCAGCTACTCAAGAGGATCTGGTACGTATGATGTGATGGGTGGAATTTTAAGATGATCTCCAGAGGCCTATGCTTTTGTATAATTTCTTCCTTTTGAGTGCAGGTAGGACCTATAACATTTCTGACCAATAGAACATGGCAATGTTGATGGGGTATCACTCCCGTGATTTTGTCACATTATAAGGCAAAGGTGAAGGGATTTTGCAGATGTAATTAAGGTTCCCACTCAGCTGACTTTGAGTTGGTCAGAAAGGGAGATTATCCCGGGTGGTGTGACCTCATGAGATGAACTCTTCAAAAGAGAGACTGGGTCTTACCTGAGGTCAGAGAGATTCTCTTGGTGGTCTTGAAAAAGAAGCAAGCCATACTGAGCTCCACAACTGCAAGGAAATGACTTCTTCCAACAATCACATGAGCTTCGAAGAGGAGCCTGAACCTCAGCTGAGACCTCAGCCCTGGGCAATACCGTGGCTGCCACAGAGGATCCAGCTCCGCTGTGCCCGAGCTGCTGACTTGCACAACCAATAGATAACAAATGTAGGCTGTTTGAAGCTCTAAGTTGCGTGGTAATTTGTGATATAACAATAGAAAAATAATATACCACTGACAGTCGCTCCCCCTGTTGGCCAGCCTCCGCTGATATGTATGTAGATGAACAAACACGTCAAGAGGGTGATGCTCTGATTTAGGCCGCCATTGAGTGGTACTCCATCATTGTTAATAGCAAGCACTCTGAAGCCAGATTAGTGTTGTGACTTTGGGCAGGCTTTTTAACATTTCTGCCTCAGGTTCCTCATTATAAAATGGGAAGAACAGTAGCACACAGCTCATTGGTAGTGTGAGGATTAAATTGGATGTTACTCGTACAGAACATGGAATCGTGAGTCCCTCGTACATGGTAAGAATTCAGTAAATGTTACCTATTATTATTACTCCTGAGGGGGTGTCAGATTCCTCTCTGGCTTTACGCTAGCAGGCAGAAGCTGGCTCATGGCAGTTTCTTCTGTTTGTTGTCCTTTGTCACTAGCTAAGTTCATGCCTGAGATGTTTATACTCATCCAACGTATACTAACCCTATTCTCATTAATAATGAGACATGGGGGTAAAGCCACACCTGAGAGACTATAAAATGATTTCAGAGCAAAAGTCTGGCTAATGGCATTTCGGTCCCTTAAAACTTAGCCTGGAATGTCAGTGGAATACACAAGAGAGGACATGGAAGTAAGGGTAGACAGAGGATGGGGAGTGAGGACAGCTAGCTGGCTTATGGATCTAGGAATCTTGTCAGCTTCAGTGGATATGGATCTTCAGCTTGGCATTCTTCTCAGCAAGCTGGAAAGGTTTGTAGGTACGATATTTGGAGCCAGTTGGGACGATGCATGTAGATCATTTAGCACAGTGGTATGTAATAAATGCTCAACAAACGAATGGTAGCTGTGATGATATTGATGGTGATATTGGTGATATTTCTACAGGGAAGTGCTATGCATGAGCTCCTCTGTGTCTCAGGGAGTCGCATTGCAAGGTGCAAAAGCTGGGACCAGGGCTCCTGGAACATTAGTAGAATGGGGTGGAATTGGTTGTGGTCCAGGAAAGGTGATATCTGTACAGCGATTGAGGTCTGAGTGCATCAGGTACCCGTTTTGAGGAAGCCTGTGCGGACAGTCGAAGGGAAGAATGAAAGCTGGAAATTTGCTGCCTGCTAGGGAATGCCAGGAGCCTTTCAAATACATATGGGACAAAGTTTTCAGAGGAAAACCAGTGAGACCAGTGGAGGGGCAGGCACCGGGGTGCCACGTAATCATCATGCAGATCTAAGAACCGAGGAAGAAAGTGAAGAGAAGGGACCGTGTGGCAGCAGGACCAGCCAGCTGGCTACAGATTTCTAGAAGCCATGAGCTTTTCTAGGAAGTTTGTGTCGTTGATGGCTGCTCTTTGAATTTCTTACCTGGGCCATAGACCTGTGGCCTCTTTGGCTGATTGTATGCTAGAGTGTTGATATTTTATACTTGGTATATGTCAGTGAATATTTTTAGACTGAAAACAAGAGAAATGGCACGGGCAAATCTAACTAAAGAGATCATTTAACAGTTTAGGGAGATGAAAAGTCTAGGGGTAAAAGCTCAGTTCAGGACTCAGATGACTCCAGTCAGGACCACGCCATTCCCACTTTCAACTCTCCTTTCTTCTGAGTTGGTTTGTATTCTCAGGGCCGAAGACGGACTGTCAGTGTCAGGCTTATATGGTTCTTACAGCACCTGTCACAGCAGAAGAATGCTCCTCTGTCTCAGCCTCAATGACCAGCCCTAGGAAGGACTCTTGGTCTCACTCGGGTCACTTAGTCGTCTGTTCTGATTGCCCAGGCTGAGTGACAGGTTTGCCCACTTGTTGAAGGAAATGTTTTCCCTTCATCGGCAGCCCTGCAAGGATTGGGTGAGGTTCGGAAGAGGCAGGCCCCCAAGGGAAGCCAAGAAGATAACCGATCTCCAGCTCACCCACACATACATCAGATATGCTGATAGCGATGATGTGTTTCCCCTCGGGAGCCCTGGACTCCAAAGAGGGCAATTCTGGGCATTCCGGTGCAAGCTGAGGGCACCAGTGCGGGTGTGGGAGTGGTCAGGGCTACTGGAAGGTGGGAAAAGTTTTGCTTAAAAAGGACATTCGGGTGAAGAGTGTTGCTAAGAGGAAGACCCAGCTTTTCCTACTTTTTCACGTTTTGCCCAGAGCCAGCCCTGACCAACACCAATGCATTTGCCAAGTGGCTCTATAAAAATAACCTGTTTTCCAGCAATTTCCTCGTGTTGGGGGGTGACACAGCATACTTTCTGGCTTTGATGAATCATCCCAGATAGCAGGAGGTTTTAGTCGGCTTTCATACTAAATCAATTTTCAGACTGTGTGTTATAATTAGCAAAGCAAACCTCCAGAGAATAGTCTCTCGGTCTAAAGAAAATACTGAGTGGACCTCAAAGAGGATTCTTGTAAGCTTTTTTTTTTTGGTTAATGTATTTTATGTTCAAGCTCAGTGAGAAAGCCACTCTTCAGAATGTGGGGTCTGAAGTTGGAATTATCTTTAATAATAAGTACAGGGCAAGTGGTAACAGATTCCCTCCCATGTTTAATGGCCCTTTATTAATTTGTCTGCAGTATCATAGAGCGAATAAAACTCCGACAATATCTCCACGGGAGGAGAACAAATTCTGTCGGGCCAGTCTGAGGTGTTGGGTCCCAGTTCTCAGGCCTTCCTTGGAGCTCTGCAGGAGGCAGGTTCCTATTCTTTCCCATTGGTCCTGAAGGTTAGAATATATCAGTTCTGGAATGGGAGGAGTCTCTGCGAATGCAGAGCCAATATGCTGGCAAGCAGAGTCAAGGGATAAAGAAAGGGACACTGAATCCCTGGTGACATTTTTGAAACCTGGATCAAGCCTTGCCTGAAGTCCATTTCTGTGTGCTACTAAATTTCCTCTTTTCATAGGCTGGCTTGAGTTGAGTTTTCTCTCAATTTCAATCAAGAATTTTAATAGTCACAATACAAAAACATTGTCCTAATCCATGAAACAGATGCTTTGATGGTGAGGAATAGTTTCATGAGCTCAGATACTCACAATTAAGATAAAAGATTTGAGGGGCAGTATTTACTTTCCCCTAAATGATACGCCTTGCTTTTTCTTGCCTTTCATATCATTAAGGGTCCTACTCTGTTGGAACCTATAGACAAGCCCTAAACGAGTGAAATTTCATGTCTGGCTACAGTGGGTTTAGAGAGGGTCAGGATGTATGACAAATATATTTTGGCCTACTTGGGCATAGGATTTCTACAAATAAGAGACAATTCTAGAGAAGCAGTGTGCTGGGTTAAAAAGAGCCCTGGGCAGGAGGTAGGAGAGAATGGGGTTGTGCCTCTATTAGCTTGTGACTTGGGGATAAGGAATGTAAGCACCTAGGGCTCAGCTTTCTCATTTATAAAATGAAGGACCTATGCTAAATGATCTGGAAGGCCCTTCTAGCTCAGAAGATCCATGACTTAATGAATTGAAGCACCCAGCCAGCCCTTCCGGGACGGTATGAGTTCTCAGCTTGCCGGGATGCCCCTGACGGAGGTGCGTTTCCTCGGAAGGAGAGCTCCAGGTCTGCAGCTGTCCGCCCTAGAGCTGGCAGGCTGTGTGCTGATAGGCTTTGCTTTTGTAGCCAGTGGCTGTTTGCTTCATTTTTAGTATTACCCAAGGGTAAGGAGGCAGCTGCCATTATATGAGAAGAGAAAAAAATGGATAAGGATGGTCTTTCTCCTCCCCATGCCTTAACTAAGGCAAAAAGTCTGAAGAGTTGGCCCATTTGAAAGTCTGAAGTCACAAAGCAAGTTGGTAGCAGAGATGACACTAGAGCCACCGCCTCCTGACACTCCGCCTGGGGCCAGGTCAGGGAAGGGACAGCGGGGAGCCAGAGAGAGAAGCGTCTTCTGCTTACAAACTCCGCCAAAGGCTGCCCTCCAGCTTCTCTGCCCCCGGTGACCTCTGCCCCTGCTGCGAGCAGCTGAAGCAGAGGAGCTGGGCCTTCAGTGGGCTCACCTCAGGCCGTGGCTCAGAGGCGGAGGGAGCAGAGCCCTCACCAGCGTCAGGACTTGTTGAAGCCCATTCATGTGTCTCTCTCTTTTTAAATTGAGATATCAGTTCAATATATCATAGATGTCACCATTTTAAAGGGTACAGTTCGGTGGTTTTTCGTATATTCGCAAGGCTGCAGACCATCCCCACTGTCTAATTCCAGAACATCTTCATCCCCCCCGAAGGAAAGCTCTCCTCCCATCCCCTCGCAACCACTAATCTACTTTCTGTCTCTTTAGGATGACTTGCCTGATCTGGACATTTCCTATAAATGGGGTCATACAATACATGGCCTTTGTGTCTGGCTTCCTTCACTTAACATAGTGCTTCCAACGTCCATCCACCCTGTAGGTGTTTATACGTTTTTATGGCTGAATAATATTCTGTTGTATGGACAGAGCACACTTCATTTCCCCATTCATCATTTCATGGAGATTTGAGTTCTTTCCCCTTTTGGGCTGTGATGCCACTTCGGACATCCAAGTACACATTTTTGTTTGAAGAAATGTTCTCGTTTCCCTGGGTATATCCCTAGAACTGGGGTTGTTGGGTCGCATGCTAATCACATTTAACTCTTTAAGAAACTGCCAACCTCTTTTCCGCATGGTTTCCACTGAGCCACAGGTGCACAAGGAAAACAGAAATTTCTGTTGTCTCTGGATGGACATCGTGCACCATAGCATTATTCGTTCTGTGTCTTTCCTACAGCACTTTGCCTTTTCTTTTATGCTACAGCCATTCATGAGCTGGGAGGATTTCAGCGTCGGAATTAGAAAGGCCTGAGCTGGTGCCTTCTCTTTTCTGAGTCCTCGGTGCCCTCGTCTATAAAATGGGCCCATGAGTGCTGTGTGTCGGGAAAGAGACAATGGCTGTAAGATCTCTTGGCAGGGCCTGGCACTAAGCACCCACTGGCTCAGCACCAGTGCCCCTGACAAGAGAGAGATGATGCTTTGCTTTCCATATGCCCAGCACCTGGCTACTTCCCCGACACCACCTAGTTAATGTTCGATTATTAAATGAACGTGTTAAATACATGCCGAGGGAGAGAGCGAGCCTGTCCACATGCAGGCTAATGTTGGCATCTACTAGTTCAGTACATGTCAGGTGATGGAATGACTGAACAAAACGAAAAGAGCATTGAAACTGTGGGAGAAATGCTGTTCTTAAAAGCAGTTCCTGACAGAAATACTTTTCCTGGCATTTGGGAGACTCTGCCTAAGGTCAGTCATGGGCAACATATTTGCAGCGGTCTCTTCCCCTTTTCAGTGAATAAGTCTGTGCTCAGGCCCCTGTCTGTCTCTACAGGGGAGGAGCACCCTTCTTATTTTGGGGTGATGATCATGTGATATTTTCCTGTCTGTCACCACTGGGATCCCAGTAGCTGGAAAGCCAGACAAAGCCTGTCCGTGCTGCTGGAATGCTCATTCATTTCTTCCATGTGCTGGCGCCCCCGATGCTGTTCCCGACATGCCAGGGTCAGCCTGGCACACAAGGAGATAAGACAGCTTAGACAAACAGAAATTGAATGATTCCAGCCTCAAGTCCCAATCAAAAAGATTCACTGTGTTTTTAAAAAGACAGTGAGGTTGACCAGACTAGAGAAAAGATGCAGGGGGACTTAACCGAGCACAGAGCCTTCTGTGAACCATTAAATAAATGGGGCCACAGCATGCCTTGTAGTCACGACGGCCTAGGTATATGAATCAACCTCGTGCTCCATTAAGACAGGCTTCTCAGAGAGCTGGCCCTTTTTAAGAATGGTTCAAGTTTTTGTTAAAAGACTTTAAAATGCACAGAAGAGATACAGGTAAGAATGAAATTTCCTTCAGGAACAGGAATGATTTTTTTTCTGCTGTGTCTACAGAAAGTCCAGTGAAGGGCGATTTTTTAGAAACTCAGGTGGCAAAATGCTGCTGAGAGGAGGCTGGGAAGGAGTGGAGGGTCATGTATACTTTTTAGATTTTTTTATTTTTATTTTGGTATCATTAATCTACAGTTACATGAGCAACATTATGATTACTAGACTTCCCCGTTCTCAAGTCCCCCCCACCAACCCCATTACAGTCGCTGCCCATCAGCGTAGTGAGATGCTATAGAGTCACTACTTGGCTTCTCTGTGTTGTACAGCCCTCCCCGTGCCCCCACAACATTACGTCTGCTAATCGTAATGCCCCTTTTTCCCTCTTATCCCTCCCTTCCCACCCATCCTCCCCAGTCCCTTTCCCTTTGGTAACTATTAGTCCGTTCTTGGGTTCTGTGAGTCTGCTGCGGTTTTGTTCCTTCAGTATTTTTTCTTTGTTCTTATACTCCACAGATGAGTGAAATCATTTGATACTTGTCTTTGTCTGCCTGGCTTATTTCACTGAGCATAATACCCTCTAGCTCCATCCATGTTGTTACAATGGTAGGATTTGTTTTCTTCTTATGGCTGAATAATATTCCATTGTGTATATGTACCACATCTTCTTTATCCATTCATCTACTGATGGACACTTAGGTTGCTTCCATTTCTTGGCTATTGTAAATAGTGCTGTGATAAACATAGGGGTGCATCTGTCTTTTTCAAACTGGGCTGCTGCATTCTTAGGGTAAATTCCTAGGAGTCGAATTTCTGGGTCAGATGGTATTTCTATTTTGAGTTTTTTGAGTTTATTTGGGGTCTTTTGTGGTTCCATATAAATTTTAGAACTGTTTGTTCCAGTTCGTTGAAGAATGCTGTTGGTATTTTGATAGGGATTGCATTGAATCTGTAGATTGCTTTAGGCAGGATGGCCGTTTTGACAATATTAATTCTTCCTAGCCAAGAGCATGGGATGAGTTTCCATTTGTTAGTGGCCTCTCTAATTTCTCTTGAGTGTCTTGTAGTTTTCAGGGTATAGGTCTTTCACTTCCTTGGTTAGGTTTATTCCTAGATATTTTATTCTTTTTGATGCAATTGTGAATGGAATTGTTTTCCTGATTTCTCTTTCTGTTAGTTCATCGTTAGTGTATAGGAAAGCAACAGATTTCTGTGTATTAATTTTGTATCCTGCAACTTTGCTGAATTCAGGTATTAGTTCTAGTAGTTTTGGAGTGGAGTCTTTAAGGTTTTTTATATACAATGTCATGTCATCTGCAAACAGTGACAGTTTGATTTCTTCTTTACCTATCTGGATGCCTTGTATTTCTTTGTTTTGTCTGATTGCTGTGGCTAGGACCTCCAGTACTATGTTGAATAGAAGTGGGGAGAATGGGCATCCTTGTCTTGTTCCCGATCTTAGGTGAAAAGCTTTCAGCTTCTCACTGTTAAGTATGATGTTGGCTGTGGGTTTGTCATATATGGCCTTTATTATGTTGAGGTGCTTGCCCTCTATACCCATTTTGTTGAGAGTTTTTATCATGAATGGATGCTGAATTTTGTTGAATGCTTTTTCAGCATCTATGGAGATGATCATGTGGTCTCTGTCCTTCTTTTTGTTGATGTGGTGGATGATGTTGATGGATTTTCGAATTTTGTACCATCCTTGCATCCCTGAGATGAGTCCCACTTGATCATGGTGTATGATCCTCTTGATGTATTTTTGAATTCGGTTTGCTAATATTTTGTTGAGTATTTTTGCATCTATGTTCATCAGGGATATTGGTCTGTAATTTTCTTTTTTTGTGGGGTCTTTGCCTGGTTTTGGTATTAGAGTGAAGCTGGCTTCATAGAATGAGTTTGGAAGTATTCCCTCCTCTTCTATTTTTTGGAAAACGTTAAGGAGAATGGGTACTATGTTTTCTCTATATGTCTGACAAATTCAGTGGTGAATCCATCTGGCCCGGGAGTTTTGTTCTTGGGTATTTTTTTGATTACTGATTCAATTTCATTGCTGGTAATTGGTCTGTTTAAATTTTCTGTTTCTTCCTTGGTCAGTCTTGGAAGGTTGTATTTTTGTAGGAAGTTGTCCTTTCTTCTAGGTTTTCCATCTTGTTAGCATACAGATTTTCATAGTATTCTCTAATAATTCTTTGTATTTCTGTGGGGTCTGTCATGATTTTTCCTTTCTCATTTCTGATTCTGTTTATGTGTAGATTCTCTTTTTCTCTTAATAAGTCTGGCTAGGGTTTTATCTATTTTGTTTATTTTCTCAAAGAACCAGCTCTTGGTTTCATTGATTTTTTTATTGTTTTATTCTTCTCAATTTGATTTATTTCTTCTCTGATCTCTTTTATATTCCTCCTTCTGCTGACTTTGGGCCTCATTTGTTCTTCTTCCAGTTTCAATAATTGTGACTTTAGACTATTCATTTGGGATTGTTCTTCCTTCTTTAAATAGGTCTGGATTGCAATATACTTTCCTCTTAGAACTGCCTTCACTATGCCCCACAGAAGTTGGGGCTTTGTTCTGTTGTCATTTGTCTCCATATATTGCTTAATTTCTGTTTTAATTTGGTCATTAATCCACTGATCATTTAGAAGCATGTTGTTAAGCCTCCATGTATTTGTGATCCTTTTTGTTTTCTTTGTACAATTTATTTCTAGTTTTATACCTTTATGATCTGATAAGTTGGTTGGTAGGATTTCAATATTTTTGAATTTACTGAGGATCTTTTTGTGGCCTGGTATGTGGTTTATTCTGGAAAATGTTCCATGTGCACTTGAGAAGAATGTGTATCCTGCTGCTTTTGGGTGTAGAGTTCTGTAGATGTCTGTTAGGTCCATCTTTTCTAGTGTGTTGTTCAGTGCCTCTGTGTCTTTACTTATTCTCTGTCTGGTTGATCTGTCCTTTGGAGTGAGTGGTGTGTTGAAGTCTCCTAGAATGAATGCATTGCATTCTATTTCCTCCTTTAATTCTGTTAGTATTTGTTTCACATATGCTGGTGCTCCTGTGTTGGGTGCATATATATTTATAATGGTTACATCCTCTTGTTGGACTGACCCATTTATCATTATGTAATGTCCTTCTTTATCTCTTGTTACTTTCTTTGTTTTGAAATCTATTTTGTCTGATACAAGTACTGCAACACCTGCTTTTTTCTCCTTGATGTTTGCATGAAATATCTTTTCCATCCCTTCACTTTTAGTCTATGTGTGTCTTTGGGTTTGAGGTGAGTCTCTTGTAAGCAGCATGTAGATGAGTCTTGCTTTTTTATCCATTCTATTACTCTGTGTCTTTTGATTGGTGCATTCAGTCCATTTACATTTTGGGTGATTATCAATAGATATGTACGTATTGACATTGCAGGCTTTGGATTTGTGGTTACCAGAGGTTCAAGGGCAGCTTCTTTACTATGTAACCATCTAACTTAACTCTCTTATTAAGCTATTATAAACACAGTCTGATGATTCTTAATTTATTTCACTTCTTATTCTTCCTCCTCTATTCTTCATATGTTAGGTGTTTTATTCTGTACTCTTTTGTGTTTCTTTTGACTGCTTTTGTGGATAGTTGATTTTATTTTTTGCCTTTAGTTAGTATTTGGTTGGTCTGCTTTCTTTGCTGTGAATTTATTTTCTCTGGTGACATCTATTTAGCCTTAGAAATGCTTCCATTTAGAGAAGTCCCTTTAAAATATCCTGTAGAGGTGGTTTGTGGGAGGCAAATTCCCTCAACTTTTGCTTGCCTGGGAACTGTTTAATCCCTTCGTCAAATTTAAATGATAATCGTGCTGGATACAGTATTCTTTGTTCAAGGCCCTTCTGTTTCATTGCGTTAAATATATCATTCCATTCTCTTCTGGCCTGTAAGGTTTCTGTTGAGAAGTCTGATGACAGCCTGATGGGTTTTCCTTTGTAGGTGGTCTTTTTTATGTCTCTGGCTATCTTTAATACTCTGGCCTTATGTTTGATCTTTGCCATTTTAACTATTATATATGTCTTGGTGTTTTCCTCCTTGGGTCACTTGTGTTGGGAGATCTGTGGTCTTCCATGGTCTGAGAGACTATTTCATTCTCCAGCTTGGTGAATTTTTCAGCAATTATTTCTTCAAAGACACTTTCTATCCCTTTTTCTCTCTCTTCTTCTTCTGTTACCTCTCTAATGCGAATATTGTTTCATTTGGATTGGTCACACAGTTCTCTTAATATTCTTTAATTCCTAGAGATCCTTTTATCTCTCTCTGCCCTCAGCTTCTCTGTATTCCTGTTCTCTGATTTCTATTCCATTAACAGTCTTTTGCGCCTCATCCAGTCTGCTCTTATGCCCATCTATTGATTGTTTCATTTCTGTTATCTCCCTCCAGACCTCATCCCTTAGCTCTTGCATATTTCTCTGCAGGTCCATCAGCATGGTTATGACTTTTATTTTGAATTATTTTTCAGGAAGATTCGTTATATCTACCTCACCAGGCCCTCTCTCTTGGGTTGTCTGTGTGATTTTTGACTGGACCAGATTCTTATGCCTTTTCATGGTGATAGAAGTGATCGCTGGCAGGTGGCATGTGTGTCAGCTGGGAGAACAAAGTCCCTTACTGTTTGCTGGTCACCTTGCCCTTCTCTTCTGCCTGTGCCAGCTACCCACACACTGGGAGCAGTCTCTGGGATAATTTCCTGAGCTGCCATGGGTGGGGTGGCCCTTAGGATAGCCTAGTGCACTGCGGTGGGTGGCAGATGCGCCAGGTGTGTTCTCTTGTGAGAACGGCACCCCTTCCTGCCTTCTGGACCTTGCTCTGGGTTTCTCTGTCTGTCCCGGTTAGCTGCGTGCTGGGAGAAGACTCTGTGTGGTTGTTGTGGGCGGCGCTGCTCCCTGGCTGCTCTGCAGCTGTGGTGCGTCAGCCGGTTTGCTTGCAGTGCCGGCCGGAGGGAATGAATGTCAGGCTGCTTACCGCCATGAGGGGCTTCGGGGCTGTTACCCCCCAGGGGGTTAGGGTGCCTGAAGTTCCTTAGGATTCCCAGCCTGCTGGGCTGAGTGTGCTGGGACGATTTTGTCCAGCTGTTTAGCCCTTGTCCCTTTAAGACTTTTAAAGCACCTGCTTTTCTTTTGTCCCCAGGGAGCCAGCTGTGGGGACCCACCTTCAGTCTCCGTCTCGGCTTTTACTTTTCCGTTTCTCTGATCTCCAATACACCATGCGATGTGTGTCAGTGCTCCCAGGGCAGATCACCAGAGCTGGTTATTTAGCAGTCCTGTGCTTCCACTCCCTCCTCACTCTGATTCTTTTCCTCCCACTGGTGAGCTGGGGTTGGGGAGTGCTCGGGTCCCGCGGGGTCACGGCTTTGTATCTTACCCTTTTCGTGAGATGCTGAGTGCTTGGAGGTGTAGATGTAGCCTGGCTGTTGTACTGTATCTTCTGGTCTCTCTTTTAGAAGTAGATGTATTTGTTGTATTTTCAAAAATATATATGGTTTTGAGAGGATATTTCCGCCGCCCTACTCACACAGCCATCTTGAGCCCCTCCCGTATATTCTTGTAGATGTTCTGCCCTTACTTATCAGGTGCAGATGCCTGCCTCCCCATTTATTTTTCCCTGGAAAGTCAGGACCTACTTATAAATTCACCATAAAGTACAGAGAATGGGCTGGGCCTTGTATTCCCAGTGGCCTGGAAGGCAGGGCAGAGGGAGAAATGGCAGTGTCCTTTGAGGGGCTCTGGAGGCTGTGCTGGGGGATCTGTATGTCGTAGCCCCTCACTGGGGATGCTGCCATACATGTGCGAGAACCCAGGGCTAAAGGTGAACTGTCTTGTTCTGTGTCCTAAAAGGGCACTACTTCAGCTGGTCACACCTCAGAGCCTGTGGGGTCACTGTGGAGCTCCTGTCTGGCAGGAGGAGTGGAAGAGAGATTACAGGCCACAAGGTTTCCTCCCCGGGGCTCTGTTCCTTCTCCCCAAAGGAGATCTCTAATCATTGTTTTCCAAATTGTGCTCTGAAGAGACATAGGTTTCCTCCGAGAGCTCTCCTGTGGCACCCTGGGCAAGGCAGGGGGACAGACAGATGGAACTCTGGGCCCAAACCCTCCTTCAACACTTTTGCTTTTTTGTTTAATACTCTGGCTTTTACTCAAAGATGCTATTTGCAAATGAGAGGAGCTACTCCAACATGTTCAAAATAAAGAAAAAAATGCCGGGCTTGTGTCTCTTAAGTTTCCTTTTCCTTTTGAAGTCTGAAGACCTGAGTCTCCAGCCTTCCCAGCCATCTGGTTTCCTTTCTCTGTGCTGGGAAAGGAGAGTTGTCAAGATGAGTCCAGCTCAGTGTAACTGTGAGCGTCCATTTCTACAGTTCAGAACCTGCTACAGATTCACGGGGTCTGAACCCATAGAATCGGGGCTCAGAAACCTGCCAGCCCAGTGACAGCTTCCCTAGGCTCTGGCGGTTTCCCTCAAGGAGAGGTGAGCTTCTGCAGCCGGCTTGTAAGTCATGCAAACCTAGGAACTTGTCATTCTTTTAGGGTGTCCTAAAACACCTCTGCCTGTTGGACAAAATGGGCCTCCAGAGTCAGAAAGCTCTACTCTGCTTAAATATATTGCCTGGTAGACTGAGGGCTAGCACAGGAGGAGGGATTGGTGGGCAGTCCCCCACCCTGCTTGGTGTGTATACGAACAAAGTGACCATCTGCATCAAATAATTATAAGTGGTCTCCCCTGAGCACAGTCCATGTGCTGGCACAGACCGAGGGGAGGTGCCCCCTTTAGGGCCCCTTCCGCCCAGGAAAGAGAGGCTGGGGAGGAGTCATGCGTGTTCCTCTGCCTCAAGGCACACGGCCTGCTGAGCGGACAGGTGCTGGCAGCGTGATGTCCACGGGCAGCGAAGCCGGCCTGTCCTGGTAGCTGACATCTATATCTCCATCTCGCTGGATTTTAAACCTGACACAACGTAAGGCATGTCACTCTCTATTAGTCGATATTCTCAATATTCACACGCGTCCCTATTGCATTGGAAGTCACCGGTGACGTCTCCCTCCAGCCTGATGGGTCAAACCGCTGCAGTGGAGCAAACCGTGCGTGTTTCTAACCTTGCTTTATCTCCCGGTGTGGGAGCTGTCCCACATCAGCTGGAACGTTGATAATTCTCGCCAAGTCCAACCATTTCTTTGTTAGCTAAATAGAGGTGGCATTCAGACCTGATATATGCACGCTTTTGTGCATGACAAGCTACTTGTTAAGGGTTTAAAGAGTCAGGGTCACTTTGGAACCCATCTTTTAGCCCCGGTTCTGACATCGGCTTCCGGCCTGGTCGCTCTCTCTGGCATTGCCTCTTGTGCCGAGAAAAACCCCTGGCTGGGCAGCTTCAGGCCCGGCTGAGCAGACACCGTCGGGTGAGTGTCCGGGGTGTCGTTTTGCAGCACTAGTAGCAGAGGACTTACTTCTTTTTGCTGAGGGAAGGTACACAGCTGCTGAAAATTGTGAATTTGTGCTCTATATGGAGAAAAGATGACAGATGTAGTTCCTTTTGTGTTTTAAGGTGGAATTTTAGGTGGGATTTAAGGTGGAACATTCTAGGGGAAGGTCTCATCATTTTAAAATAAAGACACCTCCGAGTATATTTAACATTCTTTTAAAAACCTTAGAAAATACGAAACAACTTTCCCCCTTCTATTTATCTAAAACCTATCTCACTCACTCTATCTATCTATCTATCTATCTATCTATCTATCTATCTAATGTATCTATCATCTATATCTATTATCTATCATCTATCACCTATATTTTATTTTTTATTTTTCTCTTATGATAGAACATATTTCCTTGCTTCTTTTCATGCCTTGTAATTTGTTTTATTGGATACTATACATTATGAATTTTACATTGCTGCATGCTGGATTTTACCGTATTTTTTAAAGTCTTGCTGGATTTTATTCTGATGTACAGATGAGTTGGAATCAGTTTGTGTTTTGATTTGACTATAGAGTTTGTTAGGGCAGGTTCAGAGCAGCTTTTAGTCTAGGTCTGATGTAATTCCTTACTAAGGTAACACCCTCATGTGGATATTGCCTGGTGCCCCATATTACGACATGAAACCTTTCTACCTTGTCTGGGGTGAGGGACACAGACTATTTCCAGCCCTGCATGAGCTTTGGAAATTGTTTCATGTATTTATTTCTAATGATTCTTTTTTTCAACACTGATAATCTCTTCTCTCGCATGTGAAGATCGCCAGAGACTCCAGGGGACCCCTCTGCAGGTGCTTGGAGCTCTCTCCCTGTGCTGTTTGCTGACCCCTGGTTCCTTGTCCCTTAAGTTTCAGCTCCCTTGGCTTCTCTGGACTCAGATCTCTGTTTCCTCAACTTCGGAGGACTGCTGACCTCTCTTTAGGCTTTCCCTCCCTGCTCTGCAGCCTGAAAGCTGCTTTCATTCATTGTAGTCAGTCACTGTTTGTTCAGGGGTCACAGTCCCATAGTGTGTGTTATTTAATGTCCAAAAACAGTCATAAGTTTCTCCTGTTTTTTAAAAATTCTTGTTGTTGTTTAAGATAGGAGAATAACATCCATTTCTGGTATTCCATGTATTAGCAGAAGTCATATCTTATGCCCTTGAAAAAGCATTTTAAAGTTGGCAAATAATACGTTCAGGGGAAACTTACAGGCAAAACCTTTTATCTTCAATCTCTTAGCTTCCAAAGAAAATCTCCCATGTAACCTATTTGCCTGCTAGAACTCCAGGATTTTTTTTTAAACTTAGTTCTATTGACAAATAGACTGAAAATAAAAACAATGGCTTGACTATGCCTACTGCACACCGAATTCTTCACGGATGTGTGCTGTCTCCATGGACGTCACATGGCACAGCCCGATGCTCCTGAGACCCTCATGGAGGTCGGTCATATTGTTGCGTTTGACCTGTTTACGTTTGTTTCTTAGAAGAATGAAGGTCAGCGAGTCCCCCCGTGCTTCCATGAGGTTCCTCTCTGAGGCTCTGTCTGTTGAAACCTTTCAGTGACAGGTACCACTGATAGTGTCAGAAAAGCTCGGGAAATTAACTTCTCAAAAAGTTACACCAAAGAACCGGTAAGGGCAAAGGGCTGTGAACATCCCCGCTGGAGCAGGATAAACTGAAGCAGCAAGCAACAAACATTTTGTGGAAACCTCATAGTTTATATTAAATTTAGTGAATTTAATTATTGATGTTACCTATTTTGAAACAACACACTCTTCACTGTCAGTGTCTGGATGCACCATGATACCCTGCTTCTCTACCAGCACACAACGAACTTCAGGAGTCAGCCGATGTAGGATCCACTACACGCCCTCCATGTCTTCAGACGCAGGTGGGACTAGGCACAGTGACAACTCCCCTCCTTCCATCCATCCTTACCAGCAGAGTGGAACAGGGGCGCATACCTTGTTACATCATTTTCGAAAATTGCCCTAACCTGTTCTGCTGGCTGCATGAGTGGATATCTTCTCCATAGTAAGATAATAAGCAATGTGTATGTCTGGAGGGTCTCTTGCACTGCCTCTGTGGGCTAGTATAGTAGCGGAGACAGGAGAGGCACAGAATAGTGAGGGACTTAGGAAGTTAGATCACGTTAGCTAGGAGTTCTGAGTTTTCTTGAAGCCTTAGGTTTGATTTCAGTTCACTACATTTTTCTCATTGGGTTCTTCTGTACAGACCTTCTACCTCTTTGTCTCTCTTCTTGAGCTGGATGAGGTGGTAGGAGGAAGAGGGGGATTAGGGGATAGGGTGAGAAGGCAGGTCCACGTTCCGTGTGTGTGACTGTGGCAGAGGAATGAGCCAAACTCTTACTTCTGCTAGCCATCCAAATGTCTTTGTGCCATAGGGAAGGGCTGGAATCCGTACTTCCAATGTGCTCATGGGAAACAGAGATCCACGGGAGTTAAGCGATTGGCCGATGCTGCTTGGGTAGAGTTGTTAGTTGGAGGAGGAGAGGACGGCCTCCCCATCCCACTGTTCTTACCATTGTGCTTCTTGAGTGGTCCAGCAACTCGACTAAGTGACATCTGCTCTTAAAAAAAATACAGATGGGCCTTTCTAAAGTGAATATGTTTTATAAAGCAGATAAATCAATTTAAAATAGTTGGTCAAATCAAAGAACAGGGAGTGATAAAGTTCGTCCCCAGAACACAGCCCACCAGTAGTTCCCCATAGCTTCCTCCTTTCTGACCACTACCTCTACTTGAATTTTCTTTCTTTGGACGAAAGTCTCTAAGTGCATTTATCCCAGGGTAAACATAATTAAAGCCTGTGTAAACATTTGTTACCAGAATTCCTTAGAAAGAATTAACCTTTCTCCCCCTGCCCAGCATTTGGAAGGTGTCATTTTGAAAATTACATCTACATTCTTCAGTACAAAATAAATTGCTGTGGTTGTATAGATACATGCCATCTCACACACAGAACTACTCCTTTAATGGGACCTTAGAAACCTGAGATGCCCACTGTGGGGTGCTTTATGACTTTTAGAAGTCTTTATCATTTAGAGAAAGGCAAGGATAGCAGCTAAATCCTAAAAAAGACCCTTGGATTCAAGACACCTCACATGACTCATCTTTTCCACATTATTCTATCCCATACCCGGTTTGCAGTCAGTGAAGGTGTGTGCCTCTACACTCTTCAAGGGTCCAAATCTAACATCTGGCAACTAGTAACATGGAAGATTAACTTGCTTCCTCTTAGACTGCGTATCTTTTTTGGAAGACTAATGGGCCACACACTTCTCAATGCTGGGCCAGTGGAAAACTACTAAATGGAGGCGGCCGTTTAAATAAAAGTTATTATCATAACCTATAAAAATGAGCTTGATTAGCATTAGGGGAATGGTGTGAGCTTAGTTCTTTCAGAGAGGCAATATTTCTGTTGTTTTGACAATTTGCCCCTATCACTTTACTCAAGAAAATACAGGGGCTGTATACTTTGCAGCATCAATACAGTAGTCATCAATGACCAGTGGCTCCAGAGGACTGGTAATGTGGCTCATCCAGACTGAGACAGCTCTGCCTTCGGCCTTTTTTTGCAGTGGTTGTTCCCTTACCATCAGAAGAAGCAGAGCCGGGAGAGGAGGGGTCCACTGTGCCAAATGCAAAGCACTTTTTGCTATGTGTGGGGACAACAGGGCTGAAGTCCATAAGCATATGGACCCTGAATTTGTTGAGGTTGCCTCCCAGGGCATTGGTGAACTTGGCAGACACCTGACCTTTTTGTGCTCCTTTGGGTTACCTCTGGGTCTTTACCCTTTAGATGAATACTGTCCAGTAGAAATGTAAGGTGAACCACATACATAATTTAAAATTTCCTGTGGCCACGTTAAAAAAGGGATGAAGAAACAGGTCAAGTTAATTTTAATGATATCTTTTATTTAGCTCAACATATAAAAATATTATCATTTTACCTTTTTTGGTATTTTTATGTGACTACTCTTTAGAATGGCACAGACATTTTGCCTTAGGTCCTCAAACAGGCAAGGGGAAGATACCCACTGGGATCTAGAATAAAGGTAAAACACTTCATAGTTGTGTTCAAGTTTATTATACAGCATATTAAAATCTAAGTATGGACTTCCAAGAACTTTATAAACTGGACTGGTGTATATCTCTAGAAATCTAACTGGGCATAAAGGAGAAAAGATCTAGTACCATCCATCACCTAACATGGGCCAGGAACTGTGTTAGTTGCTTTATGTATTTTCTTCATGAATCCTCACAATAACCCAGTGGGCATTATTATTGGACCATTGAAAGTTAATGATGCAGGCAGATTAGGAAGTGTGCCCAAAGAAATATGGTGGCAACTCAGTAGTGGAGCTGTGTCCACACTGCCTGACTAGGCGGCAAAGCTTCATTCATCCTGAAATCTTAGAAGACCCTGTGCCCAAGCAGATTTCACCTCGGATTTGTCAAAATACCTGACCATGAAGTCCTCTAACGCAAATCAAGAAACCCCACACACCACACAATTTCCAATTGTAGTTTTTATTTTCCAGGTTTTATGGCCTTTATTATACCTCCAGGCAAAAAAAAATGACATGAAGAAAAACAGATACCTATCTTGTAAATAAATAGGTAAATAGGTAGATACATAAGTAAATAGACTACTCTGTGGGTGGGAAATACTGTTGACACTGCTGCTTATAGGGAGATGCTGTCCTCGGATGGTGTTAGGCAAGCTTGTCATCTGTCTTCCAGTATCTTCCTTGTCTTTTGCCAATTCATCTTCTCACTGAACACTTCTAGAGTTTCTTGAATGTTTATTGGCTACTGAATCTCCTTCTAGCTATTAAAACAATGCAGAATCTAGGGAACACACCTCTGGAATTTGATCCTGGCTTGTTTGCTAGGACTCTAAGCCTGGCTTTCTCTTCCAAATGGCTTGGCTTCTTGCACATTAATCCAGGCCATTTCCTAGTTGGAAATACTCCAGTGGTATGTGTAAAGGCAAACTGGCATGGCGGGTGGTTCTGTAGAGGAAAGCATGGTGACTGAGAGCCTCTGGTCTTTGGGGGGCTTGGGGAGAGAGCAGAGCTTTCCAAGAGAAAACTACAAATTAAACATACTCAAAATAACATACAAATGAGCACCAGGTCATTTTGCTATGGAAGGTCAGGTACTGTAAACAGTGAGCAGACACGTCCTAATTAGTTCAAGATCTTCAAATAACAGCACAATCTGTAGAGCCACAAATGTAACCCTGCAGGCTCTTTTACTAATTGAGAGAGCAACTTTACTCAATGTGTCTTCCCCAGTTCTTTCCTAAAAATTCAAAGGAAGCAGAGATTAAAGGCCTAGTTGCATTTGGAAATTAAATGTACAGGAATGCAAACTATTTTTCCTGGTTACAGGAAGCCTCTCCCTGAATCATATTAGTCACGTTGGACTTCTCACTTCTAGAGAAAGAAATAAACCCATTCTAGAGACTTTCCATATGTGAAAGACTAAAGAATACCAAATGTGGTATGTTTTTTGAAGATAGCTAGCACATCAAACTCTGAGACTAGGTGGAAAAGAACATTGCAATGTGCCACATATATATATTTTTTTATCTCGTGTCCTAAAGATTGAGAAGGAATAATCAAAACATGGCAACAGATTAGTTAACCTAACCAGGATTGATAGGAACATTTGTCAGGACATGCCTCTATATTCTGATGTGGTTATTGTTTTAGTATCATATGTTCCTGCTGCTCTTGTAGGTATACTCTTTCTTAAGGAAAAATAACCCAGACAGAATGATCCCCACCCCCCCAGTTCCAACCAAATTGCCATGGTGTTTTCGTGTGTAAATGGAATTACGTTCTTTACAGCAGTGAATCTTAGTCACGTGCCCTGGGTTAGATTGATCGTCAAATTTGGGGAAGGGAAAGAATTTCCCTCTGGGGCGTACTGGCAATTATTTTTCAGTTGTTTTTGCCCTGCCCTGGAGCAGGAAGCCAATATCATTTTTAGGATCAGGTGAGTTTATCTAACATGATCAATTTCCTGTGATTGTCTGCTGCTGTCACTGCGGGAAAGGCAGAGCAGCCCTCCTTGATCACTTCGATACTAAAAGCTGTCATTTGGAAATTGACCAGGACATAAAACTCTAAGGCCCTAATGACAACCACAGAAAGATCAAGAGGCGAATGAAGTTGTGGAGAGAGTCGGGATAGTACAGAGCGGGTTACCCCTTTCCTGCTCTCTCTAATGAAGAACAGCGCGGGGTAACTGGTGTCAAATCATAACGGATCATGCCTCTAGAGTGTTCTGTCAGGAGCTGGAGAGTAACGGGACATGACAGGCACAGTGGAAGATAATGAGTCAGACTCCCCCTGTTGTAGGACATTGCCTGATAAGAATCGCTGTTGCTGACGAAAGCCGTGCTCACCAGCTGGAGGAGCAAATGTGCTCCATGGGCACATCTGGATGGAGAATCTTCTCTGATCATTTCTTGGGTTTGCTAGAAATGTGGCCAAATCCCATGGGTGAAAATGTCCTCTCACTAATTCCAAGAGCTCATTGTCAGCCCCCTGGAATTTCACTCTGGTTCCATTTCTGTCCTGCAGAACTTTCTGCTTCCTGGTGCCTTTCTTTCTTTTTCCCAATTTAATTCAAGGCAACAAATGCCTATTTAGAATTTATTAGGAGCCTTCTGATCGCCCATGATCCTACTCTCACGCCTGTGGAGCCCACTTTCCACAGACAGCCAGAGTGACCTATAAAAACATAAGGACATTTTGGCCACCTGCTTAAGGTGCCCTGAAAATCTCCCAGACTTCTTCCTCTCACCTAAAAGGTCTTGCATGATGCTGGGTCCCCTTGGCATTGCAACCTCATGTTATCCTGCTTTCCCCTCACTCAGTGCATTCCGGCCATGCTGGCTTTCTCTCTGCTCCAGGAATACACTCACCTCCCCCCTGCCTTGGTACAGGAGGGTCTGGAATCATGGAGGTTCATAGAAGAGTGTTTTAAGAAGGAGGGCTTGGCCAGCTGTGTCCTGAGTTACTGAGTGTTTGAGTACATTAGTTAAGAGAATCACACACTAACTTTGGGAAAACTGGGGTCATTAGAGCCTCTAACAGTGGCAGTTTCTCTGGTGGGAATGAAACATCACTGTAGTCAGTGGAGGAGAGAAGAGCAGGGGTGGGGGAGGAGGACCTCATTGGAGGCAACGCTTGCAAGGTGCTTGCTATGAAGGAGAGCGGGGAGGTGAGGCTGCAGCTGGAGGGAGATGTGCGGTAAAGGGTAGTGTTATTTGATTTCTTATAGATGTTAGATTATAGAGCTGACAGGCTGCTTTAGTGGAGAATCTTTGAGATGTAGAGAAGAGATGGTTATTCAGAACAAATTCCTCCAGAAGCTGAGGAATGAAGGGGTTTGTTCACTATATGCCACATGGGAGTCTCCCTTAGCAACAGGAGAGAGGGCGGGAGCAGGGACAGGGTGCGGGCAGGCTGTGAGGTTTGTTTGGGAAGACAGTGAAACTCTGAACTGATGGCTTTTATTTTTCCAAGGAAGGATGAGGCAAAGCCAACAACTGTGAGAGAGGGAAGGTTTGCTTGACATTGGAGAAGAAACGAAGAGGAGTGAAATTGTCTTTTTGGGACGTAGGAGAGCTAACTAAGTGAGTGTAGCAGTATTTCCAGGAAAGCTGGGCACCCATTGAAGATTTGTGGTCATAAATTTAAAGAGGAAACAGGAATGTGTCTTCTTTCCAGTGACATTCAGCAGTTGAGAGCAGGCCTGGAAAATCCCAGGGCGACCTGGGTTCAAATCCTGCTCTGTTTCTCACCAGTTACTGGATTTTTCAGGAAAAATTACTTAAGCTTCCTCAACATTAGTTTCTTTATCTATTAAAGAGGAAATTATTATTATTATTATTATTTCTATCCAGAGTGACTGAATTTAGTCCTCCAAAACTTGCCTTTGGCATTTACTTTACTGAATGAATGCTGACTGTTGGTATTTCAAGGGTGTTGGGGGAAAGTTCTGGAAGTGCACCAAAAGACACAATAATGTTCTTTAGCTTTTTGTACTCTAGAGATTGAAGAACTAATGTTTTCTCAGATACACAGAAATCTTGGTGCTATCTTAGGCTATATGGTGGTCAAGGGCTTTTTCCCAGTATTGGAGGCCAGTCATAAACAGTAAGCTCTTAGAAAATAACATACAGTCCAGTTTTTACTACTAGCTCCATCCCCAAAATGACACACCTAATTGACTTCCTTCTGAATTGCTGTCCCATTTGGACCTTTTTTTTTTCATATTCAGTCGGATTCTTCTCTCCAGGAGTGGGAGATGAGGGTGTAAAGATGAAATCCTATGATCATTTGCTTAAAAGCAAGAGAATTAAGTATCTTAATTTGCAAAAAAAAATAAAAAATGTGAAGAGAGTTTTCTCAAGAAAAACATTCTTGACGTACAAGGTAAGCTCGGTAGGACTTTCCAGTAATTTCTATGGGACTATTTCAAACATATACAAAGCTAGACCTGATTAGAACCATTCACACCCCATTTACCTTTCATCCAAATTCAATACTTGCCTCCTCCACTCCTGCACTATTTTTAAGAAAATTCCAGATATCAGATCTTATTTGAAAATATTTTTGTATAGTTTTCTAAAAGATAAAGACTTTTAAAAAACACAACCATAGTATCATTAGCATACCTAAGACATTTAGAATTAATTCCTTAATATTCTCAAATGTCCAATGTTCATAGTTCTAATTGTCTCAAAAATGTTTAATAGTCTTTTTATTTATATTGAGTTTGTACTGTTACTTCTGACTCAAATTTAGGACTGCAGGGTTTTTATTCAACCTCTTTAGTCTATTCCTTCTTTTGTCATTCTTTACAATAGTAGTTCTTTGGTAAGATAGAAGTGTTAAAATGGAAAGTTAAATGGAATATGGGCAAGGACAAGTCGCTCTAAATGCCATCTTTTGGGTGATAAGAACTTTCTGATGAGGCAGGACCTCAAGTTTTGATAGTTGAAACTGAGACCTTGTGGTTCATGGGATCATAAAACTACAAGAAAGGGAAAGACACCAGTGTCACAAGGAAACAAAATATATTTTAAGAGCCCTGGAACGTTGTGTTGTAACTTGTGGTTTTGCACAATGCCGCATCTTTGGGTAAATATGCAAAATACATGAATATGTTATCCAAAAATGTATTCATAGGAACAAAAGGTGCCTCTGTGCTCACGTGAGTGAGTCCCTTTTCAGTTGATGGGTTTGGTTTGGAGATTGATGCCATTAGTTTTAGGATTTAGTCATTTGTATGGAGAATTCCAACAAGGGTCAGAAAATGCCTAAGTGGTATTTTAGTCAAGGTTGAAAGCAATAAATAAAGGGTATTTAAAAAGTGAAGAAATGGGTTTTTGGAAATAGTCTGCTTCTGATCTTAATTGATTCCATTGCTAAGGTCATTTAAAAAATATATTACACTGTCCCATCAGTTGTTCTCAGACTTCAGGAGCATACAGTGGTGATACAGTGAGTCTTCTGTCAGTAGTGTCTTGAATGGACAATTACATGGAAACTTTGATGAGCTTGGATACCTGGAACTCATTGAAGAGGGTGGGGTATGTGCCAGGCTGTGTGGGGGATATGATGGTACAGCATGAAAATGGTTCCTGCTGCTCCGGAGCCTGTGGTTTTGTGTTTTGTCCACTGCCCCCTGATTCTGAATTTTTATCATCTGCTGAAAAATCTTTTTTCTTTAGCACTATCACCTTACTTTGTTTTCCCAGTTCCTTTTTCAGGGATAAGAGTTCTACCCCTGAACCTCAAGCTAGTATTGGGGCCCATGGGACCCTGAAAAGGTTTCTCTACTGGCCTCTGATCAGAGCATCGTCCACTCCTAAGGTTTCCTTTTGACTTGCTCTGGGAACCCTGGGCTCCTTGAATGTGGACAGCCAGCCATAGACCCACAGCCTGCAGACTGCGTGCCCCTCCTGGCCCCTGTGACCGGTGCTCTGACCCCTCTGACTGTAGGTAGGTGCACCATGGCCAGCCAGGGCCCGAGCTATGCCAGGAATGCAGAGAAGGCACAACAGTATGGAGAACTTTCCAACAACATGACTTCTCTAGACTTCTGATACAGATATTACCAAAACAAATCTATCTAGATGACAACTGAAGAATTCTGACATATAGAATTCGATCTGCTTGAAGCCAAATCATGGAAATATGGAGACTGGTTGGCTTTGCCACTTACTCTGTATACTGGCAGTGTGACCTTAGGCAAATCACTCACCTCCCTACCCCTGAGAGTCCTCATCTGTAAAATGAAAGTGACAACAGTATTGTCGTCACAGGACTGCAGTGAGGACTAAATCTACATAAAGTGCTTAGAAGAGCATCCATAATGTCAGTTATTAATGTTGTTGTCATTATTATTAGTCGAATTATTCAATGGATTAGTTTTCCTTTAGCTTTTTGGCATTCATTCAGAGCAGCCGGATGTCTCTAAAATACAGGATTTTGGAAAAGAACACCAAAGATTAACGATGTTGGTACTGAAGTAAGGTGAGAACTGACATTTGAGCAATGCATTTGGCAACACAGAGGTCACCTGTGACCTTCATGAGAGCAGTTCTGCTGGCGTGGTGGGGATGCAAGCCCTGTTAGTCAAGAAAGAATGAGCCAGAGTCTGCTGTTCTCTGTACAGCGTCAGAGCATGCTCCAGCCAGTTGTCACCTGGGCCTTAAGTAGCATTGCTTGTCCCCTGAGGTGGTCTGTATCCTGTCTCTCTGTGGGGTGCGGATCTAGACCATGTGGCTGGACAGAGGAAACAGGACCGTGTCATCTTCCTACAATTCCTTCTTTTGGTATATTTTCTGCTTCTAGATGTTTATTTACAGAAGGAAACCTCCCTTCCACTCAGCTTATACAGAAAAATGCCCGGAGAGCAATTTGCCAGTTATACCCAGACAGGTGCCACCTTTACAGAAATCAGAAATTCCTATTAGTATGGTTGACTCATGGCTTTTCACTCTGAAGTCTCCCAATTGGTGAAGAATACTCAGTGACTGTAGACAGTGTTTGGGTGACTGCATAGGCTTCATTCTCACCTTCATGCCTTTTTCCAGTGGTAGCTAGATCTTTGGTTAGATTTTCATCGTGGATCAGCCAGGGTCCCATCAAAAATGGAGATCCATATTTGTAATTTCAAACAGAGGGGGTTTCATATGGGGGGGGCTGGTTGCACATGTGTTCTAAGTTTGGAAGAGCAAAAAGGGGACACTTAGCTAGCCTGAGAGCAGTAACTGTGGGAAACAGCTGCCATGCCCAAGGCTGGGGGACAGGAGGGGAGAAGTGTGGTTACCAGACCCTGACAGGTCGTCGGAGAGCTCAAACGAGGCACAGAAGACTTTCAAATGTAAGCTTCTGCTAGAACCTAAGCTCCATGAAGGCAGGAAAAAAGTTTTGTTTATTTTCTGATGAATCCTAAGTGCCCGCCACATAATAGGACCTCAGTAAATATTCAATGAACGAATGAACGAAGAAAAAGAGTCTTGCTGGGGCATTCTGGGGGGCAAATCTCCTCACTCTTTTGACAGAGGTATCAGAAAAGGCCACGTCTCCTCTCTGGCTACTGGGGCATATTCATGTGAAGCCCGGACCCACTGCTGCCATTTGTCACCATGAGAAAGACTTGGGTTGAAGTTGCCTGCCCGGTGGAAGGGCAGAGTGGGGGGATGAAAAGGACCTGGATTCTTGCTTACTGACATTTTTGAGTTGCCTAATCAGGTCCTGAAACCTATCTTCCAGTTATAAGAACCAGCAAACTTCCTTGATTATTTAAAACAGGATTCTAACTGATATAATGGCCAAGACCTCATCTCTCTGATGGCTGGTTTGGTTTCCATTTAGGTTTGAGGGGAAGGAGTTAGTCTGGGAATGAATCTAGTCATGATTTAACCTTGGCTGGTCGTTTACACAGGCAAACCTAAATCAATTCTGAAGTTTGACCAAAATCTGGGATTGCTTTTCAGGGGAATACATATGATTGGTTGAGGCGTTTTAACCCGACTGTCCCATAACAGAAGTAAAGCACCTGGCACAATGTCCATTAAACACAAATTTCCCTTTCCACCTATCTGCAGCCTTCGGTTAGAGTAATCTCTGCCAGCTGAGAACTGGGGGCCAGTTTCCAGCACAATTTATGCCCTGAATTTAATTCTCTTTTGAAACTGGCCCCCTCCTCACCTTCACTGGATTCGTCTGCCACTAAGGAGGGATTATTCCTGCATTTCTCAGTATTTTCATTTCGGGAGCCACAGTTAAAGGCATGAAGACATTTCAGTTAGTTTAAAGCTTGGAATTTATTTGTTTGATTTATTAAAAATACACCATAGCCCGAGGAACTCAGGGTGTGCATACAAAATAGTTCAATTAGATTCAAACCAGCAGCTAAAATTTCCTGTTAAGAAACTGAAATATCCCCAAACCCACCCAATACGGAATGCAGCAAAAGTAGAATAGGCCTGGTGAAACCTCTTCAAGGTCAGCAAGCTGGCAGGCTGGCGACCAGGAGTGGGAGAGGGTTGCCAAACAGGACTGGCTCCTGTGAGCTGAATGTTTGTTCCGCAAACGGGTTCTAATTTAAAGGGCACTGGCCATTCCACCCCTGACACACACCATCAAAAATAAAAACAAACAAACAGGGCTTCAGTTTTTATTTCCAACAGTGTGTTTGAAGCCTGCCCAGAGGGAGTTCATTTGGGTGAAAAATCACCTTTCAGATAAAATCATACAACCTGCGCTAATTAAACCGGGAAGGCTGTTAATCATTGCTATTTTATTTATAAATTAATTAATAGTTTCTTCCAAATACTCAGTTGAGAGAGAATGGGCATTTTACTGGAGAGAGGGAAAAAAGGGGATTTGGGATCATGGGGTATCATGGGAAAGGATAGGCCTGGATGGGGCTGTCTGGCGAATTTGAGTAGAAGGGTTTTAGATGAGGATGCTGGGAACCAGGGCAGCTGGGATGCAGGAGGCCAGTGTCAGGTGTGGGAGAAAATTATAAACCTCTCCACACTTCCCTCACGCGCAGAATTCAAGTCCCTTCTCAAGAAACTCTGTTGGGTCTTTGCAGGTTTAGCTGGGAGACAATCATATGAAAGCTGTAGCTTAGTTTCACTGTTATGATATTTCAGAAGATGAGAAGTAGCAGTCCTTTAGAGTTGGAATTTAATGGGATTCAGGGGGAACGTGAGATTGCTGGACAGGTGCAGCAGAGCAGTGCTCTCAGTCCGGAATCACCTAGAAGCCTTGCTCACACAGTTTCTGATGTCAGTAGATCTGAGTGGGACCGGAGTGTCTGCCTTTCCAACACGTTCCCAGCTGAGGCTCACGCTGCCGGTCCAGAAACAGCGCTCTGGGAACCGCTGTGGTAAGGAGCTTCCTGGGAGGATAGCTTCAAGCAGAGAATATGGTTGAGGAAGACAAAGCTGATGTTTCCTTTTAAAAGAGAGATTATAAGCTTAGAGCCTAATAGAGAGCGCGTGTGCATGGGTTTCCTCGGGCCGTTGTAACATGTACCAAAAACTGGGTGGCTTAAAATGGCAGAAACATGTTGTCTCCCTTTCTGGAGGTCTAAGACAGAGGGGTCGGCCGGGCCATGCTCTCTGATGGCTCTGAGAGAGAATCCTTCCTGGTCTCTTCCAGCTGCTGGTGTTTGCCGGGACTCATTGGCGTTCCTTGGTGTGTAGATGCATCGTGCCGGTCGTGTGGCTGGCTTCTCCGTGTCTCTTCACGTCGCCTTTAGTTCGTGCATGTCTGTGTCCAAACTTCCCCTTCTTATAGTCCTATTGGGCTAGGGCCACTCAATTACCTCATGTTAACTTGATTACCTCTCTAGAGACCTATTTCTAAGTAAGGTCACATTCTGAGTGACTGGGGGTGGATCTTCAACATATCTTTTTGGGGGAACACGATTTAACCCACAGCAATGTGTCTAACCATTACCATTTCCCAGCATCGAAACATCACATAAGGTTCCGTATGTATTTGGTACTATGCAAAGTAAATTAATTAGACACAGAGATGTAAAGCCTCCGGCAGTCTTTGTTGATAGAAAATATGGTAGAAAAATATACATAATTTAAAGAATGCATCCACATTGCCCAGCTTTGAACTATTCTTTGGTTCTGTCCGAAATGGTTACTTGCTGACTTTTCTATGGTACCATAACATTTTGTACATTCCTTTATTATACAAGTTGTTACATTCCAACGTAGCTACTTATTTATGTCAGTTTCTCTAAATTATGCTTGAAGGTAGGGACTGTGTTTAAATCACATTTACATTCACGGGACTGGCACATAACAGAGCTCAGTGTGGTGGATGAAGAGCTTGGTAATCAATAAAGAGCAGCCGGGGACTTTGGAGGTGTTTCCTGGCATCTCTTCTCATGCCTCAGGTAGAGGAAGTGAGACGTATAAGCAGAGAGATCTACTGGTGCCGCCAGAAGCCACCCTCCACAGACCCTAAACTTCTTTGTAGTCTCATTTCCATTTTAAAAATTAATGTGGATTTTGCATTCTACTGTATAATACATCCGTGCTTGTTTTAATACAAAAATAATGCTTCAAATTACTTGAATTGCTTAATCCCACCTACCCCATTCTTCCATCTTAAATTTAAGAAACATTGTCACCTCTGGGAGATATGCCATGCTTTATCTTATGGATGTGTATACCACCTGGCACCCCTCTAGGCACCCAGTAAAAAGCTGAGGCGTAGGGCAGTCCAGCGGGGTAGAGATCAGGTTGGGAGTGTAACGGGGACAGGGAGGCATGTGGCTGGGCTCCAGAAGCACTCGGGTTGTTGATGAAGGAGGCAAGGAGAACAGAAAGGCTTCAGAGTCGTGACTTCCCATTGGAGAAGGCCGGGCTAGCCTGAAAGTTGGTGTGAGATGAGCGTGCCTTCAATATGACTGATGGAGAGCCTCGCGTCTATTTTCTCCTTTTTTTTGGGGGGAGGAGAGTGAAGGGTTGCAGCTGCTGGAGAAGAGAATAAGCAAAGGAAGAGAGCCCACAGGTAAGGGGGCCTCGGGGGAGTGCTTTGAGGTGTAGGGCATTTTGGTCATAGAATCTTTGTAAAATGTTAGCGCCCACTTTCTTGAAGGAGAGACTAGGTCTTGATGGGACTTAGCCTCATTCCTTAGGGGAATGCAAAATGAATGCAGGGTCCTCAGAGAAGCACGGAGAGCTGAAAACTGCAGTGAAGACAGCCTTTGACAGTGATATTGAGAATCTCCTGGATCCAAATAAGGGACAGATATAGGACAAGCAGGGACCCCCTCTGCAGCTGCGGGAGGGATGGGTCAGTCCTTTCCTGAAAGCCCTTGTTCTCCCAGTCCAAGCTCCAAACTGTTCTTTCTACCTTTTAACATCACCTGGCTTCTAGCGTCCAGGTCCCAGAGGAATGTGCTTCTGTGTATCCATGAAACATTTACATGCCGTAATTAATTCAAGATTTTGGTTCATACTGCTCTGTTCATGAAAATCAAGGAACAGCATTTACACATCAGTTTATAATCAGCTGTTTAGCTATTGCCTGGGACACTCTCTTAGAAAAGAAAAGAAAACGAATCGTTTTCAGAAAGGGCAGTTAGGGCGCTGCATTTTTGCTCTGAAAATTTGGCACAAGAAATTTGAGCTGGCTTTTCAGAAGGGCTTTCCACCCCTTTAAGGCAGCCATGCCAAAGAGCATAGGTCTTGAGACTCAAACTTCAAAAGCAATCAATCTAGTTCCAAAAGAAACCACAATACTAGGAAGAGCGAGAAACAGAAATTTGGGGGCCGTCACGTGGCGTGTGTGGGCAGCTGCAGCTCACGGCGCCCGATGTGATTCTGACACTGCTCGGCGGGAAGAACTGGCTAGAACCTCAAGTATTTTATGGGTCACGAGGATTTGTGGCGCTCTCTGCAAAGCTGCCCTAAGGAATTGTCCTTTTATGCCTTAACTGTTCCCTCCAAAGCTCACTTTTCGCTGAGAGTGGGAGAGAGGTCTCTGTCCGAATACATTACATAATCCCTCCAGGAAGTGTGGTGACAGCGCCCAGCTGACGGGACGGGAGCCCTGGCACAGTGACCTTTCTCCCAGATCTCCTGGGACGTGCTTTATGCTTCACTGGGCCATCATCCCTCCTTCCAAATGGATTCAGTTCTCAAGATTTCTCTCCTCACCGCGGGTCAGGAGACACAATACGCTGCAAAAGTAGTAAAGGGTTTTGTTTTCTCTTAATAAAATTGCGATCTAATATTTCTACGGGCTGGAAGGGTACATGCAGTGCATGGTTAAATAGAATGGTGCCAAAAAATAGCCTCGTCCTTGCCGCAGGAGGTAAAGGTGTAAGTGATGCAGTTCATACTTGCCAGTATCCTCCCACCACGTTGTTCTATTTTGATTCTTGTTTTATGTTGGTGGGCTAGTTAAGAAAGTTAACGTTGCTGTTTTCTGAAAATTATCTTTACTTTCTCCTCTTCCCCCAAGATGTCCAGTGTGTTATGTTTGTTAACCTACTTCGTTTTGCGAGAGGCATATAAAATGTATGATCTGATTCATGGGAAAGTTATTTAGCATGTTAACTCTGTGTGTGTCTCCTTATAATCAGCAACACCAGGAAGAAAGAAAAAAAAAACCCTCCTTCTTCCAGGCACTGTCACTTTAAGAGTGATTATCTTGTTAGTAATGGTGACAAGGACTACAGCCTGAGTACCTACTTTGAAATGACAGTGGAATCTCTCTGTCCTTGAAAATTGTAATTCCTGTAAGAGTCGCCCAAAGTAGTTAAAACTAAGAGCGTGGGTGTAGTTGTTTATCTGGGGCTAATTAGAGAACCATATTCTCTCCTAAGCATGAAGACAATCTCTCTCTTGCAGAATAAAGGGTCGTAATGTTCTAAGCCAGTTTTTCTCACACTTGGGCAATGCACCTGCCCTTTTAGAGGGCAAAAACGATTTCAGTTCTACTATATTGACTTAAGGTATTTTCTGTTATGATAGTACTCTAATTTATATAGGCCATTCATCTGCAATGAAAAAAAATGTGCATTTTAAAAAATAATTGAGTGTGGGATTGCACATATGCCCATTAAATAAAAATTGCTTATTACATTGCTCAAGTCTTTTATATATTTTTATTAATTTTTGCCTGCTTGATCTACCAATCACTGAGTGTATTGGTTTCCTAGGTTTACCATAACAATATTCCCATAAATCTGGTGGCTTAAAACAACAGAAATTTCTTTTCTCACAGTTCTGGAGACCAGATGTCTAAGAACGGGGCGATGGCGCGGCTATGCTCCTTCCAAAGGCTCTAGGCAAGAACCTTCCCTGCCTCACCCAGCACCCAGCACCTGGTGGCTCCAGACTTTCTGGCTTGGGACTGCATCAGGCTGCTGGCTCCCTCTGTCCTCACAAGGCCTTCTCCTCTCGCTCTGTGTCCTCTGTCGTCTCATAAGAATACCTGGGATTGGATTTAGGGCCACCCAGATAATCTGGGATGATCTCATCTCAGGGTCCTTAACTTAATTATATCTGCAAAGACCCTTTTTCCAAATAAGGCTGCATTTACAAGTGTATTCCAATGTCCCACCATGCCCGTCAGTGTGCACCTCCTCACACCTCTGCCGATATTTGTTTTATGTATTGTGCTCAGAGGTTCAGGATTGCCCCTTTCCTGGACTTTTTATGACTTCAGCTCCCTCCGATTTTTTTTTCTTTGCTTTAAGATCTAGTTGTCTGATATGAATATAGTTAGTATTTTTAAGCTTTCTTTGGGTGGGCATTTCTATGGTATAAAATTTTCTATCATTTTATTTAAAATCTTTGCATTTTATTGCCTTTAGAGGTGGTTTTTGTAAACAGCTTATAGTTGGACTAACATTTTTTAATAACTTATTCAAAAGTAGAGAATAGAGTGCAATGAAAGAATGTGAGGGAAAGCTAAAGAGAGCAAGAGAGGGAAATTTATTTTAAGTAACTTACTCATATTATTGTGGAGGCTGATGGGTCCAAAATCTGATGGAGTGGGCTGGCAGATCGGGTACTCAGAGAAGGACTGCAGTTTGAGTCCAAAGGCCATCAGCTGGAAAAATTCCTTTTTGCTCAGTGGAAGCCAGTCTTTGTTCTGTTAAGTCCTTCAACTGATTGGACTCTCCAGTACAGAGCGTAATCTGCTTCAGTCAAAGTCAATTGAGTTACGTGTTAATCACATCCAGAAAATATTTTCACAGAAACATGCAGAATAATGTTGACTAAATATCTGGGCACTGTGGCTCAGCCAAGTTGACACATAAAAGTAAATATCACACCTACCTTACAGCTGTTGTCTGTTTTGGTTACCCATGTGTTTTTTTATGTCTGCCTCATCATCTGGGCTGTGACCACTTCCAGGGAAGACACTGTCTTAAGTGCCTAGTATGATTCCTGGAATTTGGTAGATGCCGGATACATGTATGTTTAATAAATTAATAGTAAAACGGGAAGCAGGGAAGGAAACTGAAATGCATTTCAGTCATCTGACTCTGAGAAGGCAGAGGTTCCCTGAGTTCCTAAAACAATTTATTTGTAATAGTTGTGATCACAAAACCCATACCTGTTTCAAACCAGATACTTATGGTACAATTAGCCTTTACTGAGTGAGCCTATAACATACCGAATACTATGCTGGGGGCCACCTGTGTTCTCATGGGCCAGAAGAAGGTATCCATGTAGGTCAGCAAACTCTTACCTTCTTTTTCTGGAGAAAGTACAGGGCATGATTCTTTGTAGTCCTATTTAGTTCTGAAACTCTCTAATATAATTTCAAGCATTGATTTAAGGCTTTTTTGGTGTGGGGAGTGGGGGAAGCAGGGCTCTTGAATTTGTCTATCTCAAGTGCAGATAACTTTCAACCACATGTGCGGCAGATTGAATTGCTTCAAAGGACTCAACACGCAGTTCTTCAAGTTTATGTGTTTCTGATTCTTTTTTCCTTGCAGTAGTTCTCCGTGGGGATATTGGCACATTTAACTGTTGTTATGGGCTGAATCACATCCTCACCAAATTCATATGTTGAAGTCCTAAACTCCAGGACTTCAGAATGTGACTGTATCTGGATAAAGAAGTAATTAACTTGGAATGAGATCATTAGGGTGGGCTCTGGTCCAGTACGACTGGTATTCTTATAAGAAGAGGAGATAGGATGCAGACACATGCAGAGGGAAGGCGATGTCAAAACACGAGAAGATAGATAGAAGATCTACAAGCCAAGAAGAGGCAGATCAGAAGAAATCAACCCTGAGGACCGCTTGATCTTGGGCTTCTAGCTTCCAGAAACACGAGAAAATCAATTTCTGTTTAAGCCACCCGGTCTAGTATGGCAGCTGTAGCACACAACATGTGATGTAAATTTTTTCCTATCATAATCATATTCTTCCTTGATTTCATTTCTTCTGCAACCAAAACCTGATCTCACCTGAGTGCTGCAGTTGGCGCCCTGGCCAAACTATTGGGAGCAGAGCATAAAAAGTTGAAACAACTCTTAGGGTCAGATGAATCTTGGCTTCCTATTTTTTCGTAGCATTGCAAATGGCTACAGAGTTTGGGCTAAACTATTTAGGAAGAACCTGGCACTAGTTTGCATCTGATCAGCAAAAACTTCAGGAGACAGAGAATGTCCTGCTCCATTTTGCTGGATGACTCTGGTGTAATTAAGGGCACCCGCAAAACCAGTCTGATGGTATGGATCTGGGCGGGTGCCAGGGAAGCTACACTCTATCTGCAGATCGTACCTCATCTTTGCCATTGCTCTTAGAAAAAATAGTCTGGGCAGCTCAATGCAGATTCACTGCCACCACTGGGAATCTGGAAGAAAATGGCCCACTGGGGCAGTATCTTGAGCTCTCTGCCAAGTTTAATACTTTTTATTACTGTAAGTCATTTAAAGTGAACCACAATAGGCTTCCTTTCTTCATTGTCTATGGACTTCCATCTTGTACTTTAGAAAACATGCAGAAATATGAAATCACATGTTTTATTTAAGAATATGTAATTTTGTTTTCTTTCACTACTTAAATAGAGGGGAAAAAATACTCAGAAAATACCTTCCTTCTTTCTTCAAACATTGATGTAAACCGTATTTCAGATGGTTAGGGACGATGAACACATTACATGAAGAGTGTTTCTGTTCAATCTTCTATATAGCCCTTAGTCTACTTTTTCCAGTCTTTTTTGACTTCCTGGCTCCTCTTAAGCTTCAGTGAAAATGTATCTTGTTCCATCCTTGACCAAACAGCTTAATCTCCTCCTGCCTGTGATTTTCAATTATACCAGCTTTGAAAGGTCTGAGGACACTGTCAGTATTAAAGACATTGCACAGGCCAGCTTCGTAAGCTGTGTGGGCTCCGATCCCACCTGAAACCTAGATCTCAATTTATCATAACCTCTGGGCATGCGTACATTTTCTATAAACAAATTGGATTTATTTCCCCTTTTTCTGGATACACTCTAAAAAAATCTCTCATTTTGGGATTAAAAAGCTTGGCTTGTTTTTTAAGTTAGGGGAGCTTGTTCCCCATATAATGAGGAATTGGGAGCCCACACTTGTGCAGGCTTCCCCCTCTCTCCTTAGCTGACGGGGACTAGAGAATCCTAACCATAGCCCTCCTCCACTCAAATCCCAGGCTATCTCCCTTCACGGCCAAGGCAGAAAATAGGAAATCAGAGATGAAGCGATATTAAGTGTTACTCAGGGGACTCCTCGTTTGCAGTGGAGAACACGTCACCGTTAGCTTTCTTCCTCTGTCTCGGAGGCCAACCAGGCATTGCCCAGCTCTCAGATGCTGGCTGGCAAATGTGCAAACTGGAAGCTTTGTAAGCATTTCTGTTCCTTTTCTGTGGCTCCAAAGCTTGTTTATATTTCATTATCTTTTTCATCCAAGGTGAACATGAGCTATTAGGCAGTGCTCATAAAACAATTGCTTGGCTTGTGTACAGGAACCTGCCCACATTCTTGCGGGACTGATTTTCTCCAGTTAAAGCACAAAAATTTACTGTTCAATAAATTTTCTTCTCTTCCACTTGTACAGTGAAGGAAGGATTCTTGGTTATTTTTCTGAAGTTTTGGGACAAGGAAAGAAAACTGCGTTGAGGTGAGACCCCAAAGAGGGCAGTTCTGACACAAAGAAGCCCCGTGTTTGTGTTCCCTGGGTTTATAAAAAGGTACCTCCTTTAGACTAGAGCACACTGTAAACACAAAACCTGGAATTAAAAAAGGCAAACCTTTTTTACTCAATAGCATTCTCCGTACAGGTCAAGGAAATGCCAAACGTAACAGATGTCTTACACTGTGCCCTCAAGGTCAATAAATTAGAGTTTTGTTGAACCAGGAAGAGGAAGGAATTCCAGAACTTCAGGTCCCCCAGTGGAAATGCCCCTTAGGACAAGTCTAAACTAGGAAAATAGCACTGGAACCCTTCCAAGTCAGTTGGCCCAGTGTAGTGTAACTCATTTCTGGGCCCCCTGAAGCTGTTTGTTCAACTCTGCTGTCTACAATGCTACAGTGTCAAAGGGAGTTAATCATTAGCAAGTGTGAATAATGTCAGCGTAACAAGGCATGATAGCAGTTCTCTCTGTGTGGACAAAATTGTTAGCGTTTGTCAGAATAATAATTAGAAAAAGATCATGACCGCAGAATGTTAAAGCAGCGTGGAAGTTTGGGAGCAGGTGACGCACTTTCTAGCATTGTGAATCACCATGCTCGTTGTTTTCCTAGAGGAGAGGGTGGGGTGATACTCTCTGGATGGTGCAGGTAGGGTCACTAACTGGCCTGGGGTAGTCTGATCCAGCTCACAGCAACTTGTCCCCAGAGAATGGGTCTTCGGAGAATGATCTGAAAGTGTCAGGTACGGCGCCCTCAATGTCCCCATTCTCCTCCACCTCTGTCAGAGATACGGAGTATTGCTGTAGAAATAATGTGGACCCACGTAGGACCCAGAGCTCACAGCATCCTGCTTCTCCCAAGGTCTCTCTTTGGGCAAGAATCACAGGGGCCCTGGGCTCTGGAACCCCGAGGCTGGGGACCGGAGGGAAAGCCCTCTGCCAGCAGTGTTGACGGACGCATCTTCCTTGGGCTTATCTGAGTTCTGGTTGAAAACAGGCGGTCGTCCTGACACAAGAATTCCAGCAAGCCACCCCAAGTGGCTCTAAGTGTGAGTGTCGAGGACATGAGCGGGCACTGAGCCAAGCTCCAGAGAGCCGCTGAGTCCTAGGCCCCGGGGAGCCTCTGAAAATCAGTCACACGTCACCACTGGGATAATGATGAAGTCTCTTCCAAGAAGGCACACGGGCAGACTTCATCTCTTCCTGGGACCAGCACCCCTCAGGTACGCCCTTCCTCAGTGAACACACCATTCACTCACCATGCTGCTCAATCCAGAATGTAAGGACACATTCAATCAGCTACACAATCCTATTTCCCAAGATCTCCAGTGATCCCTCTCTTCTCTTTTCCTGCTGCCATTGGCCGAGTTCAGCCCTTGTAATTTCTATGTTGGACTCTTTCTAGCTACTTTTCATGATCCTCAGATTCAGGCAGGGTGCTGTTAGGGTCAGCCCTTTGAAGTCAGGAGCCGATCCCAGCGCTCCCAGGAGTGTTCTTCGTGTTCCTTTCTAATGGATGAAATCCAGCCCTTGGGTATGGCCTGCCATTCGCTTCCTCCCACTCTGGCCCCATTTCCACCCTCTCCAGCCTGGCACCACACTCTAGAGTTTCACGCACCATGACCCTCACATTTCCTGGCCCCTCCAAGCTGTTTCCCCAGGATACTCTTGGTGCGTGGCTGACTTGAAAACTCCACTTAACTGTTCTTAAGAAGCTGTTCTTTCACTGCCATTCTTCTTGTCCTTTCCACTGTCTCTACCGCCTTCAGCTAAGTACTCTACCCTATGTTCCTAAGTCCCTATTGCCTATCAAAGCATTTACCACATTGTATCAGAAGCATTTTTTTTATTTCTGTCTCCTTTCCTAGATTATCCAGTTCTGGAAGACAGAGCCTGTTGTGTTCATTTTGTATCCCATCTCCAAATAGCTGGGACTGAGCACCACAGGCATTTATTGTAGTGCCTGGAACTGAAGGGCAGGCAATTGTCAGCATTTATGTGCACGTAGATGGACTGGATTCTGAACGTCGTGCATGATGAGTTTGTAAAATGAAGTGATCCCAACTCTGTAGTTGTCAGCCTTGCTGCACTTTGCAATCACTTGGAGAGCTTTTCAAAGTACTGAAGGGAAGTTGGCCTCAGCAGAGGAAGAGGAGGTCTGCCTGGGGGCCACCCTGGAGGAATACTCCAGGTTCCACTTCCTGAGGTTCTGACTTCATCAGCCTGAGGTGTGGCAGGACAGCGGGATTTCAAATAGTTCCCAAGGTGATCCCAGCGTGCACCGAGCAAGACCCACACTTCTAACAGAACCAACCATGTTCAGGAAAAGTTGGTATATTCAGTGTCTTTCTGACATGCTTCATTACTTCTTCCTCTTTCTCCTCCTTCAAATAGAGAGACCACATGAGTTAGAGATTCAGGCCAAGTATGTGAGAAGCTCCCACCCTGGCCACACAGTAGACTCATTACTCAGGAAATTAAAAAAAAACACTGATGCCTGGACCTACACCCTAGAGCTTAAAGGAGACACTGATTTCTCTACATCCCTCTGGACAGTAGCCTCCACGTGCCACTGTCACTCTTTGGGGAGAATGATATTTTGTCCGAAAGACTGTCAGGAGAGCAGAAAGGAGAGACTAGGGAAACAGAAAGGGGAGAATTTGGAAGGAGAAACAAATGACATCTGATACTTAAAGGGAATATTTCCATCATATGTCCAGGTTCCATTCAGTGACAGACAGGGAAGTCATGGGAAATTGCGTTCCCTTCGTGCACTTGATAATAATGGTTAGGAAATGTTATGATGTAAAGGGACAACAAAGATTTAATACTCTGTGCAGATAAAAATCTCCATCCAATAGGGAATCTAGTACAGGAAGGAGAATCAACAGTTGCAGTTCTCTTTCGTACCTGGCTAAGATGCTCAAGTGGCAACCTGATACTAGCAGTTCATCGGTGAAGTGGTAGCAGAGATGCTTTACTCCTGCTTAGGGTGTCTCACGGAACCCTCAATAGTGTCCCTTGGAGTAGAAAAGGGGGAGGAGGAACAAATGCTGCCCTTTGCACTTTCTCCCAAGGGATACAGGGGAGTTGTAGGTACTTTCAACTTGCTACCTGCAGATATGACTCGTCATATCCATCCGTCTCCACCCCTAAGTCACTGCGTATGAGCCAGAACACTTCAATGCAGCAAGTGACATGGAGAGGCCAACTTTTAAAATACAAATTTCAAAGAAGTTGTATATAGGGGACAGCATTATTCATTTAAATAGTAGCCATAGTAAGACAAAAGGAAAATATAAGTACACTTCTGAATTTCGTATTTTCACAAGGCTTAGTTGTTGATGATAACATTAAGGAATGGTGAGTACATCTGTGTCCTTTTTAATCATGAAAAGTTGATGTGACCTATGCCTTTTCAAGTAGAACCTACTGTTCTAGGTTTAAGAAGGTAGATGGTTTCTGCTCCGGATGGCTTTGAAAGGTGTCTTGGATTCTGTCATTTTCAAGCCAAATGTTCATTTTTCTAACAATGCACTGAAGTGCTTCCATTCTCTTACCTCTAGTAGCCGCTTTCCATAATCAGGTCCCTAGGGCTCTCGCTGCACTGTCTGGATAGGTGGTGCCATCTGTGCCCTCCACAGGCTGGGTCTGAGCAGCGCCCTCTAAGACTTGTTCCTTTCCCCTTCCTTTCCTTCCTGTGTTCTTCCCAATGTGAGGGCACCTCTAGGGCAATTATGACCCTTGTCTGTCCAATACTAGGGGACAGCAAAGATCACTTAGACTTTCCCCCTCTTATCCTGTTTTTAAACACCTTATGCAACAAAAATGTTGATCAAACTTGAATGGGTGCTTTTTTTTTTCTTATTTAATATTTGCTATTTTTCATATCTAAACATTGGGGTATGCAGTTTCTAAGATGGCTTTTAATGACCCCTGTTCCTGATATTCATTGCCTTGTACTATCTCTTCTCCTTAAGTAATTTGCTTCTAATGAATAGGATATCTCAATCTGGAGGGGATGCCAATTCCATGATCAGATTAAGAGACGTTGTGAATTCTGTCTTGCTAGTTGACACTCTTCCATGCAGGCTTGATGAAACAAGTTGCATGTTTGGGAAGCCAATGTGGCAAGGATCTGAGGGTGACCTCCAGCCAATAGCCAACTAGAAACTGAATCTCTCAGTCTAACAACCCAAAAGGAGTTGAATCCTGCCTATTTCCAGAAGCTGAGATTTAAATTATTCACCAACTGAGCTTTCAGATGAGACCCCAACCCTAGCTGACTCCTTGATTGCAAACTTGTGTGAGACCCTGAATTAGAGGATAAAGTTAAGTTGTGCCCAGATTCCTGACCCACAGAAACTGTGAGATAGTAAATATGTGTTGCTTTAAGGAGCTAAGTTTGTGGCAATTTGTTACATAGCAGCAGATTATTGATACAAACATTATTTGATAACATTGTTCTATCATATACAATCCTTCCATTGTTTTCATTGTTTGGGTTTGTCTCACCTCTATAAAATCATTATAAAATCCTGCAGAAGAGGAGGAATGGTTTCTTTTATGCCTTGGCATCCCCCTCAAATTATTTAGTGATGGATTCTGCATATAGTAAATGCCCATTAAACACTTATTGAATGAATGAACAATGGAATGTTTGTTCTTGATATTTTTAAAAAGTGACTTGGATTCCTGTCTTCTGATATTTGGCATCTGTGATTCTGCTATGTTTGTGTAGTTAAAAGGTTCATGCTTATTTCTTCTCAGTTCATAAAGAAAATTTGTTTTTTTTCCACAAAACATTACAGTTATTTTTTCTAGGTATTTGGAGAATGAGTGATTATATTTTTTGCAGGTTTAATGAAGAGTCAAATCAGATATACTTTAAGAAGTGGGGTGAAATATATTTGGGCTACAAATTCTGGGTCCTGACCATTTTCTGACTTCCTTTATCCACATTTTTCATACTCCTCCAGCCAAATGGTCATCATTAGCTGGATACCTATGACGAAGATGCATTTGTAGCATGTTATATCTCTAACTCTTCAAGCAGAGGAATGTTCTAGTCTTTTCTTTGGCTGTAGGTACCTTTGTGAAGAAAGACATGTGTGTATCAGTCATTTACCAGTGTGACCTAGTCAATGGGAAGATAATCAATGAAAATTCCACATAAAAACCCATAAGCCATATTATAATTAATAATTAGTTTGCTTTTTTCTCATCCCTCAGGTTCTTGGTGCATCTCTTTTAGATACCCAGGCCCATGAAAAACAAATTAAAGGTGGCCTTCCCACCCTCCTCTAGAGGAATTAATCTTATCTTTATCATTCCTTCCTTTATAGTGCAAGATGCTTTCAAAAAACATACCACTGACTTCCCTGAATGGCTCCCTCATTCCTACTCCATTATAGTAGCATTTTTGGGTTTGGACTTCAAAGTTTATTGCTGTCTGTGTTCTCACTCTGGCAGAAAGACATCCTCTCCCTCAGGCACCTTACTGCTTAACTCACTCTTTGAACTATAGCCATATGGGTGTGTGATCAATCTGTCCTCCTCAAGAAACCCAACCAGGTCAGGCAGGGGACTCCATCTGGATGCTTGGGGGCTCTCTGAGTGGGGGGAGAGCCTGTGAAGGTTGAGCACACAGTAACTGCTTCCAAGTTAGTCATCAGATACCCCTCTTCAGTCTAGGCAGCTCAGGACACAGCAACCCGAGCCTCGGTGCCTGGCCCTCGTTCTTTCCTGGTGGGTGGCTGGAGGTAAAGCTAACGGTGGTCCCAACCCTTATGGAAGTATTTCCAATTCCTAACGATGTGCTGCATGTAAACATGGTACAAGAATCGCACGGGCAAATGAACTGCTGAATTTTAGCAAGGCAGCTGGCAAATTCTTTTGTGAATTTGAGGGAACATGGGGATTGGGTGATCCTGTGTTTAAGCAGTATTGATGGAACCACTCATTCCTGGAGGTTGCTTGCTGGGGATCACTGTCCACCTGGAAGATATTTGAAGAGGGTCTGTCTTTAATCTGCACTGCTCAATATTCGTTATCAGTGACTTGGATGAGATAACTCGAGGCATACTGATCACCTTTGCTGATTATGGGAGGAAGGGTGAGCAGCAAATTTACTGAGTGACAGAATAAAACTCCAGAAATACTGGAACAGTGCATGAAAGATAAGAGAGATTTCAACAGACATAAATGTAAAGACTCAGGCCTGTGTCCCTCCGCCACACCCCACTGCACTCCCACATACCCTAGTGCTCTGTTTTGTCTCCTAGATGAGGGAGGGCTGAGGTGAGAAACCTGGACTCGAATGCAGCGTTCCGTGTGGGGAATTGGATAGAATGGGAAGGGTGGCATTGTCCTGGGGGGTGCTGACCCAGAAGCTGGCCAGGCCCTTCAGCAGAGTTGATGACCACAGAGGTTATGGAGGGAGGGGTCCTCTGGCTACAAAGCCAGCCAGATGGAGATCTGTGTCAGGGATCTTGAGGCAGACTTGCAGGCAGAGCCCAGGGCAGTTCATGTGCTGCTTTGATGGCCTTATGCTTGGGCGAGGAGGAAGCAGTTAAAGGCACCAGCCAGGTGTGGACAAATGTAAATAAAGGGGAAACTATTCCTAGGACTAGCATGTAGAGAAAAGGCTCAGGAATTTGAGTTCAAAGCTCCTGTGAGGCAAGATTAAGATATGGTTGTCAAATAGCTCATCTGGTCTCTGGCTGCATCACTGTATGTAGGTAGCATTTGCAACAGTCTTGGTCGGATGTCACCTAGTGAACTGATGCAGTCCAGGGCAACACACTTTATGAGGATCGCTGACACCCAAAACGACAGCCAGAAGAGAGGTGTCATTCATTCTTTTATTCACCAAATATTTACTGAACACCTATTAAGTGCAGGTACTTTTCTAGACACTGGGGATTTAGCTACCAACAAGAGGCATGAGGTCTCTGCTCCCAATAACGTGGGGTTTTTCTGTTCTAGTGGGGACAGATAGGTAGTAAAGTAGTGCACAAATAAACAAGATAATTATATATATGAATAAGGCTTATGGGAAATAAAAGGGGCTGATTTGCTGGAAAGTGACTTAATAAAGGAAAGTTTTTATATAATTTACTTACATAGAGTGGTCAGAAAAAGCCTCTCTGAAGAGCTGAAGTCTATAAAGAATGAGTAAGAGGCAAGCATAGAAAGATCCCAGAAAAGGATTCCACAGGTAGAAGGAATGGCTGGTGCAAAGGCCCTGAGGTGGTAAAAGCATAGAGTGTAGAAAGAGGGCCAGTGTGTCTGTGAAGTAGTGAGCAAGGGTGAGAGTAGCATGAAGTGAGGTCAGGAGGGCAGGAAGGGTTGGGGGTGAGGACTTCAGTAAGGCAATGGAAAGCAGTCCCATTTATCTTATTATATTACATAATCATGTTTATAGCCCTTACTGTGTGCCGAGTGGTGTTCTAGTGCTTCACAAATATTAACTTGTCCATCTTCGTGAAAATGACAGTGATTAATATTCAAATTGCATTTTATTGTTTAAAATGCTTTCACAACTATTATTTCATTTGTAACAGACAAAAATCCTATTAAGTAGGACTTTTTAACAGAGTGACTTTATAGACCTTAAGTGTAAGCAGAGAGATTAAATGACTCGCCCAAGGACTGAATCTTGTGCTGCTTTTGTTCTTGATGCTGTATCACTTGAGCGATGATAGATGAAACAGAAGGTTTAACCTGGAGACATACCTTCGGAGCGGACACCTCGGCCATGTTTGGACGTGGATGGACTCTGCTCAGAGACCTGTAATCCTTGGCCAGCAACCCTGTAAATCCTGTCTTCACACTGGCTGGGGTCTAGTAGTGGTTGAGTGGTTGATCTTTCTAAATGGTCGTTCATTTTTTTGTTTCATGAAAACTTCTACGTAGTTGGTTCCCATTTATGGTTTTCATTTTTAAGTTGGGGAGGGAGGAAGGCATGCAGCATTTGCAAGTCTGATGCTATCCTCCTTTATTTATTCAATTAAGAAATCTCCTTTCCAGTACCTCTCCTGGGCAAGACACTATGCTTGGTGCTGGGTTTGGAGAGATGTGTGAAGCAGGTAAGGGTTCCTGTCCATATGCAGCTTACTATCTAGTGGGAGGTATAGACAATAAAAATAGAAACAAATAGCTATGTAATTTCAACTATAATATTAGATGCTAAGGAAGCAATGAAATTTGGGAGCTCGGTTGGGGTTGTGGGTCAGGGCCTCATTTCCTCTCGACGAGCTTCTCTGTGGGACCGCTTGAGCTCCCTCATAGCATGGTGGCTGGGTTCCAAGAAACTGTTGGCTTTTTTAAGGCCTGGGTCTAGCAATGGATACAAAGTCACTCCTGCCACATTCTACTGGTCCAGTCCTAGAGTCAAGGAAATCCAGTCTAAGGGTGGTCATGATGGGAAGAATGTAAAAAATTGTGGCCATCTTTGATCGTGAAGTGTCATTTCATAAGTTTCTGTCTTCCTTTCTAGTGCTCTAGAGAGGGTTTATTTTTGCATGCAGATTTTTCCTTTAATTAGGATGTGTTGACAATTGGTTCAGAGGTGAGCTTGTGGTCCAAACTAACTCATTAGGATTATTAACAGATTGTCATGTTTCTCCTGTGATTATGTATTTTCTTTAACAAATGACCTCTTTATTAAATAACTAAAAATACAAAGGCAAGATATCGAATATGAATCTCTTTGTAAAATTAAATATGGATACTGTATATTTAAAACTTAAAAAAAATCAGCAGTCCCCAAATAACTCTTGTTCTGTTATCAGGTTTTGAATCTTACAGGGTTTTTATATGTCCCACAATATCATAATCATGCCAGGCTTCCTATCCAGAGCCCTTCAAAGAGCTTTATTTGACTATCAGCGGTTGTCCAAGGCGTGTTAAGAGAAATCACAGTTTGCTTGGCTGTTAGCTAAGGATGAGCAGATGTCTCTTAGCCTTCTCTCTCTTCCTGTTCAGTTGGCCTCCCCCTGCTGGTGAAGGTGGAAACACCTGGTTTGAATTCTATCTCTACCGCTTTTCCCTGAATCTTTTCAGCAAGTTAACCTTCCTGCGATTCAGTTTCCAGAACCAGAAAATGGAGGTAAGAATACTAATGTGAAAGGTGTTTCGGAGGATTTAATAAGCAACCTTACATGAATCACTTGTGCGCACAGTAAATTCTCAGTAAAATTAGTTGCTTTTCTGTTGTCCACGCTCAGGCCCATTTGTGTCTTTCTTGCCTTGAGGCAAAGTTGGTAAGAGAGCAATACATTGCATGGCAGCCTATTTTCAACAGGCATCACGTCACTATCTCCCCCAATCACTGACTTCCTTTGAACCCTTTGGGGCAAAGACATGGTATTGCTGATTTAAAAAAAATACATCCTGCCTGCGTGAATGCACACATTGCATTATTTCGCTGCTCACTTAGCAGGGAATCTCAAGATCCAGCTCATTTAAAAACTTGTCTGAGTCCTGTTACAATAAAAACCTCCTTAAAACAAATCTGAATAGAAATAGAACTCATTGAAACACAGAGTTGGTTTTTTTTCCCCACAGTAGCAAACGTTCCCTGTGTTTTCTTCTTTTCACGGGAGGCTTTGGCCTTTCCATCCTGGTCTCAATCCTGCCGTAGGGAAGGCGTCAGAGGCAGAGACAGGCAGTCCCTCCCAAGTACAAGCTCTGGGCCCTGCAGACCCTATCCACATATATTTCAGAGCAGCCTACTTTCTCCATTCTGGAAGGTTTGTTTCTTTCTTGGCTAGATTCTATTTGCGACCAGCAGATCAGGAGAGAGAGGAGGAAGGAATTACCTCGGATGGCTGGAGCGGAGAACTAATGAAGGGAAGGCTGCAGGGCTTTGCCAATGGGGCAGCTGGCCGGAAAATCTGTGGATGAATCAGCACAAGCAGGGGCTCACTGTTATGAAAATGACCAAAATTGCCTATTCTAGTGATCACTGCTGCTGGTATCATATGAACACAGAAGCACTGCTGAGGAAAGCATGCTCACTTGTATTGGCAGGTGAGATGGAGGAACCCGGAGACCTTGGATTGAGTCTTTTGAAAGCAAGAGGCCAGCCTCCAGGCACCTTTAAAAGTCAGCTTTAAGACTTTCAAATCTTAGGCTATCTGTATATGCTATTATAAATTGATGTCATTATAAAGATGGTAATACCTATTTTTTTTCTCCTAGAATCATGAAAAGGACTCTCCTTATTATGGAACTGGATATTAAAAGCAGTTCCTTATCCATGTGTCCTACAGCAATCACTGACATCCATGATTAATTGGTGCCGGGTGATTCCTGGAATGCTAATTGTCATTCTACGGTATAAAATCACAACCTGGGGTTTTTCTTCCCTTTCTTTCTTTTGTCCATATGTGGCTCTGTGTATCCGAATCTCAGTATCATTTGCTCGAGGTGATTAACATAGTTTATATGCTTGGCCATTAAAACTGCCCAGTGTTTTATATTTCTGTGTAGCCAAATGGCAATTCACATTTAAACAGTGCAAAAAAAGGAAATCAGATACAAAGCATGAAACTACAAGTTCAGCAGAGTAGAGGAGTTAAGGGCACACAGGCTGTAGGGTTGGGCACACTTGGATCGGACCCCAGCTTTCTCATTTAATGCTGTGTATCCCCAACAGTTATTGAACCTTTCTAAACCTCTGTTTCCTCACCTGTAATACTGGATAATGGTAACTACCTCGACAGCTTCTAATGGGAATACGTGAGACAATCTGCATAAAAACTTGGGCACAGTCCCTGGCACAGAAGGGACTCAGTAAGCAGTACATGTGGTTAGTGCCAGAATATATGTAGTGCTATAACCTGGCAGCTGATACTTGGGGTTTCCCCCCATATTTTATAAGTTTCTGATATCAGGGTTGTTAGGTGGATTCAGTAAATGCTGTCTTTTATTTGGTATTTATCTTTGCTTATGTGACATGTTGTCTTAAGTATTCTGTCATGGCTTCAAAGGCATGGAGCCTATTTCATAGCTCCTTGTAATTTCCACTTTTGCTTCACTGGTGGTCTGTATCCTATAGGCCCTCACCGAGTGCTGCCAAGTGATAAGGGTGGTGGAATGATTGTGTATGGGGGAAGGAGGCCAACAGAATCAGAGAGTCAACCTTCACGTGCACGAGAAGCCTTCGAGTTTGAAGAAGAAAATTATTCCTTTTCTTTTTCTGGCTGGAGACTACATCTTGGACAGTCATTTCCATCCCCACGCAGACTCATCCGCAGGCAGATGAATGGATATAAATACATCATCACTACAGGCGACACAATTCTCGATGACTGCCTTTGTGTGAAGAATTCTTCATGGTCAAAATACTTTATTACTCTAACTTTTGGTGAAGATATTCCATGAATACTAAGCTTTTTTTTTAATGCCGTGGTAAGTATACATAACAAAATTTACCATTTTGACCATTTTTAAGTCTACAGCAGCATTAGGCACAGCCACAGTAGCGCACGGCCATCAACACCATCCATCGCAGAGCTTTTCATCTTCCAACTAGAAGTCTGGACCCCTTGAACACTACGGTATCCTCTCCCACCTCCCAGCCCCCGGCAAACCATTCTATTTTTTCTCTCCATGAATGTAACTACTCTCGGTACCTCACAGAAGAGGGATGGTATAGGATTTGTCCTTTCATTACTGACTTATTTTCCTTAGCATAATGTCCTCCCGGTTCCACCATGTTTTAGCATGTGTCAGAATTTCCTTCCTTTTTAGGACTGAGTAATATTCCATTGTGTGGATAAACCACATTTTGTGTATCTGTTGATCTGTTGGTGGACACTGGTGTTGCTTCTGCCTTTTGGCTATTGTGAATAATGCTCCTGTGAACATGCGTGCACTCTTTTTTTTTTCTGCCAGCAGACTTATCAGGTCTTTACTCTTGTAACTTGGTTAGGACTTTTCCTAGAAGGATTAATACTGGCTCCCATCTGGTAGCGATACGTCTTTGTTTCCTGCTGTTCTACCTGCCATGCTACGTGAATTAGTTCTTGCTTATGCAGACTGGTGTCCATGACACGTATGATATGGCAGTTCCACTTCTGTTCCACCCAGTTCCTTTTCTTAGGGAAATATTTGAGAAGAGTCCTTACTGCTTAAAATTAAAGCTTGGCAACTGCCTGCTTGGGTGGGATTCACCCAAAAAAGAAAAACGTGAAAGATGAGACGACACACTTCAAGTGAGCCCCAGTACTACTCGTTCACGTGGATCCTGGATATGCAGCTTCCTCCACCTTGTGCCAGGTCACGGCAGCCCGCTGAGCTGCTGTCAAATGTCCCCATTGTTCACAGGGAAAAGCTCTGGTCACACTGACTCTGTGAATCAGACTGCAGCTGGCAACCCCCTGCTGTTATAAGGAACCCTGAAGGTCAGGTTCCCCTGAAGTACTCAGTCATGAGCACCAGCGGGGGCGGGCGCCTCACGGCCCCAGGAGAGGCGGTGACGTCCACGCTTTCTGCGCAGCTGACCCCCAAGGGGAGCGAGCCTTCTCCCGTCCTGCCCCTGAGACCCGGGAAGTGCTTCCCACACTTTTGAGAAGAAGCCCGAGCACCTCTCTTTTGACCTTGGTGGGGCCTGTGGGGCCGCCTTTCTGTTTACTGTGGACATCTTCACCTTTGACCCCAGCCGGTCCTATGGCATAGCCTGAACAAAGACGAGGAATAATACAAACAGTTGGGAAACAAAACAAAAAAAAGTCTTTCATCATTTCTGGTAGGACCACCTCAATGATAACATGGCTCCCAGCTTATATGGTGATGGTATGTAAAAAACCAGCTGCTTTCTGCATACCTGCCACACTCACCTGCCACACTGTACCACACCCAGCAAGCGTCAGACGCCCACGGCGCCTTTCTCCTGTGCCCCTCCTTCCTCCTCCATTTCCCCTCGGTGGCCTGAGAGACAGGCAGTGTAAACACAGGCTGGTGGGGCCCAGGAGTCCTGAGGCAGCCTGTCCGTGGGGACAGAGCAGCGTGGGGAGAAGGTGTCTGGAGGATGAATGCCAGGCCCCTCAGAGGCCTCAACATAGTTATCAGAAGAATGAATGAATGGAGAAGTGTCCCTGTGGCGAATTGACAATCCATATCTATTATTAATTCCACTTTACAGATGAAGAGACTGAGTTTGGAGAGATTAATTGATTAGCATGGGCTCAGCCAGCTAACTACTTAATGTCAGGAACAAGGCCAGACTTTATGTTTCCAGGCTCAGAGTTAAAAGTGTTTGCACTGAATTTATGTGCTGGCTGACCCATTCCTGCTGATGGTCGCTCTGATAAATCACCTCAGTTAGAGGCAGATGTTATCATGGTGTACACGGAGACACGTCTTCCTGAGGTTCAGACAGTGAGGTGGTTCCTTCCTGGTTTCCTGTCTGTGTGTGTGGGTCTGTGTTCACACAGCCTCACAACAAACCAGTACACTGACCTAGCAAAGACAACACCAGCACCAGCAAACTACCTGTGATGGCAGCGTGGTTTCCAGGAGAATTTAAGCACAAACTCACTGTATTTCCCTAGAGGTTATGGTCAGCCTTGCTTGCAAAATGAAGAGTAAAACTAAGAGCTCGATTGTTGTATAAGGAACTCAGAGGTCACTCACACAGCAGTGGAAGTTTCTGGGACTCTTATTCTGGAAAACAATGACTATGACAACCCTTCTAGTACTAACCATCAAATTCTAGGAATCCTGATTTGCATGTAGAGATTTTCTTAAATCATTTCTTTCTCATTTAATATTCATATAGCTTTTCTTATTTTATAATAATTTCCTTTTTGATTATAAATTTAGTACATGGAAATTTTTGCAAGAATTTGGGGAAGACCCATAAAGGTATAAAGATAAAATAAAAAACACTTATAATTCACTACCCAGAAACATCCATTGTTAGCGTTCTGGGTTATGCCCTTCTAAATTCTTACGTATATATACATATACATACATATATTCAAAATTGGGGTCTTTTACACATTTTGCTGTATTATCTGCCTTTTTTTCACTTAAAGATGTACTGTGAAAATTTCCCCATGCAATTCAATATTTTTCTAAAACAGTTTTGTAAGGTGGCACAGTTTCCTACTGTATAGATGTACCATATTTACTTAACCATTTCCTAAAGGTGGGACTTTAATAGAATTCTGACTTTTATTGTTCATATGCATATGGATAATATAACATCTATTATTTATATCTGTAGACTTTCTTTTAGAAACATATTTATTTTGAGCAGTAAAGTATTTGATCTTCCTCCTTTCCTCTCTTCCTTTCTCTTTTCCTTTCCTCCCTCCCTCCTTCACTTAATGAACACATTCTGTGTGTCAGGCTCAGCAAAGCATGGAATAGCAGTGAGTGGGTGCTAGTCCCTGTATTAATAAGAATGTCACAGAGGGTGGGGACTGAGATGAGGCCCGTAGGTTATGGTAGGAGAATGGTGATACCAGCTACCTGAGATTATTTGCCTTGCAGGAAAGGTAAAATAGGTAACTGCTGATCTGAGGTGATTTGAAGGGGTGTGCTGACAGATGTGTGTGTGTGTGTGTGTGTGTGTGTATGTGTGCATGTGTGAGGGTTGGATGAGTGTGTGCCCTTCACTTATGAACTTGGGAGAGCCTCAGAGCTTCAATCCTCAGTTCATCCCTGAAAATAATGATGACACAAAATCCCTACTTTGCAGATTCCAAAGGTTCTTTAAAGTCACATGAAGTTTATTCTTGCACCCAGGTATTGCATAACGTTGCACACTTTTATCTCGTTTATCCATATGTATCAACCAAATTGCTAAATCTCAATGCCAGACAAGTGAATAGAAGGAGGAGTATTTCCACTAGTTTCCCCCAGGCCTTGTTTCTGTTCCTAGGACCAGATTTTTTTTTATCTCTTGAGCATGCTCCTTGGGGTGGATGTGGCTGATAGGCAAAATCAGATCATACCCTGTCATTACTGTATCTCCGGTAACAGGAAGCCACGGGAGGCAGGCTGGGGCCCAGGGCGGTGTCTGATCAGGTGGCTACAGCTGTTGTGGCTGTCCGGTCTTGGTCTCCTGATGAGAACGCAGGCCTCCCACTGTGCTGGCCTCTCCCTCACCTCTGCCCATGACCAGGCTCCGATCAGAACCAGACAGCTTTCCACTGACCCCCAAAATACTTAATTACAGTGGGGACTTCTCCCTTGTTGACTTTTTACACCTGAGATCCTCACCAAGGGCTCTTTCAACAATGGAGCAGCTGATTGTCTTATATAGGGTGACATGGCTTAATTATTTTTTTGTTGCCATATCTTATGGACCAGTACAATGTCATCTTGGATTCAAATGCTCTAAACAAACACTCCACATTAAAAAAAGGAACTTAATAACTAAACATAAACACATTTAGTCTATGAAAAGAGACAACTGTGTTCTTTGGCTCCTTTCCCATAAACCATTAAAGCAAATATTTTTGAGACAGAGCTATATACATGTTAATAAAAAATATCACAATTGTCTTTACAAATCTGAAAGTGCTTTAAAATAATGCCTTTCTAAAATTACAACTTTTTGAGCCGTTAGAATGTGCCATACACTAAATTTTAAATTTCATGAGCTATTTTAGGTTTCTATTTATTTTTGAAAGAACTGGGACTTAGAGAGGTTTAGTCACTTGACCAAGGTCACACGACTAGTAAGTTCAAAAGATGGAATGTGAGGCCCTCACTCTTAATTAATTTGTATCTTCTAAAGACAATTTTCATGAACACCAATATGTCCTGTTATTTCATTTACTCTTCACTATAAGATGTTGTTCTTCTGAGATGTTGTTCTTCTTTTACTGACGAGGAAGCTGAGGCCCAGAGAGATCAAGAGAATTGCCCCTTATTAGATGGCAGATCAAGCATTTAACTCCAAGTCTGTGTAACCTCAGAGCCAACAAAATTCCAGTGTGACACAATTTCCTCTGGCATCTGGGTCGTCTGAAATAGTTTTGGTTTCTCAAAACATACCTACTTCCACCTCCATTAGTATCTCAGAGTTGAGAATCACTAGAAGTGGACAATAAAATTGTGTTTGGAGAGGGAGGAAAGAAAAGGAACCAAGAAAAATCTGGGCAGGGGCAGAGAGAGGAATTGTTAACCTAGCCCAATTTTCAAATGATTTTCTTAAATCATTTTTTTTTCTTTCAATCAAATTCAGAGCGTGCTCCATTTATTTTCAAAGCTGGCTGGTAAAATTTTGTTACAGTAATTCACATTTTCATAATCTTCTCTTAAGATGGCCAAACGCATTTATTTGCACAGTGTTTGAAAGAGCAGGCAGACCAGCCTAGGGGTCTCTCTCCAGAAAAGGTGGGTGGCAGCGGGGTGCTTATCTCCTAGAGGACAGAATGACCGAGGTACAGGAGCTCTGACACAGGAGAAGATTCAGAAAAGTGGAACGCCCTGGGTGGTATTTGGCATATAACAAGGTTGAGTTAGATCCCAAATGAAGTGAAATCAAAGAAAGCAGCCTGGCCTCACATTTAAAATGGGAGTCTGCTTGGGGCTGACAAAGCCCAGACTAGGGAGGGGCTTACTGACAGCAAAGGAAATGAAGACATTCCTCAGCTCTGGGCCCACCTTCTTTTCCCCAGACCTAAACACACTCTGTCGAATTGCATGCTAGGAGGAAGGAACACATAGGCTGCCCATAGATGCCTCTGCCCACAGGCTCCCTGAAGTAAGTGCTTTAAATGCATCCTCAAAGGAACCCTTAAAGGAAATCTCTCCCCTGCCACGGTACATATGTGCACAGAACACACAGCTGTGCATTCTGGAGATGAGGAAGGCTTCAAGAAGTTTTGCATGGAGTGCCCACAAAGCTCCTGGCCATGAGACCTGAGAGAGGAAATCTGCGTGTGTGAGCAAAGTCTTTGCCAATTGGTTGCTGTGGGGAGTAGAAAATGCTTTCTGGCCCAGAGTAGAATCTTTCAGCCAGCTCAGGAAGGACTGGCCAAGGTTTTACAAGGGTGTTTGCATTCTTCAGACAGGCAAAGTAGTTGGCTCCGATGGGGCAAAGGCACTCCCTTCAGGGAGCTGTGTCTTTTACTCTTTGAGGTGGGCCTTTCTGTGTGCGGGTTGCCCCGAGTTTTTATCAGCTTAGGCAATTTTGTAAACACAAGCAAACCAACAGAAGAACAGTAACACCAAGGAAGCAGTTACCATGTAAAACACACACACATGCAGTCTCCACCTGCTTTGGGACCACGGTCCCTACAACGAATATCAGTACCTTCTTAAGAGGGCTCTTGCATTCAGACATATTTTTACCTTCAACTAATCACATTTTTAAAATTAATCCTCATCTAAGCCACTGACTCTCAGCCTGGGAAGCACCAGGGTTTTGCACTTGGATGTTTTGATTCAATGGCTCTGGGGCGGGTCTGGGGTTTCGGGGTCTTCACCCGTTCAGCATAGCTCCACCTTGCAGGCAGGACGGAGAAGCGCTGGCATCTGTACAGAAGCAGCCCAAGTGCCCCTGAGCTGCTCCAGGGATCATTCCTGCGACGCCGGGAGGAGAGACAGGACAAGGGCCGAGCTCTGAGTTTGAACTAGATCACAGTACGCTCTTGCTCTTAATATTGTATTTCAAGTGGATTTCTTGTGTAGTTTACTGTCACACTGTTCAGATACAGGAAATCCTGTTGACCGACTGATTTGTAGGGCAGGCCTCCAGAGCAGTCCGAGCGCTCCTGCAGTCCTGTGTGACCACCTGGCGGTCTCTGGGTTCCACAGATTCTACCAGCTTCCGGCTGTAATGTCCACAGAGAATCCCCTGGCAGGGGACACACATCTGAGGAAGCACATTGGCAGGTTTCGCTCACCCGTCAAATGAAGAAAAAACAAATATAAGCAATGTCTGGATGGATTTCACACTCCATCTGAGAGCTCCTAAGGGCCATTAATTATGCCTTTCAAGCTCCCATCATTATACTGTGCTTCCCATTTTCGTGTTTGTTTTAAGCTGAGGGAGTGGAGGTACACAGACAACTTGGTCAGAGTTACCTGGTCATGATTGGACCAGCCGGCTCACAGTTTCAGCCTACAGTGAGTCCACTTCCCTCACGCAGCACGGCTCTCTGTTGAAGCCTCAGGGGAACTGCTTTTGGACATAAGGGCCGAGAAAACCCAGGATGCCTTTAAATCTCAGGGCATTATTTCTGGCTTATTTGTAATATCCCAGGAGTCTGAATAAAACAAATGTATGAAGCTGTGTTGCATAATATAGTAGAACACCACGTTTTAAAAGCATATGTGTGTGATGTACAGAATCTATATTATCTAAAATATAATAAAGTATTTATAAGCTCTTTTTGTGGGATTAGTAACTAGATGGTAACATTTAACACATTATGTGGATTATATGCAAATCCTATACATTTGAGAAAAAATCAGTACACATTTCCTCTAAGACACCCTAAAACCTATCCACAGTACAGTTTGGACATTTTAACCTAGATAAGCAGCATTTAATTTCATTTAAAAGTATTATTTACTTATTTTGAAACATTGATGTAGTTCGAAATTCAAAAGGTGCCAATGATTGACAGCAGCAGCCATCTACCCACCCTTCTCCCAGCTGCCCGCTTCTCCTTCCTCCATTTGAACGGTGCTGCCAGTCTCTTGTATAGGGAACTTTCATTTATGCTCTATTTGAGTAGAATTTGGAGGAGGAGGTCTTATTGAAAGGAAACAAATGGTTTTGGGGAACATGGAGGAAGAAGGGACCTCATCTTTGAATATGAAGTTCAGCAATATTAATTGCTAAATTATTTTCCAATTCGATCTAGCAGTTGCTGCCCCAGCAGTGTGCCTTCGCAGTAAATGCTGAAGGACCATGTGCCCATTTAATTGGCTGCTAATGGAACATAATCTTTTTATACCTCTTACCCTCTTGCGTGCTTTCGCCTGTTTGTGCACCTCTGTGAAAGCCCAGAAAGAGGCAAGTTGGGCATTCTTACCTTTGATTTCCCTGCTCCCGTGACCAGCCTGTTACCTGTGCTGGCCTGACTGGGAGACTTTGGAGTTCCCTGCCCGTACCTTCCCCCATGCGCAGTTCCAGCTCTGCCTGGGAGCTCGGGGTCCCATTCGTGGGGCCGAGACGCTTGGAGCACCTTCTCCCAGATGTGGGGCAGGTGAAGGCTGAGGCACTTTTCTTGCTGTGTTAAGAGTTTCCTCCTACTTTCCCAGCAGGAAGGAGAGCCGGGCTGGGGTGAGAAAGTCGTGTTCTGGCTACAGTGGCCTGGCAGATCGGGCTTCCTTTTGCTATGTTGACCTTATAGGCTAATTCTATGATTTTTAGTTCTGGGAGAGTTTTGTCAGGTGGCAAATATTCTAGGTGACTGGGGAAGAGCATAGCAAGGAGAAACAGCATAAGGCTCTGTTTGGACCCATACAATCCTGACTTTTATTATCTATATCTTTTCAGTCTTTGACATCCTTATTTTCAAACACCCGGAAGAATGTGTGAAACAGGCTATACTGGACAGGTTGGAGCTAAGAAATCAGTTTCCTTAGCAACTGTAGCCATATGAAAGGCTGGCAAGTCTTCTTTGTCTCATTTTTCATTTCATTTTCTTCTGTTCCTGAAAAGAGGTCAGATGCTCTGTGTTAAGTTCATGCTGCAGTTTTTCTTGAGGAACCTTCTGTCTCAGAGCTGGGGAAGGCCGATCATGGTACAAGTCACTGACCGCCCTTGTTTATTTCAATAAGAAATGAGCACATATACCTGGTCACATTTTATAGTCGGTTTCTCAAAGAATCATAGAATATTCATTTTATCTGTGAAGAGTTCAGAAAGGAAAGTGTAAAAGCAAAGGACAGCATCAGCCACGCAGATAGTTACAGGTCATTGGTCTTTAGTGAGAGCTATTCTGATTTCAAAATTGTATCAGGATATTTTTTGGTAATGGCAAAAAGCACCCTGATTTTTAAAAATTCACATCAGTGCTCCACTAATATGATTCCTCTTCTACGATTATATGCAAGATCTAAAATTGAAGTGTATGGTTAATTTCAAGTTTCCAAATTCGATTCAACAATATTTATTGCATCTCTTGATTCACTAAGAGCTGCAGGGGGATAAATAAGCAGATGTGAGAAGATGGTCGGTGCCCTCAAGGAGTTTCAAATTTAGTAGCGGGAATAAGACAGATACAGCGTAATTACAACTACAAGGAAGAAAGTGATAGATGCTGCAACGCAGTGGTTATCGACCTGGACTGGATTATTGGAATCACCTGGGGGGCCGTAAAAACACCTGCGCTTCCTCCCCAGAGGTTCTGATTTAATGGGTCTAGGGTGCGGCCCAGGGGCGGGGATTTCCGAAGAGCTTTCCAGGTGATTCAAATGCACAACCAAAGTTAAGAACCCTGGTGAAGAGAGTCGTGGGGGGGGGGTGGGGGGGGGGAGAGTGTCCCAGAGGCACTTTGGATTCACTGGGATCAGGTTCATTGGCAGCATTTGAACACAGCCTTGCAAAGTGGGTGTGATTCCAGTAGGCAAAAGGACTTGGGGATGAAAGGGGGTGGCTGAGAGGGAGGAAAAGCCCGAGGAGGGCCCCAGAGGTGTGAAACCTCCCTGCGAGCTGGAGTATCGTGGGTCCCGGAGAAGGTAAAGCTGAGGTGGATCGGGAAACACTGCAGCTGGGTGAGGTGTGTGGGCCGTGGAGCCCAGGAGGAACCTGGTGCATGTCTGGTTTTTCTGGTTTTAGCCATGCCTCCAGATCTTTGGGGGCTAGAGTCTGCTTTGATCGGGAGGCCTCAAGCAGAAGACAAGGAAAAGAGGGTATGATGAGCGCAGAGGATGAAGCCACCATCTGACAAAACGGCCGTCTTACAGATTTAGGAGGAACCTTGGATAATTCAGTTTGTTTTCCAGTCGAGGAGGCCCCCTGGGAACTGACCGGTGGCGGCTCCATGACACGTCCGTGGGCTGGGCGACGCTGAGGTCAGTGGGGTGCCCAGGTGGGAATGTCCAGCAGGCAGTCTGCAAGCAGGTCTGAGGCTGAGGAGAGAGGTCAGGCGTAGAAAAACAATTCTGAGAATACTTTTCAGTGAGGCAATTAGGACTTGAGGGCGAGGGAGGAGTATGGGAAGGAAAAGGGGCAAAAAGAGGAGAATCTGAAGCCAACAGAAGAGGCATGGAATTAACACCAGAGAAACAGGAGGAACCAGAAGACTTCAGAGGTGCAAAAGCCAGGGCGCAGTGTCCCGGAGGAAAGGTCTACACACAAAATGCTGTGGGGAGGCTGCAGCATCGAGGCTGAGAGCAGCCCTGGGCGCGTGGCCTGTCTGTCACCGGCGCAGTGTCCGGGTGCTGGCTGAGCAGGGGCGGGTGCGCCGTGAGTCAATGGCCGCTGAGGCAGTTTCACGAGCTCTCCCATGAGCAGAGAGCTCTTCTCAGGTCCTGCGTCCATCATTTCGTATTGATCCAAGCACAAAATGGTTGCAGGGAAAGACGAATAGACTGATTTGCCGTCTGAGGGGGAAAAAAGCCTCCAACCGTAAAATTTCAAGTAAGACCAATGGAGAAAAAATGACATTCCCTCACCTGACCCTGAAAACATAAAATGAATAGTTAACAACAAGGCCATAATTAGTTCTCTTCCCACGGTTTATGTCTAAGCCATTTACAAATGAATGCCAGTGGATCGTGCGGTGGGAACATGTGCATAGATGACGCGTGTCGCATATGCTACATAGAACAGCAGAGGGGACAAGCGAGGTGTTGCGGATGGAGCCAAGGAAAAGCCCCCGAGTTTTCCCTTTAGGGTGGAGGCAGTAGGGTTCAAGCTGTCTCATGGCTCTGCTCAGCAGTGAGAGTACCCATAGCCCTCACGCCTCCCAGACACCCCCTCGGCTACCCAAAAAGAAGTTAATGAACAGGGACAGAAGCTCCCAATGAAAGGAGAAATACTTTCTTGATTATTCACGAACCTCCAGGTCCCTGAGCTATTCAGAATAACATGCTCTGTGGAATAGTGACTGAACACTTCCTGGCTTGCCCACCCGAGCACGCACAGCTGAGGTGCCAGGTCATCTGGGTACCACCTCCCACCCCAATGTAGGAATTACTTCACAGCCTCCCTGACAAGGGCTGCCTTGTCTGTATGTTTCTAGTGACAGAGCATTCATCACCTAGTAAAGTGGCCCATTCTGTTTTTAAGTGATTTTAGAACCTTTAGGAAGTTTTTCCAAACACTGAATTCTTCCTTTCTAATATCATCTGTCTTGCAGCTGGTCCTAGGTCTTATCTCTTTTAGATTCCATCATTCCCCTCAAGCTCTTTCTCTATTAACTATTGAATTTGTATTTGGATACTGGGGCCATCATTTTTATTTGCTTTATGAAGTGAAAAAAGAAACTAAAAAAAAATCATAGCTTCTGTACTGGAACTAAAATTCTCTAGTATGATGTCAGGTCCATTTGGAGTTCTCCATCCCTTTAAAAAGTCCTTGACATCAACACGAGATTGGCAACTTCATTCCCTCATTAAGCTTACCAGAGTCTAGGCCACTCTTAGTAGTTTTCCGGAGTCAAACGATCTGCTGGGTGTCTGACAAATATCTTTCTGGGCAGAGACTTCTGTTCCTGTGTGCAGGACTTTCTGAGTGGGCCAGTCTATAGTGTGGGGCATCTCTCTCAGTGGTGAGCTTGGAGGATGTTTGAGCTATCAGCAAATTTAACAGTTATCACTTACAGAGTTCCTTTTGCACCTAAATCTCAGAATTTTATTTTAATCATCATCTTAGAGAAAGGACATGCTATTTTTTAAGATTGCAAAGCCCTGCTGTAGCCACAAGTCAGTGTTTGCTAGGTTGTGCTGAGTTGGCTCGAATGGAATCTACTTCACTAGGTGTGTCTTTTCCCCCTGAACTTAGGTTTTCCTGTGGGGTACTGGTCAGGTCCCTCTCCATAAACAAGAGAGATAAGTTTTACAACTGTGAAGTGTATTTTGATTCTGTAGCACTGCTTGGCAAGGCGAGGGCAAGATTTTCTTAAATGTTATGTGCTAACTTTTTTTTTGAAATTGATAATACAAAGAGAAGAGAGAGGCGAATCACCAGACAAACTGGATCGGGAATCTGGGTCAGCATGTTCTGTAGGGCAGCAGAAATTCCTACCACTCAATACTTCAAATATTCAAAATGTTTCCCTTTTTTTATCTGGGTTCTTCAGAGTCTTCAGGATACCTGGACAACTGTTTGCAGCCAAAGCTTTTCTTCAGGGAATTGAGACTGGGCTTTTTGTGTCTACAACCACCAAGAGATGTGCAGGTAAGTTGCAAATGATTTTTCTCCATAGTTTTTCAGGGTAGCTTTCCTAATTCCTCTTATATCGATTTTAAGTAGTGTGACTTGAGATGACACCAGATTTGAATTAGACACTGCTCTCTCCATTTCAGCACATGCCCCTGTCTTATCCAGGTTGGTTACTTTTGCTTTGACAGGCAGTTCGCGCTGGTGTCTCTTGGCCGGTGTGGGTTCATGAGTTGCACTCGGGTTCCTGGGTACTGGTTGCATTTGTTAAGTCCCTCTCTGTCCATTCTTTGAAGCCAGGCTGTCCATCTGCTTGACGACTGTTCCTCTTGGCCTGTTTAGTAGGCATTTATGCACATCAACAGTAGAACTTTCACGTACAAATAAAATCTGACGTGTTTTTCAAGTGTTGGATTGGCATTTAGTGAATACTTCAGCATCTCCTCTGAAAATTAGAGGGCTATTAACTTCCCTGGAAGGCTCAATGCTTGGAAGCAAAGCCACTGGTAAAGCCCCTCTCCCGGACCCCTAACCCTTCTGCTGACGTACAATCTCTCCTACCACTTTAGTGAAAGGACAATTCAGTAGATCTAGTAATAGTCTAGATGCCAGGGTATTTGGATGGGGTAAGAGAAAGGAAAGGGCACAATAAGAGTGAAGGTTTTGTTTAAAGAGAAGATGTGTGGAATTTATAATGGTGGGAGAGAGAGGACAGGTAGGCTTGGAAAGCAATCTGTGGTTTTTAGATAAACTCAAACATTCTCTCTCTCTCTTTCTCTTTGTCACATTTTGTGGGGCAGACTCCTTGCCTGTAGTGGGGTGTGACGTGCTAGAATCCAGTTGTTCTTGAAGCTTCATTTGTCGATTTAGATGGGTTTTGGGGAGAGCCAACGGCCATTTTTCCCAGTCTGTGGACAATGTCGTTATTTCTGCAAAGTGTTTTCCTATTCACCCAGAGGTAGACTCTCTCTGCGATCTCCCGGAGTGTCCACTGCCTCATTTTGCCTCAGATGTTCTTCCTCATCACTCTTCCAGCCCTCAATGAGTGGCGGGCTCCCTGAGGGTAGGGCTGCTCTTGCATCATTTGTCTCCCCTGCCTTTGGTGCAGACGACATTCTCCAAATGCCGGGGATGACTGGGAAAGACTGGGATGGAAGGCTGAGAGACAAAGCAGGCAGCCTTGAAAGCCACCTACATTTTCAAGAGCTGGAGGTCCCCCTGAGGGGCCACTGGGAAGGAACTGGCCCTGTGTCACGGCGTGGGAAGCTGACTTTTTGGGGGAAGGGATGGCTGGGAAGCCCTGCCAGGGCTTTTGTAAGCAATGTCTCCTTAGAATCCTCAGAGCTCTTGGCCACAGTTGGCTCTGAGGAAGGGGGTGACTCTGCCCAGTCATTAGCAAACATTTAACCTCAGAGTGCTGAGGGGAGGGAGGAGAGGGTGCGTGTACAGGACGAGGCCAGCCAGCGCACCAGGAAGGGTCAGGATTCTGAGTAGCATCTGGCATGTCTGAGGACCCTGACACCCTTCTCTAGGTAGTCTCCAGATGTACTGGGTCACACTGACTGTCCTTCTTTGTTTATTTTTTTAATATAATTTATTTGGTATCATCTATAATTACATGTGCAATAGTATGGTTATTAAACTACCCCCTTCATCAGGCACCCCCCACCAACCCCATTACAGTCACTGTCCATCAGCGTAGTGAGATGCTATAGAATCACTACTTGTCTTCTCTGAGTTGTACAGCCATCCCCATACCCCCTACATTATGTCTGCTAATTGTAATGCCCCCTTTTCCCTCTTATCCCTCCCTTCCCACCCATCCTCCCCAGTCCCTTTCCCTTTGGTAACTGTTAGTCCGTTCTTGGGTTCTGTGAGTCTGCTGCCATTTTGTTCCTTCAGTTTTTTTCTTTGTTCTTATGCTCCACATATGAGTGAAATCATTTGATACTTGTCTTTTTCGGCATGGCTTATTTCACTGAGCATAATACCCTCTAGCTCCACCCATGTTGTTGCAAATGGTAGGATTTGTTTTCTTCTTATGGCTGAATAATATTCCATTGTGTATATGTACCACATCTTCTTTATCCATTCATCTACTGATGGACACTTAGGTTGCTTCCATTTCTTGGCTATTGTAAATAGTGCTGCGATAAACATAGGGGTGCATATGTCTTTTTCAAACTGAGCTGCTGCATTCTTAGGGTAAATTCCTAGGAGTGGAATTCCTGGGTCAAATGGTATTTCTATTTTGAGTTTTTTGAGGAACCTCCATACTGCTTTCCACAATGGTTGAACTAATTTGCAGTCCCACCAGCAGTGTAGGAGGGTTCCCTTTTCTCCACATCCTCGCCAACATTTGTTGTTGTTTGTGTTTTGGATGTTGGCCATCCTCACTGGTGTGAGGTGATATCTCATTGTGGTTTTAATCTGCATTTCTCTGATGATTAGCGATGTGGAGCATCTTTTCATGTGCCTGTTGGCCATCTGAATTTCTTCTTTGGAGAAGTGTCTATTCATGTCCTCTGCCCATTTCTTAATTGGATTATTTGCTTTCTGTTTGTTAAGGTGCATGAGTTCTTTATATATTTTGGATGTCAACCCTTTATCAGATACGTTTTTTATGAATATATTCTCCCATACTGTAGGATGTCTTTTTGTTCTACTGATGGTGTCCTTTGCTGTACAGAAGCTTTTCATCTTGATATAGTCCCACCTGTTCATTTTTGCTTTTGTTTCCCTTGCCCGGGGAGATATGTTCATGAAGAAGTTGCTCATGTTTATGTCCAAGAGATTTTTGCCTATTTTTTTTCTAAGAGTTTTATGGTTTCATGACTTACATTCAGGTCTTTGATCCACCTTGAGTTTACCTTTGTGTATGGGGCTAGACAGTAGTCCAGTTTCATTCTCTTACATGTAGCTGTCCAGTTTTTCCAACACCACCTGCTGAAGAGGCTGTCATCTCCCCATTGTATATCCAAGGCTCCTTTATGAAATATTAATTGACTGTATATGTTTGGGTTAATGGCTCCTTTATCATTAATTGACTGTATATGTTTGGGTTAATGTTTGGATTTTCTATTCTGTTCCACTGGTCTGTGGGTCTGTTTTTGTGCCAATACCAAATTGTTTTGATTACTGTGGCTTTGTAGTAGAGCTTGAAGTCAGGGAGTATAATTCCCCCTGTTTTATTCCTCCTTCTCAGGATTGCTTTGGCTATTCGGGGTCTTTTGTGGTTCCATATGAATTTTAGAATTATTTGTTCCAGTTCATTGAAGAAAGCTGTTGGTAGTTTGATAGGGATTGCATTGAATCTGTAGATTGCTTTAGGTAGTATAGCCATTTTGACAATATTTATTCTTCCTAGCCAAGAGCATGGGATGCATTTCCATTTGTTAGTGTCCTCTTTAATTTCTCTTAGGAGTGTCTTGTAGTTTTCAGAGTACAGGTCTTTCACTTCCTTCGTTAGGTTTATTCCTAGGTATTTTATTCTTTTTGATGCAATTGTGAATGGAATTGTTTTTCTGATTTCTCTTTCTGTTAGTTCATCATTAGCATATAGGAAAGCAACAGATTTCTGTGTGTTAATTTTGTATCCTGCAACTTTGCTGAATTCAGATATTAGTTCTAGTAGTTTTGGAGTGGAGTCCTTAGGGTTTTTTATGTACAGTATCATGTTGTCTGTAAATAGTGACAATTTGACTTCTTCTTTACCAATCTGGATGCCTTGTATGTCTTTGTTTTGTCTGATTGCTGTGGCTAGGGCCTCCAGTACTATGTTGAATAACAGTGGAGAGAGTGGGCATCCCTGTCTTGTTCCCGATCTTAGATGAAAAGCTTTCAGCGTCTCGCCGTTAAGTATGATGTTAGCTGTGGGTTTGTCATATATAGCCTTTATGATGTTGAGGTACTTGCCCTCTATACCCATTTTGTTGAGAGTTTTAATCATGAATGGATGCTGAATTTTGTCAAATGCCTTTTCAGCATCTACGGAGATGATTGTGTGGGTTTTGTTCTTCTTTTTGTTGATGTGGTGGATGATGTTGATGGATTTTCGAATGTTGTACCATCCTTGCATCCCTGGGATGAATCCGACTTGATCATGGTGTATTATCCTCTTGATGTATTTTTGAATTCGGTTTGCTGATATTCTGTTGAGTATTTTTGCATCTATGTTCATCAGGGATATTGGTCTGTAATTTTCTTTTTTGGTGAGGTCTTTGCCAGGTTTTGGTATTAGAGTGATGCTGGCTTCATAGAATGAGTTTGGAAGTATTCTCTCCTCTTCTATTTTTTGAAAAACTTTAAGGAGAATGGGTGTTATTTCTTCTCTATATGTCTGGTAGAATTCAGAGGTGAATCCATCAGGTCTGGGGATTTTGTTCTTGGGTAGTTTTTTGATTACCGATTCAATTTCGTTGCTGGTGATTGGTCCGTTTAGTTTTTCTGCTTCTTGCTTGGTCAGTCTTGGAAGGTTGTATTTTTCTAAGAAGTTGTCCACTTCTTCTATGTTTTCCAGCTTCTTAGCATATAGATTCTCATAATATTCTCTTATGATTCTTTGTATTTCTGTGGGGTCCGTTGTGATTTTTCCTTTCTCATTTCTGATTGTGTTTATGTGTGTAGATTCTCTTTTTCTCTTAATGAGTCTGGCTAGGGGTTTATCTATTTTGTTTATTTTTTCAAAGAAGCAGCTCTTGGTTTCATTGATTTTTTTCTATTGTTTTATTCTTCTCAGTTTTATTTATTTCTTCTCTGATCTTTATTATGTCCCTCCTTCTGGTGACTTTTGGCCTCATTTGTTCTTCTTTTTCCAATTTCACTAATTGTGTCTTTAGACTATTCATTTGGGAATGTTTTTCCTTCTGTAAATAGGCCTAGATTGCAATATACTTTCCTCTTAGTACTGCCTTTGCTGCATCCCACAGAAGTTGTGGCTTTGTGTTGTTCTTGTCATTAGTCTCCATATATTCTTTGATTTCTGTTTTGGTTTGGTCATTAACCCATTTATTAATTAGGAGAATGTTGTTAAGTCTCCATGTATTTGTGAGCCTTTTTGATTCCTTTCTAAAATTTATTTCTAGTTTTATACCTTTTTTTGATCTGATAAGTTGGTTGGTAGAATTTCAATATTTTTGACTTTACTGAGGTTCTTTTTGTGGCCTAGTATGTGGTCTATTCTGGAAAATGTTCCATGTGCACTTGAGAAGAATGTGTATCCTGTTGTTTTTGGGTGTAGAGTTCTGTAGATGTCTGTTAGGTCCATCTGTTCTAGTGTATTGTTCAGTGCCTCTGTCTTTACTTATTTTCTGTCTGGTTGATCTGGCCTTTGGAGTGAGTGGTGTGTTGAAGTCTCCTAAAATGAATGCATTGCTTTCTATTTCCTTCTTTTATTCTGTTAGTATTTGTTTCACATATGCTGGCACTCCTGTGTTGGGTGCATATATATTTATAATGATTATATATATTCGTGTTGGACTGCTCCCTTTATCATTATGTAATGTCGTTCTTTATGTCTTGTTACTTTCTTCCTTTTGAAGTCTATTTTGTCGGATACAAGTAGTGCAACACCTGCTTTTTTCTCCCTGTTGTTTGCATGAAATATCTTTTTCCATCCCTTCACTTTTAGTCTGTGTATATCTTTGGGTTTGAGGTGAGTCTCTTGCAAGCAGCATATAGATGGGGCTTGCTTTTTTCTCCATTCTGTTACTCTGTGTCTTTTCATTGGTGCATTCAGTCCATTTACATTTAGGGTGATTATTGATAGATATGTACTTATTGCCATTGCTGGCTTTAGATTCGTGGTTACCAAAGGTTCAAGGGTTGCTTCTTTACTATCTGACAATCTAACTTAACTTTCTTTTTAAGTTATTGTAAACACCGTCTGATGTTTCTTTATTTCTCTCCCTTCTTATTCTTCCTCCTCCATTCTTTTTATACTAGGTGCTTTATTCTTTGCCTTTAGTTAGTATTTGTATGGTCTGCTTTCTTTGCTATGATTTTATTTTCTCTGGTGACATCTTTTTAGCCTTAGGAATGCTTCCCTCTAGAGCAGTCCATTTACGATATCTTGTAGTAGTGGTTTTTGAGAGGCAGACTCTCTCAACTTTTGCTTGTCTGGAAATTGTTTAATCCCTCCATCATATTTAAATGATAATCATGCTGGATACAATATTCTTGGTTCGAGGTGCTTCTGTTTCATTGCGTTAAATATATCATGCCATTCTCTTCTGGCCTGTAAGGTTTCTGTTGAGAAGTCTGATGATAGTCTGATGGGTTTTCTTTTGTAGGTGATCTTTTTTCTCTCTCTAGCTGCCTTTAATACTCTGTCTTTATCTTTGATCTTTGCCATTTTAATTATTATGTGTCTTGGTGTTGTCTTCCTTGGGTCCCTTGTGTTGGGAGATCTGTGGGCTTCCGTGGACTGCGAGACTATTTCCTTCCCCAACATGGGGAAGTTTTCAGCCATTATTTCTTCAAAGACCCTTTCTATCCCCTTTTCTCTCTCTTCTTCCTCTGGTACTCCTATAATGCAAATATTGTTCCGTTTGGATTGGTCACACAGTTCTCTTAATATTCTTTCATTCCTAGAGATCCTTTTATCTCTCTCTGCCTCAGCTTCTCTGTATTCGTGTTCTCTGATTTCTATTCCATTAACAGTCTCTTGCATCTCATCCAGTCTGCTCCTAAGCCCTTCGATCACTTGTCTCAAATCTGCATTGTCTTTCGTCACTTCCCTCACTTCCTCCCTCAGCTCTTGCACATTTCTCTGTAGATCCATCAGTATGGTTATGACTTTTGTTCTGAATTCTTTTTCAGGAAGGTTGTGCATTTCCATCTCTTCAGGTTCCCTCTCTGGTGTTGTCTAGGTCTGGGTGAGTTTTGTTTGTACCATATTCCTCTGTCTTTTCATGGCAATAGAAGTGGTCGCTGGTAGGTGCCACATATGTCAGCTGGCCTTTTTAAGACTTTTTGAAAAAAAGAAAGAAAGAAAAGAAAAAAAGAGAAAAGAAGGAAAAGAAAAGAAAAGAAAACAGAAAGGAAAAAAATGCCCACCAGGGGTAGATTCTGTGAGCATGCTGTAGGTGGCACTCTTGGTCCACTATTCCGCAGCCGGGGCCATGCTGCTCCGCTGGGCCCTTTGTAGCTCTGGCTGGGGCGGGAATGAATGGGAGGCTGCTGATCTCTGTGGCAAGTCTGAGTGCGGCTACTCTTTCCCAGTTGTCAGCCAAGGGGTCCGAAATTCCCAGGACACCCAGCTTTCTCGGTTGAGTGTGCTGGGATGATCCTGGGCCCTTGTCCCTTTAAGCCCGCTAAAAAAATGTGTGTGCTTTTCTTTTGTCCCGGGAGCCGGCTGCAAGGACCCGGGTGCTTTCCCCAGCTCAGATCCTGCACTCTCTGTCTCTCCAATCTCCGATGCACCGTGCGATGTGTGTCAGCGCTCCCGGCACAGATCCCCGGGGCTGGTTATTTCGCGGGGTGTACTTCCACTCCCTCCCGGCTCTGAATCCTCTCCTCCCACCAGTGCGGTGGGGTGGGGAAGTGCTCGGGTCCCTCCAGGACGCAGCTCTGTATCTTACCCACCTCGCGGGGTGCCAAGTCCTCTCAGGTGTAGCTGCAGGCAGTGTGCTGTCCTGTGTCTTCTGGTCTCTTTTTTAGGAATAGTTGTATTTGTTGTATTTTCATAAATACATAAGGTTTTGGAAGGAGATTTCCCCCACCCTGCTCACGCCACCATCTTCCCGGAAGTCCCCTCCTTCTTTGTTTCTTAAACCCTTTCAACTGCACTGATCTGGGGATCCCTCCAATGCAGGGGTTTCATCTCATTCATCTCTGGGCTTAGCTCCGTGTCTGCCAATGATAGAGCTGAGTGAATGAATCCATCCAACCCTCTTAGGATGCTTACTTCTGCGGGCAGTCTTCTGGATAGATGTTCCCATCCTGCCATTAGGTGGTTGACCCATCAGAGACAACCCTTAGTTTTGAATTTCAATGGTGGCTAGCAAAATGCCTTAGACTGGTCAGGTTTTTTTAAGAAAAATGATAATGCATTTAAATAAAGGTATTGTTACATAAATGCTTTAGTTTTTTTATATGTCAATGAGAAATTTTAATTTTTAATGTTCTATTTTTATTTTATTCTACTTGATACTTATAAAATGCTATTATATAAGCATGATAGTTTAAAAGTAAATGGAATTCCTATGAAGCATCACCTAATCCAAGAGCTAGGATGTTAGTAGAATACATTCATACATACATGCATGTACACACCTAACTGTGTATATATGTGTCTGTTCACACACATACATACACACACACGTGTGTATGCTTGTGTGCCTTATGGAGAATGACAGTGCTGCATGTTCATATCCTCTCAGCATGCCCAGGAGAGGCGAGCACCAGGAAAGGGGAGGGAAGGGTGGAAGCGGTGCAGGCTGGCAGATTTGTTCTCCTGGGAGGAGCAGTGGCAGTAACTGCCCTGCTCTAGGGACTGTGGGCTGTGGGGACTGTCGCCAGTTGGAGGGCATCATGCAAGAGGACCTGTGTGTAACTGCATATGTGCATATGTGCACATGTGTGTGTGCATGAAGAAAAGGTATCTTTCAAGGAAGAGCATAGATAAGAGAATTTTCTGGAGTGAACAAGAGAGAAGGTTCTTCTACTATTGTCATGACCTATGCATTCCTTTAAGACTTACTAAGAAATACAAGAATTTGAGTCATCGTTAAAGTCCTGTTGAAAACTAGGCATATTTTCTTTAACTTGACAAAATTTTGTGATGGACCCAAATGGAGCTCTTCAAATGTTAGTAAGTATAGTCACATATACTCTAAAAAGTCTAAGCATAGGAGTTTGACATCAAAATCAACTGTTCCTCAGATGATCCTTATCGGTTATTTCACTTACATTTAAAGGGTAAGATATAAAAGCTGTCTGCACAAAGTGTGATAGAGATTTGCCTTTTTGAGAACAAATATCTCAAGTCCAATGGCTCTCCTTCAAAACATTTTATGAAATATAAAAATTTAATATCCACTAAACACTTGATGTTTGAAAACTAATAAAAGACAAGTAACTATAAATATTCTCCTTCTACTGAACTTCAAGGTTAGCTTTTTGCTTCAGGCACTATATGCTCATTCTGATGGGCAAAATCATTCCAACCTATTTGACCCTCTGTCCAATTTTGGATTTCTGGTATACCATGTGAACAGGAACCCAGTTGTATTTAGCTGGGTTGACAATTCCATTGTCAAATTCCCTAATCGAAGCCAAGTTGTAACCACATTTCTTGATACTCCTCTTAGGACTGTATCTAATTGTTTACTTATTTAATGTGATGTTTCTTTCACAGGCTATTCTTTCCATTTCTGGTGATAATATGAAATCCTTTTGCATACTGAGTAATAACTAAGGAATTAAAACACCCAGATCTATTCTTTAGATATTTTAATCACTGCATCCTACTTTGAATGTGTCTCTTTTAACCTCTAGTGGATGTATAAAAAGTGGCTCCATCCAGATCATGGCGCTCCCACTTGGAATCCCTCGAGAAGCACAGGCTTAGGTGATGTTGGATGTGCTCTCAGGGTGGCCTCTCCTGTTCTGAGACCTTCCTTTAAAAAAATTTTTTTATTAAGGTATTATTGATATACACTCTTATGAAGTTTTCACATGAAAAAACAATGTGGTTACTACATTTACCCATATTATCAAGTCCCCACCCATACCCCAATGCTGTCACTGTCCATCAGTGTAGCAAGATGCCACAGATTCACTGTTTGCCTTCTCTGTGCTACACTGTTTTCCCCGTGATCCCCCACACCATGTGTACTAAACATAATACCCCTCAATCCCCTTCTCCCACCATCCCACACCCCTCCCTTTGGTAACCACTAGTCCCTTCTTGGAGTCTGTGAGTCTACTGCTATTTTGTTCCTTCAATTTTGCTGTGTTGTTATGCTCCACAAATGAGGGAAATCATTTGGCACTTGTCTTTCTCCGCCTGGCTTATTTCACTGAGCATAATATCCTCCAGCTCCATCCATGTTGTTGCAAATGGTAGGATTTGTTTCCTTCTTATGGCTGAATAGTTTTCCATTGTGTATATGTACCACCTCTTCTTTATCCATTCATCTACTGATGGACACTTAGGTTGCTTCCATATCTTGGCTATTGCAAATAGTGCTGCGATAAACACAGGGGTGCATATGTCTTCTTGAATCTGAGAAGTTGTATTCTTTGAGGTAAATTCCGAGGAGTGGGATTACCGGGTCAAATGGTATTTCTATTTTGAGTTTTTTGAGGAACCTCCATACTGCTTTCCACAATGGTTGAACTAGCTTACATTGCCACCAGCAGTGTAGGAGGGTTCTCCTTTTTCCGCATGCTTGCCAGCATTTGTTGTTCTTAGTCTTTTGGATGGTGGCCATCTTTACTGGTGTGAGGTGATATCTCATTGTGGTTTTAATTTGCATTGGACCTTCCTTTTTATTTATAAAATGCCAGGTGCTCTAACACAGATACTCCTACACCCAGCTGCGTTTCTGACCCCTGCACATCCTAGAGGACCCCTGCTTCAGAAACTGCATTTTGGCAGTGGCAATCCCCATTTCTCTCCACACGCAACCTCTCTCCTGCCTCTCCTTTTGACAATCTGTCAGAGAGTCACCGATTTTTCTTTGCTAGCAGTGCACTGTTACCAGTAAGTGCAGAAAACATTAATAAAATGGGTGGGAGGGGGTGAGGGGGGAGGAAAGTAAAATACAAAGGGAGTGAGTATTGTACATAGCCCACAGCTTTTCCCTCCCACACATATGACTCAGTGTTGCTCCCCACCTCATGTGGGAAAATGTCCTGCTGAAAATACAGCTTAAAGGCAGCTCTGCCTCAAAGTCATCACATACACATATTAATAACACACACTTTGCAGTGCCTAGAGTTGTTTTTAATGAAGCCAGCTGAAATGCCCCACAACTTTCTCCTCTCCTTCATGCTGCAGAGGGGCCCCTAAGTGTAGGCTCGGGTGGCTCCTGTCCCCCAAAAGAGAGATAAAAGAGGCACAGTGAATAATTCTTTATGACACAAACAAAGAGGAGAAGAAGCTTGGCTGGATGAAATTAGTCCACCTTTGAGGAAGACCAAAACTGCAGGAAGAGTTTCAGTACGGAAAATGGCCATAAATGCTGGTCAAAGAGTGGGCAAAGGCACCAGGGGACAGAGGAGCCGGCAGGGAAAGCCCGGGCAGACGCGAGAGTATCTAGGGGATGGTCTTGGTTCGAAGGTGAACCCTGAGAGGACTTTTTCTCCGTCTTCCCGATTTCCTACAGGATGTAACAGTTTGCTTATCTGAGGAGAACACATCGCCTCAGTCAGCTGGGCCAAATGCAAGCTTGAATTTCTCAGAATGATATGGTATATGGCACCCATCAAGTCCCCACTCTCCGGGGCCCATTGCTGTGCTTCTGAAGACCAGCTGATGCTCTGGGGCTTGGCAATGCACAGCATGGCTCATCAATATTTGGCTTCCCTTGTCTTTGACCAGCCCAAGATGCAGACGTGGTCTTTCTCAGAGACTAGCTGGCCCAGCTGATTAGAACATGATGCTAATGAGACCAAAGCAAATGCTTCTGAGAGCTCATGGTTTAGTTTAAGGTCGAAGAAGTCTCTGTCATGCTTACCGAATGTACCCACAGAGAGCAACAGCATGGGCTATTCCGTGGGATGGCCCGAGACACACGCATTCGTCCTTTCCATTCTGGGAGGAGAAGCCCTTGTGCTTTGCCACAGTCACATCACTAGCCTTCTAGTATTCTCAGTGTTTTTAGCCTCGTTTCATCCCAGGAATCTTCTACATGAAGACCGGTTGCAGCTTTACTCACTTGACTTTTTGCAGTGGCCCTGAAATTTTGTATTGAAAGCCTTCTGCATCGGATCACAGGTTTTCCTTCTGGTTTTGACTCTTAACTCTCTCTTAGCTATCACTCAACATTTCAACCAAATCAGAGACTCCAGTAGTCCTCAAACTGTTAATGCTTTTTCTTACCTTGTTTTTCTTCTGATACCACTCCTGGTTGAACACCTTTCTCCAGTTCTGTCTCTTAAAATTCTTTCATTTCAAGGCACTGTTCCAATGTCACTGGTTCATGAAAAATTTCTGTTCCCACAAAGACAAACTCCCCATCCTCTTGCACTTGGCTTGTTCCTCTCTTAGGGCGCATGTGTTTTTTTTCATGTAATCATTTATTCCTTCAACAAATATGCGTGGAGTACCTACAAGTGCTAAACACTGTGGCACATGAGATATTGAATATGAACATATGTGATCTCCTGGCATTGATTGGGGTCATGCTAGATGCTCTAGGCAGCAACCCCTTAACCTACCGTGATTTGACATGACCATCCCGTGCAGTGTTACTGGTCGGGTGGAGACTATTCTCTGCATTCAAGGACTTTATCAGTTTTATCTACCTATTTTATCTATTAGTTATATATTGTATAGAGTCAGCCCAAAACTTACTTGCTTAAACAAACCCTTATTATGTTATGACTTCTGTAGGTCAGGGGTTTGAAAGAGGTTTATCTGAGTGGTTTGACTTTCTGTAGGTCAGGGGTTTCTCCTGAGGTTGCAGTCAAGCTTGGAAAGCTGTATAGTCAGCTGAAGGCTTGACCGGGGCTGGCAGACCCACTTCCCAGGTGGTTCACACAGAGTGGCTCGCCACTCATCCACTGAGTGTCCTCAAGCCTGTCTTTTATGACCTCCCCTCGGAAGTCACACTCAGTCATTATTGCTCCATTCATTGGGTGGAAGTGAGTCACTAAGTCCAGCTCATGGTCAAGAGAGTGGAAACGAAGTGCCAGCCTTCAAGGGAAGAGCATCACAGAATTCGCACACCTGTTTAAGGACAGCCGCAGCATGGACCCATGCTCCTTCCATTTCGTGAGGCTCGGCCATCATCCGGGGCCTCGGGTCTTCAGCTTCCAGCAGGTGCAAGGGGAAGGCAGGAAGGCACACCAGCTTCTTGGAAACACTGGTCTGAAAGTGACACATATCACAGGCATTCTCATTGCAGAGATGAGCATTACATGGCCACCTTTGGATTTGAAGGGTGGCTGGGAAATGGAGTGTCGCTGGGCAGCCGTTCCCACTGACAATACGCCGCACCCTACCCTGCCCCCCAATGCTAGCTTCTTCAGGGCGGGGACTACTGTCCTTTGTATTCCCATTAAACAAATAGCACCAGCCTGTGCAGAAGAGGTGCTCTTTAAATATTTCATGAACAAATGAATACATAAATGATGGCACCATTATTTTTCTGTCTTATTTCAACAGATAAACCTGGGCTTGCTTCTTAACCAGAATACACAACAACTAGGCTACTCAAATCCTATTTGCAACTCAGCTGTGGCATATGGGTCTATGCTCAGAACTACATAGGCACGATGGTTCTTTTGTTATTTCTTGTGAATTATTTATCTACTCCCCTCTGAACTTTTTTTCAAATGGCACATAGCAAAGGACTAGTTCTTTACTAAAGAATATTATATAAAGGCAAGCAAGTTCAAAGCTTCTCTGTATCACCCCACAAATAATTCAAGCAAGATGCTGCCAAATGCCAAACTGATGGGATCCTGAGGTAGAGATAAGAAATAAATGGTCACAGCAACCAGAAGACCTCCATTGGAATGCCGTACTTCAACTTAAAAGATAGTTCTAAGAGCTTAAACACACACAAATGGCTAATTTTATAAATATGTCATTGAAATACAAGAGAATCTCTTTAAACTTTTCTGAGTGAATGTAATTTAGAAACACTATAATATGGGAAAATGCCAAATGAGAGCATTAGTGAGGCTTCACCATAATGTTTAATAGGAACAATAATTTGCATTCATTGTTGAACACTTATTTTTTTTTATTTTAGAAAAAATAAGCTGTTGTTCATTTAGGGATTATAATGGTAATGCACATATATATGATGCATAATATATATGAGATACATAATATGATACACAAATAATATAATAATATACATGATATACAATAGTATAGGAGCAATTTATATGATATATTATATGTCATATGTGATATGTAAAATATATAACTTTTACCAATCCTATTGAGATTACTTATGTATTTTCATTTAGTATGTTGACTTTTTACATCTACTCATAAACATTTCCCCATGTCTTTAATATTCTTCAAAACATGTTTATCTAGTTACTCTATAATATTTTATAACTGAAATGCAATTCTATAATTGAATATAATATTCTGTAAGTGAAATAAAAATAAAATTTATCTAATTATCCCTATAATGTTTGACATCTTTTCCATATATTTCCATATTTTTGGTATCATAAATAATTTTGTAACCAGTGCTGTGGTATAAACAATACCTGTAACATAGTAGGTGCCCAATAAGTATTGATGAATAAACTAAAAGATACAAGCATTTCTGCACATCTCTCATTAGTGACATTATTCCTAAGAAATGAATTATTATGAATTATCTGGAAGATTTATTCTACTTCATTTTGAGTATTTGGACTAAACTTGCCCTCTGATACCTGCCTTATAGACTATGCTATGTGATGTAAGAGGAATATGTTTGCAAAACATAGATGAGAGAGCTGTGCAGCCTTTGACTGGTCAGTGGTCCCTGCTGGTGTCTGACTTGTCTTTTCCCACGGCCCCCACGAAAGCATGTCTCATGTAAGGAGCTTTATATCTGCTGATGCTCTGTTACACTGTCAGCTCAGTCTGGTCCCCACAGCCGCCCTGTGAAGGCAGTAGGCCAGTTTTTTTTAATTAATTAATTTTTTGTTTTGATATTATTAATATACAATTACATGAGCAACATTATGGTTACTAGACTCCCCCTGTTATCAAGTCTCCACCACCTACCCCATTGCAGTCACTGTCCATCAGTGTAGTAGAATGTTATAGAATCACTACTTGTCTTCTCTGTGTGATACTAGTAGGCCAATTTTTATTTCCCTCATTTTACAGCACAGGGAAGGAGACTTAGTTTGTGACATTAAAGGTCAATCCGAGGATCTGAAGCTATTTGTTTACACACAAAAGGCCTGAGAGCCTCTTGCATTGAGTCCTACTTCTCAAGACATTCCTTCAAAAATACATCTGAGCAGCATGGAAGGCTGATCTTTTTAGTCACGTGGCCAATTTCCTACTATTAGGAATCTCAAGGGACTCAGCTTATTATTAATACAGTGAGGTTTTTGTGACAGTAGAAGCTGTAGCTTTCATCCTAAAAACCCTTTATGAAATGACTGAGACACCTGCTAGCTTTTCCTTGGCTTTCAGAACTGAGTGAGAGGCACAGGGATGGAGTAAACCATTCAAAAAATCCTTTGTCTTAATAGAAAATAGGATAACATTTTACAAAACCGTGATGGAGGCAGGTTAGCATAATGAGGTCTCGAATGTTTTAAGAAACGTACTTTGCAGCCACGTGTGAACCTCGGGGAAGGCCTGGGACCACGCAGAGGTGCTCCTGAGGGAGTCACAGGCTCCTCCTGGCTCACCATTAGCAACACCTGCCTGGACCCTCAGGTTAGGCTTGAATAATGGCAAATGAGAAGTATGTGAATTAGACCCAATCATTTAAAATTAGGTGACTGCACCCTGGCTACCCAGTAGATATCCCTGGGGAGGTGAAAAGAAGTACTGATGTCTGGGCCCCACCTTTGACAGTTAAAAACTGAATTTCCTGGGGTAGGAGCTAGCATCCACAGCTCGTAAAAACTCCCAGGTGACTTTAATGCACAGCTAGGGTTGAGGGCCACTTCTTTAAACTTTGTGAGCATCTCAGGGGAGAAGACAAGAGGTGAACAGACAAATGAATGAGAGCGGGTCCCCAAAGGCTTTCCTGTGTCCAGGTGGCTATAGTTTCCTGTGCAGAAGATCTCAGAGTGGACTGCTAAATCTTCTGACAGACCCACGCCAATTTCCACACCCTTTCCTAAAAGCACAGTGTTCCACAGATTTAATCTATGAAGCTTCCTGCTAGTCTCCTCCCCAGGAGCAATGAATTTGGGCCTTTGTAACCTTCTCTAGGTCTTCCTTCAACAAAATCACATGGCAAGCGGCATCTTGGGCACAGTGCTTCCGAAGGGAAGGGAACCTTGCCACACCTGTGAGATGCCCGAAGAGCAGGGAATCTGGGGTGAGCAGTCTCTCCCTTCGTGAGACTCTGGCTGGGAACTTCTCATCTGAACCAATATTAGCAAACTTGCCTGGAATTAATTACCCACACAAAGTTTTTTACTGACTGTTCTTCAAGGATCTAATTAGGCTTTAAGAACACCAGTGATGGAGGCAGAGGTGCTGTCAGGCGGCAGTGTCTATTAGAAAAATGGAACAATTAGGAGAAATTGTTGGTAGGAAAGGAGGCAGGTGGGAAGTCATGAGGGAAGCGTGCACATTAAGTGCATGGGACTAGCTGACAGGAAGGTTTACAGGGCATCAGCGGGGACCTCCCTGGAGGCCCTCTGCTCACCCCTCATCCCTTTAGCTTCCCTCATGCCTGTTTGCACCCTGCTTTCACTGAATTATGGCCCCTCCCATGGGAGGGGGGTACTGGGGTTAGACTCCGAAGAATGGGGTAGGTCCAGGTTCTCTCAGACCCTGAAATAGGTGATGTGCACACAATTAAAGTTGTTTGTGGAAAAGAAAATAGGTCTCCAATAGGAGAGCATGGACTTTAAACATTTTAAAATTTAAAGATTAAAAAAAACGTGAAGACGTAGGATCTGCAATCAAAGAGCAATTCTTGTATATTAGGAAGAATGTGGGAGTCTCTCTGTTGAAGATGTGTAAGAGACTTTGGGGAATTAACACAGACCCCCAACCTGCTAGCCACCTTATCTGGATTTTAGATATTCCATTAGACTATTCTCCTTGAGTTGCTATTAGCGCTTCACCTCTACAAAAATGCCCTTTTATTGACTACAGTTATTATATAACAAAGACTCTACCCAAATCCAAAGGGCCTGAAATCTACATTTAAAACAATTAAGGATTAAGAACACAAATATTTCCAAGCCAGACCCCAAGAGCAACCTTTGAAGCAAATAGTAATTCTCAAAATTCTCAAAAATTTACTTATGAAATAGTGTCCCAGGAAGTGCAGACTGCAGCCTAATTACCTGTTAGCCCAGCACTATGGACAAAGGGTTCCTGAGCTCATGGAAGAACGTCTTAGGCTCCCGTAGCCTACTTTTCATATCTGGAAGGGTAGGGAAGTAAGCCATAACTTGGAGAAGCACACAGCAGTAGGGTGGCTAGCTACTCACAACCCCTCCTTGCCCCAGGCTCTGGGTTGCAGCACAAACCCTGCAACCTAGAGCTGCTTCTGGAAGGTGGGTAACAAATTCAACCTGGGCTGCACACCGTACAGGCAGAAGTCACACTGTGCACACTCCTGTCCGTACACCCTCCCCTTGTCTCCTCCTGGCCTTAGTTACTTCATTTATTGGAAACACCAATCATTATTTTCAACCAAGCCATTGTTTTTCTTAAATATCATTTCTTTCACCTCTAGGGATATTGCATACAAATTTATTAGCGAGCCTGTTGTGTGATGTCACTGTGAATCTTGCACGTGTTGAATGATTTGCTTAGTTCACAAGACACCCAGAATCTTAAAAAGGACTGGCAGCCATCTGAACATTTAGCATTTCCCAGGGTGGCAAGAAATAGAGGAACGTGCAAGGATCAGAAGCCAGCCTATCATCACATTGCTTGATTTTTAGTGTCTTTGGGCCTCATCATCTCACCACGCCGAGGCACCAGGTTTAATGTCGCTGCGGCTGCTGTTAAAGTACTTGTCCAGCAATCCCATAACGAAAGGAAAAAACCAGTCTCCTCTTGCGGTTTTGCTATGGTGATCCCTTTACCAAAACACCAGCTTTACCACCCTTTTATTCATCCTCTATTTCCCCAAACTTAAGTTTTTACACACACACACACACACACACACACACACACACACACACACACACACACACACACCTACTGTCAAAAAAAAAATGAGGGCGGCTGATGCAGAAATCATGTACTTTCAACGCCTGCCAAGGGGTGGAGCTGCAGAATCCCAGACCGTGGGAGGTACGGCTCTTGCTGTCTGTTAGTAAGCAGTGCATTTATCTGTGATTTAGGCAGACGCATTTCTTATATGTTTTTCCTTATTTAGTTTTGGGTTCTCAGCCCTTCTCTTTACTAGTAATTTCACCCTGATTGTAAGTGTGATGTAAATTCCTTACAAGTCACCCCTGTTTTGTAAGATCCGAGTGGAGACAGCATGCTCGATCAAGGATGCAGCCTTCGAAAATGCACCTTGATAAGACATGTGCACAAAATGTAGAGAAGAAATAAGTGGCCAGGAAAATGATGATGCAGAAAGTGTGTCTTAGGGAAGGGCTCTTAACTTTAACAAGTTTGGTTTTAAATATTTGGCATAGGGCTGCCACTGAGTTAAAATACTGGATCGATGGAGAAAAAACAGATGTCAGGAAATTTAGCCTAAAATCCCTGGATTGAGGGAACACAGTAAATTAAACCCAGCCTTTTTCAGTTTTTATATTCATTAAGCGTGGCAATGCACTTACACATTTTTCTAGCTGTCATCACGTCTAGTTGTATATAATCTGAATGTTAGTATCTAGAAGCATACATCAGGCACCTTGATAATTTGCATATCATTAGAGCCACAAAAACGTAAAGCAAGCTTTGTGACTGTAACAAAGCTATTTACACTTTTATCATGTCACTTAGATAAGGGTGAGAATTTTTTAGAAGTGCAGTCACGTACTTTACTCAGAAGCAACTGGTGTCACCATTAGGTGGCACACTGCAGCCACTGATCATTCAGGCTGGACGAATGCAAGCTGTACTACCAGGGCAGAAAAACCTGGGCTCTTTCCTCAACCTTTCTGTCAACTGTTTCGGATTGCAGAAGACAGCGTGCAGGGACACCGGCGGCTGGAGCTGATAGGAGCCTCTGACGTTGTTTGTGTTATCATTTTGTCTTTAGCTTCATGGACTGCGCATTCAGACTCTCCTTGCCCCCTGCGGCACTGAGCCACTGCCCCCTGCCTCTTAGCGGCAGGATTTTCATTGGCAGCTACACTGTACATGTCAAAACGTGCACTCAATTTGGACTGAATTCTCTATGTTTTTGTATTTTCTGTATTTGGAGTGGGTCAAAAGCATTAGTCTAATGGGATGCTGCGTTTTATAACAGTTGCTATTCTAGAATCTCATCCCTGCTTTCCAACGTTGGGCAATAGTCAAAAAGAATAGTTAGAAAATGAAACCATGGTCATGACTAGGACTTTCAGCATCTGCTAATGTAACCCTGTTCCTTCAATCGCATCCTATAATGTGTAACCTGTTCTTTCCCGGACCACACTCCAGAGTGCAGTTAGACATAACAGGGCTGGCGGGAATTGCCGTGAGCTCCAGGTCCTCCACCCACAGAATCTCAGGGCCTGGTCCCCAAACAGCCTGCCCTCCTGGTCACACAGATCCTCCCTCTTGGAGGCTGTTATGGTTTCTTTTAACCCGGTGCTCTGCTGCCCCAGCTGCCTGGCCGCCCTGCCACCCCCGTTACTGCTTTGTTGATTCTGTCTCTCCTACCGCTGAAGACACTCTTGCTGGGCTTTCACGAGGTTGACCCCAGATTTGGAGGATTTTACAGCGATCTCACGCTAGGAACTCGGAAATCATTCCCCCGAGGCTGGATTGAGCAGGTGTGTAAGTGACAGCATCGATTATCAAGCCCGAAAGTGGCCCTTGCACCCACAGCCAAGCCAAACTCCAGAAAGAAGCCCTGGCCCCTCGAGTCATGGCCTCGCCTTCCTCTAGCTCTATGGCCTGAGCTCAGCTCGCGGCCTCGGCACTCCTTAGCGGTGTGATCCTGGGTAAGTCGCTCACCCTCTCTCTGCCTCAGTTTCCTCGCACGTGGTCACAGGATCAACTTCCTGAGCTGTCGGAGGAGGAAATGATTCGGGGAACGGGGTGGGCTGAGTGCCTGGCTCGGCACTCAGTAGTAGGCACATACCCAGTGCTGGCTACTGGAAAGCTTTATCTTTAAAGGCCAGGGACTGGCTGCAAGTGGCCGTTTTTCCAAGGAGATTTTTTTTCCAATGCAGGGGTTACGCTCAGGGTGCCGGTTGTTTTGACCCATATATACCAGAACTCCAGGGGGATGTGGGCAACTTCAGGTCGCTACCTCCACTCTCCCACTCCCCACTCATGGAAGCTCCTGAAATAAACATGCTGAAAAACTACTGATAGGAAAACGGCTGTTGACCTGGTGCCAAGACTGGAGGTACGAGCAAAATCCTCAGCGTTTGCTTTCTATTTGTGGACCTAGTTAGACATTTATGTCTCAGCCCCCAGTCTCCTTTTCTCCTTCCTCAGAGTGCCCTGAGTTTCCTTGAGAAAACCACTGTCCCTCCTCGCCAGCCATGTGCTAGGATGGCCCCCGCCCTGGTGGCCCCTGAGTGGCCTGTGCCATCAGCCCGCCCCATCTCCTCTGGCCTCTGGGACAGGTGCGGTGACGGACCTTGAAGCCCGCCTGGACCAGAGATCCAAGGAGACCCTTGCTGGGGTTTCTACGAAAGAAAAAGGTAACACGCCTTCCCAAATGTTATAGGAAAATACCTTCTCTCTTCCTCTGGGTAAGGATGCGAGATCTGGTGTTTGGCGACTTCAGGAGGAAGTCGACGCCAGAGGGAGAGACAGAGAGAACTGGGCTCCCGGCAATATCTTTCCAGCCTCTGGATTCACCTTCACCACAGCTTCCTCTGGCTTGTTCAGCTACGGTTCAACAAATTTCCTTTATGAAATCAACCTGACTTGAATTTTTAGTCTCTTGCAGTGTAAAATGTCTGTCCCTGTTGAACCTACTGAAACTCCGTGTCACGGGTAAAGGGTTCCTATGGCAGGAGAAACACTTCATGGTTAAATAGAATCATACTTGAAAAATATTATTGCCATCTCATTTGTATTTCGATGTTTCAAATTACCTAAAAATTTCAAAGCTTTGTATATTTACATATGACTTCTCTTGATATGAAATGAGAGTGGAGTCATTTGTTAACCTGCATTTCTGGAAAGGTGTTCCATCTATCAATTAGGAAACAGCCCTTCTTGTACTTTTCTAAAGTAAAATAATTCAGTGCTTGGCACATGGCAAATGCTCATGGAATGTTTAAGAAATTGAGATTTCTGCTTACTTGAATTTCTGTTTAATTGAAAGTTAATTAATTGAAACAAACTGTCCCCTCCAACACATATAACTTACCATTTCCTCTCTTTAGAAAATCTTTGTAAAATGTATGCATGCACTTTCTTTCCTTGGTAATTACAATACAGTGAACATAATTGCATTTTTGATGATTAAGAATTTTAAAGTGCCAGGGTTAGCAGTCAGAGTATAGATTCTCATTGTACACTGTTTTACATGGAGAAGTGGGAGGATATTGGGTTAAACATGGATTGATCCTTGGACATTCCCTAAAAGTTAATTTTTTAAAAACTCCAATGTCTACTAGTTTTCCTTGTCTTTTGGATTTTCCCTTAAAGCATAATTTGTGCAAGAAGTTTGGTCAAAATCTTATCAGCTGGGTGAGGGAAGTTTTCGTTATATTTTTTAGTAAGCCATTTTAACACCGACATCACTAATTACACAGTAAAATTATTAATGTGTGGCAAGAGTTGAGGGAGACATGGGTTAACAGGGGCCTGACACTGGCATTACGAGTTTCAGTGACAATGTTATACTGGGGGTTAAGTCTGATTGTGCAGAGCCTCGGAAGTGAAGCAAGCTTTACTGGCGACAGTGAATTCAAGGACTAAGCCAGACGCGGACACCAGGGTATCTGGCAGGTGGGACTCAGGGTCCATTCTTGTTACGCTTCTTTTGTAGAATGATGGCCCAGCATTTCCAGATGTTCCTGTGCCCTGTTCTATAGCCAGCCCCGCTTGGTTGTGTAGAGAGGTTGGCGCAGAGGGGCCACATCAGGCCAGCACATTCTGTTCTGGGCAGTCTTTTCGCTATGTTCATTTTTTCTAGTTTCCCTTCACCACTGAGCTGATAAGCTATGGAGGATTCAGGGATTTGGGATCAGGGCCATTCATCCCTTATTCCCATCAGAGATATGATTGATAGCCAGAGTCAGAGACCAGAGGGGGACACCACATATCATGGAATGTTTTGGGCTCAATTGTGTCCCTTCCCCCCAATTCATATGTTGAGGACCTTACCCCCAGTACCCCAGAATGTGACTGTATTGGAGATAGGGTCTTTAAAGAGGTAATGAAGTAAAAATGAGGTCATTGGGGCAGGCCTCCATCCCATATGCCAGGTGTCCTTATAAGAAGAGAAGTTTAGGACAGACAGATGGACAGTGACATGAAAACATTGAAAGAGGACAGCCACCTGCAAGCTAGGGAGTGAGACTTCAGCAGAAACAACTCTGCCGACACCTTGGTCTTGGACTTCCAGCATCCAGACTATAGCAAAATACATTTCTGTTGTTTAAGCCGCTGTTGTTATAGCAGCCCTGGCAAACTAATACAGGGCATTAGCCAAGAAAGGAGCAGGTGACCATCAGTGTGTGGCCAAGGATGGGATGGAGAAACTGCAGATCAAGTCGGGGGCATGTGAAAGGGCCCATCAGCATCCGGGAAGCAGGCATCAGGTCGCGGATGGCGGGAACTTACTGGCGGGCAGCCGGCGAGTGGCAGCGGGTCGGCCCTTTGCCTCAGTCCCCTTGAAGCTGTGACTCCGTTCTTCCTAGCCCCCGTCCCAACGCCTTCTGCTCCTCAAGAGGCCCTGCTCCAGGAGGGTTCAGAAACTGGCATGGGACAAGTTAGAAGCTTGCTTTTCTACTTTTTCCAGCCCTTGCTGGGGCCATCCTTCCTGTGAGTGTCATGCTATTGACCTGTTGTCTGCAGGGCATGTACGTGAGGTGTACTTAGAGTTGTGATGATGAATTAAACTCAGGTTGGTGAATCCCTCCCACCAGTCCTCCCTGTGAGCATGGCTTTGCATTTGTGGAGAAACTACAGGGGTTTCTGTGATTGGGGACTAATTTCTCTGTCTGCAAAGCTAACTGCTTCTTCTTTTAAAAATCAGGTTTAACCTCCTTCATCCCGCATTAGCATAATGCTCATTTTAGTTATAGACAAAATATTTTACTCCCAAACCAGTCAGCCACCACTGAGCCAGGTAGTCTGGGGATTAAAACGATGGCAACGAAGAGGCAGAGAGCGCTCAGGAGCATCGGGGGAAGCAGCAAGGAGGCGAAGGTCAGGGGATTAAAAGCCCTGGTGCAGGGAGAGAGGATGGGAGACACGGGGCTTCTGGCACATTCCTCAGATATAATCATTCTTCCCTTTTCCAGGCAAAAATGTGAAAGTACTGAAATTGGACGTTTTCGTGGATTAACCCGAGAAACAACACCCCTTTGTGCTTTTTGGTGTGCAAGTATGCATAACTGTTTGCTGGTGGTAGTCATTCGTGGTGAGGGCACAAAGAGCCGGATGAAACATTTCTTCGAGATCTGTGTTTAACAACGGAAGGCAAGGACATTGTTCCTGTTCTCATCATCGTGTTCTCTGAAGTTAAGCTTTAGAAATAGAATCTCAGCCTGCATTTCCCTGGAGTCCTTTTTCAGACATATGCTAAGTTACAGCAGGGTTTATTCTACGAAGTTCCTGCTCCCCCTTCCCCTGGCTACAGCAGGAGTGAGCAGAGGTGCCTTTGTAGGAACACGTGACACTGTCTTGTTAACTGTGGAGCCCCGAGTTTATGGGCTTTGTGCAGGCCAGTGGCCACCACTGATTCTAAAGAAGGCCGGCAGCGTCTAGCCCCATTTGTGCCAGCATTTGAGGAGGTGGTCCAGGTAGCAGGCCTCTTTTGACCCTGGCCCGAGTAATAGGGTGGCTGCCTATGCAGTCCCGTACCTAGAGCCCGCCTAGGAAAGGTGCCTCAGCCGCCCATGTTCCCGGGCACGCGGCCCAGGCTCTGCTCAGCAGCCATTAGGTGGCGCTGCCGAGTCAACTTGCTCCGCTCCCTTCTGCCGCCGAGGAGTCCTGTCTGATTGTGGACACGGTACTGGACGATTATGCTAAAAAAAGGAGGAGGTGGCTGAGATTTCCCTGTCACCTGTGTGTAGCTCCTCAGGGTCTCTCGTGTTTTTCTCAAGAGTCGCCAAGAGTAGCTCTAAGGAAGTCGCAGCCTGGGAAATAGCGGCTCAGACTGAAAACAACGCTTGATACTTGAAAAGCGCTCTCCACTTTGCAAAGACTTTTCACGTCAGCGTTCCCGGAATGTAGTAGGTAAGCCTTCCAGAAATGCTGAGTGAATAAATGAAGTACTGTCCGGGGAGAAAATTAAATAATTCTTCATTGATTCTTGATAGTGTAGAAATCCCATCAAAATTAGTTGGAGAAAAGATGGATTTCTTTGGTGAGACAACATACATAATCACTGATAAACATGACACAGAATCATACTTCTCTCTATTGCGGGAGTGTTATGGTAGCTGCCTTGTTAGCAGAAAATTGAAACAGCAGAAGCAGAAACAGCTTCTATGAAGAACATGCTCTTAAATTCCTCTTGCTTCCAAATGGGCCCTTGATGGAAGGGTAAAGATTTTGTTCTCCATTATTTTTCAATCATCTTAAATGATCTTGGGAACAGGCAGGGTAGAAAGTTGTTAAAAGCAGTATGTACAGCTTCTCTTACCAACTCTGGAGAGTACTCTATGTCTCCATGAAATCCACCAATTATACTTTAAGCAGTGTGACATCCACGGGGTGAGGTGGTGGTGGGGGGGGGGAGAGTCCATATTCCACACTGTTTTACCTTTTCCTGCACTCTGAGAGTGTTCTATAACCATCACCTCAACAAAGCTGTGACCAGTCAGTGGCTTCTTACCTCTTTTCATCATTTTAACCTGTTTTTATTAGTATTTAATTCCTTTATAGGAAACATACCAATAACATTTTTTCTTTTCTTTCCATGTCTTCCCTTTCTATGTCCTTCCAAGACATTTTGTGGCTAGCTTCTAAAACTCCTCCTTGTGGTATATTTTTGGGAAAGAAATGCAAACTTTGATATCCTAGCTCTCAATTCTGACACTCCCATGCCAACCATTTCAGCCTGACATGGACACAAACTCCAGGGATTGTCCTAGGCAGATTCTCCCCTTGGGGTCCCTGGGAGATTAGGTACACGCACAAGTACTAATGTCACCTTCTGCTGGGGCTTGCTGACTCTATAAAGGGAACCTCTTTTGTGTCTAGGACCGTTCAAATTCCATCCCAAAAAACCTTGGGATGATGGAAGTTGTGGTTCCTACCCAAAGTGTGCCCAGGACTATTGTCACAAAACACCTGTATGTTTACATTTCAGAAAAAAATCCTCATATATCAAAAAAGAAGTATGTAATTCTATAAATTTCAAATTACATAAATAAGCATTAAAAAGTATGCTCGCTCTGTTCTGATTTAATTCTCTTTCAGATGTAGGCATGGGTGAGCATTGTGTGTATCCCTTCCAGTTCTTTCCTATGTTGTTACATTCCTGGGGTTCTAGAAAGTTCCCTGTCTCACTTTCTCTGTGTTTGTAACACATACCCACACCCTGTTTGTTTTCTTTTTTTAAAACCAAAAGTGGTCATAAAGTATTCCAGTGCACAGAGGTGTCATGATTTATTTCACCATTTTTCTACTGATGCTAATTTTTTGTAATATTCCCTTTTTTGCTGTTACATGGGCAGGTATCTTTGTATCCTATGGACTGTTCACATTGGGGATGTTGTTTGAGGAAGACAGCACAGCCCCTAACACAGAAGCCTTTGTGGCTGTTACAGGCGGAGCACCCTTCCTTTGCAGCTTTGTTCAGGAACCAGAGGATGACTAGTACCCCAGCACTTTGGGGTGCCCCTGCCCTAGGCTCCAGATGGATACATAGTTTACAACCTCCTACCCACAGGGTGAGGTGGTGGTGGGGAGAGAGTCCATATTCCACACTATTTTACATTTTCCTGCACTCTGAGAGTGTTCTATAACCATCACCTCAAGAAAGCTGTGACCAGTCAGTGGCTTCTTACCCCTTTTCATCATTTTAACCTGTTTTTAGAAATTTTTTTATTAAGGTATTATTGATATACACTCTTACGAAGGTTTCACATGAAAAAACAATGTGGTTACTACATTTACCCATATTATCAAGTCCCCACTCATACCCCAATTCAGTCACTGTCCTTCAGTGTAGTAAGTTGACACAGATTCACCGTTTGCCTTCTCTGTGCTACACTGTTTTCCCCTTGATTCCCCACACCATGTATACTAAACATAATACCCCTCAATCTCCTTCTCCCACCCTCCCCACCCACCCTCCCACACCCTCCCCTTTGGTAACCACTAGTTCCTTCTTGGAGTCTCTGAGTCTGCTACTATTTTATTCCTTCAGTTTTGCTTTGTTGTTATACTCCCCAAATGAGGGAAATCATTCGGCACTTGTCTTTCTCCACCTGGCTTATTTCACTGAGCATAATATCCTCCAGCTCCATCCATGTTGTTGCAAATGGCAGGATTTGTTTCCTTCTTATGGCTGAATAATATTCCATTGTGTATATGTACCACTTCTTCTTTATCCATTCATCTACTGATGGACCCTTAGGTTGCTCCAATATCTTGGCTATTGTAAAAAGTGCTGCAATAAACATAGGGGTGCATATGTCTTTTTGAATCTGAGAAGTTGTATTCTTTGAGGTAAATTCCAAGGAGTGGGATTCCCAGGTCAAATGGTATTTGTACTTTTAGTTTTTGAGGAGCCTCCATATTGCTTTCCACAATGGTTGAACTAGCTTACAACCCCACCAGCAGTGTAGGAGGGTTCCCCTTTCTCCGCATCCTCACCAGCATTTGTTGTTCTTAGTCTTTTGGATGCTGGCCATCCTAACTGGTGTGAGGTGATATCTCATTGTGGTTTTAATTTGCATTTCCCTGATGATCATTTTTTATATATTAGGTATCATATTCTGTACTGTTTGTCTATCCCTTGATTGACTTTGGGGATAGTTAATTTAATTTTGCATTTTCTTAGTAATTAGCTGTTCTGTTTTCTTTACTGTGATTTTATTACCTCTGGTGACAGCTATTAAACCGTAGGAACACTTCCATCTATAGCAGTCCCTCCAAAATACACTGTAGAGATGGTTTGTGGGAGGTAAATTCTCTCAGCTTTTGCTTATCTGGGAATTGTTTAACCCCTCCTTCAAATTTAATGATAATCTTGCCAGTTTGAGGCCCTTCTGCTTCATTGCATTAAATACATCATGCCACTCCCTTCTGGCCTGTAAGGTTTCTGCTGAGAAGTCTGATGATAGCCTGATGGGTTTTCCTTTGTATGTGATCTTATTTCTCTCTGGCTGCTTTTAGTAGTCTGTCCTTATCCTTGATCTTTGCCATTTTAATTATTATATGTCTTGGTGTTGTCTTCCTTGGGTCCCTTGTGTTGGGAGATCTGTGCATCTCCATGGCCTGAGAGACTATCTCCTTCCCCAGACTGGGGAATTTTTCAGCAATCACCTCCTCAAAGACACTTTCTATCCCTTTTTCTCTCTCTTCTTCTTCTGGTACCCCTATAATGCGAATATTGTTCCGTTTGGATTGGTCACACAGTTCTCTCAATATTCTTTCATTCTTAGAGATCCTTTTTTCTCTCCGTGCCTCAGCTTTTTAGTATTTCTCTTCTCCAGTTTCTATTTCATTCATCGTCTCCTCCACCATATCCAATCTGCTTTTAATACCGTTCATTTTGCTCTTCAGTGATTGGATCTCTGATCGGAATTCATTCCTGAGTTCTTGAATATCTTTCCATACCTCCATGAGCATGTTAATGATTTTTATTTTGAACTCCCTTTCAGGGAGAGTCATAAGGTCCATATCATTTAAGTCTTTCTCAGGAGTTGTATTCATAATTTTACTCTGGACCAGGTTCCTTTGGCATTCATATTTGTGTATGGCGCCCTCTGGTGCCCAGGAGCTCTACTCTCTGGAGCTGCTCAGCCCCTGAATCAATGCGGGGATTGTAGGGGAGTGGTATTGGTGCCTCGGGGGAGGAAAGGGCTGTTTCCTGGTTCCTGGCTGCTATGCCTGTCTCCACTGCCTGAACCAGTGAGCCAAGCACACAGGTATAAGCCTCTGTGCTTTGCGTTTTTAGTTGCTGTAGACATATCTTCCCTCTGGCTGGCCTAACACCAGGGAAGGGTTTCCTGGTTTGCAAGCCCAGTGGGGCTGGCCAGAAGAAAGGTGCACAAGTCTGCCTGTCACAGAAGGGGTTCTTGGAGCTGTGTAGGCAGCCAGGGAGCTGGAGCACCCGAAGATAGTGAAAGCTCCCAACTTGCTAGGCAGAGTGCACCCGGACAATTTTGTCTACCTGTCCTTTCTCCTGAGCAATAAGCTCTGTGCAGTCATTGCCCCTTTAGCAGCCCTCTTGCTAAGGGCTTCTTTGTTGGAAAGTCTCTCAGACTGCCCGCCTTTCTTTTGTCCCAGAGCAGCTGGATATGGATCCCTGGTTTCCACAAGCAGCTGGAATCTTAAGTCTCTCCAGGAATTCTGCCTGTGTTAGCTTTCCAACCCCCTAATTACAAGAGTATCATGCAAGCACCATGAAATGTAGGTTTGTGCTCCCAGAGCAGATCTCCAGGGTTAGGTATTCAGCAGTCCGAGATCTCCACTCCCTCTCTGCTCCATTCCTGTTCCTCCTGCCAGGTGAGCTGGGGTGGGGGAAGGGCTTGGAACCCACAGGACCACAGCTTTAGTATGTTACCCTTTTCTGTGAAGGCTGCTCTTGTCTCCAGGTGTATGCAGTTTGTTGCCGTCCTCTTTCCCGTTGCTCTTTCAAGGGTAGTTGTAGTCGTTATATTTTCATATTATATGCGGTTTTAGGAGGAAGCCTCTGTCTCATCTCTCATGCTGCCATCTTTAGTCCAAAATCCTTCCTCCTCCATTCTTTATATATTAGGTATCATATTCTGTACTGTTTGTCTATCCCTTGATTGACTTTGGGGATAGCTAATTTAATTTTGCATTTTCTTTGTAATTCGCTGTTCTACTTTCTTTACTGTGGTTTTATTACTTCTGGTGACATTTTAACCTGTTTTTATTAGTATTTAATTTCTTTACAGGAAACATATCAATAACTTTTTTTCTTTTCTTTTTTTCTTCCCTCTCTCCTCTTTCTTTCTTCCACTCAGAGGACAACTTTATTTATATGTCAGCTTTCCCTTTGGCATGCTTCCATTGGAATTACATTTTTTTTTTCAGAGAAATTCTGAGTTTAAAATAAAAATAAGCACGTGGCCAATATACTTTTTCTTTGCTATCTCCTTTTTGGTAAGTGAGGATTGGTGGAGACCCAGGGAGTTACTGACTCTCAGCAGTGGGCTGTAGTCCAGGCATGTTCCAAGATTTCCTCTTAGTACTCGGCCAAGACAAAGATGGAGAACTGGAGGCAGGAAGCTGCGTGGATTCTGGGGCTCAGCACCTTAACAGTGTGGTTTCAAGGTGGCTCATGTGGAGGGCAGATCCCTCTTAGAATTTACAGGGACAGTAATTTGACCAAGACTGTAAAGTTAAGAAAAATGAGAGCAGTAATCATTGCTGATTAAATAGAATTAGAGGGATGGTTTTTAAGGAAAGCATATAAAGGAAATATATAAAGAAGCATATATAGAAAGTACATAAAGAAAGGCGGAATCCTGAGATGGAGACAAGGATGCATTGTAGAATTCACAGTTTAGCAGGTGTTTACAGGGACATGTTTTAATCTGGATAATTCATAATCTGGATGCATCAAACCATATTATAATAGAATTTAACTCTATTTTTAGGGAAGAGTTACAAAATGATTAGCTGCTTAACATTTTTTTTCTGATGTGTCACTAGCATACATGTGTAACACAGGCAATATATTTTAACATATGTTAACAAACATGTCCACTTTTTGTTTGACAGGCTGCTCAGATCATATATAGTTGATGTGCTTCAGTCACACAATAACAAGATTTGGTTCAATTGTTTACTCACTAAAGGGGGTCCATCAGTGCTGGCTGTTTGGAGGTCAGCTTGGAGTCTCACTGTGGCAGCAGGGCCATCCGAGAACCTCCACCCTAATGGTCTCGGATCTTCTATTTAGAAATTGTCACCACTTCTCTGGATGAAGATAGAATGTGAAGCATGTTGCCAAGTTTTGTTTCTTAATATCTAAGATATGCTCTCTACACTGATGGACAGTGACTGCAATGGCGTATGGGGAAGGGACTTGATAATATGGGTGAATGTAGTCACCACATTGTTTTTCATGTGAAATCTTCATAAAAATGTGTATCAATAATACCTTAATAAAAAATTGTAAAAAAAAAATCTAAGATATAATAGATGAATCTGAAGCCATAATCAGTGCTTCTGAGACTGTCTGATCTGCCTTCGTTGTTCTGCAAGAGGCAGATTCGCCCATGGAAAACCATATGCTTCATCACGTCTCAACTTCTGATGTCTCATCCGGGAGCGGTTTAAACCCTCATCCCTCAACATTTCTTTTATGACTCCAAGATTAAAAGACCATAGTCTGTCTTATTTTTATTATATCTTTTGGGAGAAGCACAAAAACCGTAACCCTTAGTAGAGAAGGGAAATGTATGCCATCTGAGCTGGAAACAGATGCTAATGTCAACCGATTGGCAAGATCCCCAGCAAGAATGTACACAGTATTTATCTATCTCTCAAAGTGAGGATGCCCCTGACAATAAAAGGAGAAATTACCTGAATATAAACCTGAAACACCATTTTCATGTGTAATATAATAACATTCCTCTTCTTTGGCCAAAACAGAACTCTTCGTCGATAGCTCGGTCAAAAAAGTCAGTTAAAGAAGGGAATCATAAAAGAGCTTACACAAACCTTATAGGCTGTTCATGAGCCTCGTGAAGGAGGTCAAGGCCTCATCTGCTGAAGAACCATCGGCTCTCATGCCCAGATGATACCCACACAGAATCGGTTACAATGTTTAGCTTCAATTTCTTGAATGAAAGAATAATTCATGGAAACAAACCAGACAGATTTGAGACTGGTGTTCTTTTAGATTTGTAGGATTTCTCCCTCAATCCTTTCTGGTTGTCTTGTTCACACTTTCTATAAAAGCATTTTTTAAGCAACCTATTTTTTTTTTGTCTCCAAGGCATATAATATGTTTTTCTGTAGACCACATATTTTTCTTTTTGCATTCATATTAATTTCTTTTAATAATAATTAAGTTACATAATTACAGTAACAAGTACAATTAGCATCACTGGATTTAAGAACAGGAAATTCCACCTCTTGCCAGGCACCTACCTCGGGGGCCAGGGCAGAATTGTATGGGTGACTGGTGAGTGAGCAGTCTATTTGTTGTGAGAATCTAACATTCTGTGGATAAGCAGCACATTTTACAGACAGCCCCAGCTAGTCTTTCTTTGTTGGATGTAGGCTAGTTAAGAGAGTGTCTGGGAATCATCGTCATCGAGTATGTAGGTCCTTGTAGATCAGTGAGCGGCTCTCCCATATTTTATTGTATCAACACATAGAGTGGGAGCCCTCAGATAACGCATCTTGTCCTTAAATAATTGCAACACGTGTCCTTTAAAATCTGGTCCTGTCATAGGGATCAGTGAGTCTTTATTCGGACAATAGAAATGTACGAATGAATGAAATTTATGTGTTGAAATACTTTTGAGTACGGGATATCTCAAATTCCTTCTCGTTCTTCCTTTTTTCCTAGAAGATGTATGTATTATAAACAACCGGAAATATCTGTATTCAACAATTAAAAAATTAAAGATCAGTGTAATTTAATGTTAGAAGTCAATACTGCATGTTCCTGATTGAACTAAGAGGTGGAGATGAAGACTTGAATTGCCACAGGTGGACTGGAAAACGCTGGTGCCTGAAGGCTTGCAGTTGGTCACCGAGGACCCAGTCACTACGTGTTTTCATTGCTCCTAATACTTCACAGCTCTAGGCGACCGCCTGTTCTGCCTAATGATAGGGCCACCCTTGACTAGGAGCCCTCTGAACTGTCCCCAGGGGCCCCCTGGTGCTGGCTCACCCCTTGGCTTCAGCCTTCAGAATATACAAAAAAGAAATCCTAATGAAAGCAGTGGAGATGGAGATGTTGCTATGTGTTCATCTGGCTAAACTCCTAACATTTGATGAGTCTGTTCAGTTTTTAAGTCATTCTGAACTCTGTCTGCGGCTCTGCTCCCTTTTATCTTTTCTCAGCATCGCAACCTTTACTACAAAGCTTATTTCAAGGAAAACATCTCTTAGAATTCAAATCACTCCTGTTTCCTGCTACCCTGTTTGTTCAGGATACCAGCTTACAAGGTGTCCTTTGAATGATTGCTTTTAGTGAAATCAAAGTGACTTTGGGAGAAAAACCTTGATAACTGAATATGTGTTTTATACTCAGGTTTCTCTTGCAACTTGGTGGAACGAATGTGAAAACTGAATCATGAGGGAGGAGGAGGGCTGAGTCCTATGTTCTAGATTGTTTTTGGAATTCCAAATTAGCAGCAGGGAGGTGCTCAGAGGACAGAGCCATCTATGGGGCTGCAGAAACGACCTGAAGCCACATCTGTGACTCAAGAGCATTTTCCCATTGGCATGAGGGGTATTCATTCTTGGTTGCCAGATACCTCTGGGCTGTAGTGTGAGAGTGGCTTCTTGTCCCTATGAGGTTTTTTTCCTTATTTACTTTGGGGACAACTCTTGAAGTGGTGGTAACTTTCAGAGATTTCCAGGGTTGCTGAAGGAAGGGTAGAAGGCCCCTCCCTCCCCTGGGCTGAGGCCAAGGGAGGTGCTCCCTGCCATCTGCAAGCTCCCTAGAGCTGGCTCTCATGGATGTGCCTCCCCTTGGTCAGAAAAGTTATCTTCAGCACAAAACGATATTACGGGGCTGCCTTACTATTCTTCCCCTTAGAGTGAGCAAACGTCCTTCAATGGCTTACAGTAACAGGTGTTAAAGATGTCCATTCATCACCTCCAACAGAAACACTGAGCACAATCGTGCGGTCCAGGCACGGCACATATATCATATATGTCTCCTTCAGTCCTCCCAGTATCTTTAGTGATTCTACCATCCTTGCTCAATGAAGGAGTAAAATGAGGTTTAGAGAGATAAAGGTCCCATAGCTGGTCAGTGGCAAAGCTGGGACTTAAATATAGTTCTATCTGGCTTCAAAAATGATGGCTCTAACTAGCAGATGTTTTGTGGCCCTCTCAGAGTATCACTGGGAAGATTTCAGTGTTATTCATTTCAAGTTAGAGAAATGTAAGCATACCATAGTCCATCTAACCTCTTAAATTCTTGGAAAGGACAGCAAAATGAAAAAGTGAATACCTTTCATTATCGGTACTTAGATCAACTTCCATGCTGCCGAGCGGAGAGCGCACCTCTCTCATCACCATGTGTTCGTTTAGCAGGAGGAAAAGGAAGAGAATCAGTAGCTACGGTCTCACGGGTAAGAGAGAGAACGGAGAATGGAGAATACTCTGTAATAATATAAAGTATAGACCCACGTGAAGGAAGACTTCTCTTGCTTGTGAAATAACTGTCATGCCAACCTCTGGGTGTTTATGGTGACCCATGCTTGGTGAAGCCATCATACCCAGTGAGGTTTCTTCTGTCCCCTCGCAAGTGGGCTGCAGGGCCGGCAGGGGCTGGTACACCTGCTGTGGCCCAGCTTCTTTCGGGCAGGCCAGCTGTCCCCAGAAATGAGAGTGATTTTCTTTGCAAGTGTTTGCCGAGGTGTGGCCCAACATGAAGAATGATTTCCTATGTATTGTGTAACATTGTGATAAAAGTCTTTAAACAAAAAATAGCCCAAAGATAGAATCCCCAAACTCACAGCTGATCCAGATGGATTTTCTGACCTCTTTCTGTACCCACATTTCCTTTATGTTCTTGAAAGTTGCTGGAAAGATTTTCACATCCTTCAGGTTTCCATCCTGGGACTCAGGAAGTTTCTCCCTTGTGCCTTAAAGAGCCATGTGCGTTACTATTAAACTTGAACTGTCTGGACAGCTGTGATGGAAACAAAATACCATGCTTGGAACATTTTTATTTTGTTGTGTATATTCCTTAGTGTGCAGCTGGTCTGAATTCTTTCTAAAAAGATGCTTTGCAGCTGTTTCTCTGAGGCAGGACCTGAGGGCGAATACCCGAGCCCATCATCCCACACATCCTCTCTGATCTTGGCAAACCATCTTGTCCTTAACTCTGGTGTGTATCATCACAAAAGACGGCTATTTATCTGAATCTTCTTTAGGACACAGGACATGGGCTCAGGCTGAGAAGTTGCAGGAAGAGGGCATTCCTTGTGAAAGATTGTCCACACCCCCACCTTCCTTTTCAGTTTCCATGGCAACATGCTGCTCTAATGGAGCCTCCAGGATTATTACTATCGCCACAGTTATTTCTGCTGTTGAGTACTATTGTTGCTTATTGTCATCAACATCATTTTGACTGTCGGTTCCTCACATCCTGATCCTTAACACCTGGCCTCTGGGAACGTCTTCTCAGAACAGTTGAAAAGTGAAAAAAATGAGAATGTAAATCCCAAAAGATTAACAGTAGTGCAATTATCCTGCATCAGATTTATTTTTTCCTTTCCTTTTATGTTTCAGTACCAAGTCATTGCAATCCTTCCAGACTATAGGTGGGTAAGTTTGTTGTGAAAACACAATGTGTAGTTGTTGCTATCACTGTGTGTGTGTGTGTGTGTGTGTGTGTGTGTGTGTGTGAGGGAGAGAGAGAGAGAGAGAGATGGGGGAATTCACCTCCAAAGCCTTCTAACATTACCAAAGGAAATTCTCATTAACTTGCAAACTAGTTGTTTAGAGACACACTACCTGCCGAGTCACCATGCCTGCCCGCTGCCACCCTGTGACCCTCGTCGGGTGGAGAGGGGAGTAAGTTTCCTGCAGAGATTAGTATGACCCCAGGTTAGCTGGCAGGCCTCATACCTTTGGAATCTGCTTAAATTTGCCTTGGAACCCTGCTTCCCAGGTCTTGGGAGCCCAGAACTTCATGTGAAAGCCTGCAAGTCCCCATAGCTGTGTGTTTGTGCCTCTCTGTCTCTGGGCCCCTGTGCGGATGCTGGCTACTCCAGCTAGCTCAGTGACACCCTGGTGCAGAGTTCCTAAAACACTCCTATCAATCTAGCTTTTTGCCCTCCCTTCGTCACGTTCCAGAGCCTTTCCCTCCTCCCCTTTAACTTAATTAACTGTGACAGAACCCTCAGATCTCACTTCAAATGCCGCTGACACATGGAAGCCCTCCAAGACTATGTCCAACCTCCTTGTAAATGATGTCACAACACACTGTATCCTTTCTTCACTGCATTTCTGTTTGTAATTATATGTTTATCTCTGAGGATTTAATTCATATAAGCCTCCAGCACTATACTCTTTTGATCACCACTGTGGCCCATTGTTTCATGTAGTATTTATCCCATAGAAGGTGTATAATCAACATTTTGGGGTGAATAGGTAAATAAATACCCCCTTTGTAAGATTGGGGACTACGTTCTACAGTGCTTCTGTTTGGCACGCTTGTTATATAGTAAGCTTTTAATAGATGGGAGTTACAATAATGATTCTTTTTTTTTTTTACAATAATGATTCTTTTCCTGTAAGTTCACTGTACAGGGGGTAATGAATAATTTGTGTACCTTCAGTTTAAGTTCCCATAATTCTAGTAGCTAACTTTTAATAGCACAAATGATTTTGTTAAGTTCAATATTATGCCCCTGGCTTCGACTGCATGTTGGTTTAAGAAACGGAGACCTTTGAGTTGATTTGTGGAGCCATGGGTGGAGGTTGAGGCAGTGTGGCAGTCAGGAGCGAGGGCTTTGGTCGGACGATGCTTGCCTCTTTCTAGTGGTCACCACAGGTGACTCATCTCTCTGAGCCTGTATTTTCTCACCTGTGAAGCAGGCATTGCAATGCTGTGATGGTGATTAAATTACTAATACATACAAAGAGTTGAGGAGGATGCCTGGCACAGAAGAGACATTCAATATGTATTAGCTATTATTTTATAAGGACTCATAGGATAACTTATTCGTGGAATTCAGTACAAAAACTAAAATCATAAGTAACCCTTGAAGAGCTGGTATTTTCCCTTTTATATCATGCCAGATTTAATAAAGGCCATTACATTTTCTCTTTTGACTTGACTCAGAAATTTTAGAGCGAAATTTAGTGCTTAAATGCAACAAATATCTCATGTCTGACTCTGTCTCTGTGTGTGTGTTTGTACATATATATGTATATGAAATACATAATATATAATACATATATAATAAGTTCTTTTGGGAGGCCAGTGAGTGTGCATAGAAATTCCAAGGGTGCATGAATTTCATAATAGTAGGTTAGAAAGAGAACACATTTTAGGTGATATTGATGTCAGATAAATTTTTTGTGATTCAAAATTTTCTCTATAACTCTGTATAAGCTTCTACATTCATTTTTAAATAACTCATATCAAATTTAGTATTAATGTCAGAATGATTCAGTACAGAAATTCTAATATAATATGTTCCAAATGCTGTAACTGAAAAATCCCAAATATTTTCTACTGTTCATATCACAGAATCATAGAATTTCAGAATAGGGTTTAATTTGTTGCCTTTTCATCCTTCACTTGGCTTACACAATAAGAAGGGTCCCGATCAACTTAATTTTTTGCTAATCTAGCTCCAATTTCTTCACAGAAATGAGGCAAAGCTTTTGTATTTTCACAGAATTATGGTATTGTGGAGCCCAGTTGGTCATTTCATTTGACTCCTTATCAAGGATAAACCCTGAACCATTTGAAATAGGAGGATATCGGTCCCATGTTCAAATCTCTTGAAAAAGAAATTTTAAAGACTTTCACTGGTAACTTGCCTCAAGACTGAGCATTTCTGTTCTTTCTGTTTAATTTCCAACTGCAAAGTGAATTTAAAATTCGTGCCTCTACTGGGTAAAAAGGGGAGAAAGATTGATGACCATTTACTGTGTAACAGCCCACTGCAGAAACCAAAAAGGACTATTCATTTATTCAGCCATCTATCATCAACTAACAAATATTTAAAGATTGATGTCTCTGCATCACAGGTGTGTCCAATTCTGGAGATTCTCCAATGACTCCTGATCTTCAGTGGGTTTTATGAGCTCGTGGATGGAGAAAAACAATCAACTGAAACAGAATTTTGAAAATGAACTCTTTCTGCCTCTGTTTGGATGAAGCCATTGATGTAATAGGAAAAGTCAAAGTCAATGTGATCATGTTCTCCTAACACAGAATTTACTAAGTAATATGCTAGAACTAGTTCCTTAACTTTGGACTCACTCTGGATAAAGGCTGTACAAGTCTGTAGAGAAGAAAGGATTTGAGGAAGATTTTCTTGGAGGAAACGGTGTTATGAGCCCTTAATTTTCACCCCAAGGGAGAGGATGGGGAAGGAATACTACATTCTTCACCTCAACCCTTTAATATTTCACTTAGAGAGCTTGCTGTGTAATTTGGGAATGGAGGTTACCCTAGGCTGGAGCCTGACTCTAATTTGGGAAGCCTAGAGGGTGACAGAAAGGGACATGAGCTTTTCTGGCACTGCAGAGACCAGCCTACATATTCAGAGTTTGTCAAAATAGATGTGTGAGTGTTTCCCACAGAAAAAGGGCTAGGCTGGAGTCTTCTTAATTCCCGCTGTGAACTGGGGCAGAGGGCGCCTGTCTGCCTAGGAGGTGGAATACATCCCCTCCAGCCTGTCTTGAGACTTGGGTGAGGAGTCCCTAAGGATGGGAATAACAAAGAATTAAAAAGCAAAATAAAACAAAGCAAAAATACAACTGAGAGGGAAAGGGTCAGCAATTATTGTTTGTCGCCTCCTCTGCCCACAGTGGAACCTGCTGCTGGAAAGGAGGAGAGCAGGGGACAGAGTGCACAGCTGGTCAGACCCCTCCTGGAAGTCAGGCAGCTGCCCACCCAATGCCTTAGGGCGGACGAGAGGGAGCGTTCTTAACCTTGGAGATGGAGGAATTGACTCATACTTTGGGCAGGAAACATTGTAGTTAGTGAATGGGTTTTTTGAGTTAAAGAGCTCACGGAGGCCCATCTTTCTATGCGAATAAGCAGAAAATCATGGGGATCTGCCAGCTTTCCTCCCAGGGACAGAGGAAGACAATCTCCATTGAATACAAGTTTCGAGGGACAGAAAGATGGAACAACGAATTTGTGTCTGGGTTGCATCCACATGCCTGATGGGAGGAGCACTGGGTGTTCAGAGGGGAGACTGGCAGATGCAGTCGGTGTGGGCTCCAGGGCTTCCGAGGAAGTAACAGTGAATAACGAGCAGGCAAGGCTGGTGGATTTCTGTGCAAAGATGGCAGGCCCTTTGACCTCCTCCCAAGATCCTCATAAAACAATTCTAAAATGATGTTTGAAGAAGTCTTAAGCCCCGAAGGCTAGGCAGAATAGAAGAGGAGGCAATGACTGCACGATTTTGCCCCTGGAGCATAGCTGCTCTAGTGGTAAAGGGTTTGAGGGAGTGGATGGTTAAGCTAATACAGAGAAAGACAAAATCTGACTCAAGTTACTCAGAATCCACAGCTCAGAGATGGGCGCCACCTGGACCTTCTAGGAGTGGGGTAGTTACATGGATGAAAATGAGGAGCATTGATTGAAAGTTAGTTTTTGAAGCAGTCAGATGTCCAGAGCACTTTGCCAGCTCAACAACCAACAGTCCAGGCAGGAGAGGGAGGATTTCTTTTTTCTAGAGCAAAATTCAGAGGGCTTAGCTGAGGATGGAGATAGCATACTGGAAACAGGGAGTGAGTGACGGTATAAAACCCTGGATGTGGAGGCCGGCCTCCAGCCTTTGCACATTCAGCTTCCGGTTGAGCAGCCAGACTTCACTTTCCAGACAGGAGATGGAAGAACTTCCCCTGGGGAATCCGGCCAGCCTGGGAACACAGGCCTGAACATAGTGACACTGGGGCCTCCTCGCCCCGACATCCCAGTCAGGTGACCCTACTTTAAAGTCCATAGTCAGAAGTCTCACACTTGGGTTTGGACGAGTTTATCTCCGTGCTTAAGTGTGAGCAGACAGTCAAGGATAACCAGACATGAGTAAAGCATCTCTTAAAGTACAGGAGGTGCAATATCTGAATAGTAGGAGCTTCAGAAGAAAGGTGAGTCACCACGGAGAGCAGGATGCAAGGAGCAGCTCAGGTAAATAGGCCAGGACAGAAGGGACTGAGCTCTAGATGGGAAATTCCCGCTGAGTGCCTGGTGACAAAATTCAATGGATTAAAATAGACCCAAGACATATCATGATAAAATATCAATGCACTGAGAAAAGAGAGCAGCCTACAAGCTGGGGTGGGGGTTGGTGGAGAGAGAGGACTAATCAGATAAACATACGGTGCTGTCTTTCTCACCTGCCAGAATCCAGGAGACTTCAAAGTTTCTAGGAGACTATAATCGATTGTCAGGATAAACAAACAAACCACTCCCCCACCAAAAAAGAGAGAGAGAGAGAGGAAGATAGAGAATATGATAAACACAAGAGAGAGGCAAAGGGGATTCTCAAGACAGTGGTGAAGGGGAATGCTAGGAGGGCAGATACTTGCTGGGTGGGGAGCTCCTTCTGTCCAGGTGCGAGCAGGTCAGTAGGCTAGAGGGGAGGTTTCTTCAGAAAGGTGCCGCTGAGAGGATGCCTGCTATGTCTGAACATCTTCAGGGGAGATTGAGACAATCTCTGAAAAATTTGGGGTTCAACCGGTAAATATATAAAAAGGTAAGAAAACAAACTCCAAAGATTATTATGAACTTTAAGGAAAACAAAAACTCATATAAGAAAAGCAAAGAAATCAGTGTTAACTCAGGGCTCAGCTGTGAAGAGCATCTATGTATATACTTGGGTGTTGGAAACAGGGGAAAGATAATAAATCTTCTTTAATGGTGGCAAGTCAATATATAAATGTCTAAAACCAAAAGCAAAAAAAAAATCAGCAAGTAAGAGTGCGGATATATTATTTAGAGACATAGAAGCAAGTGTCGAAGTGGTTAGTCAGAAGAAATGAAAGTAATTGCCTTTAGGGGAGAGGAGAGAGGGCAGGGAGGGTAGGGTGTTATTGATGGTAGGGCAAACTTCGTAGAACTAGTACAATAAATGTTATGAAAAACTACTAAGTTATTTTATGGTGAAAGGTAAAGTGGTGGCCGGTTAGGCTAATAGAGAGTTCCAGGCAGGAAGAGCAGGACACGTGGAGGCCCCGAGCAGGCAGGGCATGGCTCATTTGAGGAACTCACAGAAGCCCAAGGTAAGTATGATGGATGGAGGACTGAGGGGACGGGGGTCGTACTGAGCTATGAAGCTAGAGGGTAAGCAGGACCTGATGAGGAATGGACTTTAATTTTATCCTAAGGACAATGGAAATCTGATGAAGGACTTCTATCCACAAGTAAGACAAAGGTCCCCATAAAAGTAGCTTAAACACTAAAGGAATTTTACTGTCTTATCACATAACAAGAGGTCTAGAGTTAGGGAGAGTAGCTCAGTGGCTCAGCGATGCCGTGAAGGGTCAGACTCTTTGCTTCCCACTCTTCCCTTTTCAGTGTGCCAGGCGTGTCTTTCAGGACTCCGCCCCCTCACACGACATCATCCGAAAGGTGGACGGAGAAGAGGCCTGCCCCTCCCTGGTGTCTCTGTGTCAGTCAATTTACTGCTGCAGAGCGAACCACATCAAAGCTTAATGGCTTACAACAATCACCACATTACTCGCTTAGGACTTGGAGTCAGCAGTTTGGGCTGGGTTTAGCTGCAAAGTTCTGCTGCTCTCTCCTGGACTCACTCACCCACAGTCAACCAATTGGTGGCTTACCTGGGTCTAAGAAAACTTCACGTGCATGTCTGGGGCCTCAGCTGGCTGGGGTGACTGGGGCAGTGGGGTGACATGCTCCAAAGGGCCTTTCATCTCCCAGTTGACCAGACTGAGTTTCTTCCCATGGCAGTCTTAGGCAGTGTCATGAGGAAATGGGGTCTTGGGGCCTAGTGTCCAAAGTCCCACAGTGTCTGCAACACTTTATTGGTGAAAGCAAGTTATACAAACAGTCCAACCTCAAGGGATGAGAAATAGATTTCACCCTATGATGGGGAGAACAGCAAAATCATACTGCAAAGGTATACATAAACAGGAATGCTAGGAGTTATCATAGCCATCTTTGCACATAAATCTATCAAAGCCTCTTTGGAGAGTAGAGAATATTTTCTCAGATGACATTAAACAAATCATTCTCAGGCCCTTTCCTAAACCAGTCACTGACGAGGGCAATTAAATTACTCTGATTATGTATGCCTAATAAGGGTTGACTCCCTGGAACTGAGGACCCATCCTTCTCTGGAGCAAAAGGATTCTTGTGGCAAAGAAGTATGTGGGTAGGATCTGGCTAGAAAAATAAACAATATTTCCCAGATTACACAAAAGAAATAGGATTTCATTTTTCAAAGATAACCTTTAAAAGATAATGATTTCATTTAAAAGATAACCTTTAAAAGATGAAAAGATATTATTTCATCTTTAGAAGATAACCTTGAAATGTGATTTCATTTTTAAAAAAGAATTATCCCTCTTGCTGGGAGGCAAGCAAGACTGAAGGCAGCTAGACCAGTTGCAGGATTTCTCAACCTCAGCACTACTGATATATCAAGCCAGAGCTGGATAATTCACTGTTAGGAGTGGAGGACGGCCCTTTGTGTTTTAGGATGTTTAGAAGTATCTGTCTTGCCAGAGGGTTTCAGTCCCAAGTTCACTATGGATTGGGTGAGACTGACAAATGACAATGGAACATTCTTGGGGTAAAAGGGTTTATACCCTGCTTTATTCTCACTGTGGTAGGTCAAGCACTAGGATCATGTCTGAATCCAGCAGTCTGCAGGTCTATAATCCGCCTCCTTCTCTGCCTCCTGGGCAGAGCTCTTAATATAGCGACTCAGTCAATAACAGCTCATTGTCAAAGGAGTGGAAACATTAACATAGCAGTAGGCCAATTATATCATCACATAGTTTAGGGTCAGGTGAGGATCCTGGCCATAGGAACTTCCTTTTCCCCAGAAGTATCCATGGCATTTTCCCACTAGATGCCAGAAGCTCACCTCCAGCTGTAAGAACCAAAAATATCTCCAGACACTGCCAATTATCCTCTGGGGGGAAAGTCACCCCTGGTTAAGAGCTACTGGGTTTGGAGGGTACTACAATGATCTAGCTGACTATTGCATTGGCCTGAACCAATGTAGAGGCATTTGGGGTGGAGGCAAGGAGGCTTTAAGAGATTTTAGGTTTGGGAGATGATTGAACGGGGAAGGGGGACTACATGTGGATGACTGCTGCCAGGTTTTGGCTTAGATATTCTGTGGTTTGGAGCACACAAGAGGAGAAACAGGCTATAGAAAATTAGACAATTGGTTCAGTGGGGGACATGTTTACTTTGAAGTGTTAGAGGACAATAAATGAAGATGTCTAAGAGGCTTTAGAGAAAAGATTTCAAACTGTTGATCCTTGACTCTGGTCCAACTTCTTTGCTTGCCTCTACAGTTAAAAAATACATTTGAGCCAACATTTAAGAATGTGGAGACTTCATATACAAGTTCAAATTTCAAGTTTGTCTAAAATGCTAGAAGCTCAGGCCATACTGGACCCAGGTTCTCTGATGGCAAAAATCTGCTGAGCTGAATATGCCCTACTTTGTCCCAGTCTCCCCAGGACTTTCTTGACCCTCTCCATTGCTTTCCCACTTACCCTGTAAGAATTTGCCTGTAGGACCCTTGCCTATGTCAGACCTCTGTGCTCTTTGACGTAGACAGAGACATGAGAACCGTCACCATCTAAAAGGCCCCATGTAATATCCTCTGTGTTTCTCTTTGACCATATATTCAGGTCAGTCCTCTTAGGTCTCTTTAAATGTATCATCCATTCTTTTCCCTTCGATTCTGACAGTAATACATGTCCCTTGTGGAGAACAGAGAAAATAAAGCACACATATCATCTCAAATCCCACAGTCCTCTTATATTTTGTTGCTAGCTTTCCATATGTCCTTGGAAGCACTGATTTGGACTCATTAGCCCTTCCCAAGAAGGAGCTACTTCTGTCTTAATTGGAGTAAATTTGCTCCCACTATTTAGTCCAGATCTTAGGATATTACCTGACTGAAGCAGAGTGACTTTTTTCAAAATGTCAATGGGAGAAAATCAAATACGCTTGTATTTACCTTTCTTCTTTTGTTTATTTTAAGCCCAAACTGGGGATTCCTTAAAAAAATTTGTTTTGAAACAATAAAAAATTTGAGCAATTAAGTGTTTCCTAACATTAAATGATTCCATAGTCAGAATTTATTACCCCTCCCATCTTGGAATTTCTAGGAAACATTTTCCATTTATATTAATTTGCTACCTCAAATGTTTTTAAAATGAGCCTTTAGTGTGTTATTTGTAAGTAGGTGACAAAGTTCTTTTAAAACTGCTTGAATAATAGAAAAAAATCACATGCCTCTTAGAGAACAAAACGGGCTGTGATAATGTGAAGGAGGGCATGTAAGAAGGAATATTTAGTTAGAACTAAAATGACACCTGACAATTACTTTCAATTTAAGCTGAGGGGAAGAAAATCAGAATTACAACACTCTTGTGATTAAACTTTGATGAGATGAAAATGTCATCGTTGTTTGATGAGAATTTTTTATTAGAATTCAAAGAATATGAATGATTTAACTACAATGTACCAACACCACGGGGCTGAATAATCTATGTCAGTTTTTCTCAACTCTTCCTTACTGCATGTTGCTAGAGAAATCCCAGCCGCCCTCATTCTTTAGTTCTTCTATTCCTGTTTTCATAGGATCAGCTTTTGAAACAACAAGATAAAACTTATCTTTGTGATAAGTTTTGACATTGAAATCCTGGAGTAGCTCGACATGAAGAATCAGTACCAGGAGCCATGTGCTGAGAATTAGGCTCATAACTTTTCTTTTTTAAATTTTAGAGGCTAGATTTCTTGAGAGAAATGGGGAGATCTCACTGTCATCCAGTATATGTTGCTGAAAATCAAGAATCGGCAAGTCTTTTTATTCCGCGGGAGAGTCTGCTTCCCTTTAGCCTGACATTTTGGCAAATAAAGTTGGAAAGAGGGCTTAAGTGAAGACGGTGCACAGTCCAGCTCTCTTGGGGGCATTCGTCATGATATAAGATGCCAAGAACACACTGGCTCACACAGGGACCCTTCACTGCCCAGGGGACCCGGCTGGCTTAGCAACTCTGGCTCTGGCTGGAAACAGGACCAGTAGGAGCCCCTGTCATCTTACACTGCTGCTCCTAGAGTCCTTTCCTTCCCCTATGGGGGCCTACCATTTAAATAATTCCCACAGTCATTGGTTGTACATCTCTACATTTTTAAAGATTTTTGTCTTCTGAGAGTCAGTCAGATTATTTGGGGACTTAATTGTAATCCTGTAGTTTGGCAATAGGAAAGTATTAAGTGTGTTTAGTTCTATTTTATAAATGCAAATCGTTCTCTTCTTACCATTGAAGGAAACGGAGAGCGGTGGTCATTCTGGTCATTCTGTTCAATTACTTCCCAGTTCTGTTACCATAACGATGCTATAACTTGGCCCCATTAAAAATACCTTCATTTTGTTTTATTGTTTAAAAAATAAAGTCTTTAAACTTATTAGGCTGATCTAGGGTAAGTTATACACCAGCTCAGACTATTGCCAATCACCATTTTATTGATCCCCTTATTTAAATTTTATTTAAATAAAATGAATAAGCACTTAAATAAATGTAACGTCAGAATTTTCTACAGCACCTTGAACAAAATTGTGCTAGACATCTATATTGATTAAGTGATTAATGGGTCAAGAAGAATTAAAATCCACATAACTTTGCCTCAATGGAAGGCCAAGAGAAATTGTCAAATTAGGTAAATTAAAGACCAACCAGGAAATCTGAGCTAAGGAGTGGAGGGTAAATTGTATAAGAAGTTTCTGTCATTCCATTGCTCACTAAAGAAAGAGTTTTCCTGGCCCTTCAAAGTCTCTTTCAAAAACACTTTATAAGTTTAGCTGACTTATCTTTGTGGCAGTTGTATGTGAATATTTAAATCTTCCTTCAGAGGTGGTCAAAATGATAATCAGAGGTTAAGTTGGAAACAACTGAGAAGTTCAAACACACTACAATCTCGATTGGATATGAAAAGTCAAAGGCTTGGAAAAAGCACATATGGAAGTCAGAACATTAGAAGCCTACAGTAGTACAGGTAAGAGAAAATTCAGGCCAGTGCCAAAGAGCAGAGTCTGTGGACAGACTGCCTGGATTCAGATCCCACATTTACCACTTAGTAGCTGATTGACTTTGAACAAGTTACTTACCCTCCTTAGACCCCATAAATTAAATGGGGATAATAGCCATATCTATCTCATAAGGTTTCTATGAGGAATGAGTACACAAGTGTAAAGTATATGTCTGGTGTAAATAAGTGTTCAATAATTGAAAACTACTGTTATTATTATTATTGGAATGTGGAAGACCTTATCAGTGCCTTTGCAATTAATCCTCAACTCTTTTTTGGATCAAATGAAAAAATATCTTAAATAGTGGTCCTTATTTTTATAAGGAAAAACTCAATAAAAAATTACCTAAATTATCCAAAGTATACAAATAAACCCATTGTAACAGTGAGCACTATTCTCTTATTTGAGACATTCTCTAAGGTCTATAATACTCAAGGTTTGTAGTACTTAATTTATTGCCTCTTGTTAGTATACATAAAAGTTTCCTCTAGTATGGATAGAATATATTTCGTGCCACTTATAAACATGGCTGATGGGAAATTAGACTGCTAGGGGAATGGGAGAACTTTGTGTGATTTAGGGGAATAATAGGAAATTAGGATTAATTGGAATGTGGGTTCCAGTTTTTCTTTACCACCAGGTATAATTTTGGGTAATTTATTTATTAATCTCATTGACACTTGGTTTCTTCATCTTTGGAAATGAAAATGATAGTAATGTTTACCCCACCATGAGATTTGAAAATTAAATGATTAAAAATGATTATAAATTCTAAAGACATATCTATTATATATATATAATATATATATATTTATTTATTCATAATTGATAAGTATTCTACTCCATGCATTCCTTTTCTGCCATTCTGATCCTTGGACAATTGTTTCATTTAGGGAAAAAGGAATACAAGCTATGATTTTCATCTGTTCACAGGTTAGTTAAATGCCTCCAGATAGGAGTGTTTCTTGCCCATCCATCCACCCACCAATCCATCCGTCCATCCATCTTTCACCCTGCCTTTGTGAGCAAAGCACTAGCCAAAGTGCAATCACTGTACCATGTACACATGTTGCAAGAATCAATGTCATGGTTTCTCAAAGATTTCTGAGTATGTGGAGGTAGCAGAACTTAACTCAGCTTTTTAGGGTCCTCAGTGTCCCCTTAAACTTGAGAAGTGTAGAGGTAGAAAATGAAAAAATAGTAAGAATTAATTCAGGTGACATATTGTTTTGTATACTTTCCAAGCAGGATAATAATCTAAAATCAGGCTGACATTTATATCTCTAGCTTTCCATGCTTGTTAAAATACTTTTCTTGCTGGAATACTTATTGACCTAAATTTCATCTAACATCTGGCCATTGTATAAATATAGCAATGAAAACATGTCTTGTTGCCTACACATTATGTATAAATTTTAGAAATCCAATTAGTGCTTCATTCCTTCTGTGCATTTTTCCATTTATTTTTCTTGAATGTTTGAGCTAATTTGAGGCTTCTAACTGGAAATATAAGAATTCAAAATTCAGCACATATCTACACAACAGCAAAAAATAACTAGATTGCAATATAGAGCTTTGCAGTATTTTCCCATGATTGTAAAATATTTCCTAAGTTCTTTATTCATTCATGCAATACACATTTATTGGGTGGAATGTCAAACCTAATGCTCAATGCTGAGAGTGGGGGATACAGAATAAATAAGACATAGGCTTAGCCCTTAAGGAATTTAGGACCTAGTAGGGGAAGCAGACACCTACACAAATGATTTCAGTACAATGTGACAAATGCTGTAAGAGGTGTGTGTCCACCCAGCTCCTAGGGCACCATTCATGGCTCATCTGATGGGCTGCACGCTACATGGACGATTGTCCTCAATCCTTCTGAGGGTATATGCCTTCTCAGAATTGAGGAGTTTCTCAAGCCAAGAACCAGAGGGAATAAACTAGTACATATTGTGCCTACATTATCCATCTGGGCAGGCAAACTCTGCCAAACGCCCTAAGGGTGGATCATCTATTTAGCAATACCAGTCTCATTTGAGTCACTATTGTTTAAGTCTTCACTTTTAGACTCACTGTAATGATAGCTGATATTCAATGGTCTATTGTGTGTAGATGCGGATATTTGGAATTAGCTCACTATGACACAACTTTCACTATGTACACAAGGGCCTATCGTAGCATATACTCAGCAAGTTCTCCAAAAATACATCTTATCATATGGATTCTGCTACCATTTCTTTGGACGTTGATCACATTCAGATATCTAAACCTTCTGATCATTCTAAAAGATTCTCTGAAGACATAACTTGCAAAAACTATGAATGATTTTTGAACATCATCAAAAATAATGCTTATCTTTTAAACATTAAAAAGTTTATTTGCACAAGTTAGTATGAGATACAACATAATTCATGGAAACAGAAGACAATGCTAATGTCTTAACAGAGTATTCCAAATATTAGACATTATAGTTTAAATCGTAACATTAATTCTAATGTTGGAATAACATTTCAGTTAATAAATAATTGTGACTACAACCATATGTTCAGTTTATTCTTATTAGTTTACCATGAGTTATAATTTTATTGTGATTTAGGTCATAAAAGTGGTAACAATTGTGTATATATTTTAATAAATTGCATGCTTATTTAATTAATCCTGAAGAGAATCTAGAAATAAATTCCAATGAATTATATAAACCAGATTTTTTTTTTTAACTCCTGGATTTTAACATTCACCGATAACAGTTTAACTGTTCTCACAGTGAGCTGTCATTTGCGAAAGTGTGCGACCACAGTGTTTCAGCCCTGAATTAAATGTTTTCCATGTATTTCAGAGATTTATGGGTTTCAAAGTTACTGCTGTGTTGGGGTGGCCTGTAAAGTCCTACAACACCATTGTGGTAAGGAATTTGCATATTCTACAGGGCTTCTGATGAGAACTCTTGGATATTTTTGGATAAGGTTGTGTATTGAGCTCTTACTGTCCCTTTCAGGGGTCACAAAGGCAAATGCTCTGTCATATGTTCACATGTGGGGATAGTGCTAACATGCCACCACAAAGGGCCTCACCAGGATAAATTTTAGCATTTGAATTTGTTGGTCTATTTTGGAATTTTCCTGTTTGTTATAGAGCTTTAACCAGTAAGTGAGTTGCCTGGCTTCATGGCCTAAGAAGAATATTCTGTGCTGTTTGGAATCAGAACTCTAATAATGAATCAGATAGCTTAATTCCGTCATATACGTTATTCAAATATTCCTACTTTCTTCGTAAAATCTTCAAGGCTGAGCAGCAACTCTAGCTAGCACCTGTAAGTGCGTTAGGAAAACAGTCAAAGTGTAAGAATGTATGAAAACCATCAAATGGCAGAAACAAAGGGTAGGGATCTTAAATCTAGGCAGTCATTTAGGTACCAGAAAATATTTCCTTCCAGTGTAAAATTTAGATCTCTTTGAAGAAAAATGTCACCTTCAACAATGAAAACATACATTCAAATTCTGAGCCCCAGATGTTTAAGACAGCCCTGAAAATTTAAAAATGACCCTGACCCTGTGTACTGCTTCAACAAACTGTATACATTTCCAGTGTAGGGACCACCTTGCCATTGGGACGCTTGTACTTTTCCACAGGGAAGAGCCGGTTGGCATCATTTCCTGGCTGGATATAATTCATTTCTGTCCTTCCAGTTTTTTCTCTCTGATCTCCTTTCCGTATATCTGTCAGCAGCACTCTCCTGGGAGCAGCGTGATGCACTTCATTAATAAGACGGGATTAGAGGAAAAAGCCCTGGTCTCCTAATACACTTGGATAATTTGGTGCCATCCACAAGGCAATAGACCCCTGCTGCATAGATGTCATTAGAAAGGTACAATTTCATTACTTTTTACTGGCAGAGCCTTGAGTGAAATACAAAATATGTTGTCTCATATGCAGGAAAAAGAAAAGTGCTCAAGCTTTCATTCACTTCATGCCTCTAAAATAGTAAAATGCAGAAATGTATTTTATGATTTTTACATTTATATTGCCTTCCCTTTGTAGTCCTTGAAATCATGCTTGTGTTAAATCTTGAACAAAATTAAGACTAAAAGAAACTTATTTATATTCTTAAATCCCAAGTGAAATTCATATATTTTAATTGACTAACACACTTGTTTTGAATACCTACTGTGTGCCAGGCACCCTGTTCGTTGCAGGAGAACAAATTACAAAAACAACATTTATGCTTTTTTTTTTTAGCACTGATTTATTGAATGCTTTTACTGGAAATGAGTATATAAGAAGTAAGCCATATGGCTGAATAAAAATGATTATAAGCCAGTAAATTCTAATTGCATTTGGAAAATATGTTAAATTTTTCCTTGTTAACCTTATTTTTGAATTGACGTTGGCTGACGGTTGATAGCATTATCTTTTGAACTGAACCATTCCCGATTTGAAGTCTTTAGTCATATGTTGTGTAGACATTTGAAAAGATGGGGCATAAACCATCCTTAGAATCACTACCTAGTTCCTATAGTTGCCGCCCCAAATGGGAAGCAGCATGCATCCCTGGTGGCTATGGCTGGCCACACCTCTAGAAAGGGGCCGAGGACTGAGGAACTTGCCGTAAGGGACACCAGTGGCACTCCCAGGTGCTACTCCGGCTCTGGGCAGCCAGAGCATCACTTTGCCTAGCACTGAAGAGAATCAGGTTGAATAGTGGTCCATTATCTCACTGCCACAGACACACAACTGCCATTAACACCAAAAAGCAGCACAGCTGGAACTGTGCATGGGAGAAGACATCCCTTGATTATCAGCTATTTATAAGCCACTCTTAGCACTGATAAGTTTTTGCTTTACTTCTAGCTTTTGTTCAGTGAAATTGACATTTGTAGCTCTTTGTCTAAGATAAAAGCTAGACTAGATGGCTAAGATGATAGAAGCTGGGGTTTCAGAAACCATTCCACTGCCCTAAGGCAGAGCACTACTGGAAAAACAAAGTATTTTAACAAAAGCCAGTAATGAAAATACTTAAAAAAATGTGGCAGGTTACGTGCAAAGGCGAGATTGGTCATCTAGTCAGCTTTGAATGCAGTGTTCTGATGTTCTCACCCTTTCATTCCGCAGCCATGACTTTCCTTGTCTCCCATGCATTTTAATTCACTACAGTCTCATTACACACACAGTGACGTTTATCCACAGACATCAAGAGAAGTGACAGAGCAGCCAAGATTGGGACTGGGTGGGACCAGTTTACAGCTTCTAGAGTGAACACAGCTTAATAATCAACAAAAAGTCAGGATTCAACAAGTTACGTTCTTGTTACCAAAACTACATCTCAACTAAGTTTTAAATATAAATAAAGTTACAAACAAACAAACCCTCCAGTTTTGCTAATAAATTAAAAAAACAAAGCACAGTGGTTAAGTGGTTAGAAGCTTAGATGGTTAACCTCCTGTAAGTGTCTTTGAGGATGTGCACGGAAAACAGATGAACTATCTGACACCAGAATACAGATTTCCTTTTTCTTGGGATCTTTGTATGATGGTAATTTTTCCCCACCCCCATAAGATCTTTTGAGTCTGTGTGTCTTGAATCTCAATAGGTGTCCCTTATGTTTTGGATGTTTTATTAGCTGGAACTAATAAATTATATTCTTCCAATTTCTGGGCTTTAGTTCCACATTACTGTGGGTGCTGAGGGGGAAGAAGGAATATTGTGAATTAGAGGTGGGGTTGAAGCTTGGGTATTTGCAATACAAATGGAAACAATTAATTAGCAATGACCCTTGTTAATATTATTTTGCTGAGATAGTTTATAAGTAATGGATGCCCATAACAGAGATTGTTATATTGCCTCTCTTGAATGTGCATGACTGCGACACAGTGTCCTTTGACACTGATAAACTTGGTTCAATGGAATAAATATTCAAATGAGGATTCATGGTGTGGAAGTTACATGGTAGAGGAAGAAGAAGCTGATAGGTGTGTCTGTTAAGTTCTGTAAAGCAATGCTTCACCAGATCCTGATACACGTTTTAAATAGATTCTTAATGAACGGCACCTAGGCAACTTAGATACATATTTGCTTTGGGGATTCTTTAAAAAGATTTCTTTTTTAGATTTGGAATTCACAGTAGGGTACTTCCATTCCTCCTTTGTAAAATAATTAAATATTTATTGTCTAGATGGAGTTAAGATGACGTGAAATGATAAACCTGCACATGTCTAATTTATAACAAATCTGTTTCCTTAATGGGTGGAAGGAAATCTGAGGACCGTTCTAAGGATCCTTGCCTGCTTTCAGTCCTATCGGCTAGTCATACTGAAGACAGCACCTCTCCGGATGGGTCTTTGCCCTTCTTCTCCTCCCCACGGTCAATGTCAATCACGTGCACCACTCCAGGTTTTAGAATCAAGTCGTCCGTTTCTACCTGACTCCTGTTGTCCTCCACTTCCATGTAGCTCCCTTTTGTTTGCTGGGCAGCTTTACTGAAGGCTTCTTTGAAACGACGTTTGAGTTCCACATCTGGGCAGAAGACATACTCATAAAGGCCACCGGCGAGGACAGCTCCTATAATTGGTCCAACCCAATATATCTGGGGGAAAGATAGCAGAGTTATAGCGTGTTAAGTGGCATAAAACCATTCCTCTGAACAACTCATGAATATAGAATGCAACCGATTTATATTAAGAGAGCAAATGTGTCATGCATAAAAAAGCAGAGAATTTAGAAAGAATATAAAAATATAAGAAAATCCATCAAATCCACCTACATATAATAACACTTGACCAGAAAATGAGAAAACTGTTTCTCTTTTCCTGCTGTTACTAATTGCTTGCTGTCCATTTTCTGATAATCCCTACCATCAAGGTAGCTCCTATCTGGTGGAGCTGCAAATTAAGTAGTCACTAAGAGTTCTTCAGCTAAAATAGAAAAAAGACAAGAATTTCTGGGGAGTACTTATTTTCTTAATATTGCCATTTTCCATTAGTGTTCTGAATAATCACAATCCTAGTACAGATTTGATCATCTGGAGCTTTAGTTATTCAGCATAGCATGATAAACGAATCCCAGCTCCACCACCTGGCAATGTTGTGAATGTTGGCATCAGTTACTTAAGTTCCTAAACCTTAATTTCCTTGTCTGCAGAGTGGAGATTATAAGAATACATACCTCATGCGTGGTAAGGATAAGACTGATGAAATATTTGTAAAGTACTTAACAGTTCAAATTTCACAGTAACCTGCTGCATTCTGCTTCCGTTTCCTAGACAGTCCAAGATGTATGTGACTAGGCTGCCATTTTCCTTGCTATTTCCGTAAACCGTTTTCCTTATGCTGCATGCTTTTCCTCTCTAAAATTTGGTGATTTGATGTAATCGAAAGCCTCATGGTTTGTTCGTCGCTCTTGCCGAGAGAGCACGCTCAGCCTCATGCATGGTTCCTGCCAGGGTGACTGGATGATGGAATCCATCACTGCATTTACGGATAATGGTTAATTGAGGATTAGCAGCTCCCTAGGATTTTTAATTCAATAAATGGAAGCTTTTATCATATCACTTACGTATATGTCTACAATATATTAAATTTTGTGTTTGGATAAATTTGATATTTACTTTAGAGCCCTTATGCTGTGGAATGGTAGACATTCATTCAACAGATTCAGCTGGGCGCAGAAACCTTGTTTACTGAGCGCTCTTTCTGACTCTCTCTGAGACAGTCGTACTTAGCACTTTTCTCGTATTAACTCATTTAATTCTAACAGTAACTTTTGAGGGAGATATTATTACTATTTTTCCCTTTTCATGGGTAGGAAAACCGACACTCAGTTGAGAAGGTAAAAAACTTGCTTAAGATTTCTTGCTCAGCCAAGTGACTGAGCTGTGATTTCAGGTCTGTCTGATTTCAAACCTCTCTTTGGAACCACTGTGTTGCTTTCCACTACATGACACAATTTGAGGACCATAGGATGAATGCCTCTGGCTTAAAGCATTCTCTGGAAATTAATCTCACTTAAACGAAAAAACAAAGAAAATTCAAACTTTAATCTAAAGTTGAATTCATACACTGAACCGGGACACTGTTTGAACAGTGACTGTGAGAACCAAGCTCCTTATCTCGAACATGAAAAAAACCATGTGAGAGTTTTCCTTCTCCGCGCCTTTTCAAAGGAGAAGCAAGAGTCCTCCTCTAAACGTCTTTGTTCTTTGTTCCTGTGCTGAGATCTCATTAGATATGTTCCATTCCGTATGCTATAACCTCCACAGCGGACAAAGGAGCTGCTAAGTAATTACAACATTTTCCCAAAACATCTGTGAAGAGGACACGCTGTCAAAAATACACAAATCTCAGTTTCAAGTCACTATTCCAAAACAAGGTCCTAACATACTCTAAAGTAACTTTATAAAAGGCACTTTATAAAATTTATAAAGATAAACAATTTTTATTGCTAAAAATATAGAAAATACAGGAAAGTGTAAAGAAGAAAACTAAAATAATTACACTACACAGAAAACTCATTAATATTTCAGTGTTATTTCTAGTCTGTAAGTCTGTCTTTCTACAAATATACTTTAAATTCTAAATTTCATGCAACCATTCCTACAAAATGGACATCTATTTTCAGTAGGATTTAGTTTGTTATAAAATAGCAATAAGGGGAAACTTTAATTCAATCAACAAGCTAAGAAGTTCCCTACTATTTAGATTTTTAACTAGTTTATGAAAACGAATGAATACAAACATATATTTGCATCTACATTTTAAAGTCCTCATAAGTGAAATTAAATGTTATAAATTTTAATTCCCCAAATAGTCTGAATTTAGTAAGTTAAACTAAAAGTTTGATCATAAAAGCTATATACTGCTCTTTAGAAATTTCCATTCTTATTAATGTGACAAACTTTTTGAGACATAAATGGAAATATCAGTGGTAAAATGACCAGCCTCATGAGTACTGCCGTTGACTGTGTGGCTGGGTCTAAAATCTTGCTTTAGAGCATGACTCTCATGCTGCTATTTAATGATACAGATTACTTTTAGAGACTTAGTGAACTTTTCATAGGAGTGGATGCACATAGCAGTGAGGCAATTTCTTCTCATTTGTAATGTACATCATGGTTGAGTGGATATGTATGGCTGGGTCAGTAACTGCTGTATGAATGAGATTAAAACACTAGTGACGTATTCTGTTATATTCATGAATTAAAAATAAAAGTTGTAGCACTCACATAATATACATGACAATACAAGTTAGCCCCATTTGGGGCTGGCTTACATATGTGTCATGTTTTTGTTGGTTATTATAGCTTAGTGTGTGAGTGGCCTTTCAACTGCTGCATTATTCATTTAAGGGATTTAAATTCCTTTGTTTTAAGAAGGAATGGAAATAATTCCTTTGTTTAAAGAAGCAATGGAAATAAAATTTTGGTATTTAAAAATAGACATCACAGCTATGTGGAAGCACTGCCACCACATTAATAGGTAGGTTAGACATGAGACTGAAAAGTGTGCCTTTTCTGAAAGTCATTTATTTTTCCAGCTATGGTTTTGGTGATAATAGCGTAAACATTTGCACCATTTATTCCTCACCATCTGCAGTTCAAATGCTTCCAACTCACATACTATTAATTGGATTCATGGTTTTGTAAACAAAAAAGTAAATATTTTTGCTATGGGCAGTGCTTTTAAACATTTCTTTCTTTCGTTTTCTTTTTTCAAGTATATTTTCTGTTATTGCCAGCAAGGCTTTACAATTTCAATTATTTAAACACCATATTCACTGCACTATCCTTATGCTCTCTTGTTCCACACAGGCAACCTCCATATACAATATAGTCTGCCGCAGTCTGTCAGATACAGTGCCCACATCAGTGCTTAAAAAAAAAGTCTATTACCGAAGGCCCAGAACAGATGTAAGATGAGACGTTTTGCAGCATATCTGTGCTAGTCTCTCCCTCATCTTTGTGAAGGATGTAATAAAGTGGGGGAAGGTCAAGGGTGGGGCGAAGCAAGAGAAACTAGTGAGCAAACGAAGGAAAAAGAAAAGAGCTCCATGGGTCATTGTCCTTGACTGTGGGAAGACAGGAGTATCAACAGGATGGTTACCCAATGGTTTTCCCAATTTCCCGTGATAACTGCGGGTCCAAAGGATCTGGCGGGGTTCATGCTGGCGCCAGTGTACTTGATCTATGGGGAAAAGGAAAAAACCTTCAGACCATGCTAGAATGGAGTTACTAACAGGAATCATTCAGTGCAATTTGCTACCATTTCCCAAGTCAGTTAGAGGAACTGTCAAGAGGTCATATCAACACTGTTATCACAAAGTTAGCAAAATGATCACCTACAATGGACAGATGTGGCTGGATACTAAAGAACCACAGCTGTAAAACACCACATCATCAGGCCAGCACTAGGGTGAGGAGAAAAGACATGGGTCAATTATTTAAATAGACTTGGGAACTTACCGCGAATAAATGTCCAATTGCAACAGAAAATCCAATTGCTAAAGCTATTGAACCAGTGACATCAGTCCGTTTGGAATCACAGCTGGCAAAGATAGTAAACACCAACTGAAATGTGATTATCAGCTCTATCAGGAGTCCATGACCAGCACTAAGATTTCCATGAACCTAGAAAAAGAAAAATACTCCATCTGAATTGAAGCAGGAGTACATTTTCCATGATAACATACCATTGTCAAAGACATATTTTATCACTGGGAAATTTCAGTCTTCTATCCCACCCCCAATGGCAGCACCACACTTCTCCCTCAAAAAGAATAGATATCCATTCATTTTGGACCATGCTCACAGATGTTAATTACTCTTACAATGACCTAGCGGGAATTTGTGCTGAATGTCCTTTTCTACAAAGGAACCAAAATGTACCACTGCTGCACTTAACTTATAAAAAGAATTTCTTGAGAGTCTTGTAATTTTATAAGGCAATGATTACATCCATTAATTAGGTTTAAATTAATTAATGTATATCTCAATTAAAATTTAAACTGTATGTGGTTTTTAAATCAATTCTAGTGCTGAGTTAACAAATGATATTCCTAATCGTCTAAGACCAAAGCTAGTATCAAAGTCCAATTTATTTTTTTAAGTGTAACTCTTGATGTTAATCATATTGTCTCAGGAACAGGACAAGAAACAACATTGTTTCTTCTGCTAGTGAACCAACTATAGTTGTTAAACGTTTAGCTAAATATATTGTCAGTGCAGTCACTGGGATGGGAGATAAAGAAGAGAAAACCAACACAATTTTTATGCCACCTTGGCTTAGTAACATCTAAGTCACTCAACAACAAACGATGATTTTATATGTATGCATTTGATGTTGCCAGAACCAGTTTTCACTAGTCAGTGTCAAGGATCATCAGAAATTCCCTGGGAATTAATTAACAACGTTAGGAAGGTCTTTCAGGCTGCCAGGGTGTCATTTAGTAGAGTCTGCAAGAAGTCCTAGTTTGAAAATAGCTGAAGATGCTACCGTGGTAACCCCCAAGCCCCCCACCACACTGGCAGGTGTGACGAGGTAGAGAATTCCTGCTCCAGCGATGGCACCCAGGCACTGGGCTGCGATGTAGAAGACAGACTTGGCAATGCTAATCTTCCGGGTGCACACCATGGCCACTGTCACAGCAGGATTGATGTGGCCACCGCTGATGTGGCCGAAGCATTGCACCATAGTCGCGATGCTCAGTCCAAAGCAAAGGGCGATGAGAACCATGTCTACAGGTAAGGGCTTCTCCGCTCCCCCCCAGTTGATGGTGGAGCCCAGGCTGAGGAGAACAAAAATAAGCATAGCCAAAAATTCCGCTGTGACTGCCTTCCAGAAAGCTTGAGTCCAGACCCCCTTGAAAGCCACCATGATGCTCTCTCTTCTCCACAAAGGTCCACACTTGCTGAAAAGGAAAAGGAATCGCATCAGAAGCTGCCAGACTGGGGTTCGTGGGCTTAGGGGAGGCTACGAGGCCTGCAGTCTTGCTCTGCTGTGGAGAGGGCCCCTCCAAACCTTATTTGCCCAACGAGGAAGAATGCTCCTGGAAAATCTCTTTCAATAAATAGTCAAGAGACTGCTATTCCAGCCTGCTTTTACTTAACATTCAAAGATCATCCAGTTTCACTGAACTGTCCCTAGCAAGGAAAATGTCTAAATCAAGTTCCTTAAAGAATTAAGAATAAAATGTATTTACTTTTCAGTCAATTCCCTAAGAGCAAGTTTTTAAGTGCCAATGTACTTCTAACACGCCACTCTTAGTGTGAACGCAAAGCAATAGAAACGGGAGGTCGTTTTCGGTTCTGCGGGATTCCCCCACCCCTGTGCGGGGTGGACTCCGGCTTAGGGGAGGCCCACTGGGAAGCAGGACCGCGGGACGTCGGTCCCCCCGAAGGAAAGGCCGGTGGGGGCGGGCATGGAGACGGCAGGGGCCGTGGGAACGGGGTCACTGCCGCGCTGTCCCCGGCCAGCAAGAGGGGTCGCGAGCCGCTCGCCCAGGGGCGCGGCGCTGGAAGGCGGCCGGGCCGGGCACCCCGCGGAGGGCGAGCGCAGCGGCTCCCGGGTGGGGACGGGCTCCCGGCGGCCGCCCGGGGCGCAGAGCAGCCGGTCAGCAGGCCCCGCGGCGCCTTTTCAGGCTGGGGACCGCCCCTGCCTGCGCCTGTCCTCTCTCGGCGCCTCCGCAAACCTCCCCGCAGGGATGCCCTGGAGGCGGGTGTGTGCGTCCCGGGCCCCCGCCCGTCCGCCGGGCCCGGAGCGGAGCGACGCCAGGCGCTGCGGACGCGGGTGCGGCAAGGGGACCGGGCCTCCCAGCACCAGGCTCCGGGGGAGGCGGTTTTCTCCGGGGGCTTCTTGATGGCCTCCGGCTTCTGCGTGACCCTGGAAGACGGCGGCGGTCTCCTCCTGGGGGCGCTCGAGTATGTGTCGGGTGGGGGCCGAGGGTGAGGGCGGGTCGGGGGCCCAGGGTGTTTGAACAGATCAGAGTTACTGCAGCGTTCCCCTTGACGTGTTGCCGAGAGGGTCCGTCTCCCCCCGCCCCCTGCACGCACACTTGCTGTCCCCAGAAACCCAGGATCTAGCTGGGCAGTGGGGACGTGCTATGCCACAAAGGGGAACTCTCCCTTGACCTTCAGGGTCTCAGCTCAGCCTTTGGTCTGATAGGGGGCTTTGCCTCACAGCTGGAAAGAGAAACCCATCGTCTGCCGGAGCTGGTGTGGCTCCGGAAGGGGACCAGCCAGCTGTACCCTACGCGTCCGCTACCCAAGTGAGCAAAGTCCTCTAAGTGAATCCTGTAATGATGAAAAGCCCAGCTGGGAGGACAATGACATCACACTCCCTAGAGGAAGGGAAAATTGAGAGATAAACACAGCACTTGGCCAGGGCAAGGAGGGTGTCCTGGGAGAGTCGTTAAAATATCTCAAAGTGGGAGAAGTTCAGAGAGCTCACAGATTGAAAAAGAAGCCAGGCCGGTGGCTTCTGAACTCAGCAGCCCAGGGCTATAGCCAGGATGGCAAAGGGCGAGGTGCTGTCACAGGTGCTGGTCTTCTGTGGCCGGATTTAGTGGGAAAAAGGGGGAGGACAAAGCAGGAAGCTAAGGAAGCCAGGTGGGCAGGAAGCGACAGGTGCTCTTCGGCACGCAGAGGACCCCGGGAAGGTGGGCCGGGAAGCAGGCGGCTCCGGACAGCCGCTCTCCGCTCACTTCCCCCCCCCGCTCCCCAGGTCTCTCTCCCTGCGCCTCTCGGGGATCCGTCTACCTCTCCAGAGACTCACTTAAGAAACTTTGTTGCTCTTTCACCTTTAAATTTTCATCAGCCAGAGAAATTAAGACAACAATCCAAATAACAACAAAAAACACAAATAGAGAAATACAGTCCTTAAGGGTGCAGTTAGCTTTTATGAAAACACAAAGTCTGATCTCCCTCCCGGGCAGAGCTACCAGCCTCAGCCACAGGGCACCCCAGTTCCCTGCAGCCCAGCCACAGCCCTGACCTCACCTGTGCTCCCCTGCAGCAGCTCTCATAGCCCCTTGTGTAAGATCGTCAGTGTTCTCTTTTGGGTTCACACTCACTGGAAACGGATCAACACCATTTGTTTTACTTCTTTCACCCCAGAACAAAGGGGGCTTGTTGATGTGTCCGGATGGATGGTACTGAACCGGACACATTACTTCTAGCTGAACACCCAGCCTGATCCACTTCTGGACAGCTGAGCCCTTAGGTGAGTAATTTTTCTGATGAAAACATATTATGGATACATGTCCCTCCAGTGGGTAGTTTGCTGTGTTTTCATAGGTCTCCAGTATATGGAGGATTTTGCTACAAAGCATCCCTTTTGTTCTACCTTCTCTATACCGCTCTGATGAATATGCCTGGTTCCCAGATCAGAAGGAATCCCTACCTGCCCTCTAGTTTCCTTCTAGAATCTGAGAAGGCACAAAATATCTATAATAGAAGAAATAGAGTTTCATCTTTTAGCCCTGGCTCTGTTCCCTTAAGGCAAAGAAGGACTTACCCCCACCGCCTCGCTGCAGGTCTGTCACTCATGCCTTTCCTGGCCAGAGTGCAGCTTGCATCGCCTGCCCGCACCTCCCCGTGCGCTCCCTGGGAGTCAGATTACTGCAGCTTGTCTGATTGGGTTTTTGGAGTCTAGGGGTGGAAAGATTCTGCACCATGTGGCAATCACCAAGTTATATTTGGACTTGAAATAATTTTTCTCTACCTGATCACCATAGACACAGGGCATTTCAGGAACACATACTGTTTGCTGTCATTATGTTTGTTGAGCTGGTAATCTTTGAGAATAAAGAATGCCCCAAGTCTTTGAGTTTTTCCTACTGCAAAGAACTGCTGAGAATTTGTCTTGTTCTGTTGCATGCTGTAGTTGAAATTGGGTAGCTAATAGAAAATGGACTTGTGTTCTCCTGCGGTTGAGATGAAGTGAGGTCTAGGCTGTGGTGCACTTGTCTTTGAGTGGCCAAACACCCAGTGGGTTCAGTTTGAAGTTTTTGGTCTGAGAAGCAATGTTTCAAGCACAATACATAACTGCAGGGCCATTTGTAGGCCGGGCAACACTCATCTGGTTAACAGGAAGTCAGGAAATAGGAATGACAGGAGTAAGACCACTTCAGGGTGCTCGCCTGACTGTTACATTAAAACAATTGTTGGGTAAGAAGTAGCAAACTTAGAATTGGATGGGGACAAAATTATTGGGAAGTGTAGGTCCATTATGTAGAAACCTAGAGACCAGACTGACTACACCCTTCGTGAGGCCCAGTGCAAAATGAAGGCAGAACTCCTTACCCCCAAAGTACTCAGAATTCCCAGTGTGTGACTTTAGACAGGACATTAAACAAACAGTAGGGTCCTTCTGAACTCAGGGTGCTGTGTGCCTGTGAAGGCCTCCTGACTGAGGGGCGTGGTGAGCCCTGGGAGGTCCCAGATTAGCTGCTTGTGCCAGCACCATCCTATTCATTCTGTCCTCTAGATGGACCGCAGGTGCATAGACTGGAGCAATCATAATCTTTGATTTATGACACTCTGTCATCATTGGTACATATCTGGCCCTCTTTTATTTTAAAGAATTACTTTTTAGTAGTATAATGACTATCCGTGAACCCACTGCTCAACCCAACAGCCAGAAGTGCAGGAATAACTTACATTTACGTATGGGACCCTCCCATCCCTGCCCTTCCTTTCACCTACCATCTCATCTCACATACGTCAGTGTTTTTCAGAATGAGGTGTGGCAAGAAGTAATGCAGAAGAGAAAGGAACAAAAACTGTTACACTTTCACATCACAATTACAATTTTTTGTTTTCTCCTCCCGGTGGGGTACCTAAGATAGGAAGGGGTGAAAGGCTCTCATTAGAAAGGAAGTGAAATTTTGAGTGTGAATTTCAGGGCAATACTTTATTATTGTTTCAAGCATTTGCAGATAACAAAGATTAAATTTATATCCTTAAGAATGTGGTTGCACTCAGGGAAGACAGTATAATACAGAGAAGACAAGTAGTGACTCTGGCATCTTACTACGCTGATGGACAGTGACTGCAGGGGTTGTGGGGGGCACTTGATAATATGGGTGAATGGAGTAACCACAATGTTTTTCATGTGTAACCTTCATAAGAGTATGTATCAATGATACCTTAATAATAATAATAAAAAAAAAGACTGGTTGCTCACTGATGATTGTAAGTCAGGGAAGCCAGCCTTCTTAAAATATGCTCCTTGAAGGTAAGAATAAAGCCTGATGAGAGGGGGAAGGGGGATTAATGGGAATCCACAAAGAACATTTAACACATTTCACGTGGACTCTGAAAGCTGTTTACCATTCAGATTTTAGAATAAGATTTTTAAAAGGTACGAAACATTTTTTAAAATCGGAAGACTTTGATTTTCCAGGCAGAAGTGCTAAGTGTAATGGCCCTGAGGTCTCTGAACCCGAAGGACAGCCCTGCAGTGTTCAGGTTCTTCCTTGCGAATGAAGCCTGTGGTCATAGCCCAGGGCCCCCCAGAGAGTGGCACTCCCTTGGGCTACTGGACACTGGGGGGGGGGCATTTTTCAGGTCCACTCTTTGTACGTTGCCCTAGGCTTATTAGCATTCACTCCCTGGCCTTGGCAGTTCCCGACACCGTTTTACAAAGTGCCAGCAAAACTTGGTTACCACGGTTTCTCAGCCCCTTTCCTTTCTTCTGGCTGGCTGGGCACTGCCCTAATGGAATGTGTTGACAGTCCGGTTCCTAAGGGATGACTGTTCCCATCAAGGGAAGGTCTACCCTAATTGGCACCAACTCATGCACTTACTAGTATTCTCAGTGAGGGGCTTGCAATCGACCTGGGATTAACCCTTCTGCTACCGGAGGGAGTTTTTTTCTTTAGGTATTACTTACTATGTGTTTATACTGGAGATGGTATTACCGAGCCTCCTGCAACCCTCGGCCCTGTACAGTTAGCAGCTACTGGCCTCACTTTTCTCTGGACCAGGGGCAGAAATTTCCAGGGGGGGTTGTCTGTGGGGCTGCAGGCAGGGTCATGAGGGAGGAAAGCAGTCCAGGGCCCTTGTGCCTGGGACACTCTAAGGTGGGCAGCTCTGGCCATATAAGCAATAGTGTCTAAGTTGATCCACTTTGAACTGCCCTGGGCCTAAAGCCAAGTGAGATTTGGAGTCTAATTCTTTCCCCCCATTGGTAACTGTAAAAGGATCTAATCCGTTTAAAAATGGAGTAATAATTTACTGATTAAAACTTTTTGGCTTTCTTACTGTATAGTGCTCTGATCTTTAGGCTCTTTAGAGGGAGGGGCATAACATGGCACCCTGATTTGAAATCAATGTTACTTACATGTCTGGCAACCTTGTGAATTTTTCGTTGAATGGCCTTGTGAACTTGTAAGTCAGTAATGCATGGAAAAATGAGAGGAGGGAAAATGAAAATTCTAGAAGGACTCAGCAAACACTAGCTGATGGATACGCTTGGCTCCGGAACGTTTAGCCTACTGCACCAGTTTTCCTTCGGCGCTGGTGTGTCTTAGGCAGCTGCGGACTTCTTCTCTCATCCCTGCCCTCCTTCATATTTCTCTGCATGTTTGGAGATTGAAGCACTGACAGTGTGTGCAGTGCCTCAGGACCCGGGAAGCGTCTCCAGGCTGGCTGGGGCGGTTTCAGTCGCAACTCGTAAATCTTACTTGGCTTTTCGTGAATCTCAGCATCACGAATATCCCCTAAAGCCCTTCTGTATCAGCGTGTTCATTAAGAACAAACAAATGAACAGAACAACAGCGGCAGCGGTGGGGCCCTGGCCACCCCCACAAGGGGCTTTTATGGGGCTCTGCTCCCTGGGGAAAGCGGTTACCTTACGGTTGCAGGTCTGAGTGGTTTCCGGCAACAGAGCTCACCACCAAAAGAGAAGAATATCAAAAACCAGCAAGGAACCAAAATGTTTGACTTGGTCTGCTGTGCCTCAGAGAGGTGAGTGAGAAAACTGGGTCTTTCCGTGGCCGTGGACCCTTTCACAGGTAAGCCTGTGCGCCTGCCCCGACGCCGCCCGGACCCAGGGCTTCCGTTTAGGGCCAGGCCGACTCTGCTTTGGCTGGGGAGTTGTGCTCTGCTGACATTTAAGGCAGGAATTCCCTGGGAAAATAGTCAAGGGATTCTTTTGGTGCTGCTGGCCGGGCTCCAGAGGGTTTAGGGTTCCCCTCTCTAGGCAAATGGGGAGAGAGAGAGGGAGGGAGGGAAAGAGAAACAGAAGGACTTTATTGAGTGACTGTATTTCATCTGAAGCTGGTACAAAAAAGCAGAAATGTGGTTGGATGACTGGATACTTTTCTTACCCCTTATCACTCACACAGCTACTATGACAGTTCAGCTTTTGGTTGAGTGTTTTAAAGACCATTTTGCACGTCCGCAGTGGAAAATCAGGTGTCTGGAAAGCAAGAACTTTGGGATCTAATGGACTGAACCAAAATGACTGAACTGTTCAATAATCCAAACAGTAGTCACTGTTTCAAAATTTGAATTGAATTCGAACATATTAAGAGCTGCATGTGTAAGGTTTGGTGAACAGTATCACCTGTTATCATGCAGAAAGGCTCAGAACTTCATGTTTTTCACAGACTAACAAAGATAGTCCCAGTATCAAGGAAAGAGCAAGATGTTTAAAATTCTGTGCACAAGGGGGCAATGACAGAAAGAGTAGCCAGAAACTAGGCAGCTTAAAAAAAATGCTTTCAGAAGACTGCTGGAAGCAGAACATTTTCTAAGAAAGGAGCAGAAATGGTCACAATCTGTGACCACAAAAAATGTGACTGACTCTCAGCTGTCAAGTGGTTTAGGAAATCCCTCGGATGACCCTTCTTAATTCAGACGAAGCTTTCTCTTGCTTCTTTCCTAAATCATCACACATCCTGCTCTTTAACTCCTGTAGCTCCTTTTCTCACATTTGTACAATCTGAAAAATCTACATCTAAAGAAATTCACTGGGCCTCTTAAAGTTGCCAAGTCTCGTCCATGGTTTCACCTTACCTCTTACCTGAATGTTCCCACTCCCAGCTACACCTGGATCTGCAGGCCTGCTGCAGGGGGGCCAGACCGTGACCACATCATGTCAGCACCACCTCTAAGGAGCCAGTGTGGGTGATATCCATTCATCTTCTGTGCCTCTCCCTTCTCAGGTACCATCAGGGTGTGTATGTGCCTCCATTCTGACTTTTTCCTTTTTAAGAAAGGAGGAGAGGAAGAGAGAATACAGGAGGAAAGGCCTTATATCAGGATGAAAAAGGAAGGAAAATGAAGGTTTGTGTGTCTCTCAGTTGTAGGTGGTAAAACATGGTTAGCCCTTTAGGCTATGCAGATCAAGAAATATTTGATAGAAAAGTACAGAAATCATTACAGAATTAATTACTTTGGAATAAAGAAATTGAATTTTCAGGGGAAAGGCTTGGGCTCTGCTGTTCACCTGGGCCTACTGTTCAGATCAGACCTGGGCCATGGGGCCCTACCTTGGAAGGCTCTGCCCCAGCTCTGCCCTGTCTTCCTCTTGGATCATCAGAGCCCTTCTAGATCACACACCCCATAACTAGGCCTCTGCCCTAGGCTGGGCCAGCGTCTTCTTTGCATCCCTCTCCCCACCTGGACCACACTGTTGATGTATGCAAACTCAAGTCTCAGGAGTGGCCAGCGAAAGCTGTTAGCAGGTGCGTATGTATGGAGCTTGGGCTGGGGTGCCCACACTCTTGCATGCAAGTCTTCTCGTGGTGCAGTGTGAAGCTGTGACTGGGAAGAGAAGGGGGACCCAGTCATGCAAATCTCAGGAGAGGACGTGATAATCCTAGAAACAGAGACCTGAGCAAAAGAGAGAAGTAATTCCCAGGAAACAGGAGTGACAATTCTACGGGAACATGCACTGCAAGGTCCCTCATTTGAGCACATTTATAAGTTCCTGGTAGGAAGAGGATTGGCCTGAGCTATCCAGGTATCGTGAAGAAGACTCTAAAAGAGTGGGAAACTTGAACAATCGCAGACCAAGAGAGGGAGTACAGTGTGCCATTAGCACTGGAGACAGAACCATCAGCGACCAGCACTGGGACACAGCCTAGTGGGAACAGGGTGATGCGGGGTACAGAGGAACAGCAAAAGTCGTGGAAGCACCACGACAGAAAGGGGCCCGAATATGACAAACACAGAAAATCTTTCCTTACCTGCATTTGGCTAAGATTTTCTCTAGTTCTTTAGAATAAAGGAAATGGAGGTCTGTATAGAAGCTACATTAAGTATTGCTGCTTTTAGTTTCAATCAGATACGTATATTTTAGACAAACTCTTTTATCTTTCAGGTATTAGGTGAGGCAGTGGTATACATGAAACAGCATGAGAATCAATTCCTGAGGGCATCAGGTAGGAGAACAGACTTCAGGTGGAAAAGATTTAGGATAGAGAAGACTTGGAGTAAGTTGTTTAAGGAGTGTGCCTGGGAAGGCGCGCGAGGTAAGTAAGGTTTCCGTCAGCTCGGGGTACATTTGAAGGTAGCGTGACTTTGTTCAGAGATCAGCAAATTCTATGATTTTCTTTAGCAGTGCTCTGCAGTCAAGGGGGAAATGAACGGGCAGCGGGTGTGTTAGGTGAAGCTTGGCACAGGGATCACTTAAAAAAATCCAGTGTTTGGTGGGAGCAGCGTGGAATTGGCTGGCCACGCCACTGGGTGGATTGTCATCCTCATGATCACAAACTTGTTTTTTAAGCTCTTCCTATATGGCAGTTTCTGTTCTTAGGTCTTTAAATTCATCGACTCTGGGCTGGGCAGGAGTCCTGTGAGTACAGCGGAGCTGGCAGGCTGGAGAACATGGAAGGGTGCAGTGATTCCAGGGCGTGGGGTATGTTCCAGAAATGCGTGTTTAGTTGCTTCAACTTACACTGGAGACGGATGGCATTTCAGTTTGGGGAATTCAAAGGTTGGACAATTCCTGGATGAGCACCTGAGATAGAATAGTGCAATCATCTCTGAAGGTAATTAAAAAATTGGATGTATTATTTTGGCCATTTTGGAATATTGTAGATGGCCTTGTTTATAAGCAGGGTTATAAACAAGGTGCTCCTTCCAAATATCTTCCCACCTTTAGGGGGTTGAAATGAAACTAGGTATTTTGTTTTGTTTTGTCTTGATTTAGGCTTCTACTGATAGAGGGGAAAACAAAGTGAGAATTTAATCTCATTATTTAGAATTGAGAAGATAGATTTTCAAACACAATAATCTGGCTTCCTGGCCTGTGGCTGAGTGTTGTGACTGTGTGTGACAGTGTTTCCTTTATCAAGTGAAAAAAAGTCAATCCAGATTGGGTTCATCTTTCACTCGGTAAAGATTTGGTAACCTGCCCATATTAGGGAGGAAATTTGCTATCCTATCCAGAAGATCTTAGCCGGCATTTGTAAAAACCAATCCTGAGACTTAATGTTTAGAGGCATCTGGAAAAAGAGACACAGATTTTAGCCCACCTGGCTTGCTTGCTTATTTGTGGGGATAGAACAATCTTAATTCAGATCTGGTGGGAGTCAGCGGGCCGTGTAGGCAGAGACTTGTGCGAGGCTGACCGTTCACGCACACCAAAACTCACTCTCCGTTACTGAAATCAATTTTTTCTAATGCCTCAAAGCTGGGACCATTCTGAGGCCTTGGAAGGCAATTTTTCATTTCATTTCTTTGCACACTGACACACCGTCCTGTTTGCTTTGCAGCAGAAGAGCTGATGTGCTGCAGTTTGCTTCCTGGCCGGCTCCCTCCGCTTCTTCAGCCCCAGACCCCGTGACCCTCTGTTCTGTGCTGTGAAGACCCCGACATGGCTTTCTAGGAGGGGAAGTGTGGCACAGTGACAAAAACTGAGCAACATTATAACTTCACCGAGGCGAGTCTTCCCCAGAAATGGTGCTGACCTCATGGTACCCACCCCTTTGTCAAGCTGGCCGCCTGGGAGAGGGTAAGAGTGAGCGAGTAACTTTTAAAGAATGTTCATTTTCTACATGTGTAGGTCACCTACTCAAAATCTCATTTCTCAGTTTAAATCATTTTCTAACTCTTAAATTTTACCTCCATCAGCCATCTCTTAACTGTAAGAACAATTACGTTTTTTCTCCTAGTAATACTAAGTTCACCACATTCCTCAGAACACAGCATTGATTATTGACAGCCTATACTCATCTCCCCAGTCCTCTGTCTGGAAGAGTAGCTTAAAAGGGAAAGAGAGAGGTGTGTGTGTGTGTGTGTGTGTGTGTGTGTGTGTGTGTGTGTGTGTGTGAAATAAAAGGGAAATCCATTGTGCTATTTGGCTAGTTTCTAAACAACAAGTTTTGCCTTGCAAATGACAGTTTTAAAGTACTTTGGGTTCTTAAATTATAACCATTTACAATCCGTGTTTTGGAACTTTACTGTTAATATTAGAACTTTAGTTACAGCCTCAAGTTCAAAGCCCGATTAAGCCATCTGCCTGAGCCTACAAAGGTGTATGGAAATGCTCAGAAAAGTATTTCTTGGCCAGCCATGGCATGGAATGGAGAGTTGGTGGCATGGGTGGTTGGGAGGAGGGTCCTTCCCTGACCGCAGAGCAAGGTCAGTGGGGCTCGCTGTCTCCTGTTTGCATACTTTCCTGAAGATGAGCTGACTGGTTGGCAGTTCTCCAGAGCACTCCAGAATATTCACACAACCCTCGAGAAAAATTTCTTGAATGTATCCTTAGACTTGGCACTATACTTGGGCCCTTATAGCGTCTGAGCGTGAACTGTAGAGATAGACTAATGGCTGCAAGTTCTGTATTTTGATATTTTCTGCCATTTGGTTTCTTAAATGTTTGCATCTTCAAGAAAACTACTATTGTCTGTATATGCCAATTTTGTTGTTAAAAATTTATACTGACCTTTTGACTTTATTTTGGGCCATAGGCTTGCAAAGCTTTATTTAGGACTATAGTACATAAAGGTTTATGGCTCAGATTTAGAGAATCACTGCAATTTAAATATCATCTAGTTCAATTGCCTCACTTTTCAGAAGATGTCCCAGAGAGATTTATAGATAAATGAGATGGTTGTATTTTTAACTATAACTTTAAACCAGAATTTTTCATAAAAATTCAATTTGGGTTTCGTTACGTTTAAGTATCTGATACTTGCTGAGTATGGAGATTGATGCTGATTTATTAGATCAAAAGATTACACAACATCAATGGCAGACAGCTTATTCCTTCTTAGTTTTTTCTTGTTCTGCTTCCACAGGCATAAGCCGCCTTTAGCTCCACCTCGGATGAGATCTTATCTTCTGCCTGAATGTGAATTTACCTGGTTTGTTCCTGCAACGTGCTAGGAGCTGTTAGCAGGTTCTTTCTCAAGCCACAATCGTTGAAGAAGTACCCACTGAACTAAATCCACAAGCCATGAAAGAAAAATTAGGCGTTATTCTGGCCCACGAGATGAGATAAATACAGGTGGAACAGTGAATAACACATCATCTTTTAAACTACTATTATAAGATGGCAAAATAAAAGCCAGGTTGTATTTTATAGATAATAAGTAAGGGGGACATATCTGAGTTGATTCTCAGATCAGAATATGGTGATGTGTTAATTGAACACTTGTGATTGCTTTCTTGGTTTGCCCATTCAGGCTACTTAGCTTATGGAGGAAATGAAGATAAAATTATCAGTGGCTTCATTTTATGCTGATACACTTTGGAACACAGAACCTGGGCTGAGTGGCATAATAAAAATGGTGGATGGACAATTTTTAGACCAGTTAGGATGGCTGCATTAGAGAATCCAAGAAAATGTCTGTCATTATCTTTGCAACATACAAGTGGTCTTTGGGTGGATGCTCTGTCATGCAAAAACTGCCTACAGGGCTGTGGGAGTTCATGGACAGGGTTAAAGAGAAGCAAGGGTGTTTTTAGGAAACTAAGTCACATTTGGAGAGGAGAAGTGAGAAGGTTTACTGGTTACAATCCCAAATTTGGAATGAAAAAGTTGCTCTTTTGTCATGTGTTCAAGTTGGAGATTTGCCCTCCAAGAGGCAGTTAACTGCTGACTTTACTTGAATGTACTTGGATGGAGAAGAACTCAAACCAGCCATGAACAAGAAAAGAAGGCCAGGTTTTCTGGAAGCGTCGCCAAAACCCAACAATTTCTCAGAATTTTCTGAGGTGCCAGAGGAGTGTTTGCATTTCAATGGAAAAAGTTCTGAAAGCTTTGGAAACGATTCCCAGTTTTACTTTTTCATTAAATAAAGGACAGAAAGAAGTACTTGCTAGGGCTTTGTTAGAAGTTAAAAAGGACTTCTGGGAAATTTCAATTGTTCAGTCCTTTGCCACAAAGTCAAGACAAAGGGGACCAAGATATAATGGCAGATAGAAAATAGAAGGACTGTTAGCTTTCATGCAAAATTACCCAGTGTCTGGAGCCACTTTCCACTAGCTTTCTTCTGAAAGAAGACAGAACTTTCTAGGTTTAAAAAGATATAATAGTAATGACTTTGCAATAACCTAATGATAGCCCTCATAAGCAACATACTCATTACAAGTATTTAATCTTTTCACACACTATAAATACCTGGTTAGGTAGCTTGGAGATTATAACATTTCTGAAAGACACTCTTCCAGAAAAAGAATAATACTATTTCCAGTTGTGACTTGGAAGGATTTTAAGTAGGCTTATGATAACAGTCAAAAGTAGAAAAAATACTCAGTATAGCAAATAAAATTATTTTAGGTCTAATTCTACCAGAACAAGCTCAAAGTTGGCACTGTCCAAAAGAAATATACTGTGAGCCATGAGCCACATATATAAGTAGAACTTTCTAGTAACGACATTAAAAAAAGCAAAAACAAACATTATACTAGTTATAATACTGTATTTCACTTACGCCAATATATGTAAAATATTATCACTTCAATAGGAAATCAGTATAAAACATTAGTAATGCAACACTTTACAATTTTTTCTTACTAAGTGTTTGAATTTCTAAGTATTGTATACTTACCATCTCCATTTGGATGTTGTTTTCATTGGAAATGATTGATGTTCAGATGTCATAGAACTTACAGTTGAAAGATTAGATTTACAAACATCCCTAAAAATTTCTACTAACTGAATTGAGTAACAATTTTTAATTTTAAGCTAATTAAAATAAAATAGAAAATTCAATTTCTCAGTTCTCAACAACCAAAATGTGGCTAATTGGCTACTGTATTAAACCGTGCAGCTCTAAGAAGCTGCTAAATATGTTTTTAATGCTGTAATTTTATTTTTTCAAGTATTAGCTAATCAAGAGAGCTTTTGAAAGTACTGATGGGACCCTTCTTATGTAGAGATATTTTGGGGGTAATATACATGGGGTATGAACTTTGCCGTGTCCTTTGCTATAGGAATCTGTTTCTCCACTTAAGTATGCATGTCTTGCCAGAATTTTTCAAACCCCTGAGCAATCTTGGCCTGTGGAGCACAGGGAATCCCTTGGTGGTGGAGCTCAGGGGGTGGAGAGGTTGATAAGGATGGGGAGCAGGGGCAGAAAGAGGGGGGCATTTTTCCTCCAGGCTCAGAAATGTGAACACTATCTTTCAGGTTCTATGACATTACCACATATTTTCTGATGATTAAAATAATGATAAATTATTTTATCATAAATGATGAACATTTTATCATAAAAAATGAACAACATTCAGATTAGGCTGAAATGGTAATAGGAACAATCCAAAATTCCACCACCAAGAGATAAAGCAAAAAACCCAATTACGTTAAAACTTGACTTTTGATTTCACATCTTTTTAATATTCTGTGTGGTTAACTGGGAAGTACAAATAAAGTACTTCTGACTCACATTAACACATGGCAGCGGTTTTGAGGAAAATCATTGATGCAAATCTCTGACTTGAGTTGAACTAGTAGTTTTTTCCATGAAACACCATTCTTACTTGAAAGAACAACTGGTAAATGTTGATAGATAAACTACAATGAGTCAGGCCCACATTTTTGTTGGATGTCTTTTCAAAAGTAAATGAAGTGAGACATCATTTCGAGAAAAACAACGGAAAGTACTTGTTGCCAATAACATTTGAGCTTTCAACCAAAAAGTAGAAGTTTGGGAAACCTGTATTTACTACTGTGAACTTGACAGCTTACTGATACTTGAAGATTTTTCTGATGAGATTTGTGATGACGGTAACAGATAGGATTTTTGACACTGTGTAATAAAACATGTCAGCATTTGGAAAATCTACAGATCTCAGTGAATTAATATTCTCCAAATATCAATGCATGATGTTTGAAATCATGCATGGGTTAAAGATCCACTCAGAGTTCAAGATGAATGAATGGATCTAATGTAACACAGTAAGAATGTTTATTTATGTGGTTTCAGATTCCATATTGTATTAATATTTAAGAAGCTATTCATTGTTGAGTTTTTGCATGGTATTAAAGAATATCCACAATTATGTGAAAAGGCAATTACAATACCTGAGGTCTCTCCAGCTCTCCTGTGATTTCTGGCTGTTGATGTCTGTTGTTCTGGCACTTTCTGAGATGGCTGTTAGCACGTCATAGTGTCTGGTTTTGGTGCACAGGCTGGGAGTCATCCTTACTCTCCTGGAGGTCTGCTGCCTGCTCACGGCCTTTCTGTGCTGCTCTGGGGTACAGGGGGCAGAGGGCACTGTGTAGTGGCTTTCGTGCTGTTCCCTGGAGAATAGGGAGCTTAGTTTCTCTTTCCCAGATCTGCCTGTCTACCTACCATTTTGGCTCTTTGGTAACTCCAGCAAGTGCTTAATACTTATTTAAGAATATGTGTCGATAAAAGGAAGCATTGTTGTGATTAACACTAATTGCCAACATATTTATAGAGCTAGTGTGAGATTAAGTCATTTGGATTGCTCTTTGATAAAAGACATCCCCCATGATGACAGAATATCAGAAAGGAATGTTATCTTTTAATCACATCTTTAATTTCTTTACAATAAAGAAAACCACAGACATATGAGTTATCTATTTTAAGATTTCCTTTTTTCCAAAGCCTCTTACTGTTGACCTTTCTTTTTTTTTTTTTTAGAGCTTAAACTTAGGGGTAGCTAAATCCTCTTTTTTGATTTTTCATAGAAGAAATCTGAAGTTCAGTGGGGAAAATGCCGCAAATTAGACACAAGTTAGATTTAGGCAAGTCCCCCAACTCCAGTCTGGAGCTCTTTCTAATTCATTGTGTTTCTTCTCTGCATATAAGCACCACAGACGAATCCTGGAGCATGGCTTGGAATCTGTTATTCTCCCAGTCAAGAACTCCCAGGGCCTCTCTATGGTCCACTAAATAAAGCCCAGTGATACACCCCTAATTAGTCCTGCAACCTTTTTTTCTTCTCTAGATCCCATTCACACTCCAGCTAATCTGGAGCATCCCCAGGATCAGAAACCTGTGCTTTCTTTTAGACACACCATTACCTATACTGTTCTCTACCTTGAAAGATCTTCTCTTTTTTTTCCTCTACTTTAGTAGGGACCCAATTCAAGCTTTCTAATCCAGCTTGAATGCCATTTCCTTAATATATTATTCCCAAGTTTCTCTACTTACAGATGTAATTTCTCATTCCTTCAAATTATCATAAAATGTTCTTTAATGTTGTTGTATGAAATTTATCATGTCTTGAGTGTTCTAAAATTTGCATTTTCTCTTCTAAATTATATGGTCTTTGGTACATAATCTTATTCATTGCCTATTTCCTACAGTTTGCATGTACAAAGGAGGAATTAAATAAATATTTTAAAATTACATTAAATATAATGGGAAAAATATAAAAAATAAATCAGCATAAACAAAGCTAGAATAATATAAATCACACTAAAGAGAGTCAAATAGTTTTATTTTTTCTGAGTTTGTGCCACTAATTAGTCAGAAAAAATGGACCATTAATTTTTGGAAAGAGATTCTTAAATTCAATTTTAGCTTGCAATTATAGGTAATATGGAAGGTTTTCAAATACGCTTATGAAAAATGAAAGATGGTTGTTACCTTTTCTAAGATGACTTGAATTTAGTCTGAGTTACAGGTAAGAGGACAGACCAGATGTCCAGGATTGCCTGTCAGCTTCACCGTCTCCCGAGTCAAGTGCAGAGCTTCCTCTGTGATGAAGCACGCCAGCCAAGCTGGAGATTTGGGGGCTGTGAGAGTGACCCTTTGTCCCTGCTGTGCTGCACTCGATGTCTGTCTTTCCTCCCTGACTGCCTACTCTGCTCACTTCAGGACCATTCCAGACACAAAAGCAACAGCCCTCCATAGACTGGTCAAATTCCTACAATAGATCCCTTATTGTATCATATATCAATCCCAGTGGTCTATCTGTTGATCGAACTCTGGCTGGTACAAAATTTGGTATAAAGGTATCAAAACAGAACCTTAAGGAGGGGTTCTCTGAGTTGATTCTGCCTTATCTGAAACCAGATCTCTTAACCATTTAGATTTAAAAGCATTAATGACACTATTTACAGTGATAGGAGGGACACTGGTAGTTCTCCACATTCAGTGGCAAACATTTAATTAGACACATTCAGTGCCTATTTAATCTGTAATAGGCACTCATTACAGCTTATACTCGTCTGTAACGAGTGCCTATGGAAGGCATACCATCTATGGCGATACCTTCTTTAGGTGATCAAGTATTTGCTGCCATATTAGTGGAAATGAGGAGTGTAATAGGATCGTTTGGCTGCGTCTAAGTATGTTGGGGAGCTTGGGGAAAGGACATGACCTCAGTGCTTTACGTTCCTAGCCCAAGGGACCTGAAAATCTCTTTGAGTGCGGCCTTTCCCCAGCCAAACCCTTATATTTTGTAGCTGCAAGGCTGTGATTTCTGAAAATCAAACCCAAATTCTAATCCTGTAGGGAGCTGGGTTACAATCTAGAGTGAATCCCCAGCTCCTCTGGATTGCTTATGGTGAGTAAGGCACTGACTATAGATGAGACGGATTCTAAAAATCGGGGCAGAAAAATATGTTCCCTTGACACTGGGGATACCGAATCCTTAAATTCTCCTGACACAGCTCTTCCAGTAGACAAAGCCCTTATAACCCTGTCTGAGCAGATTTGCCCCATTTATAACCCTAGATATGGGGATTGTGTGTGGGAATGGATCCTAGGCATGGGATCGGCGTGGAAGGAATATAAAGTTAGGTCCAACTGAAGAAGTTCAGTAGTGGATGACTGGGGGTACGGGTGAGAAGCTGGCAGTGATCCCGTGCCATCAGTCCGTCATCAGGAGGCTGGCTGTGCACCGGGGACAGGGAATAAACAGTATCGAATCAGCGGCAGGAGCTGCGTTGAGGAGGGAGCAATCCTGCTTCCACCCAGAGCCCCACAGTCCGGGTGTTGGGACACAGACTGTCATCTAGCATTCATGCATATCCTGAAGGTCAGGGCCCATCAGGGCCCCCCCCGCCCAGGAAGCTGTTGTTTTCAAGCTGGTGCCTTAGCTGAGTCTCTAATAGACCATCCCATCTTTTATCAGCCACTTCTGAGTAAAGCCACACATGGTCAGCCTAGTAGATTCCATGGTTGTCAGAACTCATTTGCCATAAAATGAGTCCCTTGACTGGAACGAACATTGGGCGGGACACTTGTTGGTAGATCAGTCTTTTGGAGTGTCCCCGATTGGGGTGCAGCTCAGGGCACTAGAGCAAAGCCTACATTTGGAGTGGCTATAAATTCCAGTAGGATGAATTGCTACTTTCTCCAGAGGGGGAGAGGTCCAGCACGATCATCTGATGCCACGCAGATGTCTGGGCTCTGCTGCGAACGCACAGGGCATTCAGGGGTTGAAGTGGCTAGATCTGTTTCGGCAACAGGGAGTCATGCTGTTGGACCCGTGCATCGCCCCCATCCCTGCTAACACTGTCACTCGGCTCAGAGGCCCTCGGTACCAGTCCTGAGGCGCGGGGCCTCGAGGCACACTGACAGCCATCCTGTCCGTGCGATTGCTGGGAGCGCCCCTTGTGGTGGGTGCTGCGGGGACGGAGATCTGCCTGCTGCTTGTGCCCACTCCCACGGCCCACCCACATGCCTTCACCACGGAGCTCACTCCCTGTTCTCTCTCAATCTCATTTTCTATAGGCTTTCCTTGAACAAAGCGAAGCCACTGGCCTCTCCCCAGGGGCTCTTACATTTCCCTACCTCTTAGGCTGCTGCCGCTTCCGTATGACGTGGGTGGCCAGCCGCATTTTCCTGCAGCTTTGCTATCCATCTGCAGAGAACTCCCTTTACCACTGTCTTTTAGAACCACCCTGAGGGGCTGTAAGGGGGCCACTGTCTATTCTTGTTTAAAACCACATTTCACACTCACCCACTTGTGAACCAGGCCTGGCTTATTTCCACCTTCCTCAGTTGGCCCAAGGGAACTCCCTTCAGACCATAGGTGTGAGCCGTTGGAGAGCCATCCATGGAATGGGGCGCCTTACTCATCACCTTATTTATGTGATTTACACTTACTTATGTGACTTACTCACACCTTCTAGAGCTGCTACACCTGATTCTCAGTACGTACCTATTATATAATGATGGACTGCAGCTGTGCACATCTGACCTTATAACTTTGTGGATCTGATAATTCTCCATTCTTGACAGAATGTTCCAGTTATAAAGGCACTTGGTGTCCTTAGTTGCTATTAGGTGTCAATAACTATTTTTCAAATGGGGAATAGTCTTACACTGCTGAAGGCAAGGCTTTGCTCCAGAACCCAAGATGTGTTATAGCTCTCTACTGGGACTTGCTAAACATTCTACACGTCAACTTCATCCATCACAGATACATCCGGGACCCTCAGACCTGTTGGGTCATGTGACCAAGAGCCCGAGCAGCTTGCACTCCAACTGGGAGTCTTCCAACTTCTGAGCCCCAGCTGAACTGGCCACCCTCTGAGCGGCTCCCGACAGGGCTCAGACCAGTATTCCCAAGTAGAGTATTTGCTGCCTCCAGACCCAGAGGCCCTCCAAGAACCAAGCCTCTCCCATAGCTGCAAGGTACCTCTGTCCTTTATCATAGCCGGAATCCCCCCATCTCTCAGAACGGTGTACCTCTAAAATCATCACCTATGGGGCAGCCTCCTAAATTTCCATGGGGTTTATCTCCCACTCTGTTGCACATACTTATCTTCCTAGGACATCAGAGGAATGGCCATTTCCTATTCTGTGGTTTAGTCGGCCAATGTGATTATCTGCAGAATACCGAGATAGTGACGGTTCCTATGGACCACAGTACGACCGAAGGCAGCAGAATTAACAGAGCCCTGGAGGAAGACAGTGACTATCCTCTGTCTTCTGTGTGAAGGTGATCTGTGTTTGATCTTTTCCATTGAAGGAGAAGAATTTTTTCACTAGATCAAAATCCACAAACTGGATGTCAGAGACTGTGTTAATTTGTTGCAGCAAGGATACCACTTGGTCAGCTATCACTTGGTTCAGGTGTCAGTAGCCCTTGAATAGGGATGTGATTCCACGTTTCCTTAGGAAAGGGAGGGTTCGGTGACCTGTTCAGGTCATCCTGGTCCAGTGGTGGGTCCCAGGGTTTTATATATTAACTTCATTCTAACATCTGCACATCTGGAGACTTCTGACCTCTTCCTCAATATCGTGGCAAAAAGTTCTGGCATCGCTGCGTCATTTTATGCAGGCCATCGTCATATCCGAGACTCCAGGGGCCACCCCAACCTACTGCTAAGGCTAGCTTCCTGCCAGAACAGAATGGGTAGGCATCTCAATAAGCTGTGCCTCACCCAGCTTCACATTTCATCCTGTCATCCCCACCTATCCAACACCCTCAAATTTCATTCTTACATGTGTTCCCCTGATGTATATTGTTGAGGCCCTACAATGCTTTTGGCATGCAAAGTATTTTATTCCAGGACCTCCCCTTGTTGGGCTGTGATGATCCTGGTTATTAACCTGGAGGTAGTGAGGGATGCTGATGCAAGATCGTGAGGAAAGCAAGCATCAGTGTATACCTGCCTCAGATACGTTAGTGTGAGATCTTCCTGGAAGGTGGGATGGTTCTCTGGCAAGGGAAACGGGGCTGCTTCTGTTAGCCTGGGTGTTCAAGATTCTCTCCCATCTGAAGAACCGCCGTCGCAGGTCTCAGTGTCTCACTCTCTTCAAACAGGGCCTTGACCTCGGCATAGAGGAACTACTGAGGATGTGTACTCAGCTCTGTTGCCATTACGGTTTGATCCTGGGCCTGGCCGTTCAGGGTTGAACATCTCCTTCAAAGCTGCCAAGGCTCTCTGTGTGAGAGGATCCCCTGAGCTGGCAGCAGACCACCTGGACTTTCAGGTTCTTTCTCCAAAGTTTCAAATGCTGTTAAGAGAAGCCAGCCACCCACAGCCCTTATACTGGTCACTGTCTGGACACTGCGTATTCCAGTGGCTCACCTCCCACGTGAGCTTCTGCTAACCACTCACGAACCACAGGTAAAACCTCAGTGACAGTGATGACAGTGGGGACCAAGTATTATTATTACCTCTCTCGTTTCCAAATGTTGGCTTCGGAGAATCTGTCCCGGCTGCTGCCAAGATTGCTTCACATCGCAGGTGATGTACTGGTTCCGCTGACTGGCCGAGGGGCCGCTGCATGACAGAGAGACCCTTATGACTGCAGGACCACGTGGGGCAATGTTCTCCTCAAAGCAGCCCTAGGCAGGGTACCTAGGAAAGGCCCATGTATGAGACTGAATGGGGAGGGACTCTGAAATACCCAGATTAAATAAATCCAGATAGCGTAGTAGTATGATAATAATTTAGTAGCTATGTTTGCTATTGAGTGAATGGAAAATCAGAAGTAAAGGCCTATTGTATGGGCTTCATCAGCTCCCTTGCATTAGTGGAGAGCTGTGGATTTGTGTGTCATCAGAGTATAAAGTATTAGTCACGTGGAGGCTCATTAAGTTTTGTAGGGAGGGCTGTACCTAGGCTCGGCAGGTCACACAGGCGAAGGAACATGGCAAAACCACAACAGGCAAAAAATGCCTGGGACACTACAGAAACACGAATGACACCTGTTTTGCAAACGCCACACCAGAAATGGCTACAGCTTGTCAGGAATTCTTATGGCTGTGGGCTCAGCGCAGGTTGAAATCTGGCTTGACTTCTCAGTTCTTGACTGGGAGACAAAGTAGATGGATGGTGATGCCATCAAATAAAGAGAAAGCAGGTTTAGGGTAGGTGATGAGTTCAGCTTTAGTTCCATTGAGTTGGAAATGCCAGTTGGACACGCAGGTGAAGAGTCCAGCAGGAGGTTGGAAATCTTAGTCAAAGTCTACAACAGACATGTGGGTTGGACAAGGAGATTTGGGAGCTGCCTGTCTGGGTGGAGTTGAGGCAAGGGGGAGAGAAGAGAGTCCCAGGCAGAGTGGGCGAGGCAGGCTGAGTGAGGGACGGTCAGTGTGGGAGAGGTGGGGATAGGGGTCGGGGGTCAGGCGCCGGGGGTGCTCCCTGTTGGAGGGGCCGCGTGAGGAAATTGTTAAAGAGAGAGGGGAAAAACGGACACTTCATCCAGTGCAAAGAGTAGGAACAAAATAGGGGAAAAGGAAGGATGTCTTCAAAGAAGACAACAGTTCAATTTGGCTGCATAATAATGGGTTTGATGCAGTCATGTGGTGATGCTGGGTAAGGGTTATACTGTTGAGGACCTTGAGGCCAGGCAACGAGAAGCTGGGAGCAGAATGGTGCTGTAGGAAATTTATTTTAGAAGTGTATAGAGTAAGGGGAGGAAATATACATACAAAAGAATATTACTCAGCTTTAGGAAAAAAGGAAATTTCGACATAGCTGCACCTTGCATGAACCTTGAGGACATTATGCTAGAAATAAACCCATCACAAAAGGAAAAATACTGTGTGATTCCACCCTCATAAGGTACCTGGAAAGTAGAACGGGGGTGACCAGGGTCAGGGGCAGGAAAAGGGAGTTAGCCCTGAACGGGTATACAGAGCTGCAGACGTGCAAGATGAAAAAGGGTCTGGAGATGGATGGATGGTGGCTGTCATGTAACAAAGTAGATGCACTTGGTGCCACTTAAAAAGGGTAAAGATGGTAAATTTTATGTTGTGTGTGTTCTTACCACAGTTAAAAATTTAATAAGGAAAAGAGGAAAAAAGAGGACTAAAGGGAAGTGTGATGAGGAGTAGGGTTCCTTTTCGGAGGTGGTTTCTAATAGTCTAGGTGGGGCACGTGGCGAGAAGTGGGTGGACAGCAGAGCAGTTATTAGGGGGACCACATGAACGGGGTGTGTTCTTGTCCTGGAAGTGGTCAAATGCTGGTGGTGTCATGTGGGTCAACCTAACAGAAAGGCAAGGAGAGACAAATTCTTTAATGAAGTCCAAGAAAAATGTACATTCTTACCATTTAAATTAAGTTGCAAAATATTTCCTGGGATCCTTGCTTTCAAACTAATAGTCCAAATAGCCAATATTTTCCATTTTTAATCATCTTAGGTCAGTTTGAAAATGGCTTTTCTATTTTTTACTGGAGAAACTCATACCATCTCCACTTTGTTCTGTATGAACCTGAGTTGCCAAAATCGCGTTCACTACACATTTGTCTTTTAGGTTTTAAAAGGGGAGAATTTCCATTTCCCCGTTTTCATCCTGAAAGCTTTCAAAAAGTCTGGGCAGTGCCCAGGGCCGGTCCCATAACTCACTTTATCACTTCAGCTGTAGTTATTGCAGCGGGCAGACCTGAGGGGCCAAGTTTCTGTTTCAGCCCGGCTCAGAATCCCAGAGGACCAGGGCACCAAGACCCTCCAACCCGTCTCTGAGCTGGGAGTCTTTAGCTTTTCAACAAAGTCATGGAACGACGGGGGCAGGCTTTATCATCACCTATAATCAACCAGGATTGAAAAAGAATCACACACACACACGAGTGGTGCTCAAACTTTGCTATGTAAAAATCTCATCCCAGGATACTGTTAAAAAATTCCCAAGTGGGTTTCACAGAGGTTCTGATTCAGCACATTTTGGGTGGGGTGCAGGAATCTGTTTGAACACAAAATTGGATAACTTTGATACCAGTGGTCCAGACACTATTTCTTGAGAAATTGATAAACTAAATCAGGGTTATTTTTTTCCTAAGGACAATTACAGTCTTCTATTAATATTGTCATTTTAAGTTGGTAGTTACTGTAGCATTCTGAGTCCATTTTGGTTTATAATATTTCTGAAGAACATTTCTCTGAACTTTGGAAATGTTTTGAGGACATAAACATAAAATGAAGTACACCAGCGTTTGCCAGAACTTTTCTGCTCTTTAGGGACAACGGCTGTTTCTTCCCATGGCTGTGTTTCTGTTTTCTCCTGATGTCCAAGTGCTGAAGTGAAAGAAACAGGGGGTTAGAGCACAAAAGCACTGATGAGCCCTTGGGAATGCCAATGTCACCCAGGTCAGTGACAAGAATGGGTGGAGAGGAGCTGTGAGCCGGTTAGGGAGATCCTCAGAGAAAGCTGGGAAATAGGCAGTTTTCAGAGTTCAGGAAGGGTGGGGACACCTGGACACAGGAGGAGTTTTTGAAGGAAGGTTATGGAATAGCCATCTGGATGCCTCAGCGGAAGCAGTTTGTCCCTAGACACTGAGTTTCCGAGGGCATGGGAAAGTGTCTCATCTCTGAGGAGGGTGGGAAGGAACACCGTGGCCAAGGGGACCCAGTGGCGAAGATAGAAGGTTGCCAAAGAAAGGTACTGGATTTCTCCCGACACCTTTTTTGTGGGTCAAAAGAGATTTCCTCGAACAAGGAAGTATTGTTTGGCAATCCCACTGGGTATAAGACCAGGGGCAAGCAGCATTTTGAGTGAGGATAAGAAAAGTCAGAATGTGACAACCTCATGGACGGCCTCACACAAATATGGCCAAAGAAAATGTTCAGGGATAGCTTTTCCTTTGGGAGCTTGGTGGATGAGAAAACACACACTCCAAAGCAGAGGTAGAAGGTGGGGCACATAGGGCCCAGCCAGGTGAGGGAGAAGGGACATGGGTGATGGCGGTTAGGTGGGGAGCATGAACAACAAGAGCTCTCTGGCTTCTCTAAGGGGCTGATCTAGGTCCTGCCCAACTATTTTCAGGTGGGCACGTGCCATGTAGGGGTCTGTGTACAGAAATTCCCTGCCCGTGATGCAAGAGTCCTGATTTTGAAGCATTGGCAACTGGTTCCAATAGTAAATAAAATGCACTGTAGGCCGAACCAAACATGTCCCTGACCTGGTCGGGCCCATGGGCTGCTGTGTGTGGTCTCAGCTTTGAAGCCAGAGAGACCTCAGCTGGAAGTTGGCTCTGCGGCTAGTCCTGACACCTCTATGACTCTACTATTCCCCTTTATAAAATGATGGGTGGAATGATACCTAATTCATTTGTTTGGGAAAGTACCAGACATATTCTCCATGTTATTAAATGAATGTATGCCAAGTATTTTTTCCAGTGTCAGCTGCCTAGTAGGTGCTCAGTGAGTGGCTCCACATTAACCAGAATCATGTATTTTTTCAACATTTCCTCTGAAAACTTAATAAACATATATGTCACTTTAGAAATGTATGAGATTGCTGTGTCCGCAGCTCTGCTTTTAGGTTAGGGTCACTTCCTCAAGGGTTCTACACTGGCTCCTTCTCCTTAGAGTCAACTGACCCCTTAGATGCCTGAAAGTCATTAAGGCAGAAATACACATATTAAACATTAAGAAAAGCTATAGCAGAACCTCTAAACTTTATCATCAAAAACATTTATTAAATAGCTCTTTCCATGCAGTGCTTTGCCAGAAATGTGAAAAGTGAATTAAACAGACACAGTTCCCTTCCTCTGGGATGACCTAAGACACATTCCAATGAAATGGAGATTTTATATTACTACAAAGAGGGATATAGCAAATGGATAAATAAGTTAATGAAGGAAACAAAGGAGGGGAAGGAATCCCTGCATTACTGGTAAGGGAAGAATCTAATGAGCCTCCCATCAGTAGAAAAGTATTTTGTCTTTTTCCACTGATCCACATGCTCACGAAATGATTATATTTCAAAATGGAATAAGCTAAGGAGATTCCTTGGTGAGTTAACATGAGATGAATGTCCAGATATGGAGAGAGGAGAGTATTTCAAATAGAGCCAAGACTTGAGCAGAGGCTTAGAGATGGGAGAAATGATTGCTTCAATGGATTTGAATTCCTGAAGGATATGACCTTGGTGAGGAACTGAGATGTACGTGGCTTGGCAATTCTGTGAACTGAATGGTGTGAGGCAGCCCCCCTTCAGGGAGCTCCTCAGACCTGGCTTTGCACAGGTAGAGTGTCTGCAGGCCTAGGAACTTGCCCCCTCCTATCCGGGCACTTACTTATCTTGATTTTTTTCATGGTGTTTCTCAGGTGGTTTAAGTCAACCTGCTTTGTTTCTTGGGTACAATTTTCCCATGTCAGTTTAGGGTTATCTACCCATCAAACTATGACTGGGGATGGGAACTCAGGAAGGAGCCACACACAACTGCTTAGTGTCTCAGTGGTGATGGCGTTTTCACTGTGGCAGAGAACTGGCTGGCCTGCCTCCCCCTTGGGCTATATTTCACTTTCGGCAGGCTAGATTTGTTCCAGGGGCTTTTTCCTTTTCTAAAAACATTGTGTCCCGGGATGGACTGGAGATTCAAAAAAGGGGGAGAAGAATAAATCCCAATGTCTTACAAATTCTTTGAATCTGTCAGTTTAACTCAGCAAGAATAAAGGGATAAGCTGATTTGAAATGTGATAACCAACTAGCTAAACACACACTGATAGCAAAAAAAAGGTTAAGTCTGTAATACTTAAAGAAGAGTCTGGCAGCGGTATTTGGGGCCTGGGTTCACCTTGGCCCCCTATTCAATTACCAGCTGTGTCTCTTTGGCATGTTGCTTGACCACACTCTGCGTTAGTTGCCTTTGTTATATATTGGTGGGGGGCTACAATAGCACCTAATTGAGATTGACTATGGAGAGTAAATAAATAATGCATATAAGGCACTAAGTATTGAATAAATGTTTGATTATGACTATGATCACGAATATCATAATGATTGCGTTAGGGGTGGATAGGCTATGACACTAAGGGCAGGACTGCACTGCGTCAGCTCCGGCCTAAGGTTCTCAGGTGGTCGAGCTACTGTTAAAGGCCTTTGGCCAACTACCCCTCAGAGCCTGGTGGGGATGTGGCCATGGGCAATCTCTGCTTCACCCAATTCCACAAAGGCCTATAGGCAGAAGGCGTCCCGATGGGCCAGGCGGGAACTCACAGTAAGGAACTGTTTACTGTAAGCCCAGCCTACAAATTCCAAGTTCTACTCATTTCTGCAAGTGATCTTTGCAAGGGGAATGGTAGTCACTATTCCCTGCAGCTGCTTATATATTCCCTTCAGCTAAACACTATATATTTTAAGATCTAGCACCTTTTCAAAGAATAATAATTCATAAATAAAGTGGAAAAGTTTTTTCTCTAATTATAAATGGAGTCCAAGTAGTTTTTGAATTGCTAGATAATATTTTATAGATCATAAAGTCAGAGAATTTAGTGAGCTGTCCTATATTTCCATTGACTTGATGGATATTTCTAAACACACATGAGAAAATCAGAAAGTTAGGTGTCCTGTGCATACATTCCCACTGAATTTTATAGGAGTTTTTGGGCACAAACACATCAGTAAAGCATATCCATACATAGTTCACTACATTAAATAACTGTGATTTTGTATTTAATTGCCAACTTATTACTCTAATAATAACTCCAGACAGAGGAATAACAGAGTGAAGGGGCCTGCCAGCTTGTTATTGCTGCCTGTAAAAATAAATAAGATCCTTAGGGTTTAATTAGAGGACTTACAACTACACCTCAAGCTGCTGCTGTTAACATGGGAACACGGGGCATCTGGAAGATGAGTCCAGATTTGGTCACTTGCCTTCAGGAATCTGCACCCGTGAAACTGTGACTGTCCAAAGGAGCAGGGATGTTCACACCTGGGTACGTACACGGGCAGGATGACAAAGGGGAATGTGAGCTGGTCTGCAAAGCATAATTCAGGAGAGAAAACAGCGTATTTAGCATGACCAATCCCAAATGGTGACTGGCTTCTTTGGTCCTAAGTGAAAAGAAGTCATTGGAAAGGAACAGGAGGTACATAAAGACTGTATCCTTCTGTAAACACTTTGTAACCCATGGCCTCTGGAACTCCCAAACACAGGGGCTGTCAGCGGGCATCAGAGAGTCTTCAGGGAAAGAACGAGTGAAGGGCAGACCGCCGATGGGAACACAGGAAGGGCGGAAAGGGTCAGGAGAGGGGCACACACAGGAAGGCGCACAACAGCCTCGACAGCGAGCACTGCCTGTCGTCTTCTTCCTCCCACCGCTCTTCTCCCACCAATGCCGAACAGTCGTATATATGCATGCATATATGATTCTTCATTTATATGATTGTTTACATAGACGAATGTTTACATATGTCCTGTTCTCTCAAGGGCCTTAGAAATGCTAATAAGAGAGTTAAGATCCTTGTTTCCATTTTTTTTCTTTCCAAAGTCACAAAGAGAAAGGATTTTTTGTTCCTTACATGTCTTTAGGAATAACTGTGAAAAAATTGCCTCTCTACTTTATAGCGGGTCCCATCTAAAACTAGTTTTGTGTAGTTTAGGTATAATGTGTCAGGCTTCTTGGCATATTTTTTTATTCTCTCTCTCTCCATAAAAAGATAATTTCAATGTTTCTAAGTTACCAGGAATCCACTCTAGCAAAATTTAAATTATACAGTTTAGATTTTCTAGAGTAAGATTCCTCTAGGACAGACAGCACAGCTTACACGTATGGTCTAGAGGCAAGAGTAAATGGAGTAGAAAAGTGGTAAAAGATTGGGTTATAAGGTTTAATACTTAGGATCTGGTAGCCCGTTGCAGTTCCCCACTCCTTGGGAGACACAATGGGACAAGGCAGGCAGGTGTAGAGTGAAGCAATTCTTGAATACTCAGCCATGAAATGGAAAATCAAAATGAAGTAAGTACCACTGTAACCATCTTGGTCTATTAATATTCAAATATTAATACTCACTTTTCTTTGTCAGACGTTACTGAATATTTACTGATGAGAAGAAATGATAGTTTGGGAAGAGGAAAATGTTCAAAGAATGCATTTAAACAGGGTTTGAATGACATGAGGTTTACTTAAGTTAGGGTAATAGTTGACCAATTAAAATAAATTTCCCACCTAAATGAAATGTGTCTTTAGATTTAGAGTCCCATGGAAAAAAATTCCAAAATGCATTGTAACTTCTCATAAGGGTCACACATGGACCTATTTTCCAAAGATTTTGATTTAATATTTGAATGCAGTGGTATTTGACTTCATTAGTATAGAATATTTTAACTTAAAAAGAAAATACCCTAATTTGTTTATGCATAAGCCTATTAAAAGTATTTCTAGGGGCTCTTGTTATGTTTATTTTCCAGAACATAACCTATCTTTGAAGTGGTATATTAGTTTTTAAAAAGTCATTTCCCAAGCTGAATAATTAGACTGCAAACAAAAGCTATTCTTGGTGTACAATCCACATATAAAGCTAAACACATGATGCTTTGATTCAAATAATATTCTTATAAAATTTTGTTATTGTTTGAGGTCTATATTCAGAGTGGCAACTTTTGTTTTTGATGATTATTCCATCCTGAAACAATTTCTCCCCTGCCCAATTAAACCAGAATTAGGTGCACATTTATATCTGATGAGGCTTAAACTTTTTAACGGCCTCCTTCAGAAACTAAGTCCTTTAGTGGTTGTGTTCATTTTGTACCTGCAGAGAGGGCTCAAAAGAAAACAATCAATTCCCTTACGGTTTTTCTGGATGAGGAAGGTTGCTTCCATTGCTTTGATCTTAGCATGTTGTGCATTTTTAATCAGCCTGTTGGATATAAAAAGCCATACGTAGCCAGCCTCATCTGCTTTTTCTGCTGTAGTCTCATGTTGTAAATCATACAGTGCTTTCTAATCTAACGTAAAATGCCTAAGCCTAACATATCATTTCAAATGGATTTATCATTACAGTTGACAGAAAGATTTCCAGGGTATAAGAAAACTATCCAGTGTTTGATTAATTTGCCACAGACTGCTAAAAATATATCCATGCACATGGATTTATCATTACAGTTGACAGAAAGATTTCCAGGGTATAAGAAAACTATCCAGTGATTGATTAATATGCCACAGACTGCTAAAAATATATCCATGCACTTTAGGCAACACAGTCCGGGACGTAGACCTGTGCTCATGCTATTTCAGATCCCTTTTCCCCCGGCTGCAAGAAGCTGCTGTGGCTGACGTCGCCGCTGGTCAGGTTATTGCTTCTACAATATAATCCGTAATGTAAAAGCAGCTCTTTCCCAAACATTTTCAAGCAACTCAAGTTGTTGACACATCTCTGTTAGGTAATTTTCCTAGAACTTTGTGCCAGTTGGTGTCATACTATTTGGTAAAAATCTTCATCCTGTCAAGACAACTGCACTTAGTTAAATTTCTCTCATACAGACAATTAGAAGGAAATCAGGGTTAGCTGATTTGAAGCCATCACCACAAAGTAAATACTAGGGCTTTAGAAAATGAATGCAAACTACAAAACTGGAGTTGTGTAATTAAACATCAAATAGTCCAAGTAATAAAAGTCATAGATTAATTGTCTCTCAGTTCTTGTCAGATCCTGTAAATACTGTCTCACGACCTGAGCATTCGTTCTCTCATCAGAAGAGTGCCTATCCTTAAAGTTTGGAAATTTCAGCTCTTTTGGAGCACCAATAAGCTGTAAAAAGTAATTGGCATCTTCTTCCAAAGTTTCAAATTTACCTACAAAATCATAATTGATCAAACACGGATAGCAGAGTTTGCTGACCTTTTCCCAGTGAATGTCCATTCCTACTGGACGGTGGGAATCCAGCAGATAGTGGACAAACTCTTTGAATCTGACTCCAGATCCATTATTTAATGCCTCTTCACAGGCATTTGGTCGATATTTCTTTATAATTGCCTTCCCGAATACTGGATGGTAATAACTATTAGGGTGTTCAAATTTGTCCCTAAATGCTGACACTAATCTTTCCATGGGATCACGAACAAACACAGCTTTGGTGTAGGTATTCAAACGAGTATGTATCCCTTTTAAGTCAAAGCTATCTAGCTTTTTCAAATGCTTCCCGTAGTGAACAGCATCGTGAGAGATGTTGTACGCAGAGGGAGCCAGTCCGTTTAGTACCATCAGAATTCTTTTCCAGTTGGAACAGCCAGCCTTGGGCACTTCACAGTATAAGACTTTGTGTTTATCTTCTACATACATCCTGGACACCATAGGAAAGAGGTGTGACTGAGGACGACTCACCCCACTGTATTTCTTGCAAAACTCATGGAGGAAAGATCTCCGTTTCTCTTGTGTCTCATCGGTTGTCTTCCATTTGTTGTCTCTGATGAAACTTTTATTTAAAGGGCGAATGGCCAATGGCCAATTCATTTCGCTGAACTTCTTGAAAAAGGTCTTAGCTCCTCGATGTTTTTCAACCAACTTAATTGTTGGTAACCCTGTGGGCTCACTCACAGCTCGATCCTTTCCTTGTGAGTGGCTGGTCTTCCTTAAGACCCTAGCTGGCCTCTCAGAATTGAGTATAAGATTTTCTTTTTTTTCCTTGGGATCTTCTGGTATGTGAAATTTGGGGTTCTGTTAAAATAGAGAAGGAGAAGTGTGGGAAGCACATTCACAAACGTGGGTATACCAGATAAGGAACTTAACATATTTGTTTTAAAATACTATCAAAGAGGGCACATTTCATTTAAGCCACCAGAACAATTTAGCAAAGCATGCTGAATATGCATTTTGTAGTAAGGTTCTTCACAGAAAACATAACAATGAAAAATGGTATCCATGTATCATTTTGAACCAAAGTTTCACATTTTATATTATATGTATTTGGGTTGCTTAACAGGTTCATTTAATGTTAATGTACTGCATTGCATTAATAGATTTTCTAATGCTAAATGATCTGAACCTTACAGGGATAAAACTACGGAGTTTCTGATTTGAATCTGTGATCATAAGTTTCTTACTGTTTTTGTGCTATCTCTGCATCCATGGTTACCAGTTACATAACCTTACAAAATGCAAACAAGCAAAAATAAAAGACACCCACAGGATGGAGAGGAGAGGGCCCTGAGGTTTCATCTTAGTTTTGCCTACAATGGAATAGGATGTAGCTCTGCAATTCTGTAGGTCAGTGATTCTTGAACTATTCCGGAATGTGTTACCTTCAAGCACTGATTCAGTGCATCTGAAAATAAATATAAAATATAGCTGTATTTAGATTGAAATCTTTGTTGTTGTTTTTGGGGTGTTCTATAATGTATAGAACAGTTCACAGTCATTGATTACAACTTAAAATTGTAGCAGGGTAAGAATAAAGTCCAGATGGCCACCACAGTTTTCCAAGCACTTGCAAAATGTGATATATTTTTCCCTTGGAAAATGTTTTATTTTTAAAAATTCATGATCACAGTAAGTTAATAACTACAATCACTCTACCATACAATCTCATTCATGTATAAGACAAGTCCCTCTTTCCCAGTGAAGAATCAGTAAGGAATCCAGAAAGTCTATCTGCAGTCCTGCTATATAAAATCATATCAACAGTAGAACAAGAAGTTAGTTCTCTTGTCAGTGGGATGGATCAGCCCATCTACTCTTTGACTAGATGCTTCCTATAGTTCTTGTAATAACTGGGTAAAGGAAGACACAGAAGACGGGATTTTCAAGGTGGCATCCTCTAAGAGGGACAAAAATTGTAAAGACTTCAGCTTTTACTCTGGGTAAACTAGGGAGACTGAGCAGCTCTGAGCAGAGAGGTAAGTGATCTCACTTAGACTTGAAAAGCATGGCTGAAGAGAAGGCTGGACTGGAGATACACAGTCCAACGTCAGCATGTTATTGGAAAAACTAATGAATAATGCTGTGCTGTGGGAGTGTAGCAGGGCTACCAGCACAGAGGTAGAGGAGCAGAGGGTGAGTCCTAGGGGCTGTTTGTGTGTACATGTCTATAGGTGCCGTGTGTCCCCAGGGTCTAGAACAGTCTGTAGCTATAGGAATTGCGCTCACATAGTTGTTGAGTGAATGAACAAATGAATGAATGAAATTAAGTCTTCAAGGATGATTAGGAATTTTTTAACCAATTAAGCAAAAAGGCAGAGGAATGAAGCACTTCCAAGCATAGTGGCCCTCCTACCAGCTAAGCTTTGGGTGGAGGGGCTGTTTTTTTCCTAGGGCAGGAAGGCTGTGATCCCCCTACCTCAATGTGTGTCCCCTTACAATACAGCTGCTTGAATCTTCCATGCCATTCAACCAACTATTTTGGATTTCAACTCTAAAACCATTTACCTGCCGCCTTCTCAGACACTGGCAGGATGACTTTGAAGCCCCGACTCCCTCTTTATTCTGATCAATGGTAGTGCTTATAGTTTTCACAGAAATTATAAAATTCGACTTGAGGTTTGGAAGATTATGGGGTTCTTGTTAGGCTACATGGGAGGTACTTAGCACAAGCCTTATAACCACCATTATGTTTCTGCTGCTACTTCTGTACAACTGTAAAGCATAATCGCTATTATTATTGTTTTAGTAGTAGGAGTAATAGTATTTTACCCCAGTGGCTAGTGAATTAGAAGGTTCCCTTGCTGTCCATTACTCTCCAGACTAATTTGTTGTCTACATGTACCCTAATTAGGTCTCTCCCTGCCCCACTAACAAAAACAGAAACAGAAACAGAATCAGCTGTCCCCGGTGCCCGCTGGACCTTGTGCTGGGGTCATCAGATCGCGCTTCCATCTCCAGGGACCTCTGGAGTGTTTGTTTCCCATGACTTTCCCTGGATGAGACCTGCCTGCCCCCCAAGGCTCTGCTTCCCTTGCACTTTCTCAAGTAGACAAGACTTCACTTCCCTGACCAGTTGTCCCTGAGGCCGGAAGCTAGGGAGCGATTTCCTTGTGCTCCACGGCTTTCCGGACATTTCCCCCCACACCCCTCTGCTTCCCTGAAGCACGTGCGTCCCGCTGAGCTCCCTTCCCCTCCTCACGCGGTCGTTTGCCTGTACCCGGGTTTTTCCACTTTACGCACTGCAGACTTTAGCTCCCAGCTGACACTAGGCTTCTTTGTCCCCGCTCTTGTATTATGTGTCTTGACTGACAGCCAATGAACTCAGTTCCGTGACCACCTCGCCTTTAGTTGACATGTTCTCTATTTCACATAGGCCTTGAAGGCAAGGCTGTAGCTGTACCACCCCTCATCTCTCTGACCACCCCTGTCTAACTCTGCAGCTCACTGTTACTTTTGAGATTCGTGGGCCACCTTTTGCTGTCTTACTCAGGATCTCAGCAGCCAGCCTGCCAGCTGCTTCTCTTAGCTCCAGAAGGTCACCTCTGTAGTAGGGTGGTTTTCCCTGACAACCTTGTCAAATTATGTTCCCTCTGACGTTCCCTTGAACAGAACCCTGCTTATTTTCCTCACGGCACTTATCGCAAAGTGAAGTGATTTGATTTATTTCTATGTTGTTTTTTCCCCACCCCACTCCATCTCTGTTGTACTCAGATATGGCTGCTGAAGGCTTGTCTTTCTTGTTCTGTCCTGGACCTCGGGTACCTAGCATGTTGCCTGGCATAGAGAAGATGATCAGTAAATAACTACTGAATGGACAAATGTGATTTTAATTTAATGATGGGCTTCCAAGCTATTGTTTTATGACCTTGTCGAAGAAAAACTGTTCATCGAAAGGTCAAAGTTAACTTAGATAAATAATTTGCCACTGACTGCAGAGGTGCTGAAAATCTGTATTCAAACAAATCTTTGGCAGAGGCAAAAACAAACAGAACAGGCACATGTAGAGCTCCTCATGCTAACGTAGGCACGGAGGGCTTGGAGCCTTACCTGCTGCCACATCACATTGGTTCAAAGTCACTCAGCACTGCCTCGGAGCCTCTGGGAGCTCGCCAGCCATCTGGGCTCCGGCCTCCCTGTGCATACTCTGAAGCAGAGTCTCTGGGAAGGGGGTTCCTGGTTCTAAGTTAAACAAGCTCCCCAGCCATCTTCTGGCAGTAATGGCATTTGGGGACCATTGAACTAGGGTACAGCAATGGAAAGTAAAAAAAAGAGACTTCATCTCATTCCATCCTGGAGAGAAAGACCAAATGTGGTCGATGTGAGGGTCTCCATGAGCGGTCAGATGCTCTGTGGGGACAGGGCCGGCTCAGAGGGACCGGACAAAAGGCCCTTCACATGTGTCCCCTGCCTTTTGTGGGAAGCCCACATTCCCCGAGCCACTTAATAATGGTGAGTTTGCCTTGGGAGGTAACTGTGGGGAAGGTTCGCTGCTCATGGATCAGACTTCCATCTGTTGCCCATTTCTCTAGGACTAGTCAGTTTGCTCGGCTCTAACCAAGATAAAGACAGTTAACTAAGAAACCACACCCCATGAAGCTTCTCGGATGCCCAGTAGACCTTCTCCCAGCAACCCCTTATGCCACCTTATAAAAGCCATTATTAGGATGCGGTGACCCCCTCTATCCCTTGCAATCCATCCCAGCTCCATTTCCTTTGATCACAGCAAGCCTTCTCATGCCTGAGGACCTTGGACTCCTAAAATCAAGGTTAATGGTATTTTAAATTTGAGGTTTACACCAGTGAATTTCCACCAACACCATCATAATGATGGCAACAATAATGAAAAGATAGAATAATGAATAAATAGTAATAGAAAACTCCTACATCTTTGGGGCACTTCATTCTTATTGTCCCCAAAGCACATGGATAAAAAGCCAAACTTCTCCTGCTCTTTCCCAAAGTGGTCCCTCCCTTCCTCTTTTCTATTTCTGAAATGCTTCTGTTACATGCTGGTCACCTGCTCACAAAATCTGTGTGATGCTTTAACAATCAGAAAGTAAATTGGTTAATTTACATCTCATAATGTCTTTTTAAAAATCTTTTTAATGTATCTCTTCATTGGGTATCCTTCTGATTACTCTCCCTGAAAAAATACTGCCAAATTAGCTTTCCTAAACATTTTATTTCTCACCCTTTGTAATTTGGAACTGGTTCAAATGGATACACAAACTAACACCTGATCGCTTACCCAGCAGTGCCACCCTGTCACTGGGCTTCTTGTCACTCTGTGTTCTGCTCTGACCCGACACGGTCTGCGTCCTCTACTTGCATCCATCGGACTCTCAGCATCCCCACCCATGTTCTTTTCCTTGGGCCTTTCCATGTCTCCTGGCTGATACAAAAGCCTGCTTGCTTCATGAAAACCACACCGGTTCCCCAGCAAGGATTCTGCTCTCTTCAGAGCAATGGTACCCCTTTTCTGTGAGGAAGGTAATTTTATTCCAGCTGACAGTGCTATTTAATTTTCTCATTGGAGAAACTCTTTTAGCCCCAGCTAAACTGTAAACTATGGCAGAAAGCTATAGTTTTCCATAAATACCTTTACAAAGTGGATATCATTACAAGGCTAGTTGAAGGATATGAAAAACATGAGTATTCAAAGAAGACAAATGAAAAAAATGTGTGGACATTTAATCCTGGCTTGGGGGTCAAGGTGGGTTTCTTGCAGAAAGCGGGTGCTACACAAACCCATTTCTGTTTCCTCTCTCAAGAACACTCTTTTCCACCTTATTGGCTTAGTTGAAAGGCTGGGGCAATGATTAGTTGGTTTAATCATTGCATTGACCCAAAGACGAGCCATGAAATGTCTGTTTCACAGATGAAGGACTTGAATGAAGCTCGGACAGTTTATATGACTTGCCCAAGGTCACACCTCTATTGCTGATGCTGGATTTCAAACTGTGGTCTTAGTCATTTATGGCTTTTTTTCAGCTGCATCACATATCAAACAATTTAGGCCTTGTTTAATGCCCATTGAATGAATTAATGTATGTAAATCACCAGTCATATGCCGGTCACAAGAGAGTAAGGTAGTTGAGAACCAGGATTTTAGAGTCATATGGTCCTGGTTTTGTGTCCTTGTCCTATCATTTTCTAGTGGGTAACCTTGGCTAACCTATTTCATTTGTCTAAGCTACAGTTTCCTTGTCTGTAAAAATGGGGATCTCAATTTTTCTGAAGAGATTTTTGGGGACAAATTTCACAGAGGAAGTGATGCGAAGATGAATGTGGGAGGATCCTGGGAAGGTGACAGGTGGGCAAGGTGGGGATGGGAAGGGCTTTCTGTGCCTTGAGAGGACACTTGGGGACCAGATTCAGGTAAGTGGGAGAGGCAGGCAGGCTTGGCATTCACTCCTTGTGCCCACAGAAAGAGTGTAGAGTTATCATGCAGGCGATGGGCATTTTCAGCAGGGCAGGGACTTAGGGCAAACATTCCCGCAGCAGGGGGAGGTGTGCTGGCAGCAGGGAGGTCATCTAGAAGAACATTCTTAGGAGAGGAACTTAAACAATGGTGTGAGAATGAAGAAAATGGGAGTTACATAAGGCAAATGTAGGACATTGATCAGATTGGAAGAGTGGGTGTAAGTGAAGTGTAAGAATGGCCCCCGCTTCCCAGAGAGAGGAAGAGGGAGTGGCAGGCCTTAGGGGAGGCTATGCATGGGCTCTTTCAGATCTTTTGAGTTTGAGGTGCCCCTGAGAGACAGGGCTGTCAATAGGACGCCAAAACCGGGTCCACAGATTTGGGAACTGTTGGCTGGTGGAGTGCAGGCTGAATTCATGGGCCTTGAAGGCCCTGCCTAGACAGAGCAATGATAATGGTCCCAGGGTCTGCTGTTTGGGCGGTCTGCTGTGGGCCAGACCCGTCACACACACCACCACCATTCACTGCCAGTTTACAGGTGAAGAAATGGAGCCCTCAAAAAAATTACTTGACTTATTTAAGCACCCAGCTTGAGAAAAAGAGGCAATTCATCAGCCCAGCTCTTCTTCCTGGACTCAAAGAATGTCCTAAGCATTGTAGACTGTTGTGCGCAGACCTTGGTGGGCAACTAACAAATTTAATGATGATAAGATTGTTGATAAGATTGGTGTTAGGATGAAAAGATGGTGGTTCCCTCCCCAACCCCCACTCCTGCTTCCTATCATTTAGCTTTGAAGTTTTCTAGTTCAACTATATATCACTTTTAATAATGTATCTTTCACCATTTTGCCTGCATTTAGATATCAGTGCAGTTATATTCCTTCATACCCTCATGGAGACCTAGTTATTTTTCGTGCCTAATAAGAGTAATAATGGTTGTGGATAGGATACTTTTTCAGAAGTTGAAAACATATGACCTTCATGGACATAAGTAGATAAGGCTTCTCTTCAATGGGTTCAGCTCTACCTAACAGTCTGTCTTTCCTCTGGACTCTGGACTGGAAAAGAGGTTTGGCCAGTTATTGGCCAGTACGTCTATGGATTTATCACTTTATCATCCTTCTAAGTTTTCTTGAGTAAATGAGGCTATTCTTTTGTTTTCAAATTTCCAGATAAGTAAATTAGGATAGACTTGTGTGATAACTCACCCAAGGTCACTCTATAGTCAATGGAGAAATTAGGAACACAGTCCAGCTCTCTAATTCCATCCCAGGAAGCTTCATTAGCAGGACACCTCACTTTCTAAAGACACTCAAACACTGAATGCGGACCTGCAATGTGGTGAAGTGAAATACATTCACAGTGTGTGTTCTTCACTGTTTTATCTCGCAGGTGTCTGTCTGCACATGGCAAACACGGGTGAGAATGACAAACACAGTCAGCTATATTTGGAATGAAGGGAAGAGACTAAGCGCATGTTTGACTATAAGGATTTTGACCTTTCAGTGTAGTCTCAGATTTATAATAGATTTGGAATATGGCTCATTAATACCTCCAGGTTGGAATGTGGCTTTTAAAAATTAGCATTTGATAGCCAGCCTCTCCTCCCCTGGCATACGATGAAGAACAACAATAGTGTGTATATCTGGGGCGGGTCCAGAGGGGAAATGGAGGAGGATGGGGAAGAAGGAGCCAGCTGCTCAGGGTTGCAAGGCCTAAGTGCAAAGCTTTCTTCTTTTGGGGGTGGGGTGAGGGATGTTGTTACAGGTGTGGATTAGCAAGCAGGGAATTTTCACAGGCAAGGGGCATGAGTCCATGAAGTGACACTGGAATTAGGGAACTGCCTGGGGTGGACCAGGGAGCCGGGGAGGGTCAGAGACCTGGGTCAGCAGTGGAGGAGGGAGTTGGGGTGCTCCCAAGGGATGGAGATGGAAGTGCCAGGGAGAAGAAAGCCTTCATGAGGCTAGGAGGGTGGTGGCTGGATAGATCAGCAAAGTAGGAAGAATAGCATTTTGCGTCTGCTCGACCAAGTCATCCACCTATTACTTGGGTGATTTTTGGACTGGCCTTCATGTGTGTTTCCCTAGAAGCAGGCCTTGTGTCAAGGAGTTGAGGGCAAGTTGTTAATTTAGAGTTGATTCCAGTAGGAGAGCAGGGACATATGATAGGGAAGGGCAGGCAGAGAATATGGGGGGAATTATTAAGCAAGTTAGCACACTAGGACACTACAACATGCGCTCCAGTTATCCTGCCAAGTCCCGTCAGCCACGGGGGAAGGCTTCTGGGGGAACAGGTCTGGTAGTTCCCACCAACTCTACAGGCAGGCAAGGTAGGCCTCCCCCCACCCCACCCGTCCCCTCCTGCCACACCCCCTGCCCACCGGCCAAGAGGCACAGGGGCTGCAAGAAAATGCTCTGAAGGAAACCGTGCTGTTACGGAGCCAGTTAACATCTTCTCAGTGTTAAGGTGAGGGTGCTAATGTCTGTTGTTGGACATGCTGAAATGGAAGTGATAGCATTAGTTGGGATCTAGGATCCCAAACGCCCAAATTCACCCTCATCCCTTTCCGTTTGCAAGTATCCACGATGTGAGTTTGTGTGTTTAGGCATAAAATGAATCTGAGAAAGGAACATCTTATGGCTAGATGGAACCCCCAGTCTTATTGAGGAACTAGACCACACTGATTTGTAAGAGTTCTTTAGCCCACAGCAGGCTATCCTAGGCCTATGAGCAACTTTGAACAAGAGGCCTGTTTGGGCCCATTTTCCCAGGGCCATGCTAAAACCTCAGTCCTTAGATTCTGACACTCTGATGGCAGAAAAAAATGGTCTTTTTGAGAATGAATTAGATAAATGCAGTTATAAAGTGACTAGTACAGTGTCTGACATGCAGTAGGTATCTCCAAAATGTTAATGTATCCTGTCTCTGTGCCTTTCTTCTCTGACTTTCCCCCTCTGCACCGGACATGTCATCCAGAATGCCTGCCTCCCCAACTTCAGGCTGAAGTGGCCATGGCAACAGGCCCTGTGAGAAATGACAGGGGTGGACATCGATTCAATTAGGAACAGGCGCCTGCCCAAGGGGTGGCTTGTGCGTAGGTCAGCTGGCAACCAGCGGGAGGGTCTGGAGCCACAGCCTCTGTCTGGGTGTGTGGGTGCTAACCAGCTCTACCTATCAGTCCGTCTTTCCTCTGGACTCTGGACTGGAAAAGAGGTTTGGCCAGTTATTGGTAAAGAGAAAAAAATAAGGGCAGCCATACAGAGAAGCAGAGCCCAAGAGAAGCACTGAGGGAGACAACGGTGGAGTTGAGGCCTCCACACGGGGTGGTGGGGGAGCCCAGTTCCAGGAAGCAGGGTCTACTTCTTCCCCACCCAAAGCCTACAATTCCAAAGCGACCTGAGCTCTGGGAGCAGCAGTGCCGGGAGGCAGGGACACATTCCACTTTTCTTATTTGTCTGAGCATCTGCCAGCCCCGGATCAGATTTGCCTGCCTCAGCACCTCTGAGTGGCACGCATGCCCCTCTGGCTGGCCCGCATGCCCCTCTGGCTGGCCCGCCTGCATACTTGACAACTCAGCTCTCCTCAAGGCTGCCTCCCCGAAGCCTGCGCCCACCCTCTCGGTCTCAGGCAGGCCGCTCACACTCTGGGGCTACCTAGGACGACGGGGCTGCTTTAGGCACCAGCTCATGCATGAGGATCCAGAGACCATGAGAGAGTTTCTTCCTTGTGAGATTTCAGTCTGGAAGAGAATGCAAAGCGAGAATGCAAGGCATGAACTCACAGCAAGGCAGAGGAGCGATAGCCATGGGGGCATACAGCGGGCTGCCACGTGAGGGCTCAGAAGGAGCAGACCCCTCACAGAACAAAGCGACAGTCAAATGGAGATTTGTATGGTATGATCTCTTCAAGTATTTGATATGTTTTATCAATTTCATTTTAAGAATATTATTTTATTAGCCAAATATATGAAGCTTCTTGGGGTTTCCAAAATGGGTTGCTTTTCCTGAAGACAACTGCACTAGATTCAAGATGTCACCAAAACGGCTACTAAGAAGCACCGATGGCCATGGCTGTGGTTTCTCCTCTTGGACTCCTTTCTTTGCAAGGCCAGGTGTGAGAGGCACTGGTCCTGACCCCGTAACCTGAGGCTGTCTTCAGGGTCTGTGCACCCTCACTCCCTATAGCTGGCACACAGCAAGCTTCTCCTGGCCATGGCAGGGTCGCGAGGGACACCTGACATCTGAAGTCTCTGGCTTCTGTAAAGGCAACCAGGCACCTGCCGTGGTGAGTGGGGGACGCTGGCAGCCCCATTCTTCTGTTCCTTCCTGTGGGCAGAGCCCACATCCCAGGAAGCAGTGTACAGGGGAACTTCCTTCCCCCACCCATTACCCACTGGTCCAAAGCTGCCGAAGCCCTGGGACAGCAATGCCACCTGGGAGAGCAGCACGCCACTGGCAGGGCTGGTGGTGACATCAAACACAGGGCTCTTACAGTGAGGCACTGGGAGGGAGGATTCTACCTGACCTACTTCTAGATATCACAAAGCAAGCATAATTCTCTGAAGGTCCTTCCGACACAGCGTCATCACCCCCGTCTTAACTACTATTCTGTGACCTGCTCCTTAGAAGGAACAAACGCACCCTGGTGTCCCTTGCTCAGAAAGAAACCACAGCGTATCAATTCCACTATTCCCCACACAAAAGAAAAGTGTCCTTAGCAGGGAAAGAAGTCTCAGGCTCCATGCAGGGCATTTTCTTAGGACCTCCCATCAGGCTCCATGCAGGGCAATTTCTTAGGACCTCCCATCAGGCTCCATTCAGGGCATTTTCTTAGGACCTCCCATCAGGCTCCATTCAGGGCATTTTCTTAGGACCTCCCATCAGTGTAGGCTGCAAGCACCTAGTCTATAGCCGGCACTGTGACCGGATGAAGTGGGTGGGTCTGAGCACCATTCGTCTGTGAAAGCAAAGAAAGGACTTGCACTTGTAGACCGGTCCTCAGACCAATGGGGCGAGCTTCCTGCCTCCCGGTGACTCAGGATCCATCTCTCGAGATTCCCAGGTCCTGAGCATTCTCTCTCCTGGGTGAGGAGGGGTGTGTTTATACCAGCGGGCAGAGAAGCTTACCTCTCTTGCCCCCTGCCAGGGCTCCAGTCCCCTTCAGTTCAGGAAAGCCCTGGGACCGGAAGGGTTGGGGGAGGATGCGGGGGGAGAGTAGGCTCGGCGTGAGTATGGCCGGAGTGCTTCACGTGGGCCTGGGGCTGTGCAAACAGTCGATCCTCCCCTCGGCTCTGCCAGGTGGTTATGGACATGTTGCCATTACATTTGCTAAGTTTACAAATTATAACTGGCAACTGCTACCGCTGGGACTAAATTCAGGCTTCTCGGGCTCCAGAAGCTCGTGTTTCTCACCATAGAACACGTTCACCTCACAGAGCTCTCCGTGCCGCCACATGTGCAGCTACAAGAGTGTTTCCTCACTGTTAGATGTGGACGAACACCATCCTCGCGGGGGCCAAATGTGCTCAGGTCAGCTCTAGCCAGGCGGCAGCAGGCATCGCCAGCTTTGGTGGCTTTCCTCCTCCAGTCTGAGTTATCGTTGGGCACCAGGACCTGACGCTCTACTGAACAAAACCAGATACGTCAGCATGGCCTCTGGTTCCCGGAAAACCACGACGAAAGCTGGCTTTGCCTGGACTTTGGGTCTCTCCTTGGGAAGCACAGACCACACAGAGACTGTGATCATCTGCTCAGCTTTAATGCCCGCTTTGGAACAAAAGGTCCTTATCTTCACAGCACCTTTATTTCCCCATCTGCCTCTGCGCCCTCATTAGAAACACATGTATCCAGACCTGGTGGGTATGGAGTGACGTCTCCACTCCATCCATGTTGCCTTTACAAGATAACTTATTTTACATTTTGGCAATTCACTGGCTGCAAATCTTGCAAAACACAATAATATGTGGGCATTTGTGAGCTGTGTGCCTGGGTCAGGGATGAAAACGGTCAAGTTGAAGTTACTTCCAACTGCTGGTAAACTCCAAGTGACCAGGGAACCTGGTTCTCTTAGCCTTTTTTTTTACCAGCACACTAGCTGCATGATGTCATCTCAATGGGGGCTTTTATATACTGAATGAAAGCATCTATTTTCTGCCATTGGTAAGAGCGTGCTGACCTAGGTTGTGAGACACCTATGTCAGCCCAGCCACTTGTGAAGTGGGAGGGGGGAAGCTCTGAAGACTAGACGCAGTAGATTGTTAACCCTGTTGGTGGTTTGCTTGCAACTGTCAGTTGATCTTACATTGGTTTTCTACCAAATCAACAGCACCCACTAGAATAGGTTGCCTAACTGAACAACGTGGGGTAGTTGACTCAACCTTCCTCCTGTAAAACAGAGAAGGATGCCTGCTGAACGGAGCTGTGAACAATAAATTGAATAAGTAGATAATGTGTGACATGTAGCGTATATTCATTAAGCAAGGCTTTTAGCCACAAGTTCTATGTCTCTGCAAAGAGTATCACCTTTCTGCAGTAACCCTGGTGAGACAGGGACTGTGGGTGTAGCCAGAGTAGGGGGAGGGCCTCCGGAAAGAGCAAGGCAGGATATTTGCAGTCAGAGCAATGTAACTACATGCGAGGAAACCCGCTACCAAAACTCTGTGTTAAACATTAAGCTCTAGAGTCATTCTTCAGTGAGATCAGTTAATATTCCCCAGATAAAGAAGAACAGCACATGTTTTTATTATGCTAATCATTCGTAATCATGTGTAAGATCACTTTAGCATGCTAAAAGGCCCAGGCCTATGTGCTGCCTTTCCTCCTGCAGACCTGATGAGGTGATTTGCAAACTGGGCAACTAATTTAGCATGCAGGCCCAGCCATAAACAACATAGTAAAAGGCAGGAAGATAAGATAGCATTTTAATACCCAGGAAGTTAAGAAGCAGGATTCTTAACTTAACTCTTTAGCAAACAATACTTCAGCCCACCTTGGGGGCTGGGCAGGGGGCCTTGTTTGATATGCTCCCAGATCAAGACACGGGGATCTCTGGGAGATATCAGAGCAGGAAGTTCCTTGTGTTAAGTTAATTCTAAATATTCAGGGACCATTTAACAAGTCCACACCCCTAAGCTTTTTTTCACATTTCCCAAAATCCTCAACTGCCTATAAAATCCCTAGACAACACACCACTACAGGCTCTCTTGTTCCCTCCTGCAGTGAGTCAGGAGCTCTGTCCTCTCACTGTATCTCTCAATAAAGGCCTCTCCCTGGCTCTCCTACCTTGGGTGTTTGCTAAGTTCATTCTTCGACTCTGCAAACAAGAACCCTGGCACTGCTGGGATCTTGCATTACTCTTTGTCTTACTTAGATTGTTAGTTCACATCCCATGTTTTTATACCGAACTCTTCATTTTTCCTCTAAATTACTCATTCCCACTATTGGTATATCACTTGGACACATTTTTTTTTTATCATGCCCAGACTACTGTCATGGCCTGCTGGCAGAATTAATTAAGCAACACATTCATTCTAGCAGTATTTATTAAGCATCAAATATGTGCTCTGTTTGATGGCATTGGGGCTAGAGGTACAAATGACTCCAGCAAGTCCTGTTCCCATGGTACCAAGGTTCTTGTGGGTGAAGGTTAATGAACAAATAAATGAACAAATGGATAAGACAAATTCTGATGGTGATAAGTATGATAAAAACACAAAAACAGTGATGGGATGGAGCGTGAGTGACAGGGGAGAGTGGACTCTGTGTCAACATAGATATCTAAGGGAGATCCATTTGGGGAGCAGCTTGAGCATAGATAGGCATGACCAGAAGGAACCAGAATCTGGAGCAGAGCATGGGGCCAGCAAGTGCAAAGGGGCCTGGCATGAGCCCGGCCAGGGGGAAGGACAGAGGCAAGGCCAGTGTTGCTGCTGCATGACTGAGAAGGGTCCATCCAGTGACATCATCAGATGAAATCAAAGAGGAGGGCGGGACCACATCTTGTAGAAATATCAGACCATAGAGGTCATGGGAAGGACTATGGATTTTATCAGAGGTGTAATATAAGCTGCTGGGGGGTTTAGATGGGGTGGAGATGGGCTAACATGATGTAACTGACATTTTCTAAACCTCACTCTGCTGGCCCAGTGGAGTGTGGACTGGGGGCTGGTGAGAGTGGATACATCACAGCCTGGAGAGAGATTGGTGGCTGCTACCAGTGGAGATGGAGCAAAGGGGAAAAATACTGGACATGGTTTTAAGAAAATTCTACACTCATTTTCCTGAGGTCATTTCTCCACTCCAAAATTTTTGGTGCCCTCACATTTCATTTCCTGCCGAATCAAATCTGAGTAACTTTGGTCTTCAAAGTGCTGCATGATCATCCCTGGCCACTTTCCACGGATTGTTGATTTCTCCAAACTCCCGCTCTCTCTGTGCTGTGTAGTTAATAAGGTAATAACACACACACTGCTATTCTGTGCAGTGTTTAAGGTATGTCCATCTTCCCTTCAAGACTGAAAATCCCTTTAGAACAGGCTCCATGCTGGGACTTTCCTCTTTCTTCCACAACCTCCGATGTACTGAGCAAAGCTCTAAACACAGGGCACATGACGAAATTGCTTATTGATTGATTAAAAACATACATCACTAGCATTCATCTCTTCAATATTTCCCTCGTATGAAGAAGGGTGATTATCTGTCCATATTCATTGTGCCACTGAACCACTATTCAATGTATTAATCAGCTCTGAGATAACCAGATGAGACTTTCTTGCAATCTTTCTATTTTGCTGAGATAATTTCACTTGCTTTGGAGTTTATGAGGCCATAAGTGGCTCCCATCTGTTGATGAACATATTTCTAAGAGTCATTTAGTTTCAAGTATGGAATACTTGAGGGGAAGTTAAATTGTAACTTTTATGTTAAGTGTCATCTAGTAACAGAACCAAAATTGGAAGCATGTGTTCAATTTTGGTCTTCCATTTTCAAAGCTTTAGGTTGGGCAAAGAATTAATTTCATTTGTTTACAAAGAAGATTATGCCTAATAAAATCTATTTTGTTTATGGTCACATTTTAGTCAATCCATTGCCTTAGAAAATGAGAGAAATCTGATTGGCAAATCACTCAACATAGTAAATTACATTATTCCACATCCATAGGACATTGGCTTAATTGAATTTCTCAGTAATACTATGATGAAAATTTTCCCTTTTAATACATTTTGAGCAAGGCACATACCAGAGATGAAACAGTGAAGAATCTTGTTTATTCCTTCCTTGTTTGATGATCGACCACAGAAGGTAACACAACACGTCTGTGGATAATAACTTTCCACGTTAAGAATAATAAAGACAAGGTAGCTTTCACTGGGGTTCTGCTGGTACTCTGAATTTCCCCTACTTGCCTGTATGCCTTTTCCTTCCCAGAAATTTCTTCTCTGATAAGTGGTACTTTCAAAATAAAGTTTAAGTAAAACTGGTTTCAATTTATGCATCATAAAAGAGATCAGGGTGATTTGTTTCTCTAGGCAGAGAGAGAAAAGCTCTCTAGGTTATTTTTTTTCACTCCTGAGGGTCTCATAAGGACCATGGAAGCATTTCCTTGGCAAAATACAGAGACACACAAAAGTGTACACACAATATCAGGGAAGTCAGCAGATGGATGCCTAGGGGGCCTGCCCTGGGGGGTCTAAACTGCATATGATCACGGATTCTATAGAACTGCCCTAGTATTAGGGACCACTACTTATTATTTTTTCTTTTTGGGCATTTAGAAATATTTACTATGGCCAAATGTTGGAAATAGTGAAAGCCGCTGAAGATTAAAAATGTTTCAGTTTGTAAACACAAAGGGAATAGCCTTTTAGCATCATTACAGGGAATATATCTTAACTTGAGCAATGATAACTCTATACTGTGTAAAAATATTTCTGATTCCTTGATTACTCCTTAAAACACAATTTAAAAAATGTCAACCAGCAACATTTATTCAAAATGGTGACAATTCACGTGCCTCTTTCATACCATTCCAGAAGATGTCAAGTTTTCGCTGAGTTCTTCCTTCTGTTCTTTATTACGAGGAGAAAGAATAACACAGATAAAATGCTTTAAAGGTGGACAAAAAAATTACTGCATTTTAGGATGTGTATGGAAGCAAATCAGGTCCGTGGCCCATTTTGGTCAAAGCTTTAACCCAAGAAGTGAAAGAAAGATTCTGCACCCGGAGGTGGTGTTTGAATTACTGAGTGTTGAAGGGTCTCTGCCCACTGTGCTCCTGGCCAGTGAAATTTGGCTTCGGAGATGTGTTGCTCTGTGTTGAGAGAGAAATCCCAAATGATGGTGCTAGCCTTCTTGCTAATAAAATCTGCTAAGCTGAAAAATTTCAGTTACCCAGTTCCTCATTTTCAGGTACAGACGCAAGCAAGCAGGGAGGGAGGTGATTAGAACAACTCAAAAGAGAGGAGGAAAATGGAGCAAAACTCTAGGAAATCACTTGTGGAATCGATTTCACTGGCCTGTTTGGTGATACATCTTAGGCGGTGTGATTCACCTATGCTAGATGGTATGTTGACTATTTATTCTTTGTAAGAGGTAGTAGGTATTCAGCAGAGTTTCAGCATCCCATATGCCCTCATGAGTACATACACAATGACTCTGTTGTTACTAATTATGAAGAACCTAACAAAAGAATTTTTAGCAGCAAGGTATTTTCTGGAAAAGGAAAGAAAGAGGGAAAATTTTTATAGTTGGCTGAGAATAAAAGTTTCTATTTCAGTTCCTGTCCATGATATGTCTGTTTGGGCTCTGCTGAGGAAAATGGCCAGTCGGCAACAGATTATCCCAATATGTACTTTTTTCCAGTTTTTAATCTCTTTTCAGGTGACAAATAATATTTCTCTTAGGCCAGATTCACTTGGCTTTTTTTAACTCACTTAATTAAAAAAGTGATTTAATGCTCAACAGGAACTGCAGAGTGAGGGTGTGCTATCTTGATTGTTAAAATGCTTTGAAAAAAAGACCTACTACATCATAAGTATCTGTAGTCGAGGGTCTCATAGTGGTGTCAGAACTGCGGGTGCTGATTCGGGTGGTCGTAGGTGGGACCATTTATTAATAGAACAACCTCCAAAATAAGTAGTGGTATTTGTAGCACAGTAGCGGAGAGAGAGGATTTCAGAATGAAATACACCTGGATTCTGATTTTGACTCTGCCGCTCACCAGCTGTGTGTCTCTAAATCAAGATATTCACATCAGCATAGAAGAGTCTTACACCATAGAGATACATTGTTTTGACCCTGGTGTGTGACCTTGGACAAGCTACCAGCCTCGCTAACCACAGATCCCTTGACTTGTACCTATCTCCAGTGTTACTGCTGCGAGGTTTAAATGAGATAATTTGATGTGAAATCTAGCAGTGTGCCTACACACAGAAAGCTCATTAAGCAACCTAATAATAATGCTAACCATTATTATTATTATTAATTTAGTGCTCAGCATGGCAAGACCTCAAAAATGACTAAATCTGTCACGCTTGAGTTTCCACCTGTATAAAAAAGGAGATAAAAATATGCATCCTCATAGGCTGCTGTGGCGAATGACATGGAGCATTGAGTGACTAGCACAATTATTGGTTGGAATCATTCACAAGCATTTTGAGGCTTGAGTGAGAACTATCTGCATATCTGATTGCTAACAGATCTTGCAGTTGGCGAATAAACAGTTTTCTTCATCCCAATCATTATTTTCTTCTTGGTGTTCATGCTTTTACAACACCCAATGGCCATTTCTCATCCCCCCTGCGTCTCAACAATATATATCCACAGACTATTGTCTATTGTCTATTTCCACAGACACAATTACACATATTTTAACTTTTTTGGCTTCTGGTTAAAGAGGTAAGCCTCCGCCCTCTGACATTTACACCCGAGTTTTTTCTAGATATGAAGCCATCTGACCTTTAACAAAGACTATCTTTTATAAATCCTCCTTTGTTAACAACCATTAGTGTCACTACTTTTTGATCTTGTTTTGCTTCCATGCATTTAAAAAAAAAGCCTCATAAATTGGATAGATTTTTAAAAGTACAACTTCCAATTCTAGAAGGTAATTTTACAAGGAATTAGGAGATCTTTCCTAGCTCCATTAGTGCTGACTTGCAAGGAGAAACTCTCTAGTCAACGTTGTCTCCTTGAGGGCAGGGCCATTTTGATAAGAATAGTATGGGGTAATGCAATCCCACTTTAAATTTAGAAGTTGTAAAGTTCATGCCTACACTGAAAAGGCATTGGTGAATGGCCCTGTCATACTTACATTTGAAAAAAAAAAAAGATCATTTGGCCAAGTGTTGACCCATGCAAACCATTTAATACCCTAAAGCGATCATAGAATGTAAACATGAAGGTGAAATCAAGGTCTGGGTCTACCTGCCCTTTGATTTTTTCATTTTTCCCAACTGTGACTATTATTCATAGAACCACATCCCATCTTTGCTTGCCCCTTCTGTCTTTGGTTTAGATTCCTTGCCTGGTAGTGCAAACGACAACACCTGGTTTCTGCCTTATCAATGACCCAATAGGTTTGAATAGTCCACTGCACAGGGAGTAGACTACCCACACTCAGTGGTCCCTCTGGCTGCTAGGAAAATAAATGACTGAGCTGAAGAATTTACATTTGACCAGCAATTGGTTGGGTGCTTGTGATGTGCAAGGTCTAATATAGACACAGAAATGAACCAAACATGATTTTCTTACATGAGGATGAGACTATTTAGTTACAAAATCATCTAGGGCTAAATAATTAGAATATAGAGTGGAAAATGCTAGGATCCATAGCCAAGGGGCAGAAAAATAATACAGGAGCAAAGAAGACGGAGAGATTATTCTCAGCTACATGGTGAAAGAAAGATTCATGGATGAGGGAGTATTTGAATTAGGTCTTGGAATATGAGTTAGTTTTGTATGTGCAGAGAAAGGGGTTGGTATGTTGGAGGTGGGAGAGGTTTATGTAGGACACAACAGTTTTACACAAAGGAGCTGGGTGGGAAATAAGCCTAGGGAGGCAGGGAGCATGCTTTCCAAAGGATTATGAGATTATAGGGTTTAGATTTCATACCGAAAGGTTAGGATTTTATCCTGTAGATGATAGATGAGTGGGTTCAATCTTGGCTCTCCATTGGAATCACATTTAAAACTTTTAAAGTTGTGTGAGCAGGGTCATCCCTAAGACTTTTGGGGTCTACCTAGAACAAGAGTCTGAATAGAGGCCCACATACTGTATGTCTAAATATTTAAAAGGTTTAAAGCAAGCACTAGCTAACCCTGGTCCTTGCTTCCACCCACAGTGTGTGGCCTGTCCCAAGTGGCTGCTCTGGGCCCAGAGGCTAAAGGAACCTCACTCTCCGTGAAGGCCATCCTGCCACTGGGGGCCTGCATGGTCTGGTGGACCTTCAGGAGGAGGGCTGCCGACCCAGAACTTCTTGGGGTTGGCGGGGTGGGGCTTCAGGAGCTGCACTAAGGAAGCTCCAGGGTACATGATAATGAACAGGTGAGGGTAAAAATCCCTGCTAAAAATGGAGGGGGTGTTGTTTCTGTTTAATTTCTGTTTTTCAGCAGAGGAAGGATGCAAGATGACTGGCATTTGAGAGAGTTAAGTGGAGCCGAATGGAAAGATGAGCAGGAAGTTGGTGAAGCGGAGGAGAGTAGAGGGAAGGCAGGAGAGTCTTTGAAGCCACAAGCAAGCGAGGAGGGGACCAGGAGGAAGCAGGGCTGTGGGCTGGAAAAGGGAGGACCTGGGCTGGAGAGATCACGTAGGACGTGCTGGGTGCTCAGGGGAAGAGAGAGTTGAGGATCTCCTCTCAATTTTTGTCAGGCTTTTACCTTGTTATGGGATGAACTGCATCCCCTAAACAGATATGCTGAAGTCCTAACTCCTGACTTGTAAATGTGACATTTTTTGGAAATAGGGCATTTGTAGATGTAATTAAGATGAGGTCATTAAGGTGGGGCTACAGTGATAGGGCTGGGGTCCTTATAAGAAGAGACAGCCCTGCGATGAGAGATGTGGAGACTGAGGTGACGTAGCTCCGAGCCAAGGGACACTGAGTCCTGCCGACTGTCACCCAAGCCAGGACGGCACAAGGAACCTGCCCTCCAGGTTTCCGAGAGTGTGTGGTCCTCCTGATCGCATCCTGGACTTCTAGCCTCCAGAACTGACATGATACACCTCTGCGGTTTGAAAACACCCATTTGTGATAGTTTGTTACCACAGCCCTTGCACACTAATACATAGCTTTATGGCACAACGTATGCCGTGGGCTCTCTCTGAACGGGGCAACCACGTGGGCATGCTCTTGTTCCAGGCAGTAAATACCTGAGCTGTGAGTGTTTCTATGACATGCATAGCCTCTCAACAAGAACGGAGGCCTATATTCAGTTTTCTATTTGTCACCTGGCTGTATAAAAACAAAGTATTAATTCAGTATAGGCTTTAATTCTATACTGTACAAAAAGGCATAAACAGAAGGCATTAATTTACAGCAGCTTTCAAATGTCTACTATATAATAAGACAGTTTTCAAAAGTTAAGTTAAAAGATATTGACATTTGATATTCCCATGCTCCTACTGACCATATTCTAATTTGATTTTGAAGGTACCTTCGGTAGTATTTTAAGGTATTTTCTTCAATCTACCAGTGTGAAAATTGTTCAGAGAACTGACAGGAGATTCCAACCCTACAAGGAACATTTTTTCAGAGAGGAAACTGTTGCAGCATTGAACTGCCAAAGAGACAGCTGAAGAAATGGGTCACGCATTATCCCATTCTGGGACATAAGCTGCCAGGCAGTTCACTGTTCATTTTTGTCCTCTTCTCGTAAACAAGCTGCATTAACAAGTTACTTTGAAAAAGTCTACTAATTTCCCCAGTGAATTATACAGGAAAAAATTCAGTGTTCCCTCCAGAGAACTCAAATAGCTGTTTGTTCCCTGAGCTCAGGTGTGGTACAATGGCTGTGGGCTAAAAATGCACGCTGGCTATTGGCCAGTAGGCAAGAGCTTTTCCTCCACTCCAGCCCTGAGAACACTGCTGTGTGTGCAACTCAGACCTTGCCTAATGGAGAAAAGAAAAGGACACAATTTCCAATTTCAATTTAATTACTCAATCTATAGTGCCCAGGGGGAAGGATTTAGGGGCAAGAGGAATGCTCAACAATGTTCCATTTTACATCATTTTCTGATAAAGAGCACTGTATTGATTACCGAAAGAGAGTTTTCAAAAATTTTTTTCATAAGCCAAATTCTTTAGGGGGCAGAGTGATTTAAAGAAGGGGCGTGACTTCATTTCTCAGATCAATTAGAGGTGTAAGATGCCTCCTGGAATTGTATTGCCTGTGCATTCTGAGTAATTCCCTCCTTGGGAGAAGAAAGAATAGAAATTTTATTGTGAAATTAGAAATACCAGCTGGCAGACACTGACTGGACAACACAGCTATCTGTTCTGAGAATGAGTGTGTAATCAGTAAACTAAAGACCCTTCTCTCTTATGTTAAAGTCCAAAGAATTTCACTCTCATATGGGGACGGGAAACCATTATGATTTTATCTGGCAATAAATCAGTGTGTAAGACTCTAAGTAAGTATTTGGTGTTCTATTTTGGTGTCTACAAATTCTATTAGTTTAGCCAAACTAAAAAGAAGGAATCTGGAAATAAAAATCTGCCCCTAAGAAGTGGTCTTAATGTATTTCTTGACCGACTACTTTAACTTGTTAACTTAAGAAAGAAAAAAGTATGCTTTATAAGGAAAAGTATTCCCTAGGCAACTCAAATAAATAAAAATGGTAGTAATACACTTTACTGGTTAACTGTTGCTCTGCCTTACCAAAGCACCTGAGTACATACAAATTATAGAAAATACAGCGATAAAGAAACTAAGCTCAAAAGGTGAGTGAACTCAAAAATAGCTCACTGATTTTGCCATTGCACAATGACAGCATTTTAAAGGCGTAAACAGCTACTGTTATGGGTCAACATTTACAATTATATTTAAAGTAAAATGGCACCTGGTTCAGCATTAAATTTTGCCTGCTGAATTTGCAGTATTGGTATACTCACCAAATGAGTTAGCTATTTCTAAAAGGTGATGAGTTACAGGGCGTCTGGTACAGATTAGGTGAAGGCAGAATCTAATTTGGGTGGAATGACAATGGGGATTAAATTGGGAATTTATTTTGGAGTGCATTAGGAGGAGACTTTGAAAAATGTACTCTTGACTGGTATAAATGTAGATTTCCCACTCTCCTCCTCAGCAAGGCTGAGTTATAATTTACACTGGAGGGGAGCAATGAAAAAGAAGGCCTGGAGATTTGTGACTGTGAGAGAAGCGTGGGTATATCTGGCCCCAGGCAGCGCCTGCCTTTACCAAGCCTAACGATGGGGTCAGCATTCCGAGAACCGCCACTCGGATTGTCTAAGAAAAGAGGAGGTGCGGTGGGGCCGACGGGGCTCGGTGAAGGCCTGCCTGGTTTGCATGGGTGGCTGTCTGTCTCAAGCCACTCAAGTAATTATAACGAGTGACTCCATCTACCAGTAAACATAAAAAATGAGTCAGCAGAAATGTTCGATAAGAATGTAGTGAAGCAGACGGGAAGTCTTTGGCTTAAGCGTGCGTAGAAATCAAAGACCAGAATTGAAAGTCAACTTTTACGTTTCCACTGCTAGGGGTTCTGTTCTTAACTAATGTGGGCAGGACTGACTTCCAGCTAGGCAAATTAAAACTTGGGAAAATCACAGAGGAGAGTCACCTCAGTTAAGGGAGAAGTAGATAAGTTACCTATTTGCAGCGCTGCTGACAGGTCGGACCTGGCAGAGCTCCACCTCGCCACCGTTCCCCACCCTTGAGTGTGGAGGAAGGAACGCGGTGCTGGAGACAAGGGAAGTACATGCTCATCCCCATAAGATCAACTTATGTGTTCTCAGAACCAATAACATGTCATTGCTCACATCCAATAACCAGCAAATGCCCTGCTTTCTTATATTTACAGAAGCTTAATTATTAACGTTTAAAGCAAAATTCTATATTACAGTTGATGAGAAGTGTGGAAATAAATACCTGTTTGGTGATATGTTCCTGGATGTCTTCTCTAGTCACTGAAAGAGAACACAAAAAGAAATCCAACATTAAGGTCTGGCAATGAATGAAATGAATGAAATGAAGTATGGACCCTCCTCAGTTCCCACTCCAAGCTCCCAAAGCCGTCACAGGCATTCTGAACAAGGATTGTATGACAATATAGACATTTATAGTCACTCCAGTGACGGGAATAAAAAATAGTCAAAACCTAAATAACAGCACATTAGGCCTAGGTAATAGACAATGGACTGGTAATCTGGGGAGCGTGATGTCAGAAGAATGTGAGACTTCATTCAGCAGGAAGGGAAGAGATGAAAAGGACCGAGGAAGAATTTGAACCACAGCCAGTCCGAGGTTTCCAAACAATGACAACCTGTTCAAGTTTGATCCTACTGAGCTCACAGGACCCTGAGGATGAGACAAGGAGATTTAAAGTGGCAGATGACGGAAGTGCTACTTTTTACAACTTTTCTCTTACCTGTGAAGATGAGAAAGACGTCATCGAACTTGGTTGTTATGGTGCTGGCAGTGATCAAAGCACAAACCAACAGTTTTAAACAAGGTTTCTTGATCAGAACACAAAAATATCAGAGTAATGTAGGAAAGACCACAGGGCTACGAAGAATAGAGATGCTAACATAATAAGCCTCAGCTGTGAAAATAGCCTGAATGACATCAGTGTTCTACATGTCTTAAATAGAAGGAAAAAGTCATCAGTAATAATAACTAACGCACAAACCACCAGAAGCAAGAGGAAAGAAGAAATGTTGTGGTGTGGCAGTTATTAAAGGTTGTGAAAATCTCGGTATGATAATACACTTTATTAAATATGTCCTTTTAAAATCTTAATTGAGGTAATTGTGCAATGACTTGTATCTGTAGGAAAAATAGATGGATCCCGTGTACCCTTTCCCCAATTTTCCCCAATGGTGACATTTTGAAAATGTTTAGCACATTATCACAAGCAGGAGACTGACACTGGCACAGCAGGGGTGGGGGTACAGAGCATCTCTTTCACAAGGATCCCTCCCTGGGGCCTTTTCATAGCCACAACCACTGTCTCCCACTCCAACACTCCTCTTAACTCCAGGCAAGCACTAACCTGTTTTCCATTTCTGTCATTTTGTCCTTTCCTGAGTTTTATGTAAAAGGAATCATATATTTTATAACCTTCTGGGAGAGGCTTCTGCACTCAGCATAGTTTTCTGAAGATTCATTCTGGTCGCTGTGTGTATTCCTGTGTGTTCATTCCTTGTTATAGCATCCCACGGTATGGATGTACCATAGTTTGTCTAGCCATGCACCTGCTAAAGGGCATCTGGGTACTTTCTAGTGATTATGAGTAAACCTCTCATCAACATTTGTGCACATTATGTGAACACAAGTATTTATTTCTCTGGAATAAACGCCTAGGAGTGCAACTGCCAGGTCATACGGTAGATGTGTGTTGAGTTGTTCAAGAAATGGCCAAACTTATTCAAAAAAAGATATGGAATGAATAAGCAGTATTTACCAGTCAGTGAATCAACCAATAATAAGTATATTTAGAAATCGCACTAAGTGTTCAGTGTTACAGGGGATACAGTCCAAGTATAAGAAGCACAGAAAATGGAATGGTGGTGTTAAGGGTGTGCTATGCAAACATGCCCCCATCAGGAAATGCCAGAGGTCAGTCTTGGAGTTTCCAGATAATAAGAACAATTTCCTTCATTTTTAGAACAGCATTGCCCTGTCAGATACTCTTGATATGTTTTAATATTTAGGTTTCTTTTGTCAGATTATATGCAGAGTGTTTAAAGAGGCAACAAGGTTTGTAGGAAAAGGTTGGCCTTTTGATCAGATCACCAGAACTGCCAAGCAGATGGGGAAGAACATTCTGGCAGAAGGAAAAGCTTGTGCAAAGCCATGCAACAGGCGGGGGCACAGAGGGTCCAGGGAGTGCAGAGGAGGCCAGCGTGGCCAGAGCGGAGAGGTAAGGGATGGGGGTATGAAATGGGACTTGACAGGCAGGCAGGAGACAGCAGCAGGTAAGCTCACGGACCGCTTTGGGGAGACTTATGGTCGTTGCAAGAGCAATAGAGGAGTTCAGCCATTCAGGGCATTTGGGCTGGGATGTGGGGGGACAACAGAGTGGCTTGCTCAGACTGCATTTTTATAAGCCTCTCAACTCTGGCTGTTAACTGGAGAGCAGGCTGGAGGACAATCTGGGGCCCGAGGGGCATCTGGGGTGGTAGCGGCCCTGTAGGATCTCAGTTTTGTTTCTTTAGGAACCAAGGGAACTCTGAAGGAATTCAAGAGAACAAATAATCAAATCATCAACATCTAATCATGTAGCAGCCCGCTGGACTCTTGGAAATGGACTAGACAACAGCCTGGTATCTAATTTCAGCCCTGCCATTTACTAGATGCTAGATTTGGAGCCAGTTAATTAATGGCCTGGCCTGTTTGGACACCTATTACAAGAGTTATAATACCTACCCCTCTCTAGATTTCTGATTAAATGATTAAAATGAAATAAGTATGAACTTTGCACGCAAAGGATAGGAGAAGGATGATCCAGGGAGTTGGGGCAGGAAGAGTGAAGTCTCAGAGGCAAGCAGGGGATGTCTGGGTGAATCACGAGAGCTTCTGAGAGGTGTACCCTGTACAAGCCTACACCACTGTAGGTGGGAAGTAGGGCCATGGGAGGTGGGTCAGAGACCAGCTGGGAGATTGCCAACTTGAGGTGAGATCGAGAAGGGCTTTGCAGGCTGTGGGAAGTCAGCAGAGGTTTTTCAGAAAGCAGAGGAGGTGACCAAAACCGTTCTTGAAAAAGATGACTTGGGTGGTGGGAAGGAGGATGAGCTGACAGTGAGGGAGAGGCAGGTGGCAGAGTATGAGCAGGTCCAGGGCCCAGGGAGCAGTGAGGAGAGCTTCAGCCTAGGAGGGAGAGCAGGGATGGAGGGCTGCCTGAAGCAGGCGGCATTTCTGAGATAGGTTCTGGAGATGGAGTAGATGTGGCAAGTCCAGGAGCAGAAAGCAAGAGCAACCCCCTAGGTTTTTAGCTAGGGGAACTTGTGTAGAAGGAGAGTAAACATACAGTGGGAAAAGGAACAGAATTTCAGAAGTTAAGTGAGCTCTATAAGCTTGCCCCCATAATTCAAATGAAGATATCTGTAGGTTATGAAAGCTGATGTGGCACTTTTAGTAAATAAATAATGGCCTCCCAGCTCATCCACATGTTCCTCCACAGAACCTGCAGAGATGGTACCTCCCATGGCAAAGGCTCTCTGCAGATGGGATGAAGTTAAGGCTTTTGCGGTGGGAAGGGGATCTCGGACTATCTGGATGTGCCCAGTGGAGTCACAGGGTCCTTTAAGGAGAAGCAAGAGGCACAGGCAGGGAAAAGGTGATGTGACAGTGGGACTGGAGGTCGGGGGACGGGTGCAGCAGCTGGAAGAGGGAAGGGCCCTCTCTCTCAAAGACTTATACTTGTAGAATGACTGTATCAAATTCTCCAGACTCTCTTTCCCAGTATAAGGTGATTCACTGATCACCTCAAACTGAATATAACTTCATGGGAAGTTCTTTTGCTGCCTGAACTATTTTTAAATTTCCATTTTTAAAATTATTTTTAGTTTATTGAAGTATAGTTGCTATACAATATTATATTGGTTTCAGGTGTGCAACCTAGCAACTCGACAATTTCAAACATTATGAAATGCTCATGACAATAAATATAGTTACCATTTGTCACCATATAAAATTATTTCAATATTATTGACTATATTCCGTACTTATTTTATAATTCGAAGTGTGTACCTCTTTATCCCCGTCCCCTATTTCACCCATCCCCTCCACCCTCATCTGTATCACAACCACCAGTTTGTTTTCTGTATTTATGAGTCTACTTCCATTCTGTTTGTTTGATTTATTTTTTAAGATTCCACATATAAGTGAAATCATATGGTATTTGTCTTTCTCTGCCTGGCTTACTTCATTTAGTGTAATTCCCTCCAGCTCCATCCATGTTGTTGCAAATGGTAGGATTTCTTTCTTTTTTATGGCTAATATTTTACTATAGATACGTATCACATCTTCTTTTTCCATTCATCTATTGATGGACACTTAGGTTGCTTCCATATCTTAGCACCTGTAAATAATGCTGCAATAAACATAGGAATGTATGTATAGATTTGATTTTGTTTTCTTCAGGTAAATTCCTAAAAACGGAGTATTTATATTTTTATATTTCGGGGAGCCTCCATACCATGCCTAAACAGTGTAAAACAATGGTTCTTACCCTCTTCCCGGTTACAGGCCCCTTTGTGAATCAAGAGTAGCTATGAATCTGCTGCTCAGAAAAGTGCCAACACATAGCAAAGAGGACCAGGCAGGCTGCTCACCAACCTCAGAAGCCATGCACAGACTGGCAAGAATCTGCAGTTTAAAGTCTATTTTAAACAGTAGGCCCCAACTCGTGAAATAATTTCTCTGAATCCAGATCCTCTGGACCATCTGTAGTCTGGACCATTTGTTGTCCTTCAAACCTACAGACTTATTAGTTGTTTAGCTCTTTCCCCTAACTTTACGCAACAAAGGTAGGAGTCCAATATTTTACATTCATTCTAAAAATGAAATACTTTCAAGGTGTCAGATGCCCAAATCCTGGGTGTGGAAAGATGTGCAGAGCAGGGCAGCCATCCTCCAACAGAACAGCACGTGTGCCAAGGGCCTGGCATGGTGGGGGCGGCCTGGGTGGCACCAGGGCCGGCCTAGCCTGAGGGCCCCAGCTACAGGCAGGACCGCAGCAAGCCAACCCGAGCTGCGTCTTGGGATGACAAGATAGGCTGGATACAAGTTTTCCTGGCAAAAGGTCAGGAGCCCAGGATTCATGGTGTCTGTCCCCATCAGGAGGAAGTGGGTGACCATTGATAATGTAAGTGGCAGGCAGCATATCTGTGTTTTGGAGGATTTAGGTGCCGGGTCATGTATGGCTCAGGTGGAAGGTTGGAGCCATGCTGGGGGACCGAGGGGGAAGGCAGCGGCTGATTCCCAGGGTAACAGGGGAGGCTTCCAGGGCCTGAGGTCAGGCAGTCAGCTGGGTGAGTGTCATGGGGCCTCAGGAGCCAGACAGGCTATGTCTGTGAGTCCCAGCTGTTTAAATAGGAGGAAAAGTATCTTCTCAATTGAGCGATTAAAACTCTAATAAATTAAAATATATAATGACATATTTATTTGTGGCCCCAGTGGTTATGATTTTTCCTAATGATGTATTTCTTCTCTTGCCGACGAACGGTCTGAGGTTGGTGGAGATGCAATGTCCTTGGCCGGTGAGAGAAGAAAGGAGGGAATCCCACTTAAGGAGAGCCTAAGTCATCCCACATTTATTCAAGTCAAATCTGAAAAAGAGGAATGGAATTTAGGGGATACATTGTAACTGCATAAGCCTTTGCTAATAAAAGATTAAGAAGTATGTGGCTTAGCATCTTTTAATTATTTTTTTCTAGCATCTTGAATATACAATGTTTGAAATCTCTGGTTGGATCAACATTATTTTGCTTAGAGGTTTGTGGACTTTGCATACTGATTCTTTCCTGTTTCCAAGTACATTTGCTTTTAGGCTATTTTTATTCACTTTAAAGGAATTTTAATAACTTTCTGTTGACAGCATGGACAGCTGGTCTTGAGAATTAAAGAAAATTCACTTGCTGACTGAGGAAGGAAGTGACATCAATGAGCTTCTAAAGTCAGCCCAGAGGGGGAAAGCGGCTGGTAAGAGAGTAGCCTTTCATTGCACTGTATTTATCGAGCAATGCCTTGAGATGCAAATTGCTGTATCAGTCAAACCCATGGTGCCTCCCTCCAACCAACTTAGGGCAAACTGAAGGAACAATGCCCGGCAACACTGAGAGGAAAGGGATTGAGGGGCCGGGAACCTCGGGGCTAAGTGAGTTACTGAGCTCATGATCCTCTCTCGGTGCTGGTATTTCACTCTCTGTCATGCCTCAGTTTCTTTGTCTAGAAAATGACTTTGATGTAAACCGCTGGCTTAAGTCGGTCTGTTTCTGACAGATGGCTAATAAGACCACATACTGTCTACATAGTGCAGACATGTTATCTCTCCGCTTTGTCCCAAAGAGGACTGTCAGCTGCTTTTTATCCCCTGCCAAGAGCTTTCTGGAAATACGGACCTTTGGGTGTCATACATAGCTACTCCCTCAATCTCCTGATATTTTGAAATTTGGTATTCATTGCTTATAACTCTACTGCAGAAATAGGCATCAAACTTGGACTTGAAATAGTTATGACAATAGTAATAACGATTATTGCTGTCATAATAATGAATGACTTAATTCCTCACCACCATCAGAGAATTCCCTCTGGAGCTGCACTCATCCATTTTTCAAGGATAACGTGTGGGTGAACTGCTGTACATGTGTGGTTGTGCCATGTGGTACGCATGTATGCATTTATACACACACGCACCTGTGTGAAAGACAGGCAGGAAAGTACCCAGGAGTAGTTTGTGGTATGAAGTGAAAAATTAAGTTGCTGTTATCGATTGTTATTTATTTCTTAGTGCATGTTAGAAAGTGTTTGCGGTGGCGACGGTGATGGTCCAATATAGTTAAATAATGAGTTTGAGTTAACCATCTAGAGTCAAAGGAAATTTGATTCAACCCAAGAGATTGATGCATTAATGCTTTCCCCTGTCTATACACATATTTGGGGTGTTCCATTAAATTGTCAAGTTTTATGAGCTTAAATGTGTAACTTGAACCACTCAAAAAATACTGGTTGAAGTAAAAAGAACGGATGACCATTCAACAGCCGTGGTCTTCAGGCCAAAGGATTTTCAAGGATTTTCAGATTATCGCCAAGCCTGGAGATGCTTCTGTTCTAGTGAGATTCATCTCACCCTACAGCAACATTTTAGTGAGCATGTATTCTGGACAATATGTGAGGGGCTCTGCATGTATGGAAGTAAAGAAGAGGAAACAAGAGGAGTGTACAAAAAAGTAACAACATGGTATTGTGGAGCTGTAAAGGCTTTATTAGTAAACTGTACAGGTGGTCAGATCAAATGGTACTTAAATCTTGGGGTCCTAGAAATGGTTATGGATTCACCTTCAGGCTCTTTCACTCTTGGCTTGGCCACTACCCAGCTGTATGGCATTTAGCAGGTGGCTTCCCTCTTCTCGTCTCTGCTTTGACTTTAGCGCACAGGGTCAGTCCTGTGAGTACAGATGGCCTTTAGGCTGGTTTATAGCTCCTTAAGCTCCTTGGCTCCAAAAAGAATGAGGGAGATGGAAAATTCCCATTGAATGTGCCCAAATAAAAAAGATAAAGGGTCATTTCTGGTGGGGGAACCTGGGGAGGCTCTATGGAATAGACAGCATTTGATCTGGGTAAGATATTACCAGAAACAGATGGGAGGAAAGGTATTTCACCCAGAGAAAAGAAATCATGAGCAAGAGTGAGGAACTGGGAAATGCATGGGGTGTGTACAGGGAGTACAGATAGTTTTGCTTGACCTTGGTGTAGTCTGTATATCGGTGAGTGATACGAGGCAAGGCAGAATATGGGTGAGGGACCAATTTCATGCAGGGCCCTAAATACTTAAGGACTGATTTTGACATCTGGTCCTAGAGGTTCAAGGGAACCACAGAAGATTTTTTTGAGCCAGAGTGATCAAAACTGTTTTAAGAAGAACAATCTAACAGCGCTATGGCTTGAGAATGGGAGATACTAGTAAGGATGGAAGGATGTAGGTGGATGTCAGACACACTGTGTGAGTAGAATGACTTAACAATTCAGATGGCAGATTGGAGCAGTAAGATCATTAAAAATAAAGGAATAAAGATAACCAAGACCAGAAGCTTGGTTACAGGGGAGAAGATGCTCTAATGCAAAGACGCAAAGAAGGAAATAGGGCCAGTTGAAATCTGGTGAGTAACGGTGGAGGTAGGATGATTAGCTCAGTTCAGATTTGTTAAGTTTAAAACACCGGAAAGACATCCTGGAGGAGGCCGAAAGTGAGCTCAGGAAAGAGATCAGTATCAGGCAATCTTCTGCAGAGAGATGACAGGGGAGGCTACACGATGCGAGACTCTTTTTATACTATAAGGAGGGAAATACATAACAAGTTAGACCTTTAGGAAACAGCTGTGTTTTATTTATATTTGAATAATTTGGTGCCTCCTTAGGTAATGGAAGTCAAGTTTCACATCATCCACTTTGAGTAAGAAGAGGAACCATCTCTAAGCTAACATAAGGATTAACTATGAAGAACGAGCATGTGAGAAGTTTGGATTCAGAGTTTATGTTCTCTGCGGTCCTGGATTTGAGTCAAAGGTTATGATTCTGACACCAGTTCCAATGTGTGGTTTTTCTTTAACACACCAATGAACTCAATTCTCTACGATACCCACCGAGTGTCCCACAAATTTAACTCAATTCTGACCCATGTATCTGGAGACCGGATCAGACCCCACAGGTGAAGGGCTCAGCCCTCCCCCGCTGCCCCTCACTCACCCGCCCCTCAGATGCCAATCAAGTCCAGGGTGTCATCTGTGTTTCGGATGGGCCGGCTACAGATCAGAGGTTCCAAAGAAGATTCCCACTTTGGGCGTGAGTAATTTGCTAGAGAAGCTCACAGGAGGCAAAGAAACATTTTACTTACTAGATTATGGGTTTAGTATAAGAGGATATAACTCAGAACCGCCCAGCAGCATTGATGTCCAGGGCAGGCTCCCACGCTCTCTCTGGGTGCACCATTCTCCCTGGATCTGCATGGGTGCACCATCCTGGAAGCTCTCTGAACCCTGTCCTTCTGGGCTTTTACGGAGGCTTCACTACATAGGCATGATTGATTAAATCACAGGTCATTGATGACTGAGCTCAAACTCCAGGCTCTCTCCTCTCCTGGGGGGCCGGGGGGTGGGACTGAAAATTCCCACCCTCTAAACACATGGTTGGTTCTGTGGCAACCAGCACCCATCCTTAGATGCCGTTGGAAAGTCACCTTATTAACATAACAAAAGACACCTTCATCTCATCACTTAGGAGATCCCAAGGTTTTTAGGAGCTCTGTGCCAGGAAAGGGGACAAAATACCAAGCAGATATTTCTTTATTATAAATCCCAGTATCACAAAGGCAATTCCAAGTTCTAGTGAAGAAACTCAGACCAATTTCCTTATCTATAAGCCTTGGCTTATAAAAGTTTTGGAGTTTAGGACTTATCTAAGGACACCAACCAAGCTAATGGCAGGTCTGAGTCTAGAACACAGATTTTAGTAATGGTCAAAGCCTTAGCACACAGTCAGGCAAACTGCAAATGACACAGCCCATCAATGGTAGACACCAGACCTCACAATGTCGCTTACAGTAGGATCCACATTCTTATTAAAAGTAAGATTTCTCCTCCACTCACACTCTCATCCTTGGAAGTGGTAAAACACACGCACACACCCACACATAGAACTTGGAGAGCTTGTTATTTTTAGCTAATTTTTTGAGTAGTAGAGACTGAAGACTGCCTATATAGATGTTTTTTCAATTACCTCTTTTCCATACATCCACACTTACCCACTTATGGGTCGCTGAAAGGACTGTTCATGTAGTGTAATTGTTAATCTCCCAGCTCTTTTACGTGATGTAAACAGACCTCCCAGAGAGTTTGTTTGGATAGGGTAGATGACCGTTTGGTGGAGAGAAAAAGTGAAGACTGCCTTTTTCAATGGTCTCTCTGTACGATCAATGGGTCCCGCTGTGGCATGTGGCGGCCCAGCCTGTGGACCAGGCAGCAGAGACCAAATGTAAGCAGGCAGCTCTTGTGGCTACATGTGGCCCCATTTTCCCAGGATCCATCTACCAGATATTTTCCTGTACAATACCGACAGGAGAGCATATGCTTTTTTTATGCTTTTTCATCTTCTTTACTTTTTTGTGTATTTTTTGACATTTGGGGGAATTTTGCCATTTGTTGGCTTGTTTTACATTTCAGAGGCCCTGTGTATATTTTAACCACCCCTCCAACCTGGGGGTTGGGGGTGGGAGTGGAGAGGGTGGTAGGATAGCACAGGGAGGTAGCATAAAATAAATTCTGGGGTGACAACCTTGTTTTACACCAGGAAAGGGTAGAAATAACAAGGCTGACCATGATCTCTGGTTGTACCACAGTGAATTCTCCCTTAATCAAATATTTACTTTGCATCATAAAATTAATTAGGAGAATTCATTTATTATTCACTTGAATCATAGTTGGTTCTTAGCTTCTTGTTAAAAATAGTTTTGGGTTTAAAGTTCACCATTGTTTTTACTTAGCAGGACAATGTGTTGATTGTTCTGTTTCAGGACACTAACAATTTTCTTCTGACTTTCTTTTTATTCCCATTTGAAAAACATGTGTCTCTGGTTAAATCTGGTTCTTGATATGAAAGTAATAATCTTGACAAAGTAACCTGTACTCATGAACCGCTGAACCATTTTATGCATGAATTGCTTTATGATTTTTTTATTTTAAAATCTCCCTTCCTTCTTTTTTCCCTTGGAGGAACGGAGAACATAACCTTAGAGTTTTATGGTACAAGCCAGTAGTAGCCACTCTTCCAGAGTGCTGTAACGGGCACTTCCCTCAGCGTCACTCTTACATTTAAACACACCCACGTGGTCTAAGTAAGACTTTCAGATGCTCATTTGTTCCTCTTACTGTCTTGCCTGTTCCTTCTCTGTTAACCAAGTCAGGGAGTTTGAATCACCAACCACAATCTTGGACAACTAGAGAACCCCTTCTTCTTGACTTTGATAAAATTCACTTCCTATGGAGGATTTTCTTTTTCCTCTGTTAGAGAAAATTTGCTCTGTGAAAAACTAGTTGTAGAGGCATGCTGTTGGTACTTGGCTGAAGTAACGGGGTATGTTATGTTTCTTCTGTAACAATATTGACACTGGGAAGGGTCCCTTTCAGAAAGTAGTCTGTGAAAGCCACTTCTCATTTTAAATATTTACGCCTAAGGTTTCTTTCACATATATCAGAGCATTTATGAAATGATTACAGAAAGTTAATTCAACACCCTTCACTCTAAGCAATGAAGAACTGCAAAATTTACAAAAATCTCATTGTGGCCATTGTGTTGGAATGATTTTCAGAAGGACTGGGGTAGAGGCACAGGACGAGTTAGGAGACCATTTCAGCATTTCCGGGGAGAAGTGTGGAGGACCTGAGGGAGAGCGTGTGGGGTTGGGCTGCAAAGGAGGGACCCATTTCAGAATGAGGAGGAAGAGAAAATACCTGCTTGATGGGAAAGAGAAAGGAAGAAATCAGGTTCCCAGTTTGCCTGCTTGCATGGCGGTTCCATCCAGGGAGCAGTGTCAGAGGGCAGGGCGATGAGTTCTGAGCACGTGGTTTCCTGACTCCCAGGGCATCTGGGGATGGAAATGCTGAGTAGGCAGACGAATACGTACAGTATGCTGAAGCTCCAGGGAGCTGTCTGGACTGCAAATGTAGGTGTGGAGGTTATCAGAGTTACCAGGTGTGGAAGCAGTAGGTGTTAACTGACACGGACAATTAATATTATTACTCAGGGAGAATGGAGAGAATGACAGGAAATGGGATGAAGAGTCATCCCAGGAAGACCTGCCCAGGAAGAGGTACTAGACATTTAAGGTGTGGCATCAAGGACAGCAACAGTCAGTAGGGACCCACTCTCACATCGCTGGCTGTACATGCTCAACAATACAGCCCTTGGGAGGAGACAGAATCACTTAAGCATTTGCCCGCCTTGGACTCCTACTTCTAGAGTTTCCCTGAAAATACACCTGCACATTATAAAAATTACATGCACATGGTTATTCATTACAGCATTATAAGAAATAACAAAAGATAACACAGAGCCCATTAGAAACGTACATGCGTCCACACAACAGAGGACTATTTAGTTACAAAAACAGAGTCATAACAATATGGGTATGTCTGTGTGGCTATATTTTCAAAAACACACAGAATAAACCAGAGTCTCATGGAAATGGCTCCTTATGGGGGAGGGTGTGGGTGGACACTGTGAAGGAGGACGTCTGGGAATACGATCTCTCTGAGAATATCTTTTAATATAGTTGTGACTTTTGAACCATGTAAATACTTTACATATCCAACATGTAAATTAAATAAAAAGACCAAGCCTAAAAGTGAACACAAACAGAAAGACACGATCTCTCTATCAAACTGAGGAGAACACGATATAGAAAAAGAAAAATACAAGTAACTGTGAATGTATTACTTGGATTATTTACCTTTATGGTTTATATTCTAAGAACAAAAATGCCACAGAGAAATTGTAAGATTCACACTCAGTAGATTTACTGCCATTAGTAATACTGACATTATCATTTTTAACTGTTTTGGGTATATTGTGCGATAAAGAAAGTAAGTAAATATAGCAATACTCCTAGGAGCCTGAGTTCTCAGTGTAAGAGGAAAGAGAAGGGACGAGGACAGAGGAATCCTCAATTTTGGCTGAGAAGATCATGTGAAGCCAACATTTTGGGAAAATAAACATCCTAGCAGCAATGAGCACATCCCACACCCGATCTTAGCTTCTACCTGCTGTTCCCCATTCAAAGGAATCATGGCTTCTTAGAGAAACTGATTCCAGAGCTGGGGAAGGGAAAAGATTGCTTTACGCTTGCATTCCCAAGAAGGGCTCAAAACTCATGAAGTCATACCAAAAACACACAGGAGCTAGCTCAAACAGTTTCTCTTTGTTCACAGTAGGAAAAATATGCATGCCCCAAAGAATAGTGATTATAATTGATTGTAATATATTGCCTAAGTAAAAATCAGTGAGTTCATGGTGGTCCTCCCGTCCAATGAAAAAAGGAGAGATAAGGGAAAAAAGAGAAAGTTTCTTTATTAAATAATGTCATCTAATAAATGTAGAAGTGACAGAATTAAGGAAAAAATATTTAAAGTCTTCAATGTCACAATCAGGCAGCGATTATCAATGGATTCTAAGGAACTATATTACCACCCTGCAATTGTTATTCCGTGGATCTCTTAATACTTGCAAAGGAAAAATATACTTTTAAAATAGAGAGATCAGTTGTTCACACTTTTAACAAGGTGATCAAATTTGCCATTACTAATAGTGGAACAAATGACAACCTGTAATATGAAGTAGACATGTTACCCGTGAGGTATCAATACTAAAATTATTCAGTCTCATTTCCGGTCCTGACTGTGGAAAGGAACAATTTATGCTATGAGGAAACACTCAGAATGCAGGACATCCTAAAGACAGCTGACCTGGGCTCCTAAACTATTCTACACAATTCAGCATCTTGGGAAAAATGGCGAGGGTACTATTCTAGGTTGCAAAAGAATAGAGAAGCATGAACACCAAATTCAATATCTGAACACTGACCACCTCCCAGTTCAGGGAAGAAATAGTTGTAAAAGACATTCTGAGGATAAATGAAGACAAATATTTGAATATGGACTTGATAGCAGAAGACAATATAAAACTACTGCTCATTTTCTTAGGTGTGAAGATAGTACTGTCATTATGTGGGAGAATACTTTTACTCCAGGAGATAAGGTGCTGAAGTATTTAAGAGTGAGGTGCTATGATGGCTGCGGCTCACTTGTAAACGCATATGTGCCCATAGAGTGTAAATGAGGCAATACGATAATAACTGGTGAGTCTTGGTGATGGCCATTTAGGGGCTCACTGTACCATTCTTCCAACTTCTCTGCAGGTTTGAAAATTTTCATAATACAAAGTTAGGGGAAGATAAGAAGAGAAAGATGGAAAGTGCTACGTATGGCAGAGAGAAGACCTGAAAAATAAGCCTCTTTTTTGACCAGTGGTGAGGTTAGTAAGGACAGTTTCAAAAGAATGTGGGAGCTGAAACCAAATGTCAGTAACTTTGAAGGTGAGAAAATGGAAACAGGAAGGGGCATAGGTTCCACAAATGAGAAATCTGAAGGTAAACGAAAGGCAAAAGGTTCAGTTAATGTAGAAAAAGTAATGGAACCAGAGGACTGAAAAATAACTCTGGGCTGAGGGCAAGGAGCCTGCTGAGAAGAAGAGTTTGCACATCCTGGAGAGACGGGGATGGAGGCCTGTAGCAGTAGGTCCTGGGTGGGTGGGCGGGCAGTGTATCCCAGGGCACAGGCTTGGCTTTGAGCTGGAGGAGGGTGTCCCAGCCTCTGAGCCGGAGGACCGGACTGTAGAGGGTGTACAGTGGGCTTGCAGGGACAGTGAGGAGCTGAAAGCACACCTGGGGCTGCTGTTTCTTCCAAAACCTGCAGCAAGGCAGTCTGCTAAAACTAGCAGAGTGAAGACGTAAAGATGGCAGTGAGGGGTTAGAGCAACCGTTCCTGGGAACAGGGGCATTAGAGGACTGGGGGATGGAAGAACGACTTCAGGGGGCACTCAGCAGCGCTGCTGTGTCATGTTCCCCAGTGGGTTAGGGAGGTGATGTGAAAATAAAGGGTGCAGAGGGCTCCAAGGTCCTGAAGAAGGGGAGATGACAGGCCACGAAGGCTCAGGGTAGATCAGGAAGGAAGGTGGTGAAGACAGAGAAACGCAGAGAATGGCAGGATGAAAGGCCAGAGATTTCTGTGAGGTCAAAGAACAGGAAAGTGGCCAAGTGGTGCTCAGAGGAAACAGCAGGAGGTGGTCAGTGGCCCTAGCATTTCCGATGTCTGAAGCAGCGAAAGACAAAGCTGTAGCTCTGGCAGCTGGCGGCTGAGGGTGAGCAGAGGTTAAGTTCATGGCGGCAACGAAGTTTTCCAGAACCACAGAGCTTCAGAGTTAGAGGAGCAGAGCCTTTATTCCAAATTCACCAGAAGAAGTCTGAAGGCACTTCGGTTAGGCCCAATTTTGGTTCAGTGACATTAAAAAAAAAATTGCCTTTCTTGAATTTTAATTGACTTACCCGGGTTATTTTCATCCGACTAAGAAGGCTGGGAAAGAGTCAAGAGTGAAGCATGAATCCCCCTTCCAGGCTTTATCCTAAGGAAATCCTCAGGGCAGTACACGCAACTGGGTCAACGTGAGTGCTCAGGCTGGGGGGGGAACAAATGGGAGAGCAGCTTCAGAGAAGCTCAGGGGGCTGGCTGGAGACGTTCTGGCAGCACCTTCCAGTGGGTCTCTTGGATAGAGTCAATGAAAAAAGCAAGTTTCAAAACCGTATTTCTATCATGAACCTATTTTTGTTTAAATGTATATATTTTTATGGAAAACATTATGAATCCCTGGGTAATGGATTCATAGATGACTTTACTCCCTTTTTTCTCTGTACATTCTAATTTCCTACCACTAATTGTGTAACTAGTGTAATAAAGAAATCTAAATTTCAAAGAGATTGAAAATGAAACATAAATAGCCTATAACATGGCTGTGTTAAAAAAAAAGGTGTCTATTATTACCAAATCAATATTTGTTGTGAAAAACTCAGAAAATACACATGAAAGAAGGAAGCAATAATTACCTGTGGTTCTGCCACTACACCTGTTAATATTTGTTAACACAAATAATTTGTGACACAGCCTTCCAAATATTGTATTTTTACTTTTCCCAAAACGGTATCATTTAACACACACATGTAAAAGAATTTTCACTTAACTAATATGAGAAATATTTGCATGCCATTAAATATTCTCATTCTACAATAGTTTGAATGGCTATATACAATTTTAAGTAATATACTAAAGCTTCTTGAGTCCCCCTTTTGAGATATTTAAGTCACTTCACTGTTGTTCCTCTGGGGGGAGAGGTCCCTGTCCTGTGCTGTTCCGGGCACATGGACACACCTTTGAGGACACCCATGGCCCTTCCTGAGCACAAGGTGCTGGAAGTGGAACTGATGGATTAAAGAGGTTACTGGCCAATACTAATGTAAGAATATCACTATCAGCCTATTTCCCAGCACTTCCGTCAACTCCGAGTTAAAAAAAAAATGGTGATAATCTTTTAGGAAACATGTTTACATAATCCCAATTTTTTTTTTGTCTGTCATTTTCTTATTAGAGAGGACAAACATTTTTATATGCTTACAGGACGTTGATATTTCTTCTATTCCTCTCCCTGGCTCCGTTTTCCAATAGAGTGTTTCTCTTTCTCTCGGTAATGTTAATTTTTGCCTGTCCTACATTTTGTGAGTATTTTTCCTAATTTGTCATTTGCCTTTACTTGTTCACAATGTTCAGGTAATGAAAAGATGCGCTGACGATTGCAGTGGCTCGTATTTACGGAGCGCCAACAATGTACCCCATGCGCTGTTCTCTTAGTCTTCCTGCCATCTTACTGAGATGAGTTCTCGGTGACCTTGGCGGCTCCGAGGGTGAAGACGGGCTTAGTGGAGCTCCTGTGGCTGAGATCATGGAGTGGGTGGTGCTGACATCTCAGCCTGCCCATCATCCCTTTCCCGGCACTGCCTTCAGTGTCCTGCCTGGAAAGGGCTAACTCTGTGCTGCTACTAAAAATATTCAGGTCAAGTCTGTATGTAATGATAATAGAAAAATATCTTCATTGTATCCTCAGAACAGTGTGTATAACTCATCTGCTCTAAAAAGTACGCATGTTTCTATATAAGTAAAGAAGTCAAAGGCAATACACTTGAACACTTTGCTGTATGCGGGGCCTGGTAGGAGAGGCATGATGTTCACTTTTAATTTAGACACATTTGGTTTTTTAAAAAACTTACTAGAAACATACTGCACTGGTCTAAAGAGAATGATATTTCTGTTTTGGATAAGAAGCAATGGAGGCTCTGAATAGGCCTTTTCTTCTGGAACATTAGGACAGACATTCACTCGTTCATCTGTTTGCTCAATCACTCAAGATACTGTTTGAGAACCCCTTTGCGCTGGTCTTGGACGGGGCTGGAAAATGCCACAGTGAAAGGGAATGGTCGGCCCCTGCTCAGAGTCTAGCAGGGAAACACACACACAGAACAAGTCCCATGTCATAGCTGTTGGAATAAGGCAGAGTGCAGAGGGAACAGTGGGGAAGGAAGACCGATGTCAGCCTGGGGGTGCAGGAAAAACTCTAAGGAGGTAGCACTGAACAGAGATGTCCTCTCCAGAACTCACTTCCCTGCCCCCCCGGCTTTCCAGCTGGTGTGCCAACAACTCTCCTGTCACTAAGCTGGGTAACTGCTCCACCTCCACGGCCTGCTCCTTCCCCACAGGTAGATGCTGTGGGACATCCACCGACACAGGCTGGCTTTGGGGTAGCTGCCGCCCAGCTGGACACTGACAGGACTGAAGGGCAGCACAGCCCCTGGGGGCTGGTGTGGCACCTGATGCCAAGCTCAACGCCACTGCGGCCAGTACCTGTGCAGGTATCTGCTGTAAAGGGGGGAAAACCGGCAGGTGGCAGGGGAGAGGTGGCAGATATCTATGCTAATGTATCGAGAGGCAAAAACCCTGAAGACTTCTAGAAATCACTGAGGTGGGATGGAGCCAGAGAAACATGATTTCTTATAATGATAAGACTTTTTTGTTTGTTTGTTTAAAAGTCTAAGGCTGATGTATTCTGAGAAACACTCATCACTTAATGAGGAAGTTGAGGTTTTAATAAGTTATTTAATCTGCCCATTCATTCATCCAGCAAATGTGGGCATTCTGAGCCCCAGGCACCATACTGAGGGCAAAGAGGGGACAGAAGGAACCAATCCCCTTTCCTCCTGCGGTCAGATTTGAATCCGAGCTCCTACCTTGACACACCGTGGGCTTTCCGCTGCCTTGTGACACCTCCCTTCAGGTATTTGACAAAATCTCTTTTTGCCAAAACACTTTTTAAAACTCCCACTCCTCTTCCACTTCTGGGGACACCACAGACCAGGAAGCTCCTTCCACAACTTGTCTTCCTCCAGATGCACTTCAGTTAAGCCTGGCAGTATCTCCAAGGTTCTAGAACTCTGCAGCCTGGTGAGTCATCCCTGGGACCAGTCCTAAACGATCACGCTCGTGTGCATTCCTGAGCTGCTGGGCCTACTTTCAAGAGCAAAGAGTATGGAAAGATTAGCTGCCTACAAGCTCCCCCAGCTGTTCAAACGGAAAAACTTCACAGAACCCCAGGGATCTGGGCATCACAGATTTAGGCGTGCATTTTTGAAGAGTTTTAAAAATTAAATGAAACAACTTCACATTGTCTTCAAATGTAAACACATATTGCAGCTTAAAGAATATCCCGTAGTGGTAGAATGTAGGGGTGGAAGAGCACAGACCTGGGGGTCAGACACAGGTCCCCACACCAACTCTTCTATTCACCAGCTGTGTGACCTCAAGACAACTTACTTAGTGTCGCAAACCTTGATTCCTTCTTCCAAAATGGGGATTAGCAGAATAATACCTAGCTCATGAGGTTTTCCTAAGGACTGTATGACATAATACATGTGTCAGTTAGCAGTGCCTGGCATCTACTAAACGCTCAATAAACATAGCCACTTTTATTACATACATTATTTCCTTTATTTATTACATTCAAACAAACTCTTCATTTTTTTATTAGAGAAGACATTTTTATATGCTTACAGGACATTGATATTTCTTCTTCTATTCGTCATGCCATCAAGGGAAGAGTGAATGATCGTACAACCTGAGCATTTGCAGTCAGGGCAGCAAAGTCCTAGCTTTATAAGAAAAAAAGTTTAGGTAAATGTAGAGAGAAACTAATCATAAACTCATTTAACATAAGAAAATAGAAGCAGAACTTAGATCTTGATGTAGCTAACCACAAGCTTGGTTGTAATTTACTAAAGTTCTAAAGCGTTATAAAAATTGGAGAACAAACACTGTATGATCTCACTTATTGCTGAATCTAAAAAAAACAACAACCCCAAACTCATAGAAAAAGAGATCAGACATGTGGTTGGCAGAGGGGGGAGAGGGGGGCAAGAAGAGGAAGGTGGTCAAAAGTACAAATTTCAAGTTAGTAAGATAAAAAATTCCTGGGGGTCAGTAACCTGAAACAACTGGTTCCTCCTGTATAATGTACAACAATATACAGTATATAGGAAAGTTAAGAGAGTAAAAATCCTCAGAGTTCTCACCACAAGGAGAAAAGTATTTTCTTTTTTCTTCTCTTCTTATTGTATCTATATGCAATGATGGATATTAGCCAAACCTACTATGATAATCTCTTCACAATATTTGTAAATCGGACTGTCATGGTGTTTGCCTTAAACTTACAGCGATGTATGTCAATTATTTCTAAATAAAGCTGGGAAAAAATTGGAGAACATACCTACATCTGTATCATAGAATTTACTTTATTCCAGTGCTCACATCCAGCTTAGCCAGCAGGGAATGAGTGCAACACTGTATGGATTTTCTCAGAGGCAACTCTTCCATGTTTCAGTTAACCACCTTAGCAAGATAGTGGTTTAATAAAGAGTACATTCATTCTCAGCATGCATCTGGTTACTGGACTGGTGCCCCAATCAGGACAGGCTGCCTCTGCTTTGGTCTGTCTGCACCTGTCCAGATAGGGGACTAGGAGGGTTGCGTGGCTGGCCCCTCAGCAAAGGAAATCAGGTATTCGTGCAAGTGCAGGCAGGGAGAGAGGAGAAGGCACATTTTCCCCTCCAGAAACAAACAGGACCAATTCATACATCACATTTCTTTTTCCCATTTAGTGCACATTACTTACATTTGTTACTTTATTTTTCTTGGTGCATCTGCGGGAGGTGAGGAAAACGAAGCCAGGTGCACACTGCATGTAAAAACCCAGTGAGCCTTATGTGGAGTGACTCAGGCTCTGTGCCGTGAGGAGGCGCCAGTTGTTTCAGGTTACTGACCCCCAGCTCCCAGGTCTCCAGGCCCACCTCCAGCTCAGAAATGGATGTGTGTTCTGTGTCAGGGACAGCATTGTCTAAATGTGTAGTGCTAGGGAAGGACAGAAAAGCCTGTCTTGGAGAAGGAAGCTTTGAGCGATGCCCTTTCAGAGCAGGCCAAAGGAAGTGTGTAAGCGTGGTCCACATGTCACAGCATAGCGTGAGGAGGGGGACAACACAGCCACGATAAGCAAGGTGGTGGGCAGACCATTGCACAGGGAGGGGAGTAACGTTCGCCATCTCTTGCCTTGGTGGTCAGGCGTAAGGCCAGGTCAAGATGGTGGGAGTGTTAGTCTAGAAAAGAAAGGACACGCCTCCTTTTGTGTATGCAGTATAGTGATCTGCGGCTTCTCTTCATGACTTGCAGTTGTCCCAAGTCAGTAACTCCTTGGGAAGTTTTTTAAAACAGTGTACAACTTAATACAAGGAGTCACTCCCAATTAACAGCCCTAGACCAGGCATTATTTGGGTTTGGAATCTGAGTGGACTGTGACCTGGCTGTGACCCTCAGGTGAGTGTCACCAGTTTGGTGGGTCACGGTGTGAAGCTTCACTGTGCGACTTGTCATGAGTTTTGCAAACAGACTCATCTGAGGTAACACCAGGGCTCAAGCAGTGTTACCTCCACATGCAAGAGCAGTCTGTTTTGGCGATAGAGCAACCAATTCATAACTACGTGCAGACGTGTGTGTGGAAACCTGAGTGGTTTACTCCAGTCATGTTCCATGCTTTTTATAGACTGGCATTCCTGGGCAGTGGGCCATCTGGCTTGCCCTTTGATTTGACCCTGGCCTGTAGCACGGGTTTTTGCACCTACAGACCTGAGTGCAATTTGAGCGCTGCCAGTCGTCAGCTGTGCAGCCCTGGGCAAGTGAGTGAACATCTCTAAGCCACAGATTGTAAATCAGAGAGATGTGGATAATGATAGGATTGATTTCATGATGTTGCTGTGAAGAATAAATAATATGCCAGGGGCCCAGAAGAGCCTCCTTACTCCTGCAGCAGCAGCAACAGCGCCTGGAGAGGTCACACACTCTCATCAGTACCGTCAGCTGCTGGATAAACTTCACAGGGATGAGAGACTCTTGTGGCCAACTGGTAGACCTAGCGAGAGACCCAGAAGGAAGCACCTTACAGGAAGACAAGGAGGGGCCTGAGGAAGTGGATGTTGAGGGAAAACCCCTCTGTGATTCTGACTCTACCACCAGTGACATGGGATTGGCAATGCAAACAGAGCAGACCCGTGTAGGATCCATTTCAGTTTGTATGTCTAATGTTCTATGGCTTAGCAAAATATATATAGTTTATCCAAATGCTGCTTTTGTTCTCAACTAATTATTTTGTTTCTTTGTAACAACTGATCATTTAGGGTGGGAAGTGTAAATTAGGAAAATTCACTATTGTTAATGATTTTTAATAAGACCTTTGTTGGTAAGTTGAAAGGTCAAATACTTTATAAAAACTATGATTTCCATGGCAGCTATTGTAAAAAATAAATTAAAAATGTATAACCAATAGGATATTTTCATTCTTTTTCTAAAGAGATCTCTTCAAAATCCTTGGAAAAGATCAGGTACGGCAAAAGTGGGTCAAAACCTTGAAAAACATGGCCTTATATGGTCTTATACTCTAAAACAGGAATATACACTCATTTAAGTGCAAGAATGGTAATTGAGTATTTGGGGATTTAAAAAGGTCATTTCCCTGCCTTAAATTCTTTTGAAACAGTAAGCCAAAAATATAAATACCACCTATAGCACTTTGGGACTTACCACAAGGCCTTGATGAAAGGCTGACACCTGTTTAGAACCTTGCCCTCTTTCACACACATTCGTTCACTCTCACACACATACATGCTCATACACACATGCACACGCAGAATTGTTTATAACTGTCTGGCCTTACAGTGAATTAACGGGATCTTCCTGCAGTGACACCATCTTCACAACCATCCCATCAATTTCTTGGGTCCCTCAGCAATGCTGGGAACGACCCCACGTTGGCATCCAGTGAACAAGTGAAGGGCAGCTGGCTATTTTGAGGCTCATGAGTTATTTTAGCATTCTAGGTTCTCTCCCTGGTTAAGTTTTGTTGATCACCAGTGATATGAAAACAAGATTTTAACTGTTCCTCTCTCAAAAAGATTTAAAGAAATTCCTGTAGAAGTTCAAAAGATTCTGGAAATCTACTTGATATTCTAAAGTCCCAGTTAGCAGATGTCTTGGGCTAGCCTGGGGATTCACAAAATTTTAATCTCAGGAAGAATCAGGCAAACACTACAGACACAGTTTTTCAGGGATAGATCTAAAGGATGGGGTGACCTAAACATTGAGGGCTTTAGTCTTTCTTTTAGGACATTCTAAAAGTAGTCATATTCACTGTGAAAAAACTTCCAATACTGAGAAAGTATCAAGTGAAAAGTTCCCGGGAATTAGAAAGTCAAAGCCTCACCCCCAAGACATACTGCATCACTCAATTGCACTGTGTTCTACTGAGTAGAAGTCGTCTGTCAATTTTTAGCAGATAGCCCTTATATATGTCTAGAAATTTCTTAATTACAAGCTATTTGCCAGTGAGCTTTCTTTTATCTTTGTGTACTTACACAACCATATTCTGTAGGTTAAATTCTAAAATTCTGGCCAACAGGTATATACATTTTTTCATTGTTATCACTAGATGACCATTAAAAAAGCTTATGAAAATTTACACTCCCACCAACAATGTACAAGCGTATGTTTTTTCTACTTCCTCTAGCCTTTAGCATTATCAGGCTTTGAAAACGCTGCCATTGTTATCTCATGGTTTTAATGGGTATTTAAAAAATTATAAGCGAGGTTGATTCCTTTATGTTTACTAGTCATTTGTAATCATTTTCTGAGAGGGGCCCATTTTCCACACATCTACTTTTTATTTACAATAGTTTATTGCACATTAAGGCAATTAGACATTTGTGTGCCAAATTCTGAAGGATTTTTGCCTCTTCACTTTTTTTTCTTGGATCATGGAAAATATTTTTTGTGTGGACGTTTTTACTATTTGCAAAGTAAATTTATTAAATATTCTTCTATGCGGCATGCATTTCATGCCATTCTTAGGAAGGCTATTCCTAATCCATGGCTGTTTTTAAAAAATCATCTATTTTCTTCCAGTACTTTTTGATTTATTATTTTTTGATGATTTCTTATCTTACACTTAAAAATTGGATATGTTTGAAATTTATTTTGGTTTAAGGCTTGAGGAAGTGATCCAGATACATTTTTCTTTTTGATGGCTAGCCAGGTTTGCCCAAACTATTGATTGACAAATACATCTTACTGCCACTGATTTGAAATGCTACCTTTACTTATACAAAATATCCACATGGGTTCAGGCTTCCTCTCCACTCTGCTCTCTTGACTCTTTTGTCTATCCTTGCTTGAATTTACACAGCTTTATGTTTTAATGCTTTATTATCTAGTCTTCCTTTGTCCTTTTTCTTTCCTTGTTAATTCCTAAATAACATAAGGGTGGAAGCCGCCACGCATGCTGGTTGTTAGTATATATTTGGAATTTGAGCTTGCAGATAAAAATGTTTTTATTCCACAAAATCATTTTAGAACGATGATAGGCACTATTTTAGGCTCTGAGGATAGAGCCATGGGTAATGATGAGAAGATCCCTGTCCTCGGAGCTTACAGTAGGGGCGTGGCGGGCATGAACAAGAAGCAGGTCAGTAAATAAGGAACGTAATTTTGTGGCAGGAAGTGGAATGAAGATAATAAATTATGGTGATGAGGTAGAGAGGGGACAAGGGCAATATTCTAGACAAGCTATTTAGGGAAGTTTCTGAGTGACATCTGAGCATAGCCCTAAGTTACTGAAGCTTCAGTTCATCATATCTAATTTCACTCACCATGGCTTGACCTTGATACTTCAGCATTTGACATAGACTTTGTCATCTTTCCCTTAAAATGTCTTCCCCGCTGGCCTTCACCATTTTGGTCAGTGTTTTGTTACATCTCTAAGTCACCCAGACCCTGAAGCTTTCGGGTCCTTTTGCCTCTAATTTTCTTTCCTAGCTGGCCCACTGGTAAGTCCAGAGCACCTCCTCCAGGATGTGGTGGCATCTGTCTCTTGCTCGCCCCGAGGCCGTGATGGGGGCAGGGGCTCTGAGTGAGGCAACAGCCGCATCCGTCTCAGACCGGTCTCTCTGCCTCTACTTCTCAGCCCCCACTCACCCTGCTGTCACAGTAGCCTTCTACAGCTTTCTCATAAAAACCTGTGGGCTGCTGGTGAGAGCATTTTGCCTACAGAATGACACGATAGACTTCTCCATCTCGGATTCCAGATCCTGCCAACGCTGAAGTCTGTAGGGTTTTCAGCCCTTCTTCCCAAATCAACACTGCTTGTCTGTCAGGTCCTGTTCTAAACACTGTGTGGACTGACTCTTGCAGTCCTCACAACACCCCTCCGAGGTGGGAGCTATAACGGCTGTCAAGTTACAGGAGGCCGTCAAGGCACCGCACATTAACTGGCGTGTCTGAAGTCATGGAGCCAGCACAGGAATGGCCAGGATGTCAGCTGAGAATCTAGCTCACAGGCTGGCCTCTGGCTGGCATCGCATCTGCTGCCTTCTAATTAAAAATCTCTCCCTGCTTGTGTGTGGTTGAGGAAACCCTCTCCCCCGCTCTATATCTGCGTGACCAAGTCATCAAGGCCCAGCGAGGTAGCCTCCCACCCACCTTCTAACCAGTCTCACCCTTCAGGGGTTGCCCACACTTCTGAATTCTCAAGACAATCTTAGGGTGTATTACCCAGAACTGCACAGTGCGCTCCGTTTCTGCAACTAGGCTGCAAACTACATGAAAGCGGATGCAGTGGTTTGTTCCTCTGGACTCTAAGAAAGATCTAGCTCATGCAGTAGGAACTTAATGTTGATTGTTACCCCAGGCAGCCATACTTTATGCAGTAAAGCCTGGATCCAGATACTATGGACCAGCTTTAGTATGTTTAAATTCAAAACATGCCATATAAAAACTTATGAATAAAGACAGAGAAATTCACTCAGCAAATACTCCCTGAACATCTGCTGTACAGCCGGCTTGTTCTAAGTCCATAGATGCAGCATCACTGAACAAAGGAGACTCAGATTGGCCAGGTGATGTCGGCAGTCACTAGTGATCACCCAGTCACGGAGGCTTAAAATGAATGGTTTATGTCCTAATCTTGCTCTATGTTCTTTGACGGCTGCAGGGGATTTTGCTCAACTTACTCACCAGGGACCGAGCCCAGTGGAGCCGCCCCCACCCTGAAAGGCACAGGGTGCCAAGGCAGCGTGAGGGAGTTAAGGTGGCAAGACGTGTGCTGGCTGCGAAAGGCCCTGCCCAGACCTGGCACACGTCCTTCCTGCTCACTGTCTGTTGGTGAAAAAGTCACACAGGCTTATCTATATCCAAGCAGTCAGGAAAACAGACTCCCATGCTAGCTGGATCTGTAAGGACATGGAGCTGGCTGTCCACAGATGGTTCTCACAGCTACCCTCAAAGGTTTTTGCCTCCTGAGCTTATTCTAGACTTAAATAGGGACACAGCCAATAAGTTATAGGTACAATACGTAAGTGAAGTATAGAATATGTTAGAAGTTGATAAGTGTTGTAGAAAAATAGAAGGAAAGAGTGAGGCCAGGCGGTTGGGACGGTTAGGGGTGTAGTAGAGATGAGGCAGGGGTGCAGCGTAAACTGGGCTGTCCATTAAGGCAGTGCCGCTGAGCAAGGACTTGAAGGAAGGGCAGGAGTTGGGGCTTTCCGGGAAAGGGGGCTGTAGGCCGATGGGGCGGCAGGGAGCCCTACCGTGAGAGCGTCTCTGCGTCTGAAGAACAGCAAGGAAGTAGTGTGGTTGGGCGGACGGACAGGCCGGCTCCTGGGAGCCGGCCAGACCACCTGGGGCTTTGGAGGTCATTGTAAGGTTGCTGGTTCCTGCTCTGCATGACACAGAGAGCCACGGCAGGGTTTCACTTAGCTTTAAGAAGGATCTGTGTGAAGAACTAACTCCGGAGGGTCAGCGGGCCGCTGCAGTCCTCCAGGCGGCTCCCACGGGCTGATGGCAGTCTCCTCTGCCATGGCTCTGATTTCAGATTGCCTTTTCGGGGTGTGTGCGTGTGTTTTAAAATGTGGTTTTAGTTTCAAAGGCTGCATGCACATTCAAACTGAGAATGAAATCCAGTTTCTTCCCACGGCCCCTGTGACAGCCTCTGCCTTCCCTAGCTTTGTCCTTTGACACCTGCTCCTTGTTTACTAACTCCAGCTACACTGGCTTCCCGTGGTGGCTTGATTACCCCAAGTTCTTCCCAGCCTACCCCAAGTTCTTCCCAGCCTTGCGGGGCACTCCCTTCACCCAGAACACTCTCTCCTTTGTCGTGTCTCAGCTCAAATAGCTCATGTTAGAGAGGCCTTTCCTGACCAGCTAGTTTATGGAGGGTCTCCTGGTTATTCTTGGCCCCACCCCTCTGAGTTGTTCCATCAGGCTCGTACTACAATCTGCAAATCTGCTCCTTAGTTAGCCCCTGTGAGTTGTCTGTTTCTGACCACTAGAGTACAAGTGCCATGCTGGACAGCTGGGATTGGGTTTGTCTTGTTCTAAGTGGAATTCCTAGTGCCTGTAATCGTATGTGCCAGAATTAGGTACCCGATAAACATGTGCATGAACAAATAAATGAATAAAGAGTCCCCAAGGGGTGAGGTGGAGTTAATGAGGCAAAGAAGCAGGTCAGTGGATAAAAGGTGCCAAGGGAACTTAAAGAGATTTTTCAAGTATTTCAAAAACTTGGGGAGCTGACATTTTAGAGAGGATAATTCTGGGACCTCAGACTGGATCCCATTCCTTGAGCAGTCTGGGTGCTTATGTTCTATTTTAACGACTTGTTTTTATATGTGTTTTTTCCTCCCGGGCCTATGTGCTATTCTTCCCTTTATCTCTGGTGCCTAAGTGCTTGACAAATACTTTTTGTACCGAACGGACTACTCATGTCTTCTAACTCTCTCATGCTGAGCTCTCTAATTAGATCCTAATTAAAAATAAAATCTTATCATGAATCTTATAGGGCTTTTGTGGAAGAAATCTTTGCATGCATGTCATGATCTTTTGGACACACTGAGATGGTCCTAATGAAGCCATCATCTGGGCCGCACGTTTTATTAGCACTATTTTGTTGTGCTCCATCAATTCATGACAGAATCACAAAACCTCAAGTAGAGGATTTGAACTACCATCTATGATGATGTCAAGCTTAGGGCAGACTGAGATGTCAATTTCTTTTTTGAAGATTTAAAGCTCGGTATATTTTGAAATGAAAGAAAGAAGGACCAAAGACAATAAAAATCAGGGTTTAGGTGTAGGTAGGGAACACTGGCAGGCATTAGGAGGGACGGCAGAGTTCTTGGACCAGGAGGGGGATGGTAAGTGACCAAGACAGGGACGCACTCTGCACCCCACGCTCTGAAATGCCAGCGCACTACTTAAGAGAACCGCAAACATTTAGAGGAGAGAGGCATGACGAACGTGGGGCAGAGAGGGGTCGGAGGACACGGAGATGTGAGTGTTTTCTGAATCTTAAAACTGCTGTTGAGTTGGTCTCCTCTGAAAGCCTATTAGTGATTTTACTATTAGTTTACATTTTTGTTTTAGGTTAAAAAAAACAGTTTTGGGGGACCTGATGAAGGGGTAGTTTAATAACCATAATATTGCACATGTAATTGTAGATTAATGATACCCAAATAAATTATATTTAAAAAAACCAGTTTCCTTACATTTGTGTGGTGCTTGGCAGCTTTCAAACACTTCTGCAATCCACTGTCTTATCTGGTCCTGTAGGCAGAGTGGATATTATTATTTTCATTTTACAAATGAGGAGAGGGAGGCTCTGAGCTTCGGGCAACTTTCTCCAGCCACAGAGCTGCTAAGTGGCAGAGTTGCCGACAAGAGTCTCTTAATTGCACCCCTACCGTGTCCTGGCAACCTTGCCTTGCCTTTTAAATCTGCTGTTGTATTAGATCAGGGTATCCTGAGCTGAGATTTCAGGGGCAAATGATGCAGTGAGGGTGGGCTTCCAGGAGAAGCAAGGAAGGGGTGGGAGAGCAGGGCGGGGGGGCCGTGAGCCAAACTCGTTGATGGCAGAAGGGCCAGGCTCAGCCTGATTTTGGAACAAGGGGCGCTTGTAGAGCATAAAGTACATCTCAGAATTTATTACCCCCCCAGGCAAAGGAGGTGACCTTTTGTATTTCATATACTTTTACTTGGTCAGGGGGTGCTCTCCACCACTTTCAAAGAGCACCCAGTGCCTGGGAGCGATCCCCAGTGGGGCGCCTGGTAGCAGTCAAGCATGCCCCAACAGTGTACCCCAAGTCACTAATCGGGAAGATTAAATGAGCTACTGTGAGTGGGGTAAGTAAAGGGAACCTTGAACTTTTAAAATGCTCTATGATACAAGGAATCATTTTATTCCAGTGCATTCTTAGATTAGAGTCAACCATCTGGGCACCTTTGAAATCAGAATCTGACTCTCTCTTAAGAACCTGTTACGAAGACACTCCTTTAGAAAAACAGGGCATGCTCAAGGTTGCATGTGGTTTCACTGAGTTTATAGGAATAAATCCTATTAACACATACTATTCAGACAAAAGATCAAGCATAGAAGCTAGCGATATAGCCCCACATACATGACTGGCAAATGGCAGACTCTGAATGGGACCCAGGTCTTCTGACACCCAGTCTGGAGTCTTTTCCAGGTCTACACATGCCACGCAATAGGAAGGTGTTTGGTTTCCAGCTGCGCAGGGCTGAGTGAGGACCCAGGAGCGCCCCTGGACTCTGACAGTCAGTCAGCAGGCCTAGGGGTTGCCCAGAAGGGTAGGGGGCACTGAGCCTCTCATTTATTTTTGAAGTCCTTCTCTACCCTGGATGGATTCTTCTAGGACAAGAAGAAAAGTTCCCATGATTCACTTGAAGGGGTTGCCCGATGTGGCTGAGTGACAACTGTACCACACAGAGCCCAGATGGGAAACCACCAGGGCCTGGTGAGGGGAGGAAGCTGGCAGCAGGGGGCGTGGGCATTGCTCCTGAGTTTGAAGAGGAAGAAAATCTATTTTCTTGCATTCTCTGCCGTGCGGCCTTCTGAAGTGTTTATGCAAACTGCCTGGGTTAGCGGTTTTATTCTGCATCCTTGTCTCCTTATGAGGAATGGTCTTATTTGAAGGGAAGAAAGAGAGGGAGATGAAGGGTCTGGGGAACCCTGTGCGCCTCGGAACATGCTCTCCAGTGCTTTCAGTGCTTTCAGGGCTGGCACCAACCGGAAAAATCGCATGTAAAGTCACTGAATCGTCTTCTGAGAAGCCAACATGCATACTCCATTCTATTTTCTCAAATATCTAAGGAAACTGTGCATCTGTGAGGAAGTATGTTACTTGCTAAGGTATAAAGCCATTTAATTTGTACTGAAGTTAAAAAAAAAAAAGAAGTTTAAACAAAACCCAGATGGAAGCTGTCTAAATGCTTGGGTTACAAAGACTGGGTCAAATACAATAGCAAGCCCTAAAGCAATAGCCAGCTGCAGGCAGTACCAATCCAGCTGCATTTAGTCTAAATGTAGAGTGACCTTTCACTACCAAGCCTTGAGCTTAAAGTCAGCTGCAGTTATTGGAAATCATTTCCAAAGGTCATTTGTAAAAAAGAAAAGTAATATGGACTTAAAGATGCCTCCCACATACATAGAAAGCGAAGTCTGCAATGCTAGTCAAAAGTAATATGGGGAAAATCATTGTTGCAGTGATGAATTTTGAAAACAATCTAAAAGATCTAGGGCCACACAGATAGCAACTTAATTTTCTTTCCTTATCCATCAGTAGAATTGCTCCTGTGTGTATTGCTAAGCCATTTACTGACACCATGTGTATACCCGAAAAAGAATACACAATATTATTAAAGCAAGTTACCGAGAACCACTTGCTTTCTTTGGATCACGGCTAATATTACACTGAAATTGAGCAGCGAACATTCCAAATGAGCCCAAATCTTACCCTCATTCCGGTGGTGACATTTATATGCAGGGTGTCCAACATGTCATTAGAAAATTTTCAAAGAGCATATATAGTTGAAATCACTAGGGCATGATTCCATGTGCCACCTAATAAGTTAAAAAAAAAACCTTCAGCTCAGCAGGAGGGCACAAATTCTCTAGTGTTCATTAGTGAATGCTAGATGAGCCTTTTTTCTCCACACAGGCAGGAGAGCAGGTACATTCATGAGCAAGAAGTAAGACATGCTTTGACAATTCTCAAAGACATTCTCTTCTCCAGTGCCTTTTTTCAATGTAAAATGATGTTTAATGTGGAATATCGATTTATTTTTCTCAGAGCAAAACATAAATTAATACTAAATCATTCTACTCTATTTAATTAGCAATCTCATTGTCTCAATGACTTCCTTTACACCCTTCCTAACTAACCCCTTTCTCTTTCCCCTTTTACTGTTTTTTTTTTTTGCCCTTTAGAGTAGACTCCTTAAGGACAATGACAACTATTTAGATGATTGATTTATTTAGAAGGCTCTGTATGTTTATTGAGTACTAAATCAGAGTATTAATAATCCTCTTGTTCTTTGCTCCAACAAAAAATATAGACCATATCTCGTGTGCTAGGACTCCTAGATACTGGAGCCCACATTGAATAAAAATAAGCCACCTCATCTGCCTTCACAAATGTGAGTGTGCTTCTGCTAACTTCAGAGAGTTGCATACCGTTTGGTATTTGTGACGCAGAGGAACAAACACCACATTCAGAAAGAAATCTGGGCCCCAGTGTTGCTTCCAACGCTCAGCAGCCTCGTAACCAGAGGCAAAAAACTTCATCTAAGTTTTATTTTCTTCAACTGTAAATGAGAAAAAATAACCCTGATCTTACCTACCTCACTGGACTGTGGAGAAAATAAAAGCTTTGTAAAACTGCTTCATACATTTGAAAGTGTTATGCAAATTTAAGGCACTATTGCATTTAGCAAATGACAGATTCAGTAGCTAGCTCAGTGCTAGGCAGAGTGGGTTTTCTACAAAGGGACGAATCCAAGACAAAGTCACCTTAACAGATGATGATGATTATCCTGTGCTATGGTGCCCTGGAAATGTACCCATCCTGTTTTTTTATGAGAGTTCAATCATTAATATTGTTCGCCTATAAAATGTGAACACTAACAACTTCTTGCATCTTTTTCTTTCATTATGAAAGCAGTATGTCCATAACAGAATATTTGGGAAAAACTAAAAAGGAGGAGCGAGAAAAACAGCAGTCACGTGCCACTATCCTCAGTCACTATTAACACTGCATTCCATGGCTCTCTCTTTTTTCCTATGTACATACTTTTTGGTTGATTGGTTTTATATAGTTGTGGTGAATTGCATATCCAATGTTACTGTCTGCTTTTGTCTCCAACATAACACTATAAAATAAATTTTCTGTTTCCATTTTCTTTCTCCCCTCTTTTAATTCAAAACTCAAGTCCTGCACCACCTTCTTTTTGTAGCTTAACATGTCTTGCTGATTTGAATGGGCTCAGTTATATTCTAATAACATGTTGAGGCCACCTTGGAAGTTAACTGAATCATCTGTATTCCTCATTTTACCTTGAACTCCTTCAAGTAGGAACCATGTCTATTTGACTTTGTGTACACTGAGCCTAGATCAATGCCTGATGCAGACTGCTTAATATTTGTAGAATAAACAACTGAATATTATGATAAATTCTTCCATGTGTGTCTGCTCTGTAGTCCTTTGAGTGCATAAACTATAATTTTCTTAAAAATCTCTCTATTGCTGATTTTAACATTGTTACTACAAATAACTATGTAATTAACATTCTTATAGAGAGTTTTTTCTGAACTAAAGATTCAAAGAAGGAAAATCCTAGGTCTAGACATTTTTTATGACTATTGACATATATTGTCCAGTTACTTTTAAAGAAGTTGCATCTGTTTTCACTACTTCCAAGAAATCTCCCAGTACTGGTCAAGACTCCATTAAGACAGCCCAGATGTTGCTTCCTCCAGGAAGTCTTCTCTGTTCCCTTACCACATCTGAGAACCTGTCAAGCTCACGTGCACCTCTTCTGAACTTTTACCTAACCCTCCACCATTGACTTATGATGCTTTATTACAGTTACATATTTACTCCTCTTTCTTCCAAATGAGACTACTAGTTCTTTTAAGGGTAGAGGAAGTCTTATTAATTTTTATAATCTCCAGTACTGCCAGAAGTCTAACAGATTCTCAGTATGTTCTTGTTGACAGCACGTAGCTAGTGTTTAATGCAATTATGTAATAAAATTGATCCATGAATACAGATAATAATGACAGTGATTATTATGAGTCAAACCTAAAGTCGAAGCCTCCTATGGAATCATAAGATATACAGGGATACAGAATCAGTGGAATTCTTTGCTCTGGGAATCTTGTCAGAATTAATGTTTAATACATGTTATCATGTTCAATTGTTCAATGATTCAGGAAGTTTCACAACAATGGATTTTTCCTTCTCCATCAACTTGCCTTTACTCTGTTTCACACATCAGACTTCCTTCTAACAATTCCTAGGGTTTCCTACTTCAGCACACAGATTCAATTAATGGTAGTGCTGCCGAAGGCAAGCAGCCCTATCAGTTCTGAATCTGTTAAAAAAGAAAGTCCAGACTTGGGGGCCAAAAAAAGATTTTATAATTTATAACAGTTAATAATGAATATTTTACCAAGGGCAGAAAATGAGCAAAGTGATACAAAAGAGGCAATGGAGTTATTTCATAGCAACCCGTGGGCCACAACAGAAGCCTAAATATTCTATGCCTAAATCCCAGTGCAGAAAGAATATGTAAAAATGAAGTGATCTTAAAGAAAACAGGTGCTGCCTTTGGCTTCTTTGGTTTTTTTTGAAAATGCTTATCAATAGTCATTTATATAAAAATGATCCTTACACATTTAAGGAGAATTCTAGTGATGTTGTTGGAAATGGATGAAGCCCACAGGAGGCTCTTTTTTTTTTCTTTCTTTCTTTCTTTTTTCCTGATTTGTACACATACTCTCATAGCAGAATTGGAATACTGCATTTTCCCCCTTAGTTTCCCAAAGAAGTGAATTGGGAAAATAGAATTGGCTGCAGCTTGAATTTTACATGTTCAATAAAGGCTTTTGGTTTTGAAATGAACTATAAAATAAAGTATGGGTAAGAAGAAGTTTAAGTTCCCTTTTTACAGAACCAGAAACATAGCACATCATCAGGCAAAGGCCCTCATATCCAAGTGCCGACATATACACAAAATGTTGCTCATGACCTACACAGATATGAGCTACCCATCCTCGTTCCGTTCACAAAAAATAGCCACTCACGTCTGGCATCAATCAGCATGTGAACCCCTGGTACTTGGCTGCAGCAAGTATTTGCTAAGTGGCATGTTTAGAGGGAAGTAGCATCAATCATTCAAGTGTTACTAATTTCCATTGTAATGAGCACTTGAGAATGAACAGTAAGTTCATTGTTCAGGAATACATGTAAAAGCCTGCTGCTGATCGCCAATAAACATGAACTCATTTTCAAACTCTAGTGCTTGCTGCTGGCACATGGACTTTAGAAGTATGATTTTTGTGGTTAATTATCCCACTTTGTATGTATTCAGGGCTTTGTTATTAACAAAGGCTTCCATTACATAACATTGCAGAGCCAGTAGAAGCTGAGGCCTGACAATTTAATTATTGCTATTAAATTTAAAGCTAATAATGATTTCTGACAAGTCCCCTACCTTTGTCAGCAAATTCAGTGGGTTGAGTCAACTTACTAAATATCCGCTGGGTCCAGTCCCTTTTCCCCTCCATCCGGTCACAGCCCTCATTCCAGTTCTCATCAGCTCTCTCCTGATCAGTTTTAACACTTCTTTTAACTGGCCTTCCAGCCTCCATCCATCCCTTCCCACTTACCAATCAATCTCCGCACGGCGGCAGTCAGAGTGACCTTTAGGAAAGCAAATCTATTATGTTATTTTCTCTCCTTAACATCATTCAACGGCTTGCAGCTGCCTTTGAGATAAAGTACAAACTCCTACACAGAGGAAACAAGACCCACAAGTCCTTTCGCGGTCGGGCCTCTGCCCGGAGCTAGACTCAGAGCCTCTCAACACTGGAAGCATTATGGTGGGCACTTTCCAGCCCCTTTACCCAACTGTAATCAAGAAAAAGAGAGGAAACCATATAACACAGAACACATATGCATGCTCTAGTTGAAATCAGCTCTCAAAACAGTTTGGATTACAAAATTACAAATTTTATCAAAGCTAAGCTCCTCTCACTTTTTTTTTTCCTTTGCTTTACAGGTGCTTCTAAAAATTTAAGCCATATTTAGACATCTGGGTGATCTAGGACTGTAGTCGGCTCCCCAGCAAAAAACTTTCAAGCAAACAAAACAGAAGCAACAATAAAACTCCACATATGCCATCAAGTAACTCATTCATTCGCTCACTCATTCATTCATTCATTCATGGTGAGTGTGTTGTGTGTCAGGCACTGTACCAGCTCTATGGGGGCCGGGGGATCACAGTGACTGGAACGTTGCACTGGCCTCAAGGAGCTCACAACTTAGAAGGGGGGTTGGGGAGGGGCTGCAGAGTCCTTGGAGATTTTCCATCTTTTCTTGAACACCTCTTGCGACATGTATCTCTGTGCCCCTTGCCTCCTCAGTCTATGAGTCCTTTTCCACAGAGAGTCCTTCAAAAACTTACTGATTTATTTAAAAAATTATGTAACTCCTTCAATATGACAGTACAATTCATTTACTCAAAAAACTGTGTTGAACACCTACAATATGCCACACTTGTGAATTCAAAGTCCCTTGCTTATGTGCCTTGTAGTCTAGGGACAGAGAGGCAGACAATTACAAAGTAGTGTGACCAGAAGAGTGACTGAGGGATTGGATCTGGATGTGTGTGTGCATGTGCAAGGAGAGGGAATGTGTCAGCCTGGCTGGACTCGTGCTGGATCCAGACAGAAGCACTGTCAACGGGCCCCCGCTGGAGGAATGACTGAGCATGGCCGGGTCAAGGAAGCCTCTGCAGCAGGGACGGAGGAAGTGTAGGCCTTAAGCCAATATATCTCAAATTTTGAGACTGTCCTGAGGAACCTGTTAAAACAGGTTAAAACCTGTTAGTAGGTCTAGTCCCAGGTGATGCAGATGTTATTGGAAGCACACTTTGGAAAGTCCTGCCATAGGCAGGTAAGGAAAAGGTCACAGAAAGTTTTGTATATAAAAAGCATATGTGCTCTATGAGGATAAACAGCAAAGCTTTGTAGTTATTCCAAAGTGGATGCCATTTGCAACTCTAAGTCCCACCACATGCAAGCAACTCGCTAATCAAGGTCATGTTGTCAGGGTCGACCCTCCTTTGCCTTCACATTCCCGGTGGTTTCCACCCCCTTCACTAGTTGGTTTTCACTAACAAAATGTAATTATCCTGCTTTATGACACTGAAGTCAAAAGACCTAAGCTCAAAACCTAGATTCATGACACTTACTAGCTATCAACATTGGAAAATTCATTTAGCTCATCTAATTGTAAATATTCTCATTTTTAAAGTGAGGAAACACGGGTCTTCTAGAGATTTTGTGAGGATAAAATTAACTATCAATTTGCACAGGGCCTCCAACATAATCTGTGCTCAGAAAGAAGGGTTTTTTCAATTAATTATTCTGTGGCAATGGGTTAACTATTTTGACCTCTACTTCATACCACAAACAAAAATAATTCCAGAAGGATTGTAGAACATAGAATCCTAAACAATAATGCTTTTGGAACAAAACATTGGGTAGTAACTTCATAAATTTGAAGTAAGTAACATTTTCTTAAACAGGACACAAAAGAACTAAACATAAAAGAAAAATCTGGTAAAGTTGGCTACATTAAAATTAAGAAATTCTGATTATCCAAAGACACTATTAATATAATAAAAAGAAAATCCACTAATAAGGATAAGATATTTGCAATGCACATATCTGGCAGAAGAACATACAAAGAGCTCTAACAAATCAATAAGATAAAGTCAACCTCTCAGAAAAAATGAGAAACGGTGCTAATATGCTTATGCCAATGGCTGTCCATAAAAAATAAAAAAGAATCCAAGAAATGTTCTTCATCGGTGAATTTTTATGCTATCATCATAGTGATGAGATTCCTATCAAGCCACAAATATTGTTACCAAGCCACTGAAAAGGCAGTTTAATATATTCTCTTGTAAAGATGAGGCAAAGACAAATGAGGAAATAATATGATAAACGAGAAGGAGAAACAACAGAGAAGGTGGAACAGAAAGATAAAAACTAATTAACTGTGTTCTTTTGAAAATTGCAAACAATCCTAATTATATAAAGCATAGAAATATGTCTGGAGAAAACTGAAACAAAGTAAAAAGGGACATTTACTTTGTTCTGTATGAGGCTATTGAGAAACTGAAATTGAAAATGCACAGAGACTGGTTATACAATAACTAGTGGCACTATTTGCTAGGGCTGCCCCAGCAGAATCCCCAGACTGGGTGGGCAGCTCAAACAAGAGAAATTCATTTCTTCAGTGCCGGAGGCTGTAAGTCCACGATCAGGGTGTGGACAGGGGCGGCCTCCTCTGAGCCTCTCTTGAGGCTGGTGGATGGCTGTCTTCTCCCCTCGGCTCCGCGTGGTCTCTCTTCCCTGAGCGCACGTATCTGGTGTCTCTCGGTATCCAAATTTCCTCTTCTTCCAAGCTTACCCTAACCGCCACATTGTAACATAATCACCTCTTTAAAGACCCCATCTTCAATTACAGTCACATTCTGAAGTCCTGGATGTTAGGACTTCCACATATGAATTGGGGTGGGGCATAGTTCAGTCTATAACACTAGTCTTCAGAAAAAAAAAATTACATACTGATGTATTTAAAAAATAACACTAGGAAGCATTTTTTTTTTCTCTCGCGGTTGTTCCAAGTACTGAAGGATCCTAATTTGTAACAGCTATGATCAAATACTTGTGTGTGTGTGGCTGGGGTCGGGGTGGGGTGAGGACAGGGAAAGATAGACATTCAGAGAGTTGGGAAGAGAGATTTTCTCAATCTTTTTTTCCCAGTTTTTTCATTTTTGTCTTTTGGTTTCTGATGAGCAACTCTATAGGGCAGCCTCTAAAATGGCCTCAGTGATCCCTGCCTCTTGGTATTCATGCCCTGTGTAATTCCCACCCCATGAGTGTGTGCTGCATTTATTGATTCCTTTTTTTACAAATAGCACACGGCAGAAGTGTTGGGATAGCACTTTCAATTTTAGGTTCTAGAAAGACTGTGGCTTGCCTCATGGACACTTCCTCCTGGATTGCTCCCTTCTGGGGCAAGTCAGTTGCCATGTCGTGAGGCAGGCCTGTGCAGAGACCCATGCAACAGAGCTTGGATGCAGATCTTGTGCACCCACTCCCATGAGTGAGCTTGGAGGTAGCAAGACTTCAGGCAGCTGGCACCTTATGGGAAACCCCAAACTAAAGCTCTCCAGCTAAGCTGTGACTGGATTCCTGACCCACAGAAACTGTGCAATAGCCAATGTCTGTTGTTTTCAGCTGCTAAGTGTTGGGGTAATTTGTTATGCAGCAGAAGACAACTAATACAAATACTGGACAAAAATTCCCTTCTGATGTTATAGCTCATAGACACATGAAAAATTAGCAAATGTTTAAAAATATGTTTCAGGCCATTTTTATTAACAACTTTAAATTGAGATTAAACATTCAGGACAAGTCCATATCAGTTTTAACACAAGGAATCTGAAAAGGGAGTTGCTTTCCTCTCTCTTCCTACTATAAATGAAAATGGTCTAGGATGTATCTTAATTGCTTTTAATTTTAGTTCTGTAATTATTTAATTGAGGTTGTGCTTTCCCTTATTTCAGTTTCCCTTCAAAGAGAGGGCTAAAAAACCCAAGAATTATCAAAGACCTTGTTTTTACTAGTTTTAATAAGAAGAAATTATATAGCTAATATGCAGTGGCCATCTGGGCATAAAGCCAGATACTCTGCATGCTGCTTACAAAATTGTGAGATCTGGCTGACCTCTGAGTGTCATCAGGCTTTGTGCAGGATCACAGTGGGTGCTCACAAGGATTCACTGTCCAGCAGGACTCACGTAGGCCTGGGGGACAGCCCTGAGTTCCTCACGCAGTCCTTAGGCTTCCCATACGTTGTACCTAGGCTCTCACTACTTATGCTCTGTGAATGTGACTCTGGGCCAGCAGTGTATTTTTTCATTAGAGGAGCTCCAGACCAGGAGGGGAGGGAGAGGAAGGTCTGTTCTTCATCAATTGCCTTTATAATTATTGGCGAATAGTTATGGTAGCAATAATTCTACATAGGACAAAACTAAATGCCATGGGCCAGAGAGGGTGAAAGGGAGGAAGGAGAATTGATGTCCAGAAGATGCTAGAGACTGCGCAACTGAATAATTCCTTAGACTGGAGCATATGAACTCAAGTTATAGGACAGCTTGGATTCCTGTCCAATAATCTCTTGTTCTTTTACAGTGCTGAGTGTGGAGAGTGCGAATGCATGCCTGTGTGCACAATCTAACAGCAGATATTACACCTCTGTGAACATATAGGTGTATAAACTATGTATAATCTCTTAATTTGACTTTATGCTGCTTACTAGAGGAAAACAATAGAAAATTGATTTGGGCCATATTTTTCTGTTGTTAACAATAATCTTTTGTACCTTTAAGCACATGTCTCACCACGGTCAGAAAAAACACAGTATTTTTTTATAAGTACTTTAAACATCTTAGCATAATGAGTCAGTGCATGGGTCTAGAATTCTGACCATTTGAGTTACAATTTTGCTCTACCGCTTGCTAGCTAAGTGGGCAAGTTGTTTAATCCTGCAGGCTCCACTTCTTTGTCTCTAAAAGGGGACAGTAGCAGACTTAACTGACTGATAGTGTTGTACAGTGCTTAGAAGCCCCTCCTACACCTCCACCACTGTTCAATAATGTGAGCAATCATGCAGAAGGGTGGAAGAAATTTTCCTACAATAAGCAGTTCTCCACAACAAATCTACAAACAAAATTCAAAGCAGAGAAAGTGCTATTAGTAGTACAGTTTTTACAAAACCAAAATGTTCCAACATTATTATGAGGTATATCAGTTACACAGTCCAACCCATCTTCCTAAACTGCCTGTAAGGGTTTGGTTAACCATTTAAAACTGATGCCATGGCATGGAACTAGAAGAAGAACCACTATAGACTAGAGATACCTCTGTACACAATGGAAGATTTCTGCTAAGCTGCATGGGAAGGGATTGTCCCATCGACTTGCATCTCTAGAGTATAGCTCTGATTCCCTGGGGAAGAGTCCCTGTACGCTGATCTGGGAACTTCTGCCGAGGACAAGGTCAAGATGGTTGCCGTCCCGTAGCTTGTTGGCCATTCTGGTACACCGGAGATACAACACTGCGCAAAATTAGTCTCCAACTGAAAGTTCTTTTCCCTTTTTATTAAAACATTATGACTTCGCTGTGTTCCTGTCACTGTCTTCTGGGCTGGCTCATCATTTTTCTGGCCTAATAGAAATTTTCGCCATGGCCTCTGGTCAGGGTCTGGAAAGGTTCCATATACGCACTTCCTGTCATTGATTCCCCGACAAAACACACAGTTCCACACTGTAGGGCACACCATAATTACAAGGCTATGAAAAAGCATTATTTTTCTTTTGACCCTCCCTTCTATGTTGGTATTTTTCTGTAACGTGTTAGTTTTGTCATCACCGGCGGGGTGGGGGGGGATCCCAAACAGCTGTTCTTCAGGGTGCGGCACCCAGTCAGGGATGATCCGCAGCTTCTCCTTGGCCCACCGCGCCCTCGCCCTTGCAGTGCTCCTCTCACCTCGCACGTTTCCTGGGGCACCTGCCCCGCTGCTTTGCACTTGCTGGTTTGCACTCCGCCTTCCCTTCTGAGGGAATAGAGCCCCTGTGTCTGTAACCTCAGGTACTGGTGCTGGCTTAGAGACAAACAGATATTTGAAAAATATTGGCTAACTAAAGAACGGACAAGAATAAAGAAGATAAAAAAATGAAAGTAAGGAAGTGGGAGTACAGAGAGACTATTACTCCTTATGTCTTCGTCTTCTTTTACTCCCATCAAACGGGAGTGAGCTTCTGTGAGTGCCGGAAATGCCGGCTACCGTGTGGGAAGGTACTTCCTGTGAATGCCGGAAATGCCGGCTACCGTGTGGGAAGGTGCGGGAAGGGCTGTCAGGTGGCACTTTTCACAAGGGGACAGTGGGGCGCGCTGGCGAAGGCACCAGTGGGCTTTCCTCTGGGTGCCTGCGGGGTCAGATCATGCTTCAGCCCCCATGCCTCCCACAGGCCAGCAGGTCATCATTCCATTTGAAGGAACTGGAGCTCCTTTTCACTCGGGAGAACATAATAAAAGTCAGTCCTTTTCTACTAAATTAGAATGGACAACCCTTCTCTTGGGAAGGAAAGTAATAACTGATCACGATAATGAGATTGTGCAACAAGCTTTGAAAATGCTTATGCCACATTTATACAGAACGGGGTCGGCTTGCATTTCAGATACAGCCGTTCATTTGTGGTTCCGAAGCACAGAGTATGTAATAAATACAAGTATAACAACTTTCTGAGGCCATTTAAAAAAGCAAAAATACTATGTGTCTGTTCACTTTATATTAAACAATAGTATCTAAAATATTCCACGTTGGCTTTTCACAATCAATCCTGGCAGTATTTAGCCTGTAAAACAATAATTCATTTCCAAAGTAAATTCAAGCACCAACTCAGTGTGCTCTCAAAAACTGTGGTCCAAGCAGGGTATTAGATTTTTAGTCTGTATTATTGAAACTATTGAAACTGACTTTACTAGGTCTCATAAAATGCATTTCTGAAAGTAATGCAATGTTTAATAAGATCAAACTCAATATTTAATTTTCAATTTAAACAGAACAAAAATTTTAAAGAATTTATATAAAGGAAATATTGGAAGTTAGAGAAAATAAAAGGATCTCATTACAGTATATCATCTTCTATATCTTGTGAAAGTTGTATTTCTTGTCTTAACTTCCTACATTGTAACCCAAGGTATAAAAATTACCTACCTTTCATGGATTTTATGAGCATTATAATTTATAAGATATCACAGAGTTAGAAGTAATACAATAGTTGTTATTTAAATATTTAGGGATGTCTGTTGACAAAATTAAAATGAAGACTAAAAATACATATAATTAATTTAGTTGGACATCCAAAGGTTGGGTGAGAACAGCGTGCAATGATGCAAAGCTAATTATTGAGTGGCAGGTTCTGAAACACATCGGTTAAAATAAGGCAAAAAGGTCTCCATATACAGGAGACTAGCACAAGAAAAAGATATGGAAAATGAGATTGGTGCTGTACTCGTTTAATCATTTAACACAGAGATCCAGGCTGTCGTCATTTTTTGGAGCACATTCAGAATGTTCCTTCCGCCTTCCTCCAACCCATCCTGGTGGTTGATACTATGGACATCCCCTTCTCCACCCTTACCTCGCACCCCGACTTCCAAAGCTGTGTACAGCTGACCGTGCTCTCTAGATTCACCCCAGATCCAGCTCGTTTAACCGCAGCTTCTTTGCTGCTAGTTTCCACAGGCAGAGCTGTGGGCACGGTGGGGCTTCAACAACTTCGGCAAGAAAAAAACTAGTCACAGAGGAGTCTTCTGGGAGAAATTAGGTGAGTCGGGTGGCAGAGGTGTTCACTTACGAAGGGACTTTTCAAAGTCTTAGTCAAGGTGTGCTTACTTTCAGAGAACTCAGATGAAGAAAATCTGAAATAAGCTGTCTACTCTTACAAAATTATTTTATTGGGAAAATGATACTTGACCTGAAGACACAGAAATGAAGTCCACAGACCAGAAAAGTGGTTTCAAAACTTTTTCATTGTGCAGCATTAAACTGTCTCCACCATTTATTTGTTCTCTGTTCTCTCTTTCCCTCATCTATCTATCTATCTATCATCTATTTTCACCTATCTACATCTATCATATACCACTGTGGTAGAACATTGTGATCCCTAAAATCTACTCCACCCCAAAACAAATAATTAAAAAGATAAAAAAATACACATAAATGGAAGTTCTAATTTTTCTTTCCTAACATATTACCTTTCACACCCCTTGAGGTATAAGCAACCCACTTTGGAGATCACTGCCCCACAAGGATATAAAGCACATGTGAGCAGAGAGTATAAGAAGACACAGAGACAGAAGCAGCTAACCCACTGGGGGAGCTGGCCAGATTTCACAGGTAGAGTAGACTTATAAACTGGCTCACTGAAGAATGAGTAGGATACAAAACCATTCTAGGAGTAGAGGATGTGTGTATATAGCATGAAAAGTGGGTTTTTGGACAAATTTTCATATTTTTTTCTTTAATGTCACTGAACCCTTTATTCCTTGGATATCAATTCATAAATTTCTATAAAAACAATTTATTCCAAAACTGCTCGGGTTGAAATGGGAGGTAGAGTCCAGAGAGAGTGCCTTATCGATGTTGAGGGGGGCCTGTGGGGCTCAGAGCTTCAGGGATTACAGTCTGAAAAGCTACTATGGTAGACAAGAGACATCCTCAAACAATGAGTTTCTCTACTATGTTCTTACAAGTTTTGAAGAATGTAATTGTGATTTAAATTTTGGGAAAATTAAATGGAAACCAGGCATGTTTTCTGAAGTATGTGTGTTTTCTCATTACTTAGGGCACACAAGGTACCCGTTTCAATGCCAAGCTTTCAGTTGTCTGTCACCTTCCCTTGGAAGCTGAGACTTCTAAAACAGGGAACAGACTGAAAGTAGAGATTTACAATTTAGAAGTATATCTGATTTGGTAAAACGTTTTTCCTCTCTGTTTAAAAAGACCAGAGTAAACAGAGTAACAGCTATAGTCACAAGAATCTATTCATTTAGCAAATATTTATTGAATGCCTGCTCTGTGTCAGATGCTGTGTTGGGTTCTGTGAATAAAACTGAAAACTCACTGTGGTCCAGTGGGAGGGAGTAGACAAGTATAGTAATGTGGCATATAAAACACACACATATCAAACTCAGCAGTGTGTCACTATCAAAATAATACCACAAATCACCATGGAATTGTATTTTACACATATACTGTACTGTATACTATATATTGCTGTATAGTATAGATTTATACTTATATATTATTGAAAGTATTTTTGCTTTGTTTTATATAAAATTAGGTATTAATATTACCATTCCATACACCAGGATTTATTTAGTAGTGTACATTTTTTTTTCATTGCCTGTTCTCACGTGCTTTGCTCAGTTTATTAGGGAGTTCATTTTTAACTCACTGATTTGTAAAAGCTCTTTGTATTAAGATTTTTAACCCCCTTTATGCCAAATGTGTTGTAAAACCTATTTTTCTTAGCTTATATTTGCCTTTTTCTATGACTAAGGCATAATATGATTTAGAGAAGGTTTTCATTTTTTGATAGTCAAGTTTAAAAAATTTTGTGTGTGTGTGTGGGTGCGTGTGCTTGTCTCCTACTTGAGTTCATAAGAGCAGGAGCATAGATTGGAAGTTATCCATAAAAATAAAGGCTGGGTTTTTCCAAGAAGCCACGGATCTTCTCTGATTGGCATAATAAATAGCCTGACTGAGACCATGACTGGACATGCGCTTGGTAGAGGAAAGGAGGAAGTGGGAGATTTCCACCCTGTTGGGGAAGAGGCCCCACCCTCAGTGCTCTCCCCTGACCCCTCTGGAGGAAGATGCTGAGATGCTGATTCAAGCCCAAGGATGTTATCTGGGTTGAGCATTAGCAGGACAGGTATTCAGAAGTTGGTTTTGCAAACAAATTTTTATTGCTTTCCTATGAGTGTTTTTGCTTTCAGAATGCTAAGATGAGATGAGATTTGGATGTGGAACTAGTTGGGAGAGGAAAGAAGGTTCCATGACTTGACTGGGTTGGAGGCCAAAAGGCCTGTCTCTACCTCTAGTTTACAGAGACTTCATGGGGTCTGGCATAAAGCATCATAAAAATAAAGAATGTGCTCTTGCCTGATTCTTTTTGCTGGGCACACCCTTCCTTAGAGATCTCAACTTGCCTGGTGGGAGCGGGGCAGGAGTATTAGCAGCTGTGACATGACAGAACTGGATTACTCAGGATCTCATTTCAGGCAAGACCTACTTAGAATGGAGTTTGGTTCTGGGTAAACATCAACACACAGTTGGGGTTGGGGGTGGCATTCTCTCCACTGATGTGGGGAACGGCATGGAATCAGAAACACTCATGGAGCAAGTAATCTAGTTTTACTTTTGAAAGACGAGAAGAATTTGCCAGGAAGATGAGGGGAAAAGGTCACTCTAAGCACAAGGAGAAGTGTGAAAAAAGGCATAGAATCAGGAGAGAGCAGTCCAGTCTCCGGCCAAGCTCATACAGAGCCTTGCATCAATTACAAAATACAGCTCCTGCGGAGAGACACATTTTTAAAAGGGTTCCTTCCCCCTTGAGGCTGACAAAATAAAGAGAAGGCACATGCTCTGGGAGGATGAATTAGAAAAAGGTGCCCCTTCTTTTGAATTAAGTCAGCCGTGGGTGGGCCAGGGACCCCAGCTGGGAGCCAGTGGCAGATAGCGCTCAGTTCCCATCCGCTCTGAGGTTCACAGACTGCAGAATCCCACCTGCAGGCCTGCAGCATTCTTTTTTTTTTTTTCCAACCCATCCCTCTCCTGGGAGATAGCAATAGCCTTGCTATTTCCTTTATTGCATGCGTGCGTTCTAGCAATCCATCTTCTGTAGACTGCTAGGCGGGGTCCTAAGTGCAAATTTGATGTTTCCCTGCTCTGGGACTACAGCAGTGGTTCTTAGACCTGTCAGTTAGGCCCCCCAGCGCCTCTTTTAAGAAATGTTTGTGGCCAGTTTGCGAACACTGCAGCAGTTCCTCCCTTTCCTGTCCCCATGGCCTCGCGAGGAGACTTCGCGGCTCCTCTCAAACGGTGGACTTCATTTTCCCACCCTTGGAACCTGGGAGTCTCTGTGACTTGTTTGGTCAATGGAATACCAGAGAAATGACAGCGGGGCAGTTCTGAGTCTAGGGGAGCATGATTGAGACCTCTGTCTCTGCCATGGGACTATGCCTGGGGACCCACAGACCAGAGTGAGGCAGCCTGCTGGTCCCCACTGAGGCCCTTGCGGGGTGAGAAAGTCCAGTTAACATCAGTAAAGCCTATGGCATTCATGGACCATCTTGGTATTCCTAGAAGCCAGGAAGTGGATGTGATATAGAAATGGGGTGTTTTAAGTGTGCAAGAAGAGTGAATGTCCTCTCTTCCTAAGAAAAGTGTTAAGGAGTTATACAATATTAGTGACTGTGTAAAGAAATACATAGAATGTGGAGTTAGGTCAGTAGAGTCAGACCAGGAGGGAAAAGACATCAAACAGCAAAAATGTGGGAAAATAAAGATCTTTTATCAAGTCAAAAAATTGAAATTAAAATGAACATATCTGTTTATTATAACTCAGCCACATGGTTTGATTGAGTGGCTGTCTTATGATCTGATTTAACTTTAAATAAATAGAACAAATCGATGAATCCTAAATATAATTTTGAAATGACAATTTTGTGAGAATTGACACCTGAAGCAACATTTGTTGCTTGTGTGAGTAAAAAGTCCCCTTAAAGGTTGAGCGCAGGGTCGGCTTATGGAAATCAAAGCTCCAGGGTGATCTGCATAACAACGATACTAATCATTTTTCTACCAGAAAAAATTGACAGTGTGTTGATTTTCCCTGACCACATGGCGAGTCAGGGGACAGACAAGACTTGTGAGCCCCAGTCCCAGGCAACCGTGTCGTTTTCTTCAAGCCCTAGAACCACCGCTCATGGGAGGTCAGTCCAAAGCTCACAAACTAGGTCGGTGGGTGAAGCGTTTCAGTTTACAGGATGAAATGATGGGCATGGACCTGGTAAATTGTACTTGCAATTATTTTCTTAATTATAACTGCAGGGTAATTTCCACAGATGGGGTGCATATTTGGCAAGACTTTCTTCCCTTCACGTTAAGGAGGAGGGCAACAGAAGGTCTCCCATCTTTGCTGAGATGTCGGATATCCCTTAAACACGGTGCTTCAGGATTAGAACTTGGTTTACAACTTCTTCATGTGATGGCAAAAAAACAACCCAAAACAAAACAAAAAAACCTGAATTTGGAAAAGAAAATCAATTAAAATGGTTGTTTGGTTGCTTTTGTAGGCAAAAGCCCTCTTGGCCACACCTTCCACTTTTCAATCTGTGGTTTTGGTCTTGTAAATAAGTATACACCATGAAATGGGTTTTTCTGCCTGTTTGTATCCTGTACAAGACTGTAACATGAAAAATGTGTTTTTCACTCTATTTTTCTCCCCAGTTACTTGATCAGGGTGAGAAACTCTTCTCCTCTGGCTTCAGATAACACACAGTCTGTTACCATCACGTTTAGGCAAAACAGATCCTGGAAACACATTTTGTTGATTTCTTAAGGAAATAGGGATGTGAGTGTCTGAATTGGGTGGGGGAATAAAACAGCCCTACAAAACAAGAATAAAAACCAAAACCAGAGTTCAGTGTCACAGCCAGTGAAAACAGAACAACAAAGCTGGAGAACACGGCCAGACACAAGGGGAGGAGAGCGGAGCGAAAGAGGCTTGTGAACACGAAGACCAAGAAGCTCTGCGGCCGCAGGTGAGGAGGGCAGACGTCCTCAGGGAGAGGCTCCAGGAGGGCCGAGGGCCGTGAGCAAGAGGCCAAGAAGCAATGAGGGACTGAGCAAGGTGAAGGTTTCAGTTCTCACTGTTCTTCCCTTTCTCTTTTATGATTATTTCCCTCCCGAAAGTCACATCCAGGCTTCCAGCGGTGAAAGACGGAGGGAGAGAGAAGACAGGACTTTTGGCGTCAAAACCTTGCCCTCCTTAAATGTTCCTTCTCTGAACAACTTGGCCCCTAAAAATAGTCCATCAGGAGGTATCGTGAATTCTTTTCCTCCCTTGAAAAGACATACATCAGTAATTGCTTTACTTCGGAAAGTACTTTCGGCAATGCTGATTTTATATCCCTAAGTGCCCCCTAGTGACAAGGTCCAATTTCAAAATCTTTTTCACAGTGATTTTGTTCTCAGGGTTTTCTTCTCCCAATGCAAATGTGGCTGACTCAGAGACAATGGATCAGCTTATTACGGATTTATTTTAATGAGGAAGAGGGCAGTTTCTTGAGTAGGTCTAGGACACCATTTCAGGGAGTTACTGTTTTTCTTTATAAATTAATTTATAATTGGAATAAACCTATAGACTCTTACAGTAAGAGCAGGTTTCCTTCAGTTACACTGTTACTAAATAGATTATTTGGGAATGTGATCAGTCAGACCCTCTCCTCCTCTGTTAAGTCATATTAAGACTCAGATCCCAATGTAGTTTCTTTTCATTCATCTCGTGAAACAATCAAAGAGCTATATAAGTCATGAAGAATGACAGGCCACTCCTCAACTCTCTTCCACTTACAATTTCTCCTGGTCATTTCCAATAATCCTATTAACTTAGCATGGTAGCTAAGAGGAAAAGTGTTGTAATCATAAAAATTAAGCTTACATACTGCTTTAGTAAGTTTTTCTGGGACATGGGGCATGCCACCTAATTTCTTTGTGTCACTTTTATTACTGTATAGTGGAACTAATAACAAAAGCCTGTTGGAGGGGATTAAATAAGATATTGCTTGTCAAGCTCTTTGCTGCCTGTTTGCATTTATTTAGGGCTCCATAAATGATAGTTATTATGACGTGCAGCCCAATCATTGATACAAGCCAACATTGTGTCTCTTCTCTCCTTAAACATATTTGGTAGAAATAATGTCAATACTCTGAAGCAAGTCGCAGTGACTTTTAATAGACTGTGGACCATGTTTACTTCTAATCAATGCTATTTTCAGATTCTCTTTAGAACCTACACACTCAAGAGCTTAACTTGAACGTTCAACAAATCCAGTTTTGTCTTCCTGTATTAAAAACTGAATACAAAAGGCAAATCGGAGATACTGAAATTTTTCTTTGCATATCCCTTTACGCATTTACAGATTCTTAAACACATCATTCTCATTTTACTGATGGGAAACTAAGGCAGAAAAGGGCTATGAAAACTGGGGCAAAACATGGAGGAAGGGACAGCCCTCCAGAGGAAGTATCAAAACCTCCTGGGGAGAGTGATTTTTCCAGATAGGTACTGCTCCTCTTGGGGCTTGAGATGCTTAAGAATAAATAGTTCTGCCTTTGCAATTCCGGAGCCACTATTATTGATGGAAGAGTTTGGGATTCCTTATTCACCTAAACCACTGGGTTAGTAACTGACCTTGAATAAGAACTCAGGTCAAGGATGTTTATACTTATCTACATTTCTACAGTCACATCAGAAGAATTGCTTCTAGTTCTTGTATTCAGAATTCTAAGCTTCAAATATTTCTGGTTTCCCTCACTTCCACTCCCTATATTGGCCTAGTCCCATGTCCATCACCTATTTATAGACCTAGTTACAAGGAAAATGGATTAGAATGAAGTTAAAAGGACGACTATGCAATTGGAATTTTCCTCTGATGTAATCAGAATAATAGAAATACTTTAGCCAGTTCCTCAAAGAGAAAGAGGTTAGCTGCTCTAAGGCTTTGTTAATTTTTATTATTTATTTATTTTGGGCCAGATCAAATGCTCACTGATGAATCTATTTTCAGAGATCTCTACTTTACATTCCAGGCATGGGGAGGGTATGCTATATTCACAGAAGTCAACCCATTTCAATTAATTGGGGGCAAGTAGGTACTTCCATTGGTCTGGAAACCTCTAGTAAATGCATGGATCATGAACTGAGTTTAAAATAGTATTCCCCGCCATATAAATTTTTATTGTAGTTCTGTTTGGCTTGTTTTACCATTTAATTTTCATTCACTTGATTTCAGGTATGGATGCGATATCCAGAGACCTATAGTTCTTTATGCTCATAGTATCCCAGTGTGTCCTATATGTAGCTATAACATTGTTTTTAAAAATGATTTCTCATCTCCAGTTGAAGAGCTGTTCTTCTGCACTGAAATGCGTCACTCCCTCTCCCCCTTTCCAGATTCAGATGATATATGAGATGGCTTCTGAGTCCTCCTGGGGTTGCAGCAATTTTAGAAGTTACTTCTGCTCAACTTGTTCTGTAAAAAGGTGCATGGAATCGTCTAATCTCCTGACCTTGCCTTACCAGACCATGTCAGATGAGAAAAACCAACTTGTCTGGGTGGCTTCAGGGCTGGTGAACAGGACACCGTGCATGAGCTGAGCTCCTGAGTCAGCGGACCTGACAGGACAGCATTCAGCACAGCCTAAAAATAGGCAAAGGGGCACGGGACATCGCCAATTCCCCAGGCCCCACTGAATGTGTGTGTGTGTGTGTGTGTGTGTGTGTGTGTGTGTGTGTGTGTGTGTGTATTATTTCATGGACCTCAGCTCAACCTCTTAAAATTCCAAGTCCAACATGCACATTACCCACATTAGGATCAAAGTCTCCTCAGTGGAGAAACTGATTTTAGTCTTTTGTACCCACATATGACTTGTTGACAATATGTTACCTCTGCTCCTAGCTATTCGCTTTCATTATGTCATGAAATGGCTGCCTTCTGTTAGAGAGCTCTTGGGCATCAGAGAATGGGTTGGGGAGACAGGTTTGTGAATGTGGGTGCCCTCTTGGAGGGAAGGCACAGGCCTCCTTCATCGAAGTCTGGCCTCGCCTTGGAGAGACGAAGCACCTTGGCGGATTCCAATTACTTTTCATGGACACTACTCCTCAGTGGCTATCTATTCCTTTGATTTAATCATACATAGATAGCACACTTGATTTGACCCAAAGAGGGTAGTAGTTAAAAAATTTTTTACATAAAAATTTTATTTATTAAATACACAATGCCTGCTATATAGTTGGCATTCTATAAATTATGGCTACATGAACAAATACATGAATGAATGAATGAATGATTTTTTGGGTATGTGCTAACAAATGTGTGTGCATACTCTTGCATTTAGTCCATTTGATCAAAACACCGTATGCCAGAGGCCACAGTTTGGGTTCTATTTCCAGGCAGGCCAGTTTGCTTGCTTGGTTCTGTGATGACTGACCTTGTTATCTTGTACATGTGCCCTGTTAAATGCAGAAGGGGTAATACCAATGGTGTGGCCATATGATAAAATTTCCGTATTTCAAAGTCTAATCAGGATAACATATCTATGCATCAGTCTGTTTTGGGAGGTACTAATCCCATAAAGCCAGGAGAATCAGGAAGAGAAATACCGACATTCAACTGTGGGTGGAATCATGTAGGTTATTGAGGTGCACTTGCAGCTACCTACAGCTAAAAACATGTTTAAAATAGAACTTAGAAAAGTAGAGGATGACTGAGGTCAAAGTTCACATGTGTAACACTGAATATGAACTCAGTCTGCACCACATTTGTGAAAAGGCAACAGTGGGCCAACAGGATGGATGAAGGACGCTCGCAGTGGAGAGGCAGCTGATGAAGCATCGGTTAGCCTGCCTGCTGCCCAGTCGCATACTATTGAGTATCTACTCACATGGAAGTAAAGTCCTGTGATATTCACTGGGAGACTAATACAATATGTTAGTGGTTTTATACAGTATAATAGTGGTTTTCAATTCTACCTGTATTATTGATTATTCTCTTAGTCCATCGTGTAGTTTAGAAAACAGCAGAGAACAAACAGCCTCAAAGGAACCTGGGGTTAGACTATGACCAAAACAGCATGAAAGCCGTTTCTACTTTTCATTCAGATTTTCCCTCACAATGTGGGAAAACTTGGAGTGACTGGAAAGTAGATTTTAGAAGAGAGAAAGAAAAAAAAATGGAAGCTGTATCAGTCATTCAAAGAAAACTTTAAGAACAACTATGTATTAGGAGCTACGCTAGCTGAGGGGGTTTAAGGATAAATAGTCTGGTTGGGAAAATATATCAAACAAAATTACCCAAATGGTTATATAATTACAGCTGTGGTTACTGGTAAAATGGAGCAGAAGGTTTGTTAAGATAGCACAGAGCAAGGGGTGCAGATCTAGTCAAGAGGAGTTGGGAAGATCAGAGCATTTCCCAGAGGAAGTGACATCAATCTGAGCTCCAAGGCCAAGCGTGGAGGTGGGGAGAGATGGGTGGAATGAGGTGAGCAGAGAATCTCTGGGATAAAGAACAACACAGGAAGGTGTTGGCCCAGAAGGAGCCTTTGTGATCAAGCTGCTGAGAGAAGCTCCATGCCACAGAAGGTGAAAGGTCAGGTGAGGGTAACCAGGACGTTGGTACAGAAAGATCACATAGGCTCACGGAAAGGAATTTGCATTTTACTCTAAGGAGAGTGGGAAGAGTCTGAAACATTTCAAGGTATGGAGTGACACTGGGAGGCCTGCATTTGGTAAAAGTCCTTCTGGCTATGATAAGGACAATGGAATAGAGAGCAGCCAGAGTGGACGGGGGAGAACAGTGAGGGACAGCAAGCTATATATTTTGGAGATAAAATAGTTAGGATTTGATAGTTGAACATGTGAGCTAAAGAAGAAGGAAAGTGTCAAGTCTGTGTTTACAGCAGGGGCTGACAGGTGACATTTGCTGAGATGAGGGAGGCTGGAGAAGGGGCGTGTTCAGCGGAGGGGGGATAGTGATGAGACACCCATTGGCAGTTGGTCATATGGTCCTGATGTTCTGAAGACAGCAAGTACTCTCTGGAGTGGACAAAATCACTGGGGAAAGAGTGTAGATTAAAGAGCAGAGTGGATCTAGGGCCAGGCTAAGTGCAAAATTCAGATGGGAGAAGACAGCTCTTCAAAGGGATGAAGCAGTCGGAAAGAGAGGAAGAAAACCTGTTTTTTCAAGAAAGAGAGTGTCATAAGAGAAGACAGGTCAAGTCAGATGGACCACAAAGTGTCCTTTGGATTCACCAACACAGAGACCACCAGCAAAAAGCAAGCCCGGGGAGCTCCTGGGATACAAGCCCGATCAGTGTGGCTCAGAAGTGAAGGGGTGGGGAAGGATGCAGGTAACCCTTCTGAGAGCTTGGCTGAGGGAAAGAGCTGCAGTAGCAAGTGGATTCAGAATGCAGGGAGGACTTTCTTCCCTAAAGAGAAAATAAGAGCACTGTGAATGCCGATAGAGAGCAGCCAGAGAGAGGAAGAGGTTGGAAACCTAGGAGAAAAACTGAGTAACCCATTCAGGGAGGTCCTTGGGAGGACAGAATTGTTGGGACCCAGATAACAGGCGTAACACCTCCTGGCTGACAGCAGGTGGGCCCCCCCTTTTCACAGAGGGGATGAAGAGAGGATGGGAACAAAAGCGAACTGGTTTACAGAGTTGGTGTAGATGTTTGAGACAGTTCTCTGGGACGTTTCCATTAACTTCTCTCAGACACACAGCAGGCACCTCCTCCACTGTGAAGGAGGGACGGGAGTGGAATGAGGATTTTGGGGGATGAAATTTCTAACTAGAGGAGCTATGAAATGGTTATTTCAGATAATAACCTAACTAGAGAAATAATTTTGGAATGGCCAAGGCGTCCTCTTAAGTATTTGCAACGATTGTCAATTAGTCAGAAGTTGGGAGTATATGAATGCTAAAAGCATTATCCCCTACTTACACTTGTCCCTTTTAAACATGCTATGTTGGAACTAATCATTTTAAATGTAGTTCTTTGCATCATTTGTAAATCTCCACAAATTAATCTTCTGGCTTAAAAACAGCGTGTGGCAGAAGTTTCTTTAAATGGAAAACAATTGCAAGAAGTGAAAATCAATTGCCAAAAAAAGTGTAAAATAAACTCCTTGCTTGGCCTGGGGCGTGCCTTCACTCAGCCCGCTCCCCCACCTGCTCTCCTTGCTCCCCCCTCCTTCCTAGCTCCCTCCTTCCTTCATCCCTAGCACAGTGCGGGGCTCACAGGCTCACAGAAAGTGGCTCATCACGTCGGTGTTTCTGACTGTACCTTTAACGCCACCAAGAAGAGAAATGATCTTCAGGGGCGCGTCAGTCTTGAGACACAGAGCTGTGACAGGCTTTTTTTCCCCCTTTCCTTTGCCAAAATTCTGAAACTCCAAATAGGAAACCAAGGCGATCAGTTGCAAGCCCTCTCTCCCTCCCTTCCTGTACTCCCCTCTCTCACCCGTGCACAAACAGGCCACTATGCTTTCGATCTAAAGTTTCTGCCCTAAACATCAAGAGAAGAAAGGGTTAGGTTCTACTTAATATTTTCTCGAAGTTTATGTGTATGTGGAACTCTGACGCAGTCATGGAAAAAGACGTTAATGTTGGAAAGGATCCGAGGGACCATTTCATCTCCCTTCCCGCCTGGACTGTGCACCATTTTATGGATAAGGACACTTCCAGTGGGTAAGCACATGGTGAACTGGCAGCCTGGCTGTCTGTGAAAAGGCACAGGCTAACTCCAGGGGGGCAAGAGGTGTGCATGTTTATCATTTTCTTTGCCCACCAGCTCTCGTATTGTGTTCTGCACACGTTATTGCTTAATGAATTCTGGGTAATTTGAATTTGCTGTTCAGGTTCCTTTAGTCACAATACGAGCACAGCTTTGGCTCCATGCGAGCTGCTAAGGCGTCATCAGACTAAGATCTAGGGTTTAGTATATAATTTCCCTTCCTTCAATTTGGAATTAAAATATTACAGAAAAATGGGTGAAATAATGCCAGTGAGTATGGTAATAAATTTCTGACATGTGGCATGCAATCTGTGAGGGCACTACTTCACTTGGTCCTGTACTTTGGGGAGTAATGGAGTGGAAAATTAAATTAAATAAGCTTTTATTATTCTGTGGCTCTGTTGAAAAGGGTACCATCAAATACATTTAAAAATATATCTTCTGAAATGCAAGTTCAAGTTCCCTCACATTACTGAGTTGTGAAAAAGCATTCTCCTTTTATGTTTTCCCTTTTTCTTTCTTTTCGCCTTTGGCAGATTCAAACCCACGGTAACTTACTTTGGGTTACATCAGAAACACACACTTAGTTCCATCAGGCTCACAGGTGAAACCTGAAAGCACAGCTTCTACATTAAACCAGCAGAAGGAAGTAACACTTTCATCGTTTACATTTATATCACTCTTTACCCTCAGATTTCTGTGCAGGCTTATATGTCTTAGATGTTAATAGATATTTGTATGGCTGCTAGGTTCTTAAATATATCATACTAAGCAATCAATTTCATTTATAACATGTCTGAAGATACCTAATTTTTTTCTTTTCATATGAAATAAATTTACCTATGATCATAAATGATACTTGACAGCTGAAAGGAGGACCTTGTATCTTTGGCTTTTGGCCCAGGGATTTAAGTGATGTCTCCTCTCATGATCTATGATTTTTTCTCACTGCTACCGTCCTCTTTCACACTGTTATTATTTTAGTGACATGCAGGAACAAGTCGCCCGTCCTTGCGCACTTGGCTTAATGTGAGTCATTGACCATCTATGAATGTTCCATGACTTTACAAGTGATTGTAAAGGTCATTCACGGCAGATGTTTTCTTATGATTACCTGGAGTGACCCAATGTTCTATGGGCACAGTGAAGGGCATGTGGAATGTGAGGAGTGTGAGGTTTTGGGTCCCACAGTATCCCGAACGCCACACTAACTATCTGTGGGTCTGTGTACAAGAAAAGTAAATCCGCTGAACCTGGGGTTTCTCATCTACAGCACATTCATTCAACTGAATATATTGTTCTCAACATGGGGTACAAGTAGCACTTTTAGAAACATGTATAGAAGTACGTCTACATGCATGATAGAATGGTCAACATGTCCACTAAAGCAAACAAAAATCAGCCTCTCCCCCTAAAAAGCCCCAACCCTTCATTACTTTATAGAGGAACTAAGGCTTAGAGAGGTTAAAGAGCTTGACCCAGAGTCTACAAGGGGCCAGGACTTGGGCACGGTTCTGTCTGATTCTAGAGTCTAAAGTCTTATACATGCAAGGAAGGGAAAGAGGGTCACGGTCAACACAAGCCACAGGAAGAAGGTTGATGGTGGGAAAAAAATGCAATAGACCTAAATGTTGGCCATCTCTCACTCATATATACTTATCCATGGTCAAGCAATTAGCCCAGAAGTAGGTGGTTATTAAGCACGTGATGTGGAAAGGGCAGGGAATCATACAATGGCAGTTCATGGTACTATCCTCCCTTGACTCATCCAGAAAGACAGGACACTGAACAATTGCAGGACAGCTAAATTCCAAACCATTCAGCATTTAGTAACTAATGTAGCATGACTGCAGATAAATGGGAGACCAGTGTTGCTGCTGTGTTCATCAGGGAAGCTTCATAGAAGCCTGCATGTTATCTAGGACACACGGGGCAGAAAGGTCTTTACTGGTATAGCACAGACTTGCCTACACATCCATCCAGTTGGGAATGCAGGGCCATAAGAAGTCCGGTATGAGTGGAAGGCAGTGGATGGGGCCCAGATAGAACTGGGAAGCCAGGGCCTGATTATAAAACACTAGAGAGCCATTCTCAGGGAGAGGAAGAACATGACCAGGACCCCTCGGTGTAATGCCCATCTAGGAGGGGCGATCTGGGGGCAGGGGTGGGGTGGGTGGAGGTGGCTAGAACTAGGAAATCCAACCGGAAGAGGAAAACAGCCACTCAGGGGAGAGGGTGAGAAGTAGAGGTGAGTGGTGGGGTGGACACAGACAAGGGAGAGCCTGTAAGCAGAACGACAAAGAAGTAAACTCAGGTGCATTTGAACTTGAACAGCTGAAATCCCTGTCTATTGTCTCTATGTCTCTGATTTAATGCTTCCAGTCCTGGAGAGAGAAACAGGGTTGCTCAGTGAGTGACCCAGAAGGTGTCTCTGTGTTGCTGGGTAGTGAGCCAGACTCACGGCTTCTGCTTCCCATCCTCTCTCATCAGGAAAGGCAGGTCATCGATCCAGGTTCCACAAGGCTGGCAGGTGTTAGCAGCTGGCATTTACTGACAACCCACTCACACTGGCTCCTTTGTTTAAACTGCTTGCCTTCTTACGTGTATTGCTAGGTCACTCTTGCTTTTGCCTTTTAGAAGAGCAGTTATAAAAACGGGGGGTGGGTGTTCTTCCTCTTCTTGGTGCACAAGTCCATGTGTATCTTGCTGTGACTTCGCCCAAACCTTCCTACAGGATGCTGGTGAAAGGGGGTGCATATATCTGTTCAGCCTCTGATGCCTCTGGTGGGCATCCAAGCACTCAAGCCAGCAGATAAATGAATGAATTTATATTTACTAATTGTAATAACTTATGTAGTTCTTTACACTTTACAGAGCTCTTTGGCATGGAAATGGGAACAACAAACAAAACAAACAAACAAACAAACAAAACAAAAACAGAAGCCCAGAGCTCAGAAGGTAAAGCGGGCTTCCCCAGATCACACAGTTAGGGTGTAACGGACTTAGAACTCTAGTCTGGGACATATATTTTCCAGGTTCAGAATCCAAAATAAAACAAAAAGGTAAAATGATAAATGAATTTTACTCTCAACTGTTTTGGACATGGGGCTAAAAATTGTAGCTAGTGGCTGTCAAAGAACTGCAGACTAGAAAACTGCATATTAAATTAGATCATGTGCCCATGGAACTTTCCAGTGTGAAGGATGTTAGTCTACTCTTGCTGTATATATGGTGCCTCTGTAATACACCTCCATCAAGCCAGAATAGTGGAGTCCTGGCTTCTAGATCTGATTCTTTCACTTAGTGTATGAGCTTGGGCAGGGACACTTAAACTCGGTCATTTATGAAATAAAGGACTCTATGATTCAACTAGTAATGATTTTCAGGACACATGCAATATATCTATCTGAGAGCAGCAAGCAGAGTGGTGTTCATAATTTCTCATTCCGTGAATATGTGTTGTGTATAACACTTGCCAAATCTGTGCAATAGCTAATTTTCAGAGCCTGTTATGCATGCTGAATTCATTGTTCATTTCAAGGCTTTTTAACACACATGAGTACATTCATGAATTATTAAGTTGTTTATCCTTTTAATGTTGAGTGGACACTTGTTAATTTAAGTATACTTTACAATTTGATTACTTGTTCAGCATGAAAACATTAGCAAAAATAAACAAACAAGAAAACCATAGCTTGAGATTGAAGCCCTGGCTATATGACATGAAATTTAAATACACTTATGAATATCTGAGCATATTTTACTCTTCTAACAACCACTAAAGAATTAACTTAAAGAAAGGACTCCTTTGTTTAAAGAAAATTGGCAAGGAGGTTTACTTAAAGTACTGTGCAATTAACATTATATTTAGAATTTTCCTAGTTTCTCCTTCCTTTTGCATATATTAGCAGCATTTGGTGTTTGGTATTATGGGTAAAACTGTAATATTTCCAGAATCCCTTGCCTGGCTTTAATGCATCTGCATATCAATAGGTGTTTCAAGGAGTGGAGAGATTAGTCCATCTATATATCAATAGGTAACTACAAGGGCATGGAGGGTTTATCTGGACTAGAGAGGTTGGGTGGAGTTCTCTTCTGCTGCAGCCAGGTCGCTGCAGCTGGGTCAAGAGAGAGATGGGAAGACTACTTGTAAGAAGTAAAAGGATTTCTTAACTTTATTTCTCTCTTTGACTTATTTCAGTTTTAGAGGTATTTTGCCCTGGGATTTTTTCCCAGGAGTTACAGGTATTTAACATATTGTATACATTTACAATCACTTAAGACTAAATATTTCATTTTAAAGTTTTAAATACCTAGATGATTTGTTTATTCCTTGAAAATTTATCTCCTGGCACAGTGCTTTCAGATAATAGTCATGTAGTAAATGTCAGCTAATTTGAATTTAATAACTTCATTGTCAACTCTCACTTTTATGTAAAAATAGGTCTGGCACACCCTTGACAATGTCAATCCCTTGGAAAAGTTTGATTAAACAACAATTTAAGACTTAACTGTGTTCATAAAATTAAAAAGCTATGATTGTAGTAGATAGCATTATAAATAAAATATGTGAGTGCAGCAAATATTAAATAGAAAGATTCAAGCATTGCAATACCATGCCATCATTCACAAGTTTGCAAGAACATGTGCCCTTCATTAAAGTCAATGGAGTGTACCAGTTCGTCTGGCATTGTTCATAATCGAAACATTTCAATTTTAGTTAACACACACAAAAAAACTAATTTAAAAGTCAAATGAGGAAATTAGTTCTATGTTTCCATGTTCCAATTCCACAGTGATATCTACTAGCTAAATTTAGCCTTAGGAGGTATGAAAGATATCTAATACAATGAGTGGAAAACCTTTTAAAGAATCACAGATCTGTTAAAACTAATGTTTTTGCTCCCAACTCAACAAAAATATACTTAGTGTTGTAGAAGAACCCTTAGACTGTTGTGAAACAACTGAGCTTATCTATAGATTTACTTGTAGATTTCAAGAGCAGTGAATCAACAACTAGAGGATTTGTGTAAGATGTACAGTCCATTTCCTGAAAAAAATTAAATTGAACAGTGACTAATTGAAAAATATTTTCTGCATACACATTATAAAGACCAGGGGGAAACTTGTCCTGTTTTAAATCTCTTAGATTTCTCCATTATAGTCAAACACTATTAACAACACATTTTAGATGTTTTCCTGACCTTTATTTCTGTGATACTTTTTTCTTGCTTTTCTATTTTTCACCATTCTTTTGGTGCCCCTCTTTTTTTTCCCAATTAAAAAGAAAATTTCTTTATCAATCCCCACTGTGTATGTTGACAAAGACTCTGTCCTTCGTCACTCACTCATTTATCTCTACATCTAGTCTTTTGTCTCCCATCTATGAGGTTAATTGTTCTTGAATGTTTATTTCCGTCTGAGCTTCTCACATGAATAGGTTTTAATTATTGTCATTTGCAGATTCCAACTTGACCTTAAAGCTCAACAACAAAAAAGGTCATTAAAATTCCTTGAGTTTCCTGTAAAGACATTTTTGTAAGAACTGCATTCTGGCTCTTCTGCAAGTCCACCGTCTTGGTATTTTATGCCCCATATTTAGTCATTCTGTCACCTTTCTTTCAAAGGGTTCAGTCTCTTCCATGTGGGGGGTCATCCTCTTTATGTTCCCAAATTTAAATGATCAGAAAAGGAGCTGTGTGTGTGTCTGTGCAGGCACCATGCACCCTTGGGAAAGGGCCAGGGGAACGCTTATCTGAGAAGAGGAAGGGCTGATGTGGACCAGCCAGTGGAAGGCACCCAGACACAGGGAGGGGATGCTGACTTTGCCCCTGATCCCAGCTCACTCATCTGCCTGCCCAGAACCACCTTGTTAGCTTCTAACCACAGCACTGCCTCTCTGGGAGGCTCTGCAGGGAGGGATCCATGTTAGCAAATTTTGTCTGCACTTCCTAATGGCCAGAAATGACTTGAAGTCCTAGAGAGAGTCATGTAGGGGCTCCTAAACCCAACAGACCTGGCTGGTCTTGAAAATCAATCAGCAAATTTGACCAATTGATGGAGGTCTCTGTACAATGATTCTTGGTTCCCTGTCTTCCTTTCCTTTGCCACTCTGCATAATTTACCCAAACTCTTTGAAGCTCTTTTAAGTAGAATTGCCTGCTTCCAGTCTATCTGTACTCTGTCTGCATCACAGAGAATGAGCTCTGACTGGCTGGTGTATGTAGGATTTGCTGTCCTGCACGTGGTTTCATCCTAAGTCCTGGATATTATTGCAAGATTGCCTCAACCTAGTCATGTGACTCTTGGCCTTCCCCTTACTTCTATGTCCTTGCACAGGCATGTCATGGACCTTAGGTGGGCTCTAAATACAAAGCCCCATGCTCAGGTCCCTACTTCTGCTTTCCACTTCTATAGTCAGACCTCTTGTCACAAGAATTCTGTTCAATAAACAGCTACAGGTAACCCCAGTCCTCTCAGGCCACATGCTAACCAGTCACCACTCATACATATAAGCTACTCTTCAGGGACTCTAAAAGAAGAGCCTTAATTAATATCCATCATCCTAGTTATGAACACCTCATGCCTATTTTGTGAGGAATGTGGGCTTCCCTTAAAAGGTCCTGGAGACTACTGTCCTCATCACACGGCCAATGAGGACCTTCAGTACTGTGGCCGCTACCTCTCTCTCCTGCCTCACCTTACCCTGTCTCACCTCTGCTCACTGCATCACTTGGCCCTTACCTGTCTCAGGCTCTCACCTGTGCTGCTTCTCTGTGCAGACTGCTCTTCCCCCACTTGTTACATGGCTGGGTGACTCTCAACCCAAGTGGCTGATTAGATGTCACCTGCTCAGGCAGGATTCCATACCTGAGCGAGGTTGTCCCTGTTACCGTCTTTCACAGTGCCCTGTAAACTGCAGAATACCTACCAAATCTAAACAATATACCTGTGTTAACTAACTCTTGTCATTTAGACAGTAAGCCCCTAGAAGTTGGTACCTGGTCTGTTCACCACAGCATAACCAGTGCCTACTACAGTGTATGGATCAGTAAACTGTAATCAAAGGTATAAATACTACCAGGGCTTTCCTTACTTCTAGGTGATGTCAGAACATCACCTTAATAAAGGTGGTGAGAATATTTAAGATATTAACAATTCTCTATATTTAAATAAACGTATACAACAAGTGATACTATTAAGGAAGTCTGAGAATTTGCTACCATCCTCTTGCTGCAAAAATGAAGATAAAGAATAAAATTAGCATACTCTGGCTCCTTGCAATTGAAGTCATTGCTCAAGGACAGTGAATAATGCTATAAAATCACTTGTACTATGAAGAGCATTATCTAAAGTCATTATCATACGCAGAACATTCAAACCCACACTGAGCTTTCTTTCCTAGTACTTCAACCCAAACAAATCTCTGAACATGCAAATTTACTTTCTACATCTCAGAAAAAAAGGACGACAGATGAAGGAGAGACCTGAAAATTAGGAAGCAATCACATATTTATGAAAGTGCAGAGAGCCCTGTGTTTCCATCATCACAAACATGCCCCTTTGTCTGCCTGCAAACTGTCCTCATTATTCCCCGTTTCAAAAGGCGCTATTGCCACTTTTTGAGTACCATCAGGATATACTCACAACCGTGGGGCAAATGATGATTTCTTAGGACACTAAAAAGCAATACCCACAAAAGAGAAAAGATTTTGTTGTTTTTTACCACATTTAAAAATTTCAGCTCATCAAAAGGCACTTTAAATAAAATGAATAGATAAACCATAACCTGGGAAAATATTTACATATATCTGACAAAGGATTTATGTCCAAACTATATGAGTAACTCCTACCATCAACAACAGACAAGTGATCTGGTAAAAATAAGAAAAAACCTTGAACAGACATCTCTCCAAAGAAGATAAACAAATGGGCATTAGCACATAAAAGGTGATCCATATCATTAGTCATCAGAGATATACAACTTAAAGCCACAGAGATTTCATTTCATGCCCACTGTTGGTGAGGATATGGAGCAGCTCTCTATACATGGGAACTTTCTACACTGCTGGTGAACTACTGGGCAGTTTCTTATAAAGTTACACATTTACATTATGATCTGGCAATTCCACGCCTTTGTTTTCAGTGACAACAGATGATCACAAACAGACTGTACAAGACTTTTCAGAGCAGTCTTATTCATAATAGTCTCACAGTACAAGCAACTGAAAGGTCAAAAATAATTGAGGATAATGGATAACTAATCTGCAGTTTAGTCATAAAATGGAATATTACTCAATAATAAAAAAGCAATGAACTATGGATACATATGACAATCTCAAAATCATTATGGTAAGTGAAAAGAGCATTAACAGAGTATATGCTATACGATTCCATTCAGTAGAGAGAAGATGGATGGGGAGGAGTGAGGTTGTGGGTTGGAATTGACTAGAAAGGTCAATGAGAGGAAAATTTAGGTATGAGATTCAAAATCTTATTTTAGGTGGCCATTATTTGATAATTGTCTACAGGGTGTACACAATTATTAAAATTCATTGGATTTAATGTTTAGGATGGGTACATTTTATTGTATATAAACTTCATCTCAATTAAAAAAATTAAGATATTCTATTATTTAAAAAAAGTAACAATAAACATCATTCAGAATGTTTTCCCACTTTCTAGGCCTGAGAAATATTTTAAAAATTCTTGTTCTGTTGGATTAAAAATACCTGATGACAACATTACTTTCTCACGTTTCATTAGATTAAACCTCAATTTATTCTGAAGTTAAAAAACACAGATACTGAATTACCAAAACAAACAAACAAACAAACAAACAAACAGAAAAACCCAAACCAAAAAATCCCCTCCAGCTCTGAATCAGGATTTGTTTTCAAAGATGAATGTCATTGCCACAGCCCACCAGCAGGGGGAGTAGTTACACTTTGAGAAGAATTCCATCTTTCTCACCACCGAATTATTTTCCAGGGCACTTTAACGAGACCAAAAATTGACTTTTGGGTGTAGCCACAATGGAAATGACAGATCATTTTAATGCAAGAGAGAAAGATAGGAAACGTTGGCCATCTAGATTACTTTGCACCTCGATGAGAAGGGGAGAAGCACTTGAAGATCAGGTTATTAAAATACTCTGTTCTTGTAATTCAGGTACCAGGAAAATACTGAAAAGAATGGGTAAATTAACAGTGGGATGCCACTTTTCCTTTGTTAATTATTCCCATACAAGAATAATCAGGTACATCCCTCTCCCACCACATAAAAGGCCCCAACAAATCCTCCATTTATTTTATGGAAGTAGGAATAGTAGCATCAGTTGGTGCAGAATTTGCAAGCTGTTTGAATACCGGCACGGAGCATTTTTTTTTTTAAATCCTGAAGCATAAGGGCTTTTCAGCTGAGATGGTTGTGCCATGAATCTGAAGGTTTATGCTGCATTTTAAAAGATATCACCATGTTCATCAATTCTTATAAGATTTGTAAGGCTTAGTTCCAATAAGCTCCGGAAGGCAGTAGAAAAGTCTTTTTTTCTACTGTCAGCTTCAATAACCCTGGTTTTACAGGGAAGATTGTTCTGGTTGACAATGGGCAGCCTTTCCCTGGGCATGCACAAGCACAGGACTGCCAGGTAGGGTCCCTTGCAGTATGGGTAAGGGAACGGGCAGCCCCAATCTTCATTCCAGCACCAGGGCACCTTCTCAGTCCCGCTCATTCCCCAGAGAAGCTGAGCACAGAGCAGCCAGCGTGGTGGGCCCCACAAAATGCCCTGAGCCATGCTCGGTGCGGGTGGAAGGCCCCACTCTTAAGGAAGCCACATGTCTGCAAGTGCTTGTAACATGAGATGGGCTTCCCTTCCTTGGAGTCAAATGAGCACAAGGACCCTGGGTACACAGAAACAACAGTCCCTTCCAGGCACTGGGCAGAGAAGAATATGCCTACAAACGCAAGGCTCTAGGCTGTGAGCACAGGTTATAGGGGTGGGCTCTGCATGGCGGGCAGTGGTGGCCAAGCCAGGTTATTTTATTTCCTTTAAAATCACCCACCACTGTAGCTTTTGCACAATGGCAACCCCACTACTTCAGGAGTTAGCATGCTATCAATATATCCATATAAAAACGTATCACTCTTGAATGCACGTACCCTTTAGCTAGGACATAAACCCTGCCCAAAGATTTTCTTCATGAAAATCCAAGGACTGTTTTTCAGTTCAATGACCCTAAGAAATGATTTAGAATCACTTCCCTTCATGAAATGGAAGGGAAGCATGTATTTTCAATCTTGATCAAAGGAGGCCCTTGGAAGTATAGGATCCAAAGCAAGAAAATACATGTTTTAGACTCTGCCTTGGACACTTTATCAAGGTGTTACAATCTGGGCTGCATTCTTGCTGGTAAGGATCCATGGGATTGTCCCACACTGGAAATCATTTCACTACACAGCACGGATTTTTAAAGAACAATGAAAAAAGTATGTAAATGAAATGCCGTTATAGACTTATACCTAATTTTGAGTTTGCCACTGGGAAAACATGAGCCTTGTGTTCTTCCAGTGGAATGGAAGGTAATCCAAAAGACTCTCCTGAGGGAAATTTGGGATTTCCAGGAAGATGGCGGTGTGAGCAGGGCAGCAGAAATCTCCTCCCAACACTATATTTACCTACGAAAACACAGCAAATACATCTATTCCTAAAACAGAGACGAGAATACGCAGGAAAGCGCACAGCGTGCAGCTACACCCGAGAGGACTCGGCACCCCAAGAGGCGGGTAAGATACGGAGCCGCGACCCGGCGGGACCCGAGCCCTCCCCCACCCCAGCGCACCGGCGGGAGGAGAGGATTCAGAGCCGGGAGGGAGTGGAAGTGCACCCCGCGAAGTAGCCAGCCCGGTGATCTGCGCGGGGAGCGCTGACCCACATTGCGCAGTGCAGCGGAGATTGGAGAGACAGAGGGGCAGGATCTGAGCGGGAACGCGCCAGGGGGCTTGCAGCCGGCTCCCGGGAAGGAAAAAAAAAAGCGCGCGCTTTCTTCAGCGGTCTTAAAGAGACAGGAGCCCAGCGGAGGAGCCGGATCGCCCCAGCACACTCAGCCCAGCAGGCTGGGAGTCCTGGGGAGTTTCAGACGCCTTAGCTGGCGACCGAGGAAGCGTAGCCATACTTAACACTTCTCACTGAGATCAACAGCCTCCTATTCGTTCCCACCCCTGCCAGAGCGATAAAGGGCCCTGCGGAGCGGCACAGTCACAGCTGTGGAATAGTGGGGCAATAGCGCCACCTACAGCATTCCCACAGAATCTACGTCCAGTGGGCATTTTTTTTTGGTTTTTTTGTTTTGTTTTGTTTTTGTTTTTTCTTTTCTTTCTTTTTTCTTTTTTTTTCTTTCTTTCTTTTCTCTTTTTTTTTCTTCTCTTTTTAAAGTCTTAAAGAGCCCAGCTGACATACGTGGCAACTATCAGTGACCAATTCTATAGCCATGAAAAGACAGAGGAATATGGTCCAGACCAAAATCAACCAGACAACCCCAGAGAGGGAGTCTGAAGGGATGGAAATGCACAGCCTCCCTGAAAAAGAATTCAGAATAAAAGTCATAACCATGCTGATGGACCTAGAGAGAAATGTGCAAGAGCTGAGGGAGGAAGTGAGGGAACTGAGGAAAGACAATACAGAAATCAGACAAGCGATCGACGGGCTTAACAGCAGAATGGATGAGATGCAAGAGACTGTTAATGGAATAGAAAACAGAGAACAGGAGTACAGAGCAGCTGAGGCAGAGAGAGATAAAAGGATTTCTAGGAATGAAAGGATATTAAGAGAACTGTGTGACTGATCCAAACGGAACAATATTCGCATAATAGGAGTACCAGTGGAAGAAGAGAGAGAAAAAGGGATAGAAAGTGTCTTTGAAGAAATAATTGCTGAAAACTTTCCCTCACTGGGGTAGGAAGTAGTCTCGCAGTCCACCGAAGCTCATAGATCTCCCAACACAAGGGACCCAAGGAAGACAACACCAAGACACATAATAATTAAGATGGCAAAGATCAAAGATAAAGACAGGGTATTAAAGGCAGCTAGAGAGAAAAAAGATCACCTACAAAGGAAAACCCATCAGACTATCATCAGACTTCTCAACAGAAACCTTACAGGCCAGAAGAGAATGGCATGATATATTTAACGTTATGAAACAGAAGGGCCTCGAACCAAGAATACTGTATCCAGCACGATTATCATTTAAATATGATGGAGGGATTAAACAATTTCGAGACAAACGAAAGTTGAGAGAGTTTGCCTCTCATAAACCACCACTACAGGATATCTTAAATGGACTGCTCTAGATGGAAGCACTAAGGCTAAAAAGATGTCACCAGAGAAAATAAAATCATAGCAAAGAAAGCAGACCATCGAAATACTAACTAAAGGCAAAGAATAAAACACCTATTATAGAAAGAATGGAGGAGAAGGAATAAGAAGGGAGAGAAATAAAGAAACATCAGACTGTGTTTACAATAACTTAAAAAGAAAGTTAAGTTAGATTGTTAGATAGTAAAGAAGCAACCCTTGAACCCTTGGTAACCACGAATCTAAAGCCAGCAATGGCAATGAGTACATATCTATCAATAATCACCCTAAATGTAAATGGACTGAATGCACCAATCAAAAGACACAGACTAACAGAATGGATAAAAAAGCAAGACCCATCTATATGCTGCCTACAAGAAACTCACCTCAAATCCAAAGATATACACAGACTAAAAGTGAAGGGATGGAAAAAGATATTTCATGCAAACAACAAAGAGAAAAAAAGCAGGTGTTGCAGTACTTGTATCAGACAAAATAGACTTCAAAACGAAGAAAGTAGCAAAAGATAAAGAAGGACATTACATAATGATAAAGGGGTCAGTCCAACAAGAAGATATAACCATTATAAATATATATGCACCCAACACAGGAGAGCGCCAGCATAGTGACAAATACTAACAGAATTAAAGGAGGAAAAGACAGCAATGCATTCATCTTAGGAGACTTCAACACACCACTCACTCCAGAGGACAGATCAACCAGACAGAAAATAAGTAAAGACACAGAGGCACTAAACAACACACTAGAACAGATGGACCTAACAGACATCTACAGAACTCTACACCCAAAAGCAACAGGATACACATTCTTCTCAAGTGCACATGGAACATTTTCCAGAATAGACCACATACTAGGCCACAAAAAGAACCTCAGTAATTTCAAAAATATTGAAATCCTACCAACCAACTTCTCAGATCACCAAGATATAAAACTAGAAATAAATTTTAGAAAGAAATCAAAAAGGCTCACAAATACATGGAGACTTAACAACACTTTCCTAATTAATCAATGGGTTAACGACCAAATCAAAACAGAAATCAAAGAATATATGGAGACTAATGACAACAACAACACAAAGCCACAACTTCTGTGGGACGCAGCAAAGGCAGTTCTAAGAGGAAAGTATATTGCAATCCAGGCCTATTTAAAGAAGGAAGAACATTCCCAAATGAATAGTCTAAAGACACAATTACTGAAACTGGAAAAAGAAGAACAAATGAGGCCCAAAGTCACCAGAAGGAGGGACATAATAAAGATTAGAGAAGAAATAAATAAAATTGAGAAGAATAAAACAATAGAAAAAATCAATAAAACCAAGAGCTGGTTCTTTGAAAAAATAAACAAAATAGATAAACCCTAGCCAGACTCATTAAGAGAAAAAGAGAATCTACACACATAAACACAATCAGAAATGAGAAAGGAAAAATCACGACGGACCCCACAGAAATACAAAGAATCATAAGAGAATATTATGAGAATCTATATGCTAACAAGCTGGAAAACATAGAAGAAATGGACAACTTCTTGGAAAAATACAACCTTCCAATACTGACCAAGCAAGAAACAGAAAAACTAAACAGACCAATCACCAGCGACGAAATCGAATTGGTAATCAAAAAACTACCCAAGAACAAAACCCCCGGGCCAGATGGATTCACCTCTGAATTCTACCAGACATATAGAGAAGAAATAACACCCATTCTCCTTAAAGTTTTCCAAAAAATAGAAGAGGAGGGAATACTTCCAAACTCATTCTATGAAGCCAGCATCACTCTAATACCAAAACCGGGCAAAGACCTCACCAAAAAAGAAAATTACAGACCAACATCCCTGATGAACGTAGATGCAAAAATACTCAACAAAATGTTAGCAAACCGAATTCAAAATACATCAAGAGGATCATACACCATGATCAAGTGGGATTCATCCCAGGGATGCAAGGATGGTACAACATTCGAAAATCCATCAACATCATCCACCACATCAACAAAAGAAGAACAAAAACCACATGATCATCTCCATAGATGCTGAAAAAGCATTTGACAAAATTCAGCATCCATTCCTGAATAAAACTCTCAACAAAATGGGTATAGAGGGCAAGTACCTCAACATCATAAAGGCCATATATGACAAACCCAAAGCTAACATCATACTTAACGGCGAGACGCTGAAAGCTTTTCATCTATGATCGGGAACAAGACAGGGATGCCCACTCTCTCCACTGTTATTCAACATAGTACTGGAGGTCCTAGCCACAGCAATGAGACAAAACAAAGACATACAAGGCATCCAGATTGGTAAAGAAGAAGTCAAATTGTCACTATTTGCAGATGACATGATACTGTACATAAAAAACCCTAAAGATTCCATTCCAAAACTACTAGAACTAATATCTGAATTCAGCAAAGTTGCAGGATACAAAATTAACACACAGAAATCTGTTGCTTTCCTATACACTAATGATGAACTAACAGAAAGAGAAATCAGAAAAACAATTCCATTCACAATTGCACCAAAAAGAATAAAATACCTAGGAATAAACCTAATGAGCGAGTGAAAGACCTGGACTCTGAAAACTACAAGACACTCCTAAGAGAAATTAAAGAGGACAGTAACAAATGGAAATGCATCCCATGCTCTTGGCTAAGAAGAATAAATATTGTCAAAATGGCTATACTACCTAAAGCAATATACAGACTCAATGCAATCCCTATCAAACTACCAACAGTTTTCTTCAATGAACTGGAAGAAATAATTCTAAAATTCATATGGAACCACAAAAGACCCTGAATAGCCAAATCAATCCTGAGAAGGAGGAATAAAACAGGGGGAATTACACTCCCTGACTTCAAGCTCTATTACAAAGCCACAGTAATCAAGACAATTTGGTATTGGCACAAAAACAGACCCACAGACCAGTGGAACACAATAGAAAATCCAAACATTAACCCAAACATATACAGTCAATTAATATTTGATAAAAGTGCCTTGGATATACAATGGGAGATGACAGCCTCTTCAGCAGCTGGTGTTGGAAAAACTGGACAGCTACATGTAAGAGAATGAAACTGGACTACTGTCTAGCCCCATACACAAAGGTAAACTCAAGGTGGATCAAAGACCTGAATGTAAGTCATGAAACCATAAAACTCTTAGAAAAAAACATAGGCAAAAATCTCTTGGACATAAACATGAGCACTTCTTCATGAACATATCTCCCCAGGCAAGGAAACAAAAGCAAAAATGAACAAGTGGGACTATATCAAGCTGAAAAGCTTCTGTACAGCAAAGGACACCATCAGTAGAACAAAAAGACATCCTACAGTATGGGGGAATATATTCATAAAAAACGTATCTGATAAAGGGTTGACATCCAAAATATATAAAGAACTCATGCACCTTAACAAACAGAATGCAAATAATCCAATTAAGAAATGGGCAGAGGACATGAACAGACACTTCTCCAAAGAAGAAATTCAGATGGCCAACAGGCACATGAAAAGATGCTCCACATCGCTAATCATCAGAGAAATGCAGATTAAAACCACAATGAGATATCACCTCAAACCAGTGAGGATGGCCAACATCCAAAACACAAACAACAACAAATGTTGGCGAGGATGTGGAGAAAAGGGAACCCTCCTACACTGCTGGTGGGAATGCAAATTAGTTCAACCTTTGTGGAAAGCAGTATGGAGGTTCCTCAAAAAACTCAAAATAGAAATACCATTTGACCCAGGAATTCCACTCCTAGGAATTTACCCTAACAATGCAGCAGCCCAGTTTGAAAAAGACATATGCACCCCTATGTTTATCGCAGCACTATTTACAATAGCCAATAAATGGAGGCAACCTAAGTGTCCATCAGTAGATGAATGGATAAAGAAGAGGTGGTACATATACACAATGGAATATTATTCAGCCATAAGAAGAAAACAAATCCTACCATTTGCAACAACATGGATGGAGCTAGAGGGTATTATGCTCAGTGAAATAAGCCAAGCCGAAAAAGACAAGTATCAAATGATTTCACTCATATGTGGAGTATAAGAACAAAGAAAAAAAATACTGAAGGAACAAAACAGCAGCAGACTCACAGAACCCAAGAACGGACTAATAGTTACCAAAGGGAAATGGACTGGGGAAAATGGGCGGGAAGGGAGGGATAAGAGGGAAAAGGGGGCATTCCGATTAGCAGACGTAATGTTGGGGGAGCACGGGGAGGGCAGTACAACTCAGAGAAGACAAGTAGTGATTCTATAGCATCTCACTACGCTGATGGACAGTGACTGTAATGGGGTTAGTGGGGGGGACCTGATGAAGGGGTAGTTTAATAACCGTAATATTGCACATGTAATTGTAGATTAATGATAATAAAATAAATTATATTAAAAAATAAAATAAAATAAAAAATAAAAAATAAATAAATAAATAAAATGATTAAAAAAAAAGACTCTCCTGAGGGTTACTAAAATCTGTAGATAGATAGATAGATAGATGGGTAGATAGATAGATAGAGGGCAGAGATGAGGTGTAAAGAGGAAAATATACAGAGAACCCAGAAATGGGAGACATGCTGACTAAAGAAAGAAACAAAGAAAAATGAAATGGATAGAAGATCTTGGTGTTTGTTTTTAATGAGGTGTGTTGTTCCTCTAGCTGATCTAGAATGAAGGAATGAAATGGTGGTTCTAGAAGGAAGGCACTTGGGTCTGGCTGGCATGGCACCAGCCAGTTAGAGCGCATTCAAAAAAGGGCTGACGTGCATCTGTGGTGTGGGAAGAGATTACCCTGTCTGAAAGCGAATCAGAAGCACCACCTGGTGCGTCCTACCGCAGGGAAGGCAGAGATGGGCTGCACTTGAGCACGTAGGGAAGGAACACATGTGGGTAGTGAGGATATTCTGGAACAATCTACACATCTGTACATTACTACAGCTGACTGAAAAGAATGTACAGCAAGCAAGGTGTTTAGAGGTGAATTTTCTGTGATCCCTGTGGTATTCACAGAAGAGATGGCTTTGGAAGCCAACCCTGAGGAGAAAGAAGAAAAAGCTCTGAGGTTTTCCAACCCTTAATGAGTCTCTGTCATTGTATTTTCACAGAAACCTAAAATATTGTTTGAATTTGACAGGGTTTTCCTAATGTTTCAAATCTTATTCATGAAAGATACTTATATTAATTATCTTCAAAGATCTTGGAGAGTAGCTAGCACCTTGAATTTAGTATATCCTTAATGAATAATTGCTGAATGAATGAATCAACCATGTTTCCAAATGAGGAATATGCCTTATATTAATCAAAATAGGAGTCAATAATGTGTAAGATATAGCCTCTATTTTCTTTATTACTGCCATTTGGCCAATTGAGAAAGTGCTCTAGCAGTTCAAATCTCCTTCTGAAGTTCCTTTAGTAACTATCAAGACAGATCTTGGCAGCTCTCCCTTGGGGTCCCCAAGGCTCACTGATCATTTGAAGAGGACCCTGGACATTATCCTAGCGGTCCACAAGATAACTCCCTCCCAGGTGTGGGAGAGAAAGCATGGTCTGGCCTGTTGCCATCAGTGAATTCTGTATGAGGTGTAGAAGTGCTGCAGATGGCATGAGGGACAAGTGGCATGTAGTCGGGTTCCTTTTAACTGGTTCCAATTTCAGTTTTCTATTTCAGAGGAGGTAGAAAAATTTCCACTGCCTCATATGCTAGGAAAGAACTAACTCTCAAGGAGGAGGCTGGATATAGGCTGGGGTAGGGACTGTGAACCGAGGGTGGAAAGTGGTGAGACTCTGAGCAGTAGCCTGTGGCTGGAGCGTAGCTGGGGTGAAGGCATACCACCTCGGGGACGTTTGGCAAGTCATCTCACTTACTTGATAATGACAAGAGCGGGTGACAGGCAGCTGACCCTGAATGGAAAAGGCGGTACTGAGCTGCAGCTGGAGTACAGGTCTGGGTGCACTAGATCCAAGCTTCTGGGGTCTGCACTGACCGACCTTTTCAATGGCTCCCGCAATGACACAGTGCCCGCTTTGACTGTCCCCAGCGCCAGGCCATCAGATCACCCATTTGGCTGCTCTGGAGCTCACAGGTAAGACTGTACATGTGAAGTCGTGTTTTCAGAATGGACTCTTACTTCTGCTAAAAAACATTTTTACACGTTCTCTTTCATTTTCATTCCCCATTGCAATTTTTTTCTCTTTCCCTGAGACAAGTTCCTATTCTATAATCACCAAGCAGCTCCCATCTGTACAGCAGCTTTCTATGAATATGTTGTACATACCTGATCTTTAATAATGTTAATAACTCACATAAGCTATGTGCTGTGATTTCCATTTTACAGACAAGAGCTCAGTGAGGTCACTGTGTGTGTGTTCTGGCCACTGCATCAAGCTGTTCTCAACATAGGGTGCTTTCACATACGTGACACAATTCTCCAGCTGATGAATTAAATGTTATTGCCTCTGTCTTACAGAAGATGACACTGAGATGTAGATAGGTCATGTGACCTGTTCACATTACATCATTTGTGGGCAGCTGAGTTGGGTTTCAAACATGCGTCCCCAATTCTTCATCCCATGCATATCGAAGAGTACAGTGGGAAGAAACTGAAGGTCTCAGATATAAACTCCCTTATGTTTCTTTATATCCACTTTCAAGTTTATCTTTTTGTTTTCCAACACCTCCTGTCCTATCTCAGGGAGAAGTTGATTCTAGTCTGTGTTCCTAAGTTCTCTCAATCATCCATGAATACTTTTCTCTATTCCCATTTGGTCACATTTTAACTCTTTATAGGTCTTTCTCTGAGTTCCCGTTGTTTCCAATTGCTACGTAGGGTAGTATTTTCTTAGAAACATGCCTTTGCGTATACCAATACTGTCCCCCATCCCCTCAGTTCTCTCCAACTATTGTGCCGGTTCTGGTTTTCTTGAGCGATTCATGTACTTCCCTACCTCCATCCTTTGGTCATCCTGACTTGGAATGTTCTCCTTCTTTTCTCTACTTGCAGCAATTCCATTTATTCTGTAAGAACGAGCTCAAATGTTATACCTGCTCTGTATATTTCCCCAACTCTGCCAGTCAGATTTAATGGTAGGGCTCTATGTTACCAAGGCACTTTATGATATGTTATATCCCTTTTCACATGAGGAAATTATTTGCCTCCATGTCTGTTCCAACTTATGGGCCACCAGCCCAATGAAAAGAAGAAGAGAATTTTATTTATCTCTACACACCTGGAAGCAATAAACATGGCCCTTGACTCAATGTTTGTCGGATGAATGAACGATGGTTCAGTTACTGCTTCAGTTTTTCAACATGCCCCACAAAGGGCCTGATCTGTTTTTTTTTTTAACTTCTTTTAAATCTACAGTATTATCCTGGAAATTTGTCTTGCCTGCTCTGTGAAAATATTGGGGTTTAAATTTTTTAAAAGTCACCTGTTGTATGAAATCATGGAACAGGAAAGGGCATGATGCATCATTTTTCCTGTAGAAGTAAATACACCACTGCCATCCAGGTGATATATGTCCAGATAAGCATCCAAAAATTTAAAATTTATGTTTGTAAATTAAAAACTAAGATAATAGGAATTGATCTTCTATTAATAAACACTTATGTCCACATGTAACATGATAGCAAGCTCACCAGATTGGAGCAATGAGTTTGGGGAGGTAGGGAGAAAAAGGGAGAAGCCAGCGTGAATTGTGTAAGCAGAATTTATTGAAAGCCATGCAGTTTTATTACTTTCAATACTATGATTTGCCAATAACATCTGTCTAAGGACACATCTACTTAATGACATGGATCGTTATTTTTTAGCTGAGTCTTTTTCCTAAAAACCGTTGTATATGCTAAAACCATAAAAACAATTATTCTCTTTAAGTAAGTTATAGGTGTTACCTCTATTTCTCTTACTCCTGGCACACAATCTAAGATTGGGTCAAATTGCCAAAAATTGCATGTTAGCAATGTCAGAGTTTGCTTTACTGTACTCACAGAGGAAGACATTCTGGAAAATATAGTCCAGTGTCCTAGGGAATTGTTAAATGCTTTTAAAATAAAAACAGGAAAAATGTGAACTTTTTCAAATAAGGTAAACATTAACTATTCAGTAAAAAAAAATAACTGAAGTCCTTCTTCAAAGTCTTTGGCTTCCTTTGTAAATTCCTTGAGGGCAAGTACCATCTACCTCAACAAGGTCACCCAGACTGCACTGTCTGGTGACAGTCACCGTTGCCAGAATAGATGTTTACAAGGGACACTATGGGGTTTTCAGATATTTTGGTTGTCACTCTGCTCATTTATGCCTACCCAAGACTCAAACAGTAAGTCGAGTTTACTTACTCATTCTGGGTATGGGCCGCAAGTAATTTACTGGTCCCCATCCTGGAAGAGAAAGGAGATTCATAGATTACCATCGTATTCAAAGACATTTAAAAACCTATATGATGATACCTTAAAGCCTCTAATATTTTATTTCCAGCAAAGAAAATCATGGGGAAAAAGGTAGTAAACAGAGTATGTGACCCTTGTGGTTCTGGGTTGCTGAAGAGAAAACAGGCTTCATGGCACTTATGAGGAAACCAAGCAATACCTCTAAACTTTGCCAAAGAAAATACTGAGCTTTGGGCCTGTTTCCTCCTTACTGGAGAAAAGGAGCTGGAAAGCTTCCATCGCAAGGAAGACATTTCCCTGAATTCCTTGCATTCTACTCCACAGCGTCCGTGTTCATACACAATTACATTTTTCACTCAGAATCTTTGTGCAGATCTTTGTTTGTATACAATTATGTTTTCTGCTTAAAATATCTGAGTACTTGGGGTGGATCTCTTTGGGTCGAGTCAACACTCGGGATGGATGTGCCATGTGCATCGCTCACGGCTGGATACCTTGTGAAGCTTGGAAGCGTAAATGAACTGAAATGTAGGATGAAAGAAAAAAAAAACGAGGGAAGCGTTACTGTGGATCTGGAACTGATGTTAGTTTACTCTGCAGCAAAGGGCTCTGAGAAAGAAATGCTGGGGTTTTCCTTGAGCCAACGATATTGAACCCTGGGAATTAGGGAGGACCTCTTTCTCCAGATGGAGTTGCTAAATGTGTTCTGTGGTTTAGTCATCTGTGGAGAAAGGAGAACCTCAGTTCATTCTGAGAACAAGTCTAAGGAACAGCAAGATGGTAATTATATGACTATATGACTTGTTTTCCAGATTATACAGTTCCAGTTCTATACCACATTATATTTTATATAATATGTAATTCTAATATATAATGTATTATTGTATGCTAACTATATCAATATGTAATACCCTCTATTATATACATATATATGTAATGTTTTGCTCTCTAGGTGCTCTTGTGGTTTTAAATATCCCTTTCCAAGTATGTTGAGAAAAACTTGAACAAATGCTGAAGAATGGTAAGGCTTACATAACGGTAGGATTAATTTTCTGTCTGCTATCCTGCTCCTCTGAAATAAGTGGCTATCAGGGTGACTCATTTACAATATTGTATTTCTAACCTTAATTGAGACAAAGATCCTATTGGTTCTTGCCCTTTTCATTGATCTTTCACCAAATTTCATTTGGGCTAAAATACACCAGTGCATACTTAAGTCAATTAAAGGCTAGTCTGTCTTTAGAATGATCTAAAAAATATAGTCAAGGGCATTTAGAACTGTATCATCCTGAGTTCCCTGTCAGCAGCTCCACTTGATTCAGTAATTGCTGCATTTTAGATGCCGGGATATATAAGTCATTTGTATAGCTCATCAATAAGTTATAGGTCTCACAGTACAACTCATCCCCCTGGGTTGGAATCTGATATGTGATCCACCGCTTCAACCCACTTTGATGTAATTGCAGCTCTATATTTACTTGTTCACCCATGTACTAATAGCAGGACTAAGGTCACATGTTTGTGCCTTGGTGATGACAATATTGTTTAGTCTAGAACCCCAAATCCTTCTTCTTTCAAAACAGATTGTATGCACCATATTCTCATTGTTTATGTAATCTGTCACATAACCATGGAAGGAAATTAAATTGATGTGGAAAAAAAGGCTACTCAAAAAGTCAAACGTGGTTGCTGCTTTGTCTTTTTCGATATTCTTGTAGGTTGTTTACTGATTGCATGAGGAATTGTTCTCATCAGTTATTATTGAGCCCTATGGCTCATAAAGATCAGTCATTCCTTAAAAAATGTGGACATGACAGGCTCTTTTCCCCATTTTCACATTGGCTTGAATATAAAGCCTGTGCAAGGTCATCTGCCTATACCTTTTATTAATTTTTAATTGATTGTGGTAAAAAAACAGATAACACGAGATTTGTCCTCTTAAATTAAAAACTGTACAGTAGAGTATTGTTTAGTATAAGCACAATGCTGCAAGCAGATCTCTAGCGTTCTTCCACCTTGCTTGGCTGAAACTCTACAGCCACTGAACAGCAACTCCCCCTCCCCCTCCCCAGCCCACCACCCTCTCCCCAAACCACCAGCTGCTAGTTTCTTAAGGGGCTCAGGAAACTGACATTAGGGCATAACAGTGAGCATCCGCTTGGGGACTGGGTACTCCTCCCTGGTCTAGTTTGGCTCTTCACACCTTACGGACTGAAGTATGTCAGTTAAGTGCATGCATGTCTCTTACTCTACGTGGTAAACTTGCTGAATCCAGAGATGATCCACTCTTGCTCTCTGTAACTTCCCTCAACCTAGTTTGGTGTCATATACACGTACTAAGTATATACACATACTGAATTAAATTAAATTTCAAGGGTTAATATTAGCCAGTGTTAATTTTAAGAATCTGATAAAAGGACTGGAAAGCAAATACCGTTTATTTTTGAGTTTATGAACTGTCTCATAAAGAAAAGCATCCTCTCTAGCCTCTTAATAATAGTAATAGCGTATACAGCTCTTAAAGTCTTTGACTACATCTTCTAAATCATTGATATTCCTATATATTTTTTAATGTAACAACTACCTAAGATGTTGGGCTCAGTCCATACAATCAATACAGACTGACTTCCTTGCACTTGCACATATTTAATAACTACGAATGTTCCTCCATGGTCAGCTGTGAGAATGACTTTAAATGTCAGCATCCAGGCATGCTTCACATAACAGAAATCAATTGGGTTTTGGCCAGAGTCCTAAGATTAGTGAGTGCGAAAACCTCACATCCAGTGTAGATGTTCTTTTATTGTGCTTATACGATTGCTCATAGTCTTAAAGACTTAATTTAGTGGCACAAACAAGCTTATGAAACAGGGTCTTTCCCTGTCATCACATTACTTCCTCTGAGTCATTTTTGTTTTGGTGTTAAAGCATGTTTCACCTGTTGAAACTTGGTGTAAACACCATACTAAGTGAATAGGTCTAGAGCTTTGATGGGAAAAAAAAAAAATAGCATTTCACTGATTCTTTTCCTGAGGGTTTGAGAGCTCCAGGCATCACGAATGGTGCAGAGCCAGAGAGAGCTCACGTTCAAGTGAGAGAACACAAATATGACCACAATGTACTTTTCTCAAAGTCATCCTTCTGGCTGCATGGTAAATTAATTTAGTTGTTTATCACTGTCCTTACCTAACAAAGAATACAAATACAGGAAAAGGTTGGGCAGTTTTCTAAGGACAGGTGGCAGTTTGTGGTTAAAAAGAAAATAAGGTTACATTTCATGAATGAATCAGTTCCCGGGCCGCCCACCACCAGTCAAATCTTTCAGAAATGCAATTATCAATACCCTCTGAATTTTACATACAGGATTTCCGATGCAAAAAAGAAAAAGAAAAAATCACAGGTCCTTTACTGTCTGATTTTTGGTTGTTGGAGTTTGGAGTTAAAAGTTTACCCCAGTATCTTCTTTTGAAATATTGATTTGTCTAACCTTCTTTTCTTTTCTCTTCTAAAATTATCTGGATGGACAATTATTAAATTAATAATGACCACATTAACAGCTAACAAGTACTGAATCCTTATTAAATATCAGACATGCTGCTAGCACTTTATGTGAACCTTATCTAATTTAATACCAGAAGAATCCCTTGGGAATATGACCTAGATTTCTGCACATGAAAAAGAACTACATGTTTTAAGTTCTGCACTTTTTTTACACAAACTTTATCTGTAATCAGTATCTGTGTTTCCTAGTTTCAGTTCCATTAAAGTGGATCGAAACTTAAAGACATAGAGCAGAATCCTTTTAGATTTGTGTTTTTTTCCTAATATTTTGCCATTATATTTTCATACTTAATTCTATAGCATTTTACTTTTAGTGGCTCAATATTATTGAGTTTTTCCAAAGCATTCTGTAGAAATAGCAATATTTTTATGCATCTGTATGTCCACTTGTTTTACATAACTTATAACTGAGTTGAATAGTCACATGAGCAAGCCAATTCGGCACACAGGTATGGGGACAAAGACAACTGACTTTGGGTCCACAGCCACCCCATAGGCAGGGACGGAAGTGTGTAGGTGGGCTAGAGGGAGAGCAGGTGAGGCCCTGGTGTTGAGCTGGCTATCAGCAGGTGATACCTAGAGAGGGGAGAGTTGCATAATTAGGCAAATCGTTTAAGGGAGGGCCAGTTAAAAGAACTTCGGCCATATGTGATACTTTAACTGCGCATGTATGCCTTTGATAAAATTACAGTAAAAAAATAACTTTTTTTTAAAATGGAGGGAGAAGGAGGAAGCGAGTAAGGTGAGGTGCCATGCTCCAGATTACAGAACTAGAGGGGGGCTAGGATTTGGCTGCAGAATTCTGCCTTCCAGTCTAGGGGCCCAGTATCCTCTCCCTCCAACCCTTGAGCCTCAGGACAGAGATGACTGGGTTGGGGTATGTGGCCTGCCACCACCCAGGAAGGGAGCTTGGACGGCTCAAGAGTGACCAGCATGAAAACACATTAACAGAAGAGAAAAGAAGTCAGAAAGTGATGAAACAGTGTCACAAATCTGCAGAAGAACCACTCAATTGTGGTTTCCTTCAGTGAATCCAAATGTTTCTTGACCTTGGGCCTCACTGGTTCAAAACAAAAGTGGTCTTAGCAAATAAATGTGGCCAGTTGATGCTGCCAACTATTTTCAGAACCGGTTTTTGCAACCCTGAAATTGAAGAGCCCCTGAAGGGACATCCCTCCTCTCCCGTCAACAATAAACCTCACAGAAGAACTTATGACCAATGGTCCCTGGAAAGCCAGGGGTGGGAGGAAGCTTGGGAAATATCTGATGACAACAGCAATTAAGTTATTTGAATCTCACCACCCACTTCCTTCTAATCCTTGGGTTTTACAGGTTCTATTTCTGCTAAATCCTTTTTGACTAAGATTATTTTGAAGAACTTCCTAGCTTCCTGGAAAGAATGATTTTATAGTAGCTGTTTAAAATGCCTCAGATTATTATGTTTTTCCATTAAGTATTAATGATTTCAGTGTATGGTAAATGCTTTCTATGTTTCTTTCGTAGGCATTTTCCAAATTATTTCCTTCAAGAAGAAAATTACAAAGGTATTAAGAGTTCTATGATTTTATGAGGAATTCGTAAAAAACGTGAAGCCCTCAAATGGCTATCCTTCATTAAAATTATGGTAAAATGTGCAAAATGTTTGTAAAATAGGACATCACTTTCATATACTTTCTAAAATAGCTGTTTAGTTTTCAAATGATCTGGTTTAAAAAAAATAACGATTGCAACATTTGGCTATAAATGTGGTTGAGATTTAAAGCCTCCTTATAAAAGAGTATCTCCTTTCAGTACCTTTTTGGAAACTATTATAAACAACGGATTCATCATTAAATGCGTACAAAGGGTAAGGAGCATATGTTTATTCCATTTTCTAAAGATTGCCGAAGTTAAGTAATTTTTATGTAACAAAATTAAAAGCAAATCAAAGTGAAAGAGAAACAGGGCGAGCCCCCGTGCCGCGTGGGGACTGAGCGCTCGCTCCCCGGGAGCTGTGCTGGCGACCCAGGCATCTGCGGTGCTCTGGGGCTGCTGTGCGCGCCAGGTTCCCTTGCAGGGCTCCGCACGCCACGGAGGACGAAGGGAACCGCCCCCGGGGAGGGGCTGAGAGGCAGGCCGAGCCCCAGGGCCAGCCTCTCAAGGGAGAGCCGCAGTGAGGAGGGGCAGGGCGGATCCTGGGGCTGTTTCCAGGGAAAGCGGCCAGCCACGCTTCACTGAGCCCTGACTCCCTCGTCTACAGAATGTCTTGATGTCCAGTTCTGCTTTGAGACTCTAGGAAATGGGGCAAAAAGTTTTCAAAAATTTAAAATAAATAAATAAGGCATTATAGAGGGTTTATCATGATCATTTTCACGTAGTCACCATGTTTTTCCTATTTATGTTGCATTTAGTCCCACCTGCTCCGTAAGTGCTCTCGGATCCGTCCCGGCCTCTGGTCCTCACTGCTGTTCCGGGGGCTTCCTTGCGGGCCTGTCACCCTGGCTTAGGCGGGCCATGCCATCTCAGGACCTGCATCCTCCCCCGTTTCTTTCACTCTCACCTATACTTGATTCTGTCCCAAATACATCCACACCCTTAATGTTGCCCTTTCCTGAACTTCAGCTCTGCTTCTCCAAATTCCAGCTTCCACATCAGTGTCCTGTTGTTGCATCAAACGGAACTAGACTGGAATGAAACTCATCATCTTTTTCCCCAGACCACCCGTCCTTCTGAGCCTGCACATGTGTGTGTTACACAGACTGCCTGCTGCCATCAGGCGTTCCACTGTGACCTTCCCCCGTCTGCACCTCATGCCTGTTTCCAGACAGTCACCTTTGGATCCTTGCTTGCCATCTCATACTCATTCTTTTTTGGCTCTTCCCCAGTCATTCCCACTAAGGTCCTTTGCACATCAGAGCCTAGACGACTGCAACTATCTCCAAACTGGTAACTCTGATTTTGGTCTCCATCAGGTTAATTTCCCAAATTAATTGTTTAAAAAAAAATGCTCTACCCATTCTAATCTCCTCCTCAAATCCTCCATTTGCAGCTCTCTGGTACAAGTGCCTATCTAACTCTGCATTCGGGGCTCACTACAGTATGACCCTTCCTCACCTGTGTAACTCAGATCTTTCCCCTGCACACTCTGAAAGTCCCCTCAATAGGTCACACCCATTTCTATCCCCAAGCTGAAACAGCCGACTCTCTTCCTTCTGCTTGAAGAAGTCCCATTCCTTCTTCAAGATCTAACCTTGATGACTTCATGTCTTCATGCTCAGAGCAGCTGTCTTCTCAACTGTAGTGGTCATTGCTCACTGCAGAGGCAGGCAAAGCCCAGGAGTGAAGAGCGTGCCAGGCTCAGCCCCTTACGTACATTAACTCATTTATTTCTTTTCAGGTAAGTACTACCAGAATTCCTACTTTACAGGTGGGAGCATGGCTCAGAGAAGTTACTAACCAGACTAGGTCCCAAAGTTGTGAAGTGTTGGATCCAAACCCAGGCGGTCTGGCCATGATACTAACCCTTACACTACACCATCTATAGAAGTTTCTGTTATATAAATCCTTTTGTGTCAACTATCTCTTCTACATGCAGCATGTTGAAAGAAAGCACTTGGTCTCTGTCCTCTGTACCTCTGACCAGCACACAGAGACACCTAGTAGGAGCCACCCAAGAGGTACTGGAAGCGAGTTTAGCAGAAAAAACAAGGGCAAACCTCTGCCTGCCATGCTTCAAACACACAGAGCCACACACCTCCCTTCTTGATCTTTTCTGTATTATATGAAAAGTGCTGGCGGTGTATTTCACAGATCAGGAAGGGGAAGATGTTAATAATAAAAGTAACTTATACTTTTCCAATTTCAGAATGAAGGCCAGAAAATGGAGAAAGATCTTTCAGTGTCACAGTCTCCTTCCCTCACTTTTTCCTCTTCTTTCTTCCCTTGCTGCCCTCTCCACAAATATTTGTTTTATTCATACCGCCTGCCAGAAAAACAAACCTCTGGGTAAGTTATTAACGTTTCCATCCTGGATGCTAAGAGACAGAGGCCAGTAATATAAAGTAATATCAAAAGCAAGAAAAAGCCTGCTAAAATTTATTGTGAATGTGCCGTGAGCTTGGCATTAGGCCCAGGGTGGGCAGGTATGCCTCACTCACCTTCATACCAACTCTGGGAGAAGTCCTCTTCTGGACTTTTTACAGATTGCTATCAACTCCGTTTTACAGATAAGGGCGCAGACTGAGAGAGGTTAAGGTCATGGCTCCTAGGGGACAGAGCTGGGGACTCAGCCCTGGTAGCTGGAGCCTGGAGCTAGACTCCCTCCAGGAGTCAGCTCTGCAGCCTACAGAGGGACTACAGAAAACTGGCTGCATTTCCTTGGAAAAGAGTCCCATAGATAGCATCAGAGCATCAGAGTGCAACAGGAATGCTCCCAACACCATCATGGCTCTGCCCAAAAGCAGCTGGGTGACTGTTAACAAGTCGCCCTCTCAGGGCTTCATTCAATCCATTTGTAAAATGAAAAATCAGCACCAAATCATTTCCAGAGTTCCTCCCAGACACACACACATTCTGTTATTCTAAAAAGGCAGCAGTGAGCAACCACCGGTATTGGGGTCAGGAGAACGTAAAGCCAGCACGTCAGCTGAGCAGGTCGGCGGCTCTCACTTCCGCCTTGTCTTTTGCTGACCTCAGCTGCTTAGAAGACAATCACCCAACCCGAAAAACAACTGGAAATACAATGACCTACCTTCAACAAATTTTAAAGTGCACAATACACACTATTATTGACCACAGGTACAATGGCGTACCACAGGACTCTAGAGCACCTTCTTCTTGCTTGAGTGAAACTTTCTGCCTAGTGATTGGGAACTCCCTATTTCCCCCTTCCACCAGCTCCTGGTAATAACCATTACACTCTTTGACTCTAAGACTCTGTTTTAGATACTTCATAGAAGTGGAATCATGAGATTTTTGTGTTTTTTTGAGTCTGGCTTATTTCACTTAGCATAATATTGCAGAATTTCCTTCTTTTTAAAGGCTGAATAGTCTTCCATTGTGTGTGTGTGTGTGTGTGTGTGTGTTTGTATTTATACCACATTTTCTTTATCCCTTCATCTGTCAATGGACACTCAGGCTGTTTGCACATCTCAGCTATTGTGAATAACACTGCGGTGAACCTGGGAGCACAAATAACTCTTTGAAATCCTGATTTCAATTCTTTCAGATAAATAACAAGTAGTGAGATTGCTGGACTATTCTATTTTTAATTTTGGGGGGAACTTCCATACTGCTTTTCCATAGCTGCTCATTTTCCCTTCCCCTCAACTCTGTGAATGCAACAATCCAAGAATTGAAGATCAAAGTCTTAATTTCTGAATTCCTTATTGCTCTGTTCTATGCAGCAGGTCTTCCTCTCTGGGTGGGAGACGTGCACTCGTGTCTCATATGCCTCATTGTAAGTTCAGCCTGTAAAGGAGCTGTGCCCAGAAATTAATGTGCCTGAACTGGAAGGGTATTTACACTGTTCCATCCCTTTTCTGCATTTTGCGGATTGTTTTCCACAATCCACGTCGTTAAACTTAAAAATAAAACCATCAGTTATTTTACCAGCTAAATGAGTTTATTCGGGACGAGCAGAGAATTGCGATTCAGGTTATGCAAACTATGGCAAAACCACAGGCAAGTCCAGCAGACAAAGGGGAGCAACACTGTTTTATGGAAAAGGAGCAGGAGGTGGGAGGGGTTGTTTTGGATGAAAGCCTATTGGAGAAGAGAGTTCAAGTGGATGATGGTTTTCAGTGGCTGAATTGCAGGGGGATCAATTTCTTGTAGGAATTGCAAACTATGTCTTTCTCTGCTGGGGCTAGTATTGCTGATTCCTTCCTGTTGGGGATTCTTCTGTTGGGGTCTGTAACCATCAATTCTTCCTGCAAAGGACATGGTATGCTCCTTCTTCTAACCTCCTGACTCCACTTTAGTATGGTTTCCTTTTATTAGTTTTCACGATGTCAAGCTTGTCATCTGAAATACAGTCTCTTTATGTTTCTGCACTACACGCACTTTCTGAGAAATCTCATCCACATTGTTGGCATTGATGATAACTATATTTATACTGCTTATTCCCAAATCTCTAAACTGTGTCTTTCACCTGAGTTCCAAACTCAAACAGTAACGTGCTCAGTGCACATGGCTTTAGGTCTTCCAATGGCATGAACGCTGTACCTATTTAAGCATAAAGTCCTCCTGCTCTCTTCCCATCAGGCTTCTTCCCCAGTGCTCCCTCTCAGGGACAGCCATCATTGCCTTCTGCATCAGGGGTCCTGGAATTCCTCCCACATTCCCTCATGGCTCACTTGCCATTAATAACCAAGTTCAGTTTATTCTTTCTTCAAACAGTCCAGTCCTCAAATCTGCCCACTTCCCCCAACTCCACTGCCTAGTTCAGGCCACTATTCTTTCTTGCCTAGATAATTGCAACAGATACCCAAGATACACCTCTGTTTGGTAAGGTAATAGTGATCTCAAATTTAAGTTACCCCAAATAGAAATCATTTTATCCTCAGAATCCCAAATTGGTCCTCTTATGTTCTGCCACATTTCAACCAATAGTATTATTCACCAATTTGCTCAAGCCCCAAATCTAGACTCATCCTTTTTCTCTTTCTTATCTACCCACATTCAATCCATCATTTATTCCCCAAAATACATCCTAAATTTGATAGTGTCTCATTATTTCTACTGAATCCATAGGCCACTTAATTTTTCTCTTGTTTTACTTTAACAGCTTCCTTAATATTCTTTATATCACCATTTTTTCTAGAATCTCTTAAAAATCATTTCAATTTCTTCTCCAGTGATTTTCTATTGTGAATATCATAAATCTGCTCTTTACTACAGTCTACAGAGCTCCACATATGCTGGACTGTGTCTATACATTCACTGTTGTTTGCCATGTAACAGCCATGCTGACTGTCCTTCTGGTTTCTTCAATCCACCAAGCTTGCATTGCCTTAGGGCCTGCTTGCCTTTGCCTCTTCTCTCAGATCTGCTCTCAGTTCCAATACTACCTACTGTCTTCCCCCACTACTCTAGCTAAAGCGGTACTCCATTATAATTCCCCAGGATTTAATTTTGTCTCTTCTCATGGGACAATGACCAACTGAAAATAGAAAAATATGAGCCAACTGAAGATTATTTAAAATTACAAAAAAACAGCTAAGTTTAAAATAAAAATGCACATTATATATCTACACTCATGCACAGAATTCAAAAGTGCATATGCTTAAAGGCAGTGTAACAGAGTATATAACATAATTTTGAATGCAGATTGAATACAGGTAATGAATGATTCAAGTTGGTGAAAGGAGAGAGTGAGAAGCATCGGCTGGTCTGAAGGGACACAGAGGAAGTAGGATTTCTCTTTTGTTGGTAAGTTCCCAAAGCTGAGGATAATTGCACTTCCATCTCCTTCTCTCCAATTTCAGGGAAGAAAGAAGATGGATGATAAAAATGAAATTCTTCCCTCCTCTGCTTGCTTGAACTGTCTGGAAGACATGATCTGACCACCCAACCCAGCAAATCATTTCTAGAAATAAAATGTGACTAGAGTTACATTATAAGGTTGCTAACAAAGAAAAGCAAAGGCACAACTTCCACCCCTTTTTTTTTAGTTTTCTAATATTTTATTATGAATATTTTCAAACATGCAGAAAATGGAAAAGCTTAATTTCTTAAGATCATATTTCGCCTTACTTTGGATGGAGACAAGTGGTCTCAGAAATTCCCAACTGCTGGTTGGCGCCAGTCTATTCTAAACCTCTAATTGCCTGAGCAAAGGACTGGACCCTCACATGACCGGTTTTGAAATTTTGGTCACCTTATTTGGGTAATTATACCTGCAGCTGATCAATCTGACCAGATAGATAGAAACTGTTTATTTTATTTTATTAATTTATCTTGTTTCATTTTATTGTGGTTAAAAACACCTAACATGAGATCTACCCTTTTAACAAGGTTTTCAGTGTCCAGTACAGTATTGTTAATGATAGGTACGATGTTGCTCAGGAGAGCTCTAGAAGTTGCCAGGGCCTGGGGGTGCGGCGAGGATAGTTGATAAATAGCTGCTTTGTTTTGGGTGATTTAATAATCTCTGAACTGACTCATCTATGTTTTCCACCTCAGTGCTCCGGAGAAGACCTATATGCTTCAGGGGCATATTCTCTGTCCTTTAGATAGCCCTTATCAAAGAGTACTCATAATACTGTCATTTAGAGTACTCAATGATATTATACTATTTATATGAGTTCTGGAGTCAAATGGTTAAAAAAAAATCTAAATTAGTCCCATCTTAGCATTGATGTTTACATTTTGATCTGCGAATATGAACTAAAAGTTCAATCATATCTGCCATCTTATATACAAATCTTAATTTTCACCCAGAACAAAGATCTTCCTTTGACATTATCTCATTTGTCACAATATTAAATCTGATAATTTATCAGTGGAAAGAGTATACTGCCTAAATTACACTGTACTAGATCCTGCTGTGTCAGTACTGGACCCAGTGTGGTGGTTGATGAGAGAGAAGATAAAACATGCAAGCTGATCCGAAGCATCTGTTTGCTCTATCTATTCCTGCCAACAACACTGTTCATTCCTTAAACACAAAAGATAATGAAATTCATCTTTCAGGCCATTTAGTTTCTGTTTGTTTGATTTTTACAGTCTCTCAAAGACATTGACTATTGCTATCTTTAAATGTTTCCTGAAAAGTTCACTGGAATTCAGACATTGTGACTATAATTAGATTACTAAGAAGGACATTACTGGTACTTAAATGTGATACCAGGATCTAATCCAGATGTGTTAGGAAGTCATTATTTCTTCTATAGAATGAAAAATATTCAATTGAATATCTCTCTTCTGATTTTCTTCCTTATGTGGAGGAAGAAAACGATTTCTTCTTGTTTTCTTGATAAACACCAGAAAGGTAAATTAAGTTCTAGGCACGAATTTACATTGTACCTTTGAAAAAATATTCTGTACGTTTGCATCAGATTAAATAAAGAAAGAGATGCCAACTTTCTTACATTCAACAATCAAAAACATCACAATAAATCATATAATCATAACCTTTTGTATTGGGAATTTTAGACCAAAAATTATTTTAGTTAAACCACTGTAGTGCTTTTTAAAGTTGTCATTTAATTAATATTAAAAAAATTAACAACCATAGTTACATGTGAATTAAAGGTGAGTTATATATTTTGAATATGATGCTTTTTTTTTTTTTTTACTTCATAGCAGTGATCCCACAAACATGCTGATGGACACTTTGAATGCTAGAGCTTGGCTTTTCACAAATGCCTTTATAATTCCCAGGAAGTTACCACGCAGCTGTCCTCCTAGCACACAATGACCATTACTGTTCACCACTGTGGAGGAGACCTGGCTCACAGCAAACACTGAGAAGCATTCAAACACTTGTTAGGCTCATTTTGCAATAAAACAATTCTTTTTGAACATTCCTTGACATATTTCTAAAACTTAGAGACCCCTCTATTAATGGCAAATGAGTTACCTGGTGAATGTGCTTGATTGCATTTAAAAGAGATAAAACAGAGAGCTGTGTCAAAGGTGTGAAATAAATGTTAACGATATCCTGCAGTCTCTTTTTCATCCAATCCCCCAAATCACTTCTAAATGTAGACTTCCATTTCCTATAGCACACAGGCAGGTAGGAGAGGAAATCTGCATGCAAATAATATTCTTTCCTTGTATTTCCATACATATTTAAAAAAATAATAGCAGAATACCCCAAATCAACAGGAACAATAAAGATAGAATTACCAAGGAAAAACCGTGATTTTGTTCTTTGTTTTTAATGTTGCAGTAATGCTGAAAATGTACCACTATTTATCTCTTCAGGCAAATAGACTCATTCTAGGGCAATCAAAATTCATCAGACAGCCCTCCCCCTGAACGATCAAATCAAAGAGGTTATTATTTTTCACATGTTTGAGATTTCTCTCCATCTCAAATACAACTTTGGTGCTTTTCCCTTGACACCGAGTAGTAAGTAATAAATATTCTTCTAATAGTTCTTTAGCAAATGAATTAATAAATGAGTGACTGCCCTTCCAAATTGAATCAGGATGCAGAAATCTATATGCAGAATTAGTAAGGTTTGCAGTGTCATTTATGGATAAGCAAGTGATCTTGGCTCTGGGGTTGGTAAGGGAGAGTCCTCTGTACTCAGAAACACACTGTCCGGGGTGCTCATACCCTCTCATGCACGTTCCCATTTCTCTGCTTTTCTCTTGTCCTACCTCTGCAAGTCCTTCCTATCATTCTCGGGGATTTCTTTCCGTAGGAAACCCGCAGGGCCATTTTTGTGTCTCATGATGTGACAAAACCAGTTGTTCCCTCATTTGTTGAACCAATTTCCTGAGGGTCTGTTCCTCCCAGGCGTTGCGGGAAGTACTGGGAACAATTATACAAGCAACTTGTGTATTTTCACTACATTTTCCCCTTTCATTCAAAGCCTAGCTCAGAAACCCAGCAAACAGAGCCGGCAAGGCCCCCAGTCTGCAAAGGCATCCTAGGACGAGGCATGTTGCTGAATAGGCTCAGTCAGCAGGGAAGGCCCCAGTGCCAGGACAGTAGTATGCTCTCCATTAATCATTAGTGTAATACACACATCTGGCAAATGTACCTCTCTAGCATCTCATTTATAATTATTAAATAGGTTATAGCTGAAACGGTAATATATTAGAAAGATGCAAACTTTCTAACTCAATGCAAACATACAGAATAGACTTTAAAAGGTACAAGGTGAATCCCTTCCTAGAATTTAATTAATTAATCTTCTCTCCTGTCCTGCTAATCTTCTTAACCTGGGAACTTGGAGTAAAATGATAGGACAACATATGACTGATTCCTGCATTGTTTAACTAAAATGGCTTACAGTCACTTTAGAAGGTTTTCAGTTACACAGTATACAAGTGTATCATTTACAGTCGATTAAAATGTTTGTGAACATTTCTACAGAAAAAAAACCCCCAAATCCGAAGTTGGGCAGCTGTTCCTTAGTTAGAAATACAAGTTCATTGTTTTCTCTGTGGGAAAACCAGGTATGACTTAAGACCCTTTGACAAGAAGACCTGAGGACCACCTGTATTCTATTTCTGTGGGCATTCTTAATCCTTTATTAGTATAGCCATTTTTACCTAATCAGAATACGCAAACCTAGAATGCTCCATTCCCCAAAAGTGTAGTTACTCTTATACCGACTGACGCACACACATAAAATGCCCTTTGCCACAACTTCCACAGTAAATTCAAACTAACATGAGCCTCATTTTGTTGCAAATGGTTTTGTCTGCCCTAATGAGACCTATCATAGAGCTCTTGAAAGTCCACTTTTATTTGAGTTCTTCCCATTTTAACTGGGAATTCCTTGTGGACTTTTTACGGAATATTTAATTTAAGATGAAAGCCTGAAATAACGTCTGGCTAACAAAATTATGAAAGTATTCTTTATTTTTTTCTCCTGGGTGAAAGGAACACATATATGCTGCACAAGAATCAACCCAGATAAAAGCTTCTCTTTTTCAGTTTTACAGTGGGGCACACTGCATTTGGGGGAAATCTACTGTGATGCAGCTACAGATAATGTTTCTCTCTTGCCACCTGAAGAAAACATATTTCAAGTCTCCACTGTGTGCAAATAAATCCTGCTCTGTGTCTGCACACCATTCAGCAATCCAAAGGAAACATGTGGGGGGCATTTCAGGGAGATGTTTCATATCTGCACTTTGACTGTGTGGAGTGCTGGCAATTTCTCCTACATTAGCTCCTTATCGTTTCAGATTTATTTGGCTTGCATAAACATGCTGTTTTAAATGCAGCATTATACAATGAAATTTAAGGTATTTTTGAAATAGTGTGGCACAGCTGTGTTGTTATTCATGCTCCATCATAAATCTGACTGGCTGGAAAATGAAGTTTGTTTAAAAATAAACTATTTCAGACTTTTTTTAATGAACAGCTCGTGTGTAAATCTTCCATTTTGTGGATGGAAAAACGCATCTAAGATATTTTATCTCACTCAATAATTAATATTGTTCTGAAACCATAAACTCAGAGGAAATTGGTTATTTTTTTAAATAGAATTCATTAACATAGTTCAGAGAGTCAGTTCTTCAGGAAAGTGTTTAAAAAACACGGCACACTAGAGATGGATTGCCTGAGAGGCCAAAGCAGAAAACTGGTGCTTATAATTAAAGGATGGATAAATATGAGATTTTGTTTATACCACCCTGGGCCATTTGGACATAGAATGGGAGAAAAGGACATTTTACTTATTTTTTTTTGCCAAATCCCTGGAACCTGTATTGGGCTGGGGGTGGGTCACAGGTCTGGATTCAAGTCTCAGCTCTTATCTGTTCGCTAACCAACTGACCATGTCCAAGTCCCATGCTCCGGGCAGTGGGCCACGCTTGGGATTTATGCTCACATAGACTGAGACCCAGGGGTGCACCTGTTCACATAACCACTGGCGCTCAAGGAACAACCAACAAACAAATAAACCAACCCTAGTCTGTAATATTTGCCGATTTCCATGGTGTAAAGGCTCCCACCCTAGCCAATTTAAGTTACCTAAGTGGCCTCACTGAATGCAAGGCTGGGGAGAGATGTGAAAGCATTCTCTCCAGATGTCTCCCCAGAGTATAAAGCTGGCTCCATCAAGCCACTGCCCAGACTTCATTTCTGGCTCTACTAGTTAATATTTGGGACTTAAGGCAAGTCATTTAACTTTTCTACATCTCAATTTCCTAATTTTTAAAATGTTGGCCATAAACAAAACTTAGGTCCTTTTAAGGGTGAAATAGAGGGCACTGAACACAGAGCCTGATATAGCAGGTCCTCAAGTCCCTGACTTAATGACTTTACGACTTAATGATTTTCTTTGTCTCTGTCTTGGTCTCTCTTCCCCTTCCCAGACAAGTCTTTGAAGGGACAACTCTGCATGTGTTTTCATTTGTTCTATACCATCTCACTCCACCCATGGCTATCTGATTTCACTTATAGAACTCCTAAAGAATCATTTCTCTGTGGCGCCCAGCAGAGTTTCCCCTTAACTCGCATGGATACTCCCAGTGCTTACCTTCTTTGATGGCTCTGTGGACTTGGCATACATGACCAGTCCCTCCTTTTTCTGACTTTCTTCCTCTCTTGGATTCAGACACAGAAAATACCACTGACTCTCACAGGACAACACTGAGGAAGCTTTCTCAGGCTCTCAGGCTCTGGTTTCTCTGCCTGTGTTCTTTGTTAATGTTAGGGATTTTCCAAGGACTCAGCTTCGCCTCTTCTCTTCTCACACCCCAATCCCCTCTGGGCAAACTCACTCAGAACCAGGGCTTCTACCCTTACTCAGGTACCGATGACTTAGAAGACAAGCCTGCATCTAGGGCCTCCCTGGGATTCCAGGCTTGTGGTGCTGACTGCTTATTGGACATTCTTGACATTTCTTCCTCCACATCCCATAGGCCACACCATGATCAACACACGTAGGACTCAATTTATCGTTTTCCCCACCAGACCTGTCCCTCCTCCTGCATTCCCTATACGGGACACACTATTCATCTCATTCCTTAGGCTGGAAACCTAGGAGTCATACACCTTTACCTTCTAAATCCAGTCAAGCAGGTCACTACTGTCCTGTAAATAGACCTGCATTCCATTTCCTTAGCTTCGTCTGTAATGCCGCTGTCTTCATAAAGGCCCCTGAGACCCTCTTTCATTGTTAGATATAATATGCCACCTGATTTCCTGCTTCCAGTCAATCCTCCTTCCAATCCAGACTTCCTCTGGAAGGACTTCCATGAAATGCAGATGGATCGTGCAACTCCGTGTGCTTCATTAGCTTCCAACACCTGCTGTATAAAGTCCACACTCCTTGGAATCGCTTCACAGCCCTGTTGATTCTGGCTCGTGTTTGCTTTTCTGGCCACATCTCCTGCCTCTTGTCTGTCTTTGTGCTCCCATCTTATGAAACCACTATCGTTTCCTTCAAAAGGCCATGCTTTTTCTTGTCTTTGTCTCTCTGGCTGGCCAGTCTTCTCCCCTTGTCTACCTGGTAAACTCCAATTCTTTCTTCAAGGATCAACTCACATCTCTCCTTTTCCATGAAGCCTCCTTTGAAAGCCCCATGACGCCCAGTGCATAGTTCTGTTAAAGGTGCTCTCACGCTGTATTATTACCATCTGTACTCACTTTTCTTCCTGAGCTGAAGGTGAGTGAAGGGCATTAATTCCATACCTCACTCACATTGCTCCTGCAGTATTCAGTACAGAGACAAGACCACAAAAATGTTTAGCTAATTGAATGTATCTACTTACAAGTGCCTCCTCATATTCTTTCTCTGCCCCCTTTTTGGTGCCAAAGGAGATGGCCTTAGATCAAGACCTTTTTTTAAAAAAATTGAGATATAATTGACATACAATATTATATTGGTTTCAGGTAGACAGCATCATAGATTCAGTATTTGTAAACATTGCAAAATGGTCACCACAACAAGGCTAGTTAACTTCATCCCCATATGTAGTTACACAAATCTTTTTTGTGATGAGAACTTTTAAGATCTCTGTTAGCAACTTTCAAATATGTGATACCAGTATTATTAAGGGATAAGAGCCTTTATATAGCTGTGAACAAGTTAGGATGACACACATTTTTAAACTTGATTCTAGTGGAATAATGAGAATCATTATTCTCATATGATGGGATTTTTAAGAATGATAGTTTACTTAAATGTACTTGTCAAAATGTAATTGGTCTGCAGAGTTTATATGTTTAATGTTGGTCATCAATAATTAAAATGATGATAAATTAGGGCTTCTCATGCTTACCTTTTGAGGTTTTCTTTGGATAGTGTATAAGAACTATGGTAAAAAGCACTACAAAATTAGGAATAGCACAGAGGAAAAAATTATGCTAAATACGCATCTACTCAAAAATTTGCATTCAGCAAATAACATCTAAGAAAATGAACATGCTAATCTCACACAGATGGAAGAATTTACTCAGTGTCTATTTAGACATTTAAAAAAATTTCTGAGTGACTACAAGTCCAACGTGTATTAAAAGTTTTCAAAGGGAGGTTGTTATTGCTGTTTTAGAACATTTTGAACAAGCAAAAAGTCGAGTCAAAAGCTGAGCTTCCAAAGCAGATGCTCCATTTGCTGAATTTCCAATAATAAATTTCACCTTTTGAGTTGAGAGAAATATAACATTGTTTTTCTTTACCAGTGGCTTTTTGCAAATTATACAAATGAACAAAACATCTCTAACTTGAGGGATGCTCCAATGTCATAAATGGAAAGTACACGACTTCATTTTAGAATATTCATTACAGTCTCTACTGATAACTCCATTCTCTGGTCCACTAGCGCTATTCTTTACTCTAAGAAGGAAAAAATGAAGCAATATATATTTAGCAGATGGTATCTCTAGGTGTACCTTCATAAGCCTTCTATTGTATCTGTTTCTAAACAATAATTTATGAGGCAGTTTTCTCAGTGAGAATTCTTCTTCGTATTTTTTTCTATGTTGCTTCTTTTTTAAAAATCTTTCTTCAAGGTATTATTGATATACACTCTTATGAAGGTTTCACATGAAAAAACAATGTGGTTGCTACATTTACCCATATTATCAAGTCCCCACCCATACACCAATGCAGTCACTGTCCATCAGTGTAGTAAGATGACCCAGGTTCACTATTTGCCTTCTCTGTGCTACACTGTTTTCCCTGTGATCTCCCCACACCATGTGTACTAAACATAATATCCTTCAATCCTCTTCTCCCTCCCTCCCCACCTGCTGTCCCCCACCCCTCCCCTTTGGTAACCACTAGTACCTTCTTGGAGTGTATAAGTCTGCTGCTATTTTGTTCCTTCAGTTTTGCTTCATTGTTATACTCCACAAATGAGGGAAATCATCTGGTACTTGTCTTTCTCTGCCTGGCTTATTTCACTGAACATAATACACTTCAGCTCCAACCATGTTGTTGCAAATGGTAGGATTTGTTTCTTTCTTATGTCTAAATAGTATTCCATTGTGTATATGTACCTCCTCTTCTTTATCCATTCATATACTGATGGACACTTAGGTTGCTTCCATATCTTGGCTATTATAAATAGTGCTGTGATAAACATAGGGGTGGATATGTCTTTTTCAATCTGAGAAGTTGTATTCTTTGGGTAAATTCCAAGGAGTGAGATTCCAGGGTCAAATGGTATTTCTGTTTTTAGTTTTATGAGGAACCTCCATATTGCTTCCCACAATGGTTGAACTAGCTTACATTCCCACCAGCAGTGTAGGAGGGTTCCCCTTTCTCCACATCCTCCCCAGCATTTGTTGTTCTTAGTCTTTTGGGTGGTGGCCATCCTTACTGGTGTGAGGTGATATCTCATTGTGGTTTTAATTTGCATTTCCCTGATGATTAGTGATGTGGAGCATCTTTTCATATGTCTGTTGGCCATTTGAATTTCTTCTTTGGAGAACTGTCTTTTCATATCCTCTGCCCATTTTTTAATTGGGTTATTTGCTTTTTGGGTGTTGAGGCCTGTAAGTTCTTTATATATTTTGGATGTTAACCCCTTGTCAGATATGTCATTTACAAATATATTCTCCCATACTGTAGGATACCTTTTTGTTCTGTGGATGGTGTCCTTTGCCTTACAGAAACTTTTTAGTTTGATGTAGTCCCATTAGTTCATTTCTGCTTTTGTTTCCCTTGATCGAGGAGATGCGTTCAGGAAGAAGTTGCTCATGCTTATATTCAGGAGACTTTTGCCTATGTTGTCTTCTAAAAGTTTTATGGTTTCATGACTTACATTTAGGTCTTTGATCCATTTCAAATTTACTTTTGTGTATGGGATTAAACAATAATCCAGTTTCATTCTCTTGCATGTAGCTGTCCAGTTTTGCCAACACCAGTTGTTTAAGAGGATGTCATTTCCCCATTGTATGTCCATGGCTCCTTTATCATATATTAATTGACTGTATATGGTTAGGTTTATATCAGGGCTCTCTAGTCTGTTCCTTTGGTCTATGGGTCTGTTCTTGTGCCAGTACCAAATAGTCTTGATTACTGTGGCTTTGTAGTAGAGCTTGAAGTTGGGGAGCATATTTATTCTTCCTTCTCAGGATTGTTTTGGCAATTCGGGGTCTTCTGTGGTTCCATATTAATTTTAGAACAATTTGCTCTAGTTTGTTGAAGAATGCTGTTGGTATTTTGATAGGAATTGCATTAAATCTGTAGATTGCTTTAGGCAGGATGGCCATTTTCACAATATTAATTCTTCCTATCCATGAGCACAGGATGTGTTTCCATTTATTGGTATCTTCTTTAATTTCTCTCATGAGTGTCTTGCAGTTTTCAGAGTATAGGTCTTTCGCTTCCTTGATTAGGTTTATTCCTAGGTATTTTATTTTTTTGATGCAATTGTGAATGGAATTGTTTTCCTGATTTCTCTCTCTGCTAGTTCATTGTCAGTGTATAGGAATGCCACAGATTTCTGTGTATTAATTTTGTATCCCACAACTTTGCTAAATTCAGATATTAGATCTAGTAGTTTTGGAGTGGATTCTTTAGGGTTTTTTTTATGTACAATATCATGTCATCTGCAAACAGGGATAGTTGAACTTCTTCCTTGCCAATCTGGTTGCCTTTTATTTCTTTGTGTTGTCTGATTGCCATGGCTAGGACCTCCAGTACTATGTTGAAAAGAAGTGGGGAGAGTGGGCATCCTTGTCTTGTTCCTGATCTTAAAGGAAAAGCTTTCAGCTTCTCACTGTTAAGTATGATGCTGGCTGTGGGTATGTCATATATGGCCTTTATTATGTTGAGGTACTTGCCCTCTATACCCATTTTGTTGAGAGTTTTTATCATGAACGGATGTTGAATTTTGTCAAATGCTTTTTCAGCATCTATGGAGATGATCATGTGGTTTTTGTCCTTCTTTTTCTTGATGTGGTGGATGATGTTGATGGATTTTCGAATGATGTACCATCCTTGCATCCCTGGGATGAATCCCACTTGATCATGATGGATGATCTTTTTGATGTATTTTTGAATTCGGTTTGCTAATATTTTGTTGAGTATTTTTGCATCTATGTTTATCAGTGATAGTGGTCTGCAATTTTCCTTTTTTGTGGTGTCTTTGCCCCGTTTTGGTATTAGAGTGATGCTGGCCCCATAGAATGAGTTTGGAAGTATTCCCTCTTCTTTCAATCTTTGGAAAACATTAAGGAGGATGGGTATTAGGTCTTCACTAAATGTTTGATAAAATTCAGCAGTGAAGCCATGTGGTTCCAGGGGTTTTGTTCTTAGGTACGTTTTTGATTACCAATTCAATTTCGTTGCTGGTAATTGGTCTGTTCAGATTTTCTGTTTGTTTCTGGGTCAGCCTTGGAAGGTTGTATTTTTCTAGAAAGTTGTCCATTTCTTCTAGGTTATCCAGTTTGTTAGCATATAATTTTTCATAGTATTCTCTAATAATTCTTTGTATTTCTGTGGTGTCCATAGTGATTTTTCCTTTCTTGTTTCTGATTCTGTTTATGTGAGTAGACTCTCTTTTTTTCTTGTTAAGTCTGGCTAGGGGTTTAACTATTTTGTATATTTTCTTGAAGAACCAGCTCCTGCTTTCATTGATTCTATTGTTTTATTCTTCTTGATTTTATTTATGCTCTAATCTTATTATGTCCCTCCTTCTACTGACTTTGAGCCTCATTTGTTCTTCTTTTTCTAGTTTCGTTAATTGTGAGTTTAGATTGCTCATATGGGATTGTTCTTCTTTCCTGAGGTAGGCCTGTATTGCAATATACTTTCCTCTTAGCATGGTCTTTGCTGCGTACCACATATTTTGTGGTGTTGAATTATTGTTGTCATTTTTCTCCATATATTGTTTGATCTCTGTTTTTATTTGGTCATTGATCCATTGGTTATTTAGGAGCATGTTGTGAAGTCTCCATGTGTTTGTGGGATTTTTCATTTTCTTTGCATAATTTATTTCTTGTTTCATACCTTTGTGGTGTGAGAAACTAGCTGGTAAAATTTCAATCTTTTTGAATTTATTGAGGCTCTTTTTGTGGCCTAGTATATGATCTATTCTTGAAAATGTTCCATGTGCACTTGAGAACAGTGTGTATCCTGCTGCTTTTGGGTGTAGAGTTCTGTAGATGTCTGTTAGATCCATCTGTTCTAATGTGTTGTTCAGTGCCTCCGTCTCCTTACTTATTTTCTGTCTGGTGATGTGTCCTTCGGAGTGAGTGGAGTGTAGATGTCTCCTAGAATGAATGCATTGCATTTTATGTCCCCTTTTCATTCTGTTAGTGTTTGTTCCACATATGTAGCTGCTCCTGTGTTGGGCACATAGATATTTATAATGGTTATATCTTCTTGTTGGATTGACCCCTTTATTATTATGTAATGTCCTTCTTTGTCTCTTGTGAATTTCTTTGTTTTGAATTCTATTTTGTCTGATACAAGTACTGCAACTCCTGCTTTCTTCTCCCTATTAGTTGCATGAAATATCTTTTTCCATCCCTTCACTTTTAGTCTGTGTATGTCTTTGGGTTTAAAGTGAGTCTCTTGTAGGCAGCATATAGACGGGTCTTGCTTTTTTAAACATTCAGTGACTCTATGTCTTTTGATTGGTGCATTCAGTCCATTTACATTTAGGGTGATTATGGATAGGTATGTACTTATTGCCATTGCAGGCTTTAGATTCCGGTGTACCAAAGGTTCAAGGTTAACTTCCTTACTATCTAAGAGTCTAATTTACCTCACTTAATATGCGACTACAAACACAATCTAAAGGATTTTTTTTCTCCTCCTTTTGCTTCCTCCTCCATTCTTTATATATTAGGCATCATATTCTGTACTCTTTGTCTATCCCTTGATTGACTTTGGGATGGTTAATTTTCTTTTGCATTTGCTTAGTAATTAGCTGTTCTACTTTCTTTATTGTGGTTTTATTACCTTTGGTCACAGCTAAGAAACCTTAGGAACACTTTCATCTATAGCAGACCCTCCAAAACACACTCTAGTGATGGTTTGTGGGAGGTAAATTCTCTCAGCTTCTGCTTATCTGGAAATTGTTTAAATCCCTTCTTCAAATTTAAATGATAATCTTGCCAGATAAAGTAATCTTGGTTCAAGGCCCTTCTGCTTCATTGCATTAAATACATCATGCCACTCCCTTCTGGCCTGTAATGTTTCTGTTGAGAAGTCTGATGACAGCCTGATGGGCTTTCCTTTGTATTTTATTTCTCTCTCTGGCTGCTTTTAATAGTCTGTCCTTATCCTTGATCTTTGCCATTTTATTACTATATGTCTTGGTGTTGTCTTCCTTGGGTCCTTTATGTTGGGAGATGTGCATCCCCATGGCCTGAGAGACTATCTGCTCCCCCAGATTGGGGAAGTTTTCAGCGATTACCTCCTCAAAGACACTTTCTATCCCTTTTTCTCTCTCTTCTTCTTCTGGTACCCGTATAATGCGAATATTGCTCCGTTTGGATTGGTCACACAGTTCTCTCAATATTCTTTGATTCTTAGAGATCTTTATTTCTTTCTGTGCCTCAGCTTCTTTGTATTCATCTTCTCTGGTTTGTATTTCATTTATCATCTCCTCCACCATATCTAATCTGCTTTTAATACCCTCCATTGTGCTCTTCAACGACTGGATCTCTGACCAGAATTCATTCCTGAGTTCTTGAATATCTTTCTGTACTGCCATGAGTATGTTAATGATTTTTATTTTGAACTCCCTTTCAGGAAAATTCATGAGGTTGATGTCATTGCAATCTTTCTCAGGAGTTGTGTTAATAATTTTACTTTGAACCAGGTTCCTTTGGCATTTCATATTTGTATATGGCGCCCTGTAGTGCCCAGAAGCTCTACTGTCTGGAGCTCCTCAGCCCCTGTAGCAATATTGGGGGTCACAGGGGAGTGGTATTGGTGCCTGGTGGGAGGAAAGAGTTTTTTCCTGTCTCTCGGCTGCTATGCCTGACTCTACTTCCTCAACCAGTGGGCCAAGCACACAGGTATTAGCCTCTATGCTTTGCATTTGTAGTTGCTGTAAACAGATCTTCCCTCTGGCTGGCCTACCGCCAGGGTAGGGTTTGCCGGTTTGTGAGCCAGGTGGGGCTGGCCAGGAGAAAGGCACAGTAGGCTGCATATCACAGAGGGGATCCTTGGAGCTGTGTAGGCAGCCAGGGAGCTGGAGCATCTGAAGATCATGAAAGCTCCCAATCTGCTAGGCAGAGTGCACCTGGACAATTTTGTCTACCTGCCCTTTCTCTTGAGCACTAAGCTCTGTGCAATCCTTGCCCCTTTAGCAGCCCTCTTGCTAAGGGCTTCCTTGTTAGGAAAACTCTCAGACTGCCCACCTTTCTTTTGTCCCAGAGCAGCTGGATATGGATCCCTGCTTTCCACAAGGGCCTGGAATCTCAGTCTCTCCAGGAATTCTGCCTGTCTTAGCTTTCCAACCCCCTAAACACGAGAGTAGCATGCAAACACCATGAAATGTAGGTTTGTGCTCCCAGATCAGATCTCCGGAGGTAGGTATTCAGCAGTCCCAGGCCTCCACTCCCTCCTGCTCTGTTTCTTTTCCTCCTGCCGGTGAGCTGTGGTGGGGTAAGGGCCTGGGTCCCACCAGACCATGGCTTTGGTATGTTACCCTGTTCGGTGAGGTCTGCTCTTTTCTCAGGTGTATGCAGTCCGGTGCAGTCCTCTTTCCTGTTGCTCTTTCAGGAGTAGTTGTATTAATTATATTTTCGTATTATATGCCCTTTTAGGAGGAAGCCTCTGTCTCACCTCTCAGGCCGTCATCTTTAATCCTTTCTATGTTCCTTTTTAATATCAAGAATTCCTTGACCCAAAAAAGCATCTTTCTTCTGATAAGATAAAAATAGTTCAAACTTAGTAGATATTTTAAGTAAAATCTCTGGAATATAGCTGGTCATTTTTCTTATTTCTCTGGAGAATTGGGTCATTAAGAAAATCAAGAGCAAACATATAATTGATGATATTAGGAGCTTGCCTTTTGAGATTTTGTCTATTTATCATCATACTACCATACATTTTTAATATTTCCTACCTATCCGGACAGCAAATTTAGGTTTGATTTTTCTGGCCATGTTGTCTGAATTTGACATGGGTTTCCAACCTCAGTGCCAAGAGGCATATATTTTGAACTGGTTGTAAAAAATGGCTAGGCTTACCATAGCTTTTCAAAAATGCTCTCAGGGTATATACACTCTCTCGTGTTTCATTTCTGGCTTATTGAAAAAAACATCATATTTGAGACTGTAGGCAGAGTTGCAATCAGGGTGCAAACAACTTTCTCCCCAATAGAAGGTAAATAGATTTTATTCCAATGGGGCCTATTTTGGCCCCAATGGCTATATGCTATACTGAGCAACATAGTCCAAGATAACTTAGTTTAAACTTTGGAATGATTCATTCAGTTATAGAGTGAAATGTGAGCCATTTAGGGCGTGTATGTGTGTGTGTGTGTGTGTGTGTGTGTGTGTGTGTGTGTGTGGAGCTCCACACACACATAGTAGAGCCATTTCAATAAAGTAATAATGGTAAGTAGAATCAGAGCTGGAAAGAACCTTAGGAATGATCCACTCAAACTTTTCATGGATCCCTTATCAACACCCCTTACAGGTCATGGACCAACTTCTGCACCATTTGCCACCACATACTACCATTCTACCCAGTCCTGGGGAGGTTTCCTTGTTAGAAAGTTCTTTCTCATCCTGAGGATAAACGTATCTCTGTAACTTTCATCTTAGTGCAAGAATCTTTAAAAAAAGAATTATCCAACCTTGACCAACCAAAAAGTGAGGGTCTGGAAGTCCCTGTTTTAATGGGGAGTGTTTTTGTCTACAATATTATTTCTAAGTTCTTTGGGTTCAGTTCTGATTAGTGCACTAAGATGGAAGATATTTAAAGGGTCTAGTAACTAAGCGATCTCCTGAAGCTGGGAGATGGACCTGCTATAAACAAGAAGGTGTGGGGTGTATTGTCTAATTCACCATGTGCGGCATAGAATCTGAGCAGAGTGATAAATAAATATGTAAAGAAGTCCAGGCAGGAAGCCAGAAGGAGGGATTCCCATGGTGTTTTTAGAATCTAAAGAAGCACAGGTTCAGACTAACATTACGAATGGAACATGGTGAAATTTACGACCACATCGGCAAAGGTTATGTTCCAGTTTTAAAACCCAGACTATCTTTGCAAATACAGATTTCCTGAGGGTAGGATTTGCGTCTATTGAAATGATGAGGGGTCTAAAAATTTCCCTCCAAATTTGAACTCTGTCTATTATTTCTTCTTGACTTCACCTTCTCACAGAAATTTTTTTAGACTTTCTCAAAGAAATTGGACAAATTGACACAGTGGGGCAAAGTAACTTCATTAAAAATGGGAGTTTCTCCATAACCCTGGTGACTAGTGTTCCTGGTAAAAGATGCCTTAAAAATGTTTTCCAGTTGTTGAAGACTATTTCATGAAGCAAGAAATTCAACACAGTGTCAAAGTGGCTGGCACTCTGATTGGAAAAGAACGGAAGGATGGTGGGGCTCTGGAAAGAGCAGTAAGTGAAGCAACCTGAGTTCTCGCTCTGCCTCTGCCTCTGGCCCTTCGGGTCACCTTGGTCACACAGAATATTAGAATGTGTGAGTACGGAAAGCACTTAAAGAAGCATCTTGCTTAACACTTTGGCCAATTTAGCTTTTTTCCAAAGTATAACGTTTCTTTAGGCCAGTGTCAGAATCATAGCAATAGCATTTTAGGAACAATATAAATAAATTTCCTCCAAGGAGCATTAATGGAGGTAATCAAATCTGTTAGGAGACCAAATACTTCCTTGCTTCATTTTTTGTATTCACGATCAGGCTTTAAGGGATTCACAAAGAGAATGCAAACAATAACGTTTGAGAGGGAAGTCGCACAGGTAGTAAGCAGTCCAGTATCTGAGATGAATGCTAAGGCTGGGAAGGACAAAAGACGAGGGCTTAGGCTGTTTACATATTTTAACGAATACAGATTTTTGCCTTCTATGGACTGCATTGTTTGGCAACACACATAATACCTTCTTAAAATGAAGTCGAAAGAAGATAGTGGCTGGGAGCAATGTGTCTTTACATTGGCAGCGCTCACAAGTCATAGAATAATGGGCTGGCACAGACTTAGGAAGACTGGTGGGCACAGGTGCCAAATTAAAATTCTCTGATGACTGGCAATTTTAGGGCACTGGGAGCTGGGAGACTGCCCTTATGCAAAGATTTACTTGGTAAACAAAAATTTGTCTTACCTCATAGCTTTAAGCGAAAAGCCAAGTAATGAAAATAAAGAAATGCAAAAACTTATTTTTGTATTAGTTAGCAAACATTGGCCCCTACTATGTGCAGTGGCTTTGTGCGAACACATCGTTCACTCCTGGATACATACTAGAATTTAGAAGTAGAATAATTATTACATTCCTCCAAAATGTAAAGATTCTGCTCAGGTGTGAACACTACCCTGAAAAACATCAACTATATAAATGGTTTTAAGAAAAATAATTGAAATTCATAAATATTTGGGAAAATAAAGTATTACAACCTCCATATTTTAAACCCAGCGATTACAAGACTTTCCTCTTAGTAGGGAATCATGAAAAAATTAAATAGCATGCCACCTCATTTCCATTTGACTAGAACTATAGAATGCCCTGAGAGTGGAAAAGTTAAATGTATTAATTTATTTTAAATAATTTAATATCAGTCAATTCTAGGACTATCAACTATTGCTTTTTTTTAATGTGAGTTTTTGAATATGAAATTGAAAAGGTGGGAGCTAAAACAGGAAATAAAGCTGGTGCCGACTGATCACAATCTTACCGGAAGTTGCTTTCTGCTGTTCTCTTTTCTTCTCCACTCTCCCTGAAATGAGAAGTGGCAGATCAGTTGCAGTCTGGGGCCATGAGAATATGACCTCACTACGATGAAAGTGCAGTTTACGGCCATTTCCAGACTCAATCACGACTTCAGCCCCGTCTACCATGCTTCTAGAGATGATGGGGCACGGTGGAAATGGACGAAAAATGCTCTCAAATTTATGAAAGTCAAGCATACATGCGCATGCATTAAATATGCTGTTGGGTTTAAAAAAATCTTGTAAGAGTCATTTACTCAGCAATAAACCTGGTAAAATCCCCATAGCATAGAATGAACTGTGGAAGAAACCACCTGAATTAAGTAAGGCCCTGCCTTCTTAAACTTACTTGGGAAGATAAAGACACACAATACAACATGAAATTGGATGTGCCCCAAAAGATAAAAAATGTAAATAGGAGAGGATGCAGCAGTTATTTTAGGACATAAAAAGGTGCCCAGGGAATTAATCAGAAAATGGTATTTGATTTGAACCTTGAGAGATACATGTGACTTGGGGAATTTGAAACAGGGACACAGCACTGATTCTTGGCAAAGGAAATCACATGGGTTATGTGGGACAAGGCTATTTGAGCAAGAAAAGTCACGTTTAGAGCTTGCTTTAGGAATAGTCATTTTGTATAGCAGGAGGGCTATCCTAGTTAGGCAAGAGGCGATGGACCGAGAGTGGCAGTGGGAGCAGAGGGTAGGGAAATGATAGATGCAGGAGATGGTGGGAAGGCAGGACTTAGAGGGCCCAGGGGTTTACAAAATGTGAAGCACAAGGGAGAGGGGAGGTAAGGATGAAGGGTATGTAGGTGACTTTGGGCGTGGTGGTGCAAGTCCGGGAAATGGTAAAATGTGATGGCGCCTCTGGGAATGATGGGTTTTGCTTTAGACTTACTGTTTTCAAGGGCTTCAGGGACATGGAACTAGGTAGAGAGACCCGAATTAACTTATAGACACAGAAAATGTCCATCTTGAAAAGAGGGGATGGCTGGAGCTGAGGGGGGTAGGAACCTCGGGGAAGGCAGGCAGCACAGAGGGCCAGGCTGAGGGGGACCCAGAACATGCAGAGGCTGCCCCCGTTTGTGAGGCAGGACCATGAGGAGGCAGAGGACAGGCAGAGGCCCACGGCGGCGAACAGAGCGCACAGTTGTGTGCCACAAATAAGGTTTTGGGGAGCATGGGGGGTAAACAGTACCCGATGCTGAGGCCATGCAGTTTTTGCTAGATCGTGAGGCAGCAGTGTTAGCAGAGGGTTGTGGGGAGCACCATGCTGTGGGGCCTGAGGAGTAGTAGGTGGTGAGCAAGACGAGCTGAGGAAATGGCTTCTTGTTCGCGCAATTTGGGGGCACACAAATGAGTGAGCTGGAGCGACAGCTTGAGCAAGAGCAAAGTCAAGGACTCTGCTAGGCTATAGGCCACGTCGGCATGTTTGTAGGCTTAGATAAGAAACTCTGCACCCGGGCCACGGTGTGTGTAAAGACCACGGTTTTGGGGGGTACGCGAGGCCCACCATTGTAGCCATTGCTTCTTGCCAGCTATCAACGTTTCACGGATGGAGTTAGTTACTGAGAATTTATGCAACACGTGGATGCTACATGTAACATTTATCTAAGTTTTCCTACCAGCCCTTCATGTCTTTTAAAATCACAAAATATAAGGTGGAAGATATACAATCTTTCTCTCATGCAGCTGCCAAAAATGTAGAATTCACTTAACTGGCACCTTGATTAATGGCACATTCTATCCATTTGGGTAATTTCCAAAGGACGTGTTTTGATGCAATTTGTTTCAGTGATTCAAACAGATAAATGGTGTAAATAGTCCATTTAAAGGCTTTATTCATCACTGAGTATGACAGGGTACCTCCTTACTTACGGGTTTTACTGGGCAAACCACTTTTCACTATTTACTTATAAATTTCGGTGTACTAGAGACTTCCACCATTTTCATGAATTTTAAAAAATGTTATTCAAGTCCTGAATTACAACATATTTAAAGAAAAACATCTCTTTGGAGAGTCTTCAACTTGTATAAAAATGAGTCCTAGATCTTACAAGCTGATAATGCATGTACTGGAGATAAAATAGTGTGTGGTCTGTCCCCAGGTGACCCAGAGATCTTTGCCTTCCCTCCTCCTGGCGTTCCTGTCCTTGTGTAGCTCTCTCCTCCCACACTGAATTCGACTCACTTGTCTAACCAGTGGGTTTTTGCAGAAATGATGGAGCCTGACTTCCAGTCCTGGGCCTAAAAAACATTGTGGCTTCCATCTTGCTGGACCACTACCCCAAGGGAAGCCATGCTATGAGGACGCTCAAGCAGCCCTGGAGAGGCCCATGTGACAAGGAAGCAAGGCCTCTTGTCAATATCAGTGAGGAACTCAGGCCACCTGCCAGAAGTTGGCATCCACGTGCCAGGCCTACGAGGAGCCCGTGCCCCAGCCTTCAGCCAGCCTTCAGAGGGTGCAGCTCTGGCAGACACCTTCACTGAACTTGATGGGAAGCCCTGACCCAGAATCATCCAGGTAGCCAGTCCAGAGTTCCCCACAGAACTGGGTGAGATGCTAAGTGTCCAGTGTTGTTTACAAATGCTACATTTTGGGTAAACTGTTGTGCAGTCATAATTTTATTAGGAAGTTTGGGTTAATTTATTACTTCCTATTACATATCTCTAGTGATACTAGTTCTGGCAAATCTGTCTCCCTGACTTCTCACCCGTAAAGTGGGGATCGGAAGCTGTTTATCTGGAATGTTGTAAGGGTTAAATAATCCCATAATCAAAGCCAGCAAGAAATGGAGGAAACACAGGAATAATGGGGTTTGGAGTTACAGAAAGGAGGCCAAATGGCGTTGTTGAAAATGTTTTTTCACCAAGACCTCAGTTCTCCAGCCCTGTGTTACATGAAAGGGCTTTATAAACCATAGAGTGCTTTATAAATGTTTTAATTAGTTTTACTGTGCTATTATTCCTGTTACAGGAATCAACTTAGATTTCTGTTCTTAGGCTTATACACACTGAACTTCAAATTAGAAAAATAGAAACTAGATAAATGAGACAGTATTATAGTGATCAAGGGACACAGAGACGCACTGCTTCATTGTAGACGACCCTCAGGTTACCTTTTTAGTCTGTTTCCTGTGCTGTACAGGTGAGGTTATTCTGAGGAAAAGATGATTCTGAGACCTGTGGTTCTAGCTCCAAAAGCTACCTAGGTTTTTAGGCATCCTGACTATCTCTATTTGCATTACCAACTTTTTACTGCATTACAACACATGTCCTTAATGTAAATCAAAGGTGCTTCTCTTTAGAGTCGTCCTCTCTGGTCAGGCAGCCGAACACCAAACCTAAGAATCATCAGCTCCTCCCTTTTGCTCAGCCTCCATATCTTCTGACCCTCAGGCCCTCACATTGTCTGCTGGGCCTTACAGACCGAGGCTCAGTTTCTTACTGCCATTTGCCCCAGCTCGTGAACTCAGTGTTTCTTCCTGGGATTATTTTGTACAGGATCCTAACTAATCTCAGTGGTTCTCCATCCTTCCAGTCTGATCTCAAGTCAAGATTAAAATCCACATGTGAAATGTATGCCCCTTGAATACTGGTCCGGAACAACCTGTTATCATCTCTCAAGCACCATTCGGAACACTTACCAATTATGTAGGAATCGCACCTCCCCTCCTAGCCCCCTGGGCACACTGTTTCTGCACTCTGGAATGTCCTGCCACACCATTCGTGCCTGTCCAAACCCTACGCATCCTTTAGAGGAGAGCTCAGATGCTATGCCCTCCTTTATGGCTTTTGCTTTGCATCACCTCCTCCTCCTCTACTCCCTGCAGAATTAATCACCCCTCTTCTATGTAACCTTAGCCCTTTATTTGTACCTTCACCATACACTAATGACACTGTTTGTTTCACAATTAGTTGGGGGTTTGTTTCCCCAACTGGGGTGTGGCCTCCTTGAGGGCAAAGGGTGTACCCTACCCTGCTCTGTCTCCTCATGGACCGAGTCACACATGGAGAGTTAGGTAATAGCCCAATCCCCCCCTTAAAATGCTAGAGAACATGAAGTAAATTTTAGTACTGCCAACGTGGGATCCAACTACAACCAAGACTAGAGCTTTTGCCAGGTATTTACATCACAACTGACAAGCTAGAAAACGATTATATTAGTCAAGTGGATGACAAAGTAACAGACGGGCTTTCAGGATAATGGATGTGCATTTTGCCTTAGTCATGCTTTATGTTATCACATGTTCCAGTTGAAAAACAAAACATCAAAGCATGGTTTGCACCTTACTTCTCTTTAAATCTGGATGCAGTGCTCGCCCTGTAAGGAATAAAATGGACCATAATCCTGTAGAAAGGGAATTTGCAGAGTAAAACTTTCCTGAGAAAATGTATTTAATTGAACATTACAATCCCATGTCTTATGACTAGTTATTTATATAAACAGACTCTTAATGTTTTTAAAAACTATTTTAGACTACAAGTTGTTGATAGAGTCCTATGGAGAAACATTAAATATGTATCAATTTACGGCACATTTTGGTACATCAACACAGAGGGATTAACCCTCTGCATGGTGATTGTGCTTGTTTTTAAAACACAGACACATAAATGGCAAACCAATGATGTCTCCATAATAAGGAGGGCATTTATCACAACTCAGGATCTTATGCCAATTCTAAGGAAAAGGAAATTCTGTGTGTACATACATGTATATATATTTAGATGTATACATACAAGCATAAGGTGTGTATACACATATATATGTATATGCATATGGACACACATAGATACACGTGCATTACATATATGTATATGTGGTGTGTGTGTGTGTGTGTGTGTATGCTGTTTCTTTACACACAGATTCAGTCTCATCTGTAAAACTCTCTTCTAGCTGCTTCCATCTTTGTATAATAAAGTCTGCCATGGAATCTTATCAAGCCTCCCTCTCTGCACTACCAATTTCTCAGGAGCTCATTCCGAGTTTGCATTCACTTGCAGACATTTTATCTGCCCTGCTCTGAGAGGTATTATTAATCACATCCTGTTGCTAGGATACCTGAGAATGTTCATTTGTTTCCAATGCTTCTTTGGCAAAGTGCACTATGAAGAAGGCAAAGAGTCGTGACAAGGGAAATTACTGGGCACATGCTACTTACTTCAAAAATGGTGGTGGTGGGGTGTGTGTGGGTGGGGAGAGTAACATAACTACCAGGTAATATAATGCTAACTCCCATGAATTCTTTAATATCACTTTTGTTTCACCTAGATTTTAATGGGAAAATGCTGGCAATATTTTTGGATAATGAGAATCTGCAGTACTTTCATATTTCTGGATTAACTAGGAAAAATGGAAGGAGGTAGACTTTTAATTCTGTTAACTTTATAGGGACTGAGAGAGGAAGGCGCTTTAAGATGAACTCCCTTTAAACGCCTCCATTACTGACAGAGTAACTAGGTTACAGCACTGGTCAATCTGCAGAGGTGACCTAAAACCCAAGTCACCACTATTGCTATGTTTAGCTATTTTAATGCAAGACACATGAGAAAAGTAGTCTTCAGAATGTGCATTTGGCTAATAAGAGAAAAAAACAGCCTTTAACACTATTTTAAAAATTCTTATTATTTTGGATATTGCTATACCTAAGGTTCCTGCTTACCCATTGTCATGAGAGAGAATATGAGTATATACAAACTTCCCACAGGTAACAGTGTGACGTAGTGAGAAGAACATGGACTTTGGAGCTAGAGGGACTGAATTCCCACCTTAAGCAAAGGTACTGACGTGTTATGTAACTGTGGGAACGGAGCATAAAGGATCTTCTCATGACATCTTGCTCTCTCCTGTTCTCTCTTGCTTGTGTGTGTGTGTGAACACAAGATATATACACATATAGACACAAGATATGTTTATCTGCCTAATCTGTCTAATTATCTCTGATAATTTCAACTGAAAACAATTTTAGTTTTACTTCCATATTTTTCTAAGTGATATTGGCAGAGTGCTATTATAATCACCTAATAATAGTAGCTGATGTGCATTAAGCAGTGTTTTTGTGCTTGTCATTATTATATTATACATATCATTGTTATCCATATAATATTATATGGATTAATTCATTGTATCCTCACAGACTTAAAAGGCTTTACAAATTATTCTACCCATTTTCAGGTAAGGAAATTGAATACAAATTGGTTAAAGAACTTAGCCAAATCACTAACTACTAAGTGGCAAATAAATAATGAAAGGACAATAAATAGTGGGGGCCAGACAGTAGGGAAGAGGAGAGTTGGATGCCTATAAAACACATATAATCAGTCCCTAGATTGAGGATTGCCTGAATAAATTATTTTGTTAAAAATATGTCAAGAGATATTTTTCTTAGCTTTATTATTTATCAAATTACTTGTTTGATCCAATCAACTACTTATTTTAACTACTAAATACCAAATGACAATGTGTCAGGAGTAGAATGCCAAGAAGACTCTCAGACTTTGCATTTTTCCAGCAGCTTACTATTTATTTAATACCTGCGATGAGCTGAGCCCTCTGATGACCCCTTGGTATTATTTAATTTGACCTTCACTGTAACTCCATGGACTGCATGATTTTTGCTGCCATTTTCCAGGAGGGAAAACAGGCTCAGGAATTTTTTGTAGCAGGCCCTGGGTTCCAGGAGTGAATGGCTGGATTGGAATGCCAACCCAGAGATTTTTTTTTTACCTGTTCTGAGCTTTCTGACTATGAAGAATAGAGACAGCTCTGTAGAGGGGTGAAGAGCTCAGGTTTGCAGCTCTTCCACTTAATCAATGTGTAAGACTAAGCATATCATTTAACCTCTCTAAATCATATTGTATTTATCTGGAAAAGGGGGTAATACTGGTTCCTCCTTCCCAGGGTCATTGTGAGGTGATTTGAATCCATAATGATCCTAGATGTTCTGATGGCATGAAGCAGTCACGTTCATGGTGCTCTCACCTCAGTGCCTGGGACCCAGCAACATGGTGTATTCTAGGTGCTTCTCTGCAAGAACATTCCATGTCAGATGGTCCCTAGTAACATACGATAATTCTTAATATTCTTAAGATCAGTCGCTTCATTACACAAATATAATGAAGTTCAATCTTTGATAGTTTCTGGATATCTTTACCATCACTTCACTCGTGACTTCACTTAGAATTTCTGAGGAAGAAGTGGCTTTCCATTTTATTGAATTCCTTTCTTCTCCTCAAGTTTTAACTCTTTCCAAGTGCAAATTGGTTTGATGAAACACAAGTTGACATGGCAAAACTCTCCCCAATTATGAGCTAAGCTTATATGATTTTAGAATCCAGGGTTTGTGCTTTGGATCCCTACCTACATTTTGTAGTGAGCAGCAGCTATCAGACTGTCAACATACGGTCTAAATAGAAAGGGAGAGCTTTTCTAGAAATCAGAAGGCCTCACTGCCAGAACTTATTCCTCGCAACAAATGGTAGGATCTTGAACCAGTAACTACACTTTTCCCAGATCCAATGGTCTTTTTAGTTAGAATACCATCTTTTCTCAATTCCAAAAGAAACTGTACAATCTGGGATGTGAGAAGATTGTACGTACAGGAACAGAGGAGCTTAAGTGAGCCAATTTAAAGACCTGCTGGTCTAAAGTGGTCTACAGAAGACTGCAGAAACTGCCTAATTTCTGTTTGGTCCACAGTATGAAAAGCCTGAGGGGTTTACTATATTATTTACGTCTGGATTTATGCTGATGCTGAAATGGCACTGGCCTGAGCAGATGCTAGCAGTGAGCCTCTGTGTGGTTGTGGGTTTTCACTGTCCTCCTGTAGATTTAGATAAACTCCACTGGCTCTTCGGTCTGTTTCTATTTGGTTAGTTGATGTGCTGCTAGGATGCCAGAGCAGAGCGAGCCACTGTGAGCTGCAGACAGTGTGCACCAAGCTACAGAAACTGGACCTTCACAAACATATTGACACAGATAGAGCTGGTTCTGCCTCCGAGGGTGACCATCTGCCTTGGCAGAGCTGACTCTCCATCTGCACTCCCAGCTCTGGGGTCTGCCATCCGTCAGAGCGCGTAGAAAGCCTGGGAAGAATAGAAGGCTCAAAGATTTTTCTTGGGCTAACCCCTCTGCAAAGAGTAGTACAATCAGTATGGGAAACAAGAGTTTTATATTGTCTTCAAAATTCTCAAGTACAGAATTTCTTCCCACTTAGATCCCCCGACAAGCACATAATTAATGTGACAAACAACAATTCTGTTCAGCTTCTCAACACTGGTCTAGGTGAATTAAATCTGAGAGTAAACCTTTTGATATTCAGAACCTCATTCTGAGGCAGTCATTTTTGGCAGAGAAGTTTTTTGGAATACCCTTAGATGTTGAAGTCAGATTAGGAAAAAACAACAGTGATTGACAGGTCTTAAATATCTCTGCAGAATGGAATGCTAGTTTTACTGATGTATGCCCCAACTACTGACTAAAGCAGGGAAGTACATTATACTTTCCATTGTGCAGTACATGTTTCTAGTAAATTAGATGTGAATAATTATTTTTAAATGACATAATATTCTAAGTGTCTTTGGAATGTTCATTCCATAAAAGAAAAAAGAATGAGTGATTTTGTACTATAAGTAATTTTTTCACAGTACGCTTACTTACTCCTGTGCTAGGATAAAAATGACCATATGTTAAGGGGTAGGGTGAATTCCGTTCCTGTGAAATCTGTCTAGGACTTAGTAACTTGCTGAAGTAATAGAATATGCTAGAAATGCCAGTTTCTAGGCATGAGCCTTAGAATCTGGTCCCTTCCACTTCCTGAGTGTATGAATACTTGCTCTAGGAGAAGCCAGTCCCAGTTTCAGAAGTCAGACTACATTGGGACCACCATGCTGTGAAGAAAGACAGCCACACATGGAGGCCACATGGACAGAGAGAGAGCTGCCTGGACCACACATGACCAGCAACTAGCTGTTCCAGCTATTCCAGACCAGATGCCAGACATGTGTGAATGAAGAAACCACCTGGAAGTGGACCCTTGCACTCCACTCACCTCGGTGAACACCATGTGGATGACAGACAAACTGTCCATCGGAACATTTTCCAAATTCCTAACCCATAAAATTACAAGCAAAATGTTTCATAGCACTAAGTTTGGGCATACTTCTTTATGGAGCAATAGATGGTAAAAACAACTCCTTTTCTGTTTCCATAGTGAGAACATTTATTGCTATACCTATCAATATATACCAATATATATAGATATTTTTTCCCACTTAAAGCATGGTTCTCCAAGTTTCCTTTTTTCCTAAGATGGTTTGCTCAACTATACCTATAAATATGTTCTATTATCCAGCATTTCAGAATCTAAAGTTATTCCATTTCATGAAAAAAATATATTACTATTAGGAGGGTGGTTAAAATATAATCTATGTATATTAATGTATAGTTTGGCTTTACAAAAATATTACAGTATTACCCTATGTCCAGGTTACTAATCAAAAGTAGAGACTTGCCAGTTATTTAGCATGTTAGAACTTGTAACTCATCAACTGAGTACCCGTTCGAAACAACAGCATTTAAATATTCACCCAGGCTTCAAAATCTTCATTGATTAAGGTTAGAATTATACAGAAAACCTCTGAACTGAAACACTGAAAATATGCAACAGCAATTTCTGCTCAATAATTAAAATTTTTCTTATTTTGCCTGGGTAGATTTACTTTTAAGGGATAAATTAGTAGACTCTTGAATTAAAGAGTTTTAATACTATTTAGGGTTAATTTTCTGTATAAAGGCAACAAGGAAAACCTTTCATTACAAAAGGTAATGATATGGGTCCAATTAGAACCCGTGCTTGTAAAGTCAGTTTGTTCACTTCAAATAGCAATTTATTTGGCCAACAGACACATGATCCTGTGCAACTTTTCATCTAGAGGAAATGACCACATTTCACTGCCTACTCTCCCATGCTCTTAATCTTCACTTTATTAGCTCGTGGGGAAAGCTGGTGGAGGCCAGAGGTGAGCTTGATTTCATTCTTTGAGATGTCAGTACAGCTTTCATTCTCACTAGTCCCGATTTTTCCTTCATCTTTAAAAAATCCACATCAAGCTCATGTTTTCTTCACATTGACCCGCACTGAAGGTTCGGGCCTTAGAAAATCCAAGACACTCCTATTTCATGAACTGAAGGAAGAAAATAAGGGAGTGTGCTCAGATCAGTGGATATGGATTGACTGCCTTGGGGCATGGCCGTGTACTTGCAATCTTGTAAAACTATCCTCTGTAAACCTGGCTGACTACCTGAGTTTACTAGAAAAGTTGTTAATTATCTAGTACATTTTATGCGAGGAGAGGCTTGCCAGCACTTGGGTACTTAGCAGAAAGCAGAGACACACAGCCAGTGTTGCAGAGTGCCTATGACATAACGGGAGGGGAGAACGCTACTGCGAAGGGTAAACAAGATTCCCGAGGGGCTCAAGGGATGAAGCTTCCAGTGGCGGCTGGAAGTGGGCCTTCACCTTATAACAGGGACAGCGACGGAGACACTCCAGGAGGGCAGAAAAGTAAGTATCACCTGCACACCTAAGACAATAAGCTCATTTCTGGCAAAATCTTTTATTGGTGTTCTGTGTGAGACGCTGACTTCTGAAAAAGCAAGCGAGGCACTGACACGGCCAGAGGGTAGCTCCTTCTGAGGCCGCCCAGGCAGAAAGCGAGGAAGTGGGGCACCCCTGGGGGGTGGGTGTCCGCGACCACAGGGAGGGCACGGGAACACCAATGGTCTCCCAGCCATCCTCACCCACAGGAAGCTCCCATGTGCGCAGGACCAAGCATCCGGCTTTCCCAGGGAGGGGAGTAGCTTCAAGCTTTGTCTACTCTGGCAGACACCGCTGAGTGCCCACCCTGCAGTCATTTCTCCTCTTCCCACGCCGATAACCAGCCCTCCTCTCACGTGCCATGAGTGAGACACGGCTGGTGTGAATCATTGGCATGGTCCCACTCTCCTTGCTGGAGGTGGTCATTTGACACTTCTGGCCAATGACATGTGAGATGAATTCTGTTGAGGAATTTCATTAAAAGGTTTCCTTGTCGATAAAAAGGAGACACACAGGAAAAACATCTTCTTTTCTTCCAGCGGGTGTTATCACATCTGGGTCTGATGTATGGAACGTGACAAGCCAACTTACTGTGAGGATGGAGGAAGGAACCCCAAGACAACGCCACCATGGCCGGAGCTAAGGGACCGGAACCCCCGTCCTCAGGAATCCTTCTTAGGGGTTATTTAATCCTGTTTTTGCTCTAAGTTAGAGTTTTTAGTTATGTGCAGCTGCAAGCATTCTATGTTCTACACATGCTAACTACAAAATAATACTCTACGTTAAATAAACTGGAGTGCTAAATAACTGTTTAGATAAACATTCTACACTAAATAAACTAGAAAAAGACCTGAAGGAGAGTGCATTGCCTTTAAGATAGTCCCAGGAATTGCGTTAAGGGGGGATCTATTCCCTAGCCAGGGGCTGCACTTTGAAGGCACCACTCTTGCCCTCTTCCAGACACATCACCTCCACATGGGGTGAGGGGGGCAATGCATTTGCTCATGGAGGCCATGCCTTACCTCGACCGGACACTGAGCACCAGGGATGCAGGAATTCCTTTTCAAACATCCCTGAGGACCCGTAGGGCCCAGAGGGCCCTTCTTCCCAAATCAGATCTCTAGGGGACTGCACCACTGGTGCAAAGGTCTGTGGGGTGTTCAAAGGATGCCTGGGGCTTGCACGTGTCTGCAAACTGGTCCCAGTGTATGTGCACGAGGACCCTCACAATACAGGAGGGTTGTGTTGGAGGGAGAAAGAGAAGGGAGCCTCCACTGGTTCTCTTGCCCCAGGCCCAGCAATTACAGGGCAGGTGCACCATGACACATGTCCCTTAAGAGTGCACAGGCATGATGGGCACACACACACTGCCTCACTGGTCCCCACAGGTAGTTTACCGACAGTTCATAAATGAGGAAGCAGCAGAGGTTCAGAGAGCCCAACTTGCCCAAGATCACTCAGTGTTAGATACTGAATTTGAATCCCGGACTTTCAAAGCTCACATGTGCTTCCTCAGATTTTCTGTGATGTTGGCTTAATTTCTGTATGAAATTGAGAGACACAGATTGATTTAAATAATCCTTTTTATCTGTGCAGTCTCCAGGTTCTTCTCAAAAACACGTGGCAAGGCTTACTCTAAGGGGAAAAAATACAAATGAATAAAATTCAATCAAGTTCCTGATAAGTCAATCACTGTTAAATTTGTTTGCATATTAAGAAATAGAAAAAATTCTTAATAAATACTATAAAGTAAGTCAAGTGGGACAGGGTTAGCCTTTCTTTTTCACACAGTATTATAGGATAAAGATGATCCACTGTCATTTGTATAAATGTTCTCTGAAGTCTTTTCAAAATGGGTCAGTTCTATTCCTTTCACTCTGTTGTGCAAAATGCATACTTTTATTTTTCCACAAAATTACCCGAACTGGCTGCTTACATCGCCCCAGTCTGTCACTTTGATTTTAAATTCCTCAATTCACTATTTGCTACAGGTTTTTAAAAAAAAGTTATAAGGTGATTTGCATACATACTAAAAAAAATTTTAGTTTTATCCTCCCATCGGACCAGTTACATTTAAATCTGGGAGAGGGCAGCCGAGCTGAGGCCAGGAGGGTTGTAGACCTCATAGTGGTGTTCCCCACCTTCCCTGGGGTGGCTTCGGAGGGAGAAGGTGTCGGTGCCTCTGGTGTTATGATCCCCTTACACTGCCAGGGACACCTAAGAGATTTCTCCTAGGATCCTTAATACCTATGGGATACATGGTGATATATATATTTTTTGAACTCTGATACGACACTGCCAAATATTTTGGGGAAATAATTAATTCTGAGCATTAATGGGCAGGCTGATATCAGTTCTTTAGAAGCTGGTAAGAAATCCTGGAAAAGCGATAATATATATATAGAAAAGCATCATTTTTTTAAGAAAAATGTTACAGAATCCAGATGACATTCTTGTAATACCTAAGCCTTCCATGGAAAAAGAAATGCTGGCTGTGGGCTCTGCCATCATTCTCACGGGCTCAGCATGATGTGGCCAGGTCGCTGTCTCTCTTTAATAATATCCACCCATCTGGAGGCCACCACGGAGAACACAGTCACAGCACCCTTATCCCCGCAACTCAGAGCAGTGGCATTTTTTGTCGTGGGAAGTACTATTTGGGCTTTAAACAATGTGGTAGGCTAGCCTCAAGTCAAGATGACTCAGTCTAGATTGTGTTATTGGCATCCAAATAATGTCCCCCTAGATGGGTGAACTCGTCATCTGAAGAAATGTGTTTGGTGAATGTTGTTATATTATCATTTCAGAAATTTTTGACAGAATTGCATATGACACTATAAAGATTTGAAAGCGGCATGGAACACAGAGGTATCTTCTGTTAGGCTGATCCTGGCCCCCGTGATGAGTGGCACTTCCGTTCTCCGGCTGGACCGCAGAGACTCTCACTTAATCCTATAGTCAACAGGACACTGCTTGGCGTGAGGCTGGCCCCCGGGTTACAGGCTTCACCCTACAACGCAGGCCCAAGTTGGAACAGACTGCCAGTCACTCAGAGAAGGAGGGGCAGAGGCCAGACCTGCTGGGCTATCTGTCATCTCAAACATTTCAAGCTTCGCATACTGCCTCCTCCGTGGGGCAAGATCTTCAGATTTGCTGCATACAAATCAGGGCTCAAATGTATGAACTTGAGGGGAGAGAGACAAGAGCCACCATCTAAAGCTTTTCTTCCTCTGTTTAAGTGACAGAGAATTCTTCCCATAAACAAACATCTCCACATTTCATCTTGAAGGCTGGAGTGTTCCATGTGTCAGAATTAAAATGCACGACGTAAGAAAGTTTGCTGGAGAACGAACACCTCACAGCCAGCTACATCGAGTCAGACTTTGGGCTGCTTTTCCCAATTCTGGAAAACCGAGAATTTTAGGTCTTATTTTTGTCATTCTAGTGTCTTTCATAACCACTGGGTCAAAATGAATATATATGAATAAAACTAACGTAGCAAGCAGGAAAGTTTACTATTAAAAATAAAATGAATGGCAGCCACTTTCTGTCTTCGAGGGGAGTTGTTCATGTATTTTTGTTTTTTGGAGAGGTAAAATGACCCTGAAAGAAGTAAAGGGGAAAATGGTCTAAAAGAGAGGCGCCCAGTGGATATAGGGATATGGTGATCAGTTGGGACCTAAGGAAGGATACAACCAATAAGAAATTCCCGTTTTAGGAAAGGGCTACCAAACGTTCGGAACCATAATTACTAGCACGATATTAAGTTGTTTCTAATTCTGTGCTGAGCTGAACCCTATTCTATTAAACTCCCAAATCAACAAAAGTTGGTTAGGTTTTGCAGTGCTGTGTGAGGGCAGCAAAAGTTTGAGTCCTATTTAGACTGATGGGGGCCGCCGAGGGCTGTTCTTGGTGCTAAAACATGGAGCAGGATAAAAAATTTGACACAAACAGAAAATGGAATGGATGCTGACTAAAAGAAGTTATAAGGGTAGGGGTATAGGATCAGTCCATTTATTTGGATATTAAAATAATGGTGACAAGAAGATGTTTGGATCTGAGCAACAAAATCAAAAGGAAAAAGACTATGTTGTAAGACCACTGCTGCTCACTGGCGTGTGGAGAGTATTAATTGTTTGTAGTTAACATGGCAAACATCTGGACCCTCATCCTTCCCCTCAAGCGTTATGTGGCTTGGCCAATTGCTTTCCTCTCTGTACTTCCATCTTCTCACGTTCAAGATGGAAGCAATAACAGTAAACTATTAGAGTTAGTGTGAAAATGGAAGAAAACTTTGAATATTATATTCTCAATAAATGCAGAATTTTACTCATAATTCTTAAGGCAAAGCAATAGAAAAATCAGTATGATTCTTTACACCTGATCACTTTATCCCCCAAACACCTTATTCACATACTTCCTACATTATTTAATAAAATGCTTTCACTAGTTGTGGTATTTTACAATTTCATGTAAATCTAATAGTCTTTTTCATTATGTCTCATTACATATTCCAAATATTTGAATGTATGTGTATTTATTTGGTTATTGAAAATATAATTAAAGTCATTCCTAAAAAGATGGACTAAATAGGTCTCATTAAACTTTGTAAATATTGTAACTTCCGGGAAATCACCATGTTCAGAAAATATCTTCAAGTCTTGCTAACAATTATTTCTAAGAAAGCCTTATATTTCTGTAGTGGTTTCTATTTCAGGTGTATGATCTTATTTGTTTTTGATCCCTCTGATTTTTTTTTTATGAAGACAAAATTTTCCATATTTGAAACATTAAATTCAAGTAGTAGGATCCACTTCCCTAATTGCCTTCTTGAAAGTACAGTGGTACCATTTATCATTGTACCACTCCATCGATATTGTCATAGTTAAACCAAAGTTTCAAATTCATATACACACCTACAGGAATGTCTCTTGGTTATTTGGCTGGTAAACAGTGCTGACATTTGACCACAACAGACTTTTTTTGAAATCCATTCAGTTCAATTTTGTTTAGAAGATTAAGCATCTCTGGAGAGCAAAATACCTAGATCAGAACTGACACTGCATTACATTTACAGGTGATGCTTTCTGGTTTGGTAGTTACGGTTTAATAATACTATGTGGCATGACACCACACTACCTGACATTTTCTTCCTCTTTAGAAATTTAGAGAGAAAGAAAGTAAAAGAAAATGAAAAACTTTCCTCTACAGGGTCAAAGGATTTCAACTACCAACTCATTCTGCCAGTTTCAATGGAGGGATAGCACCCAAAGTGTTCCTCCTTACACTGATCCATTTTTCTGTAGACCCTTTGCACCCCTATGTAAAAAGCAGACTTTAAAAAGAAGTCATGACTGTGAACTTTGGAATGTTAAATTTAACACATATAGATTGACAGGTTTAAAAAATTTTTCTGGGACTACTTATCCAGTTTTTATAAAGCTCCTCTACCCCTCAATCATTTTATTATTGTAACACAAGGGCATGGTCTGGGTATGAAAACTCAAAGCAGCTGCTTCTTTTTTTAAATAATCTGTGAGAAAACAAGCAAGTTATAGCTAATGCATACTGTATTATTTTGGGGACTCTTTCTAAATGCTCCATTTTCCTCTTTCCCGTACACAGAAGACTCCTAAATGTTTCCTTACCCAAATGTTTCCTTGCCTGCTCCTCTTCCTCCCAACCTCCCAACACTACGTAAAACATTACTTTTTCTTACCAAAAGTGAAAATTGTTTAAAAACTTAGTCTAAAAACTGTTTAACAACTTGCTCCTTTTAGATCTATCAAAGAATCTCGTATATGTAAATGAGTGCCATTCCCCCACTAGGCCAGTGTTTTAAACCTCTTACTGCTTCAACATCCTTGCTCCCTTGACTTTCTGTTCAACTGTGTGGCAGAACCGTCCTGGGGTCAGTTCAACTCCACCTTTTCATTTGACTGGTGAGTGAAGATGCAGTGAAATACTCGAAGGCACGCATTTCACGGATAAGCTATTCTCAGCCACACAACCAGAGATCATGGCCTCCAACCCTCAGCAGGCTGTCAGGGCGCCTGGAAATTCTGGGTTTTCTTAGTTCTCGTTCTTACACTTCATGATAGGCATGTCAGACCATCCCCTTTATCCACAGAGACAGGACATCACTGTACAGATGGACGCCATTACACAAGCTTCCTGTTCAAAGTTTTGCCACCGTGGCTGCCGTCATTCTTTTTCACTCTCTGCATCATGACGGGGGGATCCACTCTCCTCCAGGCTTCCTGACCGCATACCCTCCAGGCTCCCCAGGGTATTCCCTTTCTCTCTTATTGGCTCTCCATTAGATCCTCTGCCTCATGAGTATTTAAATATGGTGAAGTCTCCTCCTTTTCACAAAGTAAATGAACCTCCCTCTCCCCTAATTCCATTCCAGCACCTGGTCCCCCTCACTGCATCTCACACACAGCCAGCTGGGGCAAGCTGCCCATGGCCGTCTTCACTGCCGCACTTCCCCATCAGTCCTCAACTCACTCTAACATTTCTGTTTCCACTACTCCAATGACTCTTCTCTTGCCTAAATCATCAACAATCTCCACTTGGATAAATCCAGTCTTTATCTCTGATATTTGAGCTGATGGGTTTCATCAACATGAAATTTTTAATTGTGGAAGATTCAGAGAAACTATTACTTTGGGTATTTGTTTCTTCTTTTTTCTTTCTTTCTCTTATTGCTACATGTTAGATTTCCTGTTGTTCTTTTTTAACTCATCTTTTTTTATTTCTTAGTTTCTCTCTACTTCATTCTGTTATTTCCTCAGATGCCTTCCAAGTCACTAATTCTGAAAAACATGTCTTCTGTCCAATCCATTTATTAAGTTTTATTTTAATAGCGCTTTTTTTTTAGTTCTGGAATTCTGTTTGGTGTTTACTTATACCTCTATGTTCTTTTTTCATTCTGGCTTTATTATTTTTTTCTTAGAGTTTTTAACACTTTATTTACTTCTTTGAACATTTAAGATGCACTTAAGATCTTTTTCATTGTTTCTGATTCATTGGAATAAAATCTCCCTTCTGTGTGATGTGTGCTGATTCTCCCTCATGACAATTCACATCATCATATGAACATGAGCTTACCTTCATTGAGGATAGTTCTCTATTCTTCATGGATATTCCACAGGCCCCTGGCACAGTATTTCTACAGGGTAGTTTCAAATCTACCTCTGATGACATCCAGGCGTTTCACCAATTTTTGGCCATGGGTTATTTCAATTTATCAAACTGTATCACTAGGGTAGCTGAATTTGTATCCTACACACACAGAGTATGGAAGGCAGAGATTCAAGTTTCCTTTGGGTGACTCATTTTATTTTCGAGGACCCTGGCCTGCTTGCTAACACTGCATCTCTGGGACAGTTGGCAGGTGTCCAGGGCCCTTTCACAAATGTGGTCAGGATTTCACATTTTTGTTTGCATGGGGCCCTGTGGCCTGAGTTCCTCTTCCAATGTGGCTATGAGAATAGCAAGAGCTTCAGGTGCTGTGAACATGTATTACTTTGAATTCCTCTTAGTAACTGGAATGTAAAGGTTTTTCCATTGTTGTTTCATGCTGAACTTGAAAGCTTTTGCTGTATTTTGTCTCCCATTTTATGTGTCTGGAGTCAGGGAGAAAATTCTTTCACATCAGTTCAGGTTCCACACTGACTGGAAATCCCTGCTTACTTTACTTATTTTTCTTCTTCAATGGACTGTAAGCTTTTGATATCATGGACAGCCTAAATGTAAGCGTTTGGGGGCTATGTAAATACTTGCTGAATGGGTGAATGACTGAATAGGAAAAACGAGAGAATATATGACTTCTTAAAAACTAGAATGATAGAAAACATTTTCCAAAAGGCCAACCTTATTCCTACACTCATATTAAATACAAAATCAACACTCCTTCACCGAGCCTAAAGTCTTGATAGATTGTAGACGGCAGTCACTGGGCAGACACCACCATCAGTCTGCTGTAAGTCACGAATGCAATCTACAGCACCTACTGAAGTCACAGGGACAACACGGTGGGCACCACCAATCACAAATTCCAGCAAAATGAACTCTGTTTTTACACCCAAAAGCAGTGTACTAGCTCCTATTCAAGCCCAGGAAGAGGTTCAAAGTAAATGATCTCAGGAGGGATGAATTAAGCAAATCATGAGAACACAGCCTAACAGTGCTTTAACAACAGTGCTTTTAAGATGTTACACGAGTTTTAAAACAATTAGTTCATAGGAAGAAACTTTTGGTCTCCAGCACCCTGTCTGTTCACGTTTGGCACATGAAGAGTTAATTCCATTTCATTCCAGAAGAGATCAAGAGAACGGGCCATTCAAGAATGAAAGAATGATAGTTGCCTTAAAGATAATAGAATTCTTTTTTAGCTACCATCTGACCAAAGTTTGATAATTAACACCCATCCTAGGAAATGTATTTCTCAGAAGTGTTTAATCTAATACACTGGGCTCAGATCAGCTCCAAGGGCTTTGCTTATGTTCCTTAAAAATGGTTGAAGAGAGGGTCTCAATTTTTATTTTGCACTGAGCCCCACAAACAACTGCCCGAGCTAACTGGATAAGGCTATCTCTACATCTGCCCAATAGGAAGTATAATGGTGCTCATCGTCCTAAAGGTCTTGAATGGCTCTGTATTACCTTCCAAGAAGACGTCAAACTTCCTAGCCTGTCAAGACCTGCCAAGATGTGGTTCCAGTATGTGATTCCATTTTTAGTTTACCTGAGATCATTCATTCCTTCCCTTGTGCATTTGTCTAATGGAGGTTTGTTTTCTTGAGACTCACCAGATGCCAGCTGTTCTGCTAGGTCCTCCAGGAGCTGTGAAGAAAGGAGGCATGAACTTGTCCTAAGTCACCCTAACTTAGTGATGTTAGCATTGTTTGTCATTTCCCAAACTTCCTTTGCTTTCTGCAGTCCTTGCTTTTACCAGTTATGCTGGTCCACTGCCTGCCTGCTCTCAGATTCATTCCCTACATATACCCCACCTTGCTCTACGTCACTGGAAACGAAATTTCCCACGTTTCCTTGGTAGGCTTGGCTAATAGAGGATACTGAGGAAAGTCTCGAGGACCAAAGGAGGAGAGTAGCCAGACTCTAAGCCACTGCTCCTCCCCTCCAGCCTCGCAGGGGCACCTCCAGGGCTCCGGTTCCCCCAGGCCCCGGGCCCTGCTGGGCAGCCTCTTCTCACCGGCCCTGGCTCTGGGCTCCGGGAACACTACTGCCTTCTGTGTCCTTCCAGCCCTTGTGGTGGTGGTGGCCTCCTGCTCCGTGAATCATGGGGTGCTCCACCGTCTGTACGAGGCTCCTAAGCCTTCCCCGCACCTGTGTAACCACAGTAGAGTCTCTTTTTCTAAACAGATTTCTTCTGAAGTTATGCCTCCTCTCTACCTTGCCTTCCATCATTGATATACATATCTGCGTTTCATTCACCCCTCAGGGCCCAAGACCTCTCTGCCTTTTATAAGTTCTGCTATAAAACAAAATGTCCAAATGTATTTGATAATTGTGTATGTAGATGTGTCCTGTCCTTGAGCACAGGGACACACCTAGGGTGAGTGAGTCATGACACTCACAATGTGAGATTTATCCTGAGACAACTGTCCTTCTCACACCAGGTGCTCAGTAAAGTACATTGTTGCATTTCTCTAAACATAGCAGTGGATTTTTTTTCAATTCAGAACTTTAATTTATTGTTCCTATTTTTTTTTCATTGCAGAGCTTTGTTTCTTTTGCAGAGATCAATATTTCCACTGAAATATCTGTATTACTCATATGAATACTGTGTTGGGAAATTAATTGCCAGAATAAAACAGACTATCTTTCAGGTAAAAGTGACATCACTGCTTGAAGACATATAAATCACAAGAATAAAGTCCTGTGGGGGGGGGGTCCATATTTTCATGATTCTAAGACTCTATCAATTATAGATGTCTTCACAGTAAGTTAGAGTGAATAATCTCTCAACTTGCCCTTTCCACCAGATACACATGTGCACGTGTCATATTTGATTATCAAGTGAGTTTCTACATATTTGTGGCCTTTCATGTTTTAAGATGATGCCAATTCCTGCTCACCATTTTGTGTACGTGTGTCTGTCAGGATGAATGTTGGTTCAGTACTGACTTCTGTGCTGCCCAGCGTGAAGCTTGTTCTTTGGGCTACAGTGGGCTTCTGAGAGGCTGGGTATTCGCAACTCTAGCTCTTAAACTAACAGCAAGCTTTTGAAGCCTTTGTTCAGGAAAAAAATCCCTCTTGCATTGTGTATTGTGAAGCGCTAGCCTCATTCCCTGTTCCTGCTACCTTCCCTGCACTGAAGGCTTATCGTCTGAAGCCAGGGTGTCGTACAGCCTTAAAGCCGTCCTGGTGTACTTACTGGGAATTCCCTCACTTCGGGATGCTGTATGGCCAGAGTTGTTAACGATGACTTCATGACTTGCTTGCTCCAGGGGTCTTACGATGAGGACCGAAGACAGGCCATTTAAATGCCAAAGGACTTCTCCTTGGCAACTTCCTGGCAATAGTTACCATAGTTGAAGAGATGGATTAAATTAGTAAGGGGACAGGTGAGATGCAGAGGTTGAAGCTGCGGGCCTGGGTGTCCATATGTGTGACCTGACCTGTGATGAAAATACATCCTTGCAGCTCTTCCTCACAGATAGGCCGGTCCTGCTTGGCTGGAGGCTCAGCCTCACTGGGATCTAAACCCATAATGATGGGATTCAGGGAGTCCAGCCAGCCCATCTTGGCAGAGAAGGCTGGCCCTTGCCTAACCAATACAATGGGCTTTGTTGCTCCAGCCCTCTAGTCCCGGGAACAGCCTTAAAGCAACTGATGGAATTAGTGACAGGAAGCGTTCCCCTAAGAAGTGTTCTTATCGCTCCGGCAGGGGGCTCTCCTTCTGTTTGAGTGGTTCAGCCCAGCTCTGTCTAGAGTCTGGCAACGCCAAGTATGGAGGACATGAGCATTTCGCTAGGAACTCATTAGATCTGAAGAATCTCAGGCTACCTGGCAGGAGCTACTGAATCAGAATCTCCATCTTAGCAAGATTTAAGTAATTTGTGTGCACGCTGGAAGTTTGAGAAGCACTGGCCTAAGTCAATAGGTGACTAACCCTGAAAGCACATGGCTCTCCTGTCATTGGCAATGGGACCTTTGTGCTTGTAGGTAAATATCTAGCAGGATAAGGAAGCTGGAATTCACACTGATCTGTCTCACGATGTTCTGAGAATTCCACTAGCAGGCTACGTGCAAGAACCCAGGGGCTTGGCAGAGCCAAATGAAGCACATACCTAGGGGAGGGATTTCCCACAATCTCCTCTGGAGCCAGGCACAGGCTGAGAGTGATACGAGTGCAGGGTAAACATGTCAGGCCAGCACATGGATGGCACCTAGCTGAGGGGCAGGGCAAGTCCAGGTTCAAGCGGGAAAGCTGACCCTTTAGACTGAGTAGCCCAGACTGTAAACAGATGACACACAGAGGTGACATCACCAGAGTACGCAGTCAGGAACGAGTAAGCCAGCAGTGGGATTACAGAGAAGACAGTAGTCCACTCGGAGAGTTCCCTGGGGGACATTGGGGTGATCCAGGGCTGAGGCTGAGAAGTGCTTTCGGATGGAAGGCAAGGCAGCCTTCTGTGGGTCGGAATACCGTCGCCACTGAAGCGCATTCACTCTCTCCCTCTGTGGACCCTGCGAAGCTATTTGTGGCCTCTGACATCTATGAACAGTATTTTATTTACTATTCATGACTAACGCTAATTTTCCCTGTATACAGAGCAGTCCATCAACTTCCTCTTACTCTGGGTTCATAGTTATTATCACATCTTTCCTTATTGTTTCTAATCTCAGCTGTCCCCACAACTCTATGAGGAGGTGCAGGTATAGTCCATCCTTAGTAAGTTGGATCTGAGGTGTAACTGTGACACAGAAGCACCTGTCTCATCAAAGGTGACAAAGTTAAAAACAGAACATGATGCTCATGTTTTATCCCAGCATTTCTGAATATGACACCCAGCTGCCTACCACTCACTTCAAATGTGTGGAAGTTTATGGGATAACATCCTTAAGTTTTGAAGCATGGAAGCAACTTTCTCCCAAGAGATACATTATTTTGACATCTGTAATTTATCTTGGCCAGCTTAGCATGAAGGATCTTTTCTCACATTCATTTCATTTTCTTCTTTATTAGTCACCCCAAACAGCTGAATCCACATGTACACGATCTATTCAGTAACCAATGGAAACTTTAATGACTGGTATGTGTTTTTAAACAGAGACAAAATTATCAAAATGCTTTCAAGTTAATGAGAGTGACTTACAACAAACTGGCACTTTGGAAATAGCCTGGGGGAAGAGTTTTTGCATTTTCTTTGTACAGTAGAATAAAATGGAATCCACTGTTATTCTTTCTCTGACAAACTGTGATTTTCTCCAGGATATGTTGACCACAAAAGATTCCCACCCTCATGACCCCACCCCACCTCCCACATCTTAATCCTTGACATTGAATGAGCGTTATAAGCCTAATTCTGGCAATAGATTGAGGGGTTTGTGTCCTAATGTTGGTATTCTACCTGTACAAAACACAGATGATATTTTCTGTTCCTAGCTTTGCGTAAGTAACAATCATTACACTTTTTAAAATATATTGCTGAGGTTGGAGGAGAGCACATCAATATATGATTTAATATATGTTAAATCCTCAAACAAGATAAGTAATATTAATATATAATAATATATAGTTTATGTGTACTTCCATAACTATAAAATTTATATAATCACATAAATACATTACATGCAATGTTATAACATATCTAATATACATTTATATATTTATATACTGAGAGTACATGTTATTTATGGTCATTGAATAGGAGTAATAAAAATAATGTTTTAAAGAAAATGTTCCCCTAGTACATTTTTCTATTTTCTTTTTAATTTTTAAAAGCTAGGATGTGTAGATCACAGACCACTGATAAATAGAAATGAAGAGCCCCCAAACTGGTAAACTCTCCTCTTAGACTAGCATATATTGCAGCTCTTCCAAGAGGTGTTTTTCTGATTGTTTTCTGTGGGGGTTTTGCTGATTCATGTCATTAGCTGCAAGGACCAAAACGGGCAGTGGAGCAAAACTCATGCCTGCCACACTCAGTTTACAAACTTGTCCAACCAGAGAGCAAACATACTAGATTTCCACTGTTTTATGAGAGCGAAGTACTCAACACACGCGCGCGCGCGCGCGCGCGTGCACACACACACACACACACACACACACACACACACACACACACACACAGAAACCCTTATTTCCAGAAGGCTACCAAAGGAGGAAGGATAAAACAAACTCTGAGCTGCCAACTGTTTTTATCTAAAAGTATCATTCCTTCTCATTTAGGCCTTGGTTCAAAGTCGGGAAAACTAATTCTGACTCCAAAGAGTCTGACATTACTTCACTTATCCTTTTGTAGGTAAAATTCATGTGAACAGAGATTACGGGACCACTGTAACATGTAAAATTAGACTATACCGGGAGTGCTTTCTCTGTCTTTAACAAAACTTAAACATCTCATTTATTGGCATCAATTACTCACAGTGACGTATCTCCTCCATGTACCCTTTTCCACGACGGCAAAACTTCCTCACTCCTATGAGAGATGGAAACACTCCCTCACCTCAAATGCAGTGAGAATGACTAAAAATAATCACAAAGGACCTAAATATTTTAAGACGTGCCACATTTAGGACTTCCTATGGTAACAGAAAGATTGTCATGTATGCCCGAATCCAAGGAGCAAATTATTAAATTCCATGAGATTAAACAATTTTAACACATGCGTGAACACCATGCCCCTTTGACCCAGGTCTTTATAAAGATGTGAAGCCCACACAGCTGAAATCCAAGTAGCCTTCGAGGCTGTCACGCCCCAGTAACCTAATTCGCCATGTCATTGCCACTGTTACCATGTCCTCAACTTCAAAGCATGCGGTATCCCCGTGATAAACTATTGAATCTGACACTTCTGAACATTCATGAAGTACTTTGGTAAAAGGACTCAGCTCCCTTATCTAAATGTGCAATTTGAAGACAATAGGCTATCTTTGAAAAGGATTACATTTCTTAGAGTTGAGTTAAATGACATAATTAGAAATTTTAGGCTTTTTCTGATATGGGGCAATTCTAGAAGCAGTGGCTGTGACTGTCCTATTTAAATTAAAGGTAACTTGTTTTTAATGAATGGGTATGTGCTTGTGCATGTGATACTGGTTCACATGAGTAGGCTCAGCTTTTTCTGGGCCTCTAGAAAGGTTCCATTTAAAAATTACTTCGCAAAGGGGAACGTTGGGACACTGTGGTACGTAACCTTGGGATAGGTGTGGATCAGCGCAGTTACCAAGAGCTGAATGCCAAGGAGGAAGCTCGGAATGAATCCACAGAACCAAGCCCTGCACTGCCTCCTTCCTTAAAGCCAGTTAGACATTTCCCTGAGTTTCTCAGCATGAGCCCAGAATAGCCATCCTGTCGGCAGATAACACAAGGGGTGCCCTGCTTTCTTCTGGGTGATGTCGGCGTCTTGCACATGTAATTCTACTAAGGGTGTGAATCCTTTGTGTGAGCTTTGAGTCCTCTGCATCATTCTTTCACCCACCATCAGGCCAATAAGGTGTTGGACAGAAACTTAGTACAAAGGTTTTCCCATATTTTCTGCACCTAATGGCAAATGGAGACAGAGCTCCATGCCCAATGAGGGGTAAGGAGGTAAGCAGGGAGGATAACCAATCATTCAACCACATATTTAGCACTTTGGAGAGGTGATGTGTAAAATGGACTCTAGTGGCTTTAATACACAGCATACTGCAAACATTGATCAGAGAATTCTCACTGTACTAGAAGAGGCAGTCCATCTACGTTTTATACCATGTTCTTACAAGGTGCATAAAATTCTGAATTTACAGCTTCCCATGGTTCATTGAACCCACCAAACTAGAGTTTTTTGACTCTGTGTGGAAACTTTGGAACAATTTTTGTTATAGTTGGTGGTGCCAGTGACATTTTTTCCATTTACTTTATCAATGTTTAGAATCAATCACATTGCTAGAAGTGAGACGTAAGTAGAATTTGAATTAGAGCATGAATGAAAATCAAGGAAAATTCAAAATGGCTAAAATTCTCATGTTCAGACTCTTGTATGCCTGAAGTCATTGACTAAATATATAGACTCCAATATACTTGCATATATTTGATCATAGAGTCTCTTTTTCTTTTTTGTATGTTCAGTTAATTTCCTCCATAATTGTATAAATGCTTTGGTGAGAAGGAAAAATATCGTCTAAGTCTAAATCTTCCACAGTACCCGGCACAGTGCCTAATAAATCGTTGCTGAATAAGTCTTGAAAACAAAAATCCTGTTCATAATAGATAAATGTTGTGTGTGTGTGTGGGGGGGCGGTTGGGAGACTTGGTCTGGATATTTTTACTGCCACAAAGACAACAAGTCTTTGGGGAGCTGTCGGGGGGTGATAAAGTAATTACATTTCTATGAATTCTGTATATTCTGTACCTACATCTTTGAAGTGTAATACTGTAAGAAAATTTATAATTTGCTGAAAACAAATGAGCAATAATGTGTCCTGCTCATACAAAGACAGAAAAAATACATCATAGAAGGAATTCATTATTTTGCTCCTTATTGTTTTACAAGTGAGAATAGGACACTAGAATGTGGTATACAGCTGGCCTGAGTCACTGACACATGGTGAGTTCGGACTGTGTATTTCCAACTGAGGATTGTTACAATGTCTTTCAACTTCAGTCCTGCCCAGCACCAGCCACTTTCTAAAATATTCCACATGGAGATGCACAGTCTACCCTTGTTTTCTGTGGTAGGTAGATTCCATAAAGATAAAGTCCCCGCCCACATTAATCGGATGGACACTGGACCGCTGCTCCTGGGGGAAAGGTGCACGTACGTGTAGCTCACACAGATTATAAACTTAAAGCCTAAAAAAACCTCACCCTCATAAGAGTCTATTTTTCTTTATTTTACGGAAGAGAAACCAAGGTTCAGAAGTGTTAAATGACTTGCTTGAGGCCCCCCCCCACAACAGGTGCCAGAGCTGGGACTCAAACCTCATCCAACGGGCCCCAGAGCCAAAGCTTCCTGCACCGCACTGTGCCTCCCCCATGGGCTCCACTGGCCGCTCACCTCTACAGGGGAGCTGGAATGAAAAGGTGGAGCATGGCCTCCTTTGAGCTCAGCTGGGGACATAGACGTTGGGCGTATATGGCAACACAAGTTTTTGTCACTCTGTGTGCTCGTCTGTATATGACTGTGAAAGTGTCACAGGTATTGATTTGGGGGTTACAAATAAATTTTAGCAAGAAGGCAAATTTGCCAATCCAGAATCCACAAAAAAAGAGAATTGACAATATTTGTAAATCATGCATAAGTATAGATCATTTAAGGTTAGGACTAAATCCAGGGTGGCTCAGTTCCTAGACCAGTTGTCCCCAGGCATTTGTTCCCACCACCTGCGGGTGGCAATGTCTGTGGGTGTGCTTCGAGGACCCTCCTACACCCCAACTGCTGCATGTCAGCATCTGAGACTTTGTTTCATCCTCATTGCCAAAACCTATCAAAATGGATTATGGATTTTCTTCTTTGATAACATTGAGAGGCCAGCAATGCACATGAAATACTGCCTTTGTACTCTAAATTAGAGCTGGTTAAAGGTATTAAAGTGTAGGATGGTATTTGGGGGAACGTAAATAAAAATTCACATTTTCCGATAGTTGTATCCAAAGAAACTTTTTGGAATTATATTCCAAAGTAAAGGATATCATTAGTTGAAAGAAACTGGCTATATCATAATATCTGGAATTTCTCATCAGTTTTCTTTTATAATCCTCTTTGATAACTGAAACTTATATGATGAAAATTTTCCATTTGCCTTATCAAATGAGCAAAATTAGTGGTTGTAACATTTAGGATTCCCTATAAAATTTTTAAAAGATGATTCTACAACTGTCAGATTACTATAGAAGAAAATATATAAAATCATGTCATGTACCTATATAACATTTATGCATATTAAACATTGTAGTAGTTTTCTATCACTCCATTTAAGAACTATCACAAACTCAGTGGCTTAAAACAACAAATTTATCATCTTATACTACAGTTCTGAGATCTAAAATGTACATGCAGAGTTGCATTATTTCTAGAAGTTCTTAGGGAAAATCCATTCCTGCCTCTTCTGGCATCTAGAGACTGCCCACCTTCCTTCTCATGAAACCTCCTTCATGTTTATAGTCAGAAATGACATTGCTCTGACTTCTGCTTCTGTCTCCACATTGCCTCTGACTCTGACCCTCCTGCCTCACTCTTATGAAGATCCTTGTGATTATCCCGGGCCCATCCAGATAATTCAGAATAATGTCGCCATCTCAAGGTCCTTAACTTAATCATATCTCATCTACAAAATGTCTTCCATCATGTAAGGTAACATAGTGACTGGTTCTGGGGGTTATCATACGGACATCTCTGGGGCCATGCTTTAGACTACCACAAAAGGAAACTGGGTACAAAGGCAAGTTCAAAGACAACTGAGGCATGATGTCTAGCATTAAACCGGTAAGGTAGACAGAAACTGGCAAATATTATGCTAACCATACAAGGCAGAGTAGCTTTCAAGTCCTATGGGAGTTCAGAGAAGGGAGATGGGTCACTGACTGAAAAATCTCAATCCACATAGATCCACAAGGTAATACATGCCTTTTCCCCTATTTGTCCCTCATCTGGAAATGCCATTTCTTTCTCTTGTGCTTGGTGAATCCCTACTCACCCTTTAAAAATCAAGAACAACTTCTTTTGGGACATGTCCCTTGATGCCCTAAGCAGAAATGGTCCTCTTGTCATGTTGTTTTTTTAGAAATAGTTCATGTGCATCTCTCACTAGAAAAAATTCTTGGCTTCTAAGAAACTGTTCCAGCTTTTTTTTTTTAAACTTTTGTATACTCAACACGTCATGGTGATTTGTGTATAACAGACACTCAGCAAATATTAGATGAATGAGTTAATGTGGGCGGGCAGTGCGAGTGCAGGGCACGGAGCCCAACTGTCTGATCTGGGGCAGCAAGGATGTCACAGTGTGGGAAGGTAAGCCACGCATGGGCACTGGCACAAAGAGGGCTTTTTCAGCTGACTGATGGCAAGGCTATGTGGGAGGTGGGAGGAAGTTGAGAGAAAGGCCCGGAGAGCCCTCAAGGATGAAGCTGTTCTTCGAAGCCTGGGTGACCTGGAGGATGGTCACGGCTGTCAGGGAAATAGGACACAAATCTGGGGAGTTGGAGGTTTGGTGTGGAGCCGTCCTGACTTTGTTTTTTGCTCCATGAATCTGATGTGTTTAAGACAACAGCTGACCAAGATGACCAAGAAATGAAGATGTGGAATTTCAGAGAAACATTAGGGTATTATTTGGAATTAGTGTCCTTAGGAGGGACAGTATGAGACACAGGGATGGCTCAAAGAGAAGATCATCAAAAAAGAAAAAGAAAAAAAGAAAAAGAATCAGGGGCAGAATGTTGGTGAGAATATTCAGAAGCACCCCCCTGAAATGACACTTTATTAAAGAATCGGATCAGTTATCAGATGAAGGACAGAGCAACTTTTTTCTGAAGACTGTTCCAGTGATGGCAGAATCGCTTCCTTCCCTGGGCTGCTCAGAGGCACACCCCAGTACACCTGCAGCGACCTGAGGAGGGGGTTTGTTGTCCCTAATGTCCTGGATGGTAGGCTTTTGGAGGGCAGAGACTTTATCTTTTCATCTTTACATTTCCCAGATGCTGAAGTCTGCTCTTTGCACTTAGTACATTAATCAATAGAATAATACATTGAGATTCAGATGTTGTAGTATTTCTTTTCTTAATATTATGCCTAGTTTCTCCTAAATCTTCCTGAAGTCCTGGCATGAAAACAAATGTGACAAAGATGTGTAAAGACACTGTGCACAGGCAGGAGGCTAGAAGCACACTTTGTGTAATTCTCTATCCTGTTTGCAATGTGACACTGCATGAAAATAGCTGGTATGCTGCTTGACTGAAACTTTCTGCTACATGATACTTCTCAGTATTCAGGTTCAAATAAAGGGCAGAAGCCTGCACTTAATTAAAAATATAAACGGGAGCTTTCCATCCCAAGACAAGACTTAATCCCAATGCCATCTGCAACATATTCACCAGTCAGTCGGGACTGAACCCTCCCCACTGTGGGTAGCTGGGGTTTAAGTTCCTAGAAATATAGCTCTAACAAAAGATCTACCAAATTGACCTTAAAAGTGGATCACAAAATATATGTTAAATACAAACACATCTCACAGAACAGGATTTCAAACCTCAAGACAAAGGATATTCACATATTTGAAACTGTTTAATGAAAATCTCTTTTGTACTGTCACGATAATAGTTATTTGAGAAATTCATCAGAATGTTCATATTTTATATTTAAGCATGAAAGAAATGGCAATGTATTAGCTTCAGTAAGTTTTCCTGCTGTCAAATAATTTTCATATTAATTTACATAAAGGAAAACACTGTATGGAAAACATCCAGTGGGCATATTGTGTTTCTACCACCCCCAAGAAAGTGCAGACTTCTCGGTAGCCACGCATCCATTTTTCCAAGCACGTTCTGGGGCAGTGGCCAGCAAACGGATCCATTAACTTTTTTAGCTGATAGACCCAAACTGACTATGGCACTTACTCTACCTCAATACTGTGAATACAATAAAACTGGAAAAAAAAAAACTAATGGGTGAATTACACCACTCATGGACTGCGATTAACTTTTCAAAGCAAGCCAATTTCTAAGTAAAACTTTTGCACAGAAATTTCAAAAGCTTTTCACAGCTGGTTCCCACTGTCATTTACTTGAAGTCTTATCCATGTGCAGAGCAAAGACAACCTCATGTATCTTTCTGCCTCAGGGGTGAGATGTCAGTGGAAGAGGAACACATTTAGGCATTGATGTGTTGAGTTGAAAGGGCACTCAAGCTCTAGAAAATTTTCTCCAAATGCTTATTTTGTGTACTGTGTGAAGTCTGTTAGGCTTAAATCTCTGTAGGAACCAGGAGATTTTCACACATCTTTTAGGAATGGGTCTTTTTCAGAGTGAACCAACAGCGTGTTCCTTAGCAGGTGTGTGGGTCTAAGGTGAGAAAGGTAATTAAATCATAGGACACCGCTAACTTGCAACCCAAATCATAAAGACTCCATAAAGAAATATGGAACCAGTATGAAGTAAGAGTTGTAGGGAAAGGCATTAAGTTTAATCTGAGGAGTGACAGCTCTATATCCTCAACTCCCACCTAGCTCAGTATTGAACTTGTTTAAATAGATAATGCTAAAGAATTAATGGAGTGTTTTTAGAAAAACCTTGCCACTTATCCTCACATGTAGAACTGCAATGAGCTTGTTAATAAGCAAAATTAAAAGCTGACATCAACTATGATTCATTTTATTGTGAATTGTTCAAGGCACATTCTGAGGGAGATCCAAGAACATGAAAGCTTTGGGTGGGACGAAAAATGTATTTCGCGATTACAAAGTTGATTTACGTACATTAACTCATGATATGATTGCCTCTGAACATGTATTTTTGTAAGATAAATTAAAAATATTAATTCTCCTCTACTTGAGATAAAAATAAGTTTGGTGGGGAAGCAGGCCAGTTTGCTCCGTGACCAATTTACACAAAGTCAGTTCACTAAAAATCAATCTGTCAAATGACCAATTTGCCACATTTTTTTCCAAGTGTTAATTTCTACCATATCTTGGCTGACTTCTCTTCCTACTGGCTCATCGGCTGGGCTTAGTTAATATGCATCTGTGGCAGGTTTCAAAATTCCAGAACTTCTGGAACTTCCCCTGCAGCCTTCTGATGTGTCCCCGCCCAGCCTGCCTTCTTTATTTGACCTTGCTCTTACCTCATTGCCTACCTCTGGCTGAACCAGCCTGTCATGGACTTAAAATATTAGTAGAACAGTTTAAAGTGAATTTTATTTTGATTGAAAATGTGTTGCTTGGGGGAATTAGTGTGGGGAAAATGGTTTTCAGTCAGTTGACTTGGAATTCCCTAAAACTACCCAAGAAGAAGTGTCCTTGACTGAATGCTTGCTTTATGCCTGGCACTTTATAAGTATCTTCCAACTGAATTCTAACAGTAAGTGAGAGAGTTTTCTCAAAGATAAGGAAACTGAGAATTAAAATTATTAAATAATTTGCTCAAGGTCACAGAACTATTAAGTAGCTGAACTGATCTGAACCCAGGCTATCACACTCTAAAGCTGGTCTGCTTTATATTAAACTAAACCATATTCTGAAACACTGTTTTTAATAAAGGGGTATTATTAAAAAAAAAACATAAAACAATTTCTGACCTGTTACCTGATGGTACTCCGAAGAAGCCTAAAATTGGATAAAGGGTGTATACTTGACATCATTTTGGAGATGCAAAGTTTTAGTGAATATACCAGTGAATAAGGTAAGATTCTAATAAGTTTCTGCAAGGGTATCTATAAAGTGAGGGAAGGTGTCAGAAATATGAGACCCAGATATCCTTGCTTAAGCAAAATGCGGGGTCTCTTAAATGAACTGGTCTCTTAAACTTTCCAAACAAGTTTAAATGGAACAGAAAGCAGACCTTAAAAAGTGACTCATGGATAGGGATAGCAGAACAGCTTTTATGAGGCAGGAATTGAAGTGTGTGTTATGATGTCTTGAAAGTAAGTCTATAAAGAGAGTAGGGGCCCTCGATGTTTTCTATTGCACAGATTTAATCATGCAATGATGAAACTGCAGAAGACCTGTCAGGATATCTGAAAATTCCCTTTCTCAGATTGGCCTCTATTCTCTTCCCTAAAGGCTGTTCTAAAAATTTATGTTTATTGACATCAGAATCAGCATGGGGCTAGCAGGAAAAGGAGAATAAAATACTTCAAAACGGTGTCACGAAGCTTGTTTCTGCCTTGTCCTCTCTGCTGTCAGTGTCTGTCCCTTCCAGTGCTCATCTGGACCCACATCAGCAGGAACACTGCAGAATCCCCTTCCTAACTGAACTTTTTGCCCTTTTGTTGAGTACCTTGGTCCATTTGGCTGTTTTCCCAACAGCAGGCTACAGCAAGCTGTGCAATCATTTATTCTTAATTTTTACTGGATGCCTTCTTTTCGTAAGTGTACGAGGCATACTTCACTGCAGTATTCTTAGTAGATCCTGCTTTGCAAATTTGTAAGAATCTGAAATGTGTAGAACCATAATTCATAGTAACTATATCTTCATTCATGCCCACTCTCCCCCTCTCCCGCCCCCCAGACCTCCCCAAATTGCTAGGGACCTTATCCCATAGTGATTTGGGGGATCATGCTGTGAGTATGTAACAATCTTATTAGCCAATAATCTTTAATTAGGCAACTTTACCGGCATCCATCTTTCCAAGGAATCTAATGTACACACAGGTCCCCTGGCGAATGGCATTTGTCCCAGGAGACGCTGCAGGGGAAACAGCAGCTCCCCACTAATACCCCTTGTTGGCCCCGGATGGAGCCCCAGGCGGTCTTTGTACGGATGAGCGACCACCTGATGGTTTCAGGTACACAGGACAATCACGCTAGCGAGTCTTCAGCTCTTCCATCACACCCACTTGGTGACTCTTCAAAAGGACATGTGGTCATTTTCAAAGTCTTGGGAAGCTTTTGGAAACTTACTTATGTCCTTTAAGTATAATATTGCATTATAAGCTCCCACTTCATAATAGTGGTAATATTTTAGTAATACAGCTGTAATATCTTATAATGGTAAAAACTCCCCCATCATCTCAGAATACGTGACGCCCAGGGTTTTGCAGACCACTGTGGAAACAGTTTAGGATGCCACAGCGAATGGAAGCAGGAAGGAATTTACACATGGCCAGAGATGAACCATATTAGTAACGAAGAGGTTGGAAAGGAAGGTCTACTGGACAAAGCTAAAGGACACATAAATGTCTTCTTTACATTCAAATGACATTCACTCATACTTTACGCCTGTGTCCCTCATGCATTCAATTTCCCATGTTGCTAATATATGGAGTCACAGCATCTGTACTGTCCTTTCCAGTTATTATCACCTCTTATAATGCCTATATGCTGGGAAACTTCCCTGAGGAATAGGAGGGGGCTGTCTATGCAAGTTGCTAGTAAATTCAATGCCATCTTTGAGATACACCGTTTTAGAAACCTGCTACAGAGAGGTGCTCCCAGGCAAGGTTGCGCAAACCCGGCACCCGTTTATATTTATAGAGTCCTCCTGCAGAATGCCCCGGACAATGGGCTGGAGCTGTACATGTTGGCCCTTGAGAACTCCGAACACTGTGATGAGAAGAACCTACTCATTAGTCCCTGTCTGCAATAAAGTGTCATTATTTTATTTGACATTAAAACATATCAGTTATTAGTCTAGTTAATTTTCTATAGTCTCCAATTTCATGCTACTTGCAACACTTAACACCAATATTCCACACATTTGTTAATAAAGACCTGCTTCCTCTTTTTCTCTCTTTTCTCTTTTGGTTTTTGTGGGTTTTTTGACCAAAGGGGCTGTGACATGAATAAACAATGCTCTTCACACATACACACGCTAACGGCCTTCCTCTTTATATTCATGTTAAGTGAGAATTAAAGGTAAATAAGTCTGTACTGGAACATAGAGATGTTAGGTTAAATATATGAAATGGAGTTTATTTTCACAGTTGGAAAATTAAAGTGTGCTATGGAAACCAAAAATTTTCCACTTTTATTTGTATGACTCTCACAAACATATATAGGGAACTATATATACATAGTCTTATTTACTCTAGAAAATAGAGTGAACTAGGGTGGAGGTTATATTCATCAAAAACAGACCCCTTGACAGAACTGGAACATCTCACCACATTCACTATGGGGTGGGGAGCAGGGGACAGATTACTGAACACTTGTTAAAGAAAACAGAAAATCTTATTCAAAGAAAATCCTTCCTCTCATTTGTTTTTTGCTTCTGTCATGTATATGTATATATATATATATATACATACACACCAAATTAAAATCCTTCGTATATTCCAGCATTCATAATATATACTGACATTCAAAAAATTTAGAAGCCCTGTCAGGTGAAAACATTATGGTAACAGCATCAAATGCCTGTGACTGAATTTTCAGTTTCTGTTATGAAATTGTTAAGTAGGTTTAGCAAATCTCTTATGTGAGGTTGCTATTGATGTGTGTTTTTATGGAATGTTAGCAGTGGAAATTACAGGTGACATTTCACTTTAAATATGCCAGATACAGATTTCAGGAAGTTAGAGATAAAAGAATGGACAGAAGGGATCTACACAATGCTTGGGACTTTGAGATTTCATTTGACCTTAACGGCAACCTGATCAAGTCCAAACTACAGCTTCAAATTAATAGATGAGGAAAATGAGAGGTTAGATGACTCACCAAAGGTCAAGCAGCAAGTGTCTAAGTCAGGATTCATGGCTCTGTTTTCTGATGTAAAGCCCACGAGTGTCTCCATGTACTTGCAACACTTACACCAATATTCCACACATTTGTTAATAAAGACCTGCTTTGCTTTTACAGACAAGAGAATTGCACCCTCATAAGGTGATGTTATTTGTACAGTTTTTATAGCACAATTAAAACCCAGGTTTTCTATTTCCAAGATCTCTAACCTAACCATTACACTAACAGATAGAGATTAATTTACATTATAAAATAATTGTTTTGGTGGATTCCCTTTAACTTAAAGTTAACTACCTCACTACTTTAAAGGACATATGAAATACACAAATCTTGGTTTCTGGGCATTGAATAATAATAATAATTGGATAATTAGTGTGATGAGGAGTTCTCAAATGTGTACTACACAGTTAAGGTTAGAAAACAAGAGCTCCTCTGGAGGACAAGCAATGCATGGTGCAAACCTTCTCAATGCATGGTGTGAACCTTCTCAATGCATGGTGCAAACCTTCTCAATGCATGGTGCGAACCTTCTCATGGTTCCCTGGTCTGACATGAAAGCCGACAGAACAATCTTTTGACTGAAATTAAGTTGAACGGAGTTCAGTCATGAGTGGAATGCCTGCTGTATATATTCTACAGACAATAAATATGAAATCATAACATGATAAGGATATCAATATGATGGCCTCAAATATCTTTCCCACAATTTTAGATTTTAAGTTATTTCAGAAAAAATGAACAGGAAGAAACCATGGCATGTCATTCAGACCCAAGTTATGGAGTTTTAAGAGCAAATACACCCAACCTCGTGCCGTAGCCAAGGACTCATCGTAAATGACTATAATGTCTCCCACTGGCTGGTACAGAGGAGACGGCTGACCTTTATCAGCCAAGTCAGGTATGTTTTCCTATCTATGAAGTACGCCACTTGCTTTAATTCTCCTCTTTTAAGAAGAATTTGTACACTTGTCAGGAGAACTATAGGAAAACTTGGTTCCCAGACACAGATAAACTCTTGTTCTACATCCTTGATCTCTGATGATTTATTAATGCAGGAACCTAAATCCCTGAAAAGCCAAATATAATTGATCTTCTTTGCTTTCAAGTAATTAGAAAACAGTAATTTCTACATTATTGTTAAACCCAAAGTACATCACTTGTAAGGTGTAACCCATCCCAAAAAGCTTCTGACTCAAAATTTTTTTCTTAGTTACAATATTTGGGAGAAAGAACTAAAACATATTTAAGTTGTTCAGACAAATAAGGAATCTGTACCAAAAATTTAAGAAATCATCTTAGTTTACATGAGTAATTTTTTTTTGAATACCAAAACGTGAAGCTAAAATTTCCAGAGGCAAAATTAAGTTCTTTTTCTGGCTTTAAACATGGCCTTTTAAAATATCTGTGCTTCCATCATTCAGGTGATAAACACTATAAATGACTTCGCTGCTGTCAGGATTCTCGAGGGTTCTCACTGTCTTTGAATTACTTTCCTGAGAAAATATATATTCTGACATATTGCTACAAAATTATATAAGGTGTGGACATTCTTAGACTGAAGGTACAAAATGCTCTTAGTCGTCATGCCAAATCAAAATAGCTCCAAATTTCCAAATCCTTAGTGATCAGGTGTTCCTGTATTTAGACATCAAATTACACAATCGGTTTTTTATAATCATTTATTGATTAAATTAGAATCCACTGGAAATCACAGGTGGCTTCATGAGGGAAATTTAAGAAAACTCTGTTGAAAGGCACAGATATTGAGCTGTAACTGGGCTTATGCATTTTCCACATCAATTGTAGAATTTTTCCAATATTATGGTTTGCATCTGTGTCTGTGAATGGGGTATGGTCAGTGTTTCCAACGTTTAGTACTCAAGGTAATGTAAAGATATCTATAGATGACCAAGTTTTATTTGAATAGACAAGCATTCACTTAAAAAGTCAACTGAACACTCTTATTAGCATATTAAAGCTTTTGTACTAATTTATGGATATCATTGTTCAGGGTGAATCTAAGGAAAAGCATCTTTGAAATCGATTTAAGGAAAAGTATTAGTAACTTACAGGACAGATTCATACACGACTATGGCAAAATTTGTGAATGGGTTACGATGATGAGAGCTTAAGAAACAAAGGCTGTGACGTTCCCTGTTTGGGGATTCCGTCTGCTTCTGCCCAATGGCACAAATGATTGGAAATTACGTACCCTCATCCATAAAAAGGATAAGATTATATTGTAATTTTTTTCCCACCTGCCACAGTGGATTTTTTGCTGTAAGAATGTAGCATTTTTTATTGATGAAATGTAGACTCTTGTGCAGTTAATAATTAACTTCTCGGGCAATCACACTGTTACCTCAACATCTGATGTTAAGCCTCAGGTAAGGTCACTCACACAGAAGCACTCCCGTGCCTTGGGATGAGATCATGTTGCCCTGGGATACGTCCACACAGCACCCTCAGCTCTTCTCTCACAGGGACAGCCTGAGCTAGAATACTGATTTCTGTGACTGTCTGTTTAATGTCTGCCACCACCCCCCCCCCGCCCCCCAGACTCAAAGCTTGCATTGAGGACAGGAACTGTACCCATTTTAGTCAAAGCTATGCTCTCTGAGCTTACCACCATGCCTGATGCCTAGCTGGGACTGCACGCTTTGGCTTTTTTAACATTTTAAACCACTGTTTGTGATTAACTTGAATGTGCTAAGTATGGATAATGGATTAGTATCGTCTCTCTTTGTAAAGGAGAACACTATCATGCTAATGTGGTAGGAGCCTAATATATTTTGTTATTGCCCAAGTCTTCCACTGAGTGTGTATCTAGACAGGGAGAATATAGTTGAAGATGGCCATACGAATGATGAATAGAATCTAAAATCCTTTGTTTTGAAAGCACCTTAGAGATAACCTTCTGAAACCTTCTCCCTTTATTGTCAAGATGAGTAAACTGAGGTATAGAAAGGGTGCTTGATTACACAAGCTCACATAACAACATAGTGGAAAGAGTTAGTGCCTGATATGGTCTTAGGACCCATGGTGCTTGGTTGCTCTCCTGTGGGGTCCCTCCTGGCCGTGACTCCCCTGTGAACTGGTCAGTCTCTGCTGACCTCTGCTCTGGGGACAGGTGGTGCCACAGATCCAACCTCACTGCTCACCGCAAGGTGCTAGAGCAACAGGTCCTGGCTTCGTCACGCTCCCTCTCCAAGAACTCCCACAGCTTAACTGAGTAATGGGAAACCCACTACCAGAAAAACAGTGGTGTTTGGTATCGATGCTGCAAATGAACTGCATGGGGCTGAGATGGTTTCTACAAAGGCACAGATCAAACGAGGCACCCTTTACTGGGAGATCGAATGAGGCACCCTTTACTGGGAGTTTACCAAAATGAGTTCATTCTCTGATATGATCATTACAATCAGTAAAAATTGTTGAAAAATCTTGTACTCCCTACATGGGAGTATATAGACGCCTTTGGTGAGTTAAGCTAAGTGGTTTGTACTACAGATTTCTTAAGTCATCAACAGCTGATCCTTAAAAGATTTCAAGACAATCAATTCATCGTACCAACCAACTATACCATCAGAATTCATGTTTTTCTTGCTCTCATGTGGCTGTTTATAAGTACTACTATAACCTGTACAAAGAAGCCAGAGGCTCATTACCCTGAGCTCTCTGAAAATACATGATTTCTAGGATTTACCGATACATTACTCATCAGTCATGCAAGGGGATGAGAATCCATTTATTTTAACAAACCTGGGGTGCATCCTATGTGAAATGCTCATCAAACAATGTAACACGACATTTACTTCTTTCTATGAGATTGTGAATAACTGTCACTATTTAAAAAAGTTAGTAACTCCTGCCTGAGCACTACGCTGCCTGCCATTACCGCGACTACACACTGTGCACCTACTAGGAGCCAGGAGCTGCGCGGGGTACCCAACAAAAACCTTCAGTACCTGTGATGTCATCAGATTCCACACCCTTCCAAGGCGGTCTTTTAAACTGCAGAAACTGCCCTGCCTGTATCAGAATACACAGGCAGGGCATTGCTGGATTCTCCTATCCCAGGAAGGAATTGCGGGTCTGACTGAGGTACTGATGCAACTCGCCTGTTCTGCTCACCTCACTGCCTGCTTTTCATGGTAGGAATTTATGTGAGAAGTTGTTACTTTTGTTTTCTGGGTGGTGACAAATCGGCCTCAGTGAAGACCCTTTCCTTAGGTTATTATGAAAGTCAAATTTTGTTCAGAGGAGAGTGTTATTGGGAAGCACTAACTCAGCGTAGCGGGGGAGTCTCGGAACATGTCATCGAGATGACCTGAGCGGCACTGGTTACTGACTCAGGAGGCACACCTTTACAGAGGAAGCATCATCTTTGGCTAAACTATTGATTTGGATTATGTATTTAAACTTTGGAAAATGATTGACAGTGCTGTCGACACACGTACTTTCATTATCTTTCTAATCAAATTTTGTAAACTAAGGTGAAGCAAGGGGCAGCGTAGCCACGTCAGGACTATAATTATATCTCGTAGATTATTTAAGATATGGCATCCTTCTTTTCCATGCCTTCGCCTTGTGCTCTTGATGAAAAATGAAATTCATCCAGTATTTGATTCTTAGGAGCAGGATGCCTACTGAGTGTCTGACTCACAGTAGGTACTCAAGAAACAGTTGCCACGTGACTCAAAGAAGTAATTGTTTGTTTTTTAAGCACAGGAAACGTCACCTTCCAGGCACTGGTGGGAATGAGGATTAACTAACAAGTTTTGAACGTTCCCTCTCTCCTCTTTTCTTCCCTTTCTTCTACACTCTTTCTTTCTTTTTCCTTTCTTTGCTAATAATATCTGAGAAGGAGACACCACCTGAGGTCTTAGTAAAATAAATGAATGCTTTAAGGAAAAAAAATATGAAAATAAACATGGGCTTCCACTTCTCTTGAATCACAAAAGTTTTCACGACAAAGATAGAGTTTATTAATTTTGAGTTTTGACAGGTCTTTTTCCTCTTCCTCTCCTGAAACCACTCACTCTACTTGCTTTAAAGTAGAGGAAGAAAGGAAGAAAATCCGTGATCAGTTGTTTCCCTTTGCTTTCTCTCTAGGAAGAGTTTGACTTTTGCAAGACCAATTTGAAGATTCTTTGTAATTTAGAATCTGAAGAACAGATGGAGAGCTTCATAATAAAGAACCAAGAGAAAAGAAAGGGACAGACAGAAAGGTTTCATCATGCATGTCGCTGCAGAGGGCAAGTTCCAGAGGGTTGGGGTATAAAACATTCTGAAGCCCGCACAATGTCCAAGAGAAGAGGAGGGGGAACAAGGGAGAGAGGAAAACAGCTTGTGAGCAGTGTCACTGTGTGTTGTGAATTAGCACCACTTCCATGTTTGTCAGAAGACCCAGCTCAATACTGAAGTTCTATATTAATTTCTTTGGCTAGTCTTTTGATTATCACGTTGTGCAAAACCTGGTCTACATGGCATTATGCATCCAGTTATAGAAACTTTCAAAAGTTTGATTATTTGGACCAGAAATATTCTTTAGCTCTCCATCTTCACACATATTCATCTGTATTTCCAAATTTCATGTCATAGTCAAAGTGGACAATTTATAGTGAGAATAAGATTTTAAAGTACGAGGCGTGAAACATTTTTCAAATGTAGGAAAGTTGTTAAATATGAATGGATACAAGTTATCAAAAACATATCTCCATATTTTAGCATTCTATCTCACTTTGTACATTTTATATTTTACTTCAGTAGAAGCAGGCTATTTTACTCATGAAACTAAAAAAAAATCGAATGTCTACAGGAAAAATTCAACTTGCATAGCTAGAAACTCAAACACATTTCTGAAAGATTAATCAACACATAAACAGCCAGGAAACTCAGTCACACATTATCCTTAGTAGCTGCTTGTTATCATCGCCCAAAGTATTGATTAACCAAACTGTCTATTTTTTCAACTGGCTTTGTTTGCCTCTGAGGAAAGAGACAGTCCCACACTAGCGTAGAATTAGCTGAACCTAAACTTTGAACAGAATCATTAACTAAGGATCATTTTTCTTCATTCCCATCCTAACTATTAGCTCCATTTGAAGGCCAGCCCTGTAATTTTGTTAATGCTGTTATTGGATTTGGATAAATTCACCTACTAGTCTAACCCATTTATTTCCATTTTGTCCTCCCTGCTGCTTAGCAGCAGCTTCTTACCCCGAGGCCTTGCATGGGCCTTAGGAAAACACATCTCCAACTTGCAGAACCAAACTCTTCCCCTCCTAAATTTTGCATATATGATATTTTCAACTATGCTGAATGAGAATTTATTTAATATTTATAGTTTGGTTTCTGGCTAATGGTAAAAATGCAGGAATAAAGCTTAAAGCATTGCTTTCATAATGTAACACATCCTTTTTCTTTGCAAGGTCTGTCAAAAAACTGAAATAATAGAATATGAAAATTTTCTTTTTCAATTTTGTTAAATTCTGTAATCAACAATTCATCAACTATCTAAAGCAACTGACATATTTGTCTACCTCTTCAATACCTTATTTCCATATTGAGCCTTTCATCTACCTAGAACTTCCTCATAATTCAAAAGGAAAATAATAATCCTGGGACTTTGCTTGTGCACTTTATGTGTAGGCATGCATGGGTGTGTGTGTATGTGAAGACAAAGCTGGACAATGGGTGACTGGTATGGCTCAGAGCTGGCATTAAAAAATGAGGAGGGTTTCCATGGATGGGAAAGGCCTTTGGGAAAGAAAGGCAGAGGATCCTTGAGGGAATGAGGTGTATGATGATTAGAATAGTAGAGTGGCCTTGAGACTAAGGAGTGGCTATAATTTGAATTGTATTTAACGCTTGCCTATAGAGTTAAATTCTATTCTATAGGTAACTGAGAGTTGCTGGAGTTTTAGCCAGTGGTATGATGAGGACTACTTTCAGGAAGACAACTTCTGCAGCAGCATCAAAATTAGACTAAGAAAGAACATCTCTGCTAAGAGTCCCTCTGGCTATGGGCACTCAGTTTCAGTTCTGCTGCTTAGATACCATCCCTTCCCCTGGTTTTTACACATGAACAGCATAGGAGACTTGTGTTCTAAGGTCTCATTGTTTATGAGTCAATTTTGTCAGTAAATGCTCTCTGGAATGACACAAGAAGGGAGCTCTGAGAGATGCTGTGAGTCTACAGCGGACATGCAGGTTTCAGGAATGAACTGGGGCTGGGATGAAGAGGCTGGAAAGTCTCTGATTTACTGTATGCTTCCTGACCATTTGCCTGCCACTGCTCTGCAGTGTACAACACTCCCTCGCCCCTGTGCCTTGTGGCACCGGCCTAAGGGAAAGACAGCTTCCTTCCATTGTTGTCTTCCAGGAAATGCCACTGAGGCAGACACAGCTTTTCTGCTGTATCCAGAGCTCTGTGCTAATGACATGGTGTCCCCTCCAAACGTGCTCTGGTCAGATGGAAGTCCGGATGAAGGACAACTGTGGGCAAGATGAAGCGTACTGTGCAAATCCCCCGCCCCTTGCATTTCTGCTTCATGTGGTGGCACACTTGATCTCATGTCCATGTTACCATTCAGAGTTTGCTTCTCTCTCGGTCCCTGCCCATTTCTCCTGCCTAGTCTCCAGTTCCTCAGAGACTGAAGTCCTCCACTACTGTTAGCAGTTCTCTCTGAAATGTCCTGACATCAGCCATCTACCCCCCTAGACACCTTCCTATCTCCTGGTCCCAGAGTTCCCTTTACTTGTTTTCTGGACAGCCCACTGATCATTCCTTACCAGGCCTCTATGAGTCTCCTGAGATCATGGTCCGCCTGCCTGAGTAGACGTTCCCTATAGCTGTGACTGAGCTGTGGCCGAGGACATGTGCTGACCCTGGCCGTGTGCTGAGTGCAGGGCTCGGGACTCCCTGGCTGCAGTTTGCAGGGCACCAGTTAAGTCACAGTTCTTTATGACTTTTGAATATAAAATGATTATATAGGTATACTATTTAATAGACATGAGCAAATGAGGTTTTTTTAGTGTGGGTAAATATTTAAATTTTATGCAAATAACATGAAATGATGCTCCACTTTGACAGGGAGTTTTCGACAGTCCTCTAAGAGACTTAGGTTTGAATTGAGTATTTACACATCTACATATATTGGAAGACAGATGAGAAAGGGAAAATGAAAAGAAACAAAACGCGCTTAAGTAGAAAATGAATTTTTCTGTTCCAAAGGCTATTTTTCTTTTCTAAGATAATGCTATTTCTCTGTTTGCCAATAAATATCAGAATAATTTGGCAGTTGTTGGAAGGAGAGGAAGAGGTCATGGGAGGTGAAGCAGAATTATGCCCTATTATCACCTCTTAACCCATGAAACAGGAATAACCACTGTTAATTCTAAATATGCAGTATAAAGATATACTTCATGCATTTCATATTGGGATATATAAATCATTCTTTTTTTTTCTTTCAATTCTGGTCTTGAGGCCAAGAGGGCAAAAACTTTATCTTTCCTGAAATGTTTAAACTAAAATATTTTTAAATGATTTCTCTGTTGTTTTTACACAACTATTACCCTACTATCCGTGGTCCTCACTCCACAGAGCAGGAACGGCGCGCGTTCTGTCATGTCACGCAGTCAGTCACATCAGGCCGAAATATCACACGATGATTCTCCTGGTGCTCAGGGACAATTGCAGGAGGAGGTCAGAAGTCCTCAGTTTTAGATGAAAAATTAGATGCCAATTGTGTTTCTAGCACACTACACAGCCAGATTTATGTGCCAAATAAACAGAGCATGAGCAAGCAGATAATGCTGCAATATCAAGAATATGTCCACACTTGGGACAGCCTCCAGCCACCTGGCCACTGGATCTCATTAAGTAAATCTTAATCAAGGCACCACTACTTTTTTTTTTAATCTCCTACCAACCCCTGAGACACAGCCTGCTGGTTCGTGGGATTTGCTGTCTCTGGGATTTGCAGTCCCCCATAAAGTGGCATTTATTCATAGACTGAAGGAGCTGGGCTATTTTAAATTGTGCTGAGAAGTTGCTCATTTTTGCCTTGAATACAGCAAAATATTGAGTGATATATCTGCTGTCTTGAACTCAGATAGAAACGAGCATGTGACCACAGTTGCAGAGTATGCAAAGCCTTTGACTACTTCCCCTGAGATCTGTTTTTTATCTAATTGTCAGTCCCAGCGTCGCCAAGGCAGCTTGTTTATTGCAAGGCAGCCCGTGGCCCTCTGCGCACTCCGCCTCCTCCAGGGCCGGCTCTGACTGCTGCCCACGCCCGCGGCCGAATGTCAGCACTTCCCATCTGAATCACTCCATCACTGCCGCTTCCTTTGTCTGACAGCGGCTCCCAGCCACTTTTAAAATTGATTCTGACAACTTTTGTTTTTAACCTCAAGGCTGTGCCCTGGTTACCTCGGCGGGTTTGACAGTTTGATGTGTCTCTTCATCATCAGGTTGGTTTAGGACAGTCAGCCTCGGAGCTCTTAGCACCTTTGAGAGAGGTTAGGTTTCCACGCCTCATCCATTGGCAGGACGGGAGGCTCCCAGCAGAGCAGAGGAATGGGGAACTCTAATTTTCTTTATTTAGGTATAAGCAGAGTTGGGTAATTTATTACCAGGGTGGTCTGGAAAGGCAGATGGAGGAAGACAGAGCTTTTGCCTCAGGGTTTAAACACATTAAAATAAATCCTACTGCAAAAGTATAAATGTTCACTGTAGAGCTCCTACCAGAGTTTTATAGCCTAGTTTTTGGTTTGGACTGTTTCTACCACCTGAAAATGTTTTGTTTGCTAATCTGCACTGGCCTTTGCCTCATTGCTTTCTCCCACTTAGTCATTTCCAGAGTTCTACGATTTCCTTGTGTCTGACCCTGTATGTCTAATATTTCTTTTTTGCATGTGATTTTTTTCTTCTGCCTAAAGTCTTTGTTTCCCTTATAGGTTTCAGGTTCTCTGACATTTCATATTAATTAGGATACTTTGAGCATAACGAACAGAAATGTCCAACCCAAATTGGCTAAAACAATAAAGATATTTATTTTCTCACATAACTGGAAGCTCAGGCCCCAGGCCAGGTGCCACTGGGGTCACATGTCATCAAGGACCCATATTTCTTCCAGTTCCCTGCTCTGGCTTTCCCAGCCTTAAATGCTTGATAAGGTGTGTTCCCTCAGGGGCACAAATGGTCACAGTACGGACACTGCTGTATGTAGGATGCACAACCAGAAACAGAATGTCCTGGGGGCTTAAAGGATGGGGAACTGGGAGGGGCATACTTCATTTCCACTTAGGTGTGTCATGCCTTCCATAGGCATCCCTTTGTGTGTCGGGGCTCAGTTGAGATCATGTGCCCATTCTATCACCTGTGAACAACTACGGCCATGGTGATCTTAGAAGAGGAGTTCTCATAGTATAGTTATGGGTCCGCAGGGTGAGCTTTACTGCCTGGAGATTTGTTTTGTTAGACATGCTAATTCTCAGGCCCCACCCGAGACCTATGAAATCTGAAACTCTGGGGTGGGATCCCAGCAACCTGTGCTTTAACAAATCCTTCAGTGATTCTGATTCCAGTTCAAGTTTGATTTCCACTAATCATCTGGGGTAGGATGGACTTAGGAGTCTACAAATAAGACCTCTCTAATGTCTCTTATAGGACAGCAAGCAGTTGCTAAAGTCATTCTTTAAATAATGGTTTGTAGTCAAGAGTATAAGTTTTGCACTTCTTTTGTTAATATATCCCTAATTATATATTTTATTCTTTTTAATGCTACTAGAAATGAGATTCTTAATTACACTTTGGATCGTTCCTTGCATGCTATACAAATACAAATTATTTTTGTATATTGACTGTATCCTGTAAACTCGCCAAACTCACTTATTGATTCTATTAGTTTTTCTGTGGCTTTCCATATTTCAGGTCCTACCATCTGTAAACAGAGATACTTTTCTTCCTTTCTAATCTGGAGACCAGACTTCATTTTTCACCAAACCGTTCATACGCAGTTTTGAAGACTTGTTTTTAAAATGACCAAAGGAGGAAGCGCATAATCAAATAATAGATGAAGAATGTATGATATTTTTTAATTACTTGGATATTTAGGAAAATTTTTATCTACCACACGTCAGGCCTGTGCTAAGTGCTTCCTACGCTATTTAACATATCTTCACCAGCCTTGGAAATGAGAATTAATAACCAATTTTATGGATGGGAAACCAGACTCACAAAGCTCAATGTCAGGGAATTTGAAATGCATGGACCGGACAGAACAGGGATTTGAACCTGGGCTGCCTGACTTCAAAACCAGACCCCGAAACTCTTTCCAAGTAAGAGCACTCCACAGTATTCCTAGAAAGAGATTTAGTAAACAGAAAACAAAATTACCCCCACAACGTGAGGACCCGCAATCGGCTCTGGAGCGTGTGGCCCCAAAGGCCCCAGAGACCGTGCTCACCCAGGCGGACCCAGCCAGTCTCTGCCATCGGGCGGCGCTGGTGGCCTCCTGCACTCAGCCACTGAAGAGGCCCTCAGTGCTTCCCAAGGACCCCCCTCACGCTTGTCTGAATGGCCACGGGCCACAGTTCCTCCCGAACTTTCCTCCCCGCCACCTCCAACCACATAAAAATCTCCTGGCTAAACCATCACACAGTTTTCAAAGTGTAATGAGAAGGTGAATGATTTCTGTTCAACAATCAGAGAAGTTGATTAAGAGGTATGTTTTGTACACCTTTAAGTGAACACACATTAATTTTGATTTAGCCATGTCCTTTTATTTTATTTTTTATTTTGCAGACAAAAACTTTGTCTTCCAGCACTCAGTTCCATGAGTTCTTGAGATCATAAACTCTGGCAATGGGGCTGATGAGAGGTGCCTCTGGATAAAATCACCAGACCCACTTCATCTATCCTTGGACCCAGTGTTTCTAAATGAGTGGCCTGCCAAGCCAACACATTCACCTCCTCATTTTAATTAATAACATGCACCCATAATCTCACAGAGCTGATAGGACTGGAAGCAAATGCAAAGGACTTTTGTTTTCTGTTGAGTCATTGAGCCATGTTATAGAGAAAGAACATTCACTGGACTTTCAGAAATTTTGAACATTGTTTAAGAGCTCCTAGTAATCTTGGCATCTGGGATATGGGGACCTCAGTTTGGGGACTACCAGGTAGGTATTGTTAACCATTTTTTCAGTTGTAATATTTTGCAAAAAAGGAAGCAACAACAAAAAAAACTTCCCAGAACATTACCTCCACTTCACTGAAATTAGCTCTTGTTTCTCGAGCTGAGGCCCTGATCACTTGCCCATTTTCACAGCTTAAGTCTCTCTTTGCTTATGTCTGTACTTAGATGATCATTGCCTCCTTATCAGCTGTTTTTGCTACTTGCTCTCTAAGCCTTTTCTAAGTGTCTCCTAGCCTTTATTCCCTTCTTTTTCTTTTGAAAAATTCCATTTGGGAGGATGTTTCCTTAAGGACTTATTCCAGGTATCAACGGTTTCTTACAGGAATCTAACTTTTCATTCATTCAACAGAGAATTATCATAGTATTTAGCATGTGTCAGGCACAGTACAGCATGCTGAAAATATAACACTAAATATAATATAGCACGAATTTATAGCGTAGTATGTGAGGTCAGGACTAGACTGACTATCAAACAGTCACACAAGTAAGTTAACATTGCAAATCATGATAACTGCTCTGAAGGAAAGATACAAGGTGCTGATAGAGGATATCCATGGGGATAGTCAAAGAGAAAACATGTTTTTTCATTACAGCCAATAAAGGAAACAGTTGCCTATAGTGACAGTAAACTTTGGATAGAGGTAAAGAAAGAAGTGATGGAAGGAGGGGTCAGAATATGCCACCACTCACCCTCTTCCCAGAATGCTCTTCTCCCGATAAAACAGGACCAGTTTCATGACCAGGGTGCCACAATTATATCAAATAAATTATTTTTCTTTTTCTTGTTCTTTACTATTACTTATGGCACAAGCAAAACCATCTGACCCTCTGTCATTCTGCTTCTTTCTCTCGAGATTAGTGGCTCTTGAGCCTCATACCCCATCAGAATGACCTTGGTATCTTAGAAAGTGTAAGGTCCCCCAACCAATTCCAGAACTACTAAAATGGAATGACCCAGGGTGAGACCTGGGTAATCTGAGTTCAAAACAAACATGAGTATGATCTGAAGAAGGATTGGGAACGCATTTCATGACTCCCTGTGCGTGCACGGGTGAGTTACTCTCTCTGTGACCTGGTTTCCTCAGTTGTAAAATGAAACCACAATGGTACCTTCCTGACTTCCCGTAACATATTTGAATAGGAAGCACAGCCAGTAAAGGAGATATCAGTGCTAGGGACTTCAGAAACTCAGGGCGGACTCCCACCGAGTCATCTCTGGCTGTGATCACTGAGGTTGCTTTGTGAGTTCCTTTAAGAGATGGGCAACTCCCACAGCAGGGAGGCGAAGGTGGTATGGTGGATAATAGCTTCGGTTTGCAAGTTTCCCTCATGCTCTTGTGTGTAGGTTACCTCCACACTCGCCACCCTTCCCCTGGCAGGAGGCTGTCAGACTATGCTTTCTGTGGGATGGGGATGGGAAGGTCTGTAAGTCAGGCTGGCCGGTCAGAATACGTATCTTCATGGGCACAGCAACTGGTAGGTAGGTTAGCAGAGGACCCGGCACGATGAGTCAGGGTCTGTTTTTAATAACTGATATGAGCACCAGGGAAGAAAGGGTGTCTTCTCTACCCCTGTGATCAATAACGATGATCAGGAAAGAGGATAAAAGCCTGGAATTTGCCCTGTGTATCTTGGCCATTAGAGGCAGGAGCCTGCCGAGGGTGAGCCTGTGCAGAGGACAGTAAAGCCGAGAGAAGAAGCCAAAGACAGAGAAGCTGATGACGACATGGCTGAAAACCTGGATCAAACTTTCCTGAAACCACTGTGGGCCTCCCAGCAGTGGGAATGTGCTAATAAGGAAGTCTGTTGTTGAATGTGTCTATTTGCCTGTTGGTTTAGCTACATGGAGATGGATTTCTGTCACTTAAAAACCAGGGCTCTATACAACACCGTTGGATGTTTTCCTGACATATTTGTAGTCAATATGGCTCATTCCAGGGTGCTGCGAGGTTGTGATTGAGGAGAGAGGTTGAAGGTATCCCCCTCTAACCAGCCAGAGAAGAGCAGAAGTAAAGACGAGAGGTGACGGCAGCCTTGTCTAGGGTTTAGCGCTCCACGTATGATAATTACTGAAGAGCAAATGTCTCAAATAGTGAAATGAATGAATCAGATAAATTTATCATAAAATATTTAAAACTTGATTTACTATCCTGAACTGCTTACACATGTTGCTACTGCCAGGATATGATCCCAGATGAGCGAGCTTGTCCCTTCCATTAAAGGAAACAATCTTAATAAAAATGCTGTTCCGACAACATCCATAGAGCCTTTGTTTTACATTAAAGCTGTAAAACACTGTCTTCTATTGTGAGTAGATCTCTACTCAAAGCTACACTGAATACAAACTGGAATAGAGTTACAAGCAGCATTAAAAGTTAATGAAAAATCAGCCTGTTATATGTAGAATAAAAAAAGTTGAATAAAAAAGGATAATTATGTTATGCTAGTTATAGTTAAGGCTTAGGCAATTATTCTGAACTTCAAATTTAGATCATTTTGCTCCCTCCTTGATGTAATTATCCATTAGACTTACTAATACACATTTTTCACGTCAAGCTTCAAGAACTCCAAAATGAAGAGGTGAGGCTGCGAGACAGAAAGGGGAAAGGTGAATTTGATGCACATGGAAGCAAAAGAGTATAGGAAAACATCAGCGTTTATTGCACAATCGATTACTGAAAATGCGTGGGGTGCCAAGGCTATTATTATTATAGAATAACTTTATTTGGTTACTTGGAAATAGATATGAACCCAATACATCTCCAGTTTGATGACTCAAGGGAAAAAATGTGGAAAGAAATGAGTTGTAAGTGAATGAAAATACCAGCATTTTAGAGCTGAAAGGAAACTCAAACGAGCTTTATCATGATGTTCTGCCGTGTTAGGTCAGGAGACGCCTGTAGTTGGGACTCCGGCCTCAGCCAAGCCCACACAGCTACTCAGTGGGCATTCCCTTGCTGCTAATCAATGACTATTTCCCTCTCTAAAATACGCATCTATTTGGAAGTAACACACAAATCATTAAAGGTCTTCCATTACTCATGTTTCCTGGAATCTCTGACCTGGCGATTCTGCCAGTTGCTGAGCATGCCTTTTCCAGTCGCACATCCTGAACTGGGAGAATGACCACAGGATGGGCTTGGGGTGACCCCATCACTGTGAGATGGACCTGAGGTAAACGCTCCACCGGTCACCAGACCCCCGTAAGCCCTCCTCTGACATTTGGGGTCTCCCGAAATCAGTGTTGATTCAGGGTCAGTGTCCAGGAATGCCGAAAGCCTGGTTATTTCCTATTCCCCCAATGCACAATCACCCTGGAAAAAGGCCATAATATTCTGTAGCAATCCAGTGAGTCTTTTGAAATTATGTTTTTGTTTTTTTTTAACAGAAATTTACCTTTGTAGAGAAAAAGTCCATATTACCCTAAAGATAGAATATCATGTCCTGGGCTTAGTTAAACTCTACAGAAAGAGGGCAAAAAGAGGAAAGAAGCCTGGGGAGGGCCCAGAGGTAATGGGGAGAAATGTCAAAGACAAGGGAAGATTTATGCATTTACCCAGGACACCTAATTAGTTCTCAGAATTGCTGGTGAGCAGCTTGCTCCAAAGCAGGCATAAATATTGTGGCAATAGAATAGGCCACTAAAAATTTTTTTTTATTAAGGCATTATTGATATATACTCTTATGAAGGTTTCACATGAAAAAACAATGTGGTTATTACTTTTACCCATATTATCAAGTCCACAACCATACCCCAATGCAGTCACTGTCCATCAGTGTAGTAAGATGCCACAGAGTCACTGTTTGCTTTCTCTGTGCTACACTGTTTTCCCTGTGACCCCCCACACCATGTATACTAAACATAATACCCCTCAATCCCCATCTCCCTCCCACCCTACACCCCTCCCTTTGGTAACCACTAGTCCCTTCTTGGAGTCTGTGAGTATGTTGCTATTTTATTCCTTCAATTTTGCTGCATTGTTATACTCCACAAATGAGGGAAATCATTTGGCACTTGTCTTTCTCTGCCTGGCTTATTTCACTGAGCATAATATCCTCCAGCTCCATCCATGTTGTTGCAAATGGCAGGATTTGTTTCCTTCTTATGGCTGAATAGTATTCCATTATGTATATGTACCACCTATTCTTTATCCATTCATCTACTGATGGGCACTTAGGTTGCTTCCATATCTTGGCTACTGTAAATAGTGCTGCGATAAACATAGGGGTGCATATGTCTTTTTGAATCTGAGAAGTTGTATTCTTTGGGTAAATTCCAAGGAGTGGGATTCCTGGGTCAAATGATATTTCTATTTTTAGTTTTTTGAGGAACCTCTATATTGCTTTCCTCAGTGGTTGAACTAGCTTACATTCCTACCAGCAGTATAGGAGGGCTCCCCTTTCTCTGCATGCTTGCCAGCATTTGTTGTTCTTAGTCTTTTGGATGGTGGCCATCCTTACTGGTGTGAGGTGATATCTCATGTGGTTTTAATGTGTATTTCCATTATGATTAGTTATATGGAGCATCTATTCATGTGTCTGTTGGCCATCTGAATTTCTTCTTTGGAGAATTGTCCCTTCATATCCTCTGCCCACTTTTTAATCAGGTTATTTTTTCTTTTTGGGTGTTGAGGTGTATGAGTTCTTTATATATTTTGGATGTAAACCCCTGTCGGATATGTCATTTACAAATATATTCTCCCATACTATAGGATGCCTTTTTGTTCTGTTGATGGTGTCCTTTGCTGTACAGAAGCCTTTTAGTTTGATGTAGTCCCATGTGCTCATTTTGCTTTTGTTTCCCTTGCTCAAGGAGATGCATTCAGGAAGAAGTTGCTCATGCTTATATTCAGGGGATTTTTGCCTATGTTGTCTTCTAAGAGTTTTATGGTTCCATGACTTACATTTAGGTCTTTGATCCATTTCGAGTTTATTTTTGTGTATGGGGTTAAACAATAATCCAGTTTCATTATCTTGCATGTAGCTGTCCAGTTTTGTCAACACCAGTTGTTGAACAGGCTGTCATTTCCCCACTGTATGTCCATGGCTCCTTTATCATGTATTAATTGACCATATATGCTTGGGTTTATATCAGGGCTCTCTAGTCTGTTCCATTGGTCTGTGGGTCTGTTCCTGTGCCAGTACCAAATTGTCTTGAGTACTGTGGCTTTGTAGCAGAGCTTGAAGTTGGGGAGCGTAATCCCTCCAGCTTTATTGGCATTGCAGGCCTTAGAATGATTTTCTCTAGTTCATTGATGAATGCTGTTGATATTTTGATAGGAATTGCATTAAATCTGTAGATTGCTTTAGGCAGGATGGCCATTTTGACAATATTAATTCTTCCTATCCATGAGCACGGGACGTGTTTCCATTTATTGGTATCTTCTTTCATTTCTCTCAAGAGTGTCTTGTAGTTTTCAGAGTATAGGTCTTTCACTTCCTTGGTTAGGTTATTCCTAGGTATTTTATTCTTTTTGGTGCAATTGTGAATGGAATTGTTTTTCTGATTTGTCTTTCTGCTAGTTCATTGTTAGTGTATAGGAATGCCACAGATTTCTGCATATTAATTTTGTATCCTGCAATTTTGCTGAATTCAGATATTAGATCTAGTAGTTTTGGAGTGGATTCTTTAGGGTTTTTTATGTACAATATCATGTCATTTGCAAACAGGGACAGTTTGACTTCCTCCTTGCCAATCTGGATGCCTTTTATTTCTTTGTGTTGTCTGACTGCCGTGGCTAGGACCTCCAGTACTATGTTGAATAGAAGTGGGGAGAGTGGACATCCTTGTCTTGTTCCCGATTTTAAAGGAAAAGCTTTCAACTTCTCATTGTTAAATATAATGTCAGCTGTGGGTTTGTCATATATGGCCTTTATTATGTTGAGGTACTTGCCCTCTATACCCATTTTGTTGAGAGTTTTTATCATGAATGGGTGTTGAATTTTGTTGAATGCTTTTTCATCATCTATAGAGATGATGATGTGGTTTTTGTCCTTCTTTTTGTTGTGCTGGATGATGTTGATGGATTTTTGAATGTTTTACCATCCTTGCATCCCTGGAATAAATCCTACTTGATCATGATGGATGAACTTTTTGTTGTATTTTTTTTTTTGTGGGAGAAACCTGTTTATTTCTTACAAGCAGTCATCCCCTTCTGCTCTCCAGTGTCTCTCACAACTGGGCTGCAGAAGAAGGGACCCCACCCAACCTCTCCAGTCCAGATACACCCTGCTTTTTTTGGTGTATTTTTGAATTTGGTTTGCTAATATTTTGTTGAGTACTTTTCCATCTATGTTCATTAGGGATATTGGCCTGTAATTTATCTTTTTTTGTGGTGTCTTTGCCTGGTTTTGGTATTAGAGTGATGCTGGCCCCATAGAATGAGTTTGGAAGTATTCCCTCTTCTTTAACTCTTTGGAAAACGTTAAGGAGGATGGGTATTAGGTCTTCACTAAATGTCTGATAAAATTCAGCAGTAAAGCCATCTGGTCCAGGAGTTTTGTTCTTAGGTAGTTTTTTGATTACCAATTCAATTTCATTGCTGGTAATTGGTCTGTTCAGATTTTCTGTTTCTTCCTGGGTCAGCCTTGGAAGGTTGTATTTTTTCTAGAAAGCTGTCCATTTCTTCTAGGGTATACAGTTTGTTAGGATATAATTTTTCATAATATTCTCTAATAATTCTTTGTATTTCTGTGGTGTCCGTAGTGATTTTTCCTTTCTCATTTCTTATTCTGTTTATGTGTGTAGACTCTCTTTTTTCTTGATAAGTCTGGCTAGGGGTTTATCTATTTTGTTTATTTTCTCGAAGAACCAGCTCCTGCTTTCATTGATTCTTCCTATTATTTTATTCTTCTTGATTTTATTCATTTCTGCTTTAATCTTTATTATGTCCCTCTTTCTTCTGACTTTGGGCCTCATTTGTTCTTCTTTTTCTAGTTTCATTAATTGTGAGTTTAGACAGTTCATATGGGATTGTTCTTCTTTCCTGAGGTGGGCATGTATTGCAATATACTTTCCTCTTAGCATGGCCTTCGCTGCATCTCATAAATTTTGTGGTGTTGAATTATTGTTGTCATCTGTCTCCATATATTGCTTGATCTCTGTTTTTATTTGGTCATTGATCCACTGGTTATTTAGGAGCATGTTGTGAAGCCTCCTTGTGTTTGTGGGATTTTTCATTTTCTTTGCATAATTCATTTCTAGTTTCATACCTTTGTGGTCTGAGAAACTGGTTGGTACAATTTCAATCTTTTTGAATTTATTGAGGCTCTTTCTGTGGCCTAGGATATGCTCTATTCTTAAAAATGTTCCATGTGCACTTGAGAAGAATGTGTGTTCAGCTGGTATTGGGTGTAGAGTTCTGTAGATGTCTGTTAGATCCATCTGTTCTAATGTGTTGTTCAGTGCTTCTGTTTCCTTACTTATTTTCTGTCTGGTTGATCTGTCCATTGGAGTGAGTGGAGTGTTGAAGTCTCATAGAATGAATGCATTGCATTCTAGTTCCCCTTTTAATTCTGTTAGTATTTGTTTCACACATGTAGGTGCTCCTGTGTTGGTTGCATAGATATTTATAATGGTTATATCTTCTTGTTGGATTCACCCCTTTATCATTATGTAATGTCCTTCTTTGCCTCTTGTGACTTTCTTTGTTTTGAAGTCTATTTTGTCTGATACAAGTACTGCAACTCCTGCTTTTTTCTCACTATTAATTGCATGAAATATCTTTTTCCATTTCTTCACTTTTAGTCTGTGTATGTCTTTCGCTTTAAAGTGAATCTCTTGTAGGCAGCATATAGATAGGTCTTGTTTTCTTATCCATTCAGCGACTCTATGCCTTTTGATTAGTGCATTCAGACCATTTACATTTAGGGTGGTTATGGACAGGTATGTACTTATTGGCATTGCAGGCCTTAGATTCGTGGTTACCAAAGGTTCAAGGTTAACTTTCTTACTGTCTAAGAGTGTAACTTAACTCAGTTAATACGCTATTACAAACACAGTCTAAAGGTCCTTTTTTTCCTCCTCCTTTTTCTTCCTCCTCCATTCTTTATATATTAGGTATCATATTCTATACTCTTTGTCTATCCCTTCACTGACTTTGGGGATAGTTAATTTACTTTTGCATTTGCTTAGTAATTAGCTGTTCAACTTTCTTTACTGTGGTTTTATTACCTCTGGTGACAGCTATTAAACTGTAGAAACACTTCCATCTGTAGCAGTCCCTCCAAAATACACTGTAGAGATGGTTTGTGGGAGGTAAATTCTCTCAGCTTTTGCTTATCTAGAAATTGTTTAAATCCCTCCTTCAAATTTAAATGATAACCTTGCCGGATAAAGTATTCTTGATTCGAGGCCCTTCTGCTTCATTGCATTAAATACATCATGCTACTCCCTTCTGGCCTGTAAGGTTTCTGCTGAGAAGTCTGATGATAGCCTGATGGGCTTTCCTTTGTATGTGATCTTATTTCTCTCTCAGGCTGCTTTTAATAGTCTGTCCTTATCCTTGATCTTTGCCATTTTAATTACTATATGTCTTGCTGTTGTCTTCCTTGGGTCCCTTGTGTTGGGAGATCTGTGCATCTCCATGGTCTGAGAGACTATCTCCTTCCCCAGATTGGGGAAGTTTTCAGCAATTACCTCCTCCAAGACACTTTAGAATAGGCCATTTTTATGCACTGATGTCAAGAATGTGGTCCATTAGGATCTGACAAGATGGCCAGAGTTTGGCAACATGGTTAGTCTGCAACCTGCCGCCAGCACAGAAAACCTCAGACCCGAGAGTTTCAGGCTGAGCCGGACATATGAAAAACTATCCTGTCAGGTCTTCCCAGACCCAGCTCTCCAGAATCTTCTCTCCTCTCTACAGTCCTTGGCCATCACTGATGCAGATGAATACCTGGAGACTACAAATGCTGATAGCTGTATGCCTTTTATGAAGTTATATGAGCCTTACAAGGGAGCTTTCTGAAAGTAATGGCAGCACAATTGTTTGAAGTTAATATAATGACTCACATAATAGGGCTGTTTTCTGTGCACACAAAAACTATAACAACTCAAAGGGTCCCTAAAGTCAAAACTGAATAAATGAATATTTAAGAATTCCAGATGCTAAAAATACACCTGAGATCTCATTTTCCTCCTAATCAGAAAGTGCTTCAGGGAAGAAGGCTTTTTGCCTTCTAGAATCCAACATCAGCCAACTTAACTTGGCATCTTGGCAGAAATCAAGGGTAACCTGACTCTTGCCAATTGTAAACAAGAGAGCAGGAAATTTCAACATAAAGAGATACAGAGGAGAAGAGCTGCCTACCTGTTCCTGTGAATTAAAAAAAGACTTAAGCTATTTCAATTTCAATGGGTTGTGCCATAGTAGAATTTGAATGTGTTAAGATTTTTCCAAATATACACCTGCCATTACAAGATCAATGCTGTTGATGTGAAACATTTCAGAAGAATGAGAGAAAGAATTAAAACCTATTAAATTTTCCGATGACCACCAGTTTTCCATTTAGGAACATCACCATTCTCCCATCTATTCAAGGTTTTTCATAACTCTTCACAGTTCTTCCAAAAACACAGCATCGTGCTTTTTGGATATGGGATTTCGGGTCACAGTGATGTTTTTCCTTCACTTTAGTTTACCGGACACACCTCTGATCCAAAGCAAACTGGGAGTCTCTACCTAATTTTCTTCCAGTGGTGCAGTGAATAGACTTCTGATTTCTGTTGATTATTGAATCGCTTCTGGGGATGGATCGAAATGCAGGCAGTGACCCTTCATGTCAGTCATAAAATTCTGAGTCCAAAATTCGGAGGCAATATCATTGTTTACAGTGTATTTCTGGCAGCTGATCACAAGCAGCCTGGTTGCTTTATGGATTTGTCTCTCTCCTGAGCAAACTTAAAAGAAAGCTTAGCAAAACCTACACTGGTTTACTGAGTGTGTGAACGCTGGCTGCTATTCTTATTTTCTCCTGCTACTAGACAGTCTTTGGCCTTATGCCTCTGAAGAGAATTTTAAAACTGAGAATTTTTTTGGTGTTACTAAATATGTCTTTCTTAGCTAATTATTATGCAGTGGGTCATACAGAAAATGCTGGGAATAGCTTTGAGAAAAATCATCGTAAGTTTACGTAGACTGCATATTATAAGAAATGCAAAATTGCGTGAGCCTCATTTATAGGAACTAATAATTCATAATAAATTGGTGATAAAAGTAATTTGAAAGCTGCTCATAGGACCATGAAATATGTAAATATTATGTCTATTGTTTTTTACCTGCAAACAACTATTAATTGTGACTTTACCCATACGGGACACGATAAGCATTCTGGAATTCCACGTTTATCATTGTGATGTTTGTATTAAGAGTAGATCCAGGCATTTCCACAAGGTCTGTGTTTAGTGTGCAGCTACTATATGGGAAGCTGGACATTCCGCCTCCACATTGCTTCTTCTGTGAATATATCTGAACCGTTTTTGATGTCAATTTCTAGCCTTCCCAGTTCTTGAAAAATGAATGAGAAAAATTCTCTCTCCGTTAAGATTCTTTACTAAACATGTAGCTAGTAGCCACCCACATAAAGTTAAATGTCATTTGAAAAGAAGAAAAGGCATCTGCACAGGATATATTTTGTTCTTTCTCTGAGATGGGTCCAAACTCACGGGAAACCTCCTGAGATGACAGCTATTGATGTCACTGATGTCACCTCTGACCTGTTTTCTTCTTTAGTGGTTTTCAAAAATCACTAATGCTGTGGACCATAATTTTTCATTGTGGGCTATGCAGATGGACCACCCAAGTGAGTTTGAAATATTTTGAAAGCAAAGAAATTTCAGAAGGGTAAAATTGAGAACAATAAGAGAAGGGGGGGTTCTGAGTAAAAGAACAGAAGTTTAATAACTAATCCATAAAGTCGAATTTTTTGATATAGAGAAGAGCCAGAAAGTCAGATTACACTAAAATTTAGCTACATGCTCATGAACATACCGCATAGTAAAGAAGTTTTGCAATAGCACTTTACCACGACAGAGTGCAAATCATATACTTCCCGAGAACTCAAGACGGTGGGTCCGCAGGCACACGATGGAAAACATCATTTTCGTGGTTATACAAGTTGGAGGCTGACATGGATGCACCCAAGAGAAAAGGCATAGACCTGTATTTCTTTCCAAGATTTCTAACTCCATATTTTCAAACTCTGTCAACAAAATCCTACCTACTGTGGTCACCAGAAGCACACGAGAGGCACGGGGTGAACTGGCCTATTCGTACCCCCCTCACGGACCCCGTGCCTGGAGGACTGGGGGCGCTGAGCCTGGTACTCCCCACCTGCCACCCCGAGTGCACTGATGGGAAGTACAGGGGCACACGGGAGTGGCCACTCACACAGCTGAGACTCAGGAAATGCCTCGAGAGACACCTGCAGAGGCCTAGGGTTCGAGGAACTGGAGGAAATTGAGTACAGCTGGAGGGTATTGTGGCAGAAGGGAGCCTGGAGAGGTAAGTAGAGCTTGCATCACGAAGGGCCCGGACAGTCAAATTACGGCATTTCCATGTGTCGTGAGGGCCACCAGTGGGGGGTGGGGGGGAGGGGGAAGACGAGCTTCAAGCAGGAAGAGGGAAGAGGAAAATGGAGGTGTCACAAATGGTAATAAGGTGTCACAAGTTCTTCACCGTCTCAGAGTGAAACAGGAGAGACTTTGGGGGAAAATGGTGAGTTCAGCGTTTTACTTACTGAGGCCAAGGGATCGGTGGGCACTGAAGCCCAGGTGCCCAGGAGCAGGTGTATCACAGAGAACTGTGAGGGAGTAGGTTTCCACGGACAGGGTCACACCAGAAAAGCATGCAGAATGTGAAGGAGAGGGAGGCAAAGGCGGAGCTCTGGGGGCCCCCAACATCGACGGGATGGAAAGGGAACAGCAGCGCCTGAGGAGGAGCTGAGAACGCGGCCAGATGGGAGTGAACACTGGACATCTGTCCTCGCGGCATCGAGGGGAGGTGGCGGTTAGGAGGTCTTGGTGTCTAATTCTCAGAGGACTGCAGCGAGGATGGGAGGACTGACTGGATTTTATGGTGGGAGTAGGACTCATGGTTGATGGGGGCAGAATGCAGAAAGTTGGGGGGTGCTGAGTAGAGAGTAATAAAATGGGGAAAGTGGAGATAGCGATTACACAAAATTCTTACAAGAGGTGCAAGTGGATGTAAAGGGAAAATGTAGTTGAAAGAATCGGATGTTTGAGTTGTGCTTTATTTTTAGGTCAGTGAGACTGAACTGGGCATAGATACAGATACAAGGAAATGGTAGATAAAGAGATGTAGGTACAGGAGAAGAGGGAAAAACAGAGGCTGGGCAAGGTCCTTCAGGAGGCAGGTGGCATCTGCTGGGAGACAGTGAGTGGGAACCTGGGGAGGAGGAGGAGGAGAAGCAGGGGACGAGGAGGCAGACGGGAGGAGGAGGACGCAGCAGCTGAGAGGACAGCAGGGGGTGGGGTAGAAGTAGGTGAGTCTGTATTTTGTAAGCAGGAAGCCCTGTTCTTTGATAATACCTGTCTCCTGGGACATGGGAGGAGAGGTGATCTGCTGAGATCCATGGGGGAGCAGAAGTGCTTCAAAGGCTAAGGAGAAAATAACATCTCAGAGACTGTCTATCTGGAAAATAGGAGAGAAAAAAACTCCATAGGGTACATAGGATTGCCAGGCAACATTATGAGCTTGTCATTTTATCCTGTACCAATCTGTCTCATGGAATTTTCTGTCACTGTCTACAGTTGGCCAGATATAAAAAAAGACAGCCAGACTGATCTTGAGGAATGACACTATGAAAGGTAGCATTTTGTGAAACAGTGAGTTTATGAAGCTTCTTCATAAACTGAGCAAAACACTCCCACAAGAATAATCCAAATTCATTTTGTGACCCCCAAGAACAGTAGTATATTTTTTCCCTGACACTCAGAGCTTATGAAAGTTGTAGGGACTGGCCAGTGCATAAAGCTACTCCTACTGTTGGGAATCTATACCTTCATTCATATTCTAGTCATTAACTAAATGATTTCTGGGATATATGTACATCCTTATATGACTGTTTAGTGTGATTAGTCCCCCAAAAGTTGTTTAATTCTTCAGAAGAGGCAAAATGAAATATCTAGAGCTGTAAATTCACATATACACCAAGAAGGTTATGAGGACACCAAAGATGGATACATTTTGAGTCCTGGATAAACAGTGGGCTGCTGTTGCTGCATTTTCCCATTTCTTCCCATTCTTAATTGGGGTCTCCTATGTTCCAGATGCTGTGGTCCAGACCCTCAGTGGGCTGCCAGTTGTGAAGACAGGCATGAAAACAATTATTTACAATCCAGGCTGACCGGACTAAAAGGTTCAGAGTAAAGAGGAGACTATTGACTAATTTTGTCTGTTGGATTAGCACAGAAATGTCTACTTTCAATCCCTATGTAAAACTCAAAATAACTCTTGGTAATCTGTGACTCTAAGAAACAAAACAGAGAAAACAGTTAATTAAACTAAGGCTCATCTTTAATGTAAAAACAATTCATGTTTTCAAGTTCTATATCTCTTCCACCTGGGATGAACTGGCTACTGTGGAACTTCCCATCAAACCTCACAGCTGCTTGATCTACTCCTAAAAGCTACACCTGAAAAGAAAATCACAAAGCACCACTGTTCCCAAACACATTGGTTCTGTACTGCTGCACTTTGTTCTGAAATCCGGGGCAGTTCCAACAGTTAAGTTCTCTGCGCACACAGATTTCTCACCTGCAGAACAGAAACCACATCCCTGCTCCTGGCGATGCATCTGAGGTTGCCAGGCTTCTCAGCTGGGTTTGGAAGGCTACATTCAAGCCCACTAGGAAACAAACGGGTGACTCAGGTGTGTGCTGAAACGATGGGAGGAGGTAGGGAAGCCAGGAGGAGGGGAAGAGGACTGTGTAGTTATCTGGAAACATGGTACTTCTGGCTGGGTCAATGTATGCCTCTTAGTTGCTTGTTTGCAAGAAGAGAAGGCAAGGGCTACATGATGCTTTGGCATTTAAAAGAAGTTATTTTTATTAGGAAAATGAGAGCATTTGGACCAAATCAATACTCACTAAGAGGAGTTAACTTGCCCATCGCCATGAATTATTTAGTGAGTGAGGTCTTTACACTCATACTCAAAGTCTACACTAATGACCTGGTAATTATTTTAATCGATTCTCAATGAAGTGCTAACTACTCTGTAGGCATACCAATAAAGCAAGAGGCCCTGTGACAGCAGGATCTGCGCTCTGGATTTCCGTCTTTCCATCCATGATTCTGAAAGGAAATCTGTGCACACAAATGAATATTTTTGTATCCATGTCACTAGGATAATCATTAAACAGTTGCCCTGTTTTAAGAAGTCCTAATTTTGATTTGCATGAGGAGAAGACAAGATACAACATGGAATCGTGTAATCTTGAAGTCAATGTTATTTGGGAGAACATGTAATTTGACTCCTTACAGAAACCCTCAACATGTAAATAAAGCTATTATTCAAAAATGTTCTTAGGAGGATTGTGTGCAAACAAAAAATTAGAAGCAACTTCAATGGACATTGATTAGAGAATGTTCAAATAAATTGAAGCATATTCACTTAATGAAATATATCGCAGATAGGTGAATGCATTAGAGCTACATAAATCAGCTTACATCAATCTCTAAAACCTAATGCTGAATGAAGAAGCAAGACGCAAAAGGGTATATACACACAGACACCTTTATATAAGGCTATGAATAAGAAAAAGGAAATATACACAAGTGTTAAAAAATTATAGAGACATGCACAAGAATGTGGTAATAAACATCAAAATTAGGATGGTTGCCGGAGGAGAGAAGGGAAGAAGGTGTGGAAATCAGAGAAGAAAAAAACCCAGAATCTGGAACGATTAACCAACTTGCCCAAGGACACAGAACAGGCGAGAAATTAACAGCCAGAGCTCAGGGCTTTCCCTTACAGAATACGACCTTCAAAATGCACAGCTTCTGAGACTGTCTTTGTTTGTTTGTTACTTCTTCTTCAGACAGAAAATGGTAGCTATTGGGAACTTAACATTATAAGGGATCTTGAAAGATCATATTATGCAATTCCACATTCAATTTTTGACTTTTCTTAACATCCTGGCTTCTAAATGATGGCCCAGCTTTTGTTAAAAACAAACAGCAAAAGGAAAACTAAGCCTTTCCAGGCGACACATCCATGACCTCAGGGGATCCCTGGGGAATATTCCCTCCACACCGAACACTAAAACTTCTGAAAAATCCAGAGTTAAGTACTAGCCTCATTTGCCTTCCTTCAATTATTTGAACTTGACTTTCAGTGTGGGCTGACTCATTGAACAAAAACTGACTGAGCGTCTACTTTGTGCTGGGCTGAAGCACTAGCATATGTTTGCATGTGCTCAAAACACATTTGGAGACCAAATGCATTGAACTCATTACAAGATTTTTAAAAATCTCTGTTGATTAGATTGACTCTGTACCAAAGTTTGACCATCAACCATTATTCAATTTCAGAAGATTTTAAGCAACCTGACATTTATTAGTCCTTCATTTCTAGTAATATGATTTCCGGGGTATGGGGAAAAGCAGGGCACAGCACCCGGAAATACAGGAGTCTCAGAAGACTGGGCAGACAGCCAAGACAGAGTCCATAGGGAGAAGCAAGTTACAGGCAGCTGGGTGACAAAGAATAAACAGTGATTTTGGGGGGGCCTTTGGAGTATATAGCAAAGTAAGTACTGAAACCGGGAAAGGGCCTGAAACTTGGGGTAGGAGGTACAATGGAGACCAACATGTAAGTTCCCTGCCCTTAGAAAGCTTATATTTTATTGAGAGAGGTAAACCACATTCAAATAAAGACAAAGAATTATTACTGAATGGAGTAAGTGCCATGATGTAAATTTTAAGAAAAAATAAAACAGGTGCTAGGAAACAAAACACCAGAGGGTATCCACTTTGCATAGGATGTTCAGGAAAGGTGATATTTAAGCTGTATCCTGAAGGGCTTATAGAAGCAGCCAGGGAAAACATGTTCCAGGAAGAGAGGGCAGCCCTGAGATGGGAAAACTCACATAAAAGGCAGACGGCTTGTGGCAGTGTCCGGACGGGGGCAGAGGGGGCACATGCTCATCTGATTAAAAAATGATTGCCCTGCTCATCAAAATCAGAGGAGGCAGTTCAAGTGAGCGACTCTGTAAAGACGAGCAAGGTCATTTCACTGAGTATATGATTGACAGCGAGCATCCCGTCCTTCCATGTCCCCGGTGATTTTGCTCCAGGTCAGGTGTATAAAGATCCCCTGGGAGAAAATAGAATTTCAATAGGGTAACATCACAATCATGATAAACAGCCTGATTCTGGAAGAAAATAATACCCTTCCTCATCAGAGAGGCTTACGAGAAAAGAATTGTACCAATCCAGTCTACAAGCAAAACTTTATAGGCCGCAAGTTTTTTAGTTTGGAAAAAAGCAAGATCAAAATCTAAGAAACCGAAGCATGGAGGTCAGTTTGCTTGTGAGGTCCAGCATATCAACTGTCTGAGAAAATGCAATAAGCTGGCCTCACTGCCTGGAATCAGGAATTTGCAGCTACTGCCTTTCACTGCCGTACAAGTGCAGGAGGGTTAAAATGTAACTCGGCCCTACTGGTGTTTATTGTGTTCGTGCAAAAGAAAAAATTCAAAATAGCCTTCTCTTTTGGCTATCTGGCCACTTAAAAACAGCAGGCAGGATTTGAACTGAACCCTGACCTACAGGAAATTCACCTCACTGACCCAAAATAACATACTTTTCAGGCAAAGACAGGATTCGGGATCAGAGTCCTACAGAAGCTGGAATGGTAACAAGGAGGTCTGAGAAGATAGGATGATTTCTACATGATTCTTTCCTATGCTATCCCAAACTAAGTCCAGATATCAGTGCTTATTTGGTGTATATCAGAAAGTAGTTGAAATCAGAAAAATATCTATTAGAGGAATGAAAGAAAACTCAAAAATGTCTCTGAGTTTAAGATAAACACATAAAAACATGATCATTTAATAGCTAAAACATTCTTGGTTCTGAATAAGAATGCTCAGAAGTTGTTCAGATAAATTTTCATAACGTAGAGTAAATCTGGGGAACAAAGTTCATTTGGAATTGTTGATACTCAATTTGATTCTGGAAAATCTCAGAAAAATAAACTATTAAGCGGAATATGTATTGGTTTTCACTGCTTTGTGTATTTAAAAATATGTGAATATCACTCTCCACTACATGACAGATTTTATCAGATACGTGTGTTTCCAACATGGGTTTCATGTAAGAATAGATCATATCATTTTTTAAAAGGAATACAGAGGAGGTGTGTTATGGTTCAGAGGACAGTGACCTGGATCATCTTTTCCAAAAACTGGTAAAAAAATCTGGGTTTCACTTGCCATGAAGTTGATCAGGCCATGCTCTGCAAGAAGAGTGAGCCTCGTGAAGTGCTGGGGTACAACCAGGCCGAGGGTGCAGAAGTTAAAGAGATGAGTTCTGGCTTATATGTGGAGCTTTCTAAGGGGGTAGCTGCAAAGCTGAGAAGATGGCCTGGGGAGTGGCAGATTCTTTGTCCCTAGAAATACTCCAACAGTCTGTGTAGTCATTTGGACGGATGTTGGAAAACCAATGGAAGCATTATTCTTCCACGCATACAATATTGAACACCTACGAAGTCCATGTGCCATGCTGTAGAGCGGGGACACCGAGGTGAGACAGACAAGGTCTCTGTCCTCGTGCGCCTTGTGACACAGTGAGCCATGCAGACAATAAGTCACCCAGTGATTGCAGAAGGCGACGGCTGGTTATGCTCATTTCTCTGAAGGAAATAAATAAGATGGGGGTGGGAGGCGGGCGGACTGACCAGGGCTTATCAAAGTAGGTGACATGTGAGCTCAGCGCTGACAGCCGAGAGCTAGGAGAAGAGTATCCCAGCTTCTGAAGCCAGGAGAACGCTCAGGAGGCAAAGGGCTCAGTTTGGAGGAGAAAGAGAAGAGAAGGCAGGAACAGAGGGTGAAGCTATGGGGCTGGCAGCGGTCACTCTCGCACAGTGTTGAGGGCCCCAGGCAGAAGTTATCACTGAGAGGAATAAGGCATCACTAAAAAGTATTAAATGGGAATGACGTAATTGGATTTATATTTTTAAAAAACAGGTGGTGTACAGGATGATCTTGAAAGTCTCTGTGAAGCGGATTCTGACTGTGCCACGCGAAGGTCTTACCCCGTCTTACTGCACGCACATCGAAGTGACCACGTACCATTCCTTTCGGCATGTGGTCTATTTAGCAGAAAGATTCTACCTGGAGAAAGGGTGCCACTGCAAATACCAACAGCAGCTGGGGGAAGAAACCACAGCCATTCCTGGGCTTCATCCTGAAGCGGCCCTTATCAAGAAGGCGCCTTCCCAAGGTGCACCTGTCCCGCTCTGCTTCGGGGCCCAGGCCTGCTGACCCTGCCCAGCGCCTTCGCACTCCCAGCGCGTCTATTCCATCACTGACACCTGATTAAGCTCCTTCTCCTGGTCCCAACTCATTATGTTGCCTCATAATGGAGAGCCTGTCTCCTTTCTGTCCCAATGGGCTGTCCTCTTATCCCAACGCCTTGGCCTGGACTCAAGGCCATTTTCTCCCTTACAATCCATGAAACGATAGTCTCTTTGGGAAGAGGGATTATATCTGGTTTTCGGCTCTGTCTTATATTCACCACAGTTTGGCACCTCCGGTATTAAGTCTTTCAAAAACACTATTGGATGAATGGGTCCCCTGACCTAGGAGGCGGCCTGTAGAGGTATGGGATCCTCCTGGACGCCGACCCGCCCCCTGCACTCATCCTGTCCTCCTCCCAACTGCTGCCCTGGGGAACACCATGGCTGTGCTCCAGTTAGGCTCTCTCAACTATCTGAGCTGGGGCTGGAGGTGAGCCTTTCTTTTAGTTTTTTTCCTCCCTCTCTCTCTCTCTCTCTCTCTCACACACACACACACACACAGATACACAAGCTTGGGCTTGTTTCCTGGAATTCTGGCTGAGTGTTAACTGGGGTAACTCAGCTTACACAAGTATGTAGGTGCCCTGCATCCTTCCCAGGGAAATAATGACACTTCCCATTCCTGCGCGCTGCTTCTCGCCAGGCACCTTGCTGACAGCTTTGCAGGCACTGCCTCCTTTAATCCTCCCTGTGGGAAACATTATTGTGCCCATTTTGCAGATGAGGAAATTGAGGCTTCCAGATGCTAAACTTAATTTGCCCACAAATGACTTGTCAGGGTCACACAGCTGACAAGTAGATCTGGGATTTTCAAGATTCCTCTAAATATAAAACTTTTAACAACTAAGAAAAAAAAGATACAAAATAAAATGTATAATAAATACATCTACATACTGCAAATCAGCCCAAAGAAATGCATAATTTAATTGATGGTATCAAGAAGTGGATGTTATCAGGAAACTTTTGTTGCATAATTGGATAGATTTTAATCACTCTGTGACACATTTTCCCTCTTCACCTCCAAAGAAATCTTGTCTACTCGTAATCTTTACTAGCCTTCCCAAAGCCTATCTCAGATATTTTTTTTTTGTAATTCTAAAGAATTTTATTTTTTAATAGAATGACCTAGGGATACTTGTCAGGCTTAAAAGATGTCTTAGAAAACATAAGATCTTACTAGATTTTAAATCAAATAAAAGGTCTGTAAAGAACCTAAAGAGTTCTCATATACAACTGAAATGCATATGACATCAAAACCATTCAGAATTTTAAAATCTGCTCTACTTATATAGGGTCTCAGACCCCAAACCAACTCATCTTCCAAAGGTCTTTGATGGACAGTTCCATGTTCTTTGATGGACGGTTCTAAAATGTCCAAAAGACAAATTTTCCATTTTTAACTAAACATTGAAGCACCCATTCACATATTTTCTCAACTGAAAAGAGACTGCCTTTAAAAATGCCAGATGTTATTTGAAACACATATAAAATGTATAGGTACCTCCTACACTGCTGGTGGGAATGTAAACTAGTTCAACCATTGTGGAAAGCAGTATGGAGGTTCCTCAAAAAACTCAAAATAGAAATACCATTTGACCCAGGAATTCCACTCCTAGGAATTTACCCTAAGAATGCAGTTTCCCAGTTTCAAAAAGACATATGCACTCCTATGTTTATTGCAGCACTATTTACAATAGCCAAGGAATGGAAGCAACCTAAGTGTCCATCAGTAGATGAATGGATAAAGAAGAGGTGGTACATATACACAATGGAATATTATTCAGCCATAAGAAGAAAACAAATCCTACCATTTGCAACAACATGGATGGAGGTAGAGGGTATATGCTCAGTGAAATAAGCCAGGCAGAGAAAGACAAGTACCAAATGATTCCACTCATATGTGGAGTATAAGAACAAAGCAAAAACTGAAGGAACAAAACAGCAGCAGACTCACAGAACCCAAGAATGGACTAACGGTTGCCAAAGGGAAAGGGACTCGGGGCGGGGAGGGGGGGAAGGGAGGGAGAAGGGGAATAAGGGGCATTACGATTAGTACACATAATGTGGGAGGGGGCACGGGGAAGGCAGTATAGCACAGAGAAGACAAGTAGTGATTCTATAGCACCTTACTACACTGATGGACAGTGACTGTAATGGGGTATGTGGTGGGGACTTGATAATGGGGGGAATCTAGTAACCACAATGTTGCTCATATAATTGTATATTAATGATAACAAAGTAAAAAAATAAAATAAAAAAAAATAAAATGTATAGGTACCTGTTTACCTAGAAAACTAGAGAATTACAACCTAGGGCACTGTCCTGGTATAAGGTACAACTCCAGATGGAAGTCTTATTGAAGAACAAAACTTTTCTTCAGTAAAATAGTTATCTAAAGGAATCCTACTTCTAACATTCAGACTCACTGTCAGGAGTAGATTGTGAACTATTATATAATTCATTTAAGACATACTGAGAATCAGAGAAAGTACTTCAAGCAAATTGCAAATAAAAGTTAAGAGAATAAATGTTACGCATTTTACCAGCCCATCTTAACTGGGGAAAATAATTTCCCAACTTGGAAAGATCATGAACTCAATTAAGAATCCAACTTTCCACATCTCTGAACCTGGGATTAGCTTAGGTTTACCAAGTCAGTGACTTTAAAACATCTGTACTGATACAATGGCATTTATTATATGTGAATCTTACCCACTTCTTTGGTTAGGAGGCTCTCTCAGGGCTCTTGGGGTGTAGGAAACCTGAGTGTGGATCAAACTTTGGCAACTTTCAGCTCTGCACCTTGGGGCAAGTCATTTGAAGTTGCCGGGTCTCAGCGGCTCCACCTGGACTCTGGGGTGTCCCCTATTCCCCTCACAGAAGCAATGCGTAGGGTAGAGGCATGGACTCTGGGGTGGAGGCACAACCTGGCTTTCAATCCTAGCTTTCCCTCGGCACCAGGCCTACACGTGAGGCCTGGGGTTAAGCCCTTTATCTGCCTGAGCCTCAGATTTCCCATCTGTAAACAGAATATCATACCTAGTAAGATATTGTTAGGATTGAAGAAAAAAAATATATATATATACATTTGGCACTTATTAAGCTTTCAATAAATGGTAGCTTTTGATGCTTGTGGACACATTCTGTAAACTACATTATATAGGTAAGGTATTAATAATATGCCTTGGCTGTTTCTTCAGATATCATGCAGTTTCTCATAGGCTAAATCATAACATTTCTCCAATAGTCTGTACTTACAACTGATTTTCTTTTATGTTTTGAAGCCTCATTGTGACCCTTTTCTTGGGAAATTTGTTAATGAGACTATGATATTAGCAAACCTCCCAAAAATGAGTAATGCGATCTGTTTGATTCTTCCTTCTTTGCTACAGTCCAGTCTGTAGTCTGCAGTGAGTTTTCAACCAGTTCATTCATTGTTTTGCCCACTCATTAAATAAAAACCTACTGAAGATTTACTATGTGAGAAGATCTAGGCTAGGAGTTACACTGCGGGAGGAATTAGCCTGTATGTTTTATCACAGGTAGTTTCATTAAAAATTATAAGTTGTAAGTAAATTATTGCTGTGATACAGAAAACTTAGAAAATATTATAGTATATGTAAATTGTAATGGGAATTAAGAATAAGTTTTGACAATGTCATATATTCTCTAGAAAATAATTACATGCAATTTCTTTTCGCAAGTTACTATGTACATTAAATAAATACAAATGCATGTGAGGATAAACCAAGGAAAGGGATTTAAAAACGGAAAGAATTTTAAAAATGATATTTGTGACTCAGTACTGAGTTATCTTTTAGAGTAGATTCTTATGGGCTTTATATATAGAATAATTTAAAAATGGGTCACAATTGGAAACCATTAAGAAATTGTTCTTGGTTTTAATTTATTTTCCTTAAGCCATAAGTCACAGTGTATTTCTACTAATAGAAAACAACTGAATTTCACAACATATGTAATATATATATATTTTTTCTATGATGATATAAAACATGTCCTTTCATCATTATAACATAACTCATTTCCTATTATCATAAATATAACCCATTTAACAGGAACTGAGTGTCTGCAATGGACAGCAATTATGAATTGAATGATGAGAGAACAAGGTCAGTACAGCAGCGATCAGCAGACTACTGTTCGTGGACCAAATCCGGCCCAATGCCTATTTTTGTAAATAAAGTTTTATTGGGACACAATGGGTCCCTTTGTCTACACATAATCTGTGGCTGCTTCTGTGGTACACTGGCAGAACTGAATAGCTGTGGTAGAGATGGTATGGCCTATAAAGCCTAAACTATTTTCTATCTAATCTTTACAGAAAAGGTTTGCAACACCTGCTTTATAGCAAAGGTTGTACAGAATTTCCACACCCATTTGAGTATCAACACAAACATTAAGAAGGAAATAAAAGAGAGAGTTTGCTATATATTTAGCCCCTTTCAGGCTTGTACACAATGCTTAGTGGATACACCAGAGGTAGATAAATGCTACATGTTTGCTCAGACACATCCTCTCCATGCAGCTCTTGCAGGGCTCACAGGCCTTACGGCTCCCTGCAGATAATAAAAATTCCAGATGTCATCCCAAGCCACCGAAATGCCCAACAGAACTGCACAGAAGCTGGGGGTTTTAGCTTGGGTCTAATTTATTGTTGGAAATATTGTGATTTTCCATCTATGTATCTGTAGACATCGCAGATTATTTAACTGAAAATGACCAATATAATTAAATAGGAAAAAAAGAGTCGATGTGGTACCTGTATGTTGTTCTTCAAACCGGACCTGCAGATACAGGAAGAGCAGTAACCCTACTACTCCAAATACCAGCACCGAGAGGAAGACACGTTTGGGGTTCATGACCATGTCAGATGGCTGCATTTCTCCTCGTTTCTGAAGACCTCATGTTTTGCTTTTCTATAGAGGGTCAGTCCTTCCTTTTATGCGCTGACTCCATGAAATAGCCTAAAATTTAAAACAAAAACAAACCGCATTGTGCCTTGCTGATATTTCTTCCCAAATATAGCATAACTATGCAGCGTATGAACAATACTGAAGACTTACATGAACCGTAACCCTCTGAAGACAGAGGAGACCATAGCGGCTCACCCTAGAATGGCAATTTTCTATTGTAAGCCTTTATCTTATCTAAGGAATGTATCGTCCTACAGTTAATAAGTAACACCCTAACATTAAACAGGTGAAGTACAGCCCAACTAAAGCCCTCCTACGTTGTAAAAAGTCAAGTAGGGTCCAGGGTACTTTAAAATGACTGTGAGGGGAAGGAGACTGTCAGAATCAATTGTTGAAGAAGGGGTTCCGAAAAACATGTTCACAGATTAAAGGGAAACATCACTTCATGTCTTAAAAACATGTAAAGTTTAAAAGCAGAGCGTTCAATCTATAATTTTCCTCTCATGTAAACCTAGATTTCTGCAGCTGGAAGGGTCCATTAAAAAGCCCTTAAAGGCAGAAAAGGATAAATATTAAAAGGTCAGCGTTCAAAGGCCTCTCCCACAATATCAAGGGAGTACAGAAATCCACCTCAGTAATAAAAGATTACTTTATTTAAAGAAATATTGAAATGACTTTGTTTTAGAATAATCTTATTTAGTATAATCCTAACCTTCTTTTAAAGTCATATCCATGTATGGGAATTGAATGAAAATGTAAAGCCTCTCTTTAGGAAAACATAAACACACACAAAACCTTGCATAAAAAAATATTAGTATGTTTCTGTACCCTCACTGGAAGCCAGGTTAGGAAGCCCTGCTCCTCGTGACTTGCTCACAAAGTTAGCCGCCCAGCCATGAGGGCTTTGGGTGGGTTGCTGGCCACACACCTTGGCTCTGTTCTAGGCCACAGGCCACACAGCCTGCCTTTGGATGAGCTGAAAGTTTCCTCGCTGTCAGCACACCACACATGCTGCTATGTCTGAAGATTCTCCCTCCTTTTCCTCCAAATAAGCCTCAAAAACTTCTGGGAAAATATTTACTCTTTTTAAGATACATTTGGTGAGGTGCCAGGTAAAAGTTAAATATTGCTGTGGGAAAATGCTGGGCTGGTTAAAGGGTAATATTTAGCTATTCTTGGCAAAGTCAATTTTCACACAAGCACTGGGCTTCATAAGTAAGTAACCTATGGCATCAGAATTAGAAGTGGATGTAGTAGAGCCATCTCCTGATCAGAAAAAAAAAATCCACTGAGTAGTTAAAAGTGTTTACGCAGAATGACTACAAAAATCATAAATGCATCTTTTTCTTTATATTTGCATTACTCCCTGAAGAGGCCAGAGCAGGAGAATGGTCACCAGCCCTGGTTGAAGAGCCTCCACACATCCATTTCTATGTCCCCTGAGGACAGGGCCACTGTTAACATTTTCACAAGTGCTTTTGAAGATTTCAAGCATTTTCCTGATTTTGGTAGTAGAGGAAGTTTTTAAATAAGCAGAGCCAGGAGTATCATCATGTTATTTATGGTGCTTTTTTTGTTCTTACATTGATTCAAAACTAAAATATAATGGGCTATCTGAACATGTGCAGCAAAGAATATTTCCCGAGAGTGTTCTGCAATTTGAGGTGTTCCAAAATTGCATCCCTCAAGGAAAGCCAGGAAGAGAGGCCAGCTTCCTCTTCTCTTGATACTGCAGCTAGAAAATGAGCAGACATAACTCCTGGGTACACAAGATTCAGACAGGATGAAACCAGCTCTGTGAAATCTACTACGAACAAAGAAATAGCTGTTTACAAGAAAAAAGAGACTTTTACAATCTGTCTGCATAATTAAAACTTATCTCAGAAGAAAGAGGATAGAAGACAGCATAAATCAGAACACAGCCATGAACCTGTGGGAACGGTGGAGGTGAAAAGCCAAAGGAAGTACTCCTTGGGGGTTTGTGGAGGAAAATTATTACCTATGATGCTGGAAAAAGATTAAGAATTTGCCCTTCCTTTCTCCAGGAGATGTTGCTATACTCTGACATATCCTCCTGAGTAAGAAGTCAGTAGAAAACCCATAATTATTATTATGGCAGATATGAGTTGGATTGAGTGATTAAAGCCACAAGGCAGAAAGGCAATCTGGTGTAAAACGGAGTACGTTTGATTTTCTCCCATCGCAGGCCATTAACCCAGCGTTGGCACTAGGAAACGGCTCTCATTAAGCAAAGGTGAGGCAGTGGGAGCAGCCGTATTGCTTTAAGCGAACCTGAAGGTCATTTGCGGTGGGAAAACACGCCTACTTGGAGATCATGCATCTATCTACCTTCATGCCTGCGGAAAAAGTGCAGACTACTGGAGATTGAAATTACTTGGAATAATGCTATTTTATGTACAAGCCTTATACAGCATTTCCACGGTCAAAGGCTTCCTGTATTTTGCACGACTCCTTCCTCTCCCTGCTCGTAAAACATGGTACCTTGAACCTAACAGGTACTCAACAGTGTGTTGCATTGAACTGAATTTGGGGGTCCAATAATGGAATACAGGTAATTAATTAATTTTCTAGTTGTATTTGTAAATCCTTAATCCTAACCTAAGTTTATATGATTTTATTAAAAAATGCCTATTTTTCTTTGCATATCCTTTCAATTTATCCCTAACATTTATGAAAACTAAAAAAAAAAACTCATTGTTTCACCCCATTAATTCTTTTTCTAACACTTAAAAAAATTATTCTTTGAAGATGCTCAGCATCACCGGTCACCAGGGAAATGCAGATCAAAATCCCAATGAGACAGCACTCCATGCTTGGTAGAGTGACTACCAGCAGAAAGACAAGAGACAACAAATACTGGCGGGGACGTGGAGAAAAGGGAATCCGTGTGCACTGGCCGTGGGACTGTAAACTGGTACAGTCACCATAGAAAACGGAAGGGAGGTTCCTTAAGAAATTAAAAACAGAACTGTCATATGATCAAGCAATTCCCCTTCTGGGATATAGCCAAAGCAAAAGAAAACACTAATTTGAAAAGGTACCGGCACCCCCATGTTCACGGCAGCATTATGTACAGTGACCAAGACATGGGAACACCCTAAGTGACCATCAGCAGATGATGGATAAAGAAGATGTGGTGCATATATATATATACACACACACACACAATGTAATATTATCCAGACAAAAAGAAATTGAGAAAATCCTGCCATATGGAACAATATGGATGGACCTTGAGGGTATCATGCTAAGTTAAGTAAGTCAGGCAGGGAAAGACAAATATTGTAAAATCTGACTCCTATGTGGTATCTTAAAACAACAACATACCAAACTCCTAGAAGAAGATGTCAGATTTGTGGTTACCAAAGGTGTGGGGGGAAGGAAGAGGGGGCAGGGAGGTGGAGAAGGTGGTGGAAAAGTACAAGATTCTAGTTATCACTAAGTGCTAGGGCTGTAATGTAAAGCACAATGACTATAGCTAACGGTGCCTGTGGCATATCTGAACGTTGTTACAGAGTGAATGCCAAGAGTTCTCATCACAGAGAAATTTTTTTTCTGTATCTATGAGATGATGACCTAAATTTACTGTGGTAATCATTTCACAATATATGTGAGACAAAGCATTATCTTGGGGACCTTAAATGTATACAGTGCTGAATGTCACTTTATCTCAATCAACTGGAATAAAACTTCTTTTAAATAACCATGGTTACCAACAGAAAGCATTTGGGAACTTTAGGATAGTGATGTTACTAGGTGGAGGTACTTTATTTAAGAGGAAATTATGAGTTGTTCAGTTTTGCAGAAGTCTACAGTCTTGAGGGAGCTATGGAATTTTAGACAGATGGGTTTGGACCAAATCATGCAATTTGGCGTAGAACCTCAGAGTCAGGGGACCACCTGTCCTTACCCTCAACCTCAGCAGGACAAGAGCTTTGCCTTCTGCCTCTCCCAAGGCAGCTACCCCATTCTCCATCCCTTTCCCACCCTCTGATCAAATAAAAGACAATCGGGGACAAAGTTCCTCCACTTACTACCCACTGCTCATGAAGTTTATTATCATCGGTCCTCGTCCACACATTTGCCTCTATCTCTGAAGAACAAGAGTCCTCACTCTAGCTCCATCCCTTTCAGGTTCCTGTGACACTTGACTCCATCAATATGCCTATTAAAAACATGCAAGTAAATCTGAGGCCCTAATTGGCTCTATTAAGCTATTCATGAATCAGGAAGCATCTCCGGAGAGGTGCCAAGGTTTTTATGCCCAGGAGCCAGGAGGGAGAGGGAGAGGGGGTTATTAGCATAAGAAAAGAAGGGATTGTTCCAATTTAAAATTCTACTCCTGCGAGAGACTGAAGCAGCAATGAGATGAGGTATTAAACCCCAGTTTGGTGACTTGGCCTAAAAGTGACACCATGTTGGGCCAGTGTCTTTCTTTTTTAACACGCCCCAGCCTGGGTCTTACCCTGAACCTCTTCACCCGGGGGCTTCTCTTTCTGCCCTCCAAGGATTGTCCTACCCTGGCTGTTCCAGACAAGCTGAAGGCAGAGCATTCTGCCCCGACTGCCTCAGGCACGTGTCCCGCCACCCACAGCTGCACAGGAGGGCAACATGACAAAGCTCAAAAATTGTATAAGGATTGAAAATGTATAACTCCGTGGGATTTTGGAGTTTTATTGGCTAGTCTAGTTTCGTTTTTCTGTGATTTTCCTGTTTATATCTCTTCCCCATTTTTCTCATTGATTTGCAGTTTTTTATGCATTTTGAATGGTAACTCTGTCAAGTAAGTATGAGCGTTACAAAAATCTTCCTGTTTGTGACTTTTCCCTTCCTTCTTTCTCCCCTCTCCCACTTCCTTCTTTGCTGGTGGTGTGGTTGTTTTACTATGCAAAAGTTTTAAATCACTATTTTTCATTATTTCTCCTTCTTGATTTATCAGTTACAGTCTTGAAAGAAAGCATGATATACTCAAACCCATGAAACTGGAGAGTTTAGTAAGGGACAATTTACAAAGAGTGATGGGGTTTGGGGCAACTCACAAGGCAACAAATTCTAAATGCAAGTAACAGCAACCCCTCCTAGACATGAAGACAGGTACTAGAGAGCTATTTCTGGAGCCTGAAGAGGAGCTGGAAAGAGAGGGAACAGGCTGATAGCTTTCTGTTGCAAATGGACACAGACAATATGCTGTAGACAGGTGTTAAGGAAGCCAGAAGAATCCCTATCCTACCTGGACTTGAGACGGGCATCTGAAGTGAGAGCAGTCCTGGGGAACTGAGCCCTTAACATGTGGGAAACGATGCTGTCTCCAGGTCCTTGGTGTCAGAATTGGGTTAGATTAATGGGATACCCAGTCTGTGTCTGAGAAGAACTGGGGAATTGCTTGGTGGTATTGGATAAATCACACACACCAGAAAGTTTTCTACCCTTGTATTAGAAACTATCCTTGACTTCAAATATTTTAAATGCATTTTAAAGTTTTTGTTAGACTGAAAAATAAATTTTGCTTGTAATTTTGTTACTTTCTTAGCATTAGATTTATTCACGTGCTTGGAATTCTTACGAGCGAGCTCACTTTGACTGGAAGATTTTTAAAAGTTTTCCTTTCCTTTCCTCTTTTTCCCTGTCTTCTCTCTTTGTGCCTTTCCTTCCTTGTCAAGGAATTTTGCAGTTACTCCCAAAGTGAACCTTGGGCTTTTATTCAGAGCTAAGTTTCACTATTACTGGCTTGGTGTTTTTGACCTAGCATGATATTGGAGCTGTTGTAGACCAGTCAGAGAGTCAGCTTGGAGATGAGTTGTTTTCCCAGTGCTTGGCCAATGTCTGTGTCCGTCTACTTCTCTAGCCTGCTACATTCTGAAAGCTCTAGCTCCAGGCGGAGACTGTCATTATTTCTTATTTCAATCTTCTTTCTCACTGTGGTGTAGGTTGTCATTTCAGTCCCTTCGCCTATCTTCAAATGATGAGCCTGGCTACCAGCTCCCACATAGGAGTGAAACTTCCTGACATCTCAGCAGCTTCCATATTCAAAGCCTAGAGGACTCAAAATTACTACTTTTTTATTTGTTTGCCTCTGCTCCTGATTTTGAATCTGGTTATATCTTTTTCTTTTATTCTTTTCCTTTTAAATTTCATCTTCCAGTGGCTTGTTTTGGGAGCAGATAGGATAACAAAATATAAACATACTTAACCCTCTTGACTGGAACCTCATGTAAACTCACACTTACTTTTATCTGTAAAATGGGACAATGAAATCTTCCCTGTGTCTGACAGCTTTAGAAAATATTAAGTAAAACAGAATGTGTAATGATCTTTTGGAAAAGTATAAAAACAGTGTAAAGTTACAAGGTATTTTAGTAGTCTGGTTAAAAGAGTTTAGATTTTTGATGGTTATTATAGGTACAAAAAGCATTACAAAATACATTGTCTCTATCAACCATAGTGAAATTAAATTGTGGTATGTAGTCTAATGATAGTCAATTATGGAAATTGTTTTATTTAAAGACAAAAAACTTGGATAGTAACCATCTTATTTAGTCATTGTAAAATGTGTTAACCATAAAAGAGTAAATCTTGACTAAATTCCTCTTAATAAGGAATATGACCTTTACTTATTATTTGTTGTTTAATGTACTCACCATTTTATAAGTTAAACCGCCCTATTTCAACCCATTTTATTATTGTGTAATTCCTGGAGTTCTGTAAGCAATTTCATATACTCTCATTCAATCTTCAAAAAAATTTTTAAACTTTAAGTTTGAAGTAATTTTAGATGCACAAATAAGTTGCAAACATTGTAGCATCCCTGTGTCCCCACCACCCAGCTTCCAATGATAACATTTTACAAACCCATCTGATAGTTTATTAAGACCAGGAATTTGACGACTGTGCCTGTGGAAGGCAGGTCTACCTGCCTAATCATTGTATTAGAAGAGGTAGGGGAGGTCTACCTCCTAATTCCTGGAGCCTGTAGAATATGTCAGCTCCCATGGCAAGGGGGAATTAAGATTGCAGATGGAATGATGGTTTTGCTAATCGACTGATCTTCACATCAGGGGATTACTCTGCACTACCTGGGGTCGGGGTGGTGGGTAAGGTAATCACAAGGGTCCTTAAAAGGGTAAAAGGGAAGCAGCAGATGAGGTCAGAGTGGTGTGATGTGAAAAGGACCTGAATAGCCTTTGTAAGCTTTGGAGATGCTGGAGATGCAGGTGGCTTTCAGACACTATAAAAGGAAAAGGAAAAGGATCCTACCTAGAGCCTACAGAAAGGAATGCAGACCTACTGACACCTTGGTTTTAGTCTGTGTCAGACTTCTGAACCACAGAACTGTACCTTTTTGCTATTAAAGCCATTGCATTTGCTATGATTTGTTATAGCAACAAAGAAAACTAATATAGTACCATACTATCATGGAGGAACATTTTAAAGGATGACAGCTTGTGAAATTGCTATGAATGGATACAATAATACTGATCTTTTTAGATATTTTTTACATGGTTTCTCAGGTATAATATTTCACTGTCTATTCCTATAATAGCTCAATTGTTCAATGTGTTTTGTCATACAGAACACAGAAACATATTCCTTTACTAGACACTAATTTATAGGTGCTTCCTTGTGCACTTGTTACTTTGATTTCCTGTATAATTTATTTAACAGGTACCTTTAGCTAGTAAAGGTGCTTTTAGCTGTTGTGATTAAAATTTAATCATAATCTTTTTAATAAGACAGAGCTTTGCCCTTATGTCCTGTTTTAGAAGAAAGTTTTAAACTCACATTTTATGTTCTAGTGTTCAGTGTTGAGCTTTGTTCTATTTTTGTTTTATCCAAGCAGCAACAGTCTATCTTAATGACTGTGAAGACTAAAACCAAAGGCCCTTGCAAATATTTGCATTAGAGGAAAAAAAAAAACCACTTAGATTAATGTTAAATGGATTATTCATCTCATCCCTCATTTTTACTTATTTTCTAATCTAAAGATTCCAAAGTGTTAAAGATAGATGACATTGTTGCACTTTAACTGCTGACATGCATTCACAAGAATCTGTAGCATGTATTTATGTGCTGGTCAGGAGCATTAAGTAACACATAAGGTAGACACAGCATTCAATTGTATTTCATTAAAGGGATCTATGAAGATGGAGTCCTTCAAAAGTGTTTTGGAGTCCTGGGATTTGGCCACAGTGGCACAAGAGAATGGCAGTTTGTGTGGTCATGTCTAAAATGACTTGGAGGAGTTACCCACCAGAGATTATGTCAAATGCTGTAAAGTGGTGAGCAAATCCAGGGAAATGACTGAGCTTAGTTACTGTAGTAATTAATAATGCAACCTAAGAAGTGCTAAATGAAAGATGACTTCCAGTCTACCCCAGGGACCAACAGAAACGGGTACAAGTAGGAAGGGGAATTAAAGGATATCCAAACAGCGGCTATGTCACCTCCCTAAGAGCTATTCTGCTCCTGTGCGTGGGAGCTGCGCTGTTTAGTGCAGACTGTCCCCACCTCTGGCTCCAGCCCTGGGCCTGAAATAGTGTCAGCCTAACACGGTAATTAATCATGTGGGTCTTGTCAAAATAGTTGGCCCAGGAATGGCTGGGTGTATTCGTTTTCTGCAGCGGCCATAACAAATTATTACAAACTTGGTGGTTTAAAACAACAGAAATGGATTCTCTATAAGTTCTCGAGGCCAGGAATCCCAGATCAGCATGTAGCCAGGGCCATACTCCCCTGGGGGGCTCAGGACTCCCTCCTTGCCTCTTCTGGTTTCTGACAGCTCCTCTCTGTTGTCAACTTCTTCCTGGTAGGTTCACAGCTTCTAGGAGTTAGGAGTGGATGTATCTTTCGGGGAGACACCATTCGACCCCCCACAGCAGGGGACCCAGCCGTCCCTGGCCACGGTGATCAGGTCAGAGGTGATCCAATCGGAGAGCCAGGTGCGCTGGCTGGCTGGTCCCCGGGAGGGTTCCCTTCTTTCCCAGTGAACATGGATAAAATGCGCACAGTTGGTGCCATTGCCGGAAGCCTTCTGTCCGCGCTGAGGAAGGCCGCTGAAAAACCCATGCGGTCCAAGGCCAGCCGAGAAGCCTGCAGGCACCCTGACTGCACTCACCCTGCCTCTGAGCGTGTGGCCTGTGAGGGCCAGGAAACGTGCTTTAGTTTTCAATCTACTCAAAGCAATTTAAGTCCAGTAAGAGAACTAAGGAATAAGCTGTATTTTGGGTGTAGCAGTTTGGGCAGGATAATCAGAAATAAATGGAACTAACAGTCTCAACATTTACAGAGCAGTTATTACATTTAGGCACTACTCTAAGTATTTTATATTGATTATTTAATCTCTCAATTACCCTGTAATCTTCCCAGACAGGAAGTCTTCAGGAGTGGCTTGTGGAACCACGTGGGCTGACGCAGAGCTTGGTGAGCCATCAGGTGAGGTGCGGGTGGGGACAGACCACAGACGGTCTTGGCGTCAACCTAGCGTGATCAGATCTGCCTTTTAGGAATGTCACTCAGAGGCATTGTGAGGACTGGACTGAAGGTGAGGATGGCCACTGGCCAGCAGACCCCAGAGTCCCAGAGACTGGACTAGATCATATTCTGACCCAAACATCCTCTTCTTTTGCCAAGGCACACCCTCTCGCCTTTTGTTACTGGACTCAGTTTACTGAGATGTAAGTGAAGTATGTAGTTTCTTTGTACAGCTGCACACCGCACTACATGGATACTATACCACATGGACGCTACACTGCTGTGGGGCATATTGTAGTTATTCTGGAACCTGACTGCCTGGGTTCAGATCATAGCTTGACAATTTACTAGTTTTGTGACAGTCTATTATGTAATCTCTGTGTGCCTCAGTTTCTGCACATCTCACTTGGGATAATAACAGTATACACTATGTGAGATTGTTGTGAAATAAGTTAACACAAAAAAATATTTAGAAGAGTGCTAGGCCCATGGAAGTGCTGTATGATATTAAGGTGCTAGTATCTTTATATTCCAAATGCCCAGCACAGAACAGCTGTATTGTAATCAATAAGTATTTGAGGAAAGATTAGGTATTTTTACTTCAAAAGGCAGTCTATTTTTACTGTGAGAGAGGTTTATTCTTTCAGCTCAAGCCACTTTAATCCAATCAATAAACATCCATGAGGTCTGAATATGACTAAGGCCCTATGCCAGACACTGTAGGCAAAGCCAAAAATGAGTAAGCTTTAATCTCTGGCCTTTATCGGAGAATATCTGAACCTGTCTTTTCATAACCTGCACTAGTTGGTTCTGGTAGGGCCTTCTAGAACAATTCCTAACAAATCTGTTCTCTTCTTTACACGACAGACTTTCCAATTATTGAAAACAATTATCCTGTCTGCCCTTAATCTTTTTTACTCCAGGATAAACAATAAATATACACAATTCCTTCAGCCATTCCTTACGGGACATGGTTTAGGAGCATTCAATCAATTTAATCATCCTCCTGCAGACATATTTGCATTCGTTAATGCTTCCCTTTAAATGCAGGGCTCAGAAGTAGATACATAATCCGAGCATGATTGAGTGAACGGATAGTGTTGTGAGAATCAGGACCATAAAAATAATGGCTAAACTTGAGCGCATCCACAAATAAAGTAGGAAAATAAAACAGGTTACAGGTTAGAGCCTTTGGGGTTTCCTTCAGCCCAAACAACAGGGAAATAGAAAGACCGTCCAAAAAAAAAAATTCAAAGAAAAGGGTTGTGAACTAGGAAACATGTTATACAGACCTGCAATTAAGAAACCGAGATGGGATATTATTATATGGTAGGCAGTAAATAAAAATATTTGTTTAATAAATTCATGTAAGGAAAGGATTTAAGAAATAGTAGGAATTAGGTTTAACTGTGAAATATGGTCCCCCCACAAGAAGTAGAGAAAGATGAGGTCAGAAAAGATGATTTGGTCAATGCAGAAATTATTGGAAGAAGATCAAAAAGGACCGAAGGATTTAAAGAAGAGGAACAGAAAGTTGAGAATTTACAATTCCAACATTAGTTTGAAGTGTCAGAAGAGAAAAATATATGTAGTGCATGGGAGGGAAGAACAGTTGTTACACATACAAATGTCATTCATATATCCTTGAACCTTAAATGATAATGAGATACTTTGGGTATTAGGTAAATAAGCAGTATATGCTAATTTAAATTTTTGTCTTCTGTTTCAGTGAGAGTAGTACATGACTTTTTTATGTTGACTAATAGAGGGAGTTGCTTTACAAGGAGATCATCCAATATATAAAAGAATGACAAAATCTAGTGAGTTTGGTAGGAGCATTACGGCTGAAAAAAGGGATATAATACAAACACAGAATAACACAGGAGAGAGAGGCTAGAAGGCAGGGAGGAGAGAGAGAGAGAATGTCAAAGTTTCTTAGCAAATAGCAATATATCTACTTCCAAAATACCTCCCAAAACAAGCAAACAGAACCTGGCAGAATTTAAGAGGCCATAGGCAATGGAATGTCAGGAAGTCATTTTGATCTTTCCACTTGTGAATAAGCAGTAGTTCAACTTAGAATATTAGCTACAGTATAAAACAGAATGGATCAGACTGGTTTGGGGATGTTACTTTTTATAGTGCAATAACATATCTGTACTTAATGTCAAATAATTAAGACAATTTCTAGTACAACAGAATCCTGTGATAAATGATTTAGACAAAAAGTTTGGCATTGCTCCAATTTCAACAAATTGTCTAGATATATTTTCAAATAAGTATGTTTATAGGGAGGCACTAAAACATAAACCCTATTGTTACTGGTTGTTACCTAGATAAAATGTCTCTTCTATGTCATCACCTATGTATTACATTATTTCTAAATTCCCCCTTCTGTTCATCACAGTAACAATAAAATCCTTATAAGGTATTTATTCATAGGGCATCATGCTTCCTTGGACCAGGTATGTTGGGTAGTTATCTCTGTTAATGATTAGCTAGGCAGTCAATACCTATTTGGAAGATTGATTTTTTTCCCTCATTATATATTATCTAGACATCTGATGTGTTGCTTTTCCACAATGTCTCTTAGCAAAAGGATAATGCCACTCTCCATAAAATAGTAAAATTCTACAGCTACCCTAAGACTCTACAAAACCCTAGAAATATGCATATATTCTAAAAGGAACATGATTCGTTTCTCATAGATACTAAAGTTTGGGAGCCAAGCACTATGGCTCACTTCAAGTGATCTCATGCAAATACTTATTAAATTCTCCTGTGTGCTCCCTCTCTTTCCTCTTGTTTCACATTCTAGCCCATCTGTGCTTAGCCTGCAACCATTAACAGAGAAAAAACAAGAACTAAAACAGTAAAGGTGCTAATCTACAAATCTTGATTTAAAAAAGAAAAATAAATTAAATCTGCAAAAATTATCTACTGACAAAAATCTTATGTTAAGCTCTTAAGGCATTTTCAAAGAACATACCACAAAAATAGCTGTGATATTACAATATCAAAGTAACTGCCTAGGGTAGTTATTGAATAAGTATAGATATATTGGGAAGCCTGAAATGATGCCATCAAAGCAAAGCAGGAATAATATGTAACTGAAAATTAACATTCCTTAGAAAAAGCAGGAAGTTCAACAAAACATGTAAAAGAAGGTATTGTGAAACCTTAAGGATACTATAAAATTTTGAATAATTCATGACACCTTTAAAGCTATTATTGTACTGTTAATTTTAGTTAATTTAATCAACGAAGGGGATTTCTAGTTAAATGGGGGCAGACTGAACTCAGGCATTCCCTCTTTAAACTCTTAAATGAAAGCAAAGAAACTAGGGGGAAAAAGTTTACAAAGACATAGATAAGACAAGAGGAGATGATTACAAGATTGATAATAAAGTTTTAGAAAATGAAGTGCAGACAGAGGAGTAATAACTAACTTAAAAGATCATAAATTCTGAAACTAAAGTGTTTCCAAAAGGAAGAACAAGAAGCAAGATGCTGGGAACTGTACAACCTGGGATGGTGCATGAGGTTCCCCAGAAGAGGGAAGGCAAGAGACAAGCGGCAGAGATACAAGCCAAAGAATAGGAAACACAAAACAAGGCTAAACAAAAAGAAATTCAGAAGAACTATACTGTATATCCTTAGAGAGATAAGAGAAGATACTGGGTCCATCAAAGCAGGACAGGACTCTGTATCTAATAGGAAGAAAATAAACCAGAGAAAGAGAAAAAAACAAAAATCCCTTGCCAGAAAAAAGCATAACCAACATGAAACTCAACTTGCAGGTTAGAAAATAACTTCTCACATGGCAGAGCAAAAGGACAGGGAAATGGAAAATTGGACAGGAAAAAAAAGCCAAGAAATGAGATTAATTTAAGAGATTCAACATCTGAATAATAGGCGTTCTAAATGGAGAGAACTGAGGAAACAAAAGGAAGGGGATCATTATGATATAATTCAAATTTCAGGGAACTGAAGGGCATAAGTTTCCAGATTTAAAGGTATCACCCATCACCCATTACTCAGCACAATGGATAGCAAATAAACACATCAAGGGACAGCATGCTGACATTCAGAACACCAAGAATAAAGAAAGGATTCCAGGTGTACTAGTTTTGTCTGTCTCCAACTTATATTCTTTCCACTGAACTTTAGTGCACACCTCAAATAAAACCTGCATGGTGATGACAAAATTACGAAATTTATGAAAATTTGCTCAAAATGAGCTAACTTATTTTTCTATTAGTTACAAAAGTCAGAGCTGACTACAAATGAAAACCTAAGTAAGATATCAGGGGCTGTTTATCTTAAGAAAACATCATATTTTCCAACATAGGCAAATACTTTTATGTCATTTACCCACACCTGGGAACTCATGAAGAGGATACCAACACTGAAATATTCTGATGGTCTGTCAGTTGGTTAACCCAGGCAACTACACAGAACTTCCTTTTTATATTACAAGTTATTTCATTTCCTTCTTGCTATTGCAGAAGATAGCCTGAGCTCCTGACCTGTTGACCATTTTGAAAGGTCTCACTCCCTGACTCCTTTACTTGTTCAACTTTTAACAGTCTTACCTATTTGTTTTTTCTTCCTTGGAATTCCACTTTCACTTCTCTGTTCAGTCCCCCATGAAATTACCTAATTTCTGCAAAGATGAAAGATTAAACCATGTTCCAGTTTTAATAACTCACCTGTTCTGGTTTCATATTTCTAAACGTCTATGGGCATTTCCATTTGTATATTCCACCATTCCTCATGCTTCTTGACTGGTCCAAATTTCTCGTAACAACCAACAAGTCCCTTCCTAATCTAGCTCTTGACCGCTCCTTTAGTTTTATCTTCATACCTCTGTCTTGAACTGTACTCTGAAGGCAGGGTAAACTATTTAAATTCTTAAGAACTAACTGCATTTTCTTTTGTCCCTGGGCATACAAACATTCTCTCCTTTCTTTTTCAGACCCTCCACCAACCTCAGGCTGGGCCTTGCTTGTTCATTAGGACTCATCTTTGAAGAGATGTTCACGGTACCCCCATGCCAAACATAGAGCTTTAGAAATAGTGAGTTGGAGATAAAGATTTGTTGAATAAATGAACCAAAAGACTACTAGATAGATGACTTATCTCTAGGTGATATCTTTAACGCAACATGGTAAAGCTGCTTCATTAGTCATTCTTAAATATTAAATGTTTTTGCTTAAAAAGCCTTTCAGTTTTTCTTTTATGTAAAGTGGGAAACTCTTCTGTCTGCCTTCTAGGCTATTCTTATGGTGATCACTATACCTCTACAATTTAATTTCCTGCTCCCTGCTATCCCACCCCACATAAAGCCTTCTCTCTGGTCTACTCATTCCTGAGCATTCTATGCCCATCTGTATACCCATCAATCTGTTTTTGCTCTTTACTACATCTGTCATGGGACCTTCTTCCTTTCTGACTGTATCCTACATATGGACAGCTCAAGACTTCTGTGGATTTCATTAGCCTGTATTGATAATAGTAACACTTCAGTATTTCATTAGCTATATTTTAAAGATACGTTATTTGACAGGCATTTTTTAGTTACAGAGACACTAAAGTGAGCCAGGAAAAAGCAAGAAAACAAGTTAAAACAAATTAAACCCAATTACAAAGTGCGACAAGTGTTAAGAGCAAGGTAGTGAATATTGGGTATAGGTAGGATGTTAAACATGCAAGTCAAGATCTCTGTAGTAGACAAAATTCTAAGAAGAACCCCAACAGACCTGGCTCTGCATAATCCCCTTAGTTTGAGTATGAACAAAAACCTGTAATTTGCTTCTAATAGCATGTGAGAAAAGTAAAGGAATTTGCAGAAATAATTAATGTCCTTAATCAGCTGCCTTTGAGTTAATTAAAAGATTATTTCAGTCAAGAGGAAGAAGGAAATCCTGTCATTTGTGACAACATAGATGAACTTGGAGGACATCAGGCTAAGTGAAATAAACCACAGAGAAAGGCAAATACTCTATGATCTCACTTAAATGAGGAACATAAAAAGAAAAAAAAGTCAAACTCATAGAAACAGAGTAGAACAGCAATTACTAGGGACTGGGGGTCTGGGAAAGGGGAGTTGTTGGTTAAAGAGTACAAGGCTTTAGTTAGAAGATGAATAACTCCTGGGGATGTAATGTACAGCATGGTAGTGAATATAGTAAATAATACTTTATTACATACTTGAAAATTGCTAGGTGAGCAGACCTTAGGCATTCTTATCACATATATACAAAAAAGGTAGTTATCTGAGATGATGGATGTGTTAACCAACCTGATTGTGTGTATTTCACAGTGTACATGTATATCAAATCATCATGTACACAATGAAAATAGGTTATGCTGGTAGGCCTGACCTAGTCAGGTCCAAGACATCCCAAAGTTGAAGATGCTTTTCTACTGGACTTGAAGAAACAAAAAGTGAGCTTTGAACTTCCTGTGAAGACAGGAGGCCTCTAGGAGCTGAGGCTCTCAGTTATATAGCTACAAGGAACTGAATGCTGCCCATAAGCTCAGGGGGCTTAGAAGAAGACCCTGGGCTCTAGATGAGAATGCAACTTAGACAAACGAGTGACTGCAACCTTGTGGCGGCCTGCAAAGAGGATCCAGCAAGGAGAATTATCAAGAGAGGCAGTTCACAATGATAAGGGGTCAATTCTCCACAAAGACATAAGAATATATGTCGTGTGTGTGTGTGTGTGTGTGTGTGTGTGTGTATATAAATGCCTAATAAGACGGTTTTAAACTATGTGAGGCAAAAATTGAAATACAAAGGAAAAACTAGATGGATCCACTATTAATAGTTGGAAACTTGAAATGGACAGATCCAGTGGCAGAAAATCAGTGAAGACATAGTTTTACTCAATAGCACCATTGATTAACTGGAAATAATGAACATCTTCATCCAATAAAGGCAATACACATGTTCTTCTCAAGCACACATGGAACATTCACCAAGACAGACTATATTCTGGGCCATAAAACACGCATTAAAAATTTTAAAAGAATAGAAATCATACAGTGTCTGCTCTGATATCACTATGGAATTTAATCAGATATCAGTAACAGAAAGCAGCTGGAAAATCCACAAATACTTGGAGATTAAACAACTCACCTCTAAGTAACAAACGAGTCAAAGAAGAGACCTCAAGAGACATTTAAAAATATTTTGAGCTAAATGAAAACAAAAATACAACTTATCAGAGTTTGTGGGATGCCACAATATCAGTGCTTAGAGGGAAATTTATAGCATGGAATGCAAGTATTATTTAAAATCAGTCATTTAAGTTTCTACCATAGGAAACTAGAAAAAGAGGAGCAAGTTAATTCCAAAGTAACCAGACAAAAAGAAATAATAAAAACTAGAGCAGAAATCAATGAACTGAAATGAGGAAATCATAGAAAAAATCAACAAATCAAAACTGTTGCTGAAAATCATCAACAAAATATTTTTGAAAAGATCAATAAAATCAATAAGTCTCTAGCCAGACCAATTAAAAAAAGAGAGAGGACACATATTGCTAATGTTAGAAATGAAAGAGAGGACATAAGAACATAGCCCATGGAAATTAAAAAGATAATAAAAGGATGTTATGAACATTCTATGTCCACAAATTTGATATTAAATACACAATCTGCCGAAATCCACACAAGAATAGACAACCTGAATAGGCCTATCTAGTAAAGAAAATGAATCAATAATTAATACCTTCTAAAACAAAGTGCCATACCCAGATGGGTTTGCTGGTGAATTCTACCAAACATTAAAGGAAGAAAATACACCAACTGCTGACATTTTCCCTCAAAAGACAGAAGTACAGGGGATAATCTTTAACTTAGCATTACCCTAATATGAAAGCCAAACAAAGCCATAATAAGAAAAGAAAACTACAGACTAATATCTCCTATGAATATAGAGGCAAAACTCCTCAAAAAAACATTAGCAAATCAAATCCAACAGTGTTTAAAAAAGTCACTCTATTACCAAGTGGGATTTAACCTACAAGCGCATGGCTGATTCAACATTCGAAAATCAACTAATGCAATCCATGATATCAACAGGCTAAAAAGAAAAATCATATGAGCATGTCAAAAGATGCAGAAAAGGCATCTGACAAACTCTAATACCCATTCATGATAAAAACTCTCTGTAGGAGGCACTCAAGACGGAGGCGTGAGTAGGGTGGTGGAAATCTCCTCCCCAAACCATATATATTTTTGAAAATACAACAAATACAACTGTTTCTAAAAGAGGGACCAGAAGATACAGTACAACAGCCAGGCTACATCTACATCTGTGAGAACTCAGTATCTCATGAAAAGGGTAAGATACAAAGCCATGACCCAGTGGGACCCAAGCACTCCCCCCACCTGAGCTTGCCAGTGAGAGGAAAAGAATCAGAGTGGGGAGGGAGTGGAAGCACAGGACTGCTAAATAACCAGCCCTAGTAATCTGCACCGGGAGCACAGATACACATCGCATGGTGTACTGGAGATTAGAGAAACGGAAAAGTAAAATTCGAGACAGAGACTGCGGGCAGGTACCCACAGCCAGCTCCCCTGGGACAAAAGAAAAGCCGGCGCTTTAAAAGACTTAAAGGAACAAGGGTTTAACAGGTGGGCAAAAATGTCCCAGCATGCTCAGCCCAGCAGGCTGGGAATCTTGAGGGACTTCAGGCCCTAACCCCCTGGGTGGCAACACAGCTCAGAAGCCCCTCATGGTGATAAGCAGCCTGCTGTTCATTCCCCGCTGCCAGCACTGCAAGCAAACTGGCTGACTCGCTATTACTGCGGACCAGCTGGGGAGCAGCTACGCCCACATCAACCACACAGAGTCTTCTCCCAGCACGCAGCTAACCGGGCCAGAACCAGAAGCTGCCACCAGCATACAGCTGCCCAGCACAGGCACAGGAAGCTGGTGCAAGGTCCAGCAGGCACGAAGGGGTGCTGTTCTCACGGGAGAACACTCCCAGCGCGTCTGTGATCCCCCCGCAGTGCCCTAGGTTATCCCGAGGGCCATCCCACCCACAGGAGCTGAGGAGATTATCCCAGAGACTGCTCCCTGTGTGTGAGTAACCAGCACAGGCAGCAGAGAAGGGCAAGGTGACCAGCAAGCAGGAAGGGACTTTGTTCTCCCAGCTGATACATGCGCCACCTGCTGGTGATCACTTCTATCACCATGAAAAGGCAGAAGAATCTGGTCCAGTCAAAAATCACTCAAACAACCCCAGAGAGAGGGCCTGGCGAGATAGATATAACCAATCTTCGTAAAAGACTCTAAAATAAAAATCATAAACATGCCGATGGACCTGTAGAGAAATATGCAAGAGCTAAAGGATGAAGTCAGGAGGGAGATAAAAGAAATGAAACAATCAATAGAAGGACTTAAGAGCAGACTGGATGAGGTGCAAGAGACTGTTAATGGAATAGAATCAGAGAACAGGAGTACAGAGAAGCTGAGGCAGAGAGAGATAAAAAGATCACTAGGAATGAAAGAATATTAAGAGAACTGTGTGACTAATCCAAATACAATATCCGCATTATAGGGGTACCAGAAGAAGAAGAGAGAGAAAAATGGATAGAAAGTGTCTTTGAAGAAATAATTGCTGAAAACTTCCCCTAGCTGGGGGAAGGAAATTGTCTCTCAGACCATGGAAGACCATAGATCTCCCAACATAAGGGACCCAAGGAGGACAACACCAAGACATATAATAATTAAAATGGCAAAGATCAAAGACAAGGACATGGTATTAAAGGCAGCCAGAGAGAAAAAAGATCACCAACAAAGGAAAACCCATCAGGCTGTCATCAGACTTCTCAACAGAAACCTACAGGCCAGAAGAGAATGGCATGATATATTTAATGCAATGAAACAGAAGGGCCTTGAACCAAGAATACTGTACCCAGAAAGACTATCATTGAAATTTGAAGGAGGAATTAAACAATTTCCAGACAAGCAAAAGTTGAGGGAATTTGCCTCCCAGAAACCACCTCTACAGGGTATTTTAAAGGGACTGCTCTAGATGGAAGTACTCCTAAGGTTAAATAGATGTCACCAGAGAAAATAAAACCACAGCTAAGAAAGCAGACCAACAAAATACTAACTAAAGGCAAAAAATAAAATCAACTATCCACAAAAGTAGTCAAATGAAACACAAATAAGTACAGAATAAAACACCTAACATATAAAGAGGGGAGGAGGAAGAATAAGAAGGGAGAGAAATAAAGAATCATCAGACTGTGTTTATAAGCTTAATAAGTGATTTAATAAAGTTAGACGGTTAGATAGTAAAGAAGCTACCCTTGAACCTTTGGTAAGCACAAATCCAAAGCCTGCAATGGCATTAGTACATATCTATTGATAATCACCCTAAATGTAAATGGACTAAAAGCACCAATCCAAAGACACAGAGTAACAGAATGGATAAAAAAGCAAGACCCATCTATATGCTGCTGCTTACAAGAGACTCACCTCAAACCCAAAGACAACACAGACTAAAAGTGAAGGGATGGAAATTTTATTTCATGCAAACAATAGGGAGAAAAAACCAGGTGTTGCAGTACTTGTATCAGACAAAATAAACTTCAAAACAAAGAAAGTAACAAGAGATAAAGAAGGACATTACATAATGATAAAGGGGGCAGTAAACAAGCAGATATAACTGTTATAAATATCTATGCAACCAACACAGGAGCACCGACATATGTGAAACAAATACTAACAGAATTAAAGGAGGAAATAGACAGCAATGCATTCATTTTAGGAGACTTCAACACACCACTCACTCCAAAGGACAGATCAACCAGACAGAAAATAAGTAGGGATGTAGAGGCACTGAATGACACACCAGAACAGATGGACCTAACAGACATCTACAGAACTCTACATAAAAAAGCAGCAGGATACACATTCTTCTCAAGTGCACATGGAACATTTTCCAGAATAGACCACATACTAGGCCACAAAAAGAGCCTCAGTAAATTCAAAAAGATTGAAATTCTATCAACCAAATTCTCAGATCACAAAGGTATAAAACTAGAAATGAATTGTACAAAGAAAACAAAAAGGTTCACAAACACATGGAGGCTTTACAACATGCTCCTAAATAATCAGTGGATCAATGACCAAATTAAAACAGAGATCAAGCAATATATGGAGACAAATGACAACAGCACAATGCCCCAATTTCTGTGGCACGCAGTGAAGGCAGTTCTAAGAGGAAAGTATACAGCAATCCAGGCCTATTTAAAGAAGGAAGAACAATCCCAAATGAATAGTCTAAAGTCAAAATTATTGAAACTGGAAAAAGAAGAACAAGTGAGGTCCAAAGTCAGCAGAAGGAGGGACATAATAAAGATCAGAGAAGATATAAATAAAATTGAGAAGAATAAAACAATAGAAAAAAAATCAATGAAACCAAGAGCTGGTTCTTTGAGAAAATAAACAATATAGATAAACCCCTAGCCATACTTGTTAAGAGAAAAAGAGAATCAATCTACACACATAAACAGAATGAAAATGAGAAAGGAAAAATCATGATGGACACCACAGAAATACAAAGAATTATAAGAGAATACTATGAAAATCTATATGCTAACAAGTTAGAAAACCTAGAAGAAATGGACAACTTCTTAGAAAAATACAACCTTCCAAGACTGACCAAGGAAGAAACAGAAAACCTAAGCAGACAAATTACGAGCAACGAAACTGAATTGGTAATCAGAAAACTACCCAAGAACTAAACCCCCAGACCAGATGGATTCACCCCTGAATTTTATCAGACATATAGAGAAGAAATAATACCCATTCTCCTTCAAATTTTCCAAAAAATAGAAGAGGACGGAATACTTCCAAACTCACTCTATGAAGCCAGCATCACTCTAATACCAAAACAAGGCAAAGACCCCACAAAAAAAGAAAATTAAAGACCAATATCCCTGATGAATACAGATGCAAAAATACTCAACAAAATACTAGCAAACCTAATTTAAAAATACTTCAAGAGGATCATACACCATGATCAAGTGGGATTCATCCCAGGGATGCAAGGATGGTACAACATTTGAAAATCCGTCAACATCATCCACCATGTCAACAAAAAGAAGGACAAAAACCACATGATCATCTCCATAGATGCTGAAAAAGCATTCAACAAAATTCCACATCCATTCATGATAAAAACTCTCAACAAAATGGGTATAGAGGGCAAGTACCTCAACATCATAAAGGCCATATATGACAAACCCACAGCCAACATCATACTTGACAGCGAGAAGCTGAAAGCTTTTCACCTAAGATCGGGAACAAGACAGGGATGTCCACTCTCTCCACTGTGTTTCAACATAGTACTGGAGGTCCTAGCCATGGCAATCAGACAAAACAAAGACATACAAGGCATCCAGATTGGTAAAGAAGAAGTTTACCTATCACTATTTGCAGATGACATGATATTGTACATAGGAAACCCTAAAGACTCCACTCCAAAACTACTAGAACTAATATCTGAATTCAGCAAAGTTGTAGGATACAAAATTAATATGCAGAAATCTGTTGCTTTCCTATACACTAATGATGAGCTAACAGAAAGAGAAATCAGGAAAACAATTCCATTCAGAATTGCATCAAAAAGAATAAAATACCTAGGAATAAACCTAACAAAGGAAGTGAAAGACCTATACCCTGAAAACTGCAAGACACTCCTAAGAGAAATTGAAGAGGACACTAACAAATGGAAATCCAGCCCATGCTCTTGGCTAGGAAGAATAAATATTGTCAAAATGGGCATCCTGCCTAAAGCAATCTACAGATTCAATGCAATCCCTATCAAAATACCAACAGCATTCTTCAACAAACTGGAAACATAGTTCTAAAATTCATATGGAACCACAAAAGACCCCAAATAGCCAAATTAATCCTGAGAAGGAAGAGTAAAGCAGGGGGGAATCTCACTTCCCAACTTCAAGCTCTACTACAAAGCCACAGTAATCAAGACAATTTGGTACTGGCACAAGAACAGACCCACAGACCAGTGGAACAGAATAGAGAGTCCCGATACTAACCCAAGCATATATGGTCAATTAATATCTGATAAAGGAGCCATGCATATACAATGGGGAAATGACAGCCTCTTCAACAGTTGGTGTTGGAAAACTGGACAGCTACATGTAAGAGAATGAAACTGGATCATTGTCTAACCCCATACCCAAAAGTAAATTTGAAATGGATAAAAGACCTGAATGTAAGTCATGAAACCATAAAACTCTTGGAAAAAAACATAGGCAAAAATCTTCTTGGACATAAACATGAGCAACTTCTTCATGAACTTATCTCCCCAGGCATGGGAAATAAAGCAAAAATGAACAAGTGGGACTATATTAAGCTGAAAAGCTTCTGTACAGCAAAGGACACCATCAATAGAACAAAAAGGCATCCTACAGTATGGGAGAATATATTCAAAAGTGACATACCTGATAAAGGGTTGACATCCAAAATATATAAAGAGCTCATGCACCTCAACAAACAAAAAGCAAATAATCCAATTAAGAAATGGGCAGAGGATCTGAATAGACACTTCTCCAAAGAAGAAATTCAGATGCCCAACTGGCACATGAAAAGATGCTCCACATTGCTAATCATCAGAGAAATGCAAATTAAAACCACAATGACATATCACCTCCCACCAGTTAGGATGGCCAACATCCAAAACACAAACAACAACAAATGTTGGCAAGGATGTGGAGAAAGGGGAACCCTCCTACAGTGCTGGTGGGAATGCAAATTAGTTCAACCATTGTGGAAAGCAGTATGGAGGTTCCTCAAAAAACTCAAAATAGAAATACCATTTGACCCAGGAATTCCACTCCTAGGAGTTTACCCTAAGAATACAGAGTCCAGTTTGAAAAAGGCATATGCATCCCTATGTTTATCGCAGCACTATTTACAATAGCCAAGAAATGGAAGCAACCTAAGTGTCCATCAGTAGATGAATGGATACATATACACAATGGAATATTATTCAGCCATAAGAAGAAAACAAGTCTTACCATTTGCAACAACATGAATGGAGCTAGAGGGTTTTATGCTCAGTGAAATAAGCCAGGCAGAGAAAGACAAGTATCAGATGATTTCACTCATCTGTGGAGTATAAGAACAAAGAAAAGCCTGAAGGAACAAAGCGCCAGCAGACTCACAGAACCCCAGAATGGACTAACAGTTACCAAAGGGAAAGGGACTGGGGAGAATGGGTGGGAAGGGAGGGATAGGGGGGAAAAAGGGGCATTACAATTAGCATACATAATGTGGGGGTGGCAGGGGGAAGGCAGTATAACACAGAGAAGAGGAGTAGTGATTCTATAGCATCTCACTACACTGATGGACAGTGACTGTAATGGGGTATGTGGTGGGGACTTGATAATGGGGGGGAGTCCAGTAACCATAATGTTGCTTATGTAATTGTAGATTAATGATACCAGAAAAAAAAACCTGTCTGTAAACTAGGGTAAAGGAGAACCTCCTCAACTTAATAAAGGATGTCTACAAAAATCCAATAGCTAACGTTATACTCAATAAGAAACTCAAAGCTTTCCCACTAAGATCAGGAATGAGGCAAGATGTCTCCTTTCAGCCCTGCTTTTCAACATCATCCTGGAAGGACTGGTCATACAGATTAAGAAAAGGTACACAGATTAGGAAGGAAGAAATAAAACTGTCTTTGTTTAAAGATGACATGATTATCATTGTAGAAAGTCTGAAGAAACTGAGAAATAAACTTCCTGAAACCAATAATTGATTATAGCAAGGTTGTGGAATACAAGGTTAATACACAAAAGTCAATAACTTTACTATATACCAGCAATGAACTGGTGGCATTCCACATTAAAATACAATGCCATTTACATTAGTACCCCACCACCCATATTAAATACTTAGGTATAAATCTTACAAAATAAAGGAAACATCTATATGAAGAAAACGGTAACATTCTGATAAAAGAAATCAGAGAACTAAGCACATGGAGAGATATTCTATGTTCATGAATATGAAGACTCAACATTCTCAAGATATCAGTTCTTCCCAACTTGACCTATGAATTCAATGCAATCCCAAACAATATCCCACAGAGTTATTTTGTGGATATCCACAACCTGATTCTAAAGTTTATATGGAGAAGCAAAAAGCCCAAGTAGTCAGCACAATATTGAAGGAAAAAAAACAAAGATGGAAGACTGTACTATTACTGAACTTTAAGACTTACCATAAAGCTACAGTAATCAAGCATGAGATAATGGTAAAAGAATAGAAAAATAAGTCAATGGAACAGAAGAGAGAGCACAGAAATACACCCTAATTGATAGCTTAACAAAAGAGCAAAGGAAAGAAAACAGAGCAAAGATAGGATTTTCAACAAATGGTGTTGGAGCAATTGGATATCCACATGGAAAAACAAACTAATCCTGACATGGAATTTTACACTCCTCACAAAAACTAACTCAAAATTGATGATAGACTTAAATGTAAAACATAAAACTATAAAACTCTTAGAAGACAACTTGTGAAAATCTAGGTGACCTTTGGTTTGGTGATGACTTTTTAGATCAAATGTCAAAGGCATGATTAATCAAAGAAAGGATTGATAAGCAGGACTTCATTAAAATCAACTTTTTTTTTCTCTGTGAAAAACACTATCATGAGAATAAAAAGATAAGTCAGACAGGGATAAAATATTTTTCAAAAGATACATCCTTTAAAGATTGCTATCCAAAATACACAAAGTATCTTTGAAACTCGACAGTAAGAAAACAAACAACTCAATTAAAAAATGGCCAAAGACCTTAACAGATACCTCACCAAAGAAGATATACAGTGGCAAATAAGCATATGAAAAGATGCACCATAAATTAAAACAACAATGAAGTATCAATACACACCTATCAGAATGGCCAAAACACACCACCAAATGTTAGTGAGGATGTGGAGCAACAGGAAGTCTCATTCATCGCTGGTGGGAATGCAAAATGGAGCCATCACTCCAGATGGCAGTTTGGCAGTTTCTTAGAAAACTAAACATACCCTTACCATACAATCCAGCAATCATGCTTCTTGGTATTTACCTAAAGACATTGAAAACTTATGTTTACATAAAATAGATGTATGAAGTATTTTTATTCATAATTGTCAAAACTTGGAAGCAGCTTATTACTTGGTGAAAGAAGCCAATCTGAAAAGGTTATAAACAGTATGATTTCAACTGCCTGATATTCTTAAAAAGGCAAATGTATAGAGACAACTAGAAAGATTGATGGTGACCAGGGGTTAGTGAGGAGGACGTATGAATAGGGGAAGCACACAGGATTTCTAATGCAGTGAAAGCACTGTGGGACGTATGATACTATAATGGTGGGCACATGTCATCATAAATCTGTCCAAACCAAGAGGGAACCATAACGTAAACTATGGACTTTAGATGATAATGATTTGTCAGTGTAGGTTCATCAATTATAACGTAAGTATCACTGGTGGGTGAAGTTAGTAATGCGGGAGGCTGTGTGTGTGTGTGTGTGTGTGTGTGTGTGTGTGTGTGTGTGTGTGTGTGTAAGGAGTGGGGTATATGGAAAACTTCTGTGCCTTCTGCTCAATATTTCTGTGACCTTAAAAATGCTCTAAAAATAAAGTCTATTAAAAATAGGAAAAGATCTCCATTTTCAATTAAACAAGAGAGAACCGCCGCCACTTCAAACCACTACCTGTAAAGCATACCTGCCGAACTGTGTGAAACCTAGAACAAGAGAGAAGGATGAAAATGATTGACGCATACACTCTTAAAGCTTGAGCTGGATATAGGTTTTCGTGAAACTATCATAGTTCCAAAAGGCTGTGCAGCGAACCTTAGACTGGAACATAAGCAGATCTTAGGCATAAGTAGGCTATGGAGACTGTGGATGCTTCGCTGTTGAAACCCAATGACTGGGACGGTTGGGCTGATGCAAAGAACATCCCCACCTACTGTTTTAATCAGCTACGGAGTGGTCTCCCAGCTGAGGGTTCTGTGGGAGGAAACAGAAGGAAAGACATGACCACTAAATCACAAGATAGGGCCGAGGGTTGAATGTTTAAACTTAAGGATGAGTAGAACGAATTGGGTGAGAGTATTTTCTAGGCAAGACCCATATTGGAGCTCCCGACTGCCTCATTACACCGGCTCCTGCTAGAGCACATCACTGTCCTCTTTGAGAATGGAGTAAAAAATCAGAAAATGGCTTACGGACTAGAGACACAGGTACCAGGCCAGGGGAAAGGGTAATGGGCCAGGGGTGTGTTGTAATGAGAATCAGGCAAGCAAAAACTCAGAAACTATAATCCACATGAGCCCTTCTCAAATAAATTCTTTGATAATGAAATCCAGCTACCCAAAACATCAAAGTAACTCAGAAAGGAAACAGTAGTGAAAGGACTGGTTTTGAGCACAGATTTCAATTAAATATGAAAATATGAAATATGACATAATAAAAAGTAACAAAACCCAAAGTGAGGAAACAGAATTAGAAGGACCCTTCCTTTTATTTTTCTTTTGTTAACTGTAAAAATTGACTTGGTCACCGGGAATATATATGGTTCCACGAAGTGTTATAAATATACAGGGTTCATAAAGAGAATGAAGCTCTCTTCTGTATTTTATTTTACTACAAAAGTGCTTTTTCTAAGCAAGTGAGTAGACATCACAAAAGCAAAAATCAGTTCATCAGTGTTTCCAAAATTCAATGAAAGAAAGCCTTCTCAGGTTAATGATTAGGTATTTATTTATTTCCGATAGCTATGGTTTTGGGTGTAGTTTAGTTCACTTGTGGAGGCAGGTTTCACAGTTTTGCTATTTTTTCTGTGACTGCAATGTTTTGAGCATATGTACAAACAGAACATTATTTTCCATTATTTGTTTTATTTATCCTTTCTGAAACTTTAGGTAAAATGACCTATTAAACATCATGAATGAAAAATAGTTACTTAGTCTAGAGTTCTGCATTGGGTGTGCAGGGAATTCAAACATACCTACAACATCTAGAGGATTATTTCTTAAGGCACAATATTTAACATGGATTTATTATCAAAAGGTTCTATGTGCAAAGTCTTATTTTCACGTGTGTACATTCAATAAACTTCGAGTACAAATAGCTTCTGGCTAATAATTACCTACACAAATTGTTCGCATAGCGGTTCTCTTTTAATGCCAAATTCTATATGGAAGTCTGCTTTTCCTATTGCTATAAATTTTAATAACTTTTAACAGGCTTTTTGCAGTCTTAGAACTTTTTTCAAAAAATATGAAATAAAAATACATCAACAGTTTAATAAGATCACTAAATTCCGTTTCACCCAGTTCTCTTAGGTCTTAAACTTCTCTCAGTAGTAGGATATCCACTGGCTTACTGTTGATGTAAATATGAGCGGCTTGGGGCGGTGGAGGAGAGGGACAGTGGGGATGAGAGCTAAAGTTATTATTTCCTTTAGTTGAAGACAGTCAAGACATTCATAGAGCCAACTCCCTCCCCATAATAATCTGTTACTATTTTCCCTTATTAAAACAATACCAAGGTCAAACTGATTATTCATACTTGTCTTAATATAAGCTGGAGGTATGACTTTTAGAGCAAGGAGTTCCTACAACAGTGAAATTTAGCCTCAAGACAGTGTATGTTGGCACTATCGAGAGACTGGTGCTTCCAGGTTTTTTTTCCAAAACTTCAATCTCTTCTTCTAGCTATAATTGATAATAACATATGAACTATCATATAAAATATAAGGGGAAAGACATAAGATGGGTATAGAAGTTCTTTTTTTCATCATATATCAAGAAGCACCACTCTACTTGGTCTGGTTATCTCAAAGGTACACATTCTAAGCAGCCCTGAATGTTGCCTTCGGACCAGATAAAGGATTCTTGCCGGGACCTGAGTCCAAATACTACATCACACACCTTAATGGTAGGAGGAATATTTTAAATACTTATTCAAAGTTGAAATGTTTCTGAAGAGATAATTTTTTAGTACCAATTTTGTAAATATTTTTTTATTTTAACCTCTTTTACTTTGTGCTTCATCCAGAACTGGCCCTTGTTTTATTGACTAAATGGAGAGCTTTGTTTTTTGGTATTTGTAAATCTAGGCATGGGGCTTTAGGCACCTGTTTCTGATACATAAACACTAACAGTCCTTACCCACCCCTCCACATGATGTCCAGTTGAGAATCACACTGGCTCCTAAATCTTACTGGAACCCTGGCCAGATCTATTCCTCCTACACTGCAAACTGCTTTCGGCTATGCTGTGGATCTTTTATGGAAAATCATCACTAGTCTTAAACTTTGTTCTATAGACAAACACCATAGGATAGTATTATCTCCTCTACTGCCTAAAACATTTTATTTTAAGGATAGCTTTCTTGTATGTGTTCAATATAAATTACAGAATATTATGGAATGATACTTAAACACTTTGAAGAGCACATTTTTCTGACTAAACTTTCAAGCATGAAGCGTACTTCAGTACAATGAATGATTTCATCTGCAGAGCTGACTTAAAATCATAGAATATTGTACATGATTTTTATTTTGAAAACATCTAACCTATAGAAAATTAGCAATGACACAATGAATACTATGCAATCTTTACCTAAATTAAACAATTGTTAACATGCCACATTTGCTTATCCTTTCCCACATTAAAAGAAAAACTTTTTTTCTGAACAACTTCACAGGAAGTTGCAGAGATAATGAGATTTCACCTCTAAATGCTTCCAAATATACTCTCTCCCAAAAGACATTCTCCTACACAAATATGATAATCACACTGAGGAAATTCAACATGGATATTATACTATTATAAGAACTACAGTCCAAATTCAGATTCCTCCCGCTGTTCCAATATTATATATATTTTTCCCCCATCTAGAATCTAATCATGAAGGATGCCTCGTAATTAGGTGCCACTTCTCCCAGTCTCCTTTAATCCTGAACAATTTTCCAGGATTTTTTTTTTTAATGACACTGGCATTTTTTAAGTGTTCAGGTTGGTTATATTAAGAATATCTACCAACTTGGGACTTGTCTGATTGTTTCCTCCTCATCAGATTCGGCTGAAACCTTCTTGGCAAAGTGATTTCAGAGGCAGCTGTATGTCCCACTTCACACTCACATCAAAGGATTCACGATGTTGATTTGCCCTGCAGTTGTGACGTCAAGTGTGAGCCCCGGGTTAAATGGGTGTCTGCCGGATTTCCTGTAAAGGTACTTCCCCTCCTTGTAATGAATAAGCAATTAATTGATTAATGAGCAGTCTATGGGTAGACATGTAGAGATAGTGTGACTATCCTGTCCCCAACAACCATTCATCTAATGATGGATTATCCTTTGATTATTCTTGTAATAGTAGTTGCCAAAAGGTGACTTTATAATTCTTTTTTTATTATTATTAGCTTGCATTCTTAGTAAATTAGCTTACCTTTTCCCCACCGCCCACGCACTGCGCACACCGTGAGCCCATGGCTTCTCTTCTTACTCAGCGTGCCCTAGTTCATTACATACATTGCTACCTTTGCTGTTCAAATGATCCCAAATTGGGCCAGTGGGAGTCCCTTAAATCTGGCTGTTATGTCCTTCTGATGTGTCCCCACCAGTTTTTGAGGAGTTCCTTGTTTTCTGGTATGAAGTGTCAGCACAAATGCTTAGCAGAGTCTCCCCTCAACTAGCTGAAGCAAGAGGCTTTAAATAAACAGGAACCAACTCAACTCAATTTTTAATGTAGTAACTAGAATTTACACACAAATATTGGACTAGGACCTGGAACACAGTGTCAGTCAGTATGGTAGGTCTCTTTCTTAACTATCTGGACCGTAGTTTGAAGCCTTTGTGCAATTCTTAAAAATATGAACTTTTAACTTGTAACATACTGTCATCTTACTATTTAACATAATATTTAACTTAACTGTTTAACATAAAATAAGAATAAATGTTTAAATTTTTGTTCTTCTTCTATCTGCATACCTGGACCATAAGGATAAGTAACTCCCAAAGGGATTTTCTTTTTCTTTTCTCCAACATGGTACAATCTTAGATTACTGTCCAATGTCAAAATATGCAGAAACAGCACAATATAAAACCTCCATAAATAAAGCCTTTCAAAATTCCTGAAATTATCCAGGGATTACACATGTCAGTGGAAATAATGGAAAGGAATGCCTGTTTTTCTGGGGGTTTTTTGGTAAGAAATTCAATAGACTGGCCTCACTTTCTAAACAAATGTAGCACTATTCAAGTCGCCTCTGAGGGAATCACAGATAGGGGAGAGAAATCACAGGAAGAGGAGGGTGATATTTGGGGAGGGCACAAAGAAAGAAAAATGTAGGGCCTCATAGCTGTTAAGTATGTCTGTCTGTATGTATTTACTTATTTAAATTTATCTTCATTAGAATGTGAGGCTGGGAATGTATACTTGTGTGTATGTGTACAGATGTACAGATGTGGAGTTAAATATAGGGACGTTCAATCAATATTCATTCAACAAATACTACCCTCCCACTCTGAGCAGGCTCTGCATTATATTCTAGGGCTATAAAGACCAAAACTAGAGCGGTCCCTACCTAAGAGGTTAATTAAATAATTATACAAATAAATGCAAATTTATAATTCTTTGTAACTATTCAAAATGAGGGATAGAGATACACAAATAGAGATACATTGATGCATACAAACATATTTGTGTATATGTATACTACAACGGGATTTTGCTCAGGCTAGTGGGGAAGAGATGGTTCATTCATGGAAGTGCTGTTTGGTTTGGTGTTTGAAGTGTTAACTAAGTTGACTAGGCACAGTTTGGGTATGTGTGCTTATGGTGACAGGGATGGGACAGAGCATGGCAAGTCAGAGCAAGTGGAAGAAAGCCAGCCTGCGGAAGCAGGGGGAAGTGAGGACACCAAATGAGGTGAGACTGGGGGAGCCTGACCCTGCTGGATTTTGAAAAATCAGGTGAATGGCTTTGAGCTTTACTTTAAATAAAGCAATGGTAACCCATTTATGTGGTGTGCATAGCTGAACAGGTAACAGTTATCATATGTTCATTTTGAAAGCATCCTCCGGCACTTTATCTGGAGGATGGATTTGGAGGGGGAGCAGTATCAGATGCCAGGAGACCAGTTATAAAGCCGCTGTGCTTCTCTACTCAATGGATGGTGAAAGCTTAGACTTGGGTGATGGCTGAAGGCAGATTTGTAACACACTTTGGAAGTAACAGTCAATGGCTGGCTTCAATATGGAGTGGAGGGAGAGGGAACAACAAGGATAAAATCCAGACTGGGAGCTGGGGAATCCTGAAGGTTTGGGCACAGTGGGAAGGGATCACAAATTTGATTTTGACATGTTTCATTTGATGTTTCCTTAAGACGAAGAAGAAATGCCTAGTACAGCTGGATCTATAAGTGGGGTGCTTAGAAGGACTTTCTGAGCCATAATCATGTTTTGTAGACTGCTCTGCATAAAACATGCCAATAATTTCAAGGAATTCTTATTGGATAGTACCTTGTGTATGTATGTTGGTAAAACTCAAGGTGAACCAAAGGTCTAAGGTACTAGATAAACCATCTCTGCTACCTGGGAGTTTGATAATTTGCAAATCCATTTCTATTCTAAGTGCTATTATAATTCCCTGATCTGAAAAATTTGAAAGTATGACTTTGCTGGACTTTTTAGCAAGTTATGTGTGTGTGTGTATATATATATATATATATATGTATATATGGTGAAATCATAAAACTGACAATGTAAGTACAGGATTAATATTTAGAAGATTTAGCTATCAGTACAACCTGGGGTCCAGCCACAAATAACCAGTAAGACCACACCAGTACACCTGGCTGAGTGCCAATCTTGTCACAGTAATAGAATCTCATTCTCCGATGGTAGAAGTTCCTAACTGAAAATAGAATGCAGGGAGATGGAAAAGATGGTGGAGAAGGAAAGCAAGGCAGAAACCTCCTCCCATATACATACCAAGGAAACAGCTACAGAAAATACAAAATATTAGCAAACCAAATGCAAAAATACATCAAAATGATCATCCATCATGACCAAGTGGGATCTATTCCAGAGATGCAAGGATGGCACAATATTTATAGATAAATCAACACGATACACCACATTAACAAAAGGAAGGATGAAAATCACATGATCATCTCAATAGGTGCTGAAAAAGCATTTGACAAATTCAACATCCATCATGATAAAAACTTTCAACCTAATGGGTACAGAGGGTACGTACCTCAACATAATAAAGGCCGTATACAACAAATCCATAGCTAACATCACAGGAAAAGCTTTCAGCTTTTCCTCTAAGATCAAAAACAAAGAATCAAGATAAGGATATTCATTCTCCCCACTTTTATTTAACATAGTACTGGAGATCCTAGCCATTGCAATCAGACAAGATAAAGGAATCAAAGGCATCCAAATTGGTAAGGAAGATGTTAAACTGTCATTATTTGCAGATGAAATGATACTATATATAGAAAACACTAAAGACTCCACCAAAAAACTATTAGCACTAATAACTAGATTCAGCAGAGTTGCAGGATACAAAATTAATACACAGAAATATGTTGCATTCCTATATACTAACAACAAATTAGCAGAAAATCAGGAAAACAACTCCATTTACAACTGCATCAAAAAGAATTAAAATTCTTAGGAATAAACCTAACCATGGAGGTGAAAGACCTGTACTCTGAAAACTATAAGACACTCACTAGATAAAGTAAAGAAGACACAAATAAATGGAGATCTATCCCCTGCTCATGGATAGGAATAATTAATATTGTCAAAATGGCCATCCTGCCCAAAGCAATATACGGCTTCTATGCACTCCTTATCAAAATACCAGTGGCATTTTTTCAATGAATTGGAGCAAATAATCCTAACTAAAATTCATATGGAACCACAAAAGACCCCGAATAGCCAGTCATCCTGAGAATGAAGAACAAAGCTGAGGGGATTAAACTCCCTGACTTCAAGCTATACTAGAAAGCTACAATAATCAAAACAGTATGATACTGGCACAAGAGGGGACCCACAGACCAATGGAAGAGAACAGAGAGCCCGGATATAAACCCACACATATATGGTCAATTAATATATAATAAAGAAGCCATGAATATACAAAGAGGAAGACAGCCTCTTCAAGAAATGGTGTTGGGAAAATTGGACAGCTAAATGCAAGAGAATGAAACTTGATTACTGTTTAACCCCATACACAAAAGTAAACTCAAAATAGATCAAAGACCTGAACTTAAGACATGAAGCCATAAAACTCTTAAAAGAAAACATAGGCAAAAATCTCTTGAACATAAGCATGAACAATTTTTTTCTGGACACGTGTCCTTGGGCAAGGGAAACAAAAGCAAAATAAACAAGTGGGATTACATCAAACTAAAAAGCTTTGCACAGCAAAGGACACCATCAACAAATCAAAAAGACAACCTACCAGATGGGGAGAATATATTCTTAAATGATTTATCTGATAAGAGGCTAACATCCAAAATATATAAAGAACTCATATACCTCAACATCAAAAATATAAATACCCCAATTAAAAAATGGTCAGAGGACCTGAACAGACAGTTTTTTAAAGAAGAATACCAATGGCCAACTGGCACATGAAAAGATGTTCCACATCACTAATCACTAAGGAAATGCAAATCAAAACCACAATGAGATATCACCTCACACCAGTCAGAATGGCCACTACTCAAAAGATAAGAAACAACAAGTGTTGGTGAGGATGTGGAGAAATAGGGACCTTCCTACACTGTTGGTTGGAATGTAAATTGGTGCAGGTACTGTGGAAAGCAGTACAAAGGTTCCTCAAAAAGCTAGAAACAGCATTCAACCCAGGAATTTTACTTCTAGGAATTTACTCCAAGGAAACAAAATCCCTGATTCTAAAAGATACATGCACCCCTATGTTAATTACCACATTATTTACAATAGCCAAGATATGGAAGCAACAAAAGTGCCCATCAATAAATGAATGACTAAAGAAGAGGTGGAACATATACATAGTGGAATATTATTCAGCCATAAAAAAGAAAAATCCTGCCATTTGCAACAACATAGGTAGACCTAAAGGGTATTATGCTAAGTGAAATAGGCCAGGTGGAGAAAGAAAAATACCATAATGATTTCACTTTTATGTAGACTCCAAAAATCAAACAAAACTAAATGAACAAACAGAAGTAGACTCATAGATACTAAGAAGTGACTGGTGGTTACCATGGGGAGGGGTCTGGGTTAGTGGGGAGGGTGAGAGGGATAAATAGGCACAAAATCTTAATCATAATAAAAGTTGGTCATGGGAATGGAAGTGTATCATGGAGAATATCACCAATGGTTCTGTGACATCTTTCTATGTTGACAGTAACTACAGTAGTGGGGTGAGGATGTAATAATGAGTGTAACTGATGAATCGCTGTGTTGTGTACTTGAAACCAATATGATATTATATATCAACTATACTTCACTAAAAAAAAAGAAAAAGAAAATAGAATGCAAATATTAGGAGGGTTTATATAGTTACTGCTTTTAGTACAATAATATCATAACACCCAACTCTTTTTTTAAATACATTGAGAAATTGATTTTTGGGTGTGTGTGAGGCATGGGAGATAAATTACCCTCATTCTAATCTACTGTTCAAAGAATGCTGTGGGAAAATCAAATTTATATAGAGATATGTTTCTAAAACATTTTGCCTACATTTCAATTTTAAAATTTCTTCTTTAAAGTAGACAATCAATGTCATCATTTTATCTAAATCTTTATAGATGATATTGCCTAAAGAAATTGCCAATGTACGTCACAGTTCTAATTCCCTTTGTGATAAAAAAAGAAAACAGAAATGACTATAAAGCTAAGTCAGGTTTGAGCTTCTTGCTTCTGAAACCCATGGATAAGTAAGCAATGCATTCTTAATTTGAATTGACCAAGCTATCTTATTTGGTTTTCCCATTTTCACATACATGCAGTAGATAGTTTTGAAATTTTTTTTTATTACATTAACTGGGTGTCTTTTTCCTTTTCTTAGTAGTACTTTAGTGTTTCAGATTTCAGTTTAGTGTAGTATTGAAGTACTATAGTACAAGGAGGTACCATAAACCTGGTGACTGGAATGTGTCATGTCTGTTTATTCTGACAAAAAATGTTTCTCATGCATAGCGGAGTTAACAGTACACAGCCGAAGGAGGGCTTTACTCTCACAATTTTGCCCCTATTCCACATAAGAATGAAAAGCAAAGAAGAAAAGGCAGAAGTTCCAATAAAATGTCACTGCCTATAGAGATCTTGGTGCAGCTCAAATGGAAGAAACTCCTTATTTTATCAGCTCCACCATCCAACACCCTCAATTCCATCTTCTCTCAAGTCCCACTGCACCACTATACTCTTATTAGAAATTGTAACAGAACAGACCAAATAAAGTTCGGGGTCATTCTGAGGTTGAGTGTTGGGCCATTCAATTGCCCAAGAAGTTTCCAGTAAGAATGAGCAATATAGAGCACAATATCATTGACCAAATTGCATTCTGCACAGTTGCTGCATCCCCTTTGTAGGAAAAGCTGCCTTTCTTGATTGGGTAACACATGCCCTTCTATGTAGAGAATCTTGTGATTATGTCAAAGCAATTGGTAATTCACCCCCACGTGCCACAGAGACATTCTCTTGCTTCCATCTTAATTGTTAAGAGTTCACATTAAAAGCATCTTTCATTAAAAAGAATGAAATACACAATGTTACAAAGACATCTAAGATGGACCTCGAGTGGTAAATAATTTAAGAAAAAATTTTGACTTACAACTTGGTGAATTCAAGATACTGTGGTAGCTATTGCTGAAATGACAACTCATATTAACACTTAATTCTTAAGAGCAGGTCTTACATTATGGTCTAGTAGACAGAACACTGGAAGTAAGAAAATTTGAGTCTCCATCTCAATTCCCTCCTTGCTTCTGTCTATGCTCTACTGTGTGTTGGGTACATGGGTTATGCCCGAAACTGCACAAACTAATCTCTCTGCACATACTATATATTTTGCAAAAAGGGATATTCGTGTGCTTTTCATGTGTCAAGTGTACACAGACTAACTACATCTAAGACAGATAACACAGCTGTCTCCTCTCCCCATCCCAATGCAAACATGCTAGCACAGGACTCATTTATTTCAAGCAATACAAAAAAAATTAATTCTGACAGAACAGTTTTATGCGTTGGTAACAGATTTGGCCCCTCCTGCGAGCATACTTCCCAGTGCTACGTTTTATGGTGCGACCTCAATATTGGACAAGTGCAGTTCTTGTTTGCATAAGCATGTGCCAGGGGCACTAAAATTACAATCGCAAATATCATCTCCTGTCCTGGTTTTTCAGGGCCTGAAATTATGTGTGTGTATACATATAGGTACATACACACAACATGTACATGTATACACATATGTGCATATACATGTACACAGCTACGTAGGTGTGAATGTGTATAATGTCTCCATGAAGCTTTTCAGTACTTTCTGGAGATATGCATCTGAACAAGATTAAGGCCTGGGAGAACTAAAGTATTAGCTAGCTTTGGTATTAGTTTGTCAACACTCAGGTGACCCTTGGGAGATAGACTCCTAAGAGAAATAAGGAACAAAAGAAGTAAATAAGGACCACAAAAAAGAAAAAATGAGACCATGACCTTGAGGTTGGTGGTCAGTGATATATGTCATTCTGGCCCACTGAAGGAAGGAAGGAGATAGTCCCACTTAAGAAAGTAAGGATAGATGGGTAGGGGCAGAGAGAATAATCCATGCCATCATAAAACTCGTGCTTAGCTGTTTCCGTGTCTCAGCAGGACCAGAGGGCCCCTAGAGAACCTGGGAAGGGTTGGGGAAACTTGGGTTTGTGGACACAGCAGCTGGGGGGTGCTGTTGGCTGTCAGTTGGGGGTGGGGAAGACGAGTCCTACTTAATGAAGAATTTTCCCAAATACCCCATACAACATGCCCAATGTCCCACTGAACTACATCTATGACTATCAAGCTGCAGAATCTGGTACATAACCATAATTAAGCATTTTATAAAAATTTCCACTGAAAGCCTTAGTGTTTTACAATAAGGTTGCTGTGGTGAGTGATTTAACCATTTTGTGTAGCCTGACTCCTGACTGTAGACTTGATGGACTACAATATTAACAGAAAATAAACTTTAAAAGGCAGTATGAGCAGTAACTCAATAATATTCATTTGAGAAATATTTTCTCTTATTATTGATGACAAGGTGGGTAACTGGCAGAGTCCCTTGAAATACAGTTCACACTAGTAACAACATGAAAATGCCCCATAAAAGTAGTTTTGGAATTTTGGTGGAAGTATATTAATAGTATTTACTCTCCCATTTCCAAAAATATCATGTTTCTTCATCTTCTCCAGTCTGTAATTTGAGTTGGCATTTGTCCCTCCAATGATTACCATCATTTCCTTCTTTCTGTTATCATATACAAATAAATCTGGGTTGTAATTATCTTAACACTACTTTTAGCCTATCCGCATTATTTCATTTTCCTGTACTTCTTGTATGGAATGTCTTTTGATGTTATTTGTCTTCAATCCAAATGTATTCATTACATATACATGTAAGCTCCTGACTTCTTTCCTACGTGCTCCAGTAAAGCCTTCCCCAAACACTGGTATAGTGAAATGCATGTTTTATTACAAATTACTTTTTTTGGTTGTTGTTCCTTTTCACTAGAGATATATTCAGTAAGTGTATTATTGATGAATTACCTTTCAGGATCCTAAGGGGGTGACACAAAACATTTGTGATTAAAGAAGAGGACAGAGTCTAAGAAGGTTGAGGACCATGGTTTGGTCCACAGTGAGTATTTAGGCAATGACAGAAGACAGAAAAATCACAAGCCCCCTGCATTTACCTCTGCACTGTTGCATTTCGTGACTGTTGTTTACAGTTGATATAGTGAAGGCCAGAAAGAGTTAACTCCCCTATGTAACTCCCCAATTTACTACTAGGGAGCTGAATTGGGAGTCAGGAGATCAGGTTTCTGGTTTCTGCTCTGCTACTAACTAGCAGTGTGACCTTTAGCAGCTCCTGGTGATCACTGTGGGCCCCATTTCCTTAACTGTAAAATGAGGGCTTTGAATAAATTATTCTTAAGGTCTTTCCCAGCTCTATAACAAAATGCATTATTTTGATTCTAAGACCTAGGCATTACTGATCTGAAGAAACTGATTCCTTTAATAAATGTAGAAAAATATATCCTGTGGTTAACAATTATATTTTTAACCACAAAATTTCTTTTAAAACACCCAGTCTAGAGACTCAAATAAGCCACGTCCTAGAAAAAATAAAAAGGTTTCCTCAAAAAAGAAGTACCCCTACACTGAAAGTAATGAGCACATTTATTACGAGAACAGAGTCACATTATGAAGGGGACATCTACTTTTCAATTACCTTTCTGCTCACTGCTTTAAAAGTTACAGTTTCTGTTTTGAATTCTTGAAATAAAAATGATCTTATCTGCTTTGCTAATCATATATTTTCAGCAGCTCTAACCTTTTCCACAGAGGTTTTCTAGACCCTAATGGACCACAGAGCTAACAATTCAACAAACTCTATATACAACTTGAACACTGCCAATAAGGTATTTAACAGCAAGTGCTAGGGTGTGAATCAACTTCTTGTTCAAGAATCTCTTTCATCCACAACCAATTTAGCCCTAGAGCTTTTGAAAAACACAAAAGAAATCTGTTAAATTGGCAGTAATGCTGAATGTTACCTATCTTATCTAAGCAGGTTCACAGTAACTTGAGAGCTTCTCTTTGATGAAATGCGCTTTGATTTGGAGCATAGGCAGAGAGATCAAAATGGACCAAACCTTATTCTAACAGCACCTTGCTGTTTCTAGTTTTGTAAGGTGCATGCATGAGGCTTTAGGAGTATCACTGTAACACATACACATGTGCAGGCTTTAGGAAAACCTCAGGCTTATAAATTCATCTTATTAAGACTTTTAATCTAGATTATTCCTATTTGATTTTCAGGAGCACCCCCACTATTGTTTTTTTTTAATATACATCACATCTCTTGCATGTAAAGTGGGGTTGAATTGCTCAACTTTTGACAGAAGTATCTCTATTTTTTAGGAACATGTCTAATTCTTAACACATATTCATGAAATACGTATACAATCAAGACTTGATTATCTTCATGTGAATTGTACATGATCTCCTGCAAAGTTGTTGCACCAGATTTGCTTATTCCTGTCACCCACCTCATTTCTGGTTGGTCCCCCATCTGCCCCACCTCCCCATAAATTGGCTTTGGTATTTGAGTATGTAAACCCATTGAAAAATTAACCTAACCTATACACAGCAAAATAATTAGAAAGGCAACTTGCCTACAGTAACAATAAAAATCTTTTTTTTAACCAACTATGTAATACATTCCAAAGACAATTACAAATGACTTTTTAAATAACCATGATTTTGGATCATCTTTGCCTCTATTCCTCTCATTAACATGAATAATTCAGAGTGCTTACTATACATGGTGAAACTGCTTCCCCTCAATAATTCATTTCTAGTACTGAAAAGTAAGATGTAACACATCCTTATGAATTTCCAAAGGTTTAAATTAGACCATATTTTAAAGGCAACTTTACTTTCAAATTATCTATAGTTTGGGTTCATTCCCTTCAATGCTATTCTGGAAATAAGGAGAATCTTACATTTTCAAGGCAAGGGCAGGACAGAGCAGTGTAACAGCTAAGAAGGCAGAAAACCCACATTTCTTCGGTTCTTGATATTCTTCACGTACGTGGCAATCATTTGCAAGGTGTGAGCAAGGCTGCCAATATTTTTTTCCTCAAAAATATGAAAGTGCTTTAGGACATTACACCCAGATTTGAGTAAAAAGAATTTCCCAGTGTTCAGGCCATACTGAAAGAACACCACCTTTATTATGCAACTTAATTTTGAATGATAAAATACCTTAACATGAAAGTCCTAGCTCTAGCAAACATTCCTAAATGGGAAAGCATTCTTGGATGGAGTAGGTGTCTCAAAACCTCAGATCTTGCTCTAATGATGACACAAACAAAATAAAGGGTATGACTTTATCTGCTGATCATATACAAATGCATCCAGATTCCCAAACAGAAATGTAACGAGTAATATATAGACATTTTATTCACAACCTATATAATATCCTACTACATTATTCATACCCAATATTTGTGTGAGAAACACTCTGTATGTCTTAGGTCTACTTAATTTGGGGTTTGGAATATTAAGTTAGTCTCCCATTTTGTGAATTCTTCCTGGGAAGAGGTTACATTCTTTTGGAAGCCACACTAATTTTCTGGAGTCATGGGGCCATTTAACGCATGGCTTCAAAGCACCAAATGCTACCCTTGTGACCAGGAAGAAAGGAAAAAGAATGTCATTAGGAGGAGGCTGCAGCTGTACTGATTTTCAGCTTCTCTCTGGTAACAAAAAGGTGGGAAAAAAACCAACAACAATCAGATTTCACTGGCATAACACTAGCCTTGGCCAAAGGCTTTAAAATTTTCTGATTTTTTTCTTTCATTGAAAATAGAAGGAGAGGAGTACCTAGAGTCATAAGCCAAACAAAATAGTTGCCGAACTTGAGTTAACGTCAAGTAGCAGTGCAGCTTTGGGGATATTCATGGAAACCTGTGAAATGAGGATGTATGTTTTGATACCTGTGGAAATAAAACACTGTGTTTTAAGTGAGTGGGAGAGAACAGATGGTTGATAATGATTTAAAACATTTATGTTTTTGGACTGTCACCAAGCCTCTATTAAAAAATATGGTGTTTTGTCAGTACATTCCAACATCTATCTGCAAGGTGCTCATTTTCTGCAGGATGCTCCTGTAATAAAGGAGATAAAAGCCAAATGAGACACCAGGAACATTCTTCTTGTTTTCTCAAGGCATTCACTGTGTGCTCTTTTTTACTGACTACATTCAATCAAAATTTTTTCGGTGCGATGAAAGGATTATAATTTTTCCTCAATAACTAGTCAACTGTAAGTGTCCAAATATTGTATTCTTTTTGATGGCATCAGGTAGAATTTTAATTTCGTTCTGTATGTTTGATTCACTTTGAAGTCCTTAAAAACCCTTAGTGCAATCTGGTAGTTCAGGGTACTGTTACCCATGGAAAACAGTAATATCCTCTTTCTCCTCATTTGGTAGACAGGCTATGTTTCTATGATTATGTACTGCAATTGGAGGTGTTGGGCCACTGAATCAAGAAGGCAGATTAATATTAAATACGGTCACACTGTCTTCTGGTGTGTATATGTAAGCCTAAAGAAGCCTATATCCTTTCCCAGTGGAATAGTGACAGTACAGATAAAATATGTATATACGGATTAATGCAATGTTTGGGGTCAAAGAAAAATAAACCCCTGTAAATACTCTTAATTGGTCCTGATAACATAATGGGGGAAAAAATCACACTATATTGTTTACTTGCCATCCCTTGCAAAACCCTGCGACTGTTCAGTCACAGTTTGCTTGTGGGAAGGAGGTGCGGTGGACCCGCAGGGAGGGGGAGAGAGGCAAGCTGCTCCAGCCTCGCACCTGTGCACTTAGTTGGAAATAACTCCTGACAGGCATCAAACATGACACCTTTTAGCCTTCTAACAGAAACATGCCGAGAGGCAGGATGTTCAAACGGGGCAGAAGAGCGAGGGGCAACCGCGTGAAAGTGACAGCAGTTGCATGAAAAGCCCCGCGCCAGTCCTGCCCTCCCGCAGCCCACCTCCAGCGCGCTCCCCACAGCGCCTCTCCCGACCCCTTCGCCGCAGCCCCGCCAAACCTGGGCTCCGACTCGCCTAACTTCTCAACCCCACTGCCTGCAGCCCGAGCAAGACCCTTGCAAGATCGTGGAGTCTGGGACCCATGCAAAAGGCGCACCGCAGCAGAGAAGCTCCTCTTTCCGCCAAACATGCCGGAGGAGCTGAGGAACCGACACCAGAACCTCCAGACTGTTCCCTCGGGTGTCCTCTTTCCAAGCTCGGCACGCCCCGAGGGGGCTGGCCCTGGAGTCGGGAGCCACGGGGCCCGGGAACCCAGCCCAGGTAGCTGACAAGTCCCGGCGCCCCCGACTCTCCCCTCCAGCTCCCGCTCGGCGCCCCACCCGCCCCGAGCACGTCCAATAAAGTGGGTGAAGTGGGTTCGAATACGGCGGGAGAGATGCGCCAGGAAGGAAAGGAAAGATGCCGCCCGCTTTCCGCAGAGGTGAAGCACCTGGGAAGGCGGGGTGCCCTGCCCGCCCCCAGCCCCCTCCCAGCCCGGGTGCCCCTCGGGTCCCGCTCCCGCCCCGCCCCCGCCCCGCGCGGTTACCTGGCGAGCGGCAGCTACGGCCTTTCCGGGAGGCGATTGCAGCCCGGCGGGAAACTTCCCCGGCTCCGGCGCCAACTCTCGGCCGCCCCGCCGCGGGCCGTCGGGTGGGCGCGGGGAGCAGCGGCTGCGCGGGGCCGGCTCGGGCCCCCGTGCGTCCGCGGTGCTGGGGCTGCGGCGTCGGCCGGGCTCCCGCCGCTCCCGCCGCCTCCGCTCCGCCCGCCCGGCAGCCCCGCGGCTCCGCCTCCGCCCCGCCGGTGCGCCCCCGCGCCGCGCGCCGCCCCTCTCCCGGCGCCCGGCCTGACCTCCGCCGGTGACTCGCCTCCTGAGTCTCGGGCCCCTCCGCCCGGGGTCTACTTTCCGCCCCGGGTCCCTCCCCCCGCCGCCCGGGGTCTTCTCTCCGCCTGGGGTCCCCCTCTCTGCCCAGGGTCCCTTTCTCCGGTCCGGGGCCTTCCTGCGCCGTCCACACCTGGTTGAGAAATAATTACCTTCTCTCTTCCTCCTCACCTCTGCCCCATCTTCATTCCTTCCCGGGTATTCTAGAAACAATCAATAGATTAGTAGGTTGTCACAAACATTAACTCGAAAGTCTTAGAATTTCTTTTCCTTTACAGGCAGATTTTATAGGTTCTAATAAGGCAGCAAGGTGCAATGGGCATTCGGGCCGTGGGTGACGTGGGTAGCAGGTAGAGCGAGGCAGAGGCTTTCTGAAGAGCACAGGGGCCCTGGGCGCTGTTGCGGGCATCGCAGGTCTCGCAGGCCACGGATTTCAGACCCAACAGGCTCAAGTTGGCAGCTTGTAAATATCTTCGCAAAGACCAAGATGTGGATAAATTTTCTGTTATCATTAAAGAAAACAGTCCATTGAAATTTTAAAAGTTTAAATCTTCAAATTTAAGAGATTTAAAAATGAGTTCCTCAACAGATGCAAGCAATAAATTGACCCAACAGGGCAGATAAAGTTAGCCTAACCCTTGATTGGGAATTGATTCAGGCAGTTCCATGAATTAACGAAGAAAAATCATTTTTTTCAAAAGCAGTAAGTGGTTAAACCTACTTTACTACTACATTAGACTATATATATTTTTCAAACTGAGATGTTAATCATATTTTCTGCATATTCAGTAGGTCTGATCCATGCTAGTAGTTTAGGCATAACATAACACATCTGGTGTAGTGACCTTTGGTTCATTGAAGAAATGTTACTAAAACGGCTTGCTTGCCTTATTCTTGTTTCTTTGAAACAGAGCCTGACTGATGTTTCTGTAGTTTTATTTTTAATTTGTATTTAGCTGGTTTGTTATTAACGTTTAATTCAGTCTCTGACTTTTGTGCAGTGAAAATTCTTATTTACCACTAGAATAGACCACTTTTCCTGCAGTGGGACTTGAAAAGCAACAAGATAGTGTCCCTGAGCTGTATTTAATGGGTAGGCAGTGGACGCATGCTGGTTGAATGAATTAACTAATTTAACTTAGTCCCTTTCCCTTCGGTCCCATGTGGGTCATTCCATGTTTCATGAACTCTTGGGAGTTGTAACCATCCATTCCACCAGCGCAGTGAAGAAATCCCAGCCACTCTTAGAAGCCCTGGACTCTATTTCTTGGCTGTTGAAAGCCTTACAACTTTTGTGGCCTGTGCCTTCTCATTTGTAAAATAAAAGAGTCAAGCAAGAATATCATTACAACTCTATTAATTGTAACTTCTTAAAGTTTTTGTAGCTAAAGGGGAAAACTGGGCACAGGTCAACTTCTGATTGCTGTGGTGCTTGGCATTAACAGTTCACAGTGAGATTTCCCAGTGTTTAGAATCTATTCCTTTCACCTATCAGAGCAAATCAAATGCTTAGAGTGGTGAACTATTTTTCATTGTTAAACCTCTGTCCAAAGCAATGAAAAATAATTTTAGTGACTAAGGAAACTGAGTTTTTGTTCATATCCAGAGATGATAAATAAATGATCAAAGGATCACCTAAAAATGCAAACCAAGTTTTAGCATAAGATGCATCTTTTGTCATTTGATTGAGAATTCTGTAATTCAGTGAACATTTTTGACCTTTTATATTTTTGTAATTAAACCAATTAAAATTTTCCATAGTGAATGATTTCTAAAATACTGGTTCATGTTTCTAAACACCCTAGTTTATTACTTTGGTTTTGAATTTCTTGAAATGTTTAAGTACTGACTGTTTCTGGGCAACTATGAAGCTATGGATCACTGATCCTTTAATGTGTGGGTTAGTAACAATTACAGTCATGAGAGAAGTTTCTGCATCAAATCTTAAGGTACAGTTAATGGCAAGAGTTCCTTTAGTGGAAACAGTGCATATAACATAGGGCTGAGCGTAAGAAATGCAGTCACACTGGACTTAAATATGTAACAAATAGTATAAAGAATGAGCCTAGCAAGCTGCTCACATTTTATGAAAGACTTGTGCAAACAGGCATAAACGTAGGAAAAGAATAAGGAAGCGTATTTTCCTGGTATCTGTATGTACAAAAAGCTAATTTAAGGTGTTAATACAGCACCATTATGGGGTAGCTTGTGCTATTTTTGAGTTTGTGCTTTTCTTTAACCATGAAGTTCTCAATGATGAACTTAGCTTAATGTGTAGCCAAAATAATAATTCAACAGAAATGTATTAAACACAATGTCCTAAGGCCATATGGGAGTTACAAATACCACTAAACCATCTTATTTGTGGTTCCCACTGTTTTGTTGAGGGAAAACAGATTTACCTGGAAAGAAGTTATTTTTACAGGAGTCAGTAGAGGGCAGTCCAGTAGCTATAGGCAACTACTCTTGGGCTTGTTCTGTTCTCATTTTACAGGAACCTCTTTGCTCTTATTCTGTACAGCAGGAGTAAAACAAGAAACATAACAAAAGAATGTGATTTAGGTTGATTCTCAAGCACAAGAACTGTCCCACTGCCTCAGAAGGGGAACATGGCAGAACTCTTGTAATAGATGATAAAAGCCACTTTATCCAAACTTTTCTGGGGGAAAATGAAAACAAACAACTCTTAGGGAAAAAGAGGTTTAATTGCTTTTTAAAAAGTGTAAGCTAGTGAGATGGAATGGAAAGAGTGCTGGAGAACGATGTGGTTCTGAGGCCATTGAACTGGAGAGGCCCTAGGGACCCTTTCAGCTTCAAAACTTCCATGGTGTCTGGTCAAGATCCCGTGTTTTGATCAGATGATTATCCAGCTTCACGTATCAGTTCATCTGCATGGTGACTTCCAAAACGAATCCTAATCAGAAAATAAAAAGCTCGTGTAGGCGTTTCTCAGCAGAAGGAATTCTCCAGAGAAATGAGAGCACCCTAGGGGAATGTGGTACAGATGATCTGAAGTTAAAACCCCCCGCTGCCCGCAGTGGTGTCATCATACAACGGTGAACTTCCTCTCTAAAATTTAAGAAGAAAACATCACATTAATCTTAGGAATAAATAGGGCAAAGGACAAAGCATTAAAACTTCACAGTCTAGGAAGAGTCAAGTATAATCATTTACCTCTTGCCACATCCTGCACGGGATAGCAAATTTTGCAATGAGAGGTAGGCCAAAATTACTGTGTGATGGGGAAATAAAGAAAGATTTGGCTCTGTGAGCTCTGTCTTTAACACTCTTTTAGGGAAGAGATTATTTTCTTAAAAATTAAGGAAAATATCAAGAACCAAATATAAGTAAAGCACATTAAGTATTCAGGAAAGTATTAAAAAAAGGGGAATTCAAAGGGAACAATACATTGTTGGGAAAGCATAAGATTAATGGTAAATGGGGAAGAACTATGGTCGGTAAAGAATGAAAAACTTTAAATGAAAAAACAATATTGGTCAAACAGAAAAACCAAAAGATAATTATAAGTAAATAAAAATGAAACAAGATGTTACCATTATTATGTATCTTCTGCTCAAATAAAGCAATGATTCAAGGTCAAATAAATTAGAATAGTCAGCACCTAACAGTCTTGGTAAATAGAACAGGTCAATAAATATATATTGATTGGTTGATTGAATAAGAACTACTCGTAGTTACTTTAGGAAAATGAAAGTCTCTTGGGGAATTATGATGTAATTTCTTAAACTAAGCAACTATGAATTATCTTTAAAAATAATTAAAAAAAAAACCTTTCCAAATAGTCCCTTTTAAGTCCTGAGCAATTAAGTTTTACGAAAAGTTTATAATATAGTGTTTATATATAGAAAAACCTAAATTGAAAACATATAAAATGTGGAACTATAAATGTGCCTCTGTATAAAGAAATTATATTTTACATCTTTGATGCTTTTTGATAGGGGATTAGAATAGGGAAAATTCTATGAACAGTGTATGAAAAAATGCAGTAGTCTCCTCTACACCAATACTTGGACACATACATTTTTGTTTTCTCCAGTGGATTCAGTTTTTGATACAGGCTGTCAAGATATTGACAGATTACCTCAAGACCCTAAGTCAAAGTAAAAGATAATAAGCTATGTCCTGAATTGACGAGGGGCCTTCTGTCCTGCAGGTTTCAAGGTGTTCTAGGGAAGAAGTAGCAATGGAGCCTTCCGCGACAAATATTTTACCAATGAATCCCCCAAGCATGGATGTCTAGTCTGTGGGGACACTGTGCTGGTGTCCTGCATACAAAAATTAATAGGGTGGGATCCCCTTTCATAAGGTGGTAACTAATGAATTCAAATCACATATCATTAATTTGGAAATACTAAGCCTGCAGGAAACAAAAGAAGTATTTGCCGGATGTAAAAGAAAAGGAAAAATCAAAATAGCTTTATATGATTTCTACTCAGTGGTGTGTGTGTGTGTGTGTGTGTGTGTGTGTGTGTGTGTGTGTTTGAAAGGGAGAGAGAAAGTAGGCAAGCTTGGAAGAGATTTGATGAAACCAAAAGAGTATGTCAGCGACATATCCTAAGATAAAATACAGTATCTGAGGGAAGAAAGTCATTCTAAATCCACCCCTCCCATGTAATGAAATATTTCCCTGTCCAGCCCTGGGAGTAGTGATATACAGTTCACTTCCCCAAACTGAATATCAGCTCAGCCCCAAGGGGCACAGACCATGGTGAGAGGCCTAGACTCTTTGAGGACTTTTTGTCAACTGTTCATTCAAAGTGTGTATTGTTAACAGGAGGATTTTTTTTAATGAAGGCAAATAATGATTTCTGAATGTATAAGATGAAAAAATTAGTCTTAAGCTCAAGAAATCTTATACTTGGTAGGCTCATAAAATTTAGTATATGATGTCAGCAATGTATTACAAATGTTACTTTCTAAAGTTGACAGTCAAAATTTCTGAAAACAATTCCTCCAGGGACCCTTAGACCCATGTGATATATTTACTCATTTACATTTGAATCTATGTCAGTGCACTGTTACCCTAAACACTATCTGGACAGTTAGTCTATTTTAAAGTCCTTTTCCCTCTTACATTAAAAAAAAAGAGGCATTTAAGAAAATTCTCTTGTGCTTAGAAAAAAATGAAAGGAAAGAAGTTAATATCTACTAGATGTTTACCCTCTTGTTTTTGTATTTGTGAAAGTTAACAACACTGGGATTTAAAACTTGAAAGACTGTCTTACTTAGAAAAGAAGACACAGTTTCTGGCTTATAATTACGAAAGCTATTTGAACCTTAGGTACTAAGGTGAAAGTAAACCAATTCGGGATACAGTCTCTTGCTAAAGTCCATTCTTCATACATTTCTTAACACCTGGCGATATCCAAGAATAGACTTTCCAAGGAGAAATGTGTCTTTATGCAACTCCTTCAAAAATTTGTCATATTAAAGTTCCTGGGGCCTCATAGATTTAAGCAGTTACGAGTTAATTGTTAGAATAGTAAAAATACCTTAATAATATGAAATCACTGCTTCCTCAGGATCTCTCACCTGCTTCATCTTCTCTTGGTTCCCATTTTACATTCTAGCCATTGTGCTGAGCACTTTGATTTTTAATTTCAAAACACCAATATTATTTTGAAAACTCCTCCATGCACAGAGTACATCTGTAGTATAGTTATTGCTTCAGTATAATTTTTCAATGTTGAGTGACCATTTTAGAAGCTTTCACAACGTCATAGCTGATACATCTTCTATTTTTCTTTTTGATAGAGGGACTGTTTAACAAACCTGCACATTAAATGTTCAGTCTGCATTTTTTCAGACGCATTTGACTGTACTTCATGATTTACTAAATCACTTCGACATCAAGAAAACGTTCTGAAACTATAAAACTCTTATTTTTTTCAACCACCACTAAAAGCAAAGGATTAAAAAATACCAGTGCATTATCTTTTGAACACTGTCTATACTTCTAGTTAGATGTGTAATATCTTTCCCAGCATAGGAGCTTCCTGTTTGTTGTCAAGCTGACTGGAGACTTTCAGGGGAGAGAAAAATGAAATGTGTTCCAATGTGATGAAGAAGCAGGAAGAAGGGCAAAGACTTTAGGTAAGGAAAATAGAAACAAATGGGTTCCAGTGTGATGACTTTATTGTAAATGTGCTAAATACCAGGAATTAAAGTATACAAATGGTATGTGCAACAGAAGTCCCTTTGGATTAAATGCAATAATGCAGTTTTACTTTTAACCATAATGACTTGCCATAGGTGGTGAACGCATGAATGACTACAGCTTATCGGATGAGCAGAGAGCAGCGCAGATATGATCTTTACACACGATAAATGAACATCACGTCAGGAAGGAAAGGAAAAGCCCCATGATTGTTATTCGTTCTTACTTTTCCTAAATATTTAGAAAGGATGTCTGTTGAATGAAAGAACTGGTAATTATTTACAGATATTATTGCCTACATTAGGTAGCCTGTCACTTTAGCAGATTAAACTGGCCTTTTTTTTAAGCATTTGTTTTAAAATTTAAATTATACTTGCATGAGAAAAATGATTTTCCTCAGACCATCTCTTCCCTGCCATCTATGTCTTTGTCTGTGAGAAAGCAAAGCAGAGGACTAAACAGGACATGGCATATTCATTTATGACCTTTTAGCCACTGTATAAATATAAAGAGTTGCTAGGAATAGAAGGTCATGAAAGCAGAACTACAACATCAATGGAAGTAGGGGTGTGGAGGTTTGGTATTACTGTCACCAGTATATAGATAAAAGTGTTGAAGGTAGGCAAATTCTAGGCAGATTTGTACCAGGGTACTGCCCAGATCTGAGCTGCATAATCTTGGAGAACTATGGAAAACGGAAAGAGAATTGGGAGGAAACCTGCACAGTCCTATCAACTGCCTAGTCCAGTGCCTGGCATAGTAGGCAAGCAGGATTTATTAATTCACAGAATCAAATTTAAAATAGGCTCCATGGAAAAGACCAAATAATCTAGCATTATCTGAGCTGCCTTCAAGATTTAAACAAGTGAAAAATATATATTTTTAAAATGGGCTAAAAGGGACAGCATCAAGGATTATCTTAATATACATGTATAAATGGAAGCCGCATCTTTTGTTCATTTATTTATCAAATATTTCTTGAACATCTCCCATGTTCATAGTTGCCTCTGGGGATTGGCATGCAAACAAGAAAAACATGATCTCTGCCTGCATGCTATTTACACTCAAGTGGGAAAAAGATACTACACAAGTATATAAAACAAGTAAACATGGTAAATAAAGACTGAAAGTTTCTATGAAGGAAATAACCAGGATTGTATTTTAGTAAATAGGAAAAAGGGGATACTGAGGTTGAAGTACAGGAAAGGAGCTGATATCTGAGCTGAGTCCTTAAAGGTGAGGAGTAAACTAAGCCAAAAGCCTGGGGAACAGTGTTTCAAGCAGAAGGCTCAGCATGTGCAAAAGCTCTGCGGTGAAAACGAGTTTGGTGTATTTAAGGAATAGAAAGGAAGCTAAGTGGGCTGTGGAAAATGAAACATTATGACCTGAACCTAAAGAAATAAGAGGCCTGGGTCACGGGGGGCTTGTGGGCATGGCAAGTATGTGGGACACTTATGTGCAGCGGGAAGTCATTGAGGGATTTTAAGCATAGATAGTCAGATTTATATATATTGATAGTGGATGTAAATAAACAATAGTTTGAATAATATAGACATTATATTATCATTTAATGGATTGGAATGTCTTTTAAAATAGAATAAATTTCTCTTTGAAGAATGTTCTCTATGTGGGCCTACCTCTAGGTGTGTGGAAATAATTAGCTTACTACTTATTCGTGAGAACCCCTATGTCTGCATTACATACTCAAACACACACACACAATAGAGCAAGTCAGTCATTTTTTTTTTCTAGCTTATATCTTTAACAAAAATTATAAATCACCTTATGGGTGTATGATGAACTTGAGGATCAGTCTTAAGGTTAATTCTGGTGAGGTTTGCAGATGATTATGAGGGGATCTTTCATTTTGGCTAAAGTGATTTGCAGAGGGAAGATTTCTCAAGGTCTCTTTCAATTTTTAGGATTGACATTCCTCCTAAACTTGTGGGCCTCCTTGACCTTTCACGCCTTGAACCAGCAGTGGTCTCGGGGACTTGCTTGGTTACTATTTGTCCAAGGGAAGTACCCAGCTGGAGGTGTACACCTGTGGCATGGACTGCAGGCTCTGATGACAGGTGACAGCAGGCCCTAGCTTGCTGTCCAGACAGAGAATTCTGGCTGTGTTCCTGCTATTCAGGATCCTTTTTCACTATTTTGCAGTTGTTTTAATCAGGTTATAAAATTGTGGGCTGTCCGAAACCCTTAGAGATGACATAATTCGTGGGAGAAAATACATCCTAGAGATATGTAGGAAATTTGTCAGCTTAAAATTGCAAGAGATATGATAGGGGTGTGTTAGTCAGAGCTGCCATAACAAAGTCCCACAGACTGGGAGCCTTAAATAATGCATATTTATTCTCTGAAGGCTCTGGAGGCTGAAAGTCTGCAGGTGTCAGCAGGGCTGATGTCCTCTGCAGCTTCTCTCATTGGCTCTGTGTGGCTCTGTGTCCTAATGGCCCCTGTCATAAAGACACCAGGCAGCCTGGCTGAGGACCTACCCTAAGGACCTCATTTTAATTTAGTTACCTCTTTGAGGACCTCATGTCCAGGTACAGTCTCACTGCAGTCCTAGGAGTTAGGGGCTTCAACATAGGAATTTGGGGAGACACAGTTGAGCCTATAACAGAGGGTAAGAAATCTGAAAATTAAAAGGAAAGATACTTAGCATTTCATTTATGCATATGGAACCTTACTGATACCTTACCCCACCTTGAACCTCACAGTTTTCACGCACCCTAGACTTGCAGAAGCCAATGGCTACATTCTTTGAAGTCCCCTTTTCAACAGCCCTGGTTTCTTGTCCTAGTTTCAAGTCTGCAGTACCGGAGACACCACCTTTCTTCTGTGACATAAGGCACAGCAATGGTTTCAAGAAAGGTGATTTCAAGGATGATGGCATTACATTACCATTTGGTGTTTAGATCAGGAGTGAGAAGATTGGAAACACAGTAGAAAAGGAGTCTATGAGGCAAAGTAGTTTTTCCTCTTCATTTACTCAGAATTTCACTGGCATAACAGGTCACTGTCTTGGAGCATTGTTTAGAAGTTGTTACTACCTGCCAACTCCCAAAATATTATCACTGCGGCAGATATCTTCTTTGTGCCTCAGTGCATCCAAGTGCCGCCCTCTTTGTGTGCCTGGTGCCAGAGCACAGACCTGTGTGGGCTGCCACCCCAGGGATTCCCTGTCTTTCGGCTTCCAGCTGGGTTCTGCCGATAGGATACAGGCGCGGGAGGTCAGAGGGCAAGAGGAGAGAGGGGAGAAGAGCGTTAGTCTCTTGGCTGCATAACAAACCCCCGCAGGTTTAGCAGCTTAGTGCAACAAACACCCACTGGCCGGGAGTTCCTGTAGGTCGGAAGTCTGAGCGCATCACGGCTTCTCTGCTCAGTGTCCTCCAGGCTGATACGCAGGTGTTGGCCAGGCGGAGTTCTCAGCTGGAGTTCAGGGTCTGCTTCCTTAGGCAGAACTCAGCTCATTCCGGGGTGGGACTAAGATCCTCATTTCCTCGCAGGTTGTCAACTGGGAGCCATACTCGGCTCCTAGAAACTACACACGTGCCTTCTATGTGGGCCCCTCCATCTCCAAAGCCAGTATCAAAGGCAGTACCTCCATGTGATTCTTCGTCACACTTGAGATCTCTCTGAGGCTCCCTCCCACCACTGGATTCACAGGGAAAGGGCTCCTGTGATCAGGTAAGACCCACTCAGATATGGCTCTCTCTAAAGGCCACTGGTGTGGGGCTAACCGCATCTACCGGACCCCTTCCTCAGCAGCACCTCAGTCAGCACCGCCCAATCCCTAGGGTACCAATGTCGTGTGCACAGGAGGGCCTAGGAATCTTCTGAGTTCCCCTAGAACTCTGCTGGCCAGAAAGAGCAAATGCACTGGAAAGTTGCACAGCACATGGCCAGACATGAAACAGTTGAATGGCAAACGTGGCTGGCTGTACTTTTCATCCAATTGCTTCAAACTGATTGTATTTTTGACAGTTGTGACATTATCAAAAGAGTGTCAAAGAATCCAGAACAGTAAAGTCATAAGCAACACTGGGAATGAGAGCACGAAGCCTGGAGAGTTTTCTCTGCCTGAATTCGGGGAGCTCAGGGTGGCCTGGAAGTGCTACAGGCAGTCTTTGGAAATGCTACGGGCATTTTTGCAGAATATGCTTTGGAGAAGAGCTTCACAGCCTGGAGTTTCATCTTTTGAAATAAGAAATGCAAACAGTAAGAGAGCCTATAGGAGCTAAGAGGTGGAACTTTATGGTCCAAATGTTAGCACTTCAGAGACTGAAAGTGTACGATTATGTTATGTTTGATTGACATAGATCATCAGGGATGTTGGCCAATGACCCACATAAAATACGGTTAGATCCCTATTATTCAGTGAAAGTGAAAACATGAACCAGGTTAGGATAATGCCTACAGAAAAGCAATCCTAAACTAGAAGTGAGCAGGGATTCCAAATTATTAGCACCTCACGTGGTAAGGGATTTTGAACAATTGGAACAGATTTACCATCATTTTAATAAGGTGAATCCCAGAAGGTTTTATTGTTCTTTATTTGTGTGTTTTACCACTTATATGAGCTCATTTTTTCAGGCAGAATGACCAACAATAATAGTGTGGGTATTCCCAGCTTTGGATATGGGAATTTGTATTGGATTCCCAATATTCAGGGTATTTAGTTGGTGTATCAGTGTTCTTGTGTACTTTATTAATCTTTGAAAAATTGGAGAATTGGGACACATGGGATCTTGGTGCTGTTAATTCAACCTGTTGGGAGGTGCCAACAGAACCTGCTCTCCCTAACTCAGGCTGCAGGGCAGAAAGAGGGGCCTCGTCTACACTCAGGCATCTGGAGGAAGCTCTCTGGCTGAAACAGAGGAAAATAAAACACGAACAACAGGAGATGCTCAGGCTGTACTTTCTTTTTTCCAGTTCATAAAGGAAGTGGCCTTTGGATGGAACATAGCGGCAAACCATCCATCCTGCTGTCATTCTGTTGCCGTGCTGAGAACTAGAATATTTCAGTCTGTGCGTCCTTCCCTGACACAGAGCAAGAGCTGGCCTGTTCTTTCCTCCAGCCCAGCAGCCCCACAGCCAGCCGACCCAAGACTATGGCTTCTCTGATCTGGCCGTTTCCTCCCTTTACATCAGGTACCGGTCATCTCACCTGTCTTTGACCTCCAAGTTTTATAGTGCTTGGTTAAATTTTTTAGCAAAGTTCTCAGGACCTTGACACTGAGCCTCAATCATCAGTTTTCCTGTTTTTATCCAAAGAGCACTTTGGCAGACTGTGCGGGACACGTGGTCAAAATAAGGCTGAGCCAAACACCGAGTGTCTGGAAGGTCAGTAGGAGGCGGTGATGAGAAGGGATAGAAAGACGTATAGACCGATGGTATGCGGTATAGACTGATGGCTCAGTTTCAAACACACAGGGAATATATGAGGAAGAACAGTGTTGGCCTGAAAATACACTTTTATAGACCAATGTGAAGAGATGTTGTTCTTCTACACACACACACACACACACACACACACACACTACTACCTACTTTCTATACCGAGTATATAAAATCCCAACTGTACCTTTCAGAATGGCATCATTTGAAATAGTTGCATTAGTCCAGAGCTTACACACAGAAATTTTATTTTCTTTCGTACATCCAGAGTTGGTAAGACAGGGCACTTGTAAACACTCAAATGTAAGTATTTATTTTCAACAAAAATATGGCTACCCAGAAAGAGACAGAAAGCTCAGAAAGTATCCAAGGTAATTCGTATGATTTCAGAGGGCTGATAGTATGGAAAGAAGCAAAGTGGTTTACTCACATACTAACTCTCCCTGTGGCCGGCCTGGTACCGTGCTGTGAGGATCGACGTGTCCACTTGCAGCAAGACAGACACCTGGCAAAAAGCCTGAGCCATGTGCTCAGTTTATTAGGATAACCCCATTCCTGGGCCATTATGAAAGGCTCAGATACACATTTTTTGACTTTCTCTCTTCCCCTCCCTTCATCCATCCTCACTACAATTTCCCCCTGAATTCTAGTCATACCACATTCTTTTCCTGACTCACTCTGCTTTCTAGATTGGTTAATATCATCGATTACATTCCAGCAACCTCTTTTACCAACTAATCCTAGTCATGAGTGATAGATACACTATGGATGCCAGCTAAGTTGTTTCCCACGTCTCCTCAACTACACATTTACAACCTATTCCCATGTTTTAAGAGCATCTTGCTATTGCCTTCCAAGTTCTGGCTATGATATTGCATTTAGTTTACCTGTAGAGTATGGTATGGTCCATAGTACAAGCTGCATTTCTAACAGCCATTTCTTTTAATGTATTTGTACAATTTCTAGCAAGTATCTCTTGCAAGATAATGCTGTTTGACCTCAGGGAGCCCAATCGCCATGTGCACTAAAGGCACAGGTCATCAAAGAGGACAGATATCTAAGTACCCGCCTGGCAAATGACAATTAAAGGAAGCATCTGCTGCCACATGCTGTATCTCTATCCTTCTGCCAATGCTGAAGTTTTCCTTTTTTTTAGAAAAGCAGCATGGCTTAATGGAAAGAGTGAAACTAGACAAAACTTGAGCTTTATACTCAAAATTAGAACTTTGCTGACTATCTCAGAGAAAGCTGTTACAGAAATTAGCATGGCATGGAGTAGGCAGTCAAGAAATATCTGAAGTAGTTAGTCAGTTACCCACTGTCTTGACATTCTGCTGAATTCTTTTGGTATTATTAGAGCCCAGACATACTCCAAAAAACACCTTTACATTTTAAAAGACGTGAAATATGTTTCTCTGAATGGTGAGTAAGAAATCCTACACCCATTCTAAAAGTATAGGCAAGCGTGGTTTGTATCTTTAAGAAGTTGAATTCTTTTATGCTATTAATATTTAATGGGAGTCAGGAGGCCATTTCCAAGGAAAAACTTATTTCCCCTATTTCTCTTCTAGGCTTCCTCAGTTCAATTAAGCTCTGTTTTGGAATGTGAAGGAAAAACATTTTAAAGGAAGAAGATACGTAAGCAAAAACAAAACATAAAATACCTAGCTCGATATTTTACATATTGTTTGAATGATTTATCCCTGTAGCAAATACTTATGACTACTTCATATAATCCCCATCTAATATCTTGGAAAATCTCTCTCTCTCTCTCTCTCTTGCTGTTTTTAACTTCACATTAGGATTGCTGGATTTTAAGACAAGTCATCAGAGTGCCATGCACCATACACAGATTGAACAGGTCAGGGGTGTGAAGGACAGGGAAAGAAATTTGCTTATGAAATGATGAAAGTAAAATTTGAGTAAAGCCAGAAGATAGAACAAATAAAGTAAACCAAGCTTTGATTTTCCTTTGCTCACCTGCTCTTTGTTTTTCATTACAATCTATTTATTGACAAAAGTTTCCCGACTGACAAAGGCTGGCATATATGTAAAGTGCCAGAACAAATGCCTGAGGGTTCTGAGAATCCATTGAATGGTTTGAATCATTCTTCAGCCTTTCTCTGATTGCTTCCCACTGAATTTATAAGCTGGAGATATTTTAACTATTTATCTTCCAATTTATTCAATGCAACTCTTCTAAGTTAGAATTCTTTCCCACTTTTGGAAGAGAATAAGGTATTTTATGTATTGAAAAGCAAACTCTTCTCATTGTGGTATATTCTGCAATTCTAATTAAATTTATTTATCTTATATTGTTATTTTGTAATGATTACTAGGGAGAACAATTATAAAATTGTATTAAAATTAATATTTTGCATTGCTTCTCGGCCTTTTGGCTAAGATCAAGTGTAGTATCTGTTCTTATCAGTTTAAAATTAGTATTTTGGTTTCATATGCTAATTTTTATCATATAACTTAGATATTTAAGGTTTAATTTTAACATACACGTATTGTTTCTGGTTTTGTTCTTGTTTATATGCTGTGTCTACTACATACTGATCTTCTAATGCAAAGAAAACAATTTAAAGGAAAAATTGTAGAGTATAATTCTCTATTTTCCTATCTGAGCAATAAAAGAGTGATCCTTTCAGATCTATAAAAAAGGAGCTACAGGTCAGGTAGAGGTTATCTGAAGCAGGTGGATTTTGTCAATTATAAAAAGAAAACATAACTCAGAAAAAATGTTCAGTTAATCCTTCCATTAAAATTCCTATTAAATCACAATAATCTCCAAAAAGACACATGAATGATATATCAAATACTTCCCCTTTTTTTCATTTTCCTTCACATTAGTTGCTGAGGGCAATGACAGAGAATATGTATTTCTCATAAGGGGCTTAGCATGTACTAGTCATGAAGTTATATGATGGATAAAGCAAAAGAAACTCTCCATCCAAAAGTAAGTTCCAGAAAAATCCAATTCTATACTTCTCAGAAACTTGAACAATACAATTATCAACTAAACATGGAAGGAACCTCCTAATTATTGAGCCAGGGAAATTTTAACCTAGCGGGAAGAATAAATCAAAATAGCAAAATGATCAGCAGATTGAAAATTGTTAGTATCTGCTAATCCATTAGCAGTTTCTGCTGTCACTTCTTAGCACTTCTTGGAGGCATGGATCACATTTCTTTCAGTTTTGGACATGTTCTAGGAGATCTGGAAGTCCAGTGATGGGCATTTTTATCTGCATACTGCTAGTGATCACATTTTAGAAGAAGCCATGGAGAGTCAAAGAACTGAGTGCCTAACTCTATAACTTCCTCTCCAGGAATGTCCATTACCAGTCGAGGGAGAAATTTAGAAAGTCAGAAGCCTGGTTTGAGAAGGTGTCTCAAGGGTCCTGGATTCATATATGTTTCTACTTGGGACAGATGTCTTCTTGAGTTATAGAGCAGCACAAAACCTCCTGAAGGCAGATTTCTAGTGGAACCACGGATTCCCCTATGGGACTATCAGTCAGACTTACACTTGATTAAATTCGCCCAAAATGGGGAGTAGGAACAGAGTTACATTGCTTCCTCTGGGATATCCAAATGACAACCTACTAGGCCATAAAGCAGTAATAGTGAAGGTTCTTGTGATCAAAGTATTTATAAAATTAGAGGAATCCTAATAGAGGGGGATGTGGGAGGAGGAATTGGAGGAAGGTGGTCAAAAGGTGCAAACTTGCAGCTGTAAGATAAATAAGTCCTAGGGATGCAGTGTACAACCTGATGGCTACAGTTAACTCTGCTGTACGTATGTTTGAGTATATTTGATAATTGTTGAGAGAGTAGATCCTGAGTTCTCATCACCAGGGAAAAATATTGTTTTTTCTTTTATATCTATATGAGATGATGAATGTTGACTAAACTTATTGTGGTAATAATTTTACAATATATGCAACTCAGGAATCAAGTCATTATGCTATACACCTTAAACGTATACAATGCTGTTTGTCAGTTATATCTCAATAAAACTGAAAGGAAAAAACATTCACTATGAATAAATATACAGAATCCCTGAAAACAAAAAAGAAATTAGAGGAACCTTAGAAAGCCTCTAACATAGCTTCCTCATTTTACAGAAAAGGAACCAGTCCAAGTGGTGCCTACTTATAGACTGTCTGTGTAAGCCACAACTCATGAGCTATCTTTTGAGGAATATTCATTTGTGTAGCTACTCACAGACATGGTTGAAAACAGCAAAATTTTCCTATTGGGTTTGATTACCATGTTACTGCACAGTTTAAGCATGTTTATAATAATTTTTTTATATTAGAGTGTGTCTTGAGAATGGAAGATTATTTCTTGAAGTGATACTGATTTTCCATTAAAATATGTGACATGCATTATTAGATGGAGAATTTATTTTGTCAAGGTCAAAGATACTCTCTGAGCTCAATGTAGTTGGAAATTATTTCCTCATGTGGACCTAGGAAGAAGCCAGGTTTCATTGATAATAAATTAAGAATTGTAACCTAGAACTACCATAAAATGACTATTTAGAAAAATAACATCTGTCTCAGCTATGAAGGTAAACAAGCTGCCACTAACCACCTCATAGCTCTGTTGAAAGTCTCTTTAAGAAATTCATTCATAATGAAGATTAATTGTTTTCCCAATTTAATTAGAGAAACATTTAAATACCCATTAACCACTATTGAATAGTAAGTGTTGCACAAAGGCAAATAACATTTTGAGCAATTAAGTTTTAGGTCTCTGACTGACAAAACAATGAAGGAGATTTGCCTTTTCTAGAGAAGTCCCAGTACCTCAGGCCTCCCCTACTCACCAATTCCTCCTAAAGGAAAATGATGTACACGATTCCCTCTTCTTTGTGGCTATTTTCAAGACAGGAGACACAACTTTATAAATAGATGTTAGGAGTTATGCATGCAAGTAGACTGATCTCTTCATATCTTCTTCCATATCAAAAGGATCAGAGACTTCTGGGTTTTTATAATAGCACACACTGTAAATTTATTTACCTAATTTATATCAATAATACAAATACTTTTCTATCTGAAATATCTCCTCCATATAACTGAAGTTGTCTTATTATAGAATGATGGAATACTTAGCATTCTCTTACTACCTCCAAAATTTGCATCTCTTACCCAGAAAAATCTACAGAACATCTAATGTTTGCAGCTTGGGGACTATAGGTTATAATACTGTATAGCATATTTGAAAGTTGCTAAAAAGTAGATATTAAAAGTTCTTAGCACAAGGAGAAACATTTTGTAACTATGTATGGTGACAGATGTTAACTAGACTTATAATGGTGGTCATTTCACAATACATTCAAATATCAAATCCTTATGTTGCACATCTGGAACTAATATGTGTCACTTATATCTCAAGGAAAAAAATTTAAGAAACAGCTAAAACTTAAAGGGCAGTTGGCCAAGAAGAAATAACATCTTAGCAATTAAGTGAACTTTGGGGTAAATGGTAAAAGTTACATTGCATTAGTTATGGAAAAGAAATCCACAGTTACAATTTCAGAAAAATAAATAAAAACTAAACCTTCCTGTGATTTGTGGAAAGTCCATTTCAGAAAAGAAGAGTCCAGAACTGTCTAATCTTTGAACTTAAGAATAAAAACCAGGTTGAAAGGTCAGCACCATTGTCACGTTGATGTTGTCGATATCTTAATACCCAATGGACCAACAAAAATTTTAAGAAATGGACAGGAGATGATAAGACCTGGAATCAGGAGATTCCAGGAAGGAAGTGGGCGGATGCTTTCTGCAGTCATGCTGACACTGTATAAATTATTCTGCTATGGTATGCCTGCTGGCTCTGCATTCACCCACAGCCGGTGTGGTCAAGCATAAACCTGCCTGTCAGAAAAGGGCTAATTGTTTAACTGAACAGGGGCACTTGACCTGACTACACCATTACCTTGATGATAGTTGAGTTAAACAAAAGCCAGATGTTTGCACATTTGCTGGTTGTGTTTGATTTTCATGCATCTGCTCATTGCCATGCTTGGTATTATTGAGCTGCTATAGTCTAGAAGATAAAATTCTTTAATACTCTATTTAGAACTATGGGAGACGAAGCTTGATCAATACGTTTTATGAATCTGTAAACCATTATGGCACAACATATTCCCATGGACTTTCCCCTAGTGACATGGCTATATTATTTTGGGGCCAGAGGCCCAAGCAATATTGAAATTCTCCTTGAATTCATCTTCCATAGACCATAAAAGTGACAAGCTCCCCAGAGATTTACATTTTCTTATGCTATAGATTAATCAATCTTGCAGGTGGAAAGAGAAAGATTTTGGTGTGCGTGCTACAGACTATCTTTTCAGCCTGGGGAAAGTGTAAGCAATTAATTTCCTTTTCCCAACAGAAGTGGATTGTGAAGGTGACTTGTCTAAATCAAAGAAACTGCAGTTTAGGTTTCTTTTTGCCACACGCTCTTTGATAGATTCGGACAATGATGCTCACAGTGTCATAAAGAAAAGATTCTGGAATGTGTGAGTTTATGGAAAAGAATTCTTTGGCAACAATGAAATAGCAACCAACTTTTTGTTGCTGTTAGACTCAAATATTGATTGAGAAATCAGTCTGTGCAGGACAGTTACCAACTGTAGTATTTATTACTGGTGTTGTTCAAAACGTGAGGTTCAGACAAATTTATCCCACAAAACCGTTACGTGATCTGTCAGAACAAACATGCCCAAATGGGCTTCCTTAGTGTTTAAGAAAAAAACTCTCAAATTTTTCCCTATTTCATCCTCTAAAAATAGAATTGTTTTTTTCCAAGGATCTGATCAATTATTTATGCACAGTAGCTACTAAATTATTTTAATCTCCACTTTGGACAGTTCTCCAGCCTAAAAATGCCACTGGCAATTTCAAAACATGATTGGACATTTTACAGACTAAGGATATTTTCTAGAAGTGTTAACTCACTTGTCTCACCAATTTAAAGAAGTTAAGATTTCCCTGCACAAAGATGATAGAAAATTAATCCAAGTTTTTAGAGAGCCTGAGTTCATTCAAACTCTTAGAGGCAAAATTTGGCAATAGCTATCAAATTAAAAATGCATCCAGCTTTTGAGACACCAATTCCGCTTCTAGAAATTCATTTTATAGTTACACTTAACACATGCAGATGTACTTTGAGAAGACTTGTCTTTAAAGTTACTCACAGAATCTTTGTAATAGCAAATGATGGAAAATTATCTAAATGCTCATTTTCAGTAAATTCCTTAAACTCATTATGTTCTAACTATATGTTGGGTTACTATCCAACTGATATACTAATGTCCTGATATGGGAAATAACCATCATATTGTAAGGTAAAAAAAAAATAACAGAAAAATGTACATGTATTTTTTACTATTTATGTACAAAGAGGGGAGGGAAGTGGAATATATATTTATATTTAATATAATCTTCCAAAGAATATTGAAACTATGAAACCAGTAACAGTGATTCCCTGACAGATGAGGCATAAAATAAGTGTCCGAAGAGAGAAATAGGGGGAGACATTTCTCTATGTCCTCACTTAAATTTTTTAATGTTTGTATTTGAACCATGTGAATAGACTTAGTATTTAAAAAGTAAATAAGTAAATATTTAAAATAAAAAAGTAAAATTACACATCGGTCTCCAAGGAGACCAGGGTCTGTTGGGTAAGTCAGCTCTTTGAAAATTCTGGTGCATTGTGTAGACGGTGCTGTCGTCGCTCATGCCTCTCACCTCAGGCTGCAGTGTCCCAGTGTGGGCCGCACGGCTTCCCCCTGCCAGCACGTCCGCACCGCCTCTGCACAGCAACATGGGGTGGGGCAGAAGTGCTGAAGAATTAACATTCCCCAGTATAAGCCGTCTTCAGCCTACCCCTCAAGAGGGCTGTCACGTCAGTATCCAGCTCCTAGCCCCTCAGGGGATAACACGGAGCCCTGAATTCTGCACTGGAATGAAGCTGTCTCACTCAAGGTGGGAGCTTGTTTGCTAACACATCCTTTATCGGCTACCTTCCTTTTTGTCTCTCACTTCCTCATTCCTTTTCCAGTTTCCTGATGTCACTTCCTAAATGAACTGGCACTCTGATCCTCATGGCATGGTTTGCGTCTGGAGGCATCTGAGTTAGGACAGCTGGTACTGGAAGTTGGGTGGGGAAGCGATAGCCTCTGGTGTGCTATAGCATCACTGTTGCTAAGACCCCAGCTGTTGGCGAGATACAGAGGGAAGCTATATGGAAGCCAGGTAATGAATGGGTTCCTGGCCTGATTCAGTCTCAGCGGGTCGAATGTGTCCACAGACCCAGCCGGTTCACTTCCTTAGACCCTGAGTGTATAATCGGATTTGATATGCTTAGCAGCTGGAAGAACCACCAATTAATCCTCTATCTGTGAATTAAGAGCTATAATGATAGGATAGGCCAACAGGAAACCCCTAAAACTTCCACTTCCCTTGAGACTAGAAGAAGGCTAGAAAGCTGTGCCCTGGGAGAAATGGCAGAGACTAGAACCGTCTACAAATATTGAAAGGATCCTCACTGTATCCCTCTTTAATTCGCCAGTCTCACTCTTGATAAACACCAGAGCATCATGGTGGGTGACAAACAACTATTGTGAACTTAACCACGTATTAACTCCCATCTCAGCTCTAACACCAGATGTATTAGCTTTACAGAACAACTCATGCTCCGCTGATCTGGTAACCGAGTTCTTTCAGTCACCATCAGGAAGGAGAACTGGAAGTTTGCGTTCCCTTGGAACTGACACCAGTACACGGCAGAGGTCTTGTCCTGGAGTTCATTAACTTTTCTCCTCTCTGTACAGTATAGTACTTGATCATTAGGACATTTCCCCAAGCTTCACGTGGATCCACAAGATCGATGAGGTAGTGTTCATTCAGTCTGGGGAGCAAGAAGGGGCTAACACTTACCAGGATGCCCTGGTAAAAAACGTTCACATGTGAAGTTAGAAGATAAACCCTTCAGAGATGAGAGGCAGGTGATATGGGGGTATTTTTAGAGGTCCTGTTGTCTGGGGTCTAAGGACAGGGGTAACACCTTGTACCTGCTACCACTGAGAAAAAGCCGGTGTTTGATTTTGGAGATGACACATGTTGCACTTGGTGGCAAGTTGATTACAGTGGGCCCTTGTCTCCCTGAAGGCAGCAAACCATAGTTACTTGGACTGAGACATATTTTGGGTGTAGGTTCTCCTCCCTCTCCACAATGCCTGTCCCCCATCCCCCGTGTTCTGGAAGCTCACAGAATGCTGGTGCATTACCACGGAATTGCCTTACATGAGTGGACCCCCTTCATGAGGAAGGAGATGCGACAAGGAGCCCTTAACTAAGGGATGCACCAGTCTTCTCTTTCACATCAGCCACCTCAGTCCCAAACTCTCAGCCAGAGAGAAAATCCGAACAGCCTCCTGAAGTGCCGCCTCCCCTTCTCTTCCCCACGTGCCCACTTCCCTGCCAGAATGTCGTGGATCACTTCCCTGAGAAACTACGCACACTTGGACCTTCATCTGCACTTGCTCTGGGGGTGAGGGTGGGGGACAAACCATGGGGTTGTGGTAACCGCGCGGTTCTTGTCAGTCTGTCAATATCATTCTTTCCTATGCCTGCCTTGTCCCACTCTATTCCCTGGGCTAGGATAGCAGAAACATTTGTCTGCAGCCAGCATGCATCAGATTTTCCTGCAAACACCAATTCTTATAATCAGGATATTCAGGATTTATTCAATTTATTTCAGACTTTGAACTGGACTTTCATTAGGTCTGGCCTGATTTCTTTTTAGTGCCTTCAGCCACTGCTTACTTCCATGGGAAAAACACATACTGTAGTAAATTAGGCAGGTTTCACAGGGGGGTATAGTCTTGGGTTTGAACCTTGCTACTGACTTCATGTTTATGGGGGGTGAGCCGAGTTTGAGTATCATAAATTCTGAGCTAAGTGGCATCCTCTGTACTCTGAGAATAATAATAAGTGTTTTGTAAAGATTTTTGCAAATGTATTTATAGCACGTTGCTCAGTGTCTAGCACATAAGGAATCCTTAACAAAAACCATTTACCCATACTGTTCCCCCTAGCTTTGTGTGTAAACTCCCTCTTCGAATCTTCAAAACACTTATAATATAAACGTGATGTTTATGATAATTAAAGAAGATAAAGTAAGTAGGGTGCTGTACACAGTTAAGTGTTCAATAAATGTCAGTCCCTTTCCCACATAAGCACAATTTTTATCTGCTTTAAATTGTCAGACTTTCGGACAACAGTGTTATCTAGTCCTTACTGGAAAGAAAAACATAGCCTTTCATCAGACCTCACTTCTGGACATCAATTTTGCAGAGCAGTGTTTCTCATGTATAATCCTTCTCCCCTCATTATAAATTCCTCTCATCACCTGGCTTGAGGCGATAAGTGCAGTTTCTATTCTTTTATCCAAAAAGGCTCAGTTTGGAGGGTTACTTCCCCACAAAGCAGGCAATTCCATTTCCATGCAATTCTCTTAGAAAGATAGCAGTGAGAAAAGAGAGTAGGTGTGCAGCCAGAGTGAAGACACACCTGATCATCCCCAATTTCCCCGGGCAGCGATGGCCGTCCAGCCCATGCTCTCCATCACAAGGATGTGGCCCCAGCTCCCGCATTTCTAAACAGGATGGGCCAGTGGCTGACCAAGGCTAGAGCGGTGGGAACAGGGCACCCACCTGCTGGTAATAATGAGGCAAATTGGCTGTAGGGAATTTAAAACTATAATAAAACTGACCAAAAGTTGGCCAGCTTTGTTTTTAATCACTACATGGCAGCAGTTCTAAATGGTGTTTTAGTGTTAGAAACTCCTCTCTGAAAAAATCTTTTATTGGAGTCCTAAATAATTACTGTGGGTACTCTTGATATTTTTATTGCTTATCGTTTAATGAACATTGCATTCTCATTAATTTGCTGAACAGTTTGTCCCATTCCCCATACACTGGGACTCAGCTACATGCATTCAGTCCAGCACTGTCTCCCACTTCCTGTGCTTAGAAAAGCTGATTTGAAATAAACATGATAACAGCGATTATAAAGAAATAGAAAGAGTTATTTCCATTCTGTAACTCTCTGTAACCATTCTTGTTTAACATTCAAAACAGAGAAAGAATGAATTTAAACTGTAAAGTCCTATCTTAGTTCAGTAAGTACAAATTTTGGTTTATATGAGAAATGTATTTGTGTGACTTCATGATTATTGTTGAGTATACATTTTTGTTTAGTGAAAAGGGTATTAAAATATGACCTGCTTTGGGTGTCATGCAAAGTACAATAAAAAATAAAAAGAGGTCACTGGGATGGATTTTGGGTGGCAACCTGGTGAGCAGATGGGGCTAAGGGTTTAGCCGTGATCAGAATTTGCATAGTAGTTTTCCTATTTTCATTAGCTCCTATTTAACACATCAGTAGGAAGGAATAAGAGTGCATTCTAAGGTTGTTTTTACTCGCCCTTGATAGGAATGAGAAGTGAGTATTTTTTAATGTCAAAAACCAACATGAAACAGCATTTGCATGTAAGTCGTCACAATAATGATATTCACTTTGGCATTAGTTTAATGACATATGTCAAAACTGTGTCACATTTATTCTACTCTCAAAGCAAAGAAAGCTCAAGTAACTGAAAAGGTAGGGACATGGTTCTCTTCTGCAGGGATAGTACATCCCGCCTTCCCTTCGCCTCCCTTGGAGTTAGGGACAGAGCGCTGCTACTAACTTTTCCCCATCAAGTTACTCCTTTTCCCCATCAGGCCTTTATTCAGTCAGATGTGGCAGAATTCACGGTCACCAATCTCTCAGGTGCTTGCTCCTGGGGGGAGCTGGGCACGGGCACAGCTGGGGAGGGTGGCGGCCTGTGGGGGCCTCCCCAAAAACCCACCCCAACCTTGGCTCTATCACATCTCTTAACACCAGGGCTTTCTTCTTTGGGTTTTGAAGCTAGAATTTAGGACTACAGAGTTCATTTGTTGGATGAAGAATAAAGCCGGGTTCCTTAAATGCACATCCACTGATGGCTAATCTAGAAAAAGGCTCTTTAAGAATAGAAGAGTCCCTTGATTCTGGGAGAAAGCAGTGGTAGACATGGAAACTAATGTGGCTGATTTATTTTCATCAGTTCCAGCAGCTGTCTGATTTTCATCCTAGTCTCTGTCTTCGTGCTGTTAGGGGTCTGCAGGTCACCAAAAATGCCTTTCCGGGCCAGCGCATTCCCACAGACTCTTATCAACAAAGCCAGAATTTTCTGTTTATCTCATGCAAAGATCTCATGCAAACAGGAAAGAATTTACATCTTAGCTGTTTTTAAAAGCATCCATGAATTAGCTTCTGGTATAGGGAAAGCAAACTTTATTGCAAACTAAAGGTATCTGGGCAATTTCCTTCTTTGCTCTCTCCATTATTGAGTATATTTATAATTCCCTAAGCAAAAAAGTCCCCTTACAGCCGCTCTTGTACATTCCTGCAGAGAATTCCAAACGCCATGGTAGTGATTAAGATCACCAAATTACATAAATAGCATAATGGCCTCGCTTCATGAAGAAATAAAAGCCAAATTTGGCTTCCACATCGTGGTATTATTGAGTCCTATTTTTTAAGAAATTCTGATCAGGAATAATTTGAAGACAAAAGAAAAATGAATGCTTCTAAAGTAAAAGAAGATTGAAAAAATCATTAATTGTGATTGTTATTTTTTGTCATTACTATTAGACAAAAATGGTTGGATTGAATGATCGGAAAGCCTCATTCTTGTAAGTATGATTCTTTTACATTATTTCTGTTCTTTTCCTAACTAAAATGTTTATAATTTAATAACATTATTGCAGCATATCATTTTTAAAAAATGCATGTGCTCCAGCTCTGTTAAATGTTGACCTTTTCCCATATTCCCAGGCTAGTGAGGCTATATGGTGGTGAAAGGTCCAGACTTCAAAGTGATCCTGTATGCATGCAGTGCCTGTTCGAGGACCTAAGTAAGTTCCTTGCTGCTGGCTTTGGGCAAGTTACTTAACCTCTCTGAGCTTCAGTTTCTCATATGTAAAAAGCATAATTATATCTCATAGAGTTTTTATGAGTTTTTAACTATATTAACATGTGTAAAGAACTTACAGAAGTGCCTGGCATACAAAAATTACTCAATACCTGTTAATTATAATAATTTACTTAAGATTAAGAATGATAAAATTTGGAGATTCAGTTGAAAGCTACTGAGGACACCTGCTTGATTCCCTCTCTCTCCGTAGTAACTGTCATTTTGAACTTGTTTTTCATTTCCAGGCCTGCTTTTGTGTCATTACTATTATGCTTGTAAAAATAAGTGTCCACATATACTATTTGTGTGTTTTTGTGTACTTCTCAAACTTTATATTCATGGTATTATACTGTTCAATTGTTATGTAACATTTTTCTCCCTCATCATCAAGCTTTTGAAGTGTTTTTATTAATTTATTTAGTAAGTGCTTTGTTGTGTGAGCAGATCACTATTCATTCTCTAGTTGATGGGGTGTTTGGACTGTATCCAATTCTTTTGCTCTTAGGAACAATGATTCAGTGAAATTTATTGTACAAAACTCCTTGTATACTTACACTTGAGTTTCTCTGGACTCTATATTTAGGGTTGAGTGGCTGGATCAAAGGAAATGTATCTTTTCTCTTTTATTGGGTGTTGCCGAATTGCTCTCCAAAGCAGTTGTCTCAGTTGAGTGTTAAGATGTCCCGTGTGTTCAGCCTTACCAAAACTTGGTTAACACGCTTTTTTATTTTCCCAGTCTGATGGGTATGACACAATCTCTTGTTCTGATTTGTTTATTTCCAGTTTCCAAATAGGTAAAGTCTCTTCTCATAAAGTTATTGGGCATTTAGATTTTTGTTTCTGCAAATTTCTATTCATATTCTATGCTCACTCTTCCACTAGGGTATTGTTTTTTTTTTATGATTGGTGTGTAGTTTTCTTTTGTTTAATATATTTTGGATATAAATCCTTTGTTCATTATGTGTCTTGGAAATATCCTCTTTAGGTCTGTGACTTGTCTTTTTTTTTTTCATTTCCTATATATTGCTTTTTTTAATAGTCTTCCTGTAATTTAGTTGAATTAATCAAACTTTCCCTTATGGTTATGATATTTTTGGCTGATTATTTAAAAGTCTTTCTTACCCTGGGGTCATAAAATATTCTCCTTTATATTTAAAAACAACTGAAGTCTTAAAGTTTGCCTTTCATATTTAGGGTTTTAATAAAGTTGAAAAAATATATTTTGCATATGATGTGAGGTAGAAATCTAATTTTATTGTTTCCTTGATAAACAGTTATGCCAGTGGTGTTTATTGAATAGCTCATCCTTTCCCTCACTGATTTGTGATGCCATCTTTGCCGTATTTCAAGTTTCCTTCCATGCATGGGTCTATTCTGGGGCTGTCTGTGCTGCCCCACTGGTTTATTTGCCCGTCCCTCTGCCAATATTCCACAGTCTAATTTACTGTAGCTTAGATGATATCTTGCCCCTCTTCTTACACCACACAATTATGCTCTCTTCTTCCTCTTTAGACATTAAAAATTTTCAAATTTATATTCTTGGTCTTATACTCTTCCCTGTTAATTTTATGATAGCATGCCCAGTTTACAAATGATTATGTGGAAATTTTAGTTGAAATTGCCTTAAAATTAGAGATTAATTTGGGTGAAATCCCCTATTTAAAATTTGAATCATCTTATCCTTAAGTGCATAATATCTTTCAAATCTCCTTTTATGTTGTTTGATCATATTATATGGTTTTTTCAAAAAAGTTCTTGTGTTGGTTTCAGTTAGATTTCTTTCTAAGCTCTTTATGGTTTTGTTGCTATAATTGATCACATATTCTAATATTCTAATGCAGCATAGAAATGTTATTGACTTTTATGTGCTATTCTTGTTTCTAACAATTTCGTTGCATTGGCATCTATTTTTTTTCTAGTTCCTATGAATTTTCTTTGTAAACAATCATATTTCGAAAAACAAACTATATCTTTTTTCCAATATTATACTTTTTTATCCCTCATTTTTTTGTCTCAGAAATCTATTACAATGTATAATAGAAATGAATATAAGTGAAATCTCTGTCTTCTTCAATTACCAGAATACTCCTAAAGTTTAACCATTATTTTATTAAATACCTTTTCCTTTATATTATTTTGATCATTTTTATTATGAATGAGTCTTGCATGTTTGTTTCTGCTCATTAAGAATGCTCTTGATCTTAGCCTCAACGTCAAAATGTGATCTAATTCTTCACAATGTTATCTTTTTGATCCTGATTATATATATTTGACTTTTTCTTTGCATTTTATATATATATATGCTATATATTTGAGTCAGACAGGATTGTCTACATGTGAAATTTCTCTTCTGTTCGGTAGTTCCGTGATCATATTTTAAAGAAGAGAAAAATCACAGTCATCAAACATGACTGAGATACTAAAAAGTGGCTTCCAGAAAACCCAAGTCTAACAAATTCACTGTGGAAATGTCCTAAATCCTACATGTTCACCAAAAGCTATTTATTTTTATAGCCTCATGTTGGATTAGGCAAACATTTAAATTTGAGTTGCCTTTTTCTGGAGGTAAGATTTTTATTGTTTCCTTGATAACAGGAAAATAATTTAATGAATTACTATAGACTTTTCAAACTGCTGAAGTTTTGGCAGTCTACAGCAGGAGTCGGCAGACTCCTCCTGTAAAGGGCTGGGTCATAAATATTTGCAGCTCTGAGGGCCTTACCGTCTCCCTGTCACAATCGCTCAGCTCTTCTGCAGCAGTACAACCACAACAATACACATGAATGGAGGGGACTGTGTGCCAGCAAAACACTTCTCACAAGAACAGGCAGGGGCTGACTCTGCCCCATAGGCCATAGTTTCCCACGGCCTACTCCACAAATACCTGCAGAAGTGAGTCCTAAGTTAGATGTGTGAGAATATAAAATACTATCATATAAAAATATTATATCTGTCAGTGAAAAAGTGACTCAGTTTTTTACATTAATTGTTAAATAGAAATGAAATATTTAGGAATTTCACATGAAGTCAATATCTTTTCTTAATGTTAAGACTCAAAATGAACAAGGCGCGTGCTCAGAAAATTAGAGGGACACATTAAGCTTTACTAGGACCGTGCTGATCAATAAAGATTAATTAGTCTACACTGTATAACTCATTATTAGTAATAGCAATAATTAATGTCTTAAGATTTACAAAATGTAGTTCTTTGGGGTACGGTTTTATTAGAATCTGGTGGAAAGCAAAGGTTCCCTTTGACATCTAGATTGTTTCAGGATGTATGTCCGACTCACCCGTGATACTAGTAAGACCGTGACGCTCTAGAAGGCAAGAAGCGCTCTAAATTATAACATAGACAGTCCAATGTTAAAATATTTCTATGTGCTCTCAAAAACTAGCTACCAAAGAGGGGAATATAGGATTTCCTGTAAGTAGTATGGAAAGCTCTCTGGAAAGTATCGTTCCTGTCGGGGAGTGAAAATCGCAGGGAAGGGTCGTGAGCAAGGACGGGTAGCAGGCTGGGGTCCGTCCTCGGCCTCCCCTTTTTGTCCACCTAATGCCAGCAACTCTCACCTGAAATAACGTGTGTTTTATGACCTCACATCTTGTCTCCCATCAAAATCTACGAACAAGAGGGCATCACATTTTCACGGTATTTGCAATTCTTTGTAAGAGTGTTTGAAGTTCCAACTTAGTGCTTCTTGTGCATTGAAAAAAAAATCCTTTACTAAAAGGGATTCCAAGTACTTGTGGAGAGACTGGACTGTACGGGGGTAGAGGGGAGGATATTTTGGGATGAGCGGGCAGGTGTTTTGGGGCCCCTGGAGTCACACCTTTTAGGTTATGGCCTACGGACAGGGCCTGTGGTGGTAGGGAGGGTGCACGTGGTAAATACCCAAGTGTTTGCATGACGAAACCCAGAACAAACCAAAGCGGGGAATTCAAGAGGCCAAGTTCATGAGTCACACGGCGGGTACGGTTTCCACTTCACCCTCGTGATGTTCTTTGTCCTCAGGAGGAACAGCGGGGCTCACTGCCGCTCAGCAGTGCGTCCCCCCGAGGGACGCCGGGCGTCACGCACAGGAGCAGAAGCTGATTCCGAATGCAGGCTGCCTAAGGATTCTAAGCTGAGCTGCTTTTAGAGGTTTGGGGGTTAAAAAGAATCCGGTCTAAAGTTTTGTGGAATGAGTCTTAGAAAGTTATGTGTCTATGACCTCCTCACTGAAAACAGAATTACTGATTTCTTCTAAAAAAAAAAGATAATAAAATAAGTGCATATCTCTAAGGTTTATAGGAATTATATACTGATGTCAAAGAGGTGACTGAGAACTTGGAAAAATTTTTTTTCTGGAAAAGGCTTTCAAGGGTTCAAAATGACATAAATAGAAACATCAAACCATACAATGCGTGCTGAGTATTTTTTGTGTGTCTTCTCAAAATACTTGGTTTTTGAGGCAGGTGTAAAACCTGTAATGTAATTAAAATGAGCATAAAAATTTACATTAGTATAAATCCCTTGATTCTAGTCAGTCCCTCAACATTTATATTATATTACATATATAGTAAATAGGTACTATGTTATGTATATGTAATATTTCCCAATTTCATGTTTAAAGAAAAAAGTATAATTGGATCAGGTTTTCCACATGCCAACTAGTATAGCGTCACCCCTGGAACTAAGGATGCCTTATGGACATGGAGAATAATAGCAGTCTAGGCAAACTGGGTTTCTGTCTTTGAGCTGAAAGCATTTACAAGGTGGGGGTTAGGGGCACCCATAGAATTTCTGTGTATAACTCTGACTCCCTCAGAACTTAACTACTAATAGCTTCCTGTTGACCAGAAGCCCTACTGATAACATAAAGTCAATTAACATATTTTTTATGTTATATGTATTATGTACTATATCCTTACATGAAGCTGAAAAATGTAAAAGTAAAGTAAAAAGTGTAGTATAAAAGTAAAAAGCATAAGGTAAGAAGAAACGTATTTTCATATTGTCACAAATATCCAAGAAATTTTCCAACATTTATTGAAAAAAATCCACACATAAGTGGACCCATGCAGTTCAAACCCACAGTGTTCAAAGGTCAACTATACTTCTTATAAGGCTTGAGAAGATGTTTACATATTCACTTTATAGTCAACCCAGTGTTTTTTCTTTATATATAAAATAAACACTATTCTCTGATGTTATTAAATTATGTATATAGAGCTGTCTACATATAGTTTCTTTATCACTCTCCATTGAAGACACTTCAGTAAAGTAAGAAACAGTGTCCCTGTCTTATGACTAGATAGTAAGCTCTTGCACCCAGGGAACAAAAGTCTAGAATTGAAATACCACATAAACTGGGTAAAGATGGGATGGTGTGATATGATTTTATGTGAAACTAAAGAGAGAGAAGTTAGGAAGAGGCAAGGGGCATGAAGACATAGCTTTGCAAAGTTCAACTTATTTAAAAGGTTCAGAAGTAATTAGTCTATAAGATTCCTGCAATGAGTCCATATTAATTATCAATTAATTAATGACTTGCTAGGACCCAAGATTCTGATTCTATCAGCTCTCAGCTCTCCTCTAAAACAAATACCAAATGGCTTCAGAGGAAGTCCCACTTAAGTCAGGACTGACGCATAAAAAGAAAGAGGATATTTTACATTCTGCTCAGTGCTGAAAGCACAGTAATTCAAAATTAGCTTTGTATCATGTGAACAGTTCAGTTGTTAAAGACCCCTAATATATATTTCCTAATAATATGGATCAGGGTTAATATATAGTCAAATCACTCTTGACTAAAGGAATATGACATTTTCTTCTAAATGCTAAGATGGAAAATGATTAAATTAAGATGATTTTTTTAGGGGAAAAGATCAATTTTCCATTCTCATTTCAGTTTGTGGCATGTGAATGAGGTACTGCACTTCAGTACCCTGAAGACAGTGTATCAGAGCAGTGCCTTAGTCAAATTTTTCTGACCGTTTGACAAAGGGCACTTTGGGAGATCTTGTGGCCATTTCACTCCTCCATAGCCACAATAAATACCAGCTTGCCGGTTTCAAATCTGCTCATGGGTATTATTTCAGTGGCATTAGCATTAAAATACATTTCTTCAAGATAAATGAATTCAACATAAGAAAGATATAAAATTATTTTTAAAAAACCCTCTAGTTCTGGAATATACCCCTTTTTAGATTTAAGATTAACTATCAATTTGCCCATTAGTTGCTGGAAGCAAATTCATCAAACAGCTTTTGACTAACAAGCTTTCTTGTAATGATTCTGATTTTGTATTCACTGGCTATATGCATATCCTGCTTTATTGGGCTATAGATTACATGTGTAATGTACAATCAGTCACCCAATATGGAGAGCACACGTTTCCCTCTGTCTTTGATTAACCCTTATTTCTCTCCTGAAGACATTTTCATGTATCTACACACACATAATCAAGCCAAAGGAGAATATGATGAATGGTGAGTGGTTAATTGGTGCATAAACCAGATGTGTCAGGCATTAATTTGTAGGCTGTGCACTTTCAAAATGGCACAACAAAACTACTTAGAGCAGATAGACCTGGTTAAACCTAATTGTTTTCTGCTATAATGTAACACTAACTAACCATATGCCATCAAAGTCAACTGTTTTATTGGGACACTCTGATGGCTTTTCAAGGGGAGAAGAAAATTCCTTGGTTAATCTATAAATTGAGAACACCCAATATATATATATTTTTAATATAATTTATTTTATTATCATTAATTTATAATTACATGGGCAATATTACGATTATTAAACTACCCCTTCATCAGGTCCCCCCCACCAACCCCATTACAGTCACTGTCCATCAGCGTAGTGAGATGCTATAGAATCACTACTTGTCTTCTCTGAGTTGTACTGCCCTCCCCGTGCCCCCCCAACATTACATCTGCTAATCGTAATGCCCCTTTTTCCCTCTTATCCCTCCCTTCCCACCCATTTTCCCCAGTCCCTTTCCCTTTGGTAACTATTAGTCCGTTCTTGGGTTCTGTGAGTCTGCTGCTGTTTTGTTCCTTCAGTTTTTTTCTTTGTTCTTATACTCCACATATGAGTGAAATCATTTGATACTTGTCTTTTTCGGCTTGGCTTATTTCACTGAGCATAATACCCTCTAGCTCCATCCATGTTGTTGCAAATGGTAGGATTTGTTTTCTTCTTATGGCTGAATAATATTCCATTGTGTATATGTACCACATCTTCTTTATCCATTCATCTACTGATGGACACTTAGGTTGCTTCCATTTCTTGGCTATTGTAAATAGTGCTGCAATAAACATAGGGGTGCATCTGTCCTTTTCAAATTGGGCTGCTGCATTCTTAGGGTAAATTCCTAGGAGTGGAATTCCTGGGTCAAATGGTATTTCTATTTTGAGTTTTTTGAGGAACCTCCATACTGCTTTCCACAATGGTTGAACTAATTTGCAGTCCCACCAGCAGTGTAGGAGGGTTCCCTTTTCTCCACATCCTCGCCAACATTTGTTGTTGTTTGTGTTTTGGATGTTGGCCATCCTCACTGGTGTGAGGTGATATCTCATTGTGGTTTTAATCTGCATTTCTCTGATGATTAGCGATGTGGAGCATCTTTTCATGTGCCTGTTGGCCATCTGAATTTCTTCTTTGGAGAAGTGTCTATTCATGTCCTCTGCCCATTTCTTAATTGGATTATTTGCTTTCTGTTTGTTAAGGTGCATGAGTTCTTTATATATTTTGGATGTCAACCCTTTATCAGATACGTTTTTTATGAATATATTCTCCCATACTGTAGGATGTCTTTTTGTTCTACTGATGGTGTCCTTTGCTGTACAGAAGCTTTTCAGCTTGATATAGTCCCACTTGTTCATTTTTGCTTTTGTTTCCCTTGCCCGGGGAGATATGTTCATGAAGAAGTCGCTCATGTTTATGTCCAAGAGATTTTTGCCTATGTTTTTTTCTAAGAGTTTTATGGTTTCATGACTTACATTCAGGTCTTTGATCCACCTTGAGTTTACCTTTGTGTATGGGGCTAGACAGTAGTCCAGTTTCATTCTCTTACATGTAGCTGTCCAGTTTTTCCAACACCAGCTGCTGAAGAGGCTGTCATCTCCCCATTGTATATCCAAGGCACTTTTATCAAATATTAATTGACTGTATATGTTTGGGTTAATGTTTGGATTTTCTATTCTGTTCCACTGGTCTGTGGGTCTGTTTTTGTGCCAATACCAAATTGTCTTGATTACTGTGGCTTTGTAGTAGAGCTTGAAGTCAGGGAGTGTAATTCCCCCTGTTTTATTCCTCCTTCTCAGGATTGCTTTGGCTATTCGGGGTCTTTTGTGGTTCCATATGAATTTTAGAATTATTTGTTCCAGTTCATTGAAGAAAGCTGTTGGTAGTTTGATAGGGATTGCATTGAATCTGTAGATTGCTTTAGGTAGTATAGCCATTTTGACAATATTTATTCTTCCTAGCCAAGAGCATGGGATGCATTTCCATTTGTTAGTGTCCTCTTTAATTTCTCTTAGGAGTGTCTTGTAGTTTTCAGAGTACAGGTCTTTCACTTCCTTCGTTAGGTTTATTCCTAGGTATTTTATTCTTTTTGATGCAATTGTGAATGGAATTGTTTTTCTGATTTCTCTTTCTGTTAGTTCATCATTAGTGTATAGGAAAGCAACAGATTTCTGTGTGTTAATTTTGTATCCTGCAACTTTGCTGAATTCAGATATTAGTTCTAGTAGTTTTGGAATGGAATCTTTAGGGTTTATGTACAGTATCATGTCATCTGCAAATAGTGACAATTTGACTTCTTCTTTACCAATCTGGATGCCTTGTATGTCTTTGTTTTGTCTGATTGCTGTGGCTAGGACCTCCAGTACTATGTTGAATAACAGTGGAGAGAGTGGGCATCCTTGTCTTGTTCCCGATCTTAGATGAAAAGCTTTCAGCGTCTCGCCGTTAAGTATGATGTTAGCTGTGGGTTTGTCATATATGGCCTTTATGATGTTGAGGTACTTGCCGTCTATACCCATTTTGTTGAGAGTTTTAATCAGGAATGGATGCTGAATTTTGTCAAATGCTTTTTCAGCATCTATGGAGATGATCATGTGGTTTTTGTTCTTCTTTTTGTTGATGTGGTGGATGATGTTGATGGATTTTCGAATGTTGTAACATCCTTGCATCCCTGGGATGAATCCCACTTGATCATGGTGTATGATCCTCTTGATGTATTTTTGAATTCTGTTTGCTAATATTCTGTTGAGTATTTTTGCATCTACGTTCATCAGGGATATTGGTCTGTAATTTTCTTTTTGGTGAGGTCTTTGCCCGGTTTTGGTATTAGAGTGATGCTGGCTTCATAGAATGAGTTTGGAAGTATTCCCTCCTCTTCTATTTTTTGGAAAACTTTAAGGAGAATCGGTGTTATTTCTTCTCTATATGTCTGGTAGAATTCAGAGATGAATCCATCAGGCCCAGGGGTTTTGTTCTTGGGTAGTTTTTTGATTACCAATTCGATTTTGTCACTGGTGATTGGTCTGTTTAGTTTTTCTGTTTCTTGCTTGGTCAGTCTTGGAAGGTTGTATTTTTCTAAGAAGTTGTCCATTTCTTCTTGTTTTCCAGCTTGTTAGCATATAGATTCTCATAATATTCTCTTATGATTCTTTGTATTTCTGTGGGGTCCGTCGTGATTTTTCCTTTCTCATTTCTGATTGTGTTTATGTGTGTAGATTCTCTTTTTCTCTTAATGAGTCTGGCTAGGGGTTTATCTATTTTGTTTATTTTTTCAAAGAACCAGCTCTTGATTTTATTGATTTTTTCTATTGTTTTATTCTTCTCAATTTTATTTATTTCTTCTCTAATCTTTATTATGTCCCTCCTTCTGGTGACTTTGGGCCTCATTTGTTCTTCTTTTTCCAATTTCAGTAATTGTGTCTTTAGACTATTCATTTGGGAATGTTCTTCCTTCTTTAAATAGGCCTGGATTGCAATATACTTTCCTCTTAGAACTGCCTTTGCTGTGTCCCACAGAAGTTGTGGCTTTGGAGAACACCCAATATTTTTTAAGAACAATATTGTAATGTGCAGACAGTAAAACTCACTAATCTGGGACAAGTGGATAACTCTCGACACCAAGGTGACCCACATATGAATGGTAGTGAATGTAAGTATCATATGCATATCTCCAAAACTGCATCCCTGAAACACAAACTGCTTTTCCCAAGCAAGAATATGTTTCACATGGAAATTCTCACTGCTTTTAAATTACTGTTTGGATTGTCTCTGAAAACATAGGAAATACCAAGTTAGCCATGGGGAGGTATGGAAATCTGACAGGTGATGGAATGTTATCCCAGCACCTCAGAATTAGGAGGAACACTGTTGTTTTTATAAACTTCACAGCGTTTTCATAAAACTTCAGAAAGGACTAATTGCTTTCTAAACTTTAATTATTTAACCATTTCACAATTTTTGCCTATCCCCAAACCCTTCATTTTTAGTTCCCTATTGCTGCTGTAAAAAATTAGTGTACAAATGGTGGCTTAAGCATAATGTGCTGTCCCTTAATTCTGTATGTCCAGAGTTGAGCATGAACTCATGAGCTAAATTCGAGGTTTGGCAAGGCTGCATTACTTTCTGGACACGCCCCTGGGGAACAATCCATTTCCTAGCATTTTCCCTCTTCTAGAGACCACCCACATTTCTCGGCTGGTGGTGGACCTTCTTCCGCCTACAAAGCAGCTGCATTGTATCTCTTTGCCCTTCATCTGTCCTCGTGTCTCCTGGCCACAGCTGAGAAAAGTTTTCTGCTGTTAAGGCTTCATGATTACCTTGGACATACACAGATAATCCAGTGTAATCAGCTCATCTCAGGGTCCTTAACCTTAATCTCACATGCAAGATTCTCTTCACCAGGAAAGGTACCATATACATAGGTTCTGGGGACTGGGATGTAGGTATCTTTGGGGGGCCACTTTTCTGGCTACCAGATATTTTCACATAAATCAGTGAATGTTTTTAACTTGACTCACTTATTTAGTCTCACTAATTTTTAAAGGAAAAATGTGTATCGTTACTCTGAAAGAAAATCCCAAATCAAAATCATTTCAGTGAAGGTTGAAAAATGATATCAGAGCTAGTGAAATGGATATTCATGCCTCTGAAGACCCATACCTGTCGCTGACTTGGCTGAAAGGAGGGCAGCGTGTCTGAGTCGTGTTGAAGGTGTGTTGGCACCTGAGGCTTTCCCCTGGGCAGGAAGAGGAGGATTGAAACTGCAGCTGTAAAAGGGAACCGAAGAGCCTCTCCAGGGGCCCCAGTGACTCTGAATGCTGTGTCCATGCAGGGCCGAAATCACTGCAGGACCCACTCGTGGTTCGCTGCCCACAGGAAATCTGTGTTCTACATTCGGAGACACTCAGTGAGGGTTTCAAGCCCCTGTTGGTGCAGGAAGGCCCCTGGTAAAGCCCTTGCCCTGCTCCCATTCAGTCCAGGGCTTAGGAAGTTTCTAGCAGTTAGAAGTCTGATTGACCAGACAGCTCATTCATTAGTCAGCTTTTTAAATATCTAAGCGCAGGACATGTGGTGCTTCCTTTGGGGGTGAACCGTTTCTCAGGGCCTTTTACCCCCTTGTTCTAGCTCTGCCCTTTATAGTCACGCAAAGGAAGCTGAATTAATCGGCAGCGCAGACTCGGAAGAGCACATAGAGCTTGAATCGGATGATCTGGGCTCATGTCACAGCCCTGCCACTAGCTGGTGGTGCATTTTGGAAAAACTCCAGGGTTTTTCAGGCTATAGTATGTGGAATAGTATAAATACATTAGTACCAGCCAATTACACAGGGCTTTTGTAAAGATCAAATGAGCTAATGGTGTGAAATCTTCTTTTAAGCCATAATCTTGGTGACCAGATAATAATTGATTGTCCAAACTGGAACATTTTTTGAGAGTGAAACAGAGGGTGGTTGAACTGTGTTGCTAGGTAGACATCACGGAGGGACTGTCCTAGGAAACTGGGACGCAGGTTCATACATCGGGGACTTCATGAATGCTCATCCCTACTTCCTGTTTGCATGGAAGCTTTGCTAAGTTTGAAGTCAAGTGATCATGCCTTCTCTGTTGTTTGTTTTTTAGCCTAAATTGGTCCATTTCTTTCAAACGGTTTGAACATTTCAATGTTTCTCACATTCCTTTTTATGGCCGATTTCATACAGATGGGGCATTTCAAAGGTTTGTTCTTGAAAGTCAGCAGAGTGGACAGTGTCTGGGTTCAGACTTCAGCTTGGACACATTTCTTGACTTCTCTGCGTCTGAACTTTCCAATCTACCTGCCTCACGTGGCTGCAGTGAAGATCGATGAGTTGATATCCATCTCTAAACGACCTAGACTTATGCCTGACACGTGCAGACCCAAGATAAGTGTTGTTAAATAGAATAAATAAAGGAGGCTACTGGAACCGACAATACTCCAAACAGCAAAATACCATTTTTTGTGAGTGCTTGTGTTAGGCACTGGAGATAAAGCAGTAAACAGTAAAGGTACAGTCCCTGCCCTCAAGGAACTTACAGGCCGGCAGCGATGGCAGATGTTAAGCAAGCAGTTGTACAAATTAGTGAGTTGTGTGTGTAACAAGTGCTGTGAAGGAGAAAAGCAAGGCACTTCCATCTTGTCTTTGGGACCAATATTATCTGACCAATGTAGACTGCAGAGGGACAATTCCATCTCTTGTGCTGACTCCAGAAGCATATTAATTAACGTAAAAATCCATCAGCTTGTATGCATTTGTGTCACACTATGAGCTCCTATTGAGCTTGTGGTCAGGACACCCTCAGGTTCTTCTATGCATGAGCTGCTGTCAGATGGATGTCCCAGCTCTGCACCTTCTTCATTGATTTTTTTAGAAAACCAAATGGAGATTTCGAATTTATTTTTAATGAAGTTGATCTTGATGTCTTTGGCCCTTGTTCTGATCTGTCAAAAATAATTTCTGATTTTGGTTCTTCATATACCATGTTATCTTTTCTTTTCAGATTATGTCATCTTTAAATTTGATAACCACCCCTTCTATGTCTTATAAAGAGTCCTAGTTTCTAGATCTTATCAGTGTAATTTAAAAATTTTTTACACATTTATTAATTTTTGTACATCAATGCAATCCTTGTTTCTAGTACAAAATGTAGGGAAAAAAAGTTTTTTAAAAATTAAAAATGTTATACCTCTGTGATGTTAATACTCAGAAGAATTAATGGAATACTGCTGAACTCTGTTTTAATACTGTAGACACCAGGAGCATATAGCATATGTGTTTTTGAACTATGGAGCAATAGCCTCCCATGTCATAAAATTTTCCTCCACAACACAATTTTAAAAGGTTGTGTAAGTTTTTTTCTACCCCTGTTTTATTTAACAAACTCTTCAGTTGGGACTTAATATTATTTCTGTTTTCTCGCTATTATAAAATAAAGCTGTGATAAACATTCTTATAGACAAAATTTTAAATACATCGGAAGCCAGGCATTTTTACCTCTTTCTGAAAGAGGTATTTTCCCTCCTTTGTAAAAAATGGCTTCTAAAGGAACTTTCTGTTCCTTGACCATCTGATTTAAACTCCATCTCATCTAACTCCCCAGAGGTAATAGGAACTCATTACCTCTCTCTGCCTTACCTTCCCCAAGTACTTATCACAATTTAACAGTTTATCTAATTTTCTAATTGATTTGCTTATGTTCCCTCTCCCCCTCACTAGAATGCAGCCACAAGAGGGAGGGATTTTTTATTTGCTTACTGCGGAATTGCCAGCAGCTAGAACGGTACCCACACCTAGTAATAAGTGCTCAGTAAACATTATGTTGAAAGAATGTTAAGGGTCTGGTTTCTTGGGGATACAAACAGCTAGAACAACACCACATACCCCCTGTTCTCTGTGGACAGCCTGCAGCCTTCCTTTTCCACACTGAGGAAGATCTGCACTCCTTTATTTCTCTATTTGCTGAGGAGTGTTTCCTCTCTGAGTCCAAGGGGGGCATGAGGCCACATTAAAGCTTGAGGGTATGTTACCCATACAATGTATTATTTTAATCTTTCCAACAACCATATTAGTAGGTTTTACTTATTATATCAATAAGGACAAGTGGGCTCAGAGAGGCTAAATAATTTGGTGGAGATCACCCAGTTAGTGACAAAAATGTTCTTAATAAAATAAACTGTGACACACTGCCTTTCAGTAACCAGCTGAGTGTGCTGGGTGAACTATTTAATGTCTCTGATTCTGTTTTCTCATTTTAAAATTAAGGGATTGGATCTGATGCCTGAATCTGACACTAAAATTATGTGGTGACCAGTATGAACCATGTGCTTCTTAAAGGATTATTCATTGTGTTCTGACACTGGGACTTTTTCCTTCATTAATACCTCTATTAAACAAAAGAGGAATTTCTGCAGGACCCTTTTAATCTTACAATTCTAAAACCACAGGTACAAGGAAACCCGTCAAATATCCCATGTTCTGCAGTTAGGGAGTTAGACTGTAAAACTATGAGGAAACACTGACCAAATATTACCAGAAGTACTGGAACATAAACTGTGTTTCTATGCTTTACATATAAATTAAAAATTTTAATCATTCCTTTATTCTATGAAAACAGTACCCAATTATTTTTGTAAGATAATGACAATCATTGAGCATATAATGTCTGCTGGAGTGGTTCTAAGCCCTTTGATGTGTTTGTTAATCATCAATCTCCCCAACAGTTTTGTGATATATGGAGTATTATGATTCCCATTTTACAGATGAGGGACTCGAGTACAGGGAGTTTTAAGGAAATTGCCCAAAGTCATACAGAATAAGTGGCAGAAGCAGGATTTGGACTCAAACTATAATTTCAAGGCAACATATCCAGAGGCAACACTAGTTACCCAGCATCTAAGCGATTTTGTGCTGGGATAATGTATATCCCAGATAGGGTTAGAAAAGGTAGATTAGATCCATGATGTAAGAGAGAACATATTTCAAAACACAATTATATAAAATAGGACTTTATGACATGTTTTGAAACCCAATTATATATATAATGGGATAATAGAATGTTTACAATAGAATGTATATATTCTATATAATAGGATGAAATTATATATAATTGAACAGAATTCTACAAGGATGATGTTATTCTACACCATTCTTCGTCTTTTTTTAACTTTAGTTATTTTACTAATCTTACCTACTGAAATACATAAAATGCATCCTCCCTTCCTTCTTTAGATCCAAGCTCTAGAACTACATAGCCAGAGTTGTAAAATTGTCATTTTAAGGAATCTGTAATACTATGCTTTTTTTTCTTTTCTTTTTTTTGGTATCGTTAATGTACAATCACTTGAACAACATTATGGTTACTAGACCACCTATTATCAGGTACCCCCCCCACATACCCCATTACAGTCACTGTCCATCAGCATAGTGAGATGCTATAGAATCATTACTTGTCTTCTCGGTGTTATACTGCCTTCCCCATGCCCTCCCCCTACATTATGTGTGCTACTCATAATACCCCTTATTCCCCCTTATTCCTCCCATCCCACCCATTCTCCCCAGTCCCTTTCCCTTTGGTAACTGTTAGTCTATTCTGGGGTTCTGTGAGTGTGCTGACGTTTTGTTCCTTCAGGCTTTTCTTTGTTCTTATACTCCACAGATGAGTGAAATCATCTGATACTTGTCTTTCTCTGACTGGCTTATTTCACTGAGCATAATACCCTCTAGCTCCATCCATGTTGTTGCAAATGGTAGGATTTGTTTTCTTCTTATGGCTGAATAATATTCCATTGTGTATATGTACCACCTCTTCTTTATCCATTCATCTACTGATGGACACTTAGGTTGCTTCCATTTCTTGGCTACTGCAAATAGTGCTGCGATAAACATAGGGGTGCATACATCCTTTTCAAATTGGGCTGCTGCATTCTTAGGGTAAATTCCTAGGAGTGGAATTCCTGGGTCAAATGGTATTTCTATTTTGAGTTTTTTGAGGAACTTCCATACTGCTTTCCACAATGGTTGAACTAGTTTACATTCCCATCAGCAGTATAGGAGGATTCCCCTTTCTCCACATCCTTGCCAACATTTGTTGTTGTTTGTGTTTTGGATGTTGGCCATCCTAACTGGTGTGAGGTGACATGTCATTGTGGTTTTAATTTGCATTTCTCTGATAATTAGTGATGTGGAGCATCTTTTCACGTGCCTGTTGGCCATCTGAATTTCTTCTTTGGAGAAGTGTCTATTCATGTCCTCTGTCCATTTGTTAATTGGATTATTTGCTTTTTGTTTGTTGAGGTGCATGAGTTCTTTATATATTTTGGATGTCAACCCCTTATCGGATATGCCATTTATGAATATATTCTCCCATACTGTAGGATGTCTTTTTGTTCTACTGATGGTGTCCTTTGCTGTACAGAAGCTTTTGAGCTTGATATAGTCCCACTTGTTCATTTTTGCTTTTGTTTCCCTTGCCCAGGGAGATATGTTCATGAAGAAGTCGCTCATGTTTATGTCCAAGAGATTTTTGCCTATATTTTTTTCTAAGAGGTTTATGGTTTCCTAACTTACATTCAGGTCTTTGATCCATTTTGAGTTTATTTTTGTGTATGAATTCAGATATTAGCTCTAGTAGTTTTGGAGTGGATTCTTCAGGGTTTTTATGTACAATATCAGTAATCCAGTTTCATTCTCTTACATGTAGCTGTCCAGTTTTGCTAACACCAGCTGTTGAAGAGGCTGTCATTTTCCTGTTGTATATTCATGGCTCCTTTTTTGTGTATTAATCGACCATATATGCTTGGGTTTATATCTGGGCTTTCTATTCTGTTCCACTGGTCAATGGGACTATTCTTCTGCCAGTACTAAGTTGTCTTGATTACTGTGGCTTTGTAGTAGATCTTGAAATCAGGGAGCATAATTCCCCTTGCTTTATTCTTCCTTCTCAGGATTGCTTTGGCTATTCAGGGTCTTTTGTGGTTCCATATGAATTTTAGAATGATTTTCTCTAATTCATTGATGAATGCTGTTGATATTTTGATAGGAATTGCATTAAATCTGTAGATTGCTTTAGGCAGGGTGGCCATTCTGTCAATATTAATTCTTCCTATCCATGAGCATAGAATGTGTTTCCATTTATTGGTGTCTTCTTTCATTTCTCTCAAGAGTGTCTTGTAGTTTTCAGGGTATAGGTCTTTCACTCCCTTGGATAGGCTTATTCCTAGGTATTTTATTCTTTTTTATGTGATTGTGAATGGAATTATTTTCCTGATTTCTCTTTCTGCTAGTTCACCATTAGTGTATAGGAATGCAACAGATTTCTGTGTATTAATTTTGTATCCTGCAACTTTGCTGAATTCAGATATTAGCTCTAGTAGTTTTGGAGTGGATTCTTCAGGGTTTTTATGTACAATATCATGTCATCTGCAAATGGGGACAGTTTGAGTTCTTCCTTACCAACTGGATGCCTTTTATTTCTTTGTGTTGTCTGATTGCCATGGCTAGGACCTCCAGAACTATGTTGAATAAAAGTGGGGAGAGTGGGCATCCTTGTCTTGTTCCTGATCTTAAAGGAAAAGCTTTCAGCTTCTTGCTGCTGTGGGTTTGTCATATATGGCCTTTATTATGTTGAGGTACTTGCCCTCTATCCCCATTTTTTTGAGAGTTTTTATCATGAATGGGTGTTGAATTTTGTCGAATGCTTTTTCAGCATCTATGGAGATGATCATGTGGTTTTTGTCCTTCTTTTTGTTGATGTAGTGGATGATGTTGTTGGATTTTCGAATGTTGAACCATCCTTGCATCCCTGGGATGAATCCCACTTGATCATGACAGATGATATTTTTTATGTATTTTTGAATTCAGTTTGCTAATATTTTGTTGAGTACTTTTGCATCTATGTTCATCAGGGATATTGGACTGTAATTTTCTTTTTTTGTGGTGTCTTTGCCTGGTTTTGGTATTCAAGTGATGTTTGTCTCATAGAATGAGTTTGGGAGTATTCCCTCCTCTTCTACTTTTTGGAAAACTTTAAGGAGGATGTGTATTAGGTCTTCACTAAATATTTGATAAAATTCAGCAGTGAAACCCTCTGGTCCAGGTGTTTTGTTCTTAGGTAGGTTTTTGATTACCAATTCAATTTCTTTGCTGGTAATTGATCTATGCAGATTTTCTGTTTCTTCCTGTGTCAGCCTTGGAAGGTTGTATTTTTCTTGAAAGTTGTCCATTTCTTCTAGTTTATCCAGTTTGTTAGCATATAATTTTTCATAGTATTCTCTCATAATTCTTTGTATTTCTGTGATGTCCATAGTGATTTTTCCTTTCTCATTTCTGATTCTGTTTATGTATGTAGACTCTCTTTTTTTCTTGATAAATCAGGCTAGGGATTTATCTATTTTGTTTATTTTTTCGAAGAACCAGCTCCTGCTTTCATTGATTCTTTCTATTTTCTATTCTCAATTTTATTTATTTTTTCTTTAATCCTTATTATGTCCCTCCTTCTACTGACTTTGGGCCTCATTTGTTCTTCTTTTTCTAGTTTCATTAATTGTGAGTTTATAGGCTGTTCATATGGGATTGTTCTTCTTTCCTGAGGTAGGCCTGTACTGCATTATACTTCCCTCTTAGCACGGCCTTTGCTGCATCCCAGAGATTTTACGGTGTTGAATTATTGTTGTCATTGTCTCCATATATTGCTTGATCTCTGTTTTTATTTGGTCATTGATCCATTGATTACTTAGGAGCATGTTATTAAGCCTCCATGTGTTTGTGGGCTTTTTTATTTTCTTTGTGTAATTTATTTCTAGTTTCGTACCTTTGTGATCTGAGAAGCTCGTTGGTACAATTTCAATCTTTTTGAATTTACTGAGGTTCTTTTTGTGGCCTAGTATATGATCTATTCTTGAAAATGTTCCATTGCACTTAAGAAGAATGTATATCCTGTTGCTTTTAGATGGAGTGTTCAGTAGATGTCCATTAGGTCCATCTGTTCTAATATGTTGTTCAGTGCCTCTGTCTCTTTATTTATTTTCTGTCTGGTTGATCTGTCCTTTGAAGTGAGTGGTGTGTTGAAGCCTCCTAAAATGAATCCATTGCAGTCTGTTTCCCCCTTTGATTCTGTTAGTATTTGTTTCACATATGTAGGTGATCCTGTGTTGGGTACATAGGTATTTACAATAGTTATATCCTCTTGTTGGACTGACCCTTTTTTTTCATTATGTAATGTCCTTCTTTGTCTCTTGTAACTTTCTTTGTTTTGTAGTCTATTTTGTCTGATACAAGTACTGCAACTCCTGCTTTTTTCTCACTATTAGTTGCATAAAATATTATTTTCCATCCCTTTACTTTCAGTCAGTGTATGTCTTTGTGTTTGAAGTGAGTCTCTTGTAGGCAGCATATAGATGGGTCTTGTTTTTTTATCTATTCAGTAACTCTATGTCTTTTGAATGGTGTTTTCAGACTATTTACATTTAGGGTGATTATCGGTAAGTATGTACTTTTTGCCATTGTGGGCTTTAGATTTGTAGTAACCAAAGGTTCAAGGGTAATTCCATTACTATCTAACAGTATAATTTAACTCACTTCGTATGCTATTACAAACATAACCTAAAGCTTCTTTTTTTTCCCTCCTTTTTCTTCGTCCTCCATTCTTTGTATGTTATGAATCATATTCTATACTCTTTGTCTAGCCCTTGGGTGACATCTATTTATCCTTAGGAATACTTCCATTTATGAGTCCCTCCAAAATGCACAGTAGAGGTGGTTTTGGGGAGCTAAATTCTCTCAGCTTTTGCTTATCTGATAATTGTTTAATCCCTCCTTCAGATTTAAATGATAACCTTGCTGGGTAGAGTATTCTTGGTTCAAGGCCCTTCTGCTTCATTGCATTAAATACATCATGCCACTCCCTTGTACCATGTAATGTTTCTGTTGAGAAGTCTGATGATAGCCAGATGGCTTTTCCTTTGTATGTGATCTTTGTGTTGGGAGATCTGTGCACCTCCATGGCTTGAGAGACTATCTCCTTTCCCAGATTGGGGAAGTTTTCAGCAATTACCTTCTCAATGATACTTTCTATCCCTTTTTCTCTCTTCTTCTTCTGGTACCCCTATAATGCAAATATTGTTCCATTTTGGATTGATCACACAATTGTCTCAATGTTCTTTCATTCTTAGAGATTCTTTTTTCTCTCTGTGCCTCAGCCTCTTTGTATTCCTCTTCTCTAATTTCTATTCCATTTACCGTCTCTTCTACTACATCTAATCTGCTTTTAAATCCCTCCATTGTATGTTTCATTTCAGATATGGAGTTTCTTAATGATTGAATCTCTGACTTAAATTCATTCCTGAGGTCTTGAATATTTTTCTGTACCTCCATAAGCATGTTTATCATTTTTATTTTGAACTCTCTTTCAGGAAGGTTGGTGAGTTCCGTTTCATTTGGCCCTTTTTCTTGGGTTTGTTAGATTTTGGTCTGACGTTTCATATTTCTGTGTGGTGCCCTCTATTGCTGAGAGGCTCCAGTCCCTGGAGCTGCTCAGCCCTTAGATCGAGGTTGGTACTTGTTGGGGAGCCGTGCTGTTGCCTAGGGGGAGGAAAGATCTGTTTCCTGATTACTGTCTGTGGTGCATGTCTCCAGTGTCAGAGCCAGTGGGCCAAGCACACACATGTAAGCCTCTGTGCTTTGCGTCTCAGCTGTTGTAGGCAGAGCCTCCCTCTGGCTGGCCTGACGCCAGCACAGTGACTGCCGGTTTGTTTGTGAACCGGTGCTGGCAGGCTAGGAGGAAGGTTCAGCAGGGTGCATGTCACAGTGGGGGGCCTTGGAGCTGAGTAGGCAGCCAGGGGGATGGAGCACCTGAAGCTCCTCAAAGTTCCCAACCAGCTGGGCAGAGCGTGCCCAGACACCCTTGTCCTGCTCTCCCTTCTCCCCTGCAGCAAGCTCCATGCAAACCCCACTCCTTCAGCAGCTCTCTCGCTGCTAAGAAGCCTCTCAGACCGCCCACCCTTCCTATGACACAGAGCAGCCAGGTGTGGATCCCGTCCTCCACAAACAGCCAGAATGTCAGTGTCTCAAGCACTCCGCCTGTAGAGCTCCCCAACGTCCAGAGCACCATACAATATAGGCTTCCGCTCACAAAGCAGATTTCTGGGCTAGGTGTCCAGCAGTCCCAGGATTCCATCCCCTCCCCACTCTGTTTTTGTTCCTCCTGCCGGTGAGCTGGGGTGGGGGAAGGGCTCGGGCTTTCCTACGTTACCCTGTTTAGTGAGGTCTGCTCTGTTTGTGAGGTCTGTATGCAGTCTGGTTCAGTCTTCTTTCTTGTTGCTGTTTTAGGGTTAGTTGTATTAATTAACTATATTTTTGTGCTATTTGTGGTTTTGGGAGGAGTTCTCTGCATCACCTCTCCCGCCGTCATCTTGAATCTCCAATAATATGCTAACTTTTAACTTTAGTCTTCCCATTACTACTTGGAAACCTGTAGCATGAATGTGTCAGATTTCATTCTGCAGCATTTGAATTAGCTGCTTCTGCTGATACTTAGCTTTTCTTACAGTTTTATCAATTCCAAATCACTTCAGTCTGGTAATTTGTGATCCCATTCCTGGTCCGGGCATGTTGGTAGTCTGTTTTTAGTGAATGACTTCTGAGTGACCAAATGCAATGAATACTCTTTAAGCTGATTTTCTACTTTGTGTCCCTGATGCAGATCAGCAATGGTTGGTCAAAGAAAAATGTAGGAAATCACTTTTATTCATACAGCGTCTCTGCAGCATTCATGTGCCTGGTGACTATGCAATCCATTCCGGAAGAGAAGGAGACCTGGCTCTGCCTCAATGACCTTCTAGTCTTAATCCCCGAACACCATTTTACCGAGGAACCTAATCGGAAAAGTATTTTCGCTGTTGTCACTGTTATCCATGAGAGTGGTTGTGATTCCAGGCCGTTTCATTGTCATTGTTTGTAAGAGAAGCCAATTATCAGCTGAAGCAGCTCATTCAAATGCTGCAGAATAAAGATTTCTCTGCAGTTTAAAGGCTGACACATTCACAGTGGGTAACAAAATAGTAATGTGTATTAAAGTAAAAAATTAAATATGTTGTTACTGTTTCCTTGATATAATACTGTTATACTTATGACCGGAGAATCCTCAACTGTTTTTCACCCATGGAATGACAACTTTTAATGTAGGATTGCCACAAATCTTGATGCATGGAGTTCAAACAAATTAAGTACAAGTCCAAGTAGAAAAATTCTTAAAAGTATGCTTCAATCATCTAGCCATTTGATATCTGCAAGGATTTGTTATTTTGGATCTGTGTATATCATGTACTCTCTTAATCCTTTCTATGTCTGAATCTTGCTGAAACAAATCTCATTTTATTCACTATTGTCTTACTATTTTTGGATATAATTAACATATAACATTATATTAGTTTTAGGTATACAATATAATGATTCATTATTTGTATATGTTGGAAAGTGATTCCCACAATAATCCATAACATATACTTACGAAATTTTTTTCTTGTGATGAGAACCTTTAAGATCTACTCACTTGGTGTATTTCAAATATGCAATGCAGTGCTATTAACTATAGTCACTATTAGTATAGAGTCTTATTATTTTTTAAAAAGCTTGCTATGTTTACATTTTTATATAAGCAAAACGTACCATGAACTGGAACCATTCCGTCAGTCAAGTTAATTGCTGTCGCTCGTATTATGTATGGAGTTTTGGTATAATTTCCACCTAGGCACACCAAACTTGAAAAAAACAAATACTGGCACATACTGTCAGGCCAAAAACGAACTCCCAGTATGACAACTGAAGTGAACTGCTACAAAACCTGGCTGCCAAAACAGGCGATATGGCTTTGTAATGTAAATACAGTTAAAACTACAAGTTTCTCAAGCATCCATCTGTCAAAAGACAGGATGCATTATATCCTGTGGCACTCCACTGTGTTCATTTTTAAGTACAGGGGCCAGGAACTTTACTAAAGCCTCAAAAAAGAGAGGTGCAGTGGAAATGGTACTTCCACATTTTAATGTTTAATCTTCTCTATGTTTCTTATGGTGATTGTTATGTTTATAATAATAAAACTTCTTTCAATGGAAGTGAAAAGATTGTATTCTAAAAATATGATCCAAATCAGACCCAAAGACATAAACAGACTAAAAGTAAAGGGATGAAAAAAGACATTTCATAGAAACAATAGGGAGAAAAAAGCAGGAGTTGCAGTACTTGTGTCAGACAAAATAAATGTCAAAACAAAGAAAGTAACAAGAACAAAGAAGGACATTACATAATGATTAAGGAGTCAGTCAACAAGAGGATATAACCATTATAATATATGTATGCACCCAACATAGGAGCACCGAAATATGTAAAACAAATGCTAACAGAATTAAAGAGGGAGACAGTTTGCAACACCTTCATTTTAGGAGACTTTAACATACCACTCACATCAATAGATCAACCAGACAGGAAATAAGTAAGGAAATAGAGGCACTGCACACCACATCAGATTGGATGAACTTAACAACATGAGAGTTTTACTATAAGGAAGAAACAAAGGACTGTTTACAAAATTATGTAGGAAAGACTAATCCTTTCCTGGCTCCTTGCAGGTAAAGAGAGAATTTAAACTCTACCTCTGCTATGGCATTCAACTAAGATTGGGGATCAATGATCGCCAAATAGATATGCGTAGGTTACCACCATGGGCTGTTTGGGGAAAGGTTTGGAAAGAATGATGACGATCAACATCTACAGACTTGACATGGGCAGAAATTATAAATTTCCAGCATTTATTACATAGCATTGAGCAGGAGATATGTAATTGGGGTATCAGCTTTCATGAAACTGAAAATTTAAATCTCAGCAAGTGACTGTAACCACACAAGTTTAACAATTTGCTATCGTCAGATAAACATCTATTAGGTATTAAGCACAAACATAGAGACTTAACATATGTCATCTAATTGATTTACACAAATGCAAAAAGGATTGCCAGGGGAAAGAATAACCAATCCAGAGGGCATTCACTGAAGAGATTTCTGAGGAAGGGAAATGTTCTTGAAAATAACAGAAGCAAGACTGAATTAATGTCACACCAGTTGTCAGTGGTGTTTGGGGAGGAGTCTAGAGGTTTTCCATGAACTTTAATCCATGAAAGCAAGCACATTAACTACTCTTCTCCCTTCTATGTAGGGTTCCATTTTTGAAAGTTGACAGCCTCCTGCAGGGATGTCCTCAAAAACAGAAACATCTTGTCAGAATTATAAATGTCATTGGTAGATGAGGCGAGAGGGTTGATTGTGTAGGACACTCCTGACAAGTCCTCAGGATTTGTAATGGTAACCATCTTTTTGGCTAGTTTTTTTTTGCTGAGGAAAGATGTTTTAAAAATGGTGAAGCATGGGACTTTTCAATTCAGTTACCTATAATCATATAGGAAAGGGTATGCACACAAGTTAGAACTTGGTAGGTGTTCAGTAGATATTTATCTCATGTGACAGCCCTTCCTTATCCCCTGACATCTTCTGGGCTAAGGGTGAATGCTGGCCCTGATGGCTCCCAGACGGGACATGTGACATTGTTCGGTCACTGGATGACCGGTCTGTGTCCCCTCACGTTTTCCGTCTAACGTGAGCCATGCTCGTGCCAAGTCCAAACAGAATTCAGATACACATGCAAAGCATAGACAGACAGCGCTAATATAAGTGTATGTTCCTATGGAGTGCAGACATAAATCTATGTTAGTGTACATACGTGTATATGGATGTACGTGTGTGTAAGTGTACACATTTGTGTTTGGCATATGATTTCCTTACCATTCTTTCAGGAACTGTTGCCCTCATGCCCCGAATAATATAGTTACCATCATTTTAGATTTAGCAAGTACAGGAAAATGTGGACTTCCACTTCACAGTTTTTAGGTTCCAGGGGTACAGCCACCTCAATTTCTAATAACTTTCTTGAATTTGTAATAGGACTTACAGCCTAGCCTCATATAGCCAAAATATAGCTCCTGCCCACTGCTCCAATCCAGACCACCCCGCCAGCCCGCTAAAAATTACCGTGCTCATCTTCTGGAATTTTCCATTTCAGTCAATGGTGTTACCAACCCAGTTGCTTACTTAAGCTCTGCCAGCCTGGGAGTTTCTCTATCCCGTACCCTTTACGTCTAACCCATCATCACGCTCTCTTGGCCCTTTCCTCACAGTGTTTTCCAAAGCCATCCACTTCCTTCCATTTCCAGTAATATCACCGTAGTCCAAGCTACAAACATCTTTCGTCTGAGTTACTGCAAGAGCTTATAATCAGTGTTCCTGCTTTTACTTTTTCTAGTTCACTTAGAGTAAAATTGATTTTGTAAGGCCGGCTTCCTGAAAGCCTGTACATTTTCTGGCTCTGGATTTTAATAGTGACCAGCCACCCACCACTCTTCTCTCCATTCACAACCCTGGCCTTGCTGGCTTTGTTTTGCTCACTGAACATGCCAGATGTCTCCCTTTTGCAGGCTTAGAGTGTATTGTTTCATTTGCCTAAAACTGCCTCTCGATGTTACCAGGAGCTGCCTCTTTTTCAACTCATCTCAGTTCAAACCTCTCCTCTTGGTGATACCAGTTTTCCCCTTCCTGATTCACACAAACTTGATCACTTTTTTGCTTTCTTTCTTTCCCGACACCCAAGAGTACCTAAAATCACACTGTCATATCAGTTGGCTTGTTTGCTGCCCCTATTCTCTCACTAGGCTGTGACCTCCAAGGGTACATAGATTATCTGTCTTGCTCATCTCATGAACCCAGGACATCAAAGTCTGCCTGGCACAGAGCAGACAGGTAAATGAGTGCATTAAAGGGCAAGAAGAAGGAATGCTTTTTCCATGTGCTTTCCCCAAATTTTTGAAGCTGACACTAAGAAAGAGAGTCAATGTCAGTTCTTAAAGGCTGGATCCTAGTTATGAAACTCAAGAGACATCGGTGTCCATGTCTTTGGCTACTGGACCAGAGCAATGAGAATAACAAAGCCAGGAGGAAGAAAAAGGAGAGATGAGAGCTCAAGGGAGCTGTGATGGCATTCAACACGTTCTTCGGCTGTTGGAGCCCCAGATGTACTCCTTCCTTCCCATAGTATGTTCACCTTTGCGTGAGCTACCCCAACATGACTTCAATAAATTCCTTTCTTTTTTTCTTGCTTAAATATTTCTTGAATTTGGTTTCTGAGACTTGCAAAGAAAGAAGTCCAAGCTATTCTGCCACTACATGTCTCTCTTGTCTCTGCCATTCTCTCTCATCAAACTCAAAAGCTCTGGCCATAATACACTTCTTTCATGTCTCTCTTTCTCTCTGTCTCTTGGACCTTTATACATGTGTTTCTCTATGCTTGCACTATTCTTTACTGATTTTCTTTTGAGAAAACTCTTCTGACATTTCAAACCTAGAGTTTGTACTCCTTCTGTGGTTTGCTGTGGCATCCTATACTTACCCACAATGGGGCATACCAACCAGTCTTGTATCTCCCTATTTCTATTTCTTTCACTGTTACATTGTTTGTTTGTTCAGTACTATATTCTTGTGCCTAGCATGAAGTTCAACACCTAAGTCTATGATGATTGAATGAATGAATGAATGAGTGAACAAACAGCTGTTTCGTTGCTCCCTGAAGCAGAACCAGGAGGCAACACCGTAGAATCGGAGCATTAATAATCTGCACCTCAGTGACTGCTTCCTATAGATGCTACCCTAAAGTTTTGAACTTAATTCTATTTACCTAGGACTGAGGCAAGGTTTACACCCATATTTTTCAGTATTTTTTTTCCCAAGGAATTCTTTATTTGTCTGCCCATGTTCCCCTTTTGTACCTAAGGCCCTTATTTTTTCGAGAGTTGTTTTCCCCAACTTTGAGGGAACCTATTTGTGCCATCTGGTTTGCCACATTGTCAAACGTTGGCAGTGTGCCAAGCCACTAGGCACCTTTTTAAAAATAGGATCTTGTTGACAATAAAAATACATCCACACCATCAGAATCATTTTCTATTTAGTATAGAAAGATCAGAATTATTTACTATCTTCCAGTGTTCTTATTTTCCATATTCCTTACATAGTCCTTAGTGGTGCAAGAAAACAATGAAAATAGCCCAGGTTTCTTTAAGTTTGTTTAATAGCTGAGAAAAAAAATAGTGTTCAATGTATGTCATGTACAGTTGTTTCCAAGGGAAGAGACTGCCCCAGCTGAGTCTGACTGTGGACCATTGCTGTGTGCTTTGCCTGCGGGCTCGAAGACTTTCAGGATGCAGTTGGAGTCGGTGCCGTGATTTTTCCCCCTGGCCCTCCATGGACCTTATAACCGTAATGGCACTAAGTGAAGGCCCTTTGTTCTGCTGGCATGTCCTCCCTGAAATTTGCACCATTGCTAAGTGATTGCACCATTACATGGATACCATCAAAGATTCTTTATAAAATCAGGTTCCTACAACAACACAGAAGGAGCAAAGGAGAAAATGTTACAAAGGGTAGGAAATCCAAAGAAGATATTTATAAATTGAAATGAGTTGTCAAATGCTGATTAATTTATGTAACACCTTAGTATATGAGAAGTTTTCCACTTCTCAAGAGATTATGATAGAGAAGATGGGCAGTGGGCCAGAAATATTGAACTCTGTTCTCAGTATCTTGGGAGATGCTCTAAGGAGTAAATATTCTCCTTAGAATTAGAATAGTGATAAGGATATGGGGCCCACTTACTATTATTTATTCAATTTTGGCCTTGGAATGAGGAGAGGGGTAGAATTATTTATTCTAATTTTCTGTAATACTTCTGAAGCCACATTGCTGGTCATACTTGAAATGTAATGTGAGATACTTCTTCACTCAGATTCTGAAGGTAATTATTTCAAAAACAGGATGGAAGTCATTCATGGATATATCCATGGCTAGAAATGAGTCCTAGAGTATCCAAATCAAAAAAACTATACTATAAAGCTATAGTAATCAGAACAGTATGGTGCTGGCACAAAAACCGAAATACATCAATAAAACAGAATAAAGAACCTAGAAATAAACCCAAATTTATATGGTTGATTAATCTCTGACAAAGGAAGCAAGAATATACAGTGGGTAAAAGACAGTCTCTTCAGTAAATGGTGTTGGGAAAATTGGATAGCTACATGCTAAAGAATGAAACTGGACCACTGTCTTAACACTGTACTCAAAAATAAACTCAAAATGGATTAAAAACTTAAATATAAAACCTGAATCCACAGAAGTCCTAGAAGAAAACAAAGGCAGTATACTCTTTGACATCTATCTTAGAGATTATTTTTTTGTATTTGTCTATTCAGCAAGGAAAGCAAAAGCAGAAATAAACAAGTGGGACTACATCAAACTAAAAAGCTTCTGGACAGCAAAAGAAAACATCAATAAAATGAAAATGCAACCTATTAAATGGGAGAATATATTTGCAAATGGTATATATGGTAAGGGGTTAATATCCAAAATATTTAAAGACCTTGTAAAATTCAACATCAAAGAAAATCTGATTAAAAAGTGAGTAGGAAACCTGAATAGATATTTGTCCAAAGAAGACATACAGATGACCAACTGACACATGAAAAGATTCTCAACATCACTAACCACTAGGGAAAAGCATTTCAAAACCACAATGAGCTATCACCTCACATCTGTAAGAATGGCTACTATCAAAAAGACCAGAAATAACAAGTGTGGTGAGGTGTGGAGAAAAGGGAACCCTCATGCACTGTTGGTGGGAATGTAAATTGGTGCAGCCACAATGGAAAGCAGCATGGAGGTTCATCAAAACATTAAAACTAGAAATACCATATGGCCTAGTAATTCCACTTTCAGTAATTTACCTGAAGAAAATAAATAATTTGAGAAGATATGCTGCAACCCTGTGTTTACTGCAACATTATTTACAATAGCCAAGATATGGAAACAACCTAAGTGTCCACTGATAGATGAATAATACAAAAATGTGGTACATACATATAATGGAATATTACTCAGCCATCAAAAGAATGACATCCTGCCATTTGCAACAAAATGGAAGGACCTAGAGGATGTTATGCTAAGTGAAATAAGACAAAGAGACAAATACCATATAATTTCACTTATATGTGGAACATAAAAAATAAAACAAATGAACAAACAAAACAGAAATTCACTCAAACACTGAAAAAAAACTTCTGGTTGTGGGAGAGAAGGGAAGTGAAGGCATAGATAAAATAGGTGGAGGGAGTTAAGAGGTACAATCGTCTGTTATTTACAATTAATTTATAAAATAAAAAAGATATGGAATGAAATATACAGCATAGGAAATATAGTCCATAATGTAACAACTTTTATGCTGACAGTATCTAGACTTATTGTCATGAACATTTTGAAATGTATATAAATATCGAGTCACTATGTTGTACACCTGAAACTAATACAATCTTATATGCTAATTATTCTTCAATAAAAATGTTAAAAATAAATAAATACATAATCTCAAAAGTGATCAACAGAAGCTATATGCTCTTCTACCATGCAATTCATCTAAAACCCATGTGAAATGCAGAAAATACCATTTAATGGCATCCGCACCAGAGTTACAGATTTTAATCAGGTACTATCTTCATTACAGCCAGTCTTCAATTATGAACAGGTTTATGCATCTAAACTTTATTAGGAAAACAGATATTTGTAAAGAAGCATCTTTTCTCCCATCAGAAGTGCATTTCACATGATGACTTCTTTCCAGACTGCTCAGAGAAACTTGTAAAATCCAAGTGTAACTGAGGAATGATACTAATGAAGAACCCAAATATTAGATTCTGGTGCAGGTGAGGAATAGAAAGGATGCACTTCTCCCGTTCTAGCTTTGAAAAAGTAAAAAATAAATTAATTCTCTTTTGCATTCTATAACTCCATTCTGCTACCTACGCACTGCTGAGGGTACCTCTCTTCCCTCCTCCAGGTATCAACGTTCACTTAAGGTAGACAGAGAAAACTTAATGAAACGCCAGTTTGTGTGGAACTATGTTAGTCATGTTAGCTCTATTATCTCACATATTTGCAAAAATTTGTCTCAAAGGACACAGGAGATCATGTTATTTAAAGTACTTGCTCAAAGAACATTGCCAGTACATTATAGACCCATGATTCATGATACCAAAAATGTTCCAAAAAATTTTTTTTGAAGATACTTGCTGCTGCCAATTAGTTAATGCAGTTTTCAGGTTCAGGCATTAGGGGAAGGCTATTTCTGGTTTTTAAAAAACTCAGAAATTATGAGCAGAAATAAGTTGGGGCAAGTGGCTCTACTTAGGTATCTATTCTCCTAGACCAACTTCCCCAAGGTAAGCAGTTTTATGTATTTTCTTTCCCATTCTATATTCCTCACCTTCCATGAACAGCTATACTTCACAATGCATTAATCTGAAAGTTCCAAATTGTTTACAGACCTGACTTGATTCTTTGCCTTTCCATTCAAATTATCAGGATTTCTGAGTAGAAAAGAGGTCACACTTGATATTTTCATGTCTCATTATCTGATGTGTTTTTATTTTTCATTGATGGGGGTTTGGAAAATCCTGTAGAGAAAGGGATACATTAACGGTGGGAGCTGTGGCGTTCAGCGGCAGTGAGTCTGAGTATGTGGTAGGGCTGGGAGGAGGAGAGAAGGAAGATGAGCCAGCAATGGTGAAATCTGTGGCCACACGTAAATTGGCTTTTTTGAATTGCTTCACTATCATGCTTAAATATACTACAACAATGTTTGGTTTCATAGACCCATGTTGTGGCCTGTAGGAAAAGTATATGTCATCTAACAAGAAAAGCTAGGAAAATCTAGAAAAATCTGGAAAAGAGCTACTGCTAAAAATACCTTCCTCAAAATAAATTTGCCTTAGAAATGGGGAATTCTGTATGGCCCTTGACTGTTACTTTCTCTTCCGCAATACCTCACCCATTCTACTATATAGGATGCTAAAAATGTTCACCAAATCACAAATGGTAAACAGAACAGAACAGAACACCACCACCAACAAAATACTCTCTTAACTAAAGACATTACATCTCTTGGTGGCATTTTAATTAAAACAAAGGCTACCCAAGGTAGCATGATGTTCACTGGCCTTTGTTTTAAATGCATAGGTAAACCACAAATTCTTACTGAAGCAAAAGTGTATTCCAGTTCTCTTCAGATAAAATTAATATATTCATCAACACCAAAACACCTATATAGCCTAGAACTAACTCCTATAGGACTTATTTCTTAAAGTTTATAATTCACTTGGTGCTCACTCAACTGCCAGTGGATTTATGTACAATGTATCTTGCTTTCAAGCTCTTATTAAAATAATTAAATGAAATAGATTGTAAAGTCAGATGTAAACACAATTTACTGCCACTTGTTTACTGTTGTTTTCCGTGGCAAGAAGCCTTTGAAAGCAATTTCCCATGTTATCCTCCCCCACTCCTTCAAACAGAAGCTAATACTTAATGTCAAACTCCCTTTTCTCCCCAGAGAACCACACAGTATCTGAGCTCTCCGTAGGAATTCAGAAACACCCTCTCGCCTGAGGACATATTCTAATTCTGAAGAATGGGCCTCTCAAGACTGGAATGTCTCCAACACTAACCTTGTGTGAACTGAGTCTGAAAATGGAAGCCATAGTCTTTTACATACCTCAGAACACTTCTAGCAAGGAAGGGAGCAGTTCTAAGAGGAAGACTACAAATATCTTTCGTACTTTTTAACTTCGAAGAGAGAGGAGTATACTGGTTAAGAACATAGTCTTAGACGTCATGAACCTGGATTCAAATGGTGGCTCTGCCATTTTTTATGGTAGAACTTTGGGCAACTCAGGTTTCCTGGATCTCTTTCTTCATTTGTAAAATAGGATTAATAATATTTCGCCCTTACCCTGAGGATTAAATGATGTTAAGAATGAAAACACCTAAGTTGAATGTTTGCGTATAATAGGCACTAAATAAATGATTGTTTTTGTCCTGGGAAGCAGAGCCCGAGTTGGAAGATTCTTGGTGAAGAGGTTTATTGGTTGAGTGCTCTCGGGACAGTGAGAAAATCGGGAGGGGACAGCAGGTACAAGCAGGCAGAGTGTGGTCTCAGCTGGGACGGGCTTCAGTCTGATTTCTCAGGGAGGCTCAGGGGCTCAGCTTGAATTAGTCAGTCCAGCTTAGAGGGGTGTGGAGGTGTGGCCTCTCTGCACGGGAACTCCCATTTGGCAGAGGGAAGTTCTCCAGAGAAGAGTGTATCTGTGAGCTGTCAGCATAGCACTAACCACAGTGGAGAGGTGCCTCTGGTGTACGGGGATCTGCATGGGACTGCAGCACCCTGCGGGATGACTGCTGGCTTTGCTCGGATCCACTTGTTCTCACGCCAATTTCACCCATCCACGCACAGCTTCTCCAGGAGTCTCTCTTTTGTAGTGGTCAGTCCAGCGAAACGTCCATTTTGGTGAATTTTTCCCAAAGAACCAACATTTTGTTCTGTTGATTTTCTTTATTGTTTTTTCTATTCTCTATTTCATTTACTTCCTTCCTCTGTTGGATTTGGGTTATGTTTACTCTTCTGTTTCTTGTTTCTTAATGGAAGGCGAGGATATTGTTTTTGAGATATTACTTCTTTTTAAATATTGGCATTTATAGGCATAAATTTCTTTTTAAGTATTGCTTTCACGGCACTACATGAGTTTGGGTATGTGTCTCTTAACATTTAGTATTCATTTTCATTTATCTTAAAGTTTTTCATAAAGTTTCCTTATAATTTTCACTTTGACACATTGATAACTTAGGAGCATGTTATTTACTTCTACGTATCTGTGAATTTCACAAATTTTCTTTTGTTACTGATTTCTAGCTTCACTGGGATCAGAGACCATACTTTGCTGTCATCTGTTTATTTATTTTTATTGACGTATAGTTGATAGATAATATTATATTAGTTTCAGGTATAAAACAGTGATTCATGAACAGCCCTATGCCCAGGACGTTGTTAAACATTCATCACTGATTTGACGTCTCGACCACTGAGCAGATACCCACCACAGGTGTCCATTCTTGGACAGAAACTAAGCTGCTGAGCGTGCCTGCACTGCCTCACTCTGGATACAGCCTCTTGTCTCCATCAGGCGCTGGGGTCGTGTGTCTGAGGCAGAAGCTCCCACTGCTTTCCAGATTTCTGGCTATTTTCAATAAATGACTCATTGGTCTCATGATGAAGGAGGACACACTGCTGAAGTGGTGTGCCCTCCCTGCTCCTGACAGTCTTCAAATATTGGGCTTCTGATCTCCCTTATCCACTAGGGGATGCCAATAATGCCACAATTGTTTTGCAGACTTTTAGATTATGGTGTTGTGGTCAAACCATACCATTTGGGCCATGAAACTAACCAGTGTCATGTTTCTTGTTTTCTGGACTTTATACAACAATGATGTTCCTTGTGTCACAAAGACCACCGCTGGGTGGGCCTGTGGCCAGGTATTTGCGGGACATTGCATGCCCCTCACTCTCTGTAGACTGTAGACATCGTCGAGCATTGGGAGGGTTTCAGAGTCCACCAGCCTTGTCTCCTCCTGGTCCTCAGGCCTCGGTGAGCACCTGGATGAGTAGGCCCCCAGAACATGAGCACCTCATCTTGCCTGCTGCGTGGGTAATGAGCCGCAAAAATATTCCAGGTGTGAATAGGTAATTAGAAAAGACATAAAGTTATAGATACTGGGATTAGATGCACTAATTCTGTTGTGGTAGAGGGCGAGCAAAACCCTCTAGAACCCTGTGAGGGAATGCAGACCCCAGAAATTATGAAGAGTAGAGGGGGATGAATCCTCATTGTCCTCTGGACACAGCGCTGCTGCCTGACAAGCTGACCTGAGGCTGAGTAGTCATCACTGTTCACGTGCTGTGAAAACGAACACACTCAGGCTAACACGTCAGGTGTCGCCCTGCTCCGATGAGCCTGACACCGACACCGGCCGTCCCCAGACATGAAGACGCACAAACACGACCTTGTCTCTGTCTCACAGATCAGAGGCTCCTCTTGGGTTGTGCCCTGTGTGCCTATCAAGGGTACAGCTGGCCAGTGATGCTGCCTTTGCGGTTTAATAGGCCAGGGTAGTGGTGACCCAAATCAAGCCTAACAGAGAAGCGTGAACCGGAGTGACTGACTGATGACTCTAAAGTTCACAGCTTGTGTGTGGGGAGAACGGACCATGGACTGACGTTCCACCGGGTATGTGAGTGGCTTTGTGACCCGTCCTCTGTTCCCTGAGATTATGGGATGTCTCACAGTGATTTTTCCATCCCATTCTGTGGATTAAGACAGTTACAGAGGTCCATCCAGATTCCAGGACCGATGTCACTATAAGAAGTGCATGAGGGGTGAGATATATATTAATGCAAGTCATCTCTGGAATGTACAGTTGGCCACGCTTTATTGTGATGCCATTACATTTTCACATTTCCTGAAATAGGCGTCAGTGGTTCTTCCACATCCACATATAATGAATCTACTTGCTTGAATCTAATTGTATTTAGATACTGTTGTGCTATTTATTCACCTACCTTGAATTGCTTCATTAGTGCAGTCAGCCTTTGCATTGTGTGGGTGAAATATTTTCATTATTAAATCTCATCCCTTGGAGTGGACACACTACATGAAAAGGATTTTGTTTTGTTCTTGGCTATATACCCAGAATCTTGAATACAGCCAGATGCATTACTAGATACTCAACAAATATTTGTTGAGCGAATAAAACCCAAAGGACTTATATCAGCCCTCCATAATCAGTCTACAGGTAAAATCCATAATCTCAGAGATAGAAGTAAGGGTGGGTAACAGGGACCATTAATGGGTCCAAGAAGACAGAGTCAAGTGAGAGATCCAAGCAACCATGAGCACTGTCCTCAAGTTTTGGATGATTAAACTGGGCAGAAAATGTTCTGCTTCGCCTGGCACTGTTTTATTAGCCTCTCCATGTGTTCAGCCGTTCTGTTTCCTGGGACTTGGCATTTGTAAAGCACTGTTTGGTATCTAACTATGACACTCTGGTCAGTGAAATTCCCATCCTCTCTCAGGCACCTTAAATATATGTGAAAAACCTGTCACGCATAGGATCACATGTAAATATCCCAGTAAGCCTATAGATGGCAATTAGCGGTTTCATTTTAGATGATTTAGTTAGTCAGGATCAGTAGATGACAAGTGGCACAGATTTGACTCAAGCTTACTGACCGTTTTTACTCTTTTAGCTCCACTGTCTTGACCAATATTCCGACCACCTACTCTGATCTGCCGCCGTCGTGAAAGACAAAGCACATTGCAGCCTGTCTGCCCAGTGGAGGAATGGGCAACTGTCCGTGCAGAGCGATTCCACTTGCACTCAGATGGTTATCCTGACAAAAAATACTTCTCCCATTGGATTATGACTATAGTAATAGTTATAATTTTCCTAGTTTTAGTAGCAGCTAACATTTAATTTTTACTGTATACTAAGCTGTTTTATAAATGTTTATTTTTTAAATTTGTTTTGTTAATGTGGAAAGAATTTCATGTCTTTCACCCAATAATTAGATACAACGTTTAAAGTGCAAGTATCTCTTGCAAAAGTAATCAGTTGTTCATCACTAAATCCTTCTTGTTTATCTGCATCATAGAAACCCTCAAGATCCCAGGTCAAATTTCTCCTCTTCTTCATCAAATTCAGTGTGCTTGTGAGGACTTCATTTTCTGAACTGATAAGCTTTTACAGTCCATTTCACTTATTCAATATTTACTGTATTATTGTCTTGTATATGGGTATTCATTACAGAGGATTTTATATTAAAGATAATACATTTTTTTTCTCTTTTGCACCAACTGTGAATGACAAAATTTTATATGTTTATTTCTCTGAAAACATGTTTTTTATCCTCTCATTTCCAGTTACGATGCAGCTTACAGAACATATAAACAATAAAAAAGTAAATAAAATCAGGGACAGATGAATAAAAATCAGAATAGAAAATAGTGAACAGTCCAGAAAGTAGAATACAGAAGAAAGAAGTACATCTGGCTCAACTTATCCTGATGGTCAAAGGAAAGGGAAGTTGAGGCATTCACCTGATGCACACTGAAAAAAACATATCAGCTTTTTAGGGAGAAAATCATTTTCTGGCGCTAATCTTTAAAATAAATTCTTATCACAAAAGCGTGTTATGAAGACCCTGAGCTAATTAATGAGCAGTATTCTGAACAAGGCTCAGTCCACCCTGTAGAGTTTTAAAGGGTTTTTTTCTTGTTTTCCTTATACATCCCTTAATTGATCAGACTTTGTAACACTAAAATGCAAGTCAGTTAACTGCACCAGTGAAAGACCCAGTGCCATGAAATGGATCAAACTGCTTACTGATGTTTTTTAAAAAGTGAGATGCGGCTTATAAAGGTGGTGCGTTGATAAAAATGCATGTCTTGTCCATGCCTGGGGCTTTGTCATCTAGGCGTCTCTGCCTCTTTGCAGAGACCTGAGGGATTTGGTTAAACGAACAGATGAAGTTTATTTTCTTTTAAAAGGGAGATTGAGATTATTTCAATTTTCAGCTCCAAAATTTCATTTGTTCTCAGTCCTCTCAAAAGAACAGCTCATCTTCAGAAAGAAATGTTGATGGATCAGCCCACTAGACAAACAAGAAACCCTGAAGAAACAGTTTTTCTTAAATAAGGCAATGATTTTTTTTTTGATAGTAAACTTGAAATAGAGCTGACTCATAGAAAAGTGCACACATTAGAATCACACAAAAGGAACCTACATGGTAACTATGACCCAATCAAGCAATAGAACATTCTAGCACCCTAGAAGCCCCCTCATTATGCTTACAAGTCACCATTTCCTCCTTACTCAAAAATAACCACCATTCTGAGTTTAAATACCATAACTCAGTTTTGCCTGCTTCGGAACTTTTGTAAAAGGAATCATACTGCTTATATTCTTTCTTATCTGGCTTCTTTTGCCCAATATGATATTTGTGATTGTCATACCCAAGCTCATGCTGTGGTGTATAACACTGATTTATTAATTTTTATTGCTGAATAGTATTTTACTGTAAAAGTTTACTACCCTTTATTTTACCCAAATTTAAGTAAGAATGAACAGGTGGGGTTTTCTAGTTTGGAGCTATGGCAAATAACACAACCTTGTACAAGTTTTAGTGCCTAAGTAGGAGAGAGATGGTGGATCATTGGAGATGTATGTGTTCAGTTTTGAAAGACACTGCCTGTTTCCGGGATTGCACTAATTTACATTCCGACCAGCCTTGTTAGAGAATTCCACTGTTCATTGGCACTGGTTTTTTCAGTCCTTTGAGTTATTCTGATGGTTATATAGTTGTAACTCACTGTGGCTTCACTGTGCCTCTCCCTAGCGACTAATGAGGGTGACCAAGTTGTCCCATGCTTATCGACCATTTGGATATCCTCTTCTGTCAAGTCTTTGGCCAATTTTTCTATTAGCTTGTATGTCTTTTTATTTAATAATGCTAAAAATTTCTACTGTGTTATGGGTATAAACCCTACTTTTTCAGTCTCTCAATTTTTTTGTGAGTAGACGTTTTAAATTTCAACTTTAACATTTAATTTCTAAGACAACATTTCCTTTAAGTGTCTTTTCCTACCCCAGGCCATGAGAATATTCTTTGTGTTCCTCTAAATGCCTTAAAATTTCACCTTTCACATTTAGATCCACATTGACTCTTGTCCTCACGACCACAGTGAAACAAACATGATGTTAATCATAATTGTAGTTGTCATTTATTGTGTGCTAGGTAGTTGACATTCTGGAATTTTAATCCTCGAAATAATACTGCGGTGTAGGTGTTATTATCTATATTTTAAAGATATGGAAATTGAAGCTCAGGGTGGCTAAGTATCTGCTGTCCTCCTGCTAGTAAAAGATGCAGAGAGGACTCCAATCTATGTCTTCCTCATTCTATAGACCACATATTTATTATTTCACCAGATTTCCTTAAAGGATTCCTGTTTGTGGACTGGGGACAAGTGAGAGCTTTAAAATCTGTAAAAATATCCTAAATGTAAAAAACTCCAATTCCATGAGAAATAAATCAAATGACTAAAATAAAAATAAAAAGCAACTTTTAGGGAAAATTTTAACACAGCATGTGGAAAAAATGCGAATGATAAAAGGATGAAAATAATGCATTGAGAGCTTAGAACAGAAGAAAATGGTTCAAAAGGACTGGGGACAATAGAGGCTGGTGAATAAAATCATTAATGTACTGCTTCAAAATGCAAAACATCGTTTAAAAGCAAGTGAGAGAGAGAGGAAGAAAAATTGATGAAAGTTAGTGACATAAATAATTCTGAGTGTTATCACTTTATAGATTAGTTTTCCAAGTTCACACTCAAGGGCCTTCTTATTTCTTTATCATTACTTTGTTTTCACTCAGGTAAGCCCTCATCCAGAGAGGGGAGGTGGTGTTTTGTTGTGTAGCTATTGTCACATGACGAAATGGAAAGTTGTGTTTCATCCCACTGGTTAAATCAGAATATTGCTTTTTATTAAATTATTTTTTACAGCAGGCCTCTATTTAAACTGATAAAAATCAGTATACTAAATAGCTCCCAGTAAATAAATAAATAAATAAATAAATAAATATATATATATATATGTAGCATAATGTACTATCTCTCACTAATTTTCACTAATATTTCTCTCACTGAGCATGAAAATCATTTCCCTTGGGGTCCAAGGAGAAACTAATGATGCTGTTTTTGAACCAGAACAAGTATTCCATGTGACTGACTATGTATCCTTCCACCCACTTTTTTCCTTATGATAAATTAAATATCTCCTGAACTCTGGGTATCTTTATGTTGCTATCATTACAAAAATGATATCATTTTTTAGCAACACTGTAATCTCTGGAACTGTCAAAGTTGAGACTGTATTCCTTAGTACAGGCTAACCTTTAAAAGAATGCTTAAAAAGAACTTCCTGAAGATTTAAAGCAGAGAGTTAAAGTTATTTCACCTTAGCTTTGGTGCCATTTATCTGATTTGACGGAGATGATACTCCAGAGAGGTGCTGAAATAGTTAAGACACTTAGCCATGTTATAAATTTGTTACAAAATGTCACACATTTATTATAAATATAAATAAAATAATGCATTTATTTATATGCATGCATAACTCTTATAAAATGTTACACACTTATTATAAATAAAATGTCATCACTACTCAAAAGACTTAAGCAGCATCACACTTGAATGATATTAGTTGAAGGAAATTTTATGAGATATTGAATATGATTTGTGTGGAACAAATGTACTTGTGGAGTGGGATAAAAGCTTATGAAAACATTTCTTAGACTTCAACACGAAGCAGTCACCAGGAGAAAATCTAAAGAGACATTCGTTGTTACCCCCCCACCAATCTCTTGACCAAGGGGGGTGTGCATGGCTTTCAGTGGCCCCTGGGAAAGAATGGAGGGCTGAAGGTTGCTTCATGACCCTCAGCACAGGAAGAACTTGTAAGAAACCAGGAAGAAGAGCCAGAGTAAGTGAAAATTTAAATAGAGATATTTAGTTAGAGGGAGATATGTTGCTTCTTTATTTATTTATCATTACTTTTAATAAAAGAAGAATGATAATGCAAAGGGGACAAAAACCAACTTTAGAAAGCTCCATGGTCTGGATGTCTTGGAGGGCATCATCTGTTCCCTGCCCTGAAGTGTCATCTATTATTTCAGTGACCCGTGAAGGAAGTGGCAGGTATATAATGTGGAAAATCCCTCCAACAAAATAGACTTGATGCTGACAGTGAATAGCTATTCATTGAGGTAGCAATATTTATTAAGCGCTGTTTACGGAGCAGCCATATTCACCATGTGGATGCACGCATCTGAATATACACAATTTCTGACCTCAGGGTGTTCACAGCTAGAGAAAGGTGTGCCTTGGAAATATCAGCACGTCACTGTAGAATAACTGTGCCTAATGCTATAAGGAAGGCGACCAAGGTGCTCTTTGAGCAGGGAGGGAGAAAAGACACCACATTTTGCCTAGGATAGAGGTAGGCTTCATGGAGGAGGAGTTGCCTGAGCTAATTTTAAAACCTAAATAAGACTTTATCAGATAGATAAAAACGAGAGACTAATTCCAGGTAGAGGTGATATTGTGAGCAAAAGCATCTAAATATTAGCTTCTGTATCGCCTTCTACAGAAACTCATCCTTAGGCAATGAGGAGCATTTAAAAGATGTTCATATATTGGCATACCTGGGGAGTTCCATTTCAGAATTTCTAGTCACTTGTTGAGGTTATTTTGAAAACGACACCAGGAAAAGAAATAGCAATGAAAATAAGAGCTGGAATGTATTGTTTACTATGAGCAAGGCACTATTTGAAGCACTTACCATATAGTACTTATTTAATCCTCACAACAGTCATATGAGGTTACTTTTATTATTGATTCTGTTTCACAGATGGGGAAATGGAGGCACTGAGAAGTCAAATGACTTGCCCTACACCACACAGCGTGAAAATGGCAGAAACAAGATGTAAACATGGGCAGTCTGGATGCACAGTCTGGGCAATCAAATACAATATTATATTATGAAGAGGCCAAATTGATAAGAAGTAATTTGAGCATTTAGTATAAGCATTTGAAAAGGGACTAGGCAAGCTAAGAGAGATTTTGAGAAATACTTAGGGAATAAAATCGGCAGGATTTGGTAGCTAATAGGATATCAGGAATGAGTGTGATGAATGAGTCTAGGATTATTCTTTGATTCCTGTGTTGAATTATTTATCCTTTATATATCTGAACAGATACTTTATTCCAGACACCGTGTTGAGAGATTGGACTATAATGTTTAGTTATAACAGACATGATTTTTGCCCTCAATTCTATAAGTCTGTTGGAGTGATTTTTACTAATTAAATAATCACTGTATTCAACGTAAATTGCTACTGAAGAGAAGGAACACATGTGTGTGTGCGTGTGTGTTTGCATGAGAATATAAGGCCTTTGAGCTAGGCAAGGGTTTCGAGAAGGCTCATTAAGGAAGCAGTGTTGGGGCTGACATCTCGTGGGTAGGGCTTAAGTAGAGTGGGATGTGTTGTCAGCATCCTGCAGCAAGAGAGGCTTGAAGAGGAGGGGCACATACCGGCAAGATGCTGAGGATATCTGTATGCAAGTGTTTATGGGGCTGTTGAGAAATGCCGCCAGGATAAAACCCGAAGACATTCCAGCTCTGGTTGAATGGGTTTGACGGTGCGTGAGTAGGTGGATGGAAAGCAGGACAGACGAGCCCTAAGGGCTAGAGCGGCGTAACTTTTAGGGGCTGTGTGGAGAAGAAACTACCGAACAATTGCCAAAATAAAGGGATCTGAGAGAGAGGAGGAAAGCCAGGCAGAAAAGACAGTGAGGAAGAGATCATTTCAGAGGGAAATGCCAGTCAAAGAAGGACTGAGAAGTAAGACTTTGGGAACTTGTCAGCTAATCGTGACTAAGGAAAGGACAATTTCAGGCAGCGTGGGCAGCGGAAGCCAGATCAGGCTGAAGGGAATAAAAGCTAAGAAAATGGAGACAGGGCCACATACTTTCCTGACTGGTTTAGATGGCTTAGCTGTGAAGGCCCAGAAGGGTAACAGTGGCCGGAGAGTGAGTCCAGGAAGGTTTTTGTTGTTTTATTTTGTGCATTTGTTTTATAATGAGAAGTCTACTACACGTTTATAAACCTGAGGTGGAGGGTCACAGAGAGAGGGATGTGAAAAGGTCGTGAGACATGGGGGCTCACCAGCTACTGGAGGTCCTCGAGGGCATTGGAGAGGGCGGGCTTCCGGGCACAGAGGGAGGGAAAGGCTGTCACCAGGGGCATCGCGTTATCCATCAGGATGGGCAGCTCATAGGACAGACGCTGCTGCTACTGAATAGATAGGCCTGCAGGCAGTAATGCGCATGAGTGAGACCCCGTGCTAAGCTTTGCTTCTGTGCTATCAGGTCTAAGTCTCATCACAGGCCAGGAGGAAGGACACCAGCCCTGAGAGGTGAGCGACTTGCCTGAGGCCCTGTAGCTAGTAAATAGCAGAGCGGGAACTTGACACCAGAGCTGTCTGAGTCCCTCCCAGAGGCACAGGAACTCAAGACCCTTGCTGGTCTCTCTAGAAGTCACTGGCTGTGATCAGGGAAGCAGCAGCCTTGAGCATGGGTGAGAATCTGAAGCATGTGCTGTGGGGACAAAGAGGTCGGTCATTCAGAGGATGTACTCTGATTCACTGGGTTGCATGCAGATGCCCCATTGCCTCACATTCACAGTCTACTTAGAACTCAGGGTCATATTTAGCCTAGCTAGTTTAAGAGTTGATTTAGCCCAGGGATAATATACTGGGCCAGAACAGATAGGGGTTCATGGCAGAGCTCTCCTTGCTACCCTGTTCCAGAGACGCACTGGTTATCACAGCTAGTCTGAGGGGCCTGAGCAGGTCTGAGCAAGCCCAGAGCTGTGACTACGCCCTGTTACCAAATGCTGTCGCCTATGCTCTGCTGGTGTGCAAGGTTTGGGCTATAATAAGACCCTTCAGGTACCAGGATGTCCATGGACACTGACAATACACAGGTCCAGTGGTTATTTCCAATTTACTTACACATAGGATGACTGCGTTAGCCAGGTTGGTGGTGGTCCAGGTGAATTACTATGACAAAGACACACAAAAATAGTGGCTAAGGAAATTCAATTAAAAAATATATCAAAAGGATCATCCATCATGACCAAGTGAGATTTATTCCAGGGATGCAAGGATGGTATAATATTCATAAATCAATATCATACACTACATTAACATAAAGAAGGCTAAAAAACAAATGATCATCTCAATAGATGCTGAAAAAGCATTTGACAAAATTCAAACCATTTATGTGAAAACCTTTCAACAAAATGGGTATAGAGGGTAGGTACCTCAACATAATAAAGACAAAATATGACAAATCCATAGCTAGCATCATACTTAATTAAGAGGCTGAGAGCTTTTCCTCTAAGATCAGAAATATGACAAGGTATTCCACGCTCCCCAATTTTATTCAACATAGTACTGGAGGTCCTAGTCACAGCAACAGAGACAACACAAAGAGATAAAAGACATCCAAATTGGTAAGGAAGAAGTTAAACTGTCACTATTTTCAGATGACATGATATTATACCCAGAAAAAATTCCACCAAAAACCTCTTAGAACTAATAACTGGATTTAACAAAGCTGTAGGATACAAAATTAATAGGCAGAGTTCTGTTGTACTCCTATGTACTAATGATGAACTAGCAGAAAGAGAAATCAGGAAAACAACTCCTTTTACATCTGCATTAAAAAGAATAAAAATACCTAGGAATAAACCTAACCAAGGAGGTAAAAGGCCTGTTCTCCGAAAACTAAAAGACACTCATGAAAGAATTAAAGAAGACACAAATAAATGGAGATCTATCCCAATCTTCTGGAGAGAGATTTAATATTGTCAAAGTGGCCATCCTGCCCAAAGCAATCAATATACAGATTCAATGCAATCCCTATCAAAATATCAATGGCATTTCTCAATGAACTAGAACAAATAGTTCTGAAATTCCTCTGGAGCCACAAAAGACCCTGAATAGCGAAAGCCATCATGAGAAAGAAGCTAGGGGTATTATGCTCCCTGACTTCAAGCTATACTACAAAGCTATGGTAGTCAAAACAGTATGATACTGGCACATGAACATATCACTGGCACAGAACAGAGAGCCCAGATATAAACTCACACATATATGGCCAATTAATATATGATAAAGGAGCCATGAATATACAATGGGGAAAACACAGCCTCTTCAATAACTGGTTTTGGGAAAACTGGACAGATATATGCAAGAGAATTAAGCTGGATTACTGTCTAACTCCATACACAAAAGTAAACTTGAGATGGATCAAAGACCTGAATGTAAGACATGAAACTATAAAAGTTAGAAGAAAATATGGGCAAAAATCTCTTGAACATAAGCATGAACAATTTTTTCCTGGTTACATCTCCTCAGGGAAGGGAAACAACATCAAAAATGAACAAGTGGCACTATATCAAACGAAAAAGCCTCTGAACAGCAAAAGACACCATCAGCAAAACAAAAAGTCATCCTACAGTATGGTTGAATATATTCGTAAATGACTTACACAAGAAGGGGTTAACATCCAAAATATATAAAGAACTCATATGCCTCAACACCAAAAACACAAATAACCCAATTAAAAAATGGGCAGACGACCGGAAAAGGCATTTATCCAAAGAAGACATACAAATGGCAACCAGCATGTTAAAAGATGCCCCACATCACTAATCATCAGGGAAATGCAAATCAAAACCACAATGAGATACCACCTCAAACCCGTCAGAGTGGCCACTATTCAAAAGACAACAAATAACAAGTGTTGGCGAGGATGTGGAGAAGTGGGAACCCTCCCACACTGCTGGTGGGAATGTAAATTGGTGCAGCCACTGTGGAAAGCAGTATGGAGGCTCCTCAGAAAACTAAAACAGAAATACCATTCGACCCAGTAATTCCACTTCTGGAATTTACTCTAAGGAAACAAAATCCCTGATTTGAAAAGACATATGCAGTGCTATGTTTATCACCATATTATTTACAATAACCAAGATATGGAAGCAACCTAAGTGTCCAATAATAGATGAATGGCTAAAGAAGATGTGGTCATATACAAAATGGATATTATTCAGCCATAAAAAAGAAATCCTGTCATCTGCAACAACATGGATGGATCTAGAGATATTATACTCAGTGAAATAAGTCAGGCAGAGAAAAACAAATATCATGTGATTTCAGTTATTTGCGGAATATAAAAACAAAGCAAAAAAGAATTAACAAAATAGCAGTAGACTCATAGACACTGAGAAGTGACTAGTGGTTACCATACGGGTGGGTTTGGGGTGGGTGAGTTGGAAGGTTGAGGGGGATAAAGTGGCACAGAAATTCTCAATCATAATGTAGGTTGGTCATGAGGGATAATAGTATACAGCATGGAGAATATAGCCAATAGTTCTGTAACATCTTCCTATGTTGACAGACAGTAGCTGTATTAATGGGTGTAATGATTTAATAATATGGGTAACTGTTGAACCACTGTGTTATATATTTGAAACCAATATAAGGTATATCAGCGATTCTTCAATTAAAAAAAATGAAAAATAGAGGCTAAGGATGCTACTGAATATCAAGGCATCTGACTGAGGAATTAAAATTCTTCTACCAGAAAGTCAACCATAAGGAGTCAGTCTTCGATAATTGTGGATAGATGACAGCTTTGCATAAGAAAAGAAAGAATATGAATGTTAAAAGACTACAAAAAATTAGCCTCAAAAAGGATTTCAATTCAAGTGACTTGATGCAGAAATGTCTCATTTGGAAAACTGCCAGACAAGAGCGGGTGGGGAGGTGCTGGAGAGCAACACAGGCAGAGTGGCGCTATTACCCTCCTCACGGTTGGAAGAAGTATCTTCCATTAAGTTCTTCTTAACTCTTGATAAACAGTGATGTGGTAAGAAAACTTTTCAAGGCTATTCCCTTGAGAATTGATACTATTATTTATTTATTTAGTGTTCTGAAAATGACTTGATCTATCTGTCTTGTAAATGAGTTTCAGCTCCAGGCAAGTTCGCTATAGATTCACTGTGACCAAAGAAATTTACAGCAAAGGGTTTTTGGGGTGAAAAGGTTGTACCCAACTTGATTTCCAGGTGGCAGGTCAGTCACTAAAATCCCGTTCACTCAGAGCGAGTCTGTGTTATCACTGCTGCTTCGGATGCAGCAAGCTGGTCTCTGCCTCTGCACCCCTCTGCACAGCCGTCCCGCACACCCATCCTCTGGGCCTCTCTGCACAGCCGTCCCACACAGCCGTCCTCTGGGCCTCTGTCCTCGTGCTGCCACCACTCCAGCCCTCCGCTCTGCTCTCCTCCAGCCTTGCAGCCCCCGCCACCCCGTCTTGCACAGAGCACTGGGCAGAACTCTTCACATTAACACAATAATGGCTTATTGCCTAAAGGTGTGGAAGTGGTAGCATAGCAACAGGCCAGTTACATGTAAGTTCAGTGAGGATCCTGGCCATAGGAACCCCACTTTACCCACACTATCTTACAAAATTCATAGTCTATACTAGCATATAATAAATAGAGGAGAAAAGTCCAGGAAAATAAACTTATGGGTAAAGTGTGTATGTGTGTAAGAGAGAGAGAATGAGAGAAATTCTGAGATTGATAAATACTTTTGAAAACAGGAATTACTTGTCTTTTAGCTTCTGATTGAATGTAAACCATAGGACATCACAAGAAAGAAAAGTCAGTCTTTCAATGTGACAAAACACAAACTAATATCTCTACTAGAAAAAAAGGTGGTGGAAAATCTCTCCTGAGGAAACGTGAATGGACAAATAAAGGTTTCTCATCCCAGAAAAAAGAAAATAGCCTAGGAAGGGGGCCAGAAGATTCCAAGGAGAGAGATGGAAAGTAACGCCAAGAGGCAAACACATAAAAGAGATTTAGAGATCTGACTAATTAAAAATTTAAAAGCTTTATTTGTCAAAAACATCATAAACAACCCAAATGTTCTAAGATAGAGGCCAGGCTGAAACAATCTAATTACATGTGCTGCGTAGGTGGGAATTTGATGAGACAGGAGGTCGTCTGTTGGGCATCAGCTCAAGGTCACCCCGCCAGAAGTGAGCTGACATCTCTCTGCTCCAAAGCACACACTCTTGCCGTCATTCCTTTTTTCTTCTTTAGATTTCCCTGGGATTTATCTACTTCATTCTCTTTTAAAGGTTGTTGTTTCCTTTATTATTTCTATAAATTTTGTTTTGTTTTTGTATTTACTGTATTCAATGATTCTTCAATTGTTCAGTAATTTTCTTGGTATCCTATTAAGAGTGTTTACTGAATAATTAATGAACATTCTGATTATCTTTTGTACATTGACTTTTTGTGTGTGTAGTCCAATGCTACATTACATTCTCCCTTTAATCATGAGTTTTTCGGTATATTCTCTAGGATTTTCATTGGATGGAATAATAGTTTCTGAAAATAATTATAATTGTGTTTCCTTCTTTCCAACAGTGAAGCTTCTTTCTCATATCCCATGTTTTAATGGCTGCACCAGAACTTCAGAACTGTGTGAAGGGATACAGGAGATTTCTGATATCTTTGGTTAGCCCATTAATAAGAATGCTTTCTGTTAAAAGGCTGCTAATGTTCTTATGTTAGTTTTCTTTTTTCTGTTTAAAAATGCTGCTTTGAAGTGGTTATTCTTTATCATTTTGAGACTGCATCTTTATCTTGGTTTTATGATTTTTTAAAACAGGAATCAGTGTTTAACTTTGCTAACTGACTTTTTAACATCTCTCCTGTGGATTTTTTTTTTATCGAAGTAAATCTTTACATCACTAGATATCTTGATGTTAATAATTTCTTGCATTCTTACTTGACACAAATGCTATCTGATTGTGACAGATAATGTCAATGTAATTTTTTTATATTGGTTTGAATAAAAATAACCTGGAGCTAACATGCAGATTCTGTGGCAACACACGTGGAGATTCTGATTCAGTGGGTTTGAGGTGAGGCTGAAAGTTTGAACCCTTTCCACCATGATGATTCTAACACATGTGATACACAGACCAAATTTTGAGGAACATACTTTATTATACTTATTAGTGTTTTTGTTATTGTGGCAATGTAAAAAACTGAAATTAAACTAATTTTTTCCATTTGTTTTTATTTTATGAAGACTTCAACATATATTTATTCTTAGGTTTTGCTAACCTCATTAAATAAATAGGGGTCTTTTTAAACATTTTTTAAATATTGTTAACTTTTCATAAAGCATGAGAGTTTTGTCACTTATGAGTTTAAAGGAATTCATAGGTAAAATTATCTGACCCCAAGATCTTCTTTGTTAACTTGAGAAATTCTTAGGGAGCTTACATTTTAGTCTTTGCTATGGTTATTGACCTAACAAAAATTGAAAATTGCATTCAGAGATGAAAGAGTAGCCTAGTTTGTCCAGAACATGTACACAAAGGGCTTTTGTGGAATATAGGACTGGAAAATTCATATGGAACTGTTAACGGTTGAGTGCATTGTATTTTTTGGTCCTTATCTTCTCAAAGGAAAGAATTCAATCAAGAGACAGACTTGGAGCAGTCTTCAGCACTATTGGGGTTAGGATTGGTTTTTTAAATGGTGCAGAGTACCTCCCTGCATTTTATGTCATTTAATTGATAGTTTCAGGTTATATAACCTTTTTCCTAGTGTGCAGGCTCTTACCCATAACTACCCAAGCGAAAACCCCCAGGGGGTCAAAACAGCAATGTAAATTTATTGTAATTATGGCATAAAGAACTCCCAGGTAGCTCTGGGTCACCTTCTGGGTCTTTAGTGCACCTGTGGCCAACCTGTGTGGGTGGCCTGGAAGCCCTGTTAGGCTTTTTAGATTTTGTTTGGCCCTGATAAGGCAGGAAACTGAACCACGAACAGGAGGGGTTTGGGGCATGTTCTGCCATGACAAGTGGGGAGGTGGAGAGGGGGAGAATTGTCCAGGACAAGGTGGGACCTGCTCATGTCTGCCTAGCTACCTGACAGGACAGGCTTATGGAGGGCATCCAATAGGCAGACAATGAGTAGCTTACAAAGAATTTCAGTGTACATTATACAATGTTATGTTTACGACAGCACTGTGAATTAGGTTTTATCTCCATCCTTACTTTGTGAGAGAGGAAACCCAGAATTAGAGTCTGGGCACTGATTAGGAAGCAGACCCAAGTGAGTGTAAGAGAAGAAGACACACCTTGATAAAATGCTGCAGTACACCCTGTAGAGGGCTTGGGGTCAGACGAGAGGGGGGGAGCCCTGCCAGCCTCACGAGCTGGGGTGCCATCTCAGAACTTTCAGTGTCTGGTTAATCTGATCCAATCCTGTGGTTATTTTACACCTCCACACAGGGGCTCCTCTAAGTGTTGTGAGGCTTGGAGCGTATGTACTTTTAGAGGGTATCTTTAAGAAAAATAAAATTTTTAATTACATTTTTGTAAATTTCACAGAACTAGAGCCCCTCCCAGTAACCCATGCAAGGATGGAGCCATTTAGCTAAAGTGTCTTTAGCTTCATGATAACAATTGCTTCTGACTTTGGGTAAGTATTTAAATTTAAAGGATGGTTCAAGAGGTATTAGCTAAAGTATTAACTGAATTTCACACTTTGGTCAGCACATTATGGACCTCAAGTTATATGAGTAAGGAAGTTACGATATATATGTATAACACAACATGGGCTTGGGGGCACTGACCCCCACACAGTCAAAAATCCATATAGAACTTTTGACTCCCCAAACTTAAGTACTAATAGCCTACTGTTGACCAGAAGCCTTACTGATAACATAAAGTCGATTAATACATATCTTGCATGTTACATGTATTATATACCATATTCTCACAATAAATGCAGGAGGGAAGAAAATCTTATTAAGGAAGAGAAAACATATTTGCACTACTGCACTGTGTTGATTAAAAACTGTGTATAAGTGGAAGTTCACAGTTCAAACCCATGTTGTTCAAGCGTCAACTATTTCTTTTTCTCTTTCCCTGTAATGGTAAAGTCAGGCAAATTTGAATAGGAAAATAGTGTGACTTGTTCTAATAGTCTCATAGATTTTTATGGAAAGTTGCCAAATGCTTCTGTGAGAGCAAGAGAAACTCCATTTTAAAAAGGCCATCTTAAGAAAAAAGCCTCAACCCCGACCTAGTTCTAAAAATCACCCATTGTTCCAGTGACCCTCACCCCAGATAGTTCCCTAGCAACAACCTCAAGGTTCAGACACTCAAGGTCCAGACTCTCCTGTCCCTTAAAGATAACATACCTTACATGTTACATCAGCCGGCAGCTTAGCACCAGCCGGACTCCACGAATAAAGAATGTACAAGCCACCCTTACTTTAAATCATCCAATCAGCAGAGGCCAGGTGCAGGTTCCTTTCTCCCTGCACCTTGTAATGCATAAAAGCTTTGTCTGCCCTGGGCTCGGGGCTCACATTCCTGACCCGCTGCATCGGTGAAGGTTGTGGGTCCGAGCTCGAGCTTGAAATAAATGACCCTTTTGTGTTTGCATTGGAATCGGCTCCTTGGTGGTCTCTCGGGGACTTGCGACTTGGGCACAACACTTCTATGTCTAACATAGTGCTGAAAAGATATGTTTGAAAGGCGAAACACCTCCTCACCTTCTCCGCTGTTACGGACGGAATCATGTTCTCCTAAATGCATATACTGAAGCCCTAGCTTGCAACAGGATGGCCCCGGGACACCTCACTTTATTATGCCTCACTTCACTGAGCTTCACAGATACTGTAATTTTTACAAATTGAAGGTTTGTGGCAACCCTGTGCTGAGCAAGTGTATCGGCATCATTTTTCCAACAGCAGTGGCTCCCTTCATGTCTCTGTGTCACGCTTTGGTAATGCCTGGAATATTTCAAACTTTTTCATTATTATTATAATTGTGATGGTGATCTCTGATCAGTGATTACAACTCACTGAAAGCTCAGAGGATGGGTAGCAGTTTTTAGCAATAAAGTGTTTTTAGATTACGGTGTGCACATTATTATTTTTTTTACACGTAATGCTGCTGCATACTTAATAGACAGCAGTGCAGTGTGAACATGACCTTTATATTCACTGGGAAACCAAAAATTTCATTTGACTGGCTTTATTGTCATATCCGCTTTATCGTGGAGGTCTGGGACCAAACCCGCCCTATCTCCCTGGTGTGCCTGTTCTTGGAGATGGGGCCTTTGGGAGGTAATTAGGAATCGATGAAATCATGAGGGTGGCCTCATGATGGGATTCATGCTCTTATGAAAAGAGACCGGAAAACTTGTTCTCCATCATGCGAGGATGTAGTGAGAAAGTGGACATCTATGAGCCAGGAGGAGAGCTCTCACAAGGAATTGATCTCTGCAGGACCTTGACCTTGGATTTTCCAGCCTCTAGAACTGTGAGAAAAAAAAAATTCTATTGTTTAAACCAAAGTCTGCAGTATTTTGTTATGGCGCCTGAGCTGACCACGATACCCACAGTATAATTAGTTTCTAAAATGAAATGTGCAAAGAAATCAAAGTAGATTAAAAGTACCACGTGAGAGGTACATTTACCAGTAAAAGAATTAATATCTTTTTAGTAGTTTAAATCACTTAATTATCCAATCTGCTGAGAAAGTCGCAGCTTGGATTTTATATCTGTACTGATTCAACAGTCTTCAGGGGTGACCCCATGAACCTGGACTCTTCTACATTTTATATAATTACAAAGCTCATTTTTCTTTAAAAATCTACATTGACTTTTATCATATATTCATTCATTCACTTGTCCATTCACTTTTTCTTTCATTTTGGAGATTCAAAGGCAATGAAGTCACAGGCAGAGCTGGAGATCCAGTGCACACGCATTTACATCTGGAAACGAAATACTTCAGCACAGGTGTGGATTATGTACAGAGAGCTGTGAGGTCCGGAGGGAAAGACATTTCTTTTAGTTGGGTGCAGGAGTCAGAGTCTGAGCCGGATATTGGTGTCTGAACAGGATTTCAACAGGAAGAGATGAAGAAAAGGGCAAGTCAGAGATGAGGGAACTAAATTCATAAGGCAGAAAGAAGAAAATTGTAAGCTCCTTAAGGACGATGACATGCAGCTTGGTTTTATTAGTTTAGCTTGTAGGTAGGGAAGACAGAGAGGCAAAACTAATTTTAAACCATATTGTGAATGGTTTTTAATCACAGACTAAGGTTCACAGGTTTTGTTCAGCAGATAAGGGAGAAGACTGAGGTCAAAATTTTATATGCGGGAGGAAAAGGAAATTGGGGATATGTGCTAAGAGAACAGTAATTATCCTAAGCCATAATGTTAAAGGGAGTTGCAAAAGGAGGTATTTTAGTTGTGCGTTGCACCATACTTCACTTTTTTGTATGTTTCTCTCTCTTTCCTTTCAAATTAAACCATATTCCTACATTATAAGGGCAGGGGTAATTATTTTTATCTTGACGGTGTTTGACATTGTGCCTAATATACTGCTAAGGACATTTTAGCATTTAAACATACCGAATTACCTACTGCTTTTTGCAATATTCAAATGCTTAGAAAAATGATCACAGCAAACACTTATTACATTTAGAATGGACATGTCTGGATGCTTTACATGGATTATTCATTTAATCCCCACAATAGCCACATAGGTAGTAACCAGGTGAGGTAGCATTCATTCGACAGGTGAAGGCAGAGCAGTGACGTACAGGTGAGTGTCCTTCGACCCCGAGGAATCTTGAAATCCACCTTGAGTTCTAAAAGTCTGTAGGAAGTTAAGCCATTTTATTGCATTTATAAAGTTTGTTTCCTAAGGACAGACTTTTTATAAAGCATCATGCCACATAGTTTGAGGGGAGGGTGATAAGGCTTGTTTGTTACCAACAATTGTTAGAAAAGTTTTATTTCCCTCTCTTTAACTTAACAATCTTCTATAGGCAAAAAAAAGCTCACATTTTGTCTCCAGAAGGTATGCTAGGTAGATTATTTGAAAAATCATAGTTGGGCATTTCCTAATTTAGAAACATTAGGTTTAAGGTTGCTAGTTAGAGCCTAACTCGTATAAAAAAAAACTCAAAAAAACCCAGTGCTGTTGAGGATGTAGAAAAATTAGAACTTTGTATATTACTAGTGGGAATTTAAAATGGTGCAGTCACTATGAAAAATAGAATGGTGGTCCCTCAAAAATTTAAAGAATTACTACATGTTCCAGCAACCCCAGTTCTGGGTATTTACCCAAAAGAATTGGGAGCAGAGTATCAAAGAACTAGCTGTCCACCCATTTTCATAGCAGTGTCGCTCACAACAACCAAAGGGAGGAAGCCAGCCTAAGGTCCATCAATGATTAAATGGGTAAAGAAAGTGTGATACACATATATACCACAGAACATTATTCAGCCTTAAGAAGAAAGAAAATTCTGACTCATGTTACACCATGGATGAACCTTGAGAACATTATGCTAAGTGAAATAAGCCAGTCACAAAAGGGCAAAGACTGTGAGAGTCCACTGACACAAGGTGCCTAGAAAAGTCAAATTCACAGAAAACAGAAGGGCTATTGATTGCCAGGGGCTGGAGAGAGGGGAGGATGGGGTGCAGTTGTTTAATGGATATAGTTTGTTTTTTTGAGATGAGGAGAGTCCTGGAGATTGGCAGCACGCTGATGTGAATGCACTTAACAGTATCAAAGTGTACACTTAAAAATGGTTAAGATGGTACGTTTTTATATGTGTTTTCACCATAGTAAAAACAATTAAACCCTTAATTCAGGTACTCTTCCATAAAGTATAAACCTATTTTATTATCATTTTTCCACATGGCTTTTGATCAAATGGACCCCAATATGCAGAAAACCCCCTTTATGTTGTACAGTTTTGGCTGTATGTATGGTACACACACAGATTCAAAGCTGAAAAAGTAGAAAACAGGCACAAACAAAGGGTAAAATGAGTAAGTGCTTATATCCCAACTACTAGTCATGTGCTTAACTATTCAAAGAGGGAACTTTTGGAATGCTTTAATTTAGGTTTCCTGATAAAGAGCCTATTTCTGACCTGAAGTGAAGCACAGTGAATTCTAGTTAGGCTTCAGTAATGATGATATTACGGGGACCTGATTATGCTTTATAATGATACCAGACAGGGTAATTTCTCAAATGTTTTATTGGCTCTGTGAAGGGATCACTGTGTGACCTGCATTCACAAAGTCCACTCTCTGAAGAATTCTCTATGGTTGGGCTGTTATTGTGAGGCCAGGTTATGTATTTGAACTTGATGAATCCCTTTCTGGGTGTGGTTGTCATAACACTTCCTGTTTACAGTGAATCCTGTTTTCATTTGGCCCTGATTTATTTTTATGTGAAACCTGAGAAGGTGTGCGATATTCATATCTCATGTACAGACACACCATAGTGGGCAGTAGTCCTGCCATCATCTATGTATTAATTCTAATTTGATAGAATTATCTCTCTTCAGAGATAGCTTATGAAAGATGTTTAAGAGAACAGATTTCCATACTACCTTTGAATTTAATCAGCTATTTCATATTTATTCCAGGACTGCTACAAGGAATCCCACGGCTTCTTATTATTCATAGCAGCAAGACAAAAATGTATGCAACCTTTATTTTAGGAGGTGGCAAGAGGTCTCAGAGATTACCCTTCCCATGTTAATATTTCAGAACTGTATTATTTTGGTGTGGTGGTAAAAAAGAAAAGTAACTTTCAAGATTCTTCAGTATTCTTCTCTCTCCTTATTCTCAAAAGCATCTTTTGTGTAACTAAAATTCTTTTAGTGCCTCTGCAGTTATTGAAAAAGCTTTTATTTATAATGTTTCACAAGGGAAAAAATTGAGTTTTTACCATTTGAAATGAAAATACAAAATAGAGAGTTTACTCCTTTAATTACATTGATTTTAATCCCTTCAACTGCAGCTGACGAACTAGATTCCAGAAAGAATTTGAGGACATTAGTGAATGGGCACAACGACCATATGCCCACATTTCCTGGTTTGCTCTGTTTACCATCTTGCTTTTATTTTTTATTTGCTAATAATTATACATTTAAAAGAATACCTCTTAAAACTTAACATCTTATGTACAATACATGCATACTCCCAATATTACTATTTAAGTAGTCACTGCATTACTATCTGAAGTACGTAAAATATTTAATTGCGTTGACAGGTATGAAATCAACCGGAAGTATATTTTCAAGTCTTTAGTCTCTAGGTAGTCGCCTAATTCATGAAGACATGGGAGGGTATTTTGTGTTGTCAGTTGTGCACTACAATGTGCTTGTATGACTCCCAGCACCAGGAGCTTATGCAAATCTTTCTCTGGTATGTGTGTTTTGTAAAGGCTCCACAGTTACTCTGATGTACAGCCTATCAAAGAACCGCTGCCCTAGAAATGTGTCCCAACAATGCTCCTACAAGAAGGACAGTGTGTGGGTGGCATGAACCCAGAGGCAGGGCTCCTGGGCATTCACAGCAGAAAGCACTACTTGACTGGAGGGCGCTTGGTATCAGCCTCAGCACTTGCCTCTAAGAAGTTACCATTTTGGCACAAAGGCTGAAGCTATTTGCCATTCTGATTTAAACTGCTCACTTCCTTTGCACAGTAATTATAATCCATATTCTTGGACAAATCTGTTCTTCGTGTTGCTACAAAGTAGTAGCATATCACTTCATGGTATTTCAACGAGTTCATTTTTTCAGTTAATGTAAATACTTGAACTTGGTGTCTTTTCTTTTCCAGAAATAACTATCTTTTTATTATCAGTAATTTAGGTTCACACGCAGAAAATATGCTGTACGTCAAATTTGGTAATATTTGGTAATATTTCCCTTTTAGTCTCACTGCCTAAAAAGAAGACTTTTTGCCAGTGATTAAGCACACAAACCCTGTATTCAGAGTGTTTGAATCAAAGTCCTAGGTCTTCCACTTCCTCTGTGACTTTAGGAAGATTATGGAACCTCTCTGTTGCTTCAGTTTTCCCATTAGTTAGTATGTAGATAAGAGTTGTGACAAATAAATGCATGTGAAGCAATTAATACTCTACCAGTGCATGGGAAACCCTCAACAGTGTGGATTATTATTATTGTTAGTAGCAGTAGAATTTAGAACTATTGTCTTATATCACCTTTCCTCAAAGCGACCTTTTTTGGCAGTAGAAATTTCAGAAATTTCTTGTTTGTTTTAAATGTAGTCTTGTAAGCACTTTGGGAGTTATTTATCACTGTTTAAATGTACATACAGCTTTGTTTACAAAGAAGATACGAATATTACTTGGTTCCAAGACCTAGAATATCTCTGGATGATTTTATTTTTATTCATCCATCTGTCCTTTATCTATCCATCCATCCAACAAATACTTGACTAATGCTTCCACGGGTGAAGTAAAGGTGAATGAGGCACATTATCCGCCTTTGATGATCTCCCATTCTCTGCTGGGAGACACAGAAAGGGACGCGGGCAGTTATAATGCTGAGTGTTAAGTCTAATGAAAAGACTAAGCTTAAGGTGCTACAGGCAGCACAGAGGGTGGGTTTCAATACCTTGAAGGTCAGGAAAGGCATTCAGTGTTAGGCAGGAAAACAAATATGAGCAGGGTGGAAAGAAAATAAGGCCAGAAAACCCACTAGAAGGGACTCAAAGAGTTAACCAGTTAAAAATGAAAAGCTCGAAGGCCAGGAGCAACTTGGCCTAAAAGTTTGAGTACTCCCCAGATAAAGAAAAGTATCTCAGCATAGCCTTGTTTTCACTGTGTCAGTTAGAACACACCATTGTAAGATTTACTTTAGCACCTGCTCAAAGGCCCTGCTTATTCAGGAAGAATTCTATCTTAAAGCTAAGATTGTGTTTTAATCAAACGGACAGTGGTTCAGCCCACATTGGAGGCAAGGCAGACAGTCCTAATTAATATATTTCCAGACAGAAGCTGATATCCTAGAAAGGAGTCAAAGCAGTATATTTCTTATGTCGAGTTTAAAAAAAAAAGAAACTTAATGTCTTATCAAAGATGAACATTCTGGGACAATTTGGCGGGTCCGCACCTGGCCCTTTGCGGCTTTCCTGAAAATCCTCAAGCACCTGTAAACCCCAGACCCTAAACCTTTCAGGGCGCTCCTCTCTCTGAGGTCGCTTGCACTTTCTAAGTGCGTAGACTTTCTCTCTTTCAATAAAACTTAAACCTTTCAAGGTGCCTCTCCTCTTGGAGGTTGCCTGCTGCACTTTTTCTCTCTTTAAGTAACTTTAAATAAAACTTTTACTCTGCTTCACTACTTTGTCTCTGCCCTTCAATTCTCTGTGGCGATGGGGACAAGAACTGAGGAAATACACAAGGCTCCCCCAACATTCAGTTTCTAGTAATGATCAAGTTCTTTAAAAGGCATTGTTGTTTAGTTGACCTCAGCCAAAAATTACCTTGGATAAATACATTTACAGCCTTATAGGAAACAGGACAAACCTGGCTTCTTTCAAGCAGGAAGAGAGAAACATCTTTTTCAATCTCATGGCTATTTTACGTTAGGGAGCAGAACACACTGATTATGGCTATTTTGTGCCTCTCAGTCCTGTTTGGAAAAGGGTGTTGGTGTATTTTATACAGCTGAGTTTAATAAATCCCTGTACTTACCACTGTGATTTACTGCATGTGAAGCTGGCTTGTCCCCTTAATCACAAAAGAAATGCAAGAGGGTTAAGTTTCCATTGCACGGTTATATTTTAAAAGTACTTTTTTTCTGCACAAAACACATGCAAACTGTAAAAGCTAGTCTAAGCACTGATAAGTATTTTAAGTCCTATAAATCGTAGGTACAGTGTGGCCATAGAAATGTTTTTCTAAAGTCTTTTATTTTTATCTAGTAAAATGGGTCACTAGTTACATAGAGTCTTTATAGTTTTGAATTTGGAAAGCTGTGTGTTTTCATAGTGTTTGCTTACGAGTGTGAAACGTCAGTGCCTGTGCTCTGATTTTTCTTTCATTCAAATGCTGCTGGAAACAAAAAGTCTTATTATTTTATCACCGGAATTTACAGGATACTTAATGTATCTGTGAATCATTAACAAATTGGATTTAAAAGAAAGAAAGAACAGAAACATGGCAAAATCCCTGAATATCACTGCTCCTGGAACATTCAGCCATGACATTAAATTCAGGACCAATGTGGATGTTGCCATGGGCACAAGCGCATGGCAGCTGTGCAGGGTAATGATGACAAGGCTTGCCAGTGTCACTCTTGGTTATTGGTTGTCTTTTTTCTTTTTCTCCTTAATCTGTTTGAAGAACTGTTCTTGTACCACTCACAACAGTGAAGAACCAAGTCACACACTCATGCCTTATTTCCAAACCAGAAATCAAGAGACCAAATCTGCTTTGGAATGTAACCATTAAAGCACACACACACACACACACACACACACACACACACACACACACACGGCTATTTGGACAGAAGGAGCCATTCTGTTTGGAAGAGCTGAAATCCCTTAATTATTTTTGAAGACCACCAATAAAGCCTTCTAAACAGGGCCTTTCCTGAATCCTCCATGACTGTAATTCAATCCTGAGGAAACGAAGTGAAAGTGGATGGCTAAGTGCTCCATCTAGAGTACACAGGAGTCAAGTTTACTGGGAGGAATCCTGTAGAAAAAGGCTTTCTCAGAAATACTCTTCATATGAGAACGAATGGGACAAAGAGGAAACACTGTATTCACTGTTACAGACTTAGAAATGGCCTCTTGTTGACTGAATGAGAATTCTAGAATTAGAATCCATTAGAATTCTTAGAATTGTTTATTTCTTAAGAAATTCTTAGAAATTGCTTGCAAACTTGTTCTGTTTCTCAGATTTACCAATCTGATTAGACATAACACTGACATAATTCAGGCAACTCCATAGATGCATGAAAGAAATTCTAAAGGTCACCTAAAAATATTGAAATAATAAGTGTGACATCAGTTTCTTAATTAATGTTTAACACAATATATTAAAGATCTTCTTTATCTCCCTTTATTAATGTAGCATTAGCTAGATTTCAAATACTGACCATTACATACAGCATCTTGGCATATTGTTATCCAGAAGGCCATGTGCACAAAGCACACTTCGTCGATACTGACACTCTTTTTCCCTTCCTTCCTAGGGCAATTATCAGAGATTTGTCATTTATCATGAAGCTAATGGAACTGAGCTTCAGGATCTTCTTTCACTCTCATGGAGTGTCACTGAGGTGGCCATGGACATATATAGTCTTACTAAATAAAAGTTGAGAATACATTTTGATTGGCTTTAGTGGGATGTATTTAGTTGGTTCACAGTCTCATTTGTTTGTAATTCAGCTAATATTAGTTATGCTGATGTACGAATAACTTGTATTCCTACCATCCATCCAATATACTGACATCTTGCAGCATTGAAATTACCAAAATCAAGTGTGAAGCAGAAAGACACATTGCTAAATTATCAATAATAAAAATAAATACCTATTCCTCATGCTAGAGGAAAACTAAATTATCTACTAAAAAACATCATTGTCATATGCAGAGATGATCAAGGAACATGTAGTACAAAAAATGTAAGGAATAAAAACACTATAGAGGCATACCAGGTCATTAATTAATAAAATGTGCTATTGTTTTTGGTAATGTTTGTCAGCTTTTAAAAATATATTTTGCAGTGATTTTTTTCTGTCCTCTAAATATTATTCACTTTGTTTCTAATTTTGTATTTTCATTTTTTTAATGAATGCTAACTTTTTATTTAGAAAAAATCATAATGAAAGCAAAATTTAAAAATTAAGAATATCTTAATTGCTTCAGTAGGTTAAGGGCAATTAAATTTCTTTTTTTGCCTCCCTATTCAATGCCCATTTTCCTTATATCTTATAAAGCTATGCATACTGCTCTTCATGGTCTTATAAGCATATAAAGATGCCTTCACACAGTTATCTTCTGGCTTTCTATCTTTTTTCTTAAAAAGGGTACCCAAATCATCTGCTGTCAGTAATTCTTACAGTATTTAGAAATTCGGTTTACAATGAGTCAAACATCCATGCTTCTAGATTTTTTTCCTCCCCTTTTAGGGAGCTCACCTTTAGCCATTGTACTCTTTCCTGTGTTCTGTTGGAAAACTAGACTTCAAATGCTCCACTAATCAATCTAACTGTTAGTTAATAGATTGTTAAGAAAAGAAGTTATGGAGACAATAGTCCTCCACACGTGTTCCCTCCAAATTTCCCCTGTCAATAAGTAAAGAACAAGGATTCCTTTTCTCTAAAGTTGGTCCAGAATTTTGGAAAGTATTTCTGGTCACCAGAGATGCTGATTAAAAAGAGTGTTACACTAACAACAGACAAATTCTTAAACCTGAGTCTCTGTAGTTCAGAGTCATTCATTATAAATCAGTTAAGTAGCTATAGCACAGGCTAGACTTCTGAAATGTGACTGGTGGTCTCTGTTGTGAGAGGTTATGTGAGATTTTAAAAAATATGTGAAGTGACATTCAGAGAACTGGAATGGTAGTGATAGACTGAATTATTTTGTAGGAAAAAAATGGATTGGTGAATGTTGAATTAAAAAAAACCCTAAATATTTTTCACAAACCAAAATAGTCTATGAGCTCTAATTCCTCTCTGTGCCTAGTTAGAAATCATGTTCAACTTGGACTCCTAGAGGGCATAGGAAGTGCCCATGTTTCCAACATAAATAATTCACTGGACAATGACATGCAATATTCACAGCTGGAAATTACTAAAGTGGATTGCAAAAGGGGAAAAAGGACCTAACAATTGAAGAAAAATGAATCATCTTATGGTATTTCCTTTACTTATTTACATAATTAATTTAAAAATTAAAAAAAAAACCTATTCCTTTTGAGCCAGTGACAGATGTGGAGCATGTAGATTGCAGCACAACTGGATGGTGTTTGATGCCTAGTTTGCAACAATAAGGGATTCGGTGGTTCGGGTGCATTCTGCCAGGAGGTAGGCATCGGAAGCAGGGGAAGTGGGAGTCATGTTTCGCTTTTTCATTTTAAGCCTATTCCAAAAATACAGCAACTGTTATTCTGGGAGTTGGGAGCAACTGTACAAATTAGTGCGTTCCATTTAGTGTCACCACCTTTGAATGCATTATGTTATTGGAGGTTCTCAGTTTTGTGGGAAGGGATTATCATGATGGCATCTAGAAAAATCTATTGAATAAATAAATATTCCTTGGCAGATTTTGCTTTCCTGCCCCTCGCCAACACCAACTGCACAGCACAGAGCTTAGGGGTTCCTGGTTACGATATCAACTAACGTCATAAAGCTTCATCTAAGAGTATCCATGAGAGGATAAATAAGTGCTATACACATGATGCCAGCTGGCTGAAAATGGGTCAAAAGAACAGTATTGCTATGATATCATTTCTCTTGTCAGACACACAGCATCTATTCCCAGATGTTCCTATTTGTATGAGGTAAAAGTGGGATTTTTTTCTTGCCTGTTAAAATCTGTTTGGTAGGAGACCCCAAGAGCTTTAGCCCTTCAGAAAGGAAAAGATGGATTACTTTTAACCCCAGGACCCTCATTAGGACTTCTGAGCGAATGAAAAGCGGTTTCACGTGAGACGGCACGAAGCCTCCCAGGTGTGGGATTTAGTGCTGGTCACATGGCTCAGCTTGCTGATGACGTGGTGTCAGGGCGACTCTAAAAGGCCGCATTGTTCACATGTGGCCTGAAGAACAATGATGTACAGATGCCCTGTGTCCAGTCATTCAGGAAAACTTATCATCCCCATCAGGCTCTCTGACATTACCTCTCCTGCTCTCTTTCCTTTTCACTCAGAAAGTAAAAAGGATTGAGACAAGGAAAGACAGCTTGGGGATCTGACCCCAGTTTCTCAAAAGGAAAAAAGGGGTGTTTTTTAACAGAAAAAAAGTATGGTAGTTCAGAACCCTATTTGTTATGGATATCAGACTTTAAGACATTTGAGCGGAAGATAGTTTAACTCTTCCTAAATACTGAGACTTTTGTATATGAGCTATTTCTTCCTAAATACCTAGACATTTGTATATGAGCTATTTCTTAATCATAATACTTTCTTCCTCCTTTGTTATTATGGATAAATGTTAGTCACAGTAGAGGCTATCAACTCCAATTACACACGATGCTTTACCCCAAAGAGAATTTACAATATGGTGTATATGTGGTGAACACTCTAGGGAATAATTTGGGCCTTATTGGAAATGGCATTACATTATTTGGCCTTAGTGATGTGGTTTGATACAATGGGTTTGCATTTTAGGTGGAGCAACATTCGTCCTTTGGAACCACCAAAGAAGGAGCCGCCCAGACTAGAATTTTTTTGGCTGAGTTTTACCACTCTAGCTCCAAAAAGTATCTCACACCATCAAAATAACTCTAAAACTTTAATTAAGGTTATAATGTGAGGATGAAATTAAGGAAGAAAAAAACTTCAGAATAATAACTACGGTTAAAGAACTATATAAATAATCTATCCTAGTTGATAATCTGTAAGTGATTTCTGCAGACTTTTGAAGAGATCCAGAGTCTATACATGGCTATTGTTTATCCCTGCAGTTTTTCATTCATCAAATATACATGAACCCCCTGATCTGTTCCAGGCATTTGGTTAGGCACTTTATAAAAGAATGGTCTGACTGAATTTTCTAAAGATCTAGCATATCACCCAATCTGCAGAAATACTGAGGGAACCCCATGGGGAAAGATACCAAGCAGGCTGAAAATAGTAAGACAATGAGTAAGAATTTACCATTACATTTCCAAGGCCGACTAGAAAAGAAGGGGCCTCTGCCTTTCAGTGCAGTTAGTCAGCCCACTTAACTGGCAAAATGATGACAGTAACCGCAAGTTAGCATTTACTTAGTATAAGCTGTGTGCTAAATGTTTTACATGCATTAGGTTATTTAATCCTTAAAGTAGTCTTGCAAAGTTACCATCCTCACTTTTTGAGTGAGGAAATGGAGACTCAACGAGGTTAATTAATTTGCTCAAGATCACATAAATAAAGTATGAGTCAGAATTTGAATCCAGGTCTTTTGATTTCCAAGTACATGACTCCCATACATAATGGAAAAATACATATCCTCATATAATAGCTTGATGACATTAGCCATCCTTTAACTCTTCTCCATGTTTATCTAACATCTTCTGATTTACTGAGAAATTCCATTCAGTATTTTCCTTGGGGGAGGAGAATATTCCGCCAATTATTTTGAATGGTTGCTCCCCTTAAACATTGTGTATTTAAGAAACTGTAGCCAAACAATTTTGCACAGTGATTTATACTGCCTCCTCTTGTGAATTTAATTAATGTGAGTCGGCTCCTGCAACACGGGGACCACTTGTATATATGTACACTTTTAAATATGCATACAAATGAATTTTTTTGATCTATAGAACTCAGGACCAGATCCCCTAGACCAAGGTATTTTTGGCATCTATGCAAAAATCTCTATCTTGTCATTATTTATATTCCCAGAAAAAAATGCAGTTTTTTTAATAATCACAAATTTACAGAAAAGGTAAGTATAATATAAAGAAGTTTTTTCCTGAAACTTTCTTTAAAATAGTCAGAAAGATCATTTATCGAGTACAGCCATGGAGTAAGGGCTTTCAATCCTAACTGCATTGTATCCTCGTAAGTACACAAGCAGAAGGTATTTGGTTCAGCTTTGCCAATGGAGAAACTAAAAAGGACTTGCATGTCTAGAGCTCAAAAAGGTTAAGTGACAGCATGAAATTCTGGTAAGTGGCAGAATTTGAACCCAGGCCAGTTAATTCAGAAGTTTACGTTCTGAATCACAAGCCTCCAGCTTTCTATCTCCTGCACCTTGAGTAGAGAAGATGTTTAAGACATTTAAGATGATAAGAAGAGGCAGTCTCAGAGTATAGTAAGCTATGGCAGTGCCAGTGGGCAAGTCCTCAGGGGCAGAAGGAAATGCATGGATTTGCAGTCATCAGGGCAACTGTCCTGCTTCCTGCGTCCCCTGCGGACCTACTGCATAATATGGAGGTGGGGCTGAGGTATCTGTAGACGCCACCTAGGTTTCTGTTGCACATGAATGTTCAAAGCCAGTGGATACATGGTTGGGAAAATGATGTTTTTGTTTTTAGTTTTTTTAAGATATCCTATCCACTATCTTTAGTTCTTTGCAATTTTATCACATGTGCAACGATATTCTTCAGCATGGCACATTAGTAAATTTTTGCTTAAGTTAATCCTTCTCTGTTTAATGGCTGTTTAGCCAATGGCAACTGTCTTATTGGAGGCTCTAATACATGAGAAAAGTGCTGAATTTGGAAGAAAGTTGTGTTCCTGTGTACAATATGCATAAATATATGAATATACACAGATAGTAGTATAAATATGTCACTTACACAAGTAAAATGACTCAGGTGCTCTGCGTACAAACAAATCAAGGAGCTGAGTAAATTAAATACTTTGGAAAAGTGCAGGAACATGTTTGGGCGACTAACTTTAATTTGTGTGCTGAATTAGGGATTCACTGCTTGACTCTGGAAAATTAAAGCCTGACAGGAAACAGGAATTCCAGGAAAATGTATGTACCCCCCCTTGTGGGTGCACGTGGAGGAGTAAATCTTTTTAATCGGTAAACATAATAATTTTCAAAGTCCTTCCATCTTCTGCATTAATTTTCTATGACTTCTGTAATAAATACCACAAACTGGGTAGCTTTAAGCAACAGAAATTTGCTGTTTCACAGCTCTGAAGGCTTGAAGTATGACATGAAGGTGTCCGCAGAGCCACACTCTCTCTGAAGGCTGTAGAGAAGAATCCTTCATTGCCATATTGTAGCTTCTGGTGGTTGTCAGCAAGCTTTGCATTCTTTGGCTATGGACTCAATACTCCAATCTCTGCTTCCACAGTGTCTGTCTGTCTCCAAATCTCTATGAGAACACCCTCATCCAGACTGACCTCATCTTAACTAATTACATTTGCAAGGTCCTTATTTCCAAATACAGTCACATTCTGAGGTTCTACCCAGAATTTGGGGGTCACTATACAACCAGTATGCTCCCGTCCTGTTTTTGAGGCACATTCACACCTATCTTCACAATTCTCCCCCTACACAATCACTACTCTACAGGAAACACTTTGTGGGTGACTTCCCTTTGAAGTTGCTCCCACCGTATGAACCTCTGCAATGACATGGTTCTGAGTATAAGTTCCCTCCTTTCAGAACAGTTCTGCTGTAGCAAAGAACAAATTTATTTTAGAAATTGGAATGCAGAATTTCTCCAACTTTGTACTATTAAGAAATGCTTTCACTTTTTTCCTCATGGGCTCCATGTTTAAAAAAAATACACCTATAAAATAAATAGTAATTATTAAGTAATTGACAGGATTTTTCATGAAATTAATCTGCGATCATTTAATATAATTCCTTATAAACAAGGAAATTTGACACTTAGCCTGTGTAGGTTTGCCATACATACATGGATTCATGCACTACTTGACTTAGGCATTTTGAATTTCTAGAGAAAATCAACAAGACATTGTAACTACACCTGTCGCCTTCCAACATATGAATTACTGTTCTAAGGATTAATGATAAAGATTGCAGATTTCTGAAAATAGCAGTTAAATTTTCCATCTACTTTAAATGGACAGGAATTCACTGAAACACAGCTCACATATCATCTATTCTTAATGAATGTTAATATTTAGGACTGCTGTTAAGTCACAACCACATGTGAAGTAGAAATTAAATGTAGAAAAGCTTTACTTTTTCTTCTCCAGATTTGAGATCAGGACATGAAAAGGTGGATGAAGGAAGGTGCAGGAGCTCAAAAAGCTGTTGAAAAACATAATAGCAAAGGATTATAAAATAGTACCTGTTTTATAAAAAAGTGCAGGTGGTTAATATTTTACATTTTGTCTACACACTTTAATTTAGAATGTTGTCACATATTCTCTTATTTGATAATGCCAAATTCTGGGTGTGAAAGGCAGGAATTATTTCTCACAATTTCACAGATGAGAAAACTGAAGCTTATTGAATTTGAGAGAATCACCGTCCACCAGCCAGACAGTACACAAAAGAAGTGAGATCCCAACCGAGGTCATGAGCATTCACATCCACTGTTCTTTCCTTTGCCACAGGTACTCTTGGATAATAGCAATTCCTAAAGCATTGCCCATTATATTTTGAACACTGCTGGAGGGTCAAAACAGGGGCAGGCACAAAGCTGATATTCAGAAAATCTAGGTTCTAATTCCAGCAGTTGTCTGACCTCAGACATTTATAAGCTTTTGTGATAATATTCGCCCTACTTCTCTGGTGGGTTGAGAGAATGAAGCTGACATAGAAATAGGAAATGAAGATGAGATGCTGGTGGGCGGGAAGAGAGGAACAAACGTGTGCATGAGCGACAAATGCAAGATCCTGCAAGGCATGGCTTGCGATTCCATTTCCCCAGCTTCCCGCCTTTCCTTTTTAATAACCTCCCCTTCTTATTTTGGTTAAATAGCTTTTGTTGTTTCATGTGATCAACATACCCTGTTCCAGAGACACCAAGTTTAAGATCCAGTAGGGAAGACAGACATCAAGCAAATCATTTCACTTCTATCAAAGTCCGATAAGAGTCGAGGAACCACCTAGAAGTATACAGTGTGAAGGGGCTATTACTCTTTTGTCATTTAGCATAATTACCTCCCAGATCCATTCAGATCAGTGTTCAGCAGGGATTCCGAACTGTGTGAGGAGGGACCCTCTGCGAAGTCCAAGCGGCTAGAGGAGAAGGGTACTAAGTAAGAAGGCCCATTTTAATTCCTCTCTAATCGGGCAGAGTTGGGGGTGACTTCTGTCCCTCCCCCACCGTCCTTTCTTACTCCTTGTGTGTCTGAAGTATTGCCATCGGTTTGCTCTTAGGAGATATTTGGAAAAGTTAAAGATAAGTCCTTTCCTTTCAAGGTTTTTGAACGTGGAGGACATTTCTTCTACTGCAAGAGGAAGGAAGAATGTGTATAGATCGCACTAACGCAAAGGTGAAACTCAATTAAAATCTACAATTTTAGTATTTTTTTATCATTAGGCAAATCGTTAAAATGCTATTGCTCTAGAACCTAGACATGATGAAACACAGTGGATGGTCACAACCCATCTGGGCCAAAGGCAAGGTATTAGATGGTCTTGAATCAGGTCTCTCTTGTCAGCAATAAAAAAACGACATTTTTACATGGGGCATAAAACAACTAACAAACAAAGCTATAGTAATGGGATTATTAGCAAATAAACTTGCTTAGATTTATAGAGCCATAGAACTGTTGGGAAACAGCCACATGGTCAGTAAAAAAAAGTAATAATTCATACGAATTCAAATAAAATTTCACAATGTGATGAATGATTTATTACAACTTTAACTGTATTAGCACAGATGGTGCGCAATTTGGGTATGTAACCCCGCATATGAGAAATGCTTTGTAAACGCACACAGCTCTGGAATGCAGCAGAGACTGCCTGCCAGGACAACATCCCATTCCTGAAGGTCCATGCCAACCCCAAGGAAGAGGGGAAATGACATCTTACTTGGAGGAGTAAAGAAACCGCAGTGCAAACAATACCAACAATCAAGCAATCAGGAAAATGATTAAGTAGGAAGAATTCATTCTAAATGCTTGACCACCGCGGACCTAACAACACAGCCATTACATCTCACCCAGACAAAAAGAATCTTTGTTTGAAATGACTGTCCTCAAAGTTTCTGCTTTTTAAAAGCCTTTTTAAACCAGTTGTCTTTCTATTTATTACCAGAAAATACCAGAGTGACTCACTGTCTTTGTGGGTATCCTTGCTATCAGCCCAGATGAGGGAGAAACCATACAGGGCTATTCAGTTTTTAATCTGCATGTGTAAAGCCACAAATGTCAAATCAAAGGGCCCATTACACGACTACCTTTAGGGAGAGAAGTTCTTTCCCTAGAACTTTAAGGTGACTGCAAGCTTTGTGAATGGATTGTGCATTTTTCTGCTGTGCAGGTCTAGAACAACAAGGGACAATATGGAATAGGCCTTAGTTTCTCTACGCAAAACACGATTATCATGCGTTTTCTAAGGTTTTTGTACCACTTAAATACTTGGAGAGTTTTCTCATATTGGGAGCTTTTCTATAATTAAGAGAGAGAGTTCTTCAATTAAAAATAACCTTGAAAAATGATAGGCAAATTGCTGAGTCAGGATTTAATTAATTGGTCAAGTGTATCATGATAATTTACTGAACCAAACAGATGGCATTAGCAAGTTAAAGAAAAACTACCGGTGAAGGGGAAGGCATTTAGAGAATAACAAAGTAGTTATATTAATATATTTTATGCTAAGTAAATTAAATCTTTCAACCCAGTCTAGGAATGGAAACTGTAAACAGTAGCCTTGCTATTGTAGGGAGCATTTTTCTCATTCTTTAATATTGGTTTATTTACTTACCTTGATTTTTCTACCTTAGAAGTAGGCTGGGTCATTTTGGCTTATTAAAAACAGAAGCAATTTGTTGAGGGAAACTAACCTTTCAGTAAAATAGCAATGGGAATAATACTAAAACTGCTTATAAAGTTTGGCATCTGGATCATCAGTATAAAAAAGATATCTTTAAAATGATGAAAGTTTTTAAAAAATTTTAAAGATATTTATACAGTGATTAATGTGAACCCAAATACTTTTCCACTTTTTTTTTGCATGGTTGTATTATATTCCTAGGGCTTCCATAACAATTTACCTTAAATGAGGCACCCTAAAACAATAAAAATTTATTCTCTCACAATTCTGGAGACTAGAAGTCTGAGATAAAGGTGTCAGCAGGACTCTCCTCCTTCCGAGGGCTCTAGTGAAGAATCTGTTCTTTAAGTCTTCCATCTTCTGACAGACCCAGGCATTCTTTGGTTGTGGCAGGGTTACTCCAGTGCCTACCTACCTCTGGCTTCACTGACTACTTTTCGGTGTATGTCCCTTGTCATCTCCTATAATATTCTCATTGGATTTATGGCCCACTGTAAACCAGTATGTTCTCATCTTGATACATAAGTTAATTATATCTGCAAAGACCCTATTTCTAAACAAAGTCACATTCTGAGGTCCTGGGGGGACATGAATCTGTGGGGGGACATTATTCAACCTACCACAATGGTATTTCAATTATTCATGAATCTATGTCCTTTTCTGAGCTAACTAGGAGGACAATTAGAGAGGAGGAAATCCATCTTCCTCTGAGTGGTGATATATAAGCTTGCATAACTCCAGCTGGATGTTGAGTGTATAGCATAAACTGCTTTGAGATTTTTGTTGTTAAAGGCTCAACTTCACTGTTGCACATTTTTTTCCCAGCAAAGGATGGCTTTGCTGGCATGAGTAATTATCTGCACTGCTCCACTGGCCGATTGTCTTACTACTCATGACCTTTCTGGTTTGTTTCAGCAAAGCTAAGGAATTTCAATGCTTTTCACAAGAAACTCAAAAGATTTAGGAATTAGGCACTAAATTTACTTCCTATAGGAAGAAGTTACTAATTTTTTTAGGGGTAACAATCTGAAAGAAACTACTTTTATTTTGGAGTAACTTCAAGGCATGTCTAACATGCAAAATAACATAACTCATAAAGCTATGTTGTATGAATCAGTAAGTCTATAAAACTAAGAAATATTTTATATGTATTTTAAATTGATGTGTTCAATGTGATAATGTAGATAAAAGCATATACTGCATAATAATCATATGATTTCTCATATATGATATCCACAGACAAACATAAAGTGATAATAAGCCCCTCTAAGAGGGTATTTGAACTTGTTTGCTAACAGAAATACATGCAAAGAGATATGACAAGACCTAAATCTAATCAACATCTTGCTTTTTACTTAAAAGAATATTCTGGATAACTTCTACCAATTTCCCTGTGCCAAATCCAGTGCTTAGATATAAGATAAAAAGAAGATAAAATGCAGTGGGAAGCTCTTCGGAATTATGGATATTTCTGCCTATCTCTACCGAACCTTTTATCTACAAGTCCATTTATGTCCATGTCCCTAAAACACTGATGATTGCCCATTCAATTTTATCTTAGAGATCTGTATAGTCCCATTTTCCCATAAAAAGAAGAAAGAATAATGAGAAACACAAGTTTTATTTACCTATTCATCTCTATATATCACAAAGGGAAGATACAGTAATCCAGCATTGATGGACAGCTGACTATTTTGAACTTTGGAGATAAACTAGCCACTAAGGCTTGAAGTTTCTTCTTTAAAATGGAGTGGATATTTTTCTACAGAAAAATATAAAACTATTTGAATATATTTTTAAAAAACTAAAACTAAATTCAATAATACCCATATTTAATTGTAAGTGCAATGCTAACACTGAAGAGGATTATTGAAATAACAATATATGAAGCAGATGTATGAGTTTAAAAATATCAAAAAAATTCAGTGACAATGTCACTGATTTAAAATTTTTTAATATTTTTATATAAATGTTTCATATATAAAAGAAATTTTAAAGACTTGAATAAATCCAATTTTTCAATGGTTTAGATAAGTCCAACACCCTCTTTTTCAATATTGCCTTTATTAGCCATTCACATCTACAATTCCACCGATTACAATCCATGGATCCCAGTTTGATATAATATTGGAATTTCAGGTTTGGAGGAATTTAAAGTCATAAAGTCCCCTCTCTCCAGAATTCTCACAGAGTGGTCATGGAGATTGGTGTCATATTTAGTGACAAACAGAATTATATCTCTCAGGACAGAGTCCTCCTTGGGCCCCAACTGTGATTATTAGAAACATGTGCCTTAAGAAGTAGAGTGGGGGGCCGTTTTCAATATTCTGGACACTCTACCCTGAAACTTCCCATTTTTGTCTATGACTCTTAAACATTGCATCCAGAGCAAGTTATTTATTTTAAGTGGCTCAAGACCAGAATCCAGTGTCATAAAATCACCTCCCTCTTTCTTTGTCCTATATTTCTACTAATAGATTAAGAAAAAATACATTTAAAATTAATTTTTAAATGCAGTACAATTCACTTTTTTTATTGTAAAATTCTATGAGAATTAACAATGCACACATAACCACCATCATGATCACGACACAGCATGGAATCATCAGCTCCAAAACATGTCTTCCTGTTACTCCTTTGCAGCCAGTGTTTTCCCAACCACTAGCCCATTACAACCACTGATCTGTCCTCTCACTATAATTTTGCCTTTTCTAGAGTGTCAGGTAAATGAAATCATGTTTTTGTAGCCTTTTGAGTCTACTTTCTTTCACTTAACATAATCCCAGTGAGAGTCATCTACATTGTTGAATGCCTGTTACTTTTTACTGCTTGTAGTGTTCCATTGTATGGACATATCATAGTTTCGTATCCTTTCACCAGATGAAGAACAATTGGGTTATTTCTAGGTTTTGGCAATTATGAACAAAGCTGCTAAAATATTCATACACAGGTTTTTGTGTGAACATAGCTTTCATTTCTCTTGAGTTGACTTTGGTGTGGGGTGGGGTGCAGGGTCATATGGAAATTATACACCTAACTGTTAGAAACTGACAAATTCCTCTCCAAAGTTGTACCATTTTAATCACCACCAGTAATGTATGAGTCCTATAACTTTGTTCCTCTTCTAAAACATTGTTTGGCTCTTCTAATGCATTTGCCATTCCACATATGTTTTAGAATAAGCTTGTTAACACCTTCAAAATAATCTTCAGGGCTTTTGATTAGGATTGAGATAGTTTTGTAGATCATTTGGAGAGAATTCATACTGATATTAATACTGACATTGAATTGTCTATTCCATGAACAAAGGCTGTATCTTTGAAACTCTAGGTTAAGATCACATTAGAGAAATTAAAAGAACATAGGGATATGGAACTTTTCATTAAACATTTATTGTTCTACAAGTATTGATTGAGAAGAATATCTTCTTTCACATCTGATTTGGCAATCAGTCAGGATATCATCAAAAAGTCTGAATAAGTCTAGTATTTTATGGTAATAAACATACAGCTAAGAAATCTATAAAGACTCCTTGAAATAACTGAATTTAGAAAGGTCACAGGACAAAAGTAATTATACAAAGCCAATCATATTCCTATATAGATGAACAATTAGGAGTTTAAATTTAATGGACAGTACAAACTTTTGGTAGTACACTATATAATACCAAAAATTAAAGTGCTTAAACATGTATCTAACAAAAGATATGCAGAATCTTACGCTGAAAATTAAAAAAACTCTGGTGAGGATAGAGACCAGTTTTGCAATCTGTTGAACTTTTACTGAATACTTCCCACATTAAATTACATTACAGGTCTATGACATCAGCCAGCCCTATTTGTTAAAATAAAATCCTTTGACACTGGTGCTAGGAAAAGGAAAGGCAGGGATGTATGGACATAAACGAACTACATAATGAGAATTTTAAAAAGCTGTTTATTCTGTACTTGCTATGGCAAGGAAGTTGGCCACCATCACCTGTGCTTGGCAGAGACTCAAAGGCAGAGAGGGTGTGGGAAAGTTGGATAGTACAGAAAAGGGAAGGTTTCTTGTATGTTGGGACTGGTACACTGGCATCGGGTAAATTGGCAGGGGAAGCTGAAGGTGGGCTAGCTAGGAACAGGCATCCTATGGGACTGGTTTGGGGGGCATAGTGGGCTTTCTCTTGTTGGTCCTGAGTGGGAAGCAAGGGCAAAAAATAGGAAGCTGGCAGTCAATGCCCACGTCCTGACTGTTTGGGGCTCACTGCTGAGAGACTGTTGTGTGGCTTCCTGGGCTGGTTACCACAAGGACTGTGGGTTAGAGTTCTACTACCAGATATTATCTGGCCATTGCCTGGGTGTATATTCAATAGTCAATCTCTCAGATGGCATTCTGGGAAGAAGACACTGGAAATTCTCTGGACATAAAATCTGGACACAGACCTCAGCCAGCTAAACATACAGGGAAAGACTATTCTAGGCATATGGTACAGCATTTGCGAAAGCAGAGAATGCTGTCTTATATCTTGAAGGATTATAAATTCTACACACTATATAAATGGTGCGGTTGTGACATTACATAGCATATGCAGTATAAAAATTTTAACCAGTTCTGTATTTTATTCGTGTAAAGCACCCAGCTTTCCCCATCTTCCTTATTCTTAGGTTGAGACTGCTGCCCCGGACTTCTGCGTTCTATTTTTATCCCCTCCACACATGACTGACATGCTTATAGTCTAACAATACTGTCAATCATTTGAACGCCTGCAAGTCCCCACCCCCCCACCCGCACAGGAGTTAGTTCGTTTACACAAAGCTAGCTCAACTGTCAAATTCTGAAAGAGCCATCAGATGTTCATCGGGTTTTATGTCGCTTTACTTTTCAGAGTTAGGTGGACAAGGATTAGTTCTACTGTATATTATTAAAAGCAAAAATTGACACCAAATTATGTGCCATTCTCCACAATGAGGACAGTTACTAAAACTACTGGTTAGAAGCATTACGTAGGGTGAAAGGGGAGAAGGCTCATCGTTCGGAGAGCTTAACAGTTGCTATCTCTTGTTTGCTGTAGCTTATGAGCGATTTATACTCTGGATTCCTCTCCTGGCTCGTTTAGCCTTATACTTTTGAACCTCCTGGGACCCTTCAATTTTTCTGTGGATTCTCATGATCCATTTAAAGTATGAGATTGGTAAATCAATGAAGTGGCTTTCATCTTAAGGAGGAGAGAAAATTCTTCCCCCCATCACATGAAATATGAAAGGTACTTGATGATTTCTTTTTCACAAGACCTTTGTGACCCAAAGAGAGCAGTGTCTTTGTATTTTCTCTGGCCCAGCTGGCTTGTCTCCAGATAACACCCTCCATGGTAACTTTTTAATAACTGCCTCCCTTCCCACCACAGTTGGAGGTACGTTATAACTAGTTCATGCTTAAACCTTTTCCTTTAGGTTTTTATTGTCGCAAACATATCCCAGAGTGAAGCGACACTCTGACCTTGGGCAACTAGGGTTTGCACCTTTTTATTCTGCCCAAATATTGAACAGACATGCCCTAGTTGTCTACAATATTGTAAAATCAAAGCCACAGCTGAGATTTCCCAATGCACATACTGGGTGTAATGGAAAGTGAGTACAACTTGCACCTGCTTTAGATGTGGCTCTAGTCAGATACTCACGCACACCCATGTCCAGGCTCCTCCGAGCGCACCCCTCTGCCCGGCTACTCACATCCCTCTGCGGCTGCAGCCAGGCCACCTCCACAAATGGACAACTTGTGTGCATGCCTCTGGCTTGGATTTCAGGTCCAGCTCCTGGGAATTCTCCCTCTCTCCCTCACTTCAGGTGTGTGTTTGGCATCTCCCCTGATGTCTGACAGCTCTATTATTAAGTCCATTCAGGGAAATGGCAAGTTTCAACTGTGGAGATGCAGCTTTCCCTATGGCCTGTCCTAGGACAATGAGGGAAGAATGCCATTCTTCTACATCAGTGCTTCCTGAGAGGCTTTTTCAACATGCATGTGGAGCATCAGAGGAACAGTCTGGGTTGAGTCTGACAAAGACCTGTGGAGTTCTACTTTCTTATCCTTTTGGTGGCAACATATTAAAGTCAGAATTCCCTGTCATCTTCCAGGTCTTGTTACTGATCTCCATGCACATCTGCTTGGACACAAACACACCTGTCTCCACATTAACAAGAAAGAATTTGTAGTTTCCTTATAATCTAAATCTGTTGTTAGACTCCATTTTTTTTCTCCTGAGAATTTCACAGGTATATAAGTTTTGCCTACAATAGGGACCAAGTTGTATGTGATCTGTCATATCAGTCAGCTCTCATGAATCACAGGATCCCCAGCAACTTGTTTCAGAAGTGAACTCAGGCTTTCATGTGCAGGGTTATGTCTTGCTCTCATCTTTTCTCCAAACAATGGAGCAGTTTGGCTTAGAGGTGAATCAATGGCTGCACATCTCAGAGGATAGCTGTTACACCTTTTAAACTTCTAGATGTGAATGTTAAAACAGTAACAGCACTAACAAAAGCTTACACGAGGCCATGACAAGTCACAGTACTCACACTGTCATTATCTGCTTATATGTCTGTGACACAATCATATTCAAAGGGTAAGAATGCATTGAATTCATAGTTGTGACTCCAGAATCCAGTGCAGAGTAGAAAAGAAACAATGAATAAATACTTGTGGAATAAAAGAGTAAGTAGATTTTTCCTCACCACTGGACCCCAATATCCACCCCTTTCCTGCTTTTATCTGATCATTAACTTATGTCTTACTAAGTCCACTATCTTTTCTCCAATCCATCTCTTCTTTTCCCAAATGCTGTCACTTTCATTCAGACTTTCCATGTTTTGTACCTGTCCTATGACAACCATGCCCTTCCCAGCACCTCTCTCTCTCCCCGCTTGAGGACATGGTCTACGAGCCCCAGTAATCTCACTCTGATTGAAATCTGACCTTCCTACCCATGGTCTTAAAAACCTTTCAAAATTTCTCTATGGCCCACACAATGATTTTTAACTTGTTTTTAGGCCTCTAGGACCTCTGAGTAATGACTCCAGCATTCCATATTTGATTCACATTTCATCTTTTTAAACATATATGCTTGACTTTTTAAAAGTGACACCAGAATTGCTCCTTCTGGAAAGATGGAGTAGATTCCATCTCCTAAGAACAACTAAAAACCCTGGACATTATATCTAAAACTAGCACAGGAGGACTCAGGAGGGAGAGAGAAGCTGAACAGGCTAGGAACCCTAAGACCCAAGAAATGACATGGTGCAGAACTCCCTGGGTTTTCTTTTTGTCTCAGATAGCCCACACTGGAGCTAAAGAAGCTGGCACTGGGCAATGCCAACCAGCACAGACAAAGAAATATTCAACAAAGTTGCCCTCTCTGGCCATCGGACCAGGAAAAGGGAAGCCTGGCGAGACAGAAAGCATTTAGAAAATAATACATGTGCTCAAGCCAGACACGGCAGAAGAAACCACGATCCTCCCCAAACCATGCCAACAAAAGCTGCATGGAGAGCCCAAACACCAACCCTCAGACGGCTATAATGAAGTGCCCCAATCCCAAATACTGGAGAGTGGTATCAGAGAAAGCCAAGCAGACTGTTGGGACTTTCACATCCACTGGGCAACAAGGAGACCTCCCCACCATGGTGTCCCTGGAGCCCACATGGCCAGCCTGCATTTCTTTCTCTATTTGGCCGTAATGATGCAACTCTCCCTCTCACCACTGGGGGAGGGGCAAAGTCGGCCTAGAGGAGAGTTAGGAGTTTTCCATTGCCCTGCCTAATGAAGCCAACTCCTCCCTAGTGGTGTCAGGGTAGGTGATGTGGTGTGTGTAGACTGTAGCTCAACTGGATGGTGTTTGATGCATGGTTGGAAAAAATAAGGGATTCAGGGGTTTGGGTGCATCCTGCCAGGAGGTAGGCATCAGTAACCAAACATCGCTGCTTCCCCCAGTCAGGGAATGATCCGCAGAGGCCAAGTCGGCAGCTGGAACTTCTACTTCCACATGCAGTAACAAGGACCACCCACCCCAGGGGCCATGGATGCAAAGTGGGGAGCCTCGACTGCACTTTCCACCTGGCAGTAATGAGACAGGACCTCCCCAACCCTTTCTGGGCTGAAGCAGTGTCAAAAGAAGCAACTTAAAACAGAAGATTTAAATAAGAGCCAGAGATCATTATATAATACCCAGAATGCTCAAGTTTCAGTCGAACATCACTTTTCACATGTCAAACTAGGAAGATATCAAAGATGAGTGAAATAAGACAATAGATAACACGGACATGACAGAGAAGTTTGATTATCTGACAAAGCAGCCATCATAAAAATACTTCCGTAAGCAATTGCATTCTTAAACAGGTGAAAAAATAGGAAGCCTCAGCAAAGAAATAGAAAATATAAAAAAACCGAAGATTTTAGATCTGAAGATACAATAACCAAAATAAAACACTCAATGAATGGGCTCAGTAACAGAGGGGAGTGGATAGAACATAGAATTAATGAATTTGAAGATGGAACAATAGAAATTACATGATCTGAACAAAAGAGAGAAAATAAATTGAGAAAAACCAACAGAGATATAAGGAACCATGGGACTACAACAAAAGATCTAACAATTCTTCATCAGAGTCCCAAAAATATAAAAGAAAGTGGGGCTGAAAAAGTACTCATAGAAATAATGGTGAAAATCCCCCAAATCTGGCAAAATACATAAACCTACAGATTCAGGAATCTTAGCAAATACCAAACAGGATAAGTTCATTATTATTACTGCAGCACTATATACAGCTAGGTGTGGAAACAACTTATGGGCCTATCAATGAGAGGATAAAGCAAATGTGGACTTATCCACAAGAGAATATTATTCATCTTTAAACAGTAGAAAATCCTGTCATTTAAGACAGCATGGATAAATCTGGACACACTGAGTAAATTAGTCAGGTAAAGAAACACAAATACTGCATAGTATCTCTTATATGTGGAATTAAAAAAAAGAGTTGAACTTATAGCAAGTAGAATGCTGCTTTCCAGAGGCTGGTGGGGGTGGGGGAAATTGCGAGATATGGGTCAAAGGGAACACACTTTAAGTTATAAGATGAATCAGGTCTCAGGATCTACTGTATAACATGGTGACGATAGTTGATAATATTATATTTTATAATTGAAATTTGCTAAGAGAGTACAACATGTCTTCTCATCAAAAAAGAAAAAAGGTAAATATGTGAAGCAATGGATGCATTAATTAACTAGATTGTGGAAATCCTTTCACAAAGTATACATACATCAAATCACCACATTTTATACTTTAAATGTATTCAATTTTACTTGTCAATTATATCTAAGTAAAACCAAGAAAGAGAAAATGTGATCCAACTATACACCGTCTATAAGAAACTCACTTTAAATATAACTACTTAGGCAGAATGAAAGTGAAAAAATGAAGTAAGATATATCATGCAAAAATTAATCAAAAGAAAATAGAAGTGGCTTTCTACTTCCATAATAATATTGTTTTATTAATAATAAAAATACACTTTAGAGGAAAGATAATTATCAGAGAAACAAAAAGGCATTATAAAATGATAAAAGGAGCGATCCATTAAGATGACATGCAGCCCTAAATGCATATGCACTGAATAAAAGACAAAAAATGCATGAAGCCAAGCCTGATAGAACTGAAAGGAGCAATAGACAAATCCACAATTATAGTTGGAGACTTCAGTCTCTTTCTTTCAGTTTTGATAGAACAACTAGAGAATCAGGAAGAACGTAAAAGAATTCATCAACTTGAAGGATCAAATTGGCATTTTGAGAACATTCCACCCAACAATAGCAGACTACACATTCTTTTCGATTGTTCAGAAAATATATACCAATGTAGACTCCCATCCTGAGCCATCAATACACCTGAACACATTCAAAATAATTGAAATCATGTAGTGTTTTCTGCAGTCATAATGGAATCAAACTAGAAATCAATAATAGAAAGATAGAAGGAATATCTGCAAACACTTGAAAACTACACAGCACACAGATAATCCATGAGGCAAAGAGGAAGTCTCAAAGCAGGGTAAAAAATACGTTAGACTGAATGACAATGAAAGTAAAGCCTATCAAAATTTGTGGGACACAGCAAAAGTGGTGCTGAGAAGGAAATTTAAAGCACTAAATGTATATACATGAGAAAAGAGAAAAAGCCTCAAATAAAAATTCCAAGCTTCTACCACAAGAACCTAGAAAAATCAGAGCAAATTAAACTTAAAAACATCAGAGGGGAGAAAATAATAAAGATAGCAGTAGAAATCAATTAAATTAAAAGCACAAAAATATAGAGAAAAGCAATAAAGTTAAGAGCTGATTTTTTGAAACGATTCATAAAATTGGCAAATCTCAGGCAGGACTGACAAAGAGAAAAGAGAGAAGACAAAATTACCAATACCAAGAATGAAATAGGAGATATCACTAGAAACCCTGCAGACAAAAAAATATCGAGAGGTTCTATAGACAGCAGCACATGCATGCATTTCACAATGTAGACAAAATGGACCAATTCCTCAAAAGAACACCAACTACCACAACTCATCCAATAGTAAACTGATTATTTAATAGTTCTATACTATTAGTAAACTGAATTCACTATTTAAAAATTTCCTAAAATCTTCAGAATTAGATGGTTTCACTGGAGGATTCTCCCAAACATTTAAAGAAGAATTAAAACAAATTCTACACCATCTTTTCAATAAATCTGAAGAGGGGAATTACTGTTCAATTCATCCTGTGAAGCTAGTATTAATCTGACACCAAGACCAGGTAAAGTAGTACCATAAATGGATGAATGAATGAATAAATGAATAATGAATAAATGAAAAAAACTAAAGGCCACAAACAGAATTCAGCAATATAAAAAAATGAACTATATACTATGACCAAGTTGGGGTCCTTCCAGGGCTGGTTCAGTATTTGAAAATTAATTAATATAATTTACCATATTAACAGGCTGAAGAAGAAAAATCATATGATCATAACAGTTGACAAAGAAAAACCCTTTGACAAAATTCAACATGCTTTCATGAAAGGAAAGTTCTCTGCAAACTAAGAATAAAGGAGACCTTTTAAGCTTGATAAGATCACTAAAATACTACAGCTAACATTGTACTCATTGATGAAGACTTTCCCCAAGATTGGGAACAAGGCAAAGTCGTACACTCTCATCACTCTTAATCAATACAGTACTATAAACCTTAGCCAGAACAATAGGTACAAAAGGAAATAAGATGGGAAATAAATATATTCCACTGTTCTTATTTGGAAATGTCATGATACTCTATGTGGAAAATTCCAATTAATCTACATGACTCTTCCTAGTTAGTTCAAAATGTCACAGAAGATATCAACACACACAAGCACGAATCAATATTTCTATATACTAACAAGGAACGTGTAGAACCTGAGATTCAAAACACAGTATCATTTATAATTGCTCCAAAGAAAGTGAAACACATATCATTTATAATTGCTCCAAAGAAAGCATATGTCTGACAAAATGCATATATTGTATTTTGTACAATATCTTATCTTGAATACAATATTCAAGATACAACACTGTATCTTGAAATGACAAGATGTTGATAAAAAAATAAAAGATCTAAGTAAGTGGGAAGACATACTATGTTCATGGACTAGAAGACTCAATATATAAAGATGTCAGTTAACCCCAACTGATCTATAGGTTGAATGCAATTCCTAAAAAAAATCCCAGGAAGACCTTTTATAAGCATAGACAAGCTTATTCTAAAATCTGTAGTGAAAGGCATAGGGCCAGAAGGACTCAAATAAATTTGAAAATCAAGAATAAAGGAGGAGGAATCAATCTACTCTATTTTAAGACATATATAATCAAAGCAGTGTGATATTGATGAAGGGATAGATGTATAGATCAGTGGAACAGAATAGAGAGCCCAGAAATAGACCCACACAAAAATTCTTCTAATTTTTGACAGAGATGCCAAAGCAATTTAATAGAGTAAGGACAACCTTCCCAGCTAATGATGCAGAGCCACTGAACATTCTTATACAAAAATTAACTCAAAATGAACCACGGACTTAAAGTAAAATGTAAAGCTATAAAACTTTCAGGAAAAAAATAGGAGAAAACTTTTCTTTGGGAGTTAGGACTAGGCAAAGAGTTCTTAAGCTTGACACCAAAAACATGATCCTGAAAAGAACGATAAATTAAAACTTATCAAAATTAAAATTTTTTTCTATACAAAATACTCTGTTAAGTGGATGAAAACACAAGCTACAGACTGAGAGAAAAATAACTGCAAAGCACATATGTGGCAAAGGCCTAGGATCCAGAGTGTATAAAGAACTCTTAAAATTAAACAGTAAAAATCATAACAATCCAACCAGAAAATGGCCAAAAGACATGAAGACACATTACACTGAAGGGGACATGAAGATGACTGATAGGCACATGGAAAGATATTCAACAATAGCCGCCATTAGGGAAATGCAGGCTACTTTGTGAACAAAATTGGGGGCGGACACAGTCAGGTGTCATTACATATATATCAGAATGGCTGTGATTACACCCCAAACTGGTGAAAATGAGGAGAAACTGGATCATTCATATACTACTAAGGGGTATGTGAAATGGTATAGCCACTCTGGAAAAGATTATGGCTGTTTATTACAAAAATAACACATGCTTACCATACAACCTAGCAGTTGCACTCTCGGGCATTTACCCCAGAGAAATAAAATTTATGTTTTCACAGAACCTGTGCACTAATCTTAATAGCAGAATTATTCACAATAATCAAACACTGGAAACAACCCAGATGTCGTTCAATGGGTGAATGGTTAAAATAACTGTGGCCCATCTATACCGTGGAATATTACTCAGGGGCAAAATATTGATACATCCAACAACCAGGATAATCTCCAGAGCATTAATGCTTAGTGAAAAAAAAAAGGAATCCCAGTAGGTTACCGACAGATTGCTTTATATAGCATTCTTGAAATGACAAAGTAACAGAAATGGACAACAGCTTAGGGTTTGCCTGGAGTTCGGAGAGGATGGGGCTGGGAGGGAAGTGGATATGTAGCATGTCAATGAAAGGGTAACATGAGGGATCCTTGTGGGTGCTGGAAATATTTTGCATTTTGACTGTATCAGTGTTGATATCCTAGCTGCGATGTTGTGCTCTAGTCTTGTAAGATGGTATTATTAGAGGAAACTGAGTAAAGGGTATATAGGATCTCTTTATATAATTTCTTACAACTGCATGTGAATTTACAATTCTCTCAGAATAAAATTTTAATTTAAAACAAGCATACAAACAAAAAGAGTGGCACCAAAAACATTCATACTTAAATATGTTACATGTCAGAAGGTAGCATGTTCCAGATCATCAATAGGTGGGGAAGTTTGCTTGCACACAAAGAATAAAGTTGGCATCTATGTACATGTTGTAATTCTTATAAATGTGATTGATTGGGCATGTTATAGCTCTTCATGTTTCTTACAATAAACAAAGCAAAAAGCAAAGCAGAACAAAAAAAGAACAAACACAGAAAACTCTCTTTGTGTGCTGCTCCTAGGGTAAAATAGTACATTTGAGACCCTGTCTAGAGCATGAAGAGGATGTGGTGTGGAATTAAGCACCAAGAAGGGTGCAGGCGTGCTCATCTGTGCAAAGGTTTTGTCACATGTAGAGGAGATTGAGGTGTGTCACATCCCAGAGAGCACTTCAGCATTTTTTTTCCTGCTTCTAGTATGGCTTTTATTTTTTGATAAAGATAGTAGTTATTAAGTTATTTTGGTATGTGAAATCTAAAACAAAAATTACTTTCTTCCAGTCTAGGGAATTTTAATTCAATAACACCCCAATAGTGCAAGGCAATCTTAGGAGGTGGTAGACCATACTAGGAAAATCAGAAGCTATGGCATAGGAAGAGCTGGGTTTGAACTTGAGGTACACCGACACCATGCCCAGGTGTAGCTGGTGCCTTCTCTACTTCAAAGGCTGAGACGGTGGGTCCTGCGTTCATCATAGCTGCCACCCGCTAGACTGGACCTTCCATCCACATTCAATCTTTGTCCACTAAATTACCTTGGTGCCTTGTAGAAAATGAATTGACTGTGTATGTGTGGGTTTCTGTCTGAAATCTCTCTTGTTTCATTGCCTATTCATTCGTCTATCCTTACATTAACACAACACTGTTGGCATAGGTTTGTAGTAAGCCTTAAAATCAGGGAGTGGTAGTTCTCCAATTTGGGTGTGTTGTCAGATTATTTTGGCTATCCTAAGTCTTATGCATTTTGATATAAATTTTAGAATCATGGTTTTAATTTCTATAGGACAACTGCTGGAATAATAATAAACTTCAATCCTTAGATCAATTTTGGGATATTTTGAACTATAAACCTCCATTCATTTAGATCTTTTTAAATTTGGGGGTTATATTGGATACTTTCATTATTGAGATCTTACCTATTTTTAGTTAACATATTCCTAATTTTTTGTGTTATAATGGTCTTTAAATGGTATTTTACTTTCAATTTTTCTACTACATGAAAATACTACAAATTTTCATAATATAGTAAGTCCCACCTTTATCAATGCTACTTTTGCATGTCTATGCCTCAGTTTTCCCATCCATGAAATGCACACAATAATTGTATCAAACCTGTAGGGTTGTTAGGATGATTAAATGAGTTCTTACATGTAAATTATTGCCAGAACATTGTCTCATTTAGAGTAAATGTTCAATGAATGTTGGTCATCGTTGCTTTTCTTCATCTTCCAGAATAAGTGCTTCCAGGAAAATATTCTTGTTTTCAAGAACTAAGGTCAGCTGGAGTCTCCAATGAGCTCTCCTGGAGAGAAGAGATCTTTACTGAGGCAGCAGCCTTTTCTTGACTAGGAGTAGTTACAGTCACATCCTTTAGCAGAATGGGGTCCCTGTGTCCCTGTCTGGTTTGTCTGTGTCCCTGTCTGATCTGGATTGAAAGGATTGCTACAAAGCAGAAGGGTTCCTCTCCCCTCCACATGCATCTGACCCAGAAAGCTGAATTGTTCTGTGAAGGGATTGTAGACATCAAGGAGTAAATGTCACTGTGCCAAGTGAGATTAACAGTATTGCAGGATGTCTGTAAGGCATTTGTTGTTGAATGCGTCTTCTCAGGCTGCTGAAAGCTGTGGGGATAGGAGCTGGGAGGAGGTCCTGTCTGACATTTAAGCCAAAATCAAATCTGCTAACAGTTAACAAATAGAAATAGAATTTGAAAGCCAGTGGCAAGGCTGAAGTCCAATACAATGCCTCAAAGACAGTGTGTGTTAGAAAAATTTAAATACAAAGAGAATTCAGTTAAGGGACACATCCCCATCCTACCTCTTAAGATTTTCCACAGCCTATAATAGAATTTATAGTTTTCCAGGAAACATAAGGCTTTGAGATGCCCAGGAAGTGTGCTTCCTTTTGAAGTGAGCTGAGCATTCTGGGCAAGCCGAGGCTGAGCGTGAAAAGAAACCTGATAGAGTCAGCTCCCCTTTCGAGGTGGGGGCCCTAAAGTGTCCCCGGGACATTTACCCACCCAACGTGCTGCTTCCTCCTGATGGCCTTGGCTTGGCTTTCTACCATCTTAAGCAAAATAAATATTTAGTGGAGCTGTGACGTTTTGTCAATTCAATATGGAAAGATAATGATTATTATGGTCTGACAAGGACCAGTAACCCCCATGCATGGTTCATGATAGAGTCTCTTTTCTAAACATAACTGCAAAGCATAAACTCAATGTTAAAAAAAAAGGAAAGGGCTATGGTATAAATATCAAAAATAGATCATTATCTGAATTCACCAGCTGTTCTTTCCTCTCTTCTCTGGACTAATTCCCACAAGTAGAGGAAGGAGTAAAAAGAGGGAAGGTGAATGCTATCTGAGACTGTAATGTGTAGAGTTATATTTTCCTTTAATTTAGAATACATTTTTTGTCTGCTTGAAAAACATGACTCCTTGGTGAAATTTGGAAAATGAAGATAACTATAATGAATAAAGTAAAAATCAGTTTTATTTTTTTTGATCGAGGGAGATCTATTGTTGGCATGTTCAAACACACACATGCATGTGTACACACATACAGGAGTTTTATATACGATTAGTTCATGCATTCTTCTTATATCTTGATTCAAACATAGACATTTTCCCATGACCTTAAAGTAGACTTTAACAGCATGAATTTAAATGAATGCATAATATTAAGTTATAAGGAACACATTATTTTATTTAACCATTTTCACATTAGTATTATGTAGGTTGCTCCAATATTTCATTACAACAAATAACTCTGCTATAAATATCACTGTACATGATAAATTCCTAGAAGATGTATTACTGGCCAAAATTATAATTTTTAAAAGCTTCTGGCTTTCTTCAAGCTTTATCAACTTACATTTGGGCCAACGATATGTGAAAGTAAACACTGCACTTCACCCTCATTAACATTGAGAATATCATTAAGGAAAGAAAAAACAGACAAATCTTATACCTGAAAAATGATCTCATTACTATTTAAATTGGCAGTTTTTATAACATTAGTGAGATTAGACATGTATTTTTAATCTGTGCCAGCAACTTTTAAATGTTTCCTTTCATTCTTAAATTATATGATGGTGATCTTTGCCTATTTTTACCCCAATTTTTAATAATTTTTAAAAACAGATTTTGCAATCTCTACCTATGAAGAAAAGTAACTGTTATATTTATTTTAAAAAATTTGTCTCACATATAGGTGTTTATATAGGAACTTTGATTTTTTTTATATAGACAAGCCATTGACATTTGTACTGCTATTTCTGTCACTACTTTTAGACTTTTAAAGTCTTTTCTGTTATTTCTGTTGACTTTTAGACTTAAAGACTTTTAAAAAGACCCTAGATGATATGAATTAAATATCATTTTTAAACTTCAGGTTCATCTTTCACATTTAACTAGCATTTACTTGGATTATTTTATAGGATAGAAATCATTACTTTCTTCTGAGTAGTTAAGTAATTTTCCAGGACCATTTATTGAATAATCATTTATTTTGCTACTGACTTGTTAAATCACTTTTACCTTAAAATAAATTCTTACACAGGCCAGCATAGACTTCAGGCCTCTTTTTGTTCTCTTCTTGGATCAGCATGTCCTGGTTCTCAAAGTAATTGGAGAGATAAAAATACATCCTAATCTTGTAATCTCAGTGTCACTTATAGAAGAGTTGTTTAATAATAAAAATACACATGGTCGAAGGTTTGCTTAATTGGAAATATCTAAATCTGGTATCACTTATGTGCTACTCTCATCAGCCATCTGTTTCTTTCCGTCCCACCCCAGGTGAGGCTGCACAGATGTATGGGTCTCAGCCTTGGGTGAACAGCGAAGTCACCGATGATTAGGCCTAGTAGATCAAAACTTTATTGTGAAAAGACAATGCCCTACTTTTCCTTCTTTCTTGTGTTTTAATGTAAGTTGATGCGAGTTTTATAAACTACACTGGGTAGTAGTGCCAATTTTGTTATACTCTGAAACTTTTGAATAAAACCTGAGAAAAGTTGAAACAAGTCATTTTATAACTGGCTTTAGAACCTTTTAGGAAAGGACTTGTTTGATGAGTTTAAATGTGCTTCATGATTCATTTGTTTGGTTATGCATTCTTTAGTTTGTTAGCTCATTCAACAAATAATCTTGAAGCACCTGTTAGATAGCAGACATGATGCTGGAACAAAAAAACAGACCAGAAAGGTCTTCTGTCCTCCTAGGGCACGTGGTCTAGTCCAGTGATCTAAATACACCAAGTGTGTGTGAGATTGCAGTTCAAACAATGTACTGCTAGGGAAATCCAGGGTGTTGTAATAGGCAGGTAAAAGCAGAGAATGATTAGCTGAGAAACTGAAACACGAGCTGGGGTATAAATTATGCAATATTAACTAGGGAAGAGAAGGAGTAGGAGAATTCAGAACAAGAAACGAGTATATCCAAACGTTGTGCTGGATGGAAGCGGGATGACGGAAAGAGCAGATGGGGGGGCCAGACAACCCAGGGCCTTGTGGCCCACCTGATCAATGTCTGCCTTTAACCTAACAGCAAATACATTAAAAGACGTTAAAGCCAAATCAAGGGCTTTGTTCCTTAATTAGATTTGCCTTTTTGCAGTGCGAAGAACAAATAGAACAAGGATTTTGGTTTGCAGAATAAATGCAAGTAAACCAGTTGCAAGGCTACTGACATACTCTAGGGAGTGATGCTGGTAACTCAGACCATATTAAGAGTTTGCAAACCCACAGGCCAGATGTGCTCCCCCACTTGTTTTTGTAAATAAAGTTTGTAGAAACACAGCCAAGCACATTAAGTTACAGTGTCTGTAACTGCTTTCACATTACAATGACAAAACTGAGGAGCTGCAACAGAGACTGTACGGCCAGTAGAGCCCCAAATATTTATCATCTGACCCTTTCCCAAAAAACTGGCCAACCTCTGGACTAGAGAAGTAATGGTAGAAATCAACAGAATTAGGAAGATTTGTGACAGTCTTTTTGGATTAATCAAGTTTTCTCCTTCTTGTAGCAGTTACGGTATGGTGTTTTTTTTCTAGAAGATTATTTGTAGCAATGATATTTTGTATTTTAAGCTAAGTATTATTCTATTGTCTTACAAGTGTCTTAATTTTTTCCTCAGAATCTGTTTATATAACCTCTTATCTGTTAATATACATTTAGATTTTCTAGGTTTGATTGATGAGACTGGATAAATTTTCTCCACTTAATGACATACTTCAAAATATAGCTTTGAAGCTGTATTATTTTTTTAAGGTAGCATTGATATACAGTCTTACGAAGGTTTCACATGGGCAACGTTGTGGTTTCAACATTCACCCATATTATCAAGTCCCCTGGCACACCCCCTTGCAGTCACTGTCCATCAGCGTAGTAAGATGCTATAAAGTCATCATTTGTCTTCTCCATGCTGTACTGTCTTCCCCATGACCCACCTATGGAAACTGTATTAATTTTACAGTTTTTCTATTTTCTCATGTGATAATTTCTATTTGCTTTTCTACTGAATTTTTATGCTTACCATATTCTTTTTTCTAACTTCTTTAGTTTAATCCTTAGTTCATTTATTTTTATTCTGTTTTGCTAAATACTAAAATATGTTAAAGCTACATATTGTCCTTTGAATACTGTTTTGACTAAAATATATAATTTTAATATACATAATTTAAAATAGTATTTATACATGTGTATTGTCTCAAATTATTTCAGTCTATTTCAAGAAAAATAACTGCTATTTTATTAAGATTTACTCTGTCAAGTAATGTCCTAAGTGCTTCATCTCATTTAATTCTGATCATCTGGCTGGGTAAGAGTATTGCTATTATCCCCATTTTACAGAATAGGGAATTTAGGTTTGTATTTTACCTAATTAACCCAGTTACAATCAAAACTTCATTTTCTTCCTCGTTGCATGGACCAAGTTCACTTTGAACCACGTGGGAAATATTATAATCATATTCAGGATTTTGGAAATGAAGTTTCACCATGATATCTTAAGAGCATGATGTTCTACTGATTATAATAAATCCACTGATCCAAAGATGCATGTTCCTGCCTGGAATGTTAATTTTAGTCAGACAGGAGGAAATGATTTGAAAATATTTAGGGACTTTAGAAATGGAGATGAAATGAGGTCACAGAAGACGCTGCTTAAGAATAATTTTCGTGAGTGCCCGAAAAGTTTTCGTGTAGTATAGCTGAGGCTGAAATGAGGTGGGGTTTTCTTAATCTCCAGTGGATTGTTTTCCTGGTTATCCAAATTAACCAAACACACAAATGTTTATAATCTTTGACATTCATTGCTACCAAAAGTCTTACAATTTCTAGCCCTGGCTGTGGCATTTTGCACACTCAAAATATACTTGTCAAGAATGTGTGTGACTCCCTGCCTTGCAGTTCCTGTGCGCTCTGATGCCTGAGTGGATGCAGAAGGAAGTAACCATGTGTATGGTGGGAAAAGGTGAATCTGATAGGATTGGGCACTGTTTGGACTACTTCAAAATACATTGTTTGTAACAAGACGTTATAGCCTGCCAGGTTTTCTACCTTGTCCAAATAAGGTAGGGCTCTGGTTGGGGGAGGGAGATAGTGGGGTAGAGGTTCTGTCCTATCTTCTTTGGGATGTTAACTTTGCTATAGCAGGAAAAAGCTATATTACCCACTGACTATGAACTTCATAGCTGGCAGTAGATATGTAGTGCCAGATTCAGGAAATAGCTTTTCTCTCTCTCCATATTATTACCATATTCTTCCTCCTCTAATAGTTTTTTTTTCTTTTTCCTCCCTACAGAATAAGGTAGGGATTATTTGCTAACCACGACATCACAAGGGGAGCCAGACAATGGTTTTCATAACTGGCAGATTCCGCAGACTTCAAAATGACCAATGGCTGCCTTGTAAAGATCTACTTGCCTCATTTTCTGTGTATATCACACATCTTGCTTATGATAAGCCAGAGACACATGATCCAAATGCAATAATTAAAATGTGTAAATACCCAAAAGTGGCAAATGAATTAGATCCTAAGCCCCAGGAGTTAACTTTTTTAAAAATTGGGACACTGAAATTAGGTGACAAGCTTCTACAGAGGAGTTGGAACTAAAGTGCCGCTCCTTTTTACTTTGTGGTGACATTTTGATGGTTCCCTGTCTGCCAGCAAAGCAGGAACTGCCATCTGTGGGCTCCCTGCATTCATTCTTCCCCTTCTAGTGGTTAATGGTATGTACATGTGAGATCATTCTCACCTCTTTTCTTTTACAAATGAGCAGATTTGTACAACCAGAGTCACAGGCATTATTGAGCAAAGTAACTAGTCCCTGAAAGTTTTCTCACTATCCTGAAATACCAGTATTATGTGATTGACCAGGGAAGTTCAGAATCTCATTTCACAATATTGACACATCAGGGATTTACCTCCTACCTCATTAGAGACTCCTTCCTGAAGGAAATTAGGTCATTTCCCTATGTATGAGCATGGGGAAGGCATTATGATCTTTAATATTCACTGGTGTTTTGGACCTGTACAACTATGTCTTCTCCATGCCTTAGGAAGATAGTTTCAAGCCTAGAAGGATTGTTTTTCTGTCTACTGTTTTCACTTAGTGCCCAAAGTATTGTCTTCCTGTTCTCTGACCAAAAGCAGCTCACCTCACATGCTCTGAAATGTCCATTAAAATCATTCTTTTGTGGGAAAAATGTCCCAGGGAAGCTGCCTCCAGAAGACCACTGCTAGAATGCATCTCTGAGCTGGGGCGGGAGGACCCCGTGGCCTGTGGCCCCTCAGGCTTCTTCCTTTAGGTCATTTGCAGAGGTCAGCCTCTCTGGTTATTTAATGACACCCTTCAAGCAAAGCTTGCAAAGCTGCACGGAGAGGTGTGCTAGGTATATTTCAGGAGGAGGAGTTAGAAGGGGAGTCAGAAAAGATAAGCCACAACTGCTCTAGAGGCAGCCTGCAATCTTTGGGGGGATGGAAAGGTCAAAATCATGCCCAAATGGGACTCTGGGTCATCGGAGGAGTTTCATAAAGACTCTGGTACTGAAAGTTTGGATTTGGGCATTGTGGATAAAATGAGAGTTCCTGTGGCCAGGATTCTCACCTGGCCCTGGTTGACTAGCTCACTGCACACCTGTGGGCAGTACATGGCTGTTGATTCTATATAAAAAGCTCTGCCCAGTGCTCTGGGCGCAACACGGTGGCATGGCTGCAAGGCTGCAGGAGAGCAGAGCAGAGGCTGGAGTGGTGGCAACGCCAAGGACAGAGGCCCAGAGGACGGCTGTGCAGACAGAGGGGCCCAGAGGACAGCTGTGCAGACAGAGGGGCCCAGAGGCAGAGACTGGCTTTCTGCATACAGACTTGTTCTGAGTGAACGGGATTTTAGTGACTGACCTGCCACCTGGAAATAAAGTTGGGTATAACCCTTTCATCCCAAGAACGTTTTGCTGTCAATTTCTTTGGTCACATTGAATCCATAGAGAACTTGCCCTGGGGCTGAAACCCATTGGCAAGACAGACATTCAGAGTAGAAGCTAATTGTGCTGTGAGTATGGGAAGAGATTTCATAATACAAGGTAAAGAAATGAAAATGTGGTCAATAAAAACAACCTTCACTTGCTACCCAACTCTGCTGAGGGCCAGCTTGGGGTTAAAGAGATGCCGCTGCTAACTGAAGAGATTGTCCCCTCTGCTGCACTCTCTTCCTCCTGGCTTTCAGACTTCCTCAGGGGAGGAGGTTCATACCCACTGCCTCTGGAAAAACATCTGGAGGGATTTAGGGGGCCCAACCTTCTAACAGGGCCTCTTCCCCTTCCCTGACTGATAACTGTCTTCTTAAACTAAGTTTATAGGCAGCAAACTGGACAAGAATACATGTCAGAGGTGTAGTTCCATTGACTGGCCTCCCCCCCCCCTCCTTAGCTGACCTCTCCAATCCAGCTGGAAAAGCTCTGGTTTTCCAGCACATTATATCGTTAACGAGCCTATTTACCCTGCAGCTAAAGAGATCATGACTATGAAACAAATTCTCCACTGAGGTAGATTTCAAGAGTCAGCCTCTTCAGCTGCTTACCATTTAACCTTTTAACTGAAAAGAACCCTATTACTGTGCACAGATTGCATATTTTAAGGTCGCCAGAATGAAAGAATATAGTAACCTAGAGCTTTTTTGTATGTACTTTTTAAAAATGTTTTTTCTGAATTAAAATAATATTAAATGAAACAGTAAGGCTGGTTCCTATAGCTCTCTTTTTAATCATTTTTTAAGACAATCAGTGGAAGCCATTGTAACTGGTAAATATCCATGAAGAATCTCTCTTGATGAAGCATACACACATAAATGCATACACAACCATGACTTTGACATACACAAAGGACAAAGCCCAATGTTCCAGGTCTTATCTCACGGGCTGGCCTATTTCATGTGTGACAGAAAGCGCACATTGTCTCCTGGGTAGGGCAGACCCTGGGTATTTGGGATGTTTGATTGTCAGGGCAGACGGTGCAGGGGTGTGAGTTTGGAGGTTTACGGAAGGGACTGAAGTGTGTTTGTGGAGGATTCAGAACAGATGTCAGCTGTGAACTTTCGAAGTAACTGCTGCTCAGTGGGGAATGCAAAACACTTCCTATTTCCTGCACATTGTTCAGGAACATCTTGGGAGGTGGATTATTTATGGTGAATGCAAACAAGTGTGCTGTACACCCAATATTCATGCCCGCCCCCGAGATTCTTGTGCAGAAAAGTAACCCCCAAAGAGGTGCTAATCCTGCTTCACATATTAAAAATGGGTTCAAAGAGAGGCCATCCATGGGTGTGTCTGTCTGTTTGCTCACATGCAGGGACACTCGATTTTTAAAACACCTTCTTCACTAAAGCCTGAAATCCTCTCATCAGCACAGTTACCTCTTTTAAACTGTCCTGTTTTCTTTTACAATGAAATACAATTGGGGAGTGTCCTTTGCACCTTTGTGAGAGCAAACTGTGCTTTCCCTGAGAACTGCCCAACAGCCTGGCCACAGGCGAGCACCGGGTGGGACGGAGCAGATGAGTGCCGGACAAACAGTCACCTAATTCACACATGGCCCTGCCCTGTCAGGCTGGGCTGGGACGGGGATGCCAGAGGGTGTTGATAAACCAGGCCGGGGTGTTCTATGAGGCAAGAACCTCTGATGTTGCTTCCCGAGAGATCCTGACCTTCCCTACAATTTACCTGAACTGTGCAGCTCCTGAAGTTTGGTCTTGGGCAAGCTGCCGAGAGAGCCTGTTGAGATCCACAGGAGTGACAGCAGTGCAAGGAGGAGGGAGCAACAGGGTGAGCCAGGATTCCAGCAGAAATGGAAAGAAATGACTGAATAGGTCTCGAGGGGAAATATATGCGTGGTGTGCGTGTGTGTGTGTGCGTGTGCGTGTGTGTACAGAGGGGGAGTGCGACATGGATGGACCATCATTTGTTCATTCGTTATTGATTTGTGTAATCACGAAATTATTGTGCATCCAGCATAGCCCTCAGTCTCAGCAAATCCTGTGTCTGGCAATGGCAGTCCTTCGTGTGGCCCTAGAGTGCCGGAAACAATGAGCAGTAATGGGGCACAGGTGAAATTTAAACATGCCAAGGGGATGTAGACCAGGGCGTGAGACAATTCACTTCTGCAGCTGACGTCAGGGTCCCCACCGCAGGCGCTGCCGCCTGGGAAGCTGCCTGCACCACCGCTCACTGACAGCCTGAGATTTCCCCCAGTAGCTAAATGGGCTAGTCCAGCCTTCTTTCCACTGCTTCACTTTGATAGACTGAAGCAATTTCCATCTTGCCGAGAAAAGTTTTCCTGACTAGGACACACCCAAGGTAACGGATTACTCCAGTGGCTTCATTCTGCAATTTATTCACAAAGAAGGTGTGTTTTTAAAAGGAAAACCTTGAACTGTGGATTTAAAAATTAATATATACTTACAATATTCAAATAATTTTATCTTTTCTTCATAGGCTCTTCATTTATATAATTGTGTTCTAGGTTGCTGTCAGCTCTCTATCACAACATCTAGAGTGAGAATTACCTTCCCCAGAATCCCTCTCCTCACATGGCTCTGGAAGGTAAAAGAGGAGGAATAGCTATTAGTCTCTGAAGGCAGTTGTAGGCAAAGCGGTTCAGTGCCTCTGCCCAGCCAGCGCTGAGAAGCACCCTCTTCAGGGCTGCAGGCTGAGGTCACCAGGGGTGGCTTCCCTGGCCTTGCTTTCTCAGCTATTCCAGCCATTGTTTAAGCCTGCATTTCCTATGAAGGTCCTTTAAGCCTGGGATGCACAGAAAGGCCTCTGTCTTCCCATCCAAATGCTGAAAGACATCACACCAGCAGACACCAGCTGAGAACACGCTGAGTGCCAGTCAGGGCACTTTCAGACTGCCCTGTCCTCGCCCCTTTGACGCTGTCATTTTATATAGATCCATAGCTTTGAACACATCCTGTCGAAAACAAATTCTCAGAGTCCCCTTATGAGAGGCTCTGAGATTATTTTATAAGTTAACATACCAATACATCCAGTGTCATGTTGATGTGGATCATGTTTCTATATGTATGATTACTATTTCAGCACCCTATATTCCTTTCCAGATTCTCTTCTGACTACATCAGCCTGCATATGTTTTTGCTGAATTTCATAGTGGTTTTGCAAGGCAGTCTATTCTTTTAATGAAAATCATATTGGGCTTTAGTTCCTAATTCCAAAATCTTAGTAACCCATGTAACGTAAGCTCTTCAGTAATTTGATTAGCACACTATAAACTTTTTGATCAAGTCATCAATAAAGTTATGGATTAGGAGAGACCCTAAGATCAATCCCTGCTCCTACTGCCCAATGCCTCTCAGGCTAATGCACAACCATCACGATGGACTGTCATGTGTGGCTTTCAAGTCCCTGGAAAGAGTCACCTCACTTTCTTAATTCATGTTAGTAGTGACCTGTAGGTTGGAATCAAAGGATTTACTAAAGTAAAAATGAACTTTACTAAAATAAAAAGAAAATTTAAAGAACTATAAAGTATCACTCAACTCCCCGAAATCAGTTGCAGGCCATTTATAAATATAAAACGAATTCTTCATGTTTTATATTCAACTCTTATACAAATGATGTCAATTAAGTTTTGGCTCTTCATATTTATTGGAATTTGTTTACTAGTGTTTGACATTTATTATGTTAATACTTAATTTGTCATCCCTGTAAAGGACACATACATGACAGATAGGCTTGGTCAGTTCATTGATGTGGGCATTTCTATCATATAATCCATTATTACTCTGTAAATGAAAAAAGGCCAAATTGGAATTATGATGATCAACTACTTAAGAAGATTTCACAAAATTGGTGATTCAGTCACAACAATTAGTCAAATCCTTCTTCCTGCAAACACCGGTGGCCATGAGGATGATTCCTGCCTGACCCCAGAACTGTTGCCATGTCTTTGATTTTTCCTTCTCTACCCAGATGGGCCGCTAAACAGTTTTGACCCTTCAACTATGGAATAGCCCCTGTCAGCCATCATCCAACAGGAAGGGTTTCTTCTCTAAGTTATTTATTACAGCAGACATTGGCTGGAGGTATTCTTGTTGTACCCGTCTCCAGTCTGTCTACCTATGTTTCCACACCCTTGCTGCTACATGCCTTTCCCCCAACTTTGTCTAATTTTCTGGTATTTGTGCTTTTCCAGGATTCTGGCATTTGTTTTTTTGCCCTGTCCTGTCCCTGAGGTCTCCCAGCTCCTGCCTGGCCCATTGGTCCATTGTCTTGCTAAGCCCTCAGGCTTCACAGCAGGCCCTTCACAGTACTGCTCTGAGCACCCAGTTCTGTGTGGCTCACCTGCTCCTCACATATGGGGATTTACCTATTATCTGCTATCCTTCCTTAAAGAGGCTTATATAGTGGCAATGATGTCCATACAAATTAATTGTAAAGGTGTCTACACACCTTAGTTCTTCATGTTGCTTAAGGCCCACTTGAGGTTCTGAGTTTAGTATGTAAAAAGCCTCCCTCACTAAAAATATTTCCATGCTTTTGAATATTGTATGCATTTGTTCTAAAGGAAAATGTGAGTTCCGTCTTTATTGGAGGCAATGCATAGAATCAAAACCTGAATAAATTATGTCATGTGTATACAGCAGCCTTTTTCAAAGTGTGCACCTTGTGTTATTCATTGATTCTAGATTACTAAAACCAAGATTGTATTTGCAAAGTTTGGAAAATCCTGGGTTTATCAAAGTTAGACAGATTTCTTTCATTTAGGTTTTCTCTGAACCTTTTATATGTTAATTGAATTCTGAATCTTTGCGATAAGAGGTAAAGTTTGCAGAATCTCACCGAGCAGTTTGACTGCAGATTCCTTTTATCTGTGCAGTACCTTTTTATGTCTCACTGGATACCAGGATTCTGTGGAACGTGATTTGGGAAATGCTGCCCGATAGGCTTTCAAGAAACATTTTAATGATTAAGTGCACAGATCAAAATAGCTCCCTCTCAACAAGAGAAATCTGCGGCACTGCAGCCCGAGTTAATATTTATATGTGAGTCAGAGACAGGAACTCATCAGCCAAGTTAGACACAGTCAAGAACTATCATAAGCATAAGAACCAACTGGGCATTGTGATGGCTTTCTGGTGGAAATACCTGTTACAGGCAACCTGCTCTTTTCATTTCTAAAGCACAATCATCCAGGCTCTAGGACTTTCTCTTCTCTTACTGCTTTGTTGTGACAAGAACCACCAAGAACCACGTGACAGAACTAGTTCTGCCCAACTCCCTTGTTCAGTTCACATGAGGATGCTTATAGGTCTGAAGCAATAAGCTGTTAATACATGCTGCTTTTGAAGGAGAATCTGTTAGACGCACAAAGCTAAACCAGGAGTGTCTACAGTCTTCTGCTTCTCTAAGTTTTAACTGTAAAAATTCTACCAAATTCTTAAAATGGTATGGGGCAGGGTAACAATTTTATATATTAGCCATTATGATCTTTTTCAGTCCTTACATTTTTCTGTTTCTTTTGACATTCCCAGACCCATTCCATCCCATAAATTTCATGCCTTAGGAAAAAGAGCATAGGTGAAGTAAAAAAAAAAAAAATCGACCAAATTCTTGTATTTAAATCTATCACCTAGGTCAGAACATGAAGAATTGATCTTTAAGAACAGCTGGAGATCCTGGCTGTCTTGACAATAGTGTAAATGAAGAGCCTGGGGAGAAAGGAAGACGACAAGGACCCCAGTGGGAGTAGAGATTAATGGGACCAGGGCTTTAGCACCAGACCTGAGCAATCAGCATCCAGGACCTGTCTCATCTCCAGCTGAATAATCATACTTTCTCAACAGTTCCTGAAAGCCCAGAAAGGACCCCCAAACCACCACATTTCCATTCCAGGGAGCTGGGTGCATTGCTTGGATCAAGATGGCAAGTTAAGCATAGTACCCCCCTGCATTCATGGAGGACGTTCCACCAATCTTTGATATCTTATGATCCAATAAGATTGATTCCCATCGGTGCCCAGAGACCTTACCCTCAGACTTAACCTACATGAGCAACCCTCCTTTCAGCAGCCCTGGACTCTAATGCTGTCCGTAGAGACAGGAGGTGTCTGGTTGCGTAGGAGGGCAAGCATCTGAGGTCCTTGTGCCCTTGTGAACACAGACCAGAAGCGGTACAAGATCTTCCCAGGCCAGGTCAGTTCTGAAACACCTCACCGCAGCCTGTCTTACAGGTATGCCTGCCTTTTGGTAAACTCAGGCTGGTATTTGGCCAAAGAAATGAATTTCTAAAATATACAGACACCTTCCTTGACTGTAGAACCTCAAGCCTTTTACTGTTTAAACTTTACTTCCAATAATATTTTGAATTTTCAAAATATCTAGCTGTAGTTGTAAAAACCTACCCTGCGGGATGTTCTTCCAGGGCCACACCTCTCTGGAAGAGTTAGTGCGATGGACCCTAACCTCCCTGTGCCCTTGTCCCCAAAGATAGTCTAAGAGCCGTAACATCACCTTCTGGCAGTGGCTCCTCTTTTAATGGCTTATATGTTGCCCCACCTTCCAAATACTTAAAAACAGCTGTGTTTCTTTCTAGTGCAGAGCCACAGGGCTGACCTTTTTCTAAAATTATTGTGAGAAATCTTTAGTGTCTGTGTGAGGCTTCAGAAGTGATGATGTTGCTATTAGTCTCTTCTGCTTTATGCTCCCATGCTTGCCTCTAAAACTAAAATGCTTTGCGCCTGTAAACCTTGAAATAATCTCTCTAAGCATGTGTGTCTGGAAGCATTTCCATTTTATTAGAGCATCTGAAGTCCCTAGGATATTTAAAATGCTTTAATTTTCATCTGGCTTCCTGATAATGGCCTATATGCTGGGCATTTCCATTTTTATTTATATGTTAGTTCTTTTTACATGCTCAACTTTCATTGTTAAGTTTTCTTTCATCTGCTATTCAGGTAACTTTCCCTGAATGGCAGCTGAAAAGCTGCGAAGATACTATTGCATATTCCAACAGGATATTTTTTGGAAAATATCTTTTTTTTCCCTTTGTGTTCAAATATCTTGTTTCATAGAGTTGTATGTATACATAAAGTTTGGTTGAATAGATTTATGCATGATAAATGACTGTCTTTTTGTTTATATGAGGACTGGGCTTTTGTTTTAGGCAATACCCAGATGTTGAACATAAGATAATGTTATCAAAGTGTTTAAAAAGCACTCATAAGCATAGGCCACAAAGATGTCTTTGTCCCTTAGTTAGCATGTTAATTTGAAACACATTGGAAGGGGCCCCCACAAAGTCTGTTTTCTTGTATCTCAAACATCTACTAAGATAGTCTTGCTAGCCTATTTCCTTTTCATAAATAGTAGTGGATCTCTCCTTTTGACTTCAGTATGCAACCCCAGGAAAGCAGGATGGTAAATTGTTAACTGCATTATTTTTTATCACAGACCAAGAATTGAATCTCTAAATCTTTATAGTTGTCCGACTGTAACGAATTCAAGAAAATTTTCTGAGCCTCAGCTTCTGAATCTGTGAAATTAGGATATTAAGTGCCATATGCACTTCAGAAAATGATTAGGTATTTCAAATGAAATGATGTAACATGAAGGTATGTTTAACAAAAAATGGCTATTTATGTTCTAGACAAATGAAATTTAAACATACAATCTCAAAAATCCTCAAAACAAACATGTGAGGAACATATTGTTTTTCCCTATTTTCAGAAAAATTAATTAGGGCAAATTGAAAATTTAATTTACTTGCTCAAATTTTCTAAGCAGCCAACTTCTGCACGGCCAACAATAACATAAGAATTCAAAAGACTAAAGACAAGTGAGGAAGAAATTGTAACACCTGACAACTTGGGATAAAATTTATTACACTGTACAAACCAGTAAGTACATTTAAAAAAATCATCTAATAGGGAAAATGGCATAGAACATGAGTTAGCGGTTAACAGAAAAATAAAAATTCCCAAAGTACTCTTAGATGCTAAACTTAACCAGTAATTAAAGGTGTGCAAATAAAATTTCATTATTAAACGATAGTGAAATCAGTATGTGTGTTTCATAAGGTCAAAAATTAAAAAAAAGTAACAATACTGTGTTGTGTGGAGTTATAAGAGTTTTCCCCATTCAGTCTTGATAAGAATGTAAATTCGAACAAATTTTGGAATGCCTTGCAGTAACATATATTAAAATTTATGACATCTTATACCTCTACCCAGCGATTCCACACAGAACTTTACCCTGCAGGTATTTGTACAAATATATTCTTTCCAACCTTATTTTCAGTAGAAAAGAAATTAGAAACACTGAAAATAATTCCTAGTATGAAACTGGCTAAATGCATTGTGATCTGAGCAGATAGTAGGAAACTATGCAGCCATTAAAGGTAATAAAATGATCCATGTGATATGGAAAGGTATCAAAGATATATTTTAAAGAAGAAAAAGTGTGTGAACGATATTAACATTTTGTTTTTTAATAAGCTGCATGTCTCCATATACATATCTATTTGGCATATGTATCAACAATTTATAGAAGATTTTCACCAGTTTGGTAAAAGTGGTTATTTGTCTGGGGAGTGGAGTGGAAAGAAGAGTATAGCAGATCTGCTTTGTCTATTTCCTTCCCTTTCATGTTCTAGTTGTTTAAACACCAAAGCTCTCTCCTTCCAAGTGTGTTTTCCTTCCATTTCACCATAACACCCTTATGAAAAGGCTTTGCAAAGCACAAAGAGTGAAATTACTATTATTCGTAATCTTTCCTGTGGTTGTCTGATGTAGATTCTCCATTGCAGAGAAATTCTTTTTGGTAAAAGTGCTGGTAAATCACTGGTAATGGCCCTTCCTTGCCCTTTGTGCTGGTCATTGGCCTGTGGCCATTCACTCCATTCCCTGCTTTTCCCTTCTTTGCTTTCCATCTCAGCTGTCTGATTCTGTCAATAGAAATTGCCCAGAGCCCCAGGCCACTGGCTTTTCTTGGGCTTGGCCAATGGGAGACACCGGCAGGAGGGGGGAAGTCACAGATGCCCCACCCGCACCGCCCTCTGCTTTAAGTGGCACCTTTGGTGGGCAGGGCCTCCTTCCCGTGTTGCCACCTTGCCCTCCACAGTCCAGGGCCCACTCTTCTGCCCCAGCAGCTATGTTCCTGAGGTTCCCCTCTCTTTCTTTGATTCTCCAGCCTGAAGGACGCTAGCAGTTTCCTATCCCTGCTAATCTTCTGGCTGTCTCACCTTCTCGGTTCCCATTTTTCAGCTCTCTTGACACTATTTTAACTAGTCTCATGGATAAAATACTCTCTTGAATTACATGGCACTATTTATGTATTCTCATGAGAACCTGGCTGATACACAACTTAGATTAAATTTATATGCCACAAATTTTACTGCTTGATAAAGTGAATGTAAAATAAATGGAAATGGAAAGTGTGTCCTCCTGGAGTTAGAGATGGAGGAAACTGACAATTCAGACTTTTGCTGTGTGTCAAGTATCGTTCTGCCATTTAAAAAGAAGTAATCTGCCCACCCTTTCTATCCAGTATTATTATCCCCAAATCACACTAAAGACACAAAGACTCAGACAGATTTGTTAATCGGCTTGTAAATGGCAGAGCTGGGATTGAGCTCCAGGTCTTTCTTGACTTTAAAGCCCAAATTATTGCCAAGATGTTATCGAGTTGACTTCTGGGACTCTTCTTCCCCCTTTTAGTATTTGATTTGGCTCTCCTCACTGCTTCAGGCATCCACCCTCCTTTCAGCATACTGTTTTATATTTTTAACACTTAACCTTCTTCTCTAACACAAAAACCCCCTCACTCATCTGTTGTTACTCTTCCTTGATGCTTGCTTTCTGCTGATCTGATAAATCCAAGCTGAGCTATGATTTGATGATATTTGCTATTCTGACAGAAGTAAATAAATGGATTTGAAATTTTAACAGCGACGATGTCCCTAAAAACATTTATTCTTTCATCCACTTTTCTTTCCTGAAAATGTGTTGGTTGCTAGATACACAGCACTGAATAAGACAGATTGTACCCTGGTAGGGAGGGGAGCCATCAGACAATTTTATTGAGTTCTATGGAGGAGAAATGTTTTCGGGAAGCATATGAGAGCAAATTGTACTGTAGAGTCCAGAAATACTTCCCTGAGGAAATGAAATTTGTATTGACCATAAAGGAGGCACTAGATACGGAAGGGCAGAGTAAGTGAGAAAGAGAGAAAAATTATAGGACAGCATATATATTGGTCCAGGGTCAAAAAAGAAAATGGCCCATCAGAGAGTTTTTTTTTCTTAAAGACCAATAATGCTGGAGTGTAGAAAGAAGAGCATGTTAGGTTGGAAAGATAGGAGGCAGCCCGATCATGCAAAATCTCCGAGGACATATCACAGATTATGGACGGTGTCTTTTCTATCCTAGGAGGAATGGGAAACCACTAAAGGGTATTTAGCAGGGGAGAGGGACAAAATCTTGTTTTCTAAAATGAATTTTCTTGATACATTATGAAGAATGAATGGGAAGAAGGAGATAATGGGTGCAGGAAAACCACTTAAGAGGCTTTTCGAGTATTCTTGGTGGGAGATGATGGTGGCGAGAACCGTGGGCTGCTGCAAGAAGGCGGAGAGAATAGATGGACTGGGGGAGATTCTGGAGGCAGAACCAAGAGGAACCAGGGAATCGAGGACAAGGAGGAATCCTAGTCTGGGGTTATTTGCTGAAATGGGGAGAAGTGGAGAAAGGTCCAGCGCAGGAAAATCCATGAGTCCAGTTGTTTGGGATATGCTGAGTTTGTGGGTCTTTGAGAAACCTAAGTGGAGATGCTGCGTAGGTATTCACATCTACCCTTCTCGAGCACAGAGGAGTGAGACCATTTGGAACCTGAGGTTGTTGGTTGTTGGGTGACTACTGAAGCCACTGGGAGTAGATGCGATCGTCTAAGGAGAGGCAGGAGAATAAGAAGAGGGCCAAGGAGTATATTAGGAAGAATAAGAAAATTTCTGACCTCACAAAGTAGGCTTCAAGGAGAGAAGCAACTGTAAATGAGTCCATCAAGACATTTTTGTTTCATTGAGACGGGCAGGAGCTCAGAGCTGCTATTCAACTTTAATATTGGGAAAGGGCAATTTCAAGATATAGGGTTATACTAGACAACACGGCTCATTTCTAACACTGAGCTAGTCCTCATGGGTGTGTGAACGCACACACACACTCGTGTCTCTCATTCTGAGTCACTGGACTGGCACATCCACACCGCTCTTATCCTCCTAAGTTGGCTCTAGTTCTTAGACCAGAGCAATTGTGCAGAAATGTCTTAGCAAAAACCAAAGACGTGTTCCACCTTCCCTTCAAGGCTGCTGGTGTGGCCTGAACTGACCATCAGGGCTTCACCGACTTCAGTTTTAACAAACCAATCTCAATTTCAGGATTTTGCAGTGAATGCAGACAACAGATAAATTCTCCCCCCTCCTTATTTGCTATCACCTGTAGGAGTAATTTTATTACCTCCTTCATTATGAGTCTTTCTGAATAGCAACTTCTTCATTCTGTAGAAACTGAAAAGCTGACTAAAGAAAACAAATTATTGGAAGTCCTTCCTGTTACCTCTCCATCAGCACATTGGCTCTAAATTTGGGGTGAGCCTCAGGGCTGCATGCTGAACTACTACAGCTGTTCACCAGTGGTGGAAGAGGGAGTAATGTCCCCGAGACACTGAAGGCCTGCCCACGTCTGCCCCCTGGGACGTGCCAACAATCCTTCACTATGCTTTTCATAGCCAGGTTGCTTTCGGATTCAAACTATTACATCAACTTTTAAGTAAATTGTTGTTGAAATTGTTGAATTAATATTCCGTAAACCTGTAAAAGGAAAACATATACGTGGGGGTGGGAGAGGAAAAAAAAACTAAATTACTAAAAACTGAAGTCACTGAGAAGCAGGGCAGAATTTCAAAGAGAAATCCTATGCTTAGAGGCAAATGTAATGGGATGTAAGCGTGGTTTTGCTGGATTTGAGAATAAGAACACATATATGTCGTGTCATTAGAGCTCTTTTAAGGCCAAGATACTTTTATTTCAAACAGCTTTATTGAAATATCATATTCACATATCATAACACAGTCACCCTTTAAAGCACGCAATACAGTGGTTTTTGGTGTATTCACCTTTTTGTAACCTCCAGCACTATCTGACTTTAGAACACTTATTATTTCAACTCCTCCTCTCTCACCTCCACTTCTGGGCAACCACTGAAAACATGCCCTTCTGCGTGCTTGAAATTCCCAGGCACAATCCCAGAATGCTCCTGGTGAAAGATGTCTGACACCACGGAAGAGTGAACGTAGACAACAAATTCTCTTCGATAGAGAAGTAAGAATTTGAGCGAGAGCTCATCCTTCCACGTTTATTTTCTCTTACTTCCTGTAGACGGTATCCATGCATTCGATCTCCATCACCTCGTCGTCCATTCCAGCAACGTGGACCACAGTGGCTCCACTCCTGTACTCAATACCTACCCCTGAAATGTGGCTTTTGTTTCTCATAATCATGAACATGTTCTTACCACTTATTAATGAGCTTCTCACCAAAAAGTTGAGTGGCTTTTATAGCATTCGTACCTCTTTCCCTCTCAGGAGCATTTTACATAGGTCACCATCATGTTTGATTCAAAAATTTCTTCTCTCTTCACACTTTCTGGAATCCCCAATGTCTGCGAGGGCTCCCTCGCTGGCCTCTTCTTCCTCTTTCTGTCTGGGCATGAGGCATGCTCGGAGCTTCTGCCTATGGTTTCCTTTCTTCTCCTCTCTCATTTTATCTTAACCATTTGATATCTTTTAACTTTTACCTCATTAGGAGTGAGTATAGGAGCAGTACTTTAGCCTGAAACTTTCTCCTGGCTCAGGTCCATGTTTCCAGTGGTTCCAGGAGCCTGCCCATGGAAACTTCCAGCGCCTCAAACACACCAGGGCTGCAGCAGCATGGAGGGACTCCACCAAACAGGCCCCTGAGTCCACCTGCCTCTCCTGTGGGTGGGCCACACTTTGAGTGTCATCTGGCTTAAAATGTGGGTTTTCTTTAATTAACTTCTCCATAGTTCACCTTTCATAATCAGTTGCCACATCTGAAAGATTGTTGCTTTTCCACATTTTACCCACACACCCTTCTCTTCCCCCATTAATGCATCACACTAATGACAGGCGGAGAGAAGCACCATCTTGCTTTCTCTTACTGCCTGCTGTCCGGACATCCTCTCCCACTCGAGTGACATTAGTTTTCCTGATGTAATGTAAGACTTCAGGGAATCCCATTCTCTAACAACGCTATTGTGCCCCTGACATTACTTTCTATAAATAGCCCCAATCTACTCGCCTGGGTTTCTTTTGCCTCTTATGTCTCTCCTGCCAAACTAGACCACTCTTGATCTTAGGGCTTATGGTAATTCGGTCTACTCCCAAAACATTAATTTCTTTCCCTTTCCAGTACCACCTACTGACCCCAAATTTCACATTATCTTGTCCATAAAATTCTCTTTTTGTTACCCCAAGAGTTTTTTTTCTTCTTCTGTACTCCATGAAGCTCAGAACCTATACCCTTTATAGTCAATCATCCATTTACGTATCTTATTTCTCTTAGCAGATTGAAAGCAAGGATGGACCTTTACCATCTACAGGGCCTATACTTTGTCTTATTGTATTTGTAGTAGATGTGGCTGTGTGCATGAGAGTACCCCCCACCCCCAAATAGTGGTTTAAAAACTATAAAATTTATTTTTCCTCTGTCTAAACACATTTAGGGTTGGTAATATAGCTCTGCTCCAGGAAGTCCTCAAAGACCCAGGTTCTCTCCATGGTCTTGCTTGGCCACACATGGCCTTGACCTCGAGAACCAAGACGGTTTGTGCACTCCAGAGCAAGAAGAAAGATGGACTGAAGAACAAAAAAGCTAAGGGTACACTTTCTCCCCAAGAGAAAGACTCCTGGAAGCCCCTACAAATCACACTGTCTTCTATTTTGCCGGCCAGATTATAGTCACATGGCCACACCCAGCTGCAAGAAAGGCTGAAAAATATGATCTTTATAAATGGAAGCTAATATATAGCCAAAAAAATGTATTACTCTGGAGAAAGGGGAGGTGAAAAGAAAGGCACAGTTTGAGTGATAATGATTTATCGATAGAGGCTCATCAATCGTAACAAACGTACCCTCTCGTGTGGGGTATCTACAGCCGAGGTTGTAGGTGTTGGGGGTTGGGGCCAAATGAAAAGCTTCTCTACTCAATTTTGCTGTGAAATTTTAACTACTCTAAGAAACAAAGTCTATTAAAAAATGTTTAATGCATAACTAGGAGTCTCTACTCCATTTCTCTAGAACAGGTTGAAACAAATATTGTGGAGTAAATGAATGAATGACAAAAGCAGGTGGCAGTATGTGAAGATTTAACTCATTTTCCAAGGGAGTTATATTTAGAATTTTTTTTTTTTACTGAAGAACTTCATGCTTAATAATCCACTATTATCTTTAATATCATATTCTGTTTTCTGGGTTAGTGATTGTAGTCTTATTAACTTCAGGAAAAATAATCTTCCAAAATCAGTTTCTAATCAAGTATAGCTTTACTGTATTCACATCAAAATTATTTCTTTTTAAAAAGAGGAGGGTTTTTTCTATATTTTGTTTCTAAAGCTTATCATTACATGTGCATGAACTTTTAAAATAGCTATTTCAGCTGTTATACAAACAATTTAAATTCTTTTAGAATAGGCACCTACAACTCCAGAAAAGCACTTGTGCATATTTCCGAGTAGCCCTCTTTAACTGTGTATTTCCCCTATGTTTCTGTTGCTAACAGAGCACTACGAAGGTAATTTACTTTTTAATATTGTCCCATTTCTCTAGTCTCTACACAGACTTGAAAATTTGATATATTTATTTTCCTTTTCTCTCTTTCTACCCCAACTCTTCTGATTTCCCAAGAAGATAATTTGTTCATTTTTAAAAATAGTCATTAGTTACCTACCAAAAAACTAAAGTTACCCACTTAGTCCCAGAAGGAAAGGGGAATGAAGCTGGATAAAGTAGGACCTATGAGAATTGGATTTTTTTGGTATTGATAAGAGCCACGTCCTGATAATGACTGATGGGAAAGAGTCTCTCTGACTGCTGGTGTTTCTTCTAGAAGAAACCAGAAAGGAGGCAAACTTGTTTTTCCATGTGGGGCACTTAGGAAACATCCAACTTCTAAAAACCTTGTAGAACATCCTCTCAGCTTTTTCCATTTAGAAGCCTTTTCATTAGGATGTTCTCAGGGTTTACTCTCCCACCTGTGAATCTAGTTGGCCCCACGAGAAGGTCAAGCCCATGTGCTTTGTGGGGACTCAGGACTGCTCTCAACAGACAGGCGGCTGACCACAGGATTAAATTACATAAATTTTCAATGACCTAGTTTTGCATGGGATGGTCATTTTGATTATACACTGCCAGGAGGGAGTTTTGAGGCCCTCCCTGAAACTCATGTCTCAAAATTAAGAAAACACTTCTGAATTTTTTTCCCTCTGCCCCTCTGTGATACTTTATGATTTAATTCTCTGAATAGTGTTCTTCAGCAATCTCTTTAAATTCTCTTGATCTTGAATTCTTTTTCATCCTAAATACACTATTGATCAAATAATGTACTTGCTCTTTTATACTCTTGGAGAAGAGTTATTATGAATCCATTATTAAGCTCCTAAATGGGTCGAATCAATTTTCCAATTGCCTGAAAATAAATATCTAATCTAGTCTTCTAGGAGCCATAAACAAATAAACCTCTCCCCACTAATGAAATAAAGTCTCTTTTAAGTGTGATTGCTGGTAGCAGGGAAAAGTCCCCAGTTATTTGTCAAACCAAATGAAATGGCCTGATTATCTCTTTGAACCCACTTAAAATATGACCATCACAGATGTCTGTCAAATTTCACTCATAAAAATTATCTTCCCTTGGAAACTGAAAAATAATAAGTATGAACATCTTTATTTTTGTGTCATTTATTTAATAACTGTCTTTGGAGTATTTGGTATGTTCCATGGGAATACAAAGAAGAACTTTTAGTCTTTTTTTTTTTAATGTTTTAAAATGCAATTGGACAACTCCAGGAGATTGTGGGATTGGTTTGCAGGGGGTCAAGACGTTGGGGCAAATGGGGAGAATGACTTGGTGGTGTCAGTGGGAAAGGGCAGAGGAGAGGTAAGGGGGAACTTGCTTGAATACAGGCCTAGTGAAAGCTTCAGAAAAGACAGATGGGAGGTCCAATCCATTGGGTCCAGTTGTAGTTCTGGTTCAGCTAGTACGATCAGAAAGTACAATACAGTGGCCAAAGTGGTAATAGCAAGTTGATAGCAGATTGTAGAAAACAAAGGTGTGAAAAGCAACATAGGGACTGACAATACATCAAAAACCCCTCAGGAGTTAAATATCACCATCAGAGATGTTACAACGTTCCATATCAAACTAAGTAATAATAGTAGCTACCATGTGTTAAACGTGCCAGTTTCTAATCTTAATTTTAAAGTTAAATTACCAAGGTATTAGTTAATGTAATCACCCTGCTGATTCATTTGTTATGATTATCTCCATTTTATTGAAGAGACAGAATAATTTACTGGAGTTTTCAGAGCATATAAGCTGTGAAACTAGGCTGAGTCCCGTAGCCTGACTATAGGGCTTGTGTTCCCAACCACGGCAAGTACTACCCTAGAATCCAGACAAGTTTGCCTCCTTTCTGGTTTCTTCTAGAAGAAACACCAGCAGTCAGAGAGAATCTTTCCCAGCAGTCATTATCAGGACATGGCTCTTATCCATACCAGAAAGTTCCAATTCTAATAGGTCTAAGTTTCATCTAGCTTCATTCCCCTTTCCTCCTGGGACTAAATGGGTAACTTAAATTTTTCGGTAGGTGGTTTACCTGAATAAGACTTCAGGTAATTAATGTCTTGGAGCAAACACTTTTTGAATGAATGGATGCCTGAACAAAGAATCAGAAGCCTGAATGGGAATTTGGGGAATGTGTAATGAATCATGCAAACCAAACTCAAAACAACTCTTAAAAAACCCCCTTTGACCTCCCCCTCCACCCCCACACCCCCTTCCCCCACCTTCTGTAAGAAGGTCGCTGACTTTGTCTCAGCCCCGATAAGCTTCTGCATGAGATATGCCATCTTGAGAACAGGCCGTGTCACATTAGGTTTTGCCATCCACCCAAAGCGGAATACCTGTCACATAGTGAGCGCTCCATGTTGAGCGCACAAATAAAAAAAAGAAGAGTACTAGTCAGAAAGAGTTCTTGCCACACAGAATTCCAAAGAGGAGTTTCCCATCTAACACAGAAACTCTAGAGGAATCACAAGCAATTACACAGCAGAAAAATAAGCCGGTGAGTGCCAGGATGGTGAAGGGAGTAACTCACTCCGTGTGTGTGTGTTTAGACAGCAGTGGCCATTATTTATAGACTTAAACTAAACAACGAGTGGAAGGTATGACTGTGTTCCTATGCAGGGCAAAATGAAATATGATGTGAAACAAAAAGCAAGAGCAAAATAAAAACTAAACTTTGTGTCTGTCAGTAAAGTTCACCATGAGCCGTACAAAAAAAAACACCAAAAATTCAAAAAATGGTTCTGATGTTCTGTGGAAATTTTTGTTGGCTTTTCAGCAAAGCTGTTACAAGTATTTCTCATTACGAGTCCAGCCGTCGAGGTTTACAGGGAAGTAAACAGTCACTGGCCGGACCTTCAAACACCCAACATGCGATGCCCAGAGACAGAGTGGATTTATCTTTCACAGCCTTAAATCATGGAAGGTGACACTTCAAGTTGATGTATGAGAAGAGACGAAGTGCCAGAGTATAAAGCCCCAAAAGACAGTAGAATTGCACGAGACAGCATTTCCAGGTCCCCTAACTTTTCATGGCTCACTTCTTAAGGTCATTCTGCACATACAGTACATGTCCTACTGGAAGAAACATTTACTGATATCAAAGATGTTCAGGAGGGTATGTTCCTGATGTGGTTATAGTCTTTGTGAACTTTAGCTCTTATTATGTATGTGTCCTAGCTTCCTAAATGATTATAAGTTACATGAGGTAATCTTGCTCCCAATATTTACCCTTTTTATCTATTATCTACATGGTCACCAGTGTCCCTAAATAAAATGAAATATATATATATTCCAAATTTCTTGCCATCACTTGGGTCTTCGTCTGCACATGCTGCTATAATATAGACTGGGACGCTTAAACAACAGATACTTGTTTCTCACAGTTTTAGGAGTTGTGAAGTCCACGGTTAAGGTACCAGCAGCTTCAGTGTGTGGTGAGGATTTGCTTCCTGGCTTGTAGACAGCAGACTTCTTGGCGTGTCCTGTTGATGAGACACATCTCTCTGCCCCGTCTTATAACGGCACTAATCCCACCGTGGGGGTCTCACCCTCATGATCTACTCTAAACTTAATTACCTCCCGAAGGCCCCTCCTCCAAATACCATCGCACTGGGGGCGAGGGCTTCAAGATATGAACTTGGGGCACAGAAACAGTGAGGCCGTACCAACCTGCAAGATCTCATTCCAGTGTTTTCCTCAGACCTGGTCTCCACTCCTCTTCTGACACACTGGTCCACGGGCAGCATCTGCCACATGGGTCCTCTTTCTGTTCTTCAAATATGCCATGATTCTTCCTACCCCTGGGCCTTGGCTCTTGCCGGGACCTCATTTCCCCATGGCTTCACGTGCCTTGTTACTCAGCTCTCGGCCCCAGCACCTCCTGCTCAGAGCTGCTGCCCCTGGATACCTTAGTATGAGTGTTTCCCTATCCTTCTTCCAGCAGTCTCTAGCACACTAGCCTCTCCCTTTCTTTTCCCTTCTTATGACTATCCTGTTCTATTATTTATTTGCTGTTATTCTCATTATGGTTATTTTCTGTGTACTGTAGTAGCATGTGTGCTCCATAAGGAAAGGCATCTTACCTATACTGTTTATTATCTCCAGAATCTAGAACCTAGCAGATGATACGTCTATATATATGTACACACACATGCTCACACATTATCACATGTGAACATAATATATGTGTCACATACATATCATACATATATGGTGTTTCAGTACCCAGCACGGCACCCCAAACGTCTTGGTGTTTATAGTGTCTGCTGACAGTTGCGCGGCTGAGAGCAGCAGTCCCTCCATGGTTTTGTGACTTGTCTCTGGCAAAGCGGCTCGATATGGTCTTTTGACCTTGGTGTTCTCTCTCCGCAGCTTCCGCTTGCCTCTTCCTTCTCCTCGAGCCCCTTCTGCTCTGCAACCATCAACCAAAGATTATCTGTTAACTATCCCCAATCTGGGTCAGTTTACAACACTCTACCAAGATTTGGACATATTGAGGGGACAGGATTTCTAACAGCGGCACACCAGGGATGATAGGCAGATGGAAAGCATTATGGTCAGGCGTGGGGAGGGGTTTTTGGCACATTTTTATTATTCCATAAAGGCAATGGTCTATGAACATTGCAACTAAGAGCTGAGGTTTTCTTCCTACACTGGAGAAAGAGAGAAGATATCACGACTCATCCATCTAACTTCAGTGGTAAACCTTGCAGAGCAAGGCTTGCTGCATTTGCCTGCTGGGCTCCTTGTATTCCGGCATCTGGCCTAAGGTATGGAAAAATCTACTCAGAACCAACTCATGAATAACAAGGAGTCTTATCTGTGGTCAGGGGTTCCACCTCTGTCTCCGGTGTCACCCACTAGGTCCTAAAGAGTGGACTAAACCAATATGCCACAAATTGTTGGCTTTCATAACTGCTTATGAATAATAAAAATGCAATTCAAGCATATGCCTTCCCATTCTGTGATCCTCTCATTCTCTGCTCTTGCTCTTAATGTACAATGTTAATGTCAAGTCTGTTTGCTTTAATTGTGTTAAGAGGTTATGCTGGAAGGTTATCCATTTAGTCGTTAACAGCAGGAAATAGCACTTATATTACCAACGTCACTGTCTGCACATAAACAAGAACTTGATTAACAGCAGTTAACCATGAGAAAATAGATGCTCTCTTAAATGCAGACATTTTTAGTGAAGAAACACTAGGTGTCACTAGCATACTCTCAGCTTCAGTTATCTTCTCTTACGGAGGAACCAGCATGGAGAGAGGTGGAAAAACAGGCGTTCCCAGAAACCATAGGAAATCATTCTTCAGCCAACATTTATTTCTTTGTAACCAGAGAAATGTCTTTGAAAATATTTTAATGGATTATAGTGAAAATGGTAGCTAAGTAACTTTAAGGTAAGTGGGAAACCATCACTATATATATTAGAAATGTACCTGAAAATTATGTGTGAATCAAATATTTGTAAACTGAATTATGCTTTCCTACTGATTATTTTAACATTTTGGGCATGGAGTCTTCTTCCCAATATTCACAGTTATTTTTGAGGTTATGAAAATGTTCTGTATTTTTAAATAGGTGATGATTCCCTGGATGTATACACAAAGAAATTCATTGAGCTGATCACTTGGGATTTGACATTTTACTGTATAAAAATTATACTCCCATAAAGCACTAGTAAAAGTCATAATTATTCATTTTAATGTTGCTTCCAATAGCTTCTTGCTTTTGTAAGCAGATATTCTGTGATTAGGTAATTACTGTACCGAACATTTGCAAGTACTTAGTCAAATGAATGTTGACTCCACCTGATCTTTGCATATCTTAGAATATGCCACAGGGCTAATTTCCACATCTTGGGACTACCCATCACTCAGTAAAGACTGAATTTTTAATATTTTATGCACCACACTGGTAACTTTCACACTGATATGGAACCATTTTGCTCCTTGCAAACTGACTGTTTTGCAGTGATTCAAACTGACTCTTTGAGTTTAAGAGATTTGATGCATGTGAAAAGGTCAGTAGTATTATTGACTAAGTAACAGTTGTTTTAAACTATGTCCGTTACTTTTTCTTAAAGCACAAATAGCAGCATATTCCAAAACTACTGCTAAAATTCCACTATGTATGTGAGTTCTCTTAAAGGTCCAGAGAGAAATACAATCTGCTGAATAATTTTTGCTTCAATATAGTCTACCAGCTTAATTACTAAATAGGAGCCTTAGCTATTGGACCTTTTTAAAAAAATAATAAACTGGGTGATTAGCCATTTCATTAAATATCTGAAACTTAGAAAGTTTGGATAAAATTCTTTTAGGGTAATTCTTTATGTGAGCTTAAAAAAAACAAAAAACATAAAAACCAAACCAACAACATACACAAGTATCAAGCTTTCCAGGCTTTAATTTGTTCTTTTCAAGCAAACCATTTATCTCATTACCCAAAATGACATATCCCTTAGCTGATTTTCAGTGTCCTGGTCTGGGAAGGAAATGGAATGGGGTTCCTGAGCTCCCACTGCTCAGTCCATCTATTAAAAGAATGTGGATATTTGACATTGACTGTGACATGTTCACCTTGCCTATTGACTTCAATTCTAGCTCCTTGATCTGCTCAGATTTTTGGTTCCAGCACATACCCTTTCACTTTAGATGTTTCCCAATTGGTTCTCTGCCTCTAAATATGCTTGGAACAACAATTTACAACTTCTCCATCCCTTTAAGCCTCAGAGTTTTCATACTATATCTATCATCTACCGCCCTAAAAGGCAGCACAATGCATTATTTGATGTTTTGATCCTCCTCTGAAACTTGATTCACAGCTATAGAGTGCACACCACCATGGCACAGGATTTCGTGTGTTCCTCCTTCACTCTGTTGTTAGAAGCTAGAAAAGTTTTGCTGATAAGGAAACAATTCAGGTGAAAAAATAAAAAGATCTAGTATGTGCCAAGTACGACACTAGTGAATGGAGGATATAAACATAGGTTTAGACATGGAGACCTTACAGTATTCTGGAGGTCACTTACTTATAAATGGAACATTTTAATATTATAATGAGTATCTCCAATACACTAATGTTGTCAATTCTGTAGAAGAGACAGAAGATAATATATTTGCTGCAAAAATCTAAAAATAAGCAATCTTCTTCATTTGTGAGAAAATGATTGAGAAAGAAGAGTTATTATATACTTTTGATGGTTAACTCTCATATGAGCATTCCTAATAGAGTGGATAAAGAGATCATGTAAGATGGGGGATAATAAGCCTAAATACAAATGAATATGTATATTCATACATAAACATGTCGTATGTATATGACATTACTTGACATAACGTCTTCATCATGGTACACATACACATATGAACCCGGAAGCCAGGTGGCACCCACCAGGTGGGTTGAAACCACTTCCCTAGACAAGACTGCGAAAGACAGCTTCCCTTTGCTTCCTTAGCGCCTGATTTTTTTTGACTAATATTTCCAATCCTGTCCTATTCAACAATATACTGTAGGAGAGAAAAATGCTAAAGAGTGTGTCTTCTCTCCCTTGGCATTTCTTTTCCCTCACAGAATGGCATTTCTTACAGGATTCCCATCGGTAATCCATGGCAAAGATGCAAAACGCAGAGAAAAATGTAGAACAGCTTAGAAGAGCTTACATGAGTGATGGACGGATGCACTGTGGAGTGAGGGGCCCTTGAGCTTACACGAGTGGTGGACAGATGCACTGTGGAGTGAGGGGCCCTTGTTGAGTGGTGCGACCATAGATGGGGCCATTTGACAGGCTGCAGCCGCTCCTCGGCCCTCTCTGTCAGCCGGGGGCCCCATGCGAGCCCCTGAAGTGCCGCAGTGCTGTGAGCCACACATTCCTGTGTCTCAAGGGCAGACCCACGCAGGCGGGAGAGGCGGCTGGAGCTGGCAGTATGAAAGATAAGTCTACACCTGATGCCACAGACCAAGAACTGATAGTTTAATATCAACCACCACTGACAACTGCAAAAGAACTGGATGTTCATACCCAGAAGATGTATTGCCCATTATGAGGCAAATCTTTCACAAATAGCACCCCAATACTCACTGCCTGAAAACTGAATAAGCATCATATTTCCAAGAGCAAATACGTTCAAATAGATGTTTTTGTCAAGATGAAATTGAATTGACCTTCAAGTGCCTTGTACTTCTAGGGTAGCAACTATCGAATAGCATCATTTAGAGCTTCATTATCATAAGCAGGAGGGAAACTTGGTATTGTCATGAATGCTAGCAGTTCTCAACCTTATTTCATCCTTAGATACATATATGATCTCTTTTTTTTTAAAAAACTGTTTGCAACACATATGTATCCTTGAGTTGTAGAATCTGAGACTGAAACAGAATCCCTGAGATCGTCTATCCCGTGGTCCCAGCCCTACTCATGCAGACCCACCACTAGGAAGGGTCAAGCAACAGAAGACAGATGCCCTCATCTGATCCCTGATGATTCTTGGTGCCTGCATCGCCTTCCTCGGACTGTCATTACGGTGTCACAAACGGGGCGGCTGAGAGTAGCGACACTTATTTGTGGCTGTGGAGGCTGAAATCAGGGTGTCAGCAGGTCACACTCCTGCACACACCGTAAGGGAGTCCTCCCATGTCTCTTCCAGCTCCTGGCTGGCTGGCGATCTCTGGCAGTCTCTGCCCATCTCTGGCTTGCAGGAGCATCTCTGGAACCTCTGCCTCCACCCCAGGGGCCCCTTCCCTCCAAGTGTGTGGGCTCTGCGGCTCTTCTTATAAGGCCACCTGATATTAGAGCAGGCCCCACCCACGCCAGTATGATCTCATCATGCCTGACGACCTCGGCAGTGAACATAATTCCAGAGAAGCTCACATTTGTCAGGCCCTGGGGTTGAAATGTTTAACATACCTCTTGGGAGGGACACACCTCAACCTATAACAAAGTTCTGTAGTGGAATGGAGAGCCATAGGGGCTGGGTGACAGCCACCAGTGGCCAAACCTTCCATTTCTCTTCTTTCATAAAAGAGGAAAATGAGGGCTAGATGTGTTTAGGACCTCTTAGGGAGGGACAGTCAGAACATGCATAAGCCACTCACATCTTTGCAAACTGTCACCTTCTAGATTCCTACTGCAGCTGCCATTAACAACCATGCGTCCTAGAACTTGGATTCAGATCACCTGATATTTGTCAACTTCATTAAAAAGCTTGGTAGCTTTATATTTTTACTTCTACTTCAAAACCTACTGCATAATACTTTAAAATTTTACATTAAAAAATATTCTGGTGGTAGTCTTATTAGTCATTCAAGGAAAAGGCTAACAGGAATATCAATTGAATTTGCAACTGTAGAAGTATACATGTATATAGACATATACATTGTACCTAAGAAAATGAAACATTTTTAAGGTTTCTTGGATTCCTTTTGAGATATGGGTATTAGGGCAACACAGGATGGGTGGAATGTCACTGATTTATATAAAATAGTTCTTAGCCAAGAGGAGCATGTGTTGTAAAAACTGAATGAGAAACATAAAGTAGGCCTAGTATACTTCCCGATCTGTCTCTCTCCAAGTTCTCCTCTCCTGCTATACTTGGGATCATGAAAGCTTACAGACAACAATAAAACGAATCCACAGAGTTTATAGTTCAGAGGATAAAACTGGAATATGCACACCATTATAATAAGAAAGCGTCAAAAAGGGAGACTCAACAAAACTTGGGACAGAAGAACCACTGGAATGAAAAATTGGTATGAAAATCAGGACCACTGCCCTCAAATGTGTCAAGGTTCTGGTAGATTCTGTAAGAGAGAAGAAGGCAGGATTGAGATGTGGGTTGGAGGAGGAGGATCAGGGAACACACCAGAACACAATCTCAGGTCCCCCTTATTCTCTGCCCCCTCCTGCCACTAAACGAGGAAGGAAACATTGATTTTGACTGTTCTTTTCTAGTAGAACAATAATGCTGTTGACTAGACAGGATTTTCAGTTGTGAGGCATTAGCAAGGACAATGTCCTCTCTGAGGACAAGTATTTACCACCAGCCTGAGAAACTGTCAGGATAGAAGGGTACTCACTCACTGATTTGTATGGACATACTAATGGTTCTAAACACATTTAATGAAGAGAAATGGCCCTGGAGAAGCCAGGCAATTTACCCAGGGAAACTTGAAATTTGTGACATGTAAATTGGAAGTCACCATCTTTTCTGAACATAAGGTTATCTCAAATTCAGTTTTGAAAGCTTGTAAAATCAGACTGCGACATGACCAGTTTGTTTATAGAATGGGATGACATGCAAAACATAAAAACATTAATCAAGTCACTTTCAAAATATCAGCGATTGGCCATCAGACAATAACATGGAGTTAATTCTCCAGCAAAGGAACAAAGTTAAATATTCTGAGAGACATGTCCAACTTCAGACAGAATTGGGAGTAAACGTGAAAAAGAAAAGAAAGATAAACAATAATGAACATCTCAAACAGAGGAGGAAGTTTTCCATCGAGCCCATCAAGCATAAAGAAGATCCAAGGTGAAGCCTGCTCCAGAGCTCTGGGGAGTGATGTGTCTGCAGCCCAGCATCAGAATCCCTTGCCCTTTCATTAAAATGAAAATCTCTGAGTGCTACACTAAACCTACTGAGTCAGAATATTGGGTGTCTGTTTTATCAATGCTCCCAATGGTTCTCATGCACCCTTAAGGTTGTGAGATGGTGCCTTCAACTCTATAGGCAAAGAGGTTCAGAGGTGACAGCTATAAAGAATATGAAGACGCTGTATCCGATGGGACCGACAGAGATATTCTAGTGTACAACTGAAAGGTTTATATGAACTTCTTTACAGAAAGAGAAAAGATAAAGAGCAGAGAGCATGTTCCAGGACTGACCCTTGAGTCCAGGGACGGAAGATGAAATCAAAGATTCAGAGGTGGGCGCCCACAGCTGAAGAAAGAAGGTGGTACGACGCAAGCACCCAGCGAATGGCAATGCCTTGGGATATCGCCTCCCACTGAATCCCCGCGGCTTTGGAATACCGCTGGAGGAGACCTCAGGATGCGGTTTTGAGTGGCATTCAGGGAGATGACGCTCTGACAGCCGACACGTGAAGAGAACGGCTTCTGCTGCGGACACGTGGCGTGAGGCCAGGGAGCAGAGCCTCTCCGTCTCGGGTCGGGCCGCCACCGTCCGCCTGCATTCACACTCCCAGGAGGGCCTTGGGGACGTTCACCCTGTAATTTCAGCATTCACTCTTTTATAATTTAAAATGATCTCCTTACGACCAACAATCATATAATTGAAATCCTCATGAACTAGTGCTGCTAGGACTGAAGTTAAAATGCAAGCCCGAAATAAGGCTTGAAAATCCGTAACTTGGAAACAGGATTAAAATGCCATAAAAATGTCGCAGAGAAGTCCAAATATCCACCATCATGTGTTCAAAGATTTAACAGAATGTATGTTGTGAAACAACAGTAGAGGCCTTTTGGGACAGGCGAAATGAAAGGAAAAATACCTTATGATGGTTAAAATATACCTGCTCCAAAACGCTCCTCCAAGTTTGTGTTTATTCACATGGCGAAATCTATATTAAATAATGCAAATTTTAAATTACGGGGGGTCTTCAGGCATTCATCACTTGCATAAGATGGAATTCCCAGTGTTGCTGGGGCAGAAAGTACCAAATAGGAGGTTTTAGGCAATTAGCTGGAGGAGGAGGAGGGACAAATCGAGAGGTTCTCTATGTCACGTAAAGCCCGAGGACCTCGACCAGCAGATGGGACTGGGATGACAGCAGTTTGCGCGACAGCATGCCACTTTCAAGTTTCTGTTTTGGACTTGGCCAGCTCTGGAGTCGGAGGGACCTGCTGGGGACTCGCGTGGTGATTACGTCAAAAATGATAGTAAGTGAGGAGTTTGGGGGAAGAAAGCATAATGTGAGAAGTCCTGAGCAGTTACTCAACAAATACGAAGTGAACGCCTCCCAGGTGCCAACAACTGTTTTTGCCCTTGGAGGCAGAATCAGCGCGTGGGGTTTGGCCGGATGGATCCGTTCTCAGAGTGGCTGACAGTCTCCGTGGGGAACGGGAGGAGAGGGGAAATTTCTTCTAAGAAGTTCCTCAAAGGCTGTTTAGACCAGAAGGGCTTTGCATTTGGCCTGGAATGAAGGGAGAGCTTTTAAGAGCAGGCACTGTGGAGAAGGATGGAGCTGGTGAGCAGACCAAGCCAGCCAAACCACGGCGGGGCTGGGGGGCACGCAGGGCGGGCGACTGAGTGTGAAGCCAGCTGTCTAATTGAAGCATTGCGCTCTTACTGGTTTTAATGGGAGATTAAGCTGAATGTTTACAAAGGGCAACATTGGGACAACTTTTGAAGGGCATGATAAAGCCTCTGGATTTTATTCTGAATGCAGCGAGTGGTTATTGGAATGCTTCATAACAAATTCTGGATCACAGTTACTAAGAAACTTTAAAGCTGAGATAGGGGCCATGCACTGTAGTGTGTAAGTCCAGCCTTGGTAAATGCAGGTGAGTGATTTAAAAACAAACTTCACCTCATATGAGTTATTCAATGATGCCTCTTTTGCCTACTTAAGGTGTTTCTGCTATACTGAGTATGCTTTTTATAATTTACACAGTATTATTTTCTGGAACAAGAATTTATACTGTCCCAAGACCTGCCCATTTTTCTTAAAGGCTTTGTATGGATTTATTAGATTAAATTACTAGATAGTTTGAAGAAATCTGCTTTTATTTGTTCTGAATCATATATTATTTTCTCTCTCATTACAAATCTATAGTCCATCTCAAATGCTAGTTTCATTTCAAATAAATCATTTGCATTAAATCAAATATTGCACTGTTCTTCCTCTTCCAAAAATATAAAGCAGGTATTTAATAAAAAGAAGACATCACCAATTGCATATTTCTCATCTCTTATTTTACAGCTTACGCATTATTCCTCATAGCTCATTCAGTTTTACGCTAATATAACTAATGACTTAAAAACACTTGAAAATCGATTTTAAGACTAAGATTGAAAAGACTGGCTTGTTTATTTCTACCCAATTTCTCCCTCATGGTGTTTGAACTGTTCTCCTGCATGTTGTAGTGGGCTATGCCTCTAAGCAAAAGCATAAATTATCTTTTTCTAAAACTGGATTCAGAACTCAGTGCCTCTAGGAAACCTTCAAGGATTGATTTTGGCTACATGTTTTTTGCTCTACTTAATGCTGCCTCAGAACTTAGTCAGTTCGTGCTTCTCTAAGTCACACTTGCTATTCAGCAGCACCCCATAGTAGTGGCATGGGTTGATCAGCAGTCTTGAAGGTCGACCCCTCCCAGTATCACCAAATGCAAAGCAACAGGGATTCAATCACCAGTCACTGCAGAGGACAAGAGCTGGCCCATGGCAATTCAGTAGACTGCAAGTTCCTTCTGGGTAAACACATCCTGGGTCCGTTACAGAACCTAAAGAGAAAAGCTTACATATGCTTCTCATGTCCTGTACCAAGTTCAAGGCAATGCCATGATGGATGATGAGGACAGGTCTTCGTGGGACCATGAGGGAGGAGAAATACTCTGGTCACCAGGGACCAAAGCTTTCACAACCTGCTCTGAGAGAGAAAGGCTGCTTGTAGCGCTGGAGAGGAGGGCTGCCAACTATACATGAGCTCAGGTCCGGGCTCCGGCTTACACTCCCCAAGAATGGAGTTTCCATTTTTGATGGCAGCAAAGCTTCACAGCTGTTTATAAAATAAAGCAGGTTCCTGGAGTTGAGGGACTAATTCTCCGGTGCCGGGATTATGATGGTGTAAGCAGGCAGGCAGATGTCAAGGGGAGGGCAGGCCGCCAGGAGCCCCATGTTCCCCACCCACCTCTGAGCCCCTCAGCCACACAGATGGAACTTGATGGGGTTAATTTGTTAGATCTCTCAGTTGCTGTGTTTGGCTCTTTGTCTAGATGTTTCAGAAGAGCATTCTCTTTAGCCAAGTGTCCACAGGTCAATAACTACATAGCTTTATTGATCGCTCTCTATTTTTCTATACATGGGTGATGAAAAAACTCCCCACTGTATGTTTTCTTTGGTATTTCTTGCACAAAATGTCAATTTTTCTGTGATCCGTATATACACAAGAGTTTGCATTTTTCCCTTTGTTAAAGTTTTCATAAGATATCGATCCTTCTGTGATCCACATAAGCAAAGTAATATTTGGTGGGGGATGGAAAACTGAGACAGTACAATGGTAATACAGCTACAAAATGGGTGCAGAATATTGCTTTCCTGTGTCACACAGTTCACTGAAAAGGTAAAGATCCTATATTCTAATCAGGCACTTGACTTGAATTTGTACCCATAGTTATTGGAACCACAGTTCTATTAACCACCACTCTAGTGGTCACTGTGACATTTTTATGCTGAGAAAATGCCCTTAAGATAATGGAAAAAGGTGTCAGTGGTCAGGGTAGAGTGTTAATTATATCAAGACCACGGCATGATGGTCTCCCTGATAGGAACCAGCCTGCAAATAGAATCGCTGGTGGTGAGTTACCGTGTCGTAGAACCATTGAGGTGGAGGGAGAAAGACCTCTTCACTACCCTAGACCACTGTTGAAAACACTGTCTTGGACACCAAGAATCCATAGAGAAAAATGATTTTCTTTTAGCTAGACAAAGAGAGCAAAAAAGAAAGGTGAGTGTGAGGGGCACAACTCTGCCACTTCAGGCCTCTGTAGTTGGAAAAATCAGCCCAGATACCTGACTCGGAGGAGGGATGCGAACACCAGAGAAGACCAGCAATAAGAGAGCTGCTTGCTGAACCAGTGGTTAAGAATACAGAAGCCCTCAGAATAGGCTGGTTATGGTCCATCAGTTAGCCCTGGAATATGGCCTGACCAGATACTGAGCTCCTGGGGACACACATCTTTCTCAGGAGTTACCAAAAGGGAGAGAAAGCATAGCCAATATCTACTCCCCTTCTCCAGGAATTACTTGTCCTACCGCACGGATCCGCTTCCTGTACAGCGGTCAGCCACTGACTTGCCAGGAATCCTGTGACCCTAGACTTCCACTAGGGCATCAAAGTGCCCGATGTGTAACTCTCTAGTGTGGGATGCTATATAAACAAGGAGGACTTCCTAGCTAGTCTAGCCTCTGGGAACTGGATCCTGGAGAAAGACATGTCCAGGCAAGGCTTCTCTGGTCCTCCAGGATTGCATAGGGTCAGGAGAGGGACCTTCGGGTAGCCTGAGGACATCTGCAGCCCCCTTGAAGCGGCGGCGTATGTTGCTTGCAGGCTCAACCAAAGAAGGGTCCCAGACAAGAGAACAGCCCCACGGGGTAGCCCAGCAAGGCGCTGCCCTGCCCCCAAACCTGAGTGAATGGGAGCCACACGCCCAAGGCAGGAGCAGCGAGGTGGCGCTCCGGGTTTCACTGCGACTGCTCACAAATACCATCCCCACGGGCTGTTAGTTTTCAACTATTAAGACTGAAAGGGGACATAAAGAGCACGAGAGATGGAAGAGGGAGGAACCGGCGTGCATGCGCAACCTTCTCTCTTGTCCTCTGCACCAGATGAACCAGGGACAGGATAATTTAGAGCCTCAGTTGAACCGTCATGGGCAACTTTAACTCGAGGCAGTGTTTACTGCAAAATATGTAGCTTATGACTGAAGTTGACACTGACCTTCACAGAATCACTTAACAATTCTCTCCCCTCCTCTGATGAGTCTCCTTGAAGGAACTTCCTTTCTCTGCAATAGGAGCTGCATCCGTCTGCTCCCTCGTATCCTTCTCAGAAGCTTATAAAAAGGTATTTTTGAACCTCAAAGAGCTACTTTTAATTAAATGTAGCAAGCATGTCAGTATTGCAAAAAGGAAGTTAAGGCATGGAATTTTAGCTTTCTATGAATGACACATATGTAAAATATGCACTCTATAATTACAGAAAAAACCCTCAATTGTATGTACACAGTTTTAAAAATTAATCCTTATTAAAAAAAACTGAAAAGCCATGGGTCAAAACACAAGAATTATTTAAAAACATTCTTTTTAATATGAGGAAAGAATGAATCATTTGGAACAGTTAATTAAAATCCTCTCTGCTCTTTCCTATTGTGTGTCCCTTCATAAAATCAGGGTACTCTTTTTCACTAGATCTATGGACGCCATATCCTGAAGCAAAGTATTTCCTTAAAATTATCAGGCATAGGAGACAGAAAAAAACTTCCCATAAATTGTTTAACACGTCTGCTAAATCAACTATTCAAACAACCCCTCGAGAATCTTAAATGTTGTCGAGATATCCACAGATTCAGAGTGTGCCACGTGCAGAGGTGAGTTTTTAGGGGAGTGGTTGGAGAAAACTGCAGTGAGGCGGGGATGCTCAGGTAGAGAGGTGCTGCCAGCAGGCCAGGAGCTGGCATGAAGTCATCGTCTTCAGGTTTCCATGGTTTAACCCAAGGGTTTCGGAGTCAACAGCCCCCTGTGTTGAGCACTTGCTTATGTACAGTAGATTCTTCCAGGATCTCTGGGAGATGAAACAGTATTTTCCACTGCTGTCAAAAACACAGTAAACTCCAGCTGAAAAGGAGAACTTTAATTTCTTTTGTTGGGTCTCAAGGAAGCCAGGATTGAGGTTTGTAGCTTGTTTTGGTAAGGAAGACAGCGCCTGTATTACGCGTGCAAGTTAAGAGCTTAGGCAGAAGGAATTTCTGAAACGTGTTCTCAAGATGAAAACGAGTAAGCCATCTTCTGTAGCTAGTTATATACTTATCTCTGGGCCTCTTACCATTTTCTCATCAGTAAGCTTTTAAGGGAAAGTCTTCTTTAAATATCCAGCCTCTTTTCACTTTTGCTGCAAAAATAGACATACTGAAGAAATAGTGTCTGTCCCCAGCAGCCAGGAGAGCATTGACGGCAGAAACAGTCAGGCATCCCCTACACCAAGGGAAAAACGTAGTCAGATGGCTGGAGTTGGGACTACAAGGTTCTATTTTCCCTCTTCATAGTCTTCTTAATCCATGGTCACGTTTCAAGGCTAGGGTTTGATTTTTACTGGCGGTGCCAGTGGTTATATTTATTAGTCTTATTTAGTGTGAAACACGGTACTAGGTCCTTGGAACATAAAATAAATAAGACATAGTCATTGACTCTAGAGAGGTCAAGGTATCTTGGGTAATTCGACTTACTGTTTTTTATTAGTGAAATTTGACTTGAGTTTTTGTCATGTAGTGTGTCAAAATACAAAATTAATTTAAAGCAGAAAAAATATTCACAATAAAACCTTACCTAACTTCCGACCCTCTTCCCACTTCTCCTTCCTCCATTCTCATGGGTCAGAAATGGCTTGGAGCCAAAGATGGGAGGAGAAGCTCTCATTATTAATCTTGAAAGCTTAAAATCTAATAGCTAATTTTTAAGGCCATGTAAAAAGTTGCTTCGATGTGACTCTATCTGAATGGCTGCATCCAATTGTCTCCATGGAAACCTCTTGTCCCCCTGAGTTTCCCAGGGTTCAGTAGAAAGCAGCAGCTTCCACTTGGGTCAATCTGGATTATCCAGGAGAGATTATTTCCAGCTGGGTTTCCAGCTTGGGGAGGTGCCCTACCATTGCCTACTTCTGCGAATGCTTGTCGAAAAAGTTAATGGTGGAATCTACTTCAGATCTGGAGCAGCCTTGGAGAAGCAAGGCATCACCCATGATTTCTCTTGCTTGATTTGACTAGAATCCTGAGTGACCCAACAGCTGATTTGCTGACTTGGTTGTTCATTCCTTCAGGGTTACTCTTCAGCCAGATGGCTCTGTGCACTTCTAATTTCAGAAGCTAAGAGGAATGTGCCCGTCTTTTGAACCTGTAGCATAAAGATATCCACTCTGGCCACACACACTGAATTGTAATCAACGATCTTGGCAGTTCTTTTCAATTGAGTGAGATCTGCTAATTTCTGCCAAACTACCCATCTTTCCAGTCAAGCATTCCCCAAAGTGTGTGCCATAAAACGTTAGTGTCTTGGGTTATAGGAAGCATTCCATGTAAAACAGGTTTACTGATCAAATGAGTAAGGCAGAGCTGGCTCTCAATAATGTGGAATGGATTTATTTACTCTAGGATGTCTCAAAACCCCAAGTAGGGGAGAGAGGGAAGTGCATTAGCTTTCAGATTATTTGAATCCTAGCTCTGCCTCTTAGTAACTTTGACCTTGAGTAAGTTGTTTAATCTTTCCAGGGTTTAATATATTTATCTATAAAATTAGGATATAAATATCCACATCACAGAATTGGTCAGAGGATTAAACAAGTTAAAATACCTAAAGCAATAACATTTTCCATTTATTTGGGGATGTAATTTGTATTACTATATTTCTACATCATTATGCAATTTAGATCATGGCTTTGGCATATCAAAAATGAAGATTCTATTTTAATGTACAAACAAAGCAGAGGCACTGATTATAGTTTTTAATGCTACTTAATCCCTCTTCCATTAAGATGACCAGTTGGGAATCACACAGTAAATTTCAGAATTAGCTGACCATTTCATACTCACTTTTATGTGACCTTAGTGTTATCCTATACTGGCCATTGATTTGTCAATTGTAATTCTATAGATCATTAAATGACCCTGCACTAATGATGCCAATGTATTTTAAAACATTGGAAGGCACACCAGTGCTTCCTACATGATGTATGCTCTTGCTGAGAAGCTAAATCTCATCAGAGACACTGTCCTTTGTTCTCAGTTACAGTCAGTTGAGTTACCCAGCTTGCATTTCAAGACTCTTCAGGCTACCTGAGCTTGGAATTCCCAGCCACTTATTTACTGTTACACCATCCATCTTCATCAAGATGTGATAAATGTCTCGGCAGAGGTCACTGTGTTGGAGATAGTTCAAGCGTTAGTTTCAGCCCAAAAAGAACTCAAAGTCAATCATATCTTTTGTTGTACTCAGAATCTTTCTAGCATGTTTCACAAGAGAGTACATTTCAGGGATGGAGGGGACATTTTAAATTCACCTAATGCTTTGTAAGCATGCCCTTTGGACAGAAGAGAGAATCAAGACTATAGATAAGAAACACAGTGATATACCCTGGTTCACCTCATCTTTCTCTCTCAAAACCACAGGCGGGTTCTGAAGGATGACAGCATATCAGCATGATTATTTTTTTTTGCATGAGAGACTATTGGACATGAAACACTGTAAGAGATAAATATTGTTTGTTGTGTTCTATTGGGCATTATGACATCAAACTTGGGGCAATCCAAACACCTGTAGGGCTGTAATAAAGATGTTCAGGGAGGTAATGGGCTTTGTGTGGCTGGATGATGGTTACTTCCAAGTGCACAGTTTATGTCAGTCAGCTAATTTAACAGAGTTATTGAGCACACATGGTGTGACAAATTCATATGCCAGGCTCCAAAACCTATCACAGAGGATCTCTGTCTTCACATGTTTATTGCCTAAGACTTGGAGACTCAAATGATGAAAGCAAATAAAGGGCAATAGATAAAGGCAGGGAGCGCACCGCAAATACTGCCGGAATTCAGAGAGACAGCAATTCCCAAAGACTTGCTGCGTGATTCCCAACAGGGCCTCTGATGAAAGAGTGAGTAAGTAGAATGAAAAACTATCAGCAATACCTCTGCTTTGTACGTGAAGACTGGGCACATTTCTGGTATGCTAAAATTCAGTTAGTAGACAGGCAAGATGGCTTTCCTGGAAGAAAGAAATGTTGTTGGAAACTCTGAGCCAGGATAAGATGGCACTGGCCAAGGAGAGGAGAAAGAGATTCCTGAAAGTGGAAAAGAAATGACAAAGAGCAGAGTGAGTGAAGAACCCAGTAAAATGACTGTGTAAGTGGAATGAATTAATAAAATAATGATCATTTTGGTCAGGTAGATTAGAGGCAGTGGAAGAAAAACTGTCAATCTATAATTTGAGCATGACGGCTAGATCATGGGTGATATTATACATTCTTTAGCCAAGAAGTGACAATAGGAAAATGACGCCACAGTAAAATAAGCTGGGTAGATTTTGTGCAGAACGGGTTGGACATGAGGAGTAGGGAGGGAGGTGACTGGGATTATCTCAGGTTGAGGTCACAGAGGACCCAGATGAGAGTGAGAGCAGGGCAGTGGGAGGCGATAAACACTGAAGATGGGTCTGCAATACATGGGTGATAATCTCTAATGCTTATGCAATGATAGGGAGAAACTATTACATCTGAAACTTGAAGGGCTGTAGAGTCATGGGTTTTAGAATTGCACTTGAGTTTGCTTCTTACCAGCGGCGTAATCTCAGGAAAATCGTTATTTGTACCTAAATTTTCCCAAATCTAAAATGAGGTTAAAATTGCCTATATAAGGATTTAACAAGATAACACGTAAAATGTCTAGTAAGTACCTAGCAATCAGTACACACTCCAGAAATATCAGCTCCTTGTTCCACTTAGATGACCCTAAACCATCCCGTGGGCAGCTAGACACTGGAAGCCAGGGTCAAGTTTGATGGCTGTTAGGACCTGAGTGCCTGTGCCTTCCCCTAAATTCATACGTTGAAGTCTCATTCCTAATGTGGTGGTACTTGAAGGTGAGGCCTTTAAGAAAGGAACAGGTCATGAGAGTGGAATCCTCCTTCATGGAATTAGTGCCCTTAGAAGAGGCCTGAGAGAGAGGTCCCTCACCCCTTTGGCCAGGTGAGGTCACAGTGAGAGAGGACGGCCATCTATGAGGCAGTTGGCCTCACCAGACACCAAGTCTGCCTGCACCATGACCTTGGACTTTCAAGACTCCAGAACTGTGAGAAATAAATGTCTGTTCTTTATAAGCCACCTAATTTATGTGGTTTTGTTATACCTACCTGAATGGACTAAGACAGGCTGGAAATGCAGTTAGACCATCCACACAGAGGTGATATTTTGGGACCCATGGGAGAAGCTCTCCTTGAGGAAATGGCTGAGTGAGCAGAGGAAGTAAGTTCTGGAGAAGGTCTAAGATGTGAAAGAAGAGTTGCTGAATACAGAGGAGCAGTAGATATGAGGTGTGGGCATGAAGCACTCGGAACCTGGGGGCACTCAATGAATACAAGCTCTTATCCTGACTGTTGCCACGGCTGTTATTATTAGAGATGGTCAAAGATGTGAGAGACAAAGTCACAGTCATCAAGTGAAGTAGGAAAGGTAAAGTAAGGTGACCTCTAGTGTTGTCTGCTGCACAGAGATGAAGGTAGGATGCAAAACCATTCTATTCCTGTGGGAGAAGCTGCTGCCTGGAGTTCCTGACTTCCATAATTCTTCTCTAGTTGGACTCCCGCATAATTCAGGAGCAAGACTGCGTGATGCTCACACAGCTACCTGAACTGTGAACGATAAGGTTATCCATTTACTGTCATCAAAAATACCTCTGCAGCAGATACTCCACTTGCCACAAAAGAGAGAAACCAGGGTCCTAAAAATAAATGAAACCAGCAAGCTATTTTAACATAGGGGAAAATAGGAAACTATGAATTAACAAAAAATACAATTTCCTGTGATGAATTCAAATAAAGCCAAACACCAAATATTGACTTCCCTTGTGTTGGAAAATGAATAGACACTTTTGCAATGACCTGAAGGCTTGGATGGAGAGACTAAATAAATTATTGACACATGAGGAGTAGACAATTCTCCATCCACTGTGGAGCTTTTCATTCTTTGTGGAGCAGATGGTCTAAAAAAAGCAGCCAAAAACAACAGGTGGGTTTTATTGCATTCAGTCACCGAAAACACTAACATCTACAGTTTAAATCATGTTTAGACACAGTAAGTCTTAAAAAACCACCTCTGGAAATAATCTCTCATATTTATAAAAACACCTTTGTCCATCTTAAATGATATGAAAACACAAGAAGGAATATGAGCATGAACACATATGTAAGGACTACAGGGGAGAGACAGACTGGAAGAAACCGCTGCTCTTTATGGAAATGGCTTAGCAAAGCACTGTTTCAGTGTGATAGACTCTGATATGGATAACATCCCCTCTTCTGGGACCAGACAAGGCTTGGGACTAAGTCACTGCTGCCATAAATATGGCTCTCTCACACGTCCTGCATACCTCCATCAACCACACGGAAGGCAACTACGAAGAATTCAAATACATCATCCTTCCTATAATCTGTCAAAAGCCTAATCCAATTACAGATATTGAGTCGTGGTCCAATGACATTTTTCCTACATCATTCTATGTGTTTATATGTTTTCATAAGTCAAGGAAGGAAAAAAGAATCTGTGAGGTGGGGAGAGCTAAGGGAAACTATGACACCTAGGTCATCAATGGAGGAGATAGTGTATATCTGTTGGGAGATCATTGTTTTTTTGTATGGTATTCTTCATTAATTACATGCACGACATGCTAGAGTTTTAAAAGTAAAAATCATGTCCTCTTACCCCCTATCTCCAATCTCCCAGTTCCCTAGAATAATCAACATTAGCATTTCCAAGTGTAGCCTTCAAAATCTGGGCATGCACGCTGACAACTGAAGAAATGCTCAAACCGTTAAACCCAAAATGAATTTTAAGAATCTTCTATAGTTATAAAACATCTTCATCCTTCTTGAATAATTTAAAACCATAGGCACCTTCCTGAGTATGAAGCATGAATTATAAAAAATGAGATTATGTTTCTACTTTATGTTTGCAACTTGCTTTTTAAAAAAAATTCAACTTCATACTATTCAAAGGCTGTGCCCTTTCTCTAGGTATATCCTAGCTTATTAATTATTCCCAAATGGATGGCTTTTTGTAATTTACAATTGTCATTAAAATAAGCTGCAATTAATACTCTTACTTATTTATACTTTTGTGATGTGCAAGTATTTCTATCATGTATATTGATAATGATGTGCTTGGTAGCTCAAAGGTTTTGTGGATTTGTATTTCAGTACCCTCTGACATATCTGTTTTCGGAGCTTTCTCAATTTTCTTGCACTTTCAATAAGCTGCACTAGGTTTTTCTCCTTAAATCTGAAGTGCTTATTTATTTATTTAGGGGACTACCCTGTCTTTCATTCCTCATCTCAGCGCTAGCTGCACTTGGGAATAAATTAACAGTTATGTACTGCTGTTGATAGTATATGAGACAGGGAAGGAGATATGGTGAAAGAGAGCAGTGAGTTTAAGTCATAAACCAAGAGCTCAGATAGTCTTGGCACTACCACTGAGTCATACTGATAATTAGTAGTAGTGTTTTTTTCTTATATTGATAAATCACTTGATGAATACGTCTCTTGGGCTTTGACTGTCAGACAAACTCTATCTTATATGAGTTCAGGACAAATACAGATGCTTGCAAAAGATGTTGGGGTGGTGATATGGTGGTAAAGTGGCAATTTCCGACTGACAGCAAAAGGAAAAGGTGTGGCAGCTTGATACTGTGGTCTCTGTAATGATGCTGTATGAACAAGAAGAAACACAGAAATGAGAAAAATAATGAGTGCAAGAAGATCCTAAACAATTGGAAAAATGAAAGGAGAGCTTTCCTAGGTAAAGAATACACAGCTGGTAACTGGTTAGGATTGTCAAGGGGCTACCTTGGGCCTTACCTTCAAGAATCAAAAGATGGAAGCAGGTGTAGTGGGAAGGCACAGCGAGTAAGGTCGGAGCAAAGCCAGGTGCCTGTCCAAGACAAAGAGGATCTGGAACTCAGAACTCTTAAAGTGCTTCAGTGTATATTTTTACTCCTCAGGACTATGAAGAGTATCTGCCATTTGTTTATTTGTATATAGGTCTTGGAATCAGTGAAGAAAAGGAGATGGGGCAAGCAGAACTGTCTCCAAATTGTGGCAGTTGGAGCGAAGGAAGATCATGTCACTCAGCCACACAGAGGGTAAGCCAGAGTGAGAGAACATGCCTTGGACTCACAAACTTCCCCTTACTTAGCTGGGTCACACTGCCTAGAGCACAAAATACTTCTCTAACGACATCAGCACACAGCTGCCTGGAGGATACTGAGTCATGTTGGTTTATGTCTCTAGTATAGACTGATGTTTTGATAGCTTTACATTCATACAGGCACCCACCTGTACACACATCTCCTAATTTAAAGGTATAAAGAAAACTGACAGGAAAGGCCCAAGAGGTCCTTTGATCTTCCCCCCTCATCGAACCTGCATCCCACCAACTCCTGCCTAACACAGTGGGGGCCCGCCGCAGCAAGCCATTCTTCACCAGGCAGGGTGACTGTGCTCTTGACTTAAAGGTCCATAGAGGAGACAACAGCGCTGTTCCCGGGTTTACTCCTCGGTATTCAGGAAAATGACGGTAGTCAGGAAGGCCGAGGTGAAGAGCATAGAACCTTGCAAAGGCAGCTATAGTTTTTTTTACATCCGTTTCTGCCATCCCCATGCCCACACTTGTGTTCTGCCCACCAGGAGGCTGGCTTTGGCTTTTAGCAGACTTGTTTTGTGTGTGTTGAGCTGTGGTGTGCTTTATGCACCCTGTGCCTCTTAGCACCAGAGTGTCCACAGCAAATTCATGCTTCCCACTGGCCACCCGAATGTTGTCTCTTTGCTTTTCTGATCACAATGCTGCAGCCCCTGAAATTTTTGCTTATACCAGGCATTCTCCTCCCTGTGGCTTCCTTTCTTCTTTTATTCCTTCTCTTCCTCTTTCCTCCCTTTCATGGTGGTTCAGGGAGCCTGGATTCACATCTTGACTCCATCTATTTCATAGTGGTGTAATCTTGGGCAATTATCTTTCTGAGTCTCACTCTCCTAATCAGAAAGGGCAATCAGAGGCTCTTTCTGGGTGAGAATTAAATGGAGTGATTCATGCCAAGGAATTGGCAGAGTGGCACCAATATGCATCCAGATATCTTTTATTCTTATTAATATTAAGCACCTACTATTTTCCAAATGCTGTGCGAGGTGCAAAAAATACAAAGTTAAATAAGATATGGTCCCTGAGAAACTTATAATCTAGTTAATATTTCCAGTTAGACATTATTTCTATTGCTAGTAAAAAAAAAAAAAAACCTGGCGAAGAAACGTCCAAAGTGAGGCACTCATATCTCAAACCTCCGTACAGAAAAATAATCTCATCCAAAGTGCAAAGTGCCAAAACTAGCCCAGTTTTTCAGCTGCACAGTCAAGTGGCTGACTCTCACCCCATATTCCCCTTCTGGGTGGCTGTCTATGAAGTCTTCACGGCAGTGAGGTAGTGTGCAACTTTGAACTTAAACTTACATGCAAGCTTTAGGTCAAAGATGGTGGCGCAAACACATTTTTAAAATTCCACTCTCCTTTCCTAGAACCCACTGTAAACAAAGAAAAAGACAAAAAATTGAGGAGAAAAGCTGTTTGTCTCCAATGAAACAAGGAAATTTTGGTAACCTCTAACTATAATCCACCAAATGCTTCAATATGTAAGCTTATCTCACAAAGACATTCAACTTGTTGGCGTCTCAAAGAAATTGCAAACAGCTCGATAACTCCTTGATATCACAGGATGGACAAAAGGATTCAATGAAAAAATGTATATGACAACTGATGGGGAATAAAATCGAGTTGGCACAACTCATAGAAGAAATATAAGAGAAAACTAAACCATGGTAAAAGTGAAAGTCTATCAGGAATTGTAGTCATAGCAGCTGCAGGAATATGTAGCAAAGGTAATAATAATAGAGAGATGGAAAAGAACAACTATTGTTTATAAGTTGACAGATATGGAAGAGAAGGAGACACACGTAACAGCTGAAGAAGAATCTAGAACATGTGGAATAGTTAATTATGAGACAATTTCACAGGGGAAAAAGCCATGGAAATGAGAAAAAAACTTGCATCTGCAAATTGAAAGGGTACATTCTATCTTTAAAAATTCAGACAGAATCATCAAACAAATTTTGTTAAAGTTGCTGTACCTCAACAATTCAGGGAAAAAAAGGTCATGTGACAAGAAAGGTGAATAGAGTACAAAGGTAAATATTGGGCTGGCCACCAGGTGTCTCCGAGGCAGCATTCAGTTTTAAGACTGTGAAGCGTGTCTACCACGTTCTGAGACACCCAACAGTTTATATCCTCCTAAGTGCCTTCAGACGAAAGGCAACAAACATTTCCATGAGGTGTACAACTTTGTCAGCAAGTTAGGAACCAAAGCATTCTTGAGCAGAATGAATACCAGGCAGAAAAGAGATGAACAGAATAACAACCCAGATACAGAGAAAACTTGATTTAACAAAGGCTGGCGGTAAACAGTGAATGAATCAATTGAAATACAGAATGGAAGAAATTATGGTTTTGAATCAAACGAAAACAGATACTAGTTAGGGTAGAAATGTACTTTTTAATAAATCCTTTTAGATTAAATGTAAAGAATTTTTTAAGGATTCTCCCTCAAAGAAACCATTACTTTAATCTTTTTCTTTTTATCTAAGTTCTATAATTTTCATTTTAAATAATAAATGTAGTATGATAATACTTTTTACTATTGATTTTCTCTATAAGGGGAAGCATGAAATTATGTTGACAAGAGTAACTGGAGTAATTTGGAGGTGATAGAAATTGGTACGGTTTTAAAAATGTGTTTTCTAAACTTAACTTTTAGTTAGTGAGCAACTATTAATTTTATATAAAAAGGCATTTCATTTCAGTTTCAGTTCTAATAGGGTGGGAGAGGAAGTGAGAAAGGGAGAGGAATAAGGCAATAACTGTTTGAGCTGGTTATAGAATATACCATCATTCAAACACTGCCTTCAAAATAAGGATTGGTTCACACTAGTCTGTCTTGAATGTATTTGAAATTTTCCTCATTACAAATTTTTAGAGCACTCAGTTTATAAGTCATTTAATAGAAGGTCAAACTTTTGGTATACACATAGTCCAAGAAATCCTTAATATTATGTTGAAGTTTCACTCTGAAAACAAAGCAAAACAAAACTCCTTTTTTCCTGTTTAGATTAGCTGTTTCCCCTAATAATGACAAAAAATATTAGAGTCAATCAAGGATGAAAATTATTCTTTATGTAGCATTCCAACTACACAGATGAATTTGTATATGTACATCAATGTCACTAGAGAAAACTGAACTGCACAAACTTTATTGTTCTCACTCAAAAAAATTATTTTTCATTTGACTTAAAACCAGAATAGTTTAATGACAACATACCAAGAGAAGTAAACTTACGATGGCTATGGTTAAATAGGCAGGTAGATTTTCATGTGGTGCCTGAATTTAAACGTGTATTTTAAGACTCAGATGATTCTACTTGTTTCGGTTGAATTCCTAAGCCTTGGTTTGCTTCTCATGAACAGGCATTTCATTACTGTACTCCAGAATTTCAGTAATACCCAACAACTTCTGTGCCGAGAAAGAGAGTGAGAGAGAAAAAATGGAGAGAGAAAGAGAGAAAGGCAATTAAATGAAAATAGAAAGAGAAAATAAAATATTTGTCTTCCTTTTACAAAACCATTTATTAGTCCCATTCATTAGCAAATCCAGAGTCACAAATTTAAAAAAAGAGAGGAAAGAGCCTAATGCAACCTTCTGAGATCATGTAATGATGAGGGTCATGAAATGCTGAAATACGGACTGACTCTCCCGCCTCTCATCCCTTGTACTTGAGCAATGAGAGGCAGGAATGTTAGAAATGACACCTGAGGACCTTACTGGGTCTTTGAGTGGTCCAGGAAATGTAATTTCAGAGCAGAGGATGAGAAAATATTCTATCTGCTTTTTCCTCCAAGAGGTTTTATGAAGTGCTTGCTGAGTCTCAGACACTGTCTAGGGTGGGATATTAATCTATTTAAGCTGATATAATTCCAATTCCTCTATGACAGTGGTTTTTAACTTGGGGAACCACAAATCTATTGGTCTCTGAATAAGTTTCAGAGGGTCCACGAAATTTCTACAGCTCTATATAAATGATTTATTGAAGACAAGATGCAGAGACTAAGAACAAATGCTCTAGAAGTTCTTTAAGTGATACTCTAAGAGACAGTAAAAAACATATGCCTACATTAAATGCTATTTTTTAAAGGACACACCATACAGTTATGGGCTGAAAGGAAATTCCTAACACACTAAAACTGAAAATAAAGACTTGTTCTGTAAGTTTTGCAAAATCTACATATTAGATTTCCCCAACCAAGAAGGCTCAGAAACCTGACCTGATCTATGAGATGCCTCAAAAATCACAAAAAATCAGAACCGTCCTCTGGCTGGTGGACATGTTCCTGTGACTCTCCAGGGGCAGCGGCTACAAAAGTAAGCTCAGTTTGACTCCCACGTTAATCCTTTTCTGAGTCCCCCGCAAACAAAATGCAGTGGACATCTCTAGAATAGGATGATACCGTTATATTCTTTGAAAATCATAGTAAAGCACTGTATAGGCCATGGTATGTTTTAATTCTTCTCTTAGAACAATCATCACGTAGAATCCCAGGGAAAATAATGTATGTATCATCACCATTGAGAGCTCTATAACTCAACCTCTGGGGCTTCGGGTATGAAGGAAGGTTTCGAAAGTTCATCAGCTAGCTGTTCAAGTTGCTAAAGCAGACATCTCTTGGGCCACATGGAAGAGCAAACTGATATACCGCCTCCTTTTAGAGTAGTAAATCACCAGCAATGGCCTTCTACAGACCTGTGTATTATCTAATAAATACTTTGTGATTTGATACTAAATTTCCCAATCTTTTCTCATGATATTGACATGTCAGGATTTCATTCTACCATAAGAATGCTAAGCTTTTGGAGAAATGAACTAGATCACCATTGGGGCTAGACATGATGGGATCACGGTGAGGCAAAGAAGGAAATTTGAAGTTAGAGAGCTCACCCCTTCTGAAAATGCTGACCTGGACACTTCCATTTATGCTCCTGACATTTATTATATTCTCAGATTGTTTACTACTCATTTATGATGGAGTGCTAGCTATAAAAAAATGGCACATTTTTTCTTCTTTTTCTTTTTTTAGTTGCCTAAGACTTGGTGGGAATAGTAGGAGAAGAGAAGAACAAGGTTAGGTTCTCCCCTCTCCCTCCGTTTACATTTTTTTCTGGTCAAATGCAAGAATGTTGTCTTTCTCATCCCCTCCCTTGTGTGCCCCACTTTTGGACTCTACATTTGTTCTGTCTTTCTAAAAAGTAGCTGACATTGTGCGTAGTGTTGTTATCCTCATCTGGAAACATAGGAAATGTTTTCCCCTGAGAAAAATTTTTAAGTGAAAAGCTATGAAGTAGTTAAAATGGCAGTTCCTAGACAAAGATATGACTACAATTGGCATTGTCCTAAGCCAAAGAATATAGTTAATTACTTTTTGTTATTGTTCTCTACCTTTCCAAGGCATTACTATATACATTTGGAAGTGCCAGGGCCCCAATAGCTTAGACGCTGTTCAAAGCTAATGATGTCCTGGAAACACTGTGCTCTGCTTTCCCGAAGCAGTGAACGTGGTTACTTTGTTCGGACGTTCCTATATCTATTACGATATGGATTATCATGAGAAACACAGTTGTCAGTCCACAGAGTTGCTATCACTCACCTTCTACAAGGCTTACAGGCTTCATAAGCCTTTGTCACTGAAAAGTTGATCTTTCCCTCTCCTGACTAAGGAAGAGATAAGTGAGGTGCTCTCTCACACTGGTATGCAACACACTACTGATGGATAACAGAGCACCAAACCTCCATGCTTCGGAGCCCTGCACTGCAAAGGCACCTGGCTTACTGGACAGACAGACCTCATCTCATTGCACTTTGCACATACTTCATTTTTTACAAATTGACGATTTGTGGCAACTCTATTGAATGAGTCTCTTGGAGCCAATTTTTGAACAGCATTTGCTCACTTTGTGTCTTCATGTTACATTGGTATTTCTGGCAATATTTCAAACTTTTTCATTATTACTGTATTTGTGACAGTGATCTGTGAGCAGTGATTTTTGATGTTACTGTTATAATTGTTTTGGGGTGCCACGAACTGAGCCCATATAAGACAGTGAACTTAACTGATAAACATTAAGTGTGTTCCCACTGCTCCACTGACTAGCTGTTCCCCCATTTCTCTCCCTCTCCTCAGACCTCCTATTCCTTGAGACACAACAGCATTGAAATAAGGCCACCCTACAATGGCCTCTAAATGGTCAGGTGAAAAGAAGAGTCGTATGTCTCTCACTTTAAGTCAAGAGCTAGAAATGATTAAGCTTAGTAAAGAAGGCGAGTGGAAAGACAAGCTGGGTCCCTTGTACCGAACAATGAGCCAAGTTGTGAATGCAAAGGAAAAGTTCTTGCAGGAAAGGAAAAGATGCTTCTCCAGGGAACACATGAGTGGTAAGAAAGCAAAACAGCCTTATTGCCGATATGGACAAAGTGTTTGTGGTCTGGACAGAAGATCAAACCAGCCACAACATTCGCTTAAACCAAAGCTTAATCCAGACCAAGGCTCTAACTCTCTTCTATTCTGTGAAGGCCGAGAGAGGGGAGGAGGCTGCAGAGAAGTTGGAAGCTGGCAGAGGTCAGGTCATGAGGTTTAAGGGAAGAAACTGTCTCCATAATATAACAGAGCAAGGTAGAGCGGCAAGTTATCCAGAAGAACTAGCCAAGACCGTGAAGGAAGGTGGCTACAGTGAATATCAGATTTTTAATCTAGATTAATCAGCCTTCCACTGGAGGGAGATGCTGTCTAGGACATTTCATAGCTGGAGAGGAGAAACTATTGCTTGGCTTCAACGCTTCAATGCCTCAAAGGCTGGCTCTCTTGTTAGGGGCTAATGAAGCCGGGGACTAAGCTGAAGCCAATGACCACTTAGCATTCTGAAAATCCCAGGGCCCTCAAAAACGCTGCTACATCTACTCTGCCTTGCTCTGTGAAAGGAACAACAAAGCCTGAATGACAGCACACCTTTTTACAACATGGTTCACTGGATATTTTAAGTCCACTGTTGAGAACTACTGCTCAGAAAACAATATTCTTTTAAAAATATTACTGCTCATTGACAATGAACCTAGTCCAGTTGACATGTGCAATGAAATGAATGTCCCCTTCGTGCCTGCTGACACAACATCCATTCTGCAGCCCATGGGTCAAGGAGCATTTTCCACTTTCAAGTCTTAGTATTTAAGAGATACATTTCACAAGGCTATAGCTGCCGTAGACAGTGATTCCTCTGATGGATCTGGACAAGGTAAACTGAAAACCTTCTGGAAAGGATTCACCATTCTAGGTGCCATTCAGAACATTTGTGATTCTTGGGAAGAGGTAAAAAAAAAAAAATCAACATTTATAGGAGTTTGGAAGAAGCTGATTCCAGCTCTCATGGATGACTCGGAGGGGTTCCAGACATCAGTGGAGGAAGTCACTGCAGAGGTGATGGAAACAACGAGAACTAGAATTCAAAGTGGAGCCTGAGGATGTGGTTGAATCGCTGCCATCTCATGGATGGTAAATTTTAATGGATGAGGAGTTCCTTCTTATGGGGAGCAACAAACGTGGTTTCAAACTCGAGATGGAATCTACTCTTGGTGAAGGTGCTATGAAGGTTGCTGAAATGGCAACAAAGGATTTGGAATATTACATAAACTTCATAGTTAAAGCAGCAGCAGGGTTTCAGAGGCTTGGCTCCAATTTTGAAAGTTCTACTGTGAGTAAAATGCTATCCAACAGCATCACAGGCCACAGAGAAATCACTGGTGGAAAGAAGAGTCAACACAGCAAACGTCGTTGTCTTATTTTAAGACATTGCCACGGGCCCCCAACGGCTGCTGGTTTTTCCCACTTCCCTTCCATCTGCCATTACCCCAAATCCACAGGACTCAGTTCAAAACTTTCATCTCGATAGCATGGCAATGTTGAAAGTCTAAGAAATGTTTTTATTACCTGCAGATAAAGTCTACATAAGGTCATATGGGGTGGTCGTAGCATGATTGTGACATGACCTTACATGTTTGTAAAATATCTCTCAGTTCATGAAGTATTATCACAGGCCCTACTATCTCAGGATTACCAACAATCACATGGAGGCTTTGGGAGATAAATTCACAGGCCCAGGGGCATGCTGGACTGAGCAGCAGATCCATGATTCAGACTGTGGTCCAGTCAGGTGTTCTCCCCACAACATCATGTTGCAATTGTGCACCCATTGTGTGCCAAAGAACAACTTTCTCAAGACGACAGGGGGTAAATGTCCCGCAGCCTATGTAAGGAGAGGTGGCGGCATGTGATGGGAGCACTGCTGCATGACAGTATGACAGAAACGCTCACTCATCTCCAGATCCCTCTTCAACCAGATTATAACAAACGCCTAACATTTTAACATTAGTAGTATAGTCCCTCGGGCAAAGACTTCTTTTTCAGGCATATCCCTGTGGAAACACCAATATTTCAAAAAAGCAAACATTCAAATGATGAAGAGAGCCCATTTGCTAAATTTGTTTTCAGTACCAGGTGAGAAGAAATTGAACACATGCAGGTGAATATAAAGTTGAGGAAAATTTGCAATCAAGGTGCTCTGCTAGTCAGGACAAACCTGAGCATTTACAACTGCAGGATTTCTTTTTTTTTTCTAGATTAAGTTCAGCATTAATGTGGGTTTGGGGCTCTCATCTTGAGTGGTTTTATTAGTGGTTTCTTCACCAAGACACTAGAAAAAGGACACTAGAGAAATTGTGAAATTATTCATCAGAGGGACTTTAGCTTCCAGTCTGTCTGATCACTCTTACCCAACACCTTTTACATCCTTTCTGTATTTTTCTTCACAATCTTACTGTTCTGGTGAAAAGAAAAATAGACATTAGGTGCAATTTAAGGAAATTCGAGGCTCAGGGTTTGAGTTAGGCGAGAAGAAGCAAGATCAAAGAATGTCTGTTGGAGTCTCGCCTGAGATGGAATTACCACACAAGGGCTTCTTAATCTTCTGATTTATAGACGTATTTATACAGCTGGTAGAGAGCAACGGCTCCTCTCCCCCTAAAAAGGCATATAGTGTGATACAGAGTTTTAAGTAGAATTTTGAGAGACTGATGAGCTATGTGAATACCAAATACAAACTAAGAGATCTATGGAAGGCACATTAAAACTCTCACACAAGATTCCATGATTCATAATCATAGGCATATCAGTCCTGGTATTATAGTAATAAACATCATGCCTGTGCACATGGTAGGTACTCAACAACTAATTTCTAAATAAGTGAACTACAGTAATAGACTATATTGGCAAGGAAAGAATAAACTACGAATTTATGCAAAAACATGTATTTCTCTCAAGGAAAAGTTGATGTTGGTAGACAGTTTTCCCCAGATTTCTCAGTGTTTCTGCATGGTTCAGGCATTCTGAGTAAAGGGGATGCTTGGCCAACATGCCTTAGAAGCTAGAGGCAGGCAGTATCTCCCAAAAGATAGAAACCGCAGAGACATTCACACTAGTAATGTTTCTTTCTGCTCTTCCAGAGACATTTTTTTACATTCCGGGCTGGTAACCTTATCCTCCCCTTTCTGGGAGAAGACCATTTACCTGGCAGAGTAAATGTCTCCCTCTCTCGGCAGGGGAATGACAGAGGCGCCAGCTGCCCTATGGAAGTTCCAGGTCTCAGCGTTTAAGGGTCCTCTCTTGTGAGGCGAACCCAATGTGTTTGCAGGTGAACACCTGGCCCTCCCTCTGTCCCCTCGTGCGGCTCGGGGCAGGGGCATGAACACCAAGGTGAGGCCCTGCTGCCTTCTGTTGTGAGTAATAAGCCACCTGTGCGTCTGACCCAGGGTCTTGGTTTCATTTGTCAGTATACACATATAAAACGATGACAAGCTGACTTTTATCACACAAGTGGGGTAATCGGAGTCCTTTTGAAGTTTCATACTTAACATGAAGGAAGCCAACATTAATAGAGGAAATTTTGTGTGATTTCATTTTATATGACATTTAGGAAAAGGCAAAACCAATCTTCAGGGATGGAAGTCAGAGTCGGGTTTTCCTCTGGGGTCTATTAACTGAACAGGAAGATGAGGGAGGCTTCTGGGATGTTGAAAATGATCTATTTATTATTTTGGGTGGTGGTTACATAGAGACATAGAGAGAGAGATAGATCTCTAGCCGTCACCTCAGATTTGTGCGGTTTGCTGTATCTATGCTATACCTCATAAAATGTTGTGTAAAAGAAAGAACAATAGGAAAATGAACTTGAATTTCAACAGCTAAGAATGTCAAGCCTAAGAAAAAGGCATACATTTCCAAAATCTCTTTATGGTATACTTGACCCAACTTCTAGGGCTTATTCTCATGACTTTATATAATCAGAGTGGGCTGGACATCACCCAGCTAACTGTCCTGCTACCAGAGGTAGGAACCTGGGAGGCGTGTGTGATGTATAAGCTTGGCCGGGCCGTGAGAGGCCTAGGTATTTGGTCCTGAATCAGACCTAAGTTATGAAACATAAGTCATAAAACTTACATTTGCTTTTGGCTGAAATAATAGGCGTGCTTACATAAAATCATGAAGCTAGTATGTTGAGACTATCATTTGAGTGGAGACTGAGAAAGGTCAAAATCTGGGATGTCATGAAAATGAGCAAAAATTTTTTCAGAAATCAATGATTGTAATAGTCTCTTTAAACCAGCTTACTTCTCATCTTTCCCTTCTTCCCTTTGTGTTGTGCTGTATTCTTCATTTTTTTCTTGTTAAATATGCTTTCTCCACTAAACATATGACAAGATATAGAATAATTCCGCTGTGGCTGAGGATTGAAACATATAATTCTGGCTTCCAGATTGTCAGGACCCTTTTATAACCACTGGCCTAACGTTTTTAGAAGGCATGACACACAGAATACAGTTCTTTTACTTAACATATCGAGCAGTAGCTGTTAGATTTTACATTTAACCCTAACTGGTCTAGTTCAAAATCCACAAGACTAAACACACTCCTCACCTTTTTCCTCATAGGGGATTTTTTATGCAGCTTTACAACAACTACTGTTCACATCAAAGACAACTTTTACCAACTGTTGTGTTTTCTGACTCCTATGGAGATTGTACCCATACAGTGTAACAATCAGATAAACATCTCTTTAGATGAAACTCTAACAGCAGCAGTGACGGCTGCCGGCCTTTACTGGAATTTGCATAACACTTTTTACCAATAGCTTGTTGAATAACTTTTTTCCTGCTGAAAGTATGTCTCATTCTCACCAGCTTAGCAAACGTGGATCTGAAGGTAATATTCCAAATCCTTTGTGAACAAATGAGGATAAAAATAAATACATATGCGTATTTGCTTGTGTACTCTGCATTCATCTGTTTATTTCCTTACTTGTTCATTTATACACACATGCACCATAGCTCTAAGAATAATATGGCAGCCCTAAGAATTCACCTCCTGGATCTGCAAAAAGCAGGGGGCAGAATTCACCGCTGGTCTTAGCTTCTGTATTCTGAAATCATCTCCACATCCTGACAGGCCCTGACAGGCAAAAACGGGCTGCCCCCAGCCAGAGACTGAACACTGTAGAGGTACCAAGGCTGGCCCGGTGGCTGATTCAGAGGGCAACTCTGAAGTGTGGCTTTGGAGCTCCCCCTGCTGAATTTCCTTAGAAATGCATTACCAGCGAGATGCCTCCACACACCTTCTGACCTTCCTTCCCTCTCTCTTCTCAGGATCCAACCTCCAACATGGTCTGACGGCCTCCCCAGTCCCCTCCAGTCCCCTCTCCATTTCTTGTCACTGGCATTTCCCTTAATACGTCATCACACGTTCACTGTGTGTCTTATTTTTGACATTGGATTCTCAAAGGGCAAATCCTAACATATATAAAATTAGATATTTCATTCTTGAAAAAGTTTCTTGAGAGGCAGTTATTTTTAAAATGTCTACAGAGTAAGAATAAACTAAGGGATAGCAGATAAAGGGAAATTGTATAAAGAAGATAGTACAAACAGGGCTGGCAGATAATATCAAAGCAAAGGAGAAAGACAGGAAGAGGTGAAAGTCAGAGACCCTCCCAAAGGCAAGTGGAGGCATTGGGTGGAAAAGAGGAAAAGCCTGAGGCAGTGAATGGGACGGCGAGAACACCCAGCTCCCGCCACGCTCCCAGATGTGGCGAGGCCTCCGGCTTCCTGCTTACCCTTCACCCCCGCCGTCGGGGAGAGGGACAGACACCCACCCAAAATCATCTGTCACCTTGGATCAGCAGCATGCGGCCGCTCTTTTTCAGCCTGAATCAAAAAGTTGCAGAAGAAACTGTCTGCATTCCAGGTTCCAAAAGGGCAAAAACGACCGCCATTAGCCCTGTTTAAGCCTAGTCGACGCCCTTGCCTGTCGATAGGATTGATTCAGACAACGAAGATTAATAATTGTCCCCCTGTAGGCCACATCAATTGAAGCACTATTGCTTTTCGTAAGCACTCTCATATTTTACAGCCAAAACATTCTTTCATCTAACCCTTTTTCTTTTACAGGTGTTAACATTTTTAGCATTTCCAAAGACTAGGAAGACCCGTCCCCTTCTCGCTTCTCCCCAAGACGAAGGGTTGAAGCTGTACAGGAAAAATCCTGTTTAATCTACTCCCTCCTCCTCTGCCCCCAAAGGGACACGACTGGTTCAAGGATACGATGCATGGAGTCATAGAAGACATAAAAATAAAGTTTCTGTTATCAGCAATAACAGAAGAGCCCCTCCCACCCACTCCCCAGCCACAGGAATTTCAGCCTGAATTTGGCAGTGCCTCGGGGTCTCCTTTTTTGAACAGAGCTAGTAATTCCTCTGGGATGGGGCTGCTGTAGATACTAAATGAGAAATACATACAAAACACTTTCTGGAAGGCAAGGCATGTGGGGCTCAGTAGAGATAACTATTAAACTGCATCAATTTTATATTTATTGATGATCTTTCATTCTGAACAAAATGTTGCAAGGTAGCATTATTTGCCCATTGGTTTTCATTGATTAGAAAACCGAGACTGAAGGAGGTTAATTTTCCCATGAATCTATCAACCTGGTGTCAATATTGGTAGTTTCCCGACCCAGATCTGACTTTTGAGTTCATGCTTTTGCCACTACCTTAGGGCAGTGCTAAACCGAGCTGGGCGTGCCTTACACTCCTGGCGTGGCTGTGAGCTAGCGTATGGGCTGTGTTCTGCCTGCTGAGCAGTTCATCTTCCAGAAGAATGGGAGATAAATGATGAGTAAAGGCTCAGTCTTTATGGGGATAGATGGTGTACAATGAACAGACTCCCCTTCTAGGCAAGGGAGATGAAGGGCTGAACTGTAGCCACATCTTGTTTCCACACCTAAGGAAGTGCAGTAGACCCATGACGAACATTCAGGTCTCACAATGCTCCATATTCTTTATTCTGTTTTTGGAAAGGCTTTCTGCTTCTAATTTGACAAACCATCTGCCTTGTTAGTTTTCCTTCCTTGTCAAATTTTTTTAACCTTTTAAAATAAACTCTCCAGGCAGCCCAAGGTAAGGCAAAGAAAAATAATGAAGAAAAACATGTGCTGAGGGCTTTGCTGCTACAAATGTCCATCCTTTGTGTTTCTAATTTGTCTTGTTTGTTTTGTTGGCTTGAAGTTCACCAATTAGAAACATAATTTCTATGCTACTGACGGTATGCAAATATAATTATTCACTATTTCTTAATGAGACAGGGACCATGGGCTTAGACAGAATAGGGTGAGGGCCTCTGGAAAAAGCAAGGCAGAATATCTGCAGTCAGAGCAATGTAACTACATGCAAGGAAACCCCCTACCAAAACTCTGTGTTAAACATTAAGCTCTAGGGTCATTCTTCAGTAAGATCAGTTAATGTTCCCCAGACAGAGAAGAGTAGCACATGTTTTTATTATGCAAATCATTTGTAATCATGTGTAAGATTCACTGTAGCATGCTAAAAGGCCCAAGCCTATGTGCTGTCTTTCCTCTTTCAGATCTGATGGGGTGATTTGCAAACTGGACAACTAATTTAGCATGCAGACCCAGCTGTAAACAACATAGTAAAAGGTAGGAAAGATTCTACCTTAAAGATAAGATTGCATTTTAACACCCGGGAAGTTTAAGAAGCAAGATTCTTAACTTACTCTTTAGCAAACAGACAATACCTCAGCCCACCTTGGGGGCTGGACAGGCCTCCTTTTGACATGCTTGTAGACCAAAACTCCGGTGTCCCAGAGAGAGATCAGGGTGGGAAATTCCTTGTGTTAAGTTAATTCTGGGTGTTCAGACACCACTTAGCAGGTCCACACCCCTAAGCCTTTTTTCATGTTCTCAAAAAAATCCTCATCTGCCTATAAGACCTCTAGACAATGCACCACATGGGACTCTTGTCCCCTCCTGGCATGAGCTGGGAGCTCTATCCTTTCACTTTATCTCTAAATAAAAGCCTGTACCTTGCTCTCCCACCTTGAGTGTTTGTAAAGCTAACTCTTCGGCTTCGTGAACAAGAACCCCAGCATCATTAATACTAAATTGCAAGATGGCTTACTTTTAGAAATCCAGAGGGAAATGTCATTTGCTATTGAAATCAGCTTGTTTTTTCCAGTCAAATGTGTCTTAATAACTTTTATTTGTCTAGTACTTGTAATCATTAAAGCGCTTTCATATATATTGTTTGATTTCATCCTCAGGTTGATCTACTCTGGGATTAAATTAGGTTGTGATGTAGGATGTGGTGGATAGATTGCGTTTGGTAAAATTTCTACAGACTCTGCCACATGATATTCTTTCTCCTCAGATAAGTGTTGGGATGACAGGAACCCATATACAACTCTTAACCTGTCACATGGGCCACAGGTGGACAACTGACTTTAGCCACAGGGAAAAAACAAACTGAACCTGCTCTTTCTTGGTAAATATTTGCATTTTAAATGCATTCAATTATCTCTGAAATCCTGCCTTTGACCTTTTCAGATTTCCCAAGAACTTGGTGGGACAGGAAGCCCTCCTTCAGCATGCCATAAGAAGCCTTCTGCAAGTTGCTTAATATTTAAAGGTTGAAAAAAGAATTACTTTGGCCTCAGTATTAGCAGTTTTTTTTTGCATGTATCCCCTGTGATCTATGAGCAAATTACTTTATTAGGAAATCATTAAAGCATAATTTTCTTCTATATGCTATGACATGAATTTTAATTTCTTATAATGAAACTACAGGTTCTCATGATATATTACTATTGTAAATAGTATGCTGCCAGATATTGATACAAAATTGTCATTAACCCTGACACCTATGCCTTCTGAAAAGGTGTATGAGTTTACCAAGGTTGTGTCACATTAAGGCCCCCTTCATCCCACTCATACACAAAGTGCTGTCTCTAAAAAACTACTGAGATGAGTTTCAGAATGAATTTCCATAAATATTTCCCTTTGTGTTGTCTTGTTTTATTCTTGAAGACATGAAAACCTTACTGAATTTGTGTGGGCCATTCTGAATGCCTTTCTTACTCATTTAGGGCATTCAATCTGAGCAAGACAAAAGCGTGGTGTTTCAGAAGGTCAGAATATGATGCAAAGTAAATGATTAGGTTAGAAGGCAGGGTGAAAATTGGGACTTTTAGGGGACAAGAACAAGTATACCCAGAACCCCCAGCTGAAACTTTGTTAGAATCAGTCTTGTCATCAAAGACATGCCTTACAGACAAACACATCTCAGTTTTCCAACTCAGCCTATGTCTGAACTCTCACCTCACTATATAGTTTTCTTGGCTTTTGATCTTTGGGAGTAGGTTACAACTTTCAGAAAGCTGAGCTCAAGAACCAGTTCCAGTGCTTATGGAAAGGATTCAGTTATCAGCCCTTAAGTAACTTGAGAAACAGGAATCTGAAGAGGAAAAAAATGTTTATTATTCTACTATACACACTTCATAAGAAACAAGTGGATATGATGTGTTTAGACTAAGTGGTAAGTCTTCCCTAGTACTACACTTTGATTAATTCGTTTAAGGCTTAAAATCATTTTCACATGCCACTTTTCTTCAGTGGCTATGGTTTTATTTGGCAATAGGTAAAAATTGGTTCACTTGCCCTCTTAGACACAGAGTGCAAATTTGAGAGTAGAAAATAGGCCTTTAAAATATCTGATCATCTCAAATACTTGGGATTCTGTTGGTGTCCTGTTTTGGAAAACTTTGTAATTCAGCAAAGAGTTCTCGACAATATAGTAAAATCGCTGTAGCCTCACATCTTATCATTTGTCAGAGGCATATGAGTTCCTTCCATGAAAGGTTTTTTTTTTCATAATAGGAATCTCATTTTTTTATGCCTTCCTCTATGTCACTTGGTTATGAAAATCATCAGCATACTATTTTGTGGTTCTCGACCGAAGATAGTAGAAGAAAATGTAAGTATTCTATATTCAATTCTCCCTTTCTGCAGGTGAGAAAAGGCAAGCTAATAATGAGTATCCAGTAGCTCCTGTCTGAGCTGGAACTAACATTTCAAGCTTATTCACTCAAGATTATCCACCCTACTTTGCAGTCTCAGAACTTGATCTCCTGAAAAAGGACTTTCAGGAGAGGAAAACTGGGGATGCTTGCTTTGGCATCCCCTCAGGGTAACCTTCCCTCCCGCCCCCAGCCCGGGGAGGGCCCAGCCACACACAGGCATCAGCAGCCCCCACCGCCTGGTGCTGTACCGGCTGTGCTTTAAAACCACCCAGGAGTCCTCAAAACACGACCGCAGGCTTGCGTTTCTGGCCACCACGGAGGAAGTGGTATTGAACTGGTATTACAACTGCGGTTCTGAGTGCAAAGTTGGACACCATGCATGAGGCGACTGTGCTCATGCAGGGGATGAGCAGTCAGACGACGGTGATGTGTGAGAGGATGAGGATGAAACTGTAAGAGATGTGCCCCTTTTCACCAGATTTTGCCTACCGCCACTCTCCCAGTTGAAGGACAGAGAGGTGGAATCCCCGCAGAGGGCAGCCACCTCTGTGGCCCAAGGAATGCGAAGGTGCAGTTTGGGCCTGTGGGCTCAAGTGGATCTGTGCACCAGGATACAAGGGGGGAGGTGGTCGTAAGGATGGCGGACCCAAGGACGGCGTGGGCTTCCCTGTAAGCCCCTGGCTGGAGGCTGCTCTGCAGGTGCCCGGCGCCCATCAGGTCCGAGGACTGAGGGCCGCGCAGGCATGCCAGAGGCAGGTACTGCGGGGTGGAGGGGCGTGCTCCCACATGGCTGAGAAAGGACGCTGTGGGGCTCTGGCCCAGCTGAACCCTCAGGCTTGAAGGCATCTTCGGCTAAACCAGGCCTATTGCACTTTCTTTTCTTTGTGGTTCTTGCTCTAAGACATGGCCTTACTCTCATCACGTGGCCTTTCTGGAGCCCAACTGAACGCCCAGCCTAGGAAGAAAGCCACACAGGGGCACTTCATAGCCAAACTATGGAAAACCAAAGATGTCCAGAAAACCTCAAAGCAGCCAGAGAAAAACACACATCGTTTCCAAAGGAACAATGAATGGTACAAATGATGGCTAACTTCCCTTAGACATTTGGTAGCCTGAAGCCTGGAAGACTGAATACATAAAGTGCTAGAAAAAAAAATACTGTAGAGGCAGAAATCTTTAATAATGAGGGTGGAAATAAAAAGATTCTCAGTTAAATAACAGCTCGGGAAATTTGTTGCCAGGATACCTGCACTACAGGAAATGCTAAAGGAAAGTCTCCCAGGTGAAGGCAAAGGCCACCAGATAGAAACTTACTAACTTAGGAATTAAATTGATTAAGTCATAATTAAGTAAGGAACTGACAGAAATGGTCAGTATGTGGGCAAATAAAAAGGACTATCTTCAGTAAAAATAATAACATTTTATTATGTGTATACAGAAATAAAACATGACACTAGATGCATAAAGGATGGGGAAGATGGAATTACACTGTTATGAGGTTCTTACGTTTTACATAAACAAGGACAATATTAATTTTAACTAGGCAATGAGAATTTTAGGAGGCACACTGCAATTCCTAAATAACACTAAAAAGTATATAAAGGGATATAACTAAAGACACAATGGAGGAAACAAAGTATAATATTCAAAATATATATATTGAGATCAAAGAAAGCAGGGGCAGAGGAATGAAAGAACCAAAAAGAGGACAAATAGGAAATAAAAATTGGTAATATTAATCCAATCATTGCACCAACTGCATTTAATGCAAATGGACTAAATACTTCGACTTAAGAAGCAGTACCTGACCATATGCTCTTTACATGAGAGGCACTTTAATGGCACTGATAAGTTGAAAATAAAAGGATAGAAAATGGATATTAAAATAAATAAAAGGATGTGAAAATAAAATACAGAATGTGAACAGTCAGTATAGACAGCAAGCATAGGAAAGCAGACATGTCTCATTTAATGTTGGATAAAGTAAATTTCAAGAGAAAGAGTATTACTAGTGATAAAGAATATTTTATGCAGATAAAATGGTCAATTCATCAGAAAGACACTGCCATCCAAATATGTATGTATCTAGGAACAGAGCTCCAAAACACATGAAGCAAAAAGACTGATGGTACTGAAAGGAGACCTAGACAAATCCATAATCATGGCTACAAACTTGATAACCTCTTTTATAATAATTAACGGAAAAACCAGACCACCTCCCAAAATGTCAAAACACAGAACACTTGAATAACACAATAAGAAACCTACTGACCTGGTGGATGTGTTCAGAGGTACACCCAACAACATCAGAGTACTCATTCTTCTGAAGTTTTCAAGATCGAACTTATGATGGGTCATGAAGCTAAGTTTCAATAGGTGTAAATGATTGAAATACCACGGAATATTTTCTCTGACTAAAGCAGACTAATATTAGAAAATGATAATAAATTATCTAGAAAATCCTTACATTTTTGGAAGTTAAACAAGGAGCTTCTAAGTAGTTCGTGAACAAAAGGAGGAATACAAAGAGAAATTAGAAAATATTTTGAACTGAGTAATAATGACAATATAACATACCTACATTTTTGGGATCTCAATGAAAACGGTGCTTGAAGAGAAATTTGCTTTAAGTGAATTTATGATAAAAGAAGAATTGTTTGAAGTCGAGAAATCTAAGTTTATATGTGGAGAATCTTGAAAAAAGGGCAAATCAAGCCCTACAGAAGTTGAAGGAAGTTAAAAATAGAAAGAAGAGCAGAAACAAACAAAAAATGCCAAACAATTCTAAAAGTCAAAATCTAAATTTCTTTTAACAGCTTAAGAAATTGATAAATTTGCAAGACTGATAAGAAAAATGAGAACATACCAATTAACATCATGCACATCAATACAGATCCTATAGAAAAAACAGTAAGGGGATATTACTAAAAACTTTATGCCAACACATTCAAGAATTTGGGTGAAATGGGAAAAAAATCATTCAAAAACACAACTTACTAAATCTGACAGAAATAGAAAACAGAAAAGCTCTTTTTATATTAAAGAAATTTAATTTATAAAAATAAAGAAAAAATGCCTGTTGAAAAGAAAACTCCAGGCCTTGATGGATTCACTGGTGAATTCCTTCAGGCCTTTAAGGCAGAAATAATACTAATGTTGCAAAAAAGCTTTCAGAAAACAGTCATGCAGGACATGCTTTCCAACTCATTTTATGAGTTCCTTATAATTACAGACCAATATTACCCATAGGCATATATGTAAAGATTAACAAAATATTCTTAAATTGAACTCTAAAATATATAAAAACAGGATAATTCATTATGTTTAATTGAGGCTTTTTACAGGAATGTTAAACTGGTTTGTTATTCAAAAATCATTTATTATATTTCACCACACTATCAGGAAAAGGAGAAAGATCCTATAGTTATTTTAATATACAGGGAAAGCATTTGACAAAATTCAAGATTTATTCCTAAAAGACAGCAAGCTGAGAATAGAAGTGAGTCTCTCAGCCTGATAAAGATCATCCATGAGAAGCATCCAGTCAGCACCACAATTAAGAAAATAAAAAGACAATCCACAAACTGGGATAAAAATTTAGGTAAAATTAGAAAGACTGACTATACCAATCATAAAAACCATCTGCAAATATTTGTCAACAGTCATAGACAGACACTTAAGATCAGTGCCTTTCACTATATGTAAATATTTTAAGCACACTGCATTCCAGTCCTTACATTAAAAACAAATTGTAACACTGATGCCACAGCTTCTTTTGTTGACTCCTCTCCCTCAGATTCTGATCAGACAGTTGTGAGGTTGGGCCACAGCCAGGACTGGCTACATAATTTGTGGGACCAGTACAAAATGAAAATGCATGGTTTAGAATCATTAGAAAATTCAAGATAGCAACAATGGAGCATTAAATCAAGAGAGAAGCTTTCCCAAGCACGGCCTTCTGTGACTCCACAGGCAGCCTGGCCACCTTGAAGCCAGCCCTGGCCACAGAGATGATACTTTTTTATAAGCTCCTGCCATGATTCTCACAAGCAAACTGGGTTGAGGTTCATTTATAGCACACTTGGAGGACTCTGCAGATCAGTACAAATTGCCGCACTTACATGCTTGCCTGGTATATAGACGGTTACTTTTTAAAATTAATATACTACTGTCACCAATAAAATAAAATTCTAACATTACTAAATATTTTTTTAATGCCATTGTACATTTTGCCATTATGTGTGGATGAATTCCAAAAGTCCAACTGCTTGATGTTCTACGAGAACGCTCACCCTTAGGCAGCCTGGGAGTCGCTGCTCAGCACATCACCTCCTGCCACAACTGGGGCTGCCCTGCGGTCCCTGGTCTCTTCTGATCGTGGGCACATGAGGAGGGATAGAGCTCCTACTCTACTAAAACATCCATTCACCATATTACAGCTCTAGGAAAAGAATTCAAAAAATTAATGGTATTCTTATTTCCTAATGAAATCCTTCAGAGTTTACATTTTAGCCAAAAGGCTATTGCAAAACCCTGAATACGCTGGACAGCTGATAACAGGAACTGTAGAAATACGTGGGTTGGTGAAGTGATAGAATGGCAGGAAGACGTAGCTCAAGAAAAGTGATGCTCTAGTTTATCATTATGTAAATAATTTGACTGTATGCAAATTACTTAGTATAGAAGTTATTAGAAATGTTTTTTTAAAAGTGTAGTAAAACTTCTAAAGTATGTGTTAAGTAAATTCGAATGGCTAAAAAAGAAAACCAGAGATTATACAGGTATTTTTTTTCTGTAAATACAACCATTTTCTTATTCAACACTTTTTTTTTTAGCCATCTCTAATACGTCAGGCATTGCTCCGGGCCTAGGATTTTATCAGTAAATGACACAAAAGCCTCTCCCCATGGAGTTCACATTCTAGTGAGGGGATTGGAGATGGTTGGGAAAGCAGAAGGCAGCGTTTACATTACGGATTCCTAGTGCTCACGGAAATGACATCACTGGAAAGCTGTACCTCTTGTACAAACACCAACCCAGGGAACCAAAAGAGAAAGGAAAAAATGTGACACCCCGGAGACGTTCATGTATAACCGCAGAACTCAAAAAGTTTGGAAAGAGTGAGACTAAACTAAAAAAATTTGAGTTGGATAACATTTAACAACGTTACTGCCGCTTCCACTTTGCATACTCACCTGCACACTGTTCTTTGTGGCTCCGGAAGGCAAGGGTCACGCTTTATACATCTCTGCATTCCCACACCTGACACATTGCCAGGCACTCGGCTGTTGCATAACACGTTTCATGACTGAATGTATCTGATGCATTTTCCCAGCTTAAAAGTGATTTGAGAAGGTAGGTGAATAGATGTTTCTGGAATATTTGAGTAAAGAGTTTTTGTCTCTTTGGTATCTGAGACAGACAGACACCTAGGATATAAATTAATCATTCAGGCTTTCATTTTAACAGAATAGTAAGGTCTCAATGAAAGAACTAGAGACTAGCAATCCAGGCTGATGTGGGGAGGGTGTTCCCAGTAGCCCAGAGATAAACAGGAATCACCAAAAGGCAGTTTGCTTTGAGCACTTACAGGAAAAATGTCTGGGGAGTCACAAGGAACTGTGGCTCTCCTTCCTTCCCAGGAGATTTGAGCACAGGGAACAGAAATGGAGGTAAAATGCAGTCTGAGCTCTGTGTCCGTGTCGGCCTTTTGCTCTGAGGCACCCATCAATCTCTCCCGCTAAAAATGCAAGCTGGTGTGTCTGACTAAAGAGACGGTGAAAAGATGAAAAGGATTGAGGAATGCCTTTCAGTACTCTTGTAAAACAAGAAAGCTCAGAGGACGGTTCTGGGGAGAACACAGGAATAGAATGGGTGTCAGAGGTTGCAGCTATAAAAATGTAACAGAAGAAAAAGAAAGTTCTTCTGTAGCATGTGTAATATTCTTATGGGTGGTAATTCTTGGCATACTAAATATAAACAGTGTCACAAACTGAAAATAACAAAAATAAGGTGATTCCCTCATGTCGGAAGATGAAAATGTAGTCTAAGTGCAGTGAGCAGTAAAGATTAAAGGCGAAGATTATTCTCGTGTTAGACTATAAGCCCTTTGAGGGCAGAGAACATGCCACACACAGCTTCTCATTGCTGGGAGCTTGCACACTGCCTAACACATTAGTGTCTGTTAAATAAAAGGGTCAACACACACACACACACACACACACACACACACACACAGGGGTGGGAGAGATAGTAGATAACTTTGAAGTACATGATAGCTTTGCTGCTCTCAGACTCCTTAAAAGGAAAGAAGCAGGAAATACTTAAGATGTTTTTCTTTTTCCTTTCTGAGAAGATTATTCTGAAGACACTGATCAGAAGTTAGACTTTTCCTTAGAGATCAGGAGCTTTCTTAAGGTGAGAGACCAAGAGACAGACTCTCCTATGAGAGAGAACAAGTCAACAGTTACAAAATGAAATGGAAAAGAATGAACTCGAATGAGCAACACCTAGTGTGAATGATGACATTCTCAAGAGTATGATGTTGGTGATATGAGGGAAAGGACACAGAGCCAGCCAGCAACAGGGCTTCTTTTGAAGACTTAGAGACCACAGAGAGAGCAAATATTAGAGAAACAATGACCAGAGCTGGAATCTCTTTTTTGTATGAAAACATACAAAAATATGTGAAAGAGAGAAAGTATGCAGTGAGAGAGGATTTGCAGTGCATCTACAAATGCATATGGATTCCACCGAACTGAGGTGAAGAAGCCTTGCTCCAGGGACTTTTATGTCTTGAAGAGAAAGTTAAGGGACTTGGGAGAGGGGACAATTTATATTTTTGGCTATGTTTTAAATTTAAAGTTGTGACTTCCTAAGCTATGAGAATTTAATGATGCCAAAATTCTGGAGCTTAACTTCTGAGTCCAGGAGAAAAAAAATGTACAGGTTTTTTTTATAACATTTGAGATAAACTTTGTCTGAACATTTAACTGATAGTTTTGAGGCTTATATAAAGTAAATAATTAAGACATATTGCCTCCGTAAATTATTTAAGTCAAGAATTCTGTGTTATAGGAAAAGACAGAACCGAGCCATTTCAAAATAAATTGGAAAGAATAAAATGATCACAGTTGGTTCTTCTAGGAGAGAGACTCTAGAATAAGAAGGTAACAGGACAGAAATGTCTCAAATAAAAATGCAGTGATATGACAGAAAGACACAGACAGAGAGAGAAACTCCAACTCACCTCATGTTCTTCAGACAGTTAATTTTTTGTAAACATATTAACAAATGGAAAGGAAAGGAATCCAATTAGAGGTACCAAAATCACCACAGGAAGCCTAAACCAAAGCATGGAAAAATTAAAATGTCCTCTTATTGTTGGCACATTTTAGACCCCTTGAACTATGAACTTCAAGACCATTGACACTAATGGGAGTGATATGCACCCCAGAAAAGGGACTCACCTAATGATAAGGCTGCATAACTAAACACCATGGACCACAGTGGAAATGTCCCCATCAGCGGGGTCCATGGCCAAAAGCCAGGCAGACCGCCATGGAGCAAATGAATTCAGACTTCAGAAGCCTGACTGTCAGGAAAAATGAGGGGTTCATTAAAAACACTCCAAATAGTTCTGGAGGCTACTTGGGAAGAATGTGTGTATTTGAACTCATCTAGATGTTGCTATTTCAGATTGGAAATGTCTGAATTACAAAGAAAACTCAAGTAGTTTGTTCCTCTGTTCTGAATATAATTCCAAACAATGTCAAAGAAGGAAGTCTTTCTCCAAACCATGAACAGAGAACATAGCCCCAGGAGTAGGAAAAAGAGCAATCTTCTTAAGCCTTCAAATTTATTAATGTACCAACAAAATAGACAAAACTTAACTATCATTACCATAAACAGTTTTAAACCATTTCAGCAGAGATAATGTTCTTTGTTTGCTGAAATCTTAGAACTAAGTTCTCCACTGTCATTGTGGATTCAAGTTCATCTAGCTTAGTGCTTTGATTTTAGTAAGGCTGATTTCTGTCCAGGATGTTAGATACAAAAGTTAACAGAATTCACTCAAAGCAGTGAAGAGTCAGAGCCGGTCTTGTTGGGGAAAAAGTCATACATACATGCAGTTTTAAACCCACTGGGCCCCTTGCTGACACACTGATCTACTTACCCTGCTCTCTGGTGTTTAAAAGTCAATTGTAATATTAATTTCAATGTCAAAAATTATATCCCAATTTCTTTGGTTTATACCAAACAGATGCTTTTCTCCTTAAAAGGTAAATATCTCTTAAAGAGGGAATACTTCATATCTCATCGATCATTTACAATTTATTGTGGTTAACATGTAAGATCCTTTCCTGAAAGTCTCTCTTCATAGATTTGACTCCTCAAATGCTGTGGAAAGAGGAGAAACCAGAGCTGGAGACATTGCAGGGGCCAAAGAGCACGCTGTGGGGTACCTAACACTTATATGGAGTAGGGGCCTCGGGAGATATCAGTCCATGAACCGGCTGGAAATTGGTGTGTTCCTATGACCCTGAGCTTCTCCAGCCATGCTTCCCACATGCAATATTTTTAGTCTTTATTCCATGGCAGAGTTACCACATTGGACATTTGTATGTATTAGACACAATAAAATTAGCAAAGTGCATTTTTATTTCACAGACTAGGAGAACATTTAAAAATTCTTTTGAGGTTTATGTTGACACTAATTTATGTTGGAAAAAGTTGCTACCTTTAATGGATCAAGGGCAGTCAACATTTGATTACTAAACCTACTGAAAGTAGTATAGGACAACATTTCAACATGTTTATTGAAAAATATGTGATTTATGCCAGTAGTTGATCATGAGTATAAAATATCCTCCAAATTAATTTCAATCTATTTGCCTCCACCAGAGCCACTGTGCACATTTCCAGGCTGACTCTGCTTCAGTGTTACCTAGACTCCTATCAATTCAAGGAAAACAGTTTCTTACAGAGACCAGTGCAAAATTGCAGCCTAAAACAGCCTCCATTACTTATCCTCCAGTCTACTATCTTTTACCCTATTTTGGCTATGAGCAGATTGAAATTATATAAAAAGATTTCTGAGGCATCTGGGGTTTTGAGAGAATAAAATCTTTGAAGACCACCTCTGCCTACCGGCACCGATATTTGAGAACTCCAGAAGCCATTCTCAGCAGTGGGCCACAAAACCAGGGAAAAATCAGCTGTAAGCACTTTTCCTTAGACCCAGGGGGCTCCCAGACCAGGGGGCCCCTGAAAAACCATGTATTAACTCCAGAGTAAGAAGGCCTCTATGGAGAAATTGAGTAGAAAACTTACTGAAGTATGCATATCAGGAACATTGGGAAAATAGCCATTGATTCTTTAAAAAAACACAATAGAACAAGACAACAAGAAATCAACAGCACAAATGGTCCTATAACCATTATGGAAATTAGATTTAAAATTTTTAAATCTCCTGTAAAAGGAATTTCCAGGCCCATATGGCTTCACTTGTTAATTCCACCAAACATGTAAGGAAGAATTAACACCAATTTTACACTATCTTTTTCAGTAATAGAAGAGGAACACTTCCCTATTCTCTTTGGTATTTTCCTGATACTAAAAGCAAAGATACTTTTTTTTAAAAGGAAGGAAAAGGAAAGAAAGCTACAGATGAATACCTCTCATTAATTTAGATGTAAATACTAAATATTAATAAATTAAATTAAATTAACTAATATGAACAGTTAATTAAATATTAATTCAGTATTGACAAATTTAGCAATGCATAAAAAGAATTATACACGAAGACCAACTGGGATTTATTCCAGGTATGAGAGGCTGATCCAACATTCAAAAACCAATTAACTGTAATCCACCATATCAACAGGTTAAAGAAAAATCATACAATCCTATCAATTGACACAGAAAATGTAGTTTGCAAAATTCAACTCTCATTCATGATAAAAACTCTCAGAAAACTAGGAACAGTGGGGAACTTCTTTAAATGGAAAGAGCACATATATGAAAAATCTGTAGCTAACATACTTAATGGTGAAAAACTAAATGATTTCCACCTAAGACTGGGAAGAAAGCAAAGATTTCTGATCTCACTATTCTTATGTGACAGATGGAAATTCTGGCAAGCACAATAAGAGGGAAAAATGCATCCATATTGGGAAGGAAGAAACAAAGTAATTGTTATTGGCAGATAACATGATACAAAGAAAATCCCAAAGAAGCTTCACAATGCCCTTTAGAATGAATGAGTGAGCTCAGTAAGAGTAGGAGGATATTAAGTAAACATGTAAAAAATTCACATTTCTATAAACAATGAATATTTGGAAGCTCAAATTAAAAACACAAGATGATCTACGATTGCTCCACAAAATAAAATATTTCAGTATAAATCTAATGAAACATATTTAAAAAAAATTAGTTATAAAATATTGATGAAAGATGTATAAGAAGACCTAAATAGATGAAGACACACACCATATTCATGGATGAAAAGACACAACATAGTTAAGACGTCAATTTTTCACAAACTGATCTATAGGCTGAATGAAATGTCCATCAAAAACCCAAGTGTTTTTTGTAGACATCAACAAACTTACTCTAAAATTTATGTGTACCAGCAATGGTGCTACAATGGCCAAACCAATTTTGAAACAGGAGAATCAAGTGGTAAGTATTCCTGTACCTGATGAAAAGGGTTGTTGTATACTACACTAATAAAGATCTAACATCTACCATAGACACATTGTTCAATGGATCAGAATTGAGAACTCAGAAATAGACCTTAACAAATAGGCCCAACTGGATTTTGACAAAGAAGCAAAAGCATTTCAGTTAAGAAGGACAGCCTTTTCAACCAACGGTGTTGGAGCGGAGTCAGCCATCCACAGGCAAATGAAATAAACCTTGACCTGAACCTCACACCTTGTACAAACATTAACTCAAAACAGATCACACAAGTGTAAACGTAAAAGCTCAAATCTTTTCTAGAAAAACAAAACAGGAACAATTCTTCAATTACTAAGGCTAGACAAAGAGTTCTTAGGGTTGACACCAAAAGCATGATCCATAAAAGGAAGAGGTGGTAAGGGACCTCATTAAAATTAAAAACTTGTTCTACAAAAGCCCCTGGTAAGCAGGTGAAAAGACAAGTTACACACTGGGTAAAAATATTTGCAAACCACATACCTGACAAAGGAATTGTATCAAAAAATTTGTAAAATGGTTAAAACTCAATAGTTAAAAAATATGGTTAGGAACTGGGCAGGGGACATGAACAGACATTTCATTAAAGAGGATATGTAGATGACAAACATGCACACGAAAATACAGCATTAGCCATAAGAGAAATACAAATTAAAACCACAATGATATATCATTGCCCATCCACTGGAATGGCTCAAATTTTAAAAGGAACAGTAATGACATCAGGTACTGATGAGGCTGCAGAAAATCTGGATCACTCACACGTTGTGAGAGGGGACATAAAACGGTGTAGCCACTCCGAAAAACAAGTGGCAACTTTTTTACAAAGCTAAACACGTGTTTAAAATGTTCACCACAGTCTAACAATTGCACTCTTGGGCATTTGTCCTAGAGAAAGTGAAACTTACGCTCACACAAAAAACATATTCCTGAACGTTTATAGCAGCTTTACTAGTCATAGCCTCAAACTGGAAACAACCCAAATGTCTTTCAAGAGTGAAAGGTCAAAGGAACTAGGGAACATCCACACCATAGAGCTCTAAGCAATACAGAGTCTAAGCTAAGCTATGGAGACACACAACTAGATGGATCTCAAGAAAATTAGAACAAGTGGGAAAAATAAGCCAATCTCAAAAGGTGATATATGTATGATTCCATTACATAATATTCTTGAAATGACAAAGGATTGAAATGAATAACAAATTGGCAGTTGCCAGGGATTTGGAAGGGGGCTGGCAGAGAGATGGCTTTGCTATAAAAATGTAGAATGAGGGTTCCTTGTGATGAAATCATTCTGTACCTTGGCTGTGGTAGTAGTGACACAAATCTAGATATGGGATAAGACTGTACAGAATCACATACATACACACATATAAGTGCACGGAAATCTGCTGAAATCTGAATAAGGCCAGCAGATTGTAGAAAAGAAAAAAATAAGGCAATTGGGTTTCAGACAAGACTGTTCCAAGACACTGGTATTTTGTCAGTAACGATTGTTACCACATTGTCAATAGAACAGCATCAATTTACAGAGGTGCAAACAACCAGAAGACCTGCTCAATTGATTCACTTATTATAAAACTTGCATCTCCACCTACAACTGGCTTTGCTGTTTAAGACACTCAGCTGTGTCCTTAAAGTATTTCCTTTTTCAGCAATTTGAAACGTTGACAAAATAAGGATATGGGCAGATACAGTGGGTTGGGACAACGAATAACCTCAACAGAAGTATTGCAAAACAAAAATGGGCTCTCAACAGCAATGGATCCTATATTTTTACACCTCTACATTTTTGCGCTCCATCTTTCCTCTGCTTCCTCTCAATTCTTCAATATATTCATTCACTCACCAAGGTTCAGTGCGTACCTCCCATGGACCAGGTATTGTTTAGCTGCTAGGAATGCAAGAGTGTAATCATGAAGTACATACTCTATTGAGCAAACAACATTCTAGCAGGGAAGGAGAGATGACAAATAATCAGCAAAAGAAGCTCTTACAGTCTTAGCATAGACAGCCATAGGCAGCACTCTCTAAAGAACTGAACTGCACAAGTGTCCCCACTGTACTATCTGGGTTCTCTTACAAACTCAGTTATTTGGGAAGAATATCATTGCCAGAGAAGGACAACATCTAATACATAACCCGAGTGCATACAGGGCTATGTACTGGGAGAGAATTCTCCATAGGTCTCTTGTGTTTATGTTGGTTTTGCAGGTAAAGCACTGCCAACTTCTGTTCTAGGCTCTCTTTTTGAGGCTGTTTTTATAAGGAATAAGCTTGGGAAAAAACCTTTTTGTCTCCCTCTGGAGCAGATGGTGGGTTTATTATCTGTCCAGGATAATGGAAGTACTGTTCCCCTCCCATGAGACAAAAGTCAAGCAGATTCGCTTGCTGTCTATTATAAGAGACTCAGTTTCCATTAACTTGGAGTTTCTCTTCTGTAACACAACCCACCACAGGGGTAAGCATCACCAGGCCCTCGCCATGTCACCCTGGGAGATTTGGGGCTCTCGGAGAATTGGTGTCAGGAGAGAGGGGGAGGGGGGAGGGAGAGGGAGAATGATATTCTCTGGCTACTACCTCTGCTGTCAGTAGTAAACTGTGTTTTTGTCTCTGATCCAGGAGTCGTCTGTCTTCTATAGTAATACCCAAAATACAGTGAGAGGCTAACATGTTGACTTACAGTTATTAAGTTTCAAGTCAACTTGCTTACTAGGGTAAAATTTCAGACGCTTTGCAGTTCTTTATATTACAGTCTAATAGTTATTCCTAAATCTCACCTATACAAGCAGGACCTGGGTTCCCATCTACCTCCCATCCTATCCCTCCTGTGTTTTTGAGAGTTTCCAGAGGATGTGTCATGTGTTTCCATTAATGGTCCTTTGATTTTTCCCCTTTCTCCAGCTTCCCCGACTGAACCCCTAGCTGATGGCATCCACTATTGCCAATGCCTTCCTTTAGACTGCTGACTTCTCTGACAAAATGCTCTCCTCAGTGCTACAAAATTTCCAAATTAAGTGTAAAAGGGACATTGTACACACTTGACTATGCTGAAATCACAGGCTTCTTTCTGATTCTGACACATCGATCACCTGGACAACAGCAAATCTGCTCCCATGCAGCTTCTAGATTGTTCCTTGAGCCTTGGCCTAGAGTCCCTATCTGTTTGGAACTTAAGTGATCAATTTTAGTTTTAAGGAACCTAGATGGTGAGGAATATATAATACTCACCCCATGCTGTCTTCCCCATTTTCAGCCATCCCCCATGCATCCATGAAAACCTATTTCTTAATTATTCTTTCACTAAAACAAAATTTAGGATGCCTTCTGCACTCATCACTTTGGTATGTTCATTCTTGTGGGAATTGTGACAGGAATTTGAAATTAACGTTTTAAAGATTTATCATTGCTAAGACTCTCCGAGGAGCCATAATATATAAAAATCTATTGTACTAGGAAGAGTTTTACAGATGTCATATAGACACCAAGAGTGGTGTTGAGATAATAGTAATTTATTAAGTAAAAAAATGTATATTTTTAAACGTCAATTACCTTCCAAAAAAGCATATATCCAATTTACCTAGAGAGTCAGTTTTATTGGAAGCAAAATGGTATCAAATTAGCTCATGAGAATAAGTACATAAATAATATCTAATAATAATAATTGTAATAATAAAATCATAGAGATAGATGGAAATATTTCATAGCTACTTGATTACAGCATAATTCACATAGCATATAATTCACCTACTTAAACTATACAACTGGTTTTTAGTATATTTAAAGTTTGTCCAACTATCTTCACAATCAATTTTAGAACATATACAATCACTCTCAAAAGAAATTCCAAACCCATTAACAGTTAATACCATTCTCATTCTCCTACCCTTCTCCCACACCCAAACGACAACTAATACAATTTCTGTGTCAATGCATTTGCATATTCTGGACTTTCATATAAGTGGAATCATACATATGAGGTCTATTTGACAGGCTTCTTTCAATTAGCATAATATTTTTAAGGTTCATCCATGTTGTTGCATGTATCAGTCCTTATCTCTTTTTATGGATATGGAGATCTCTTTTTATGAATAATATCCCATTTTATGGATACATCCCATTTTGTTTATTCATCAGTTGCTGGATACTGGGTTATTTCCACTTTCAACTATAAAGAATAATGCTACTGACTCCACTCCAAAACTACTAGAACTAATATCTGACTTCAGCAAAGCTGCAGCATACAAAATTAACACACAGAAATCTGTTGCTTTCCTATACACTAACAATGAACTAACAGAAAGAGAAATCAGAAAAACAATTCCATTCACAATTGCATTAAAAAGAATAAAATACCTAGGAATAAACCTAATGAAGGAAGTCAAAGACCTATACCCTGAAAACTACAAGACAATCCTAAGAGAAATTAAAGAGGACACTAACAAATGGAAATTCATCCCATACTCTTGGTTAGGAAGAATAAATATTGTCAAAATGGCTATACTACCTAAAACAATCTACAGATTCAATGCAATCCCTATCAAAATACCAACAGCCTTCTTCAATGAACTGGAACAAATAATTCTAAAATTCATATGGAACCACAAAAGACCCCGAATAGCCAAAGCAATCCTGAAAAGGAGGAATAAAACAGGGGGAATTACGCTCCCTGACTTCAAGTTCTACTACAAAGCCACAGTAACAGACCCACAGACCAGTGGAACAGAATAGAAAATCCAAACATTAACCCAAACATATACAGTCAATTAACATTTGATAAAGGAGCCTTGGATATACAATGGGGAGATTGCAGCCTCTTCAGCAGCTGGTGTTGGAAAAACTGGACAGCTACCTGTGAGAGAATGAAACTGGACTACTGTCTAACCCCATACACAAAGGTAAACTCAAGGTGGATCAAAGACCTGAATGTAAGTCAAGAAACCATAAAACTCTTAGAAAAAAACATAGGCAAAAATCTCTTGGACATAAACATGAGCAACTTCTTCATGAACATATCTCCCTAGGCAAGGGAAACAAAAGCAAAAATGAACAAGTGGGACTATATCAAGCTGAAAAGCTTCTGTACAGCAAAGGACACCATCAGTAGAACAAAAAGACATCCTACAGTGTGGAAGAATATATTCATAAATGACGTATCCGATAAGGGGTTGACATCCAAAATATATAAAGAACTCATGCACCTCAACAAACATAAAGCAAATAATCCAATTAAGAAATGGGCAGAGGACATGAATAGACACTTCTCCAAAGAAGAAACTCAGATGCCCAACAGGCATATGAAAAGATGCTCCACATTACTAATCACCAGAGAAATGCAGATTAAAACCACAATGAGATATCACCTCACACCAGTGAGGATGGCCAACATCCTAAACACAAACAACAACAAATGTTGGCGAGGATGTGGAGAAAAGGGAACCCTCCTACACTGCTGGTGGGACTGCAAATTAGTTCAACCATTGTGGAAAGCAGTATGGAGGTTCCTCAAAAAACTCAAAATAGAAATACCATTTGACCCAGGAATTCCACTCCTAGGAATTTACCCTAAGAATGCAGCAGCCCAGTTTGAAAAAGACATATGCACCCCTATGTTTATCGCAGCACTATTTACAATAGCCAAGAAATGGAAGCAACCTAAGTGTCCATCAGTAGATGAATGGATAAAGAAGATGTGGTACATATACACAATGGAATATTATTCAGCCATAAGAAGAAAACAAATCCTACCATTTGCAACAACATGGATGGAGCTAGAGGGTATTATGCTCAGTGAAATGAGCCATGTGGAAAAAGACAAATATCAAATGATCTCACTCATATGTGGAGTATAAGAACAAAGAAAAAAACTGAAGGAACAAAACAGCAGCAAACTTACAGAACCCAAGAACAGACTAATAGTTACCAAAGGGAAAGGGACTGGGGAGGATGGGCGGGAAGGGAGGGACAAGGGGGAAAAAGGGGCATTACGATTAGCAGACGTAATGTTGGGGGGGCACAGGGAGAGCTGTACAACTCAGAGATGACAAGTAGTGATTCTATAGCATCTCACAAGGCTGATGGACAGTGACTGTAATGGGGTTGGTGGGGGGACCTGATGAAGGGGGTAGTTTAATAACCATAATATTGCACATGTAATAGTAGATTAATGATACCAAAACAAATTATTAAAAAAAGAGAATAGTGGTGCTATAAACATTCATGTACAAATATTTGTGTAGATTTTTGTTTTCAGTTCCCATGAGTATATACTTAGGAGTTGAATTGCTGGTTCATGTGATAATTCCATTTTTAACATTTTGAGAAATTGCAAGACTATTTCTACACTGGCTGCACCATTTTACATTCTTACCAGCATTGTATGAGGGTTCCAATTCCTCTATAGCCTCATCATCGCCTGTTATTGTCTTTTTGATTATAGACATCCTCGGGGATGTGAAGTGGTGTCTTACTGCAATTTTGATTTGCATTTCCCTAAAGACTAATGATAATGTTGAACATCATTAGTGGTGCTCATTTACCAATTACATATATTCATTTGAGGAATGTCTATTCAGATCCTTTGTCCATTTTTTAATTGGGTTATTTATCTTTTAATTATTTAATTATAAGAGCTCTTTATATATTCTAGATACAAGTCCCTTATAGATATATGATTGGCAGCTAGTTAGGATTTTAAGCATTATAGAACATAATCTACACCTTTTATAAATATGGAAACTTAGGACTAGAGAAATTAAAATATTTATTCAATGGTGGGCAGTTGATTTGGGGTGGAAACAGAGCTAGGTCAAAATCTCCCTACTACCAGGTGTGGAATGATGCTTCCATTTTAAAAAGCAAAAACAAATAAAATGAAAAAGTGTGTCTTCCAATGTCCTTATTTCTTTACTTCTGCTTAGCACTGACCTAAATTCTCTCATAAACAGTGAAGCATCAGAAATGTCTAAGTCCACTGGCCCCTACACTGGACTCACAGAAAAGCTCTTTTGCAAACTTCATTTAACCTTCCTAATCAAGGAGATCTTTTACACCTAAGTAATATCCAACAGAGCATTTTTCAGGTTTTTTGTTTTTTAATTATTGAATTCTGTTCAGCAAGGGATCTGCCCTGATGTATATAAACCCTTTAAGAGGAAAACATGTATACAATAGTGTATTACTAATGAAGACTGCGTTCAATGTATAATACCACATGAGTGTTAAAAACCACAGAAAATGGTGTTGGTTTTATTTCTAGGTGTTAAGAAATACTGTGTCATTAAAGCATATGTGACAGTCTAGTTTGAAAAATATAAAGCAGGACTTCTCAAAAAGGATTTCTTTCTGAAAAGGTCAGCTATAAAAATGGGAGAAAAAACGATTTCTTATTCCCAAGCTCACCAAAATAACATCATTTACCTGTCTTGATGTGTGTGTGTGAAATTTTATGGCGTTCATCACTAAATGTAACGAATGTCGTTAGAAGACAATAAAGTTAGAAAAGAATCAGTAACAATGATATCAGTAATAATGACAAAGAAAATTGAATTTTTTTGCCCTTTTCCAAATACATATTTTAACCTGTTTTTAGATCAGTCACTTGAGGATAGAAAGCAAAATAGCTTTTAAAAAATGTTATTTCATTGCATGTGTATAACAGAGGTGTTTAAAATATACTTTTCCAGAAAATTAATGGTCTGCTATTCCTATGATATTTGCAGGAATGTCTTTGATGAATGTGTCTCATTGTATATACCTAATTTCCCTTCTTATGTATCTAGAACAGAATGTAATGAAATCTATTTTTGTTTTATTTAAATCTGTCAAATTTTTGCAGACTACTACTGTGAATTATTTGGGCATCTATTGGAGAACTAGCTAGGGAGACATTCTTATTTTAATACAAGGGGTACAGGTTTGCAGATGAAAAAAATGATAATGGATTTGTAGGAAGGGTATGGAAGTTTCTCTTGTTCTACCTGTCTTTTATAACATAGACAAGACATCTTCAGGGTATCACATTTGAGCTCATAAGGGGCTCTGGCTGACCTTAGAAGCCTCAGCCACATTTTGCATGTTTTAGTTCTATTTTACAGGGTCCCACAATCTGAGAACAGTTTCCATCCAAATGATACAGTGTTCCAGTCTCCCCTTATATCCCTCCTCCTCACTCCCAGCCCTTCCCAGACTCTAGCTTGAGTCAAGGAGGAAAATATTATTGCTGTTCTACAGGATGCCAATAGCTATTTCTACATTTCAGCGAGAAAGGCAGCATTTTGGGGAAAAGGAATGTACTTTCAGGGCCATTTTGGCCCCAGATTGTTGTATGGAGGAAGAGTTTGAAATAATTCAAAGTAATGTCCCTAGAAATAATGAAGAAGTCTTTTCCATGGTAAGGATAGAGGTTGAATTTCTGCAGAGAAATTTCCTAAGATATGTGAAGGATGTGGGGTTTTCTCCAGTGAATCAAGGACTAGGAAAAGAGAGTCAGAAAGAAAGACTGTGTTCCTAGGGATGAGAAGGGCTCTTCAGTGTGCCAGTAGGCCAGGACCCTAAGAGAAAGCCAGCCAGCAGGACCTCTTTCCATCTGTGACAGTGGAGGCCAGGAGACCTTTAGGTGGACAGCTGAGTTCTTACTTTTACTTTTCATGAATCTCCTTCCAAATGCCTTAAGTCTTTCCTGAAGCTTTTTAAACACAAAAGCCTGGGTTCAATGGAGCTCAGGGGAATGAAAGGTGGGGATTTGCACAGCCTGAGAAAGTAATGCCATACAGGAAGCAGTCAGGAGATAGCAGGAGGAATGAAGGAAAACGCCTGGGTGGCAGTCTGCAGGGAGAGGTGATAAAGTGACACCCAGGTCGCACTAAGCACCCCCCAAGCATGCTTAAAAATTCTTGAGAGGGCACAGAATTTCTACAGTCCTGTGGAATAGGGACTAGAGTTATTTTATTTGTGAATAGTAGAAGAAAAAATAACCCAGAAGACCAGAAACTCTGGGGAAACTTAGACTGTGTTTGTAAATCCTGGATTTCCAGTGGAAAAGCGCATGTCTTCTACGTCACACAGTGATGTGTTAGCCTCAGTTCCAAATGCAGTAGAAAATAAAGAGGTGAAGTAGAAGCCACAGATCCCCTTGTTTGAATTTCTTATCTCTATTTTTATAGAATAATCTTTCTTTTCCTCCTGGCCTGATCACTTTGCCCAAGGTACAGAAGGGCACCTCACTGGAGATTAGCAACTTTCCCAACAAGTGATTTCATGACACAGAATTTTCTTTGGCTGAAGAAGCAGGGATATTTTTTTAAGTTGAATAGATTTCATAGTCAACAATTTTAGAATTACATTAGAAGATAATTTCTTGCTGATGAAACAAATCACCTACCAGTATAAATCAGACTTCTCTGGGATTAAAGAGGCTCTCACTGCTCTAAGTATAAAAAGAGAACACTGAACTCTCAACACTCATCAAGACCAGGAAGGAACAGCTCTGTGCAACATTTGCAATTTGCAGAACAAGGAGCTGGCATGGCTCCACTGAATGACCATTTGCTACACGTCGGGAATCTCAGCAAATGAAAGGATCCCTTTTCAGTTGTTTCCTTGGCTATCAAAGTAAACAGGTCAGAAGAATTATTGATAACCTTGGGATCAGTGAACAGCCTCTGGAATGACAAATGATAAGCACGGGGAAGATGTCATATTCCTCACTGCCCAAACACTCTTCACAAATTCCTCCCAGCTTGTCTTATTTATCTCATTCTTTTTGTCTCAAGGGCCTTCCTCCCCCATAACCACCAAAGCCATTTTTTGAACATTCATTAATTCTATCCTGTCTTACAGCTACGCCATGAAGTGTTCTCCAAATCATCAAGCCTACAATAATTCCCTTTCAGCACTAAATTCGAGAACTCCAATTATTTGCACCATTAATTAAATTACCTAAAATCTATAAAGTTCCCACACCGCATCTAAAACATAGATGTCACCTACCCTCCTCCCACCCCACAAAAGCCTTCATGAAATTGTTAGCTCCCTCCCTCCCTAGCCCTGTCACTTAGCATTGACAACCCCTTTGCATTCTGGCTGATTCAGAATCTGCTCTCTGATCTTTTTTTCCTTCTCTTCTACCACCACAGTGCCATGCACATATTAGGTAGAGCATTTTGATTGACCATTTACTACCGCTTCCAATTCCACTGTGCTACTGGGTTGCAGAGAAGTGTCTGATGTCACCTGTGAGATGGAACAAGTATTGAGCAGGGTGGCAATGGGCATTCACCAGGCTGCTGTGAAGCGCGGAATTCCACGTCCAACATAAACAGTGTTACAAGTACAAATTCAAATTTCAGGTACACGTCACTCAAGCTTATCTCTAGGTTCTCATCTTTGGACTTCTGGGCATAAATTCATAAACCCTGACAAAGTGTACATTAACAATTCTAGGAAAGGAGATCTATGGCAATGCTAGACCTCATCTGAAGCTCTTCTGAAGGGTTCCAGAGGCCCCAAGGGTCTCTTGTTTATTCTTAGTGAAGTGTTCAAATTCACTGGGGTGACTGGGGTGAATGGATGTCAGAAATGCCATCAGGATATGTTCCTACCAGAAACCTGAATGGACTGAACTATATGGGAAGGAAAAATCCAGGGAGACAGGACTGTTTACTAGAATAGACTCTTCATCCTCCACCCCCAGTTTGCACTATTTTAAAGAAATGCTTTAGAGCTGAGAATTCACAGACTTTAAGGCATTCTTACACTTCTTTATGAACCAACAATATTTTTGTTGCTACCTTTAAGGAACTAATTCTAGTTATATGTATACATAGGCTTAGGGCAGTAGAGCAAAGGAAAATTATGTAGATGTAGAGTGGATTTGCCAGAAAACCTAGATCTTTCACACCAAAACAAAAACAAAAAAACAAAACCCACAAAATCTATCGGCCTTACTTCTGAATTTTTCAGATGATGAAACCTGCATAGACCAAGGCTTCATAAAAAATAAAAGGGTTCAAAAACAGCGGCAGACTCACAGAACCCAAGAATGGACTAACAATTACCAAAGGGAAAGGGACTGGGGAGGATGGGTGGGAAGGGAGGGACAAGGGGGAACAAGGGGCATTACGATTAGCAGACACAATGTTGGGGGGGGCAAGGGGACGGCTGTACAACTCAGAGAAGACAAGTAGTGACTCTAAAGCATCTAACTACGCTGATGGACAGTGACTGTAATGGGGTTGGTGGGGGGGGGACCTGATGAAGGGGGTAGTTTAATAACCATAATGTTGCACATGCAATTGTAGATTAATGATACCAAAATAAAAAAATAAATAAAATAAATAAAAGGGTTCAATTTATCAGCTTCAAAAAAATGATAAAGCCTTGTAGTGTCCATGTACAAATATCAGATGGGAAATCTCCTTAATATAACTGTGCTATTTCAGCCTCATTGATATCCATCAATTAAAAACTTTTGTTTCCCATAAATGGTTCTCCTAAGTTTACCGCTCTGTCTTCAGATATTGTCATTTGCCTCTGCCAGCTGTGTGGCTGCCACAGTGACATCCTCCAAGGTGCCCCTGACAAAGCTCAGTTACAGGGTTTTGGAGCCTTTGTATTCTGGGTAGCATTTTAAACCTACTCCCTGCTGTAGGCTTTAGACTTTGGTCTTTAGAGGCACATTTGTGGATGCACAATTGAATAATGACACTGAGCAACTGCTCTTCTAGAGAATATAGCCTGTAACAGAATTTCTTAAATTCATATTTTCAGTCATTTGCTGCAGAAACACACAGATTTACTTTATTGCACTCTATTAACTACCCCCTACCATGCCTTTGGCACTAGAAACCTGCTTAGCAAAAGAGAAATTACATCCATACATTTAAACTCTCAGTGTACTGGAGTTTGCAAGTACAAAATTTATTTTTAAGCACACCTTTTAAAACAACTAAAATGAGGGGAAACAGTCCTTGAAATGCAACATGACAGATGGACAGAGAACTTTACTAGCATGATAGATGGGTCCTTTATTCCTCTGTGAATCGCTGCTCATCCTAATAACTTTTATAGCTTGATTGCAACACAAAGGATTATTTCTTTTGTCCTGGAATCTCAGGATGAGCATATTTGTTCAGAGGATGAAGGGGACCAAATTAGATGGAGCTATTGGGGCATAATAAATTCACAGCAATCACAAGCCAGTGCTCTTTAATTCTTTAGACACTATCAACTTTAAATATTCTGATCCTCTCACAGTTAGTTCGCTTATCCTTTTGTCCTTATTGAATTAACTGCCTTTTCTTTTACATTGTCTCCTGAGGGGTCTTCATTTTAAATCTTTTCAGTTTAATTCCATTAATTGGCATATTGTCTGGTCTCATGTTCTCCTCCTGGGTCTTGAACTTATGTTCCCCTCAGTTCTTAAACTCCTCGGCTCTATTTTGCAGCTTTGAATGACAACTTGCTCCATCTGTAGACAAAGTATGTGCATTCTTATCTTCCACTTCCAGGCTAATGTTTAACAATGAATTCACAATCCTGGCAGTTTATCAGCCCATTAAGTAAACCCAAGTGCAGAGTTCCTTGATTTTAAAGCCATCCCACTGAAATTCAGGGATATTGGTTCACTAATTTGAGCATAATTTAAGAGCTAACCATTCTAAATTAGGGTAACTGGATCAAAAGTAGATATAATTTATCTTTTCACACCCTCCAACCTAGAACTGAGACAAATATGGGGATCACACTGTCTTGGATTTATTTTATCTTCACCATTTATTGGCTAGGTAATCTTGGCCAGATACCTCCCCAGACTCAATATTCTTTTCTCTAAAGTGGGAGTGAAAATAGAAATCCACCAGAAAATATAATGTTGTGATGAGGACATAATGGGATAATCCTTGTGGAATTACAGAATATAATATCTGGAACATGGTTAAATAATCAATGCTAGCTCTCATTATCATCTTTACTATTAAAGGACCATTGCACCTATTAGTAGTCTATTTATATCCTCCCTACAAAGCTCATCTAAGTCCCACTTTATCTGAGACCTCAGATTCCATGGGGAGAACATCACCTTAGGAGAAAGACTCTGTACATTGTATTTGTCATGAGTTCTATACCACCACTGTAGTCATCCCCTACTTTTGACTAAGCTACAAGTCCCTTAAAAAGAGAGACCATATCAAACCTTTTTACAAATGCAGACACAGCACAATGGCTTCCTCCCACAGAAAACAAGGCATAACCATTTATTATCAATAATAAGTGCAAACGAAATCAGATTTTATTTTCAACCTTTTTTTAGGAAGAGGCCAAAACTAGAAGCAGATGGCAGTTATTACAAGGAGATGTGAGCAGGATTATGGAGCTCATTAGAGGGGGAAAGCTTAGGGAAAGAAGAGGAGAGATGAATCTATCTTTGGACCAGTCTTGATTATACACAGATGATAAAAAGAATAATTAAGTAATAAACACAGATCATAATGCCCTACTCACAAAGTTCCTCTTTATAATGGGATGGTCCCATTGCATTCAATTATCAAATATTTTCAAAAAGGATTTGGAACATAATCAAACATATATTTCAGAAAACAACCCATAAAAGAGATTGACATCCATTCCATTGATAACTGTCAGGTGCTGACTGATAACAGGTTAACACAGTACGCTAAGCTGTGTTTCATCACTTAGACTATGAAAATTATTTCAATGAACAGTGTCCTTAAGGAGTTTATGTCCTAGATAGGTCAAAAATCTCAAGAATTCCAAGATCACCCAGTATCCTAGGGAATCTCTCATGATGACATGGACAAAACTGGATTGATAGGGCTGTTCAAGAATCAAGTGGTCTCCAAATTTGAAAATCTAGAGGTTGACTTTATTTAGGCTATCATGGATTCAATCTTACTTTACATCCACTTCTTCTCATTAACATATTTCTTCCAGTACAAAAATAATAAAAGCCAGAATGACTTCAAAGGTTTCATATCATCTGCTTAGAAAACAACACATTCTTGCCAAGTACAACTACTTGAATGTAACTGGAGTCTGGCCCTTGAAATCCGATTAGGTAAGTCAACTTCTTACAACTTTGAATGGATGCCAAAACAGCTGTCATAAACTATGGTGACACTATGAAGAACAAAGAGCAGAAATTATGTCTCAGGCCAGTCATATCACAGAGTCAAGTGGCAGAGCTAATAAAATCAGCGAGTAGGACACCATCCTGAGGTAGTAAGTCAGCTTGACTTTATTCCATGGCTTTGATCAAACCCAATGGGGTGACCTTACTGTTACTCATTGAGGGGGCCTATGTGGATAATAAAGATAGGCAAGAAAATCTACTCTCATGATTTAGAAAACAACCCTAAATGCAGGCATCAGAAATGCCAGACCAGGATTATTACCTTTGGAAATGAAAGAAAAAGAAACTAACCAGTAAAGGGTAGGGTTAAAAAAAAAATCACTGAAACAAAAATGATAACAATTTGAATTCTGTTTAGTTCCAGGTAACAGAAGCACAAACAGCAGCGTGTCTTAACCAAATAGATGTTTACTTTCCTCACAGGACGAGAAGGTCAGAAGTAGGAGGTCCCTGTTTTGTACGGCGGCTCTACGGTGCCCTGGGAAACCAGGCTCCTCCTCTCTTTCTGCTTCTCCACTACTGATAAACAGCTTTCATCCTCTGGCAGCAAGCTGTCTGCTCCACCCCCGGGTATCTGTTCCTCCAGAATGAGAAGGGTAGGACAGCAAAAGCAAAGGGCAAAAGGCAAAAAGATAGGTGCTATTTGAATGTCCCTCCTCTACGAGCTTCCCCAAAGTAACGTGCCGTGCCTTTCACGGACATGTTGTATGGCTTCCTAGGTCAGTATCTTGGGAAGCTGAGCCTGCCAGCTAGGCACAATGCCACCCTAGGAAATATTTAGGGTCAGTTAGGAAGGAGAAAGAAGAGAAAAGATCCTGGGCTGGCAATGAACAGTGTCTATGAAATTCAAACTCTAGCTTTGTCAACATTTTTTTCTTTCAATGAATAATGCCTTTAAATTATTTTACAAGCCATACCATCTTGTGAGTAATAGATTCAGAGTATCAAATGGGAGTAAGGCCCTGAACTTACTCATCTCCAGGAATTACCTTTCTCTTTAATGTATAACTTAAATGTTCAAGTCTCATAAGAAATAACTTCAGGAATTCTACATTTTTTTTTTTTTACTGGGAATCTGTCTTCCACTATTGTTTATGAGAATCCAGAAAGACCTCTTATCTTGTTCACAAATTTATTTTGTTTTCTCCTGCTATACACTCTCTTGCTTACTGTCCTGAGATCCTCTTTTGTTACTTCTAGTTAGCTCCCAACTACTTTTTCACACATACACATAGTTTCTCTCCATTGATTCTTTAAAGCACAGTTAATGCAAACCTATAATTTAAATCTTTGTTTGACCTGATACTTGAGTTAGCATAAGAGACTTACAGCACAGAGATGGACCTTATGTGACATATCAGATACCACTGCCCCTAGAGTCTAATAGCCATGCCTTGTAGGTATTCATTCCCTGGCCTCTGTCTTCCCACTCCATGACTGATACCATATTGCAAAGATTAGCCCATCTCTTATAAGTGGAAGACTTCTGCTTATGATCTCTCTTCTTCAGGTCTAGAAAACCCCTTTATGTTTTTCTAACCTAGTAGAAGAAGACTAAAACAGTTATTGTTATTAAAATCTATGCAGGGATGCCCTGGTACAATGAAAACTATGAAGTACATTTTAAAACAGATACTCTGAACCTTAGTCTTAACATCTACATTTGGATCACTCCCCCTATTAGGGGCTTTTCCAGGAGCAATTGGGGAAAAAACATGAATATTTTTACCATGCAAATTTATGAACAGGACTGAAGGGTTCCCTCCCAGAATGAAACGAAGGCCTACCTCTAGAGCAAATTCCAGCTTCTACTCTGTAATGTAGAAATTCCTCACTACTTCTCAAATATCAGTTTTCTAGCTGCCATAATTTTAAGATCCAGGCTCTCACTTGAATAGGAAAAGAGCATTGGCCTCTGTAAGAATTCAATTTGTTTACACTATGTAGGAATCTACAGCGCTATTAACATCCACTGTCACAGAATTCTACCCTCACAAAGGACCACAGAAACCACCTAGCTGGGTCATTCATTTTAATTTGTAACAGTTGAAGCCTGAAAGGACATCTGAGGTCACTTTACAGGTCGATGAGCAAACCAGGATGAAGGCCCTGGAGTTCTGAGCCACTGATCTGATGGCAACACTGAGATGGCAGCCAGCTCTGGCTCCTAGGTGTGGAGGGATGATTCAGGAAGCCCGTGGGCCTCTTTTGGGTTTTTCTAGATCTCTTCTTGTCTAAGTGCCTATGTTGCTTTAAAAAATGTCCCAAGACTGCATTTCTGGGGCATGGGAGGAATTTAGGAAGAGAAATTATCCATTTTCAAGCTCCCTGAAGGACCCAGTGCTCTGTAACAGGTGAAGGAAAGTATTTCATTAATGTTTGTATTTAATAATACTACCTTTTCTTGTAATTAACTGAATCTTATTTTAGATTTTGGTCAGTATGTTCCCCTTTACAGTAAAATATCTCAAAATAGTTGCCTTTGATCATGAATTCCAATTCCTTTTCTCCCATCTGCCCTTAAATTCACTCCAATCAGATTTTTATTCCCATCATTATATCAAAGCTCCCTTCCTATAGTCGCCAAGGACTTCCATGTGACTTAATTTGATGGTCCATCTTTAATCCTCTTTGTAGTTGATTTATCAGCAGAGTTTGGAAGTTGATCACTTCCTGCTTCTAGAAATCTCTCTCCACCTGGCCCTCACGCTAGTCTCCTGGTTTTCGTCCCGCCTCACTGGACCCCTCCTTGGTTGTTCTTCCCTGTCCCCTCCAGCCTTCTACTCCTCCAGCACCCGGATCAGTTCTTTGGTTTTCTCTCCTTTGTTCTCTCTACTAGGTGAACTTTCTCAGTCTTATGGCTTTAAAAGTCATCCATACCTTTGTGATTCCCAAATGAACACCTTTAGCATGGATCTCTCTTCTGAATTCTGCGATGTTTAGCTACTTCTGGACATCTCCAACAAATATTGAGTGAGAATCACATACTTACCATTCTAAGAAATAAACTCTTAATTCCATCTCCACCCCCTAAAACGTGCCCTTCCTGTGGTTCTTCTGTTCTGAGTGAATGGCAGTCACATAGTTCCAGCTGTTCAGGCCGATACCTTGTATCATCCTCGATTTCTCTTTCTCTTGTATGCAGTCCTTAACTCATCAGCAAATCTGGATCATTATTATGTTATATATTCTAAGTGTATTGAGAATGTGGCCTCTTAGAAGTTCTGTTTTTGCCCTTTTCCCACCTGTATCCACATCTTATTTTAACATGCAAACCAGAAAGAATCTGTTAATATTATTTAGATTCTACCACTGCTCTATTCCAAACCCTCCATGGCTCCCCATTTCACAGTAAAAACTAAAATCTTACAAGACCTGCAAGGGCCTGTCCATCCCACCACCACCTCTCTGAATCTGTCTTCCGGCCATCCCCTCAGTCACTCTTCATCACACTGGCAGTTCCAAAACTTTTAATCTCCTTTGCCTGGACCTGTCTTCCTTAAGATATATGCATAATTTTTTCCCTCCTCTTATTCAAACCTTTGTCCAATACCCCCATTTCCAAAGGATGCCTTCCCTGATCAGCTTACTTGAAATTACCACCCCACCCCCAGCCTGCTCCTTGCCTTCACTGCACTTGCGGTACTCCTCCTTTGAACCATTCCTGTGTCCTTATCGTCTAAAATTCTATGGGATCTTCCAGTTTATTGTCTTTCTCTCCTACCTCTTGGAAAGTAAGCTGCATGCAGCCAGAGATTTCTTTTTTGATCTGTTCTGTGCACTGCAGTCTAAGTAGACTGGGTATAGAGTTAGAGCTTAAATATTTTTGAATGAATTAATGGATTACAGGGATTACCAGTGATGAAAACAAAACCCTGAGGTAATCTGAGACGTGAGCACCCTTGGTTGGTAAGCAGTACCTCCAGTCTAAATGTCTGGCTGTTCCCAGGAGGGATATGTTGTCAGTCATTGGATTCTCAAGAGCTGAATTCAGTTCAATGATGTGTTAAACACATGGAAATCTGTACTTTCAAATGCTAGGTTAGAAATTATCTTAAAACATGAGGCTTTTTCAGAGAATGCACGTGTAGTGGGTGCTTCTGGAAGCGTCTGTGATTTTGAATCTCTAAAAGCAATTGTGCTTTGGTTAGAAGACTCACCTGAAGTTGACCTTGAAGAAAAGGGCCTATTTTAGACCATCTAATAAATAAAATGCACCTGCATCTAAACATTTTCTCTACACAAATGTTAAAAGTTTTCAAGACATAAATCCAGTGTCCGAGTGAACTGGCTGCAGTTTTATTATCAATAGTAAAAGCTGTCATCTGGTTTGTCAATTATACACAAACTAGAAGGTCTTCAGGAGGTCTCAAAAGGGCTTTAATGACTCACAAAAAGTCTTTATTAGAGTATGTGTCAAGGAACAGCTAATTAATAAGTGCCTGCTAAGGAAAGACTGACATTAATGTAAATTAATGACATTATGGAGTAGAGTGACAATCTGCAGTTGAGGATTTACATAATCAGTCATTATAGTTCCCTGTCATCTCTCAGGTCAATAATGTGCAATTTTATGGCATGCTAAGACATATTTACTCATTAAGCTAGAATGCCTACTAAGCGGGAGTGTGGGGCTCTGGTTGAATTAATTCATATTTAAATTATAATATCAGATAACTGCTTCCCAGATTGGGAGTAAAATACATAAATTCAAAGATGCAGATTCAATATAGGTCATTTAGAAAAGTCTTTGTGTTTCTTATTTGTGAAATAAAGACAGCTTATGATCTCCTGAGACATTGTAATTAGAGGCTCATTAAGACAGGGTCTCAGATCTCTATTTGCCTTGGACTGAAAAGACTGTGAAGGGTTATCTGTGGCAAGCATGGAGGGTGGAATACAGGGAAGAAGAGAATAATATGTTACCTTTTATTTGGTCATAAAAGCACAGAGGCTCAAAGCAAAATGCCAACAGTGATGAGAACAAATTATTCCAGGTCCTAGGGATTCTCTATGACCCTTAAAAGTGAAAAAAATCACTAAGTGATAATTACATTTGACACTTTGAAGTAACTACTCTATTTTTTTCCTTCTAAATTACCATAATCTATCACAAAAATGAATGCGAAATGAGGCTTTCTACTTTCATGAGGCCAACCATATTGACCTCCTTGTTTATATTAATCTAATGCTCCCTAAACAATGTTCTAGCCAGAAAGACTCACCCCTACTTGTTCCAAGAGCACATTTCCTCTGTGCTACATGTTTTCATAAACATCTAGGGCTATTCTGATGACAAAGTCTGGTTAGCTAGACTGTAATGGGACAGATGGTTAGCAGTACCCCTGGTCATTACCAAAGTTACCCACACATGGGAGCTACACACTGACTTACCTTACTGCTAGTGATGGAGGCTGAACTACTTTTTTTTTAATAATTTATTTTGGTATCATTAATCTACAATTACATGTGCAATGTTATGGTTATTAAACTACCCCTTTCATCAGGTCCCCCCGACCAACCCCATTACAGTCACTGTCCATCAGCATAGTGAGATGCTATAGAATCACTACTTGTCATCTCTGAGTTGTACAGCCCTCCCCGTGCCCCCCCAACATTATGTCTGCTAATTGTAATGCTCCTTTTTCCCTCTTATCCTTCCCTCCCCACCCATCTTCCCCAGTCCCTTTCCATTTGGTAACTATTAGTCCGTTCTTGGGTTCTGTAAGTTTGCTGCTGTTTTGCTCCTTCAGTTTTTTTCTGTTCTTATACTCCACATATGAGTGAGATCATTTGATATTTGTCTTTTTCCACATGGCTTATTTCACTGAGCATAATACCCTCTAGCTCCATCCACGTTGTTGCAAATGGTAGGATTTGTTTCCTTCTTATGGCTGAATAATATTCCATTGTGTATATGTACCACATATTCTTTATCCATTCATCTACTAATGGACACTTAGGTTGCTTCCATTTCTTGGCTATTATAAATAGTGCTGTGATAAACATACGGGTGCATATGTCTTTTTCAAACTGGGTTGCTGCATTCTTAGGGTAAATTCCTAGGAGTGGGATTCCTGGGTCAAATGGTATTTCTATTTTGAGTTTTTTGAGGAACCTCCATACTGCTTTCCACAATGGTTGAACTAGTTTGCATTCCCACCAGCAGTGTAGGAGGGTTCCCTTTTCTCCACATCCTCGCCAACATTTGTTGTTGTTTGTGTTTTGATGTTGGCCATCCTCACTGGTGTGAGGTGATATCTCATTGTGGTTTTAATCTGCATTTCTCTGATGATTAGCGATGTGGAGCATCTTTTCATGTGCCTGTTGGCCATCTGAATTTCTTCTTTAGAGAAGTATCTATTCATGTCCTCTGCCCATTTCTTAATGGGATTATTTGCTTTTTGATTGTTAAGGTGCGTGAGTTCTTTATATGTTTTGGATGTCAACCCCTTATCGGATATGTCATTTATGAACATATTCTCCCATACTGTAGGATCTCTTTTTGTTCTACTGATGGTGTCCTTTGCTGTAAAGAAGCTTTTCAGCTTGATATAGTCCCACGTGTTCATTTTTGCTTTTGTTTCCCTTGCCCGGGGAGATAGGTTCATGAAGAAGTCGCTCATGTTTATGTCCAAGAGATTTTTGCCTATACTTTTTCTAAGAGTTTTATGGTTTCTTGATTACATTCAGGTCTTTGATCCATTTTGAGTTTACTTTTGTGTATGGGGTTAGGTAGTAGTCCAGTTTCATTCTCTTACATGTAGCTGTCCAGTTTCTCCAACACCAGCTGCTGAAGAGGCTGTCATCTCCCCATTGTACATCTAAGGCTCCTTTATCATATATTAATTGACTGTATATGTTTGGGTTAATGTTTGGATTTTCTATTCTGTTCCACTGGTCTGTGGGTCTGTTTTTGTGCCAATACCAAACTGTCTTGATTACTGTGGCTTTGTAGTAGAGCTTGAAGTCAGGGAGCGTAATTCCCCCTGTTTTATTCCTCCTTCTCAGGATTGCTTTGGCTATTCGGAGTCTTTTGTGGTTCCATATGAATTTTATACTTTTTTGTTCCAGTTCATTGAAGAAGGCTGTTGGTATTTTGATAGGGATTGCATTGAATCTATAGATTGCTTTAGGTAGTATAGCCATTTTGACAATATTTATTCTTCCTAGCCAAGAGCATGGGATGAATTTCCATTTGTTAGTGTCCTCTTTAATTTCTCTTAGGATTGTCTTGTAGTTTTCAGGGTATAGGTCTTTGACTTCCTTCGTTAGGTTTATTCCTAGGTATTTAATTCTTTTTGATGCAATTGTGAATGGAATTGTTTTTCTGATTTCTCTTTCTGTTAGTTCATCATTAGTGTATAGGAAAGCAACAGATTTCTGTGTGTCAATTTTGTATCCCACAACTTTGCTGAACTCAGATATTAGTTCTAGTAGTTTTGGAGTGGAATCTTTAGGGTTTTTTATGTACAATATCATGTCATCTGAAAATAGTGACAATTTGACTTCTTTACCAATCTGGATGCCTTGTATTTCTTTGTTTTGTTTGTTTGCCATGGATAGGACCTCCAGTACTATGTTGAATAACAGTGGAGAGAGTGGGCATCCCTGTCTTGTTCCTGATCTTAGATGAAAAGCTTTCAGCTTCTCGCCGTTAAGTATGATGTTAGCAGTGGGTTTGTCATATATGGCCTTTATAATGTTGAGATACTTGCCCTCTATACCCATTTTGTTGAGAGTTTTAATCAGGAATGGGTGCTGAATTTTGTCAAATGCTTTTGCAGCATCTATGGAGATGATCATGTGGTTTTTGTTCTTCTTTTTGTTGATGTGATGGATGATGTTGATGGATTTTCGAATGTTGTACCATCCTTGCATCCCTGGGATGAATCCCACTGGTGTATGATCCTCTTGATGTATTTTTGAATTCTGTTTGCTAATATTCTGTTGAGTATTTTTGCATCTATGTTCATCAGGGATATTGGTCTGTAATTTTCTTTTTTGGTGAGGTCTTTGCCCGGTTTTGGTATTAGAGTGATGCTGGCTTTATAGAATGAGTTTGAAAGTATTCCCTCTTCTATTTTTTCGAAAACTTTAAGGAGAATGGGCGTTATTTCTTCTCTGTATGTCTGGTAGAATTCAGAGGTGAATCCATCTGGTCCAGGGGTTTTGTTCTTGGGTAGTTTTTTGATTACCGATTCAATTTCTTCGCTGGTGATTGGTCTGTTTAGTTTTCTGTTTCTTGCTTGGTCAGTCTTGGAAGGTTGTATTTTTCTAAGAAGTTGTCCATTTCTTCTAGGTGTTCCAGCTTGTTAGCATATAGATTATCATAATATTCTCTTATAATTCTTTGTATTTCTGTTAAGTCCATCGTGATTTTTCCTTTCTCATTTCTGATTCTGTTTATGCATGTAGGTTCTCTTTTTCTCTTAATGAGTCTGGCTACGGGTTTATCTATTTTGTTTATTTTTTTAAAGAACCAGCTCTTGGTTTCATTGATTTTTTCTGTTGTTTTATTCTTCTCAATTTTATTTATTTCTTCCTGATCTTTATTATGTCCCTCCTTCTGGTGACTTTGGGCCTCATTTGTTCTTCTTTTTCCAATTTCATTAATTGTGTCTTTAGACTATTCATTTGGGAATGTTCTTCCTTCTTTAAATAGGCCTGGATTGCAATATACTTTCCTCTTAGAACTGCCTTTGCTGCGTCCCACAGAAGTTGTGGCTTTGTGTTGTTGTTGTCATTAGTCTCCATATATTCTTTGATTTCTATTTTGATTTGGTCATTAACCCATTGATTAATTAGGAGAGTGTTGTTAAGTCTCCATGTATTTGTGAGCCTTTTTGATTTCTTTCTAAAATTTATTTCTAGTTTTATACCTTGGTGATCTGATAAGTTGGTTGGTAGGATTTCAATATTTTTGAAATTACTGAGGTTCTTTTTGTGGCCTAGTATGTGGTCTATTCTGGAAAATGTTCCATGTGCACTTGAGAAGAATGTGTCTCCTGTTGCTTTTGGGTGTAGAGTTCTGTAGATATCTGTTAGGTCCATCTGTTCTAGTGTGTTGTTCAGTGCCTCTGTGTCTTTACTTATTTTCTGTCTAGTTGATCTGTCCTTTGGAGTGAGTGGTGTGTTGAAGTCTCCTAAAATGACTGCATTGCTTTCTATTTCCTCCTTTAATTCTGTTAGTATTTGTTTCACATATGCTGGCGCTCCTGTGTTGGGTGCATATATATTTAAAATGGTTATATCCTCTTGTTGGACTGACCCCTTTATCATTATGTAATGTCCTTCTTTATCTCTTGCTACTTTCTTCGTTTTGAAGTCTATTTTGTATGATAAAAATACTGCATCACCTGCTTTTTTCTCCGCTTTGTTTGCATGAAATATCTTTTCCATCCCTTCACTTTTAGTCTGTGTATTTCTTTGGGTTTGAGGTGAGTCTCTTGTAAGCAGTATATAGATGGGTCTTGCTTTTTTATCCATTCAGTAACTCTGTGTCTTTTGATTGGTGCATTCAGTCCATTTACATTTAGGGTGATTGTGGATAGATATGTACTTATTGCCATTGCTGGCTTTAGATTCATGGTTACCAAAGGTTCAAGGGTAGCTTGTCTACTATCTAACAGTCTAACTTAACTTTCTTGTTAAGTTATTGTAAACACAGTCTGATGATTCTATATTTCTCTCCCTTCTTATTCTTCCTCCTCCATTCTTTATATACTAGGTGTTTTATTCTTTGTCTTTAGTTAGTATTTGGATGGTCTGCTTTCTTTGCTATGATTTTATTTTCTCTGGTGACCTCTTTTTAGCCTTAGGAATGCTTCCATCTAGAGAAGTCCCTTTAAGATATCGTGAAGAGGTGGTTTATGGGTGGCAAATTCCCTCAGTTTTCACTTGTCTGGAAATTGTTTAATCCCTCCATCATATTTAAATGATAATCGTTCTGGATACAATATTCTTGGTTCGAGGCCCTTCTGTTTCATTATGTTAAATATATCATGCCATTCTCTTCTAGTCTGTAAGGTTTCTGTTGAGAAGTCTGATGTTAGTCTGATGGGTTTTCCTTTGAAGGTGATCTTTTTTCTTTCTCTAGCTGCCTTTAATACTCTGTCCTTATCTTTGATCTTCGCTATTTTGATTATTATGTGTCTTGGTGTTTTCTTCCTTGGGTCCCTTGTCTTGGGACATCTGTGGGCTTCCTTGGTCTGAGAGACTATTTCCTTCCCCAGCTTGGGGAAGTTTTCAGCAATTATTTCTTCAAAGACACTTTCTGTTCCTTTTTCTCTCTTTTCTTCCTCTAGCATCCCTATAATGCGAATATTGTTCCATTTGGATTGGTCACACAGTTCTCTTAAAATTCTTCCATTCCTAGAGATCCTTTTATCTCTCTCTGCCTCAGTTTCTCTGTATGCCTGTTCTCTGATTTCTATTCCATTAACAGTCTGTTGCATCTCGTCCAGTCTGCTGCTAAGCCCGTTGATCGCTTGTCTGATTTCTGCATTGTCTTTCCTCACTTCCTTCACTTCCTCCCTTAGCTCTTGCATATTTCTCTGTAGATTCATCAGTATGGTTATGACTTTTATTTTGAATTCTTTTTCAGGAAGATTGTGCATGTCCATCCCTTCAGACTCCCTCTCTGGGGTAGTCTGGAGTTTTCTGGGTAAGTTTTGTTTGTACCATATTTCTCTGTTTTCATGGCGATAGAAGTGGTCAGAGAAAGAAAGAAAAAAGGGAAAATAGAGAAAAAAAAAGCCTGCCAGGTGTAGTGTCTGTGAGGATCCTGTAGGTGGTGCTGCTGCTCTACTATTCTGCCACCACGCCGCTCTGCCGGGCCCTTTGTGATTCTGGCCAGGTAGAGAACGAATGGGAGGCTGCTGATTTCTTTGGGAAGTCTCCGTGCCACTGCTTTTCTCAGCCACAGTCCCAGGGCACCAAATTCCCTGGGACTCCCAGCCTGCTTGGCGGAGTGCGCTGGGAAGATCCTGCTCCTCTGTTGAGCCCCTATCTCTTTAAGACCCCTTAAAAAGCACGCGATTTTCTTTTGTCCCAGGGAACTGGCTGGGTGGACCTGCCATCTTGGATCCTGCACCCTCTGTCTCTCCAATGTCCGCTACACCGCACGATGTGTGTCAGCGCTCCCGGCGCAGATCACCGGGGCTGGTTATTTCTTGGGCCTGTGCTTCCACTCCCTCCCAGCTCTGAATCCTCTCCTCCCGCCAGTGCGCTGGGGTGGGGGAATGCTCGGGTCCCGCCAGGTCGCGGCTCCATATCTTACCCGCCTCGCGGGGTGCTGAGTCCTCTCAGGTGTAGCTGAAGGCTGGTGTTGTCCTGTATCTTCTGATCTCTCTTTTAGGAATAGTTGTATTTGCTGCATTTTCATAAATATATTTGGTTTTGGGAGGAGATTTCCGCCGCCCTGCTCATGCCGCCATCTTCCCGGAAGTTGAGGCTGAACTACTTTTAAGATGCATGTAACACCGGGTAGATTTTTCTCTTAGCAGCCAAACAAAATATTCTCAAGCCCCCAGATGGCAGTATCACTTTGGACAAATGGTGTCCTCTGCTTTCATTAGGTTGCCTAGCCCAATGTGGGGGGTTATCAAAAAATAATTGAAATGTCTTTGAATAGGCTGCAGAGCAATACAGTCACAGCTTTTGGCCACCCCAACACTCAGCTTGGGACTCAGTATTAGTCCCTCATTTGCATGGACACTGACTCTTCTCCTGAAATGACATTAACAGCCATTGCAAATCTACTTTTACTTGCTAGCACTATGCCTCAATGTAATACTATGGGAAAGAATTATATGGACATTGCTTTGGACCACCAGCCTATGTGTACAGTCAGCATCATTCAGTGTCCCTGCCAGTCAGGATTTGATAACTCAAAGGTGAGACAAAACACACACACACAAATAAAAATAAAAATTTGCCAAAGTGAAGAAAAAGCTGATGCATTAAAAACAGATTATTTCAACTGACTATGATTGGGAAAGTGGTATTAATGTGTTTTCATATTGTCTGAGACCTTCAAAATCTGACCCAGAGAGGAATTTGGGGGGTAGTGATAAAAATGGGCAAAGTGAATAGTAATGAATGACTTGTAGAACAAAACATTTATGGGATCAACCTTATTAACTGATTTTAATTAGTAAATTCTATAAATTGGAGTACCGTGCCCCAGATGAAATGGCTGTAGTCCATATCAGTTGGCCATCTTAAACTGCTGTGGAACAAAGCTTCAGGACCACACTTACTTAAGAGATAAGTAGAGAAGGGAAAACCCATGGCATATTTTGGCCTAATTCCTACAGAAACAGCATAGGCATTGAAGTATATCACTAAATACAAAACTTCACGTGAAAGTCAGGTGAATATAGATATAGAATGACCATTCACAGTGGCAAGCCACAATGTGAGACAGTCTTCTCTGTCCTAGAGTTTCAGGTTACTTCACATTTGTCACTCTTCCATAGGATGTATCTGACCTGAAACCTCCCTTTAAAAAAAAAGTCTGTTCTCTCAAATAGGGCTAAGGAGTAGTTCTCAAAATCTACAGAAGTTTCTATTTCCTAGTTAGATGGATTAGTTTGTGTGAAGACAGTGCACACATGAAGAACAATTAGAAAAGCTATATAAAATACAAGTCATCTTTTGAAAGGTGCTGGAGAACTCCCTAGGCAAGGAGGATAAGGTGGTAGGAAGTGTGTAAGATTCCTTATAGAAGAGAACCTCAATCTGAGTTAGTTTTGCTGGAGAGGCACTTGCCATTTCCGAGTGTGGGACAGAGATTGCACATTTAAGATCTGTCTGCGTAGAGATCTACTGCTGGGAAAAGAAACCCTGAGGGCTTTTACAGAGCATATGGGGCTGGGATGGGATGATAAATTTGGAGAGCTGAGTGGCATCCAACTCCTGGCAGGTTTTCCCCAAGTCATCTTCTGAATTCTGAAGTTATACAGAGTGGGAGATTAAAAAGGTAAGCCCCAGGCCTCTGAGAATCAGAGTGGAATTTTTCTAGTCTTGTGATATTGTAAGATTAAGATTAGAGTTCAGAGCTTGTCAGCAGGAAGAACCTCAAGGAATGCACCAGGCTCTTATTTGAGTGCCATGGAGGGATACGACCCAGGAGCAGGAGTGAACAAGAGACTGTAAATGTGTTATTACCAAAACTACAAACCAGTTTAGCTGTTTCCTGATTGGATTAAGTGAATAGATTCCTAACTCTACATACTTAAAAAGGGGAAACTATTATTCCTCTTTGGAAAAAGGTAGTGTCATTGCCTCTGCAACTATTTAATACAAATGTCTATCATTCCATATAAAAAGATTACCTGAAATGCCAAAAGACAGGTTCACAGATCCAAGAGAAACAAAAAAGACTCATAAGTATCCAGGTATTAAAGTTATTAGACAAACATTTTTAAAGAACTATAATTAATATGTTTAAGACATAGAGGAAAAGATAGAAAAATAGGTGAAAAGATAATTCATCAAAGAATAGTAATCTTAAAAATAATCAAGTAAAAATTATAGTCCTGAAAGAAAACAATACATAAAGTTATTTAGATGAGTTAGCAGACATAGCAAAAGACAAGATTAGTGAAATAGAAGATACTGTCACAAAGTATCTTCAACTTAACATTGTCCTAGAGATCCTAATCAGAGTAATAAGGCAAGAAATTGGAATAAAAGGCAAAGATTAAAAGGAGAACATATAATACTCATTAATTACAAATGACATGATGTTGCACATGGAAAATGCAAAAGAATCTCTAGACACCTGTTAGGATTAATAAGTGGATTTAAAAGCTACTAGATACAGATCTGTTAATTTGATGAATGATATATAATGATAGAACATGAACTGTACAGAATCTATCAGTAATTTCCTGAATGACTGTACAGCTCCTTCATTGTCTCGCTTCTTCCAGCACCTTCTGGATACACCAAAGGCACGCTGCTTCTGGGACCAGCCATGTTCAAATTAATAGAATCCAAAAATCACCTAACAGGGCCCCAGAATGGGAGAATGTGTTTCACTTTATAATGACTAGAAATCTTACATCTTATGCTAACTGAAGGTATTAGATCTTAGTCAATATTTTCCATTTCAAAAGTAACATTCCGGAACTCTGCTTATCTAGAGGTAATAATTGCCGTTAAGTGTTCAGGGTAATGCTTCTTACCAGCAGTGTATTAGCTTCTTATTGCTGCTGAAACAAACTAATACGAACTTGATTGTTTAAAGCAACACCCGTGTGGTATCTTGCAGCTCTGAAACAAAGTGGGTTTCACTGGGCTGAAAACACAGTGGAGCCCCCAAAAGGCTCTACGGTATTAACAAATAACATTCAACTGAGTACATTTAAAATTTTCATTCGGGGATTCACAAATCGGGCAACAGCCAAAGCAGCAGATAGAAAGGGGCCCCAAGGAGCTGTACAGATGATTTCTGTAGGCAGAAGGGAGTCCTGGTGGGCACAAGCAGGGTGCTCGCTGCCAACTCCCTTTCCCGGAGGGGACCCGGGGGCTACCCGGCAGTGGCCTAACTAGTGCTGACCAGGCGATTCCTGATGGATTGGTTTAAGATTCCGTTTCTGGGAGAGGCAAACTGTGAGTTAAATCTCATTTTGGTGACCTGGGACCCCTCATAAACAACTGCATTTAGGGCCCGTGGTCTTGTTTTGAATTGGGGGAAATCTCATTCCTCGTCTTTTTCAGCTCACAGAGCTGCAGGCCTTGCTCGTGAACCCTTTCTCCATCTCCAAAGTCAGCAGCGTAACATCTTCAAATCTCTCTGTTTCCATCATCCATAGATTTCTATCCCTCTGATCTCCTGCCTTCCTAGTATAAGGACCTCTGGGATCACCTAAGGCCCTGCCAGATAATCCACAATATTCTTCTCATCTCAAGGTACTTAACTTAATCTCATCTACAAGACCCCTTTTACCACATAAAGTAACATTCATAGGTTCCAGGATTAGGCTGTAGACATTGGGGTATGGGGTGGACAGAGGTCTTTATTCAGCCTACCACAGCCAGAGAATATTTTTCTCTTTTACACTGTAACATAGTGGAAAAGAGATTTTAGGGCACATTGTCAATGTTGAACTACTTGCCAGCATTTTAGGAGTGGCTTATTTTTCAACCGACCTTATTGTAAATAGTCATTATTATATAATAAGTACTTTCTTTAGAAAAGCTAATAATAAACAAAAGCAACAGTAATGAATTAAGCGCCACTTCCTTGAGAATTACATGGTAATTGTTCTCCAAAGATGTATTTACTGCTATTTATCTCGTTGGTGAATGAATAGGAGTCTTGCCCTCAAATAGTAAAAAATAACAAAAATTAAAATAAAAACATTTAATATCAACCGCTTGTGATTCAAAGGGTTTTGGTTAGTTTTAGGAGCTTTTCATAGAACCAGGAAGTTGCAATAATATTTGAATCAATGTCATTCAGATGTCTTTGCAAGGCAAACAAAGTCTATCAAATTGAACAACCAAACCACTGTTCAAATTAATCAGTAGGAACTTGATAAATTCCACTGATGTAGAAAATTAGCACTTTGCATGTTTCCCAGATTCTGATTTAATTTAGGCGTCTGGTCATGAATTATAACCACTCTTCTTGGACTCGAGCTATTTCACTTGAAATCCATTACTTCTAGCAGAATTATGAGTCTTGTTAGGGAAATGCCAGCTATTTCCATTTGGAGCATCTGCACTGCAGTTCTATTATTAACGTGGAGCTCATTTAAAAAGGGGGCAAGAATTAGATTTGTGTTTTTGGGGCAGTGGGGGAGGGTGGGTGGCCGTGAATGGAGCGTTAGTGAAACAAACAAGCTCGCAGGGCTGCTTCCAGTTGACACAGCTGTCATGTAAATATCTGTCCCGGCTGTGCAGGAAGGGATCCTGGGCTTAAAGACCTTGTAGCCATATGTAAACAATGCAGGACTGATGACAGGTTTACAGCACTGGAGACGACATGTGCAGCTGTCTGATGCTTCTTTCTGTGGCGAGATGCAAATGTTCACAGATGCTTGGAACTGAGTTCTAGAAGCTCACAGGGCCAGTCCTGCTTTGCATCGCTGCTTAGGGGTCATGCCATACAGGCACGGTGGGCACACCTCAGGGCAGGCTCCCTACAGGGTCTTTCCCGGTCTCTTCCTGTCCCCTGCTTCAGTCCTTTGTTTCCCCCGAGGGACAGTGAACACAGTAGCCCAGGGCTTGGGCCTCGCCTCTGCACGCTGCACTGTACAGATAAGTCATTTATTCTGCTCCCTGCCTAACTATTACCCTCTTCTCTTCAGAACGCTCTTTCTAGTATTCAGCCCAGGGTCATTAAACAAGAATCAAACAGGAAACAAAGTATTATTTCAGCCGAGGTTCACTTAGTAAAAGTGAAAGCTGCTATGGATGTGACCTGGAAAATAATCACTGTGCACTTGTCAATTTGGAGACAGAAACTTTTACTTTCTCTTTTAGCTCTTCAAATTAAAACTGAGGTGACTGCACAGCTGTAGGCTAATAAACCCCTCATTTTGACTTCTGGGTCCCTATTTGGAGCCTTCTGGTAAGCATAGTGTTTCACAAGTTTAATTACCCAGAGCCCAAAACTATTTTATGTTTTCTTGTCACATTATGTATTTATGGACACAAGCCCAATAAGAAGGTTGATTTTTAAACTTGTTTTCCTTATCGGAGGCACTTCCTAAAGAAGCATGGAACAGCACATTCAGATTTCTGAGCTCTACTTTAGACTAAGTCAATTTAAATCCTGGCATAGCCACTTATTAAAGCTGTGATTTGGGGCATTTACTTAGACTCTCTCAGCTTAAAATTCCTTATGGGAAAGTGGGGATAATAACAGTCTTTATCTCTTAGGGTTGTTTTGAGGATTAACTGGAAACCCATGCCAAGTCGTTAGCTCCCTTTCCGGCACATAGCAAGCACCCATTAGAGACGAGTCGTGGTCACGCTTCTCGTGTTTTAAGAATACTGGTATAAATTAGAACCTCTTACCAAAGAAGAATAAAAGCTTACTAAATCCACACATAAATAGCTTCCCAATTTCCAATCACATAGCCTCCAGAGATTTACTCTCAAATGGAGTCTTCTTTGGAAAACCACCACCTACCTATTCCAGATCCATGATACTATATATTATTCAGGAAACTTCTCCTTCCCATTCCATTTATCTGGAATCTCTACCCAATCTTTTCTGAAAAATACAGAATAAAAGCCACTCAGAGCTCAGAGTCCCTCCTTTCATGAGAGGAATAGAAAGTTCTCATTGATGGGCCGAGCATCCTTAGGTCATTTGAGCGCTGCTGTGTGAGTACACGTGCTCAGTTGCTCACTGGGTCAAGGAAACTTCTGTTGACAGGCATGGGAACTTAAACCATCTGAGAATGCTGTTTCTTTAGAAGAGTTTGCTCTGGGTTCCAACAGCAGACACACAGTCAACCTTTTGGCTGTATAATGTACATGGTATTGTTTTAAATTTCAAATTCCAATTGTTCATTGCTGACATATGGAACGCTGTTGATTTTTGTGTATTAACTTTGTATCTTGCAACCTTGCTATACTCACGGGTTAGTTCCAAGAGGGTTTTCTTTTGTTAATTCTTTGGGATTTTCTACATATGTGAATACATTTCAAAAGTCAATATTCTCTAATATTGTCTAGGTTCTATGAAGAAGTGTATGCATTTGTTAAGCCCAATGTTCCCATATCATGTCGAGTGTATGACTGAATAATCATTAATAAATTGAAAGTATCATCTTTGGATACTTTAGGTTAAGGAGAAAGTGACAATTTATTGAAGATAAATCTTTCATGGGTTTCTCACGGTTGGTAAAGCCCCTTATTGACAATATGAAAGCCATCCTGGAGCCTGGACCAGGAATCTGGGACTGAACAGAACTTCACACTATTGGTTGCAGTGCGTTTAGTCTTATTGTTACCATCCATTTAAGGCAAATGGTAGTAATTTTCTACTTATGGTCCTGATTTTAATTTTACCTTTTATGTAAATGTATTTAGGTACAAATAGTAAGTTGATGCAAAGAAAAAAACAAAGTAAGTAATCATGAAGATTTACGTGTTTTGCCCAATGTCCTGAAGGTGGTATCCTGGAACTAAATGTTGGAATAAATCAGTGAGGCCCATAAATCACATTGCAGAGTTAAGGTAGTTATTAATGGCACAGAACAGTTATTAACTATCATGATCCCCGGCACGATTATTAAGTGGACAAGGATTGTTGGTCAGTAAGCTCTAGTCACTTTAGGCTGTATAATCTTGGAGGCTAATGTACATGTCTGGCTTTGAGTAAAATTCAAAGAACATTTGTGGTACAAATGAGTGGATGAATGAATTCTGCATCTCCATCTCCTATTTGGCATCACTTGCCCAAATCCTGAAATATCTTCTCTCCTACATCCTCAGCTCTGCCCGCTGGCTGTCACGGTGCCTCGGAATAAATGCACCTGCACCCTGTAGTTCAAAAATGCCTCCCCTTCCTGCCATAGCCAAAAGTCCCTAAGCATTTTGGCTTGGTTATTAAAAGGGTGGGGTTGTAAAGTCATTCATACTATGCTATAGAAGGACTCACACATCTAATTACCTCAGAATGGATTGTATTTTAATAGAGGACTTAATAAATCCAAAATGATGTTTACTTGATAAAATGCATCAATGAAAATCATCTTAAGACTAGAAATCTTCCAAGTGTGTTTTTTATAAGCCTGCATTCCAGCAGAAAAGGGAAATCACATCATCCATTTATTCCCCTACCCCTGAAGTCTTTATCAGAGCGCAAGGGAATTGGGGGGACTGCTAGCGATCTTCCTAACTGGCCGGCTATGTGCACCTTGGAAGCTTTTTAAAATTGCGGATCCATGGGCCTCACTTCCCAGATATTTGCCTTCTACTCTACATGGCCCAGTGAGTTTAAATGATCTCCCCACGACCACGCAGACAGCTGGAGACCACCTGGAACTAACTTTCCTAAATCCCACTATAGGGCTCTTTTTGCTATAGAGAATAAAAACTGCTCTAAAGCTTTTGCTAGATCACAGAATTCTTAGTTTTTAAGAAAAGAAGACAAGTTACTAGTGAGAGGTGTTTTGAAAACAACTTATTTTAATATGTTTTGCTAGCATGGTTAATAGGAAAATATTTCATCCAGAATACATCTGTTTAATTGGTTCATCCAGAGAATAGAAATTTCCTGGGTATGATGACTTATCTGTTTTACTCATCATTTTTTTACATAGCAGCCACCTGTCTGTAATATACTCTAAGTATTTATTAAATAATGAATACAAATAGCAATAACTAACATTTTACCTAGCTCTAATTATGTGCCAGTACTATCCTAAGCCCATATATATGTGTTATAAGAAACACGAGAGAGACTTCCGGGAAGATGGCGGTGTGAGCAGGGCGGCAGAAATCTTCTCCCAACACTATATTTATCTACGAAAACACAGAAAATACATCTATTCCTAAAAGAGAGACGAGAATACACAGGAAAGCGCACAGCGTGCAGCTACACCCGAGAGGACTCGGCACCCCAAGAGGCGGGTAAGATAACGGAGCCGCGACCCGGCGGGACCCGAGCCCTCCCCCACCCCAGCGCACCGGCGGGAGGAGAGGATTCAGAGCCGGGAGGGAGTGGAAGTGCACCCCGCGAAGTAGCCAGCCCCGGTGATCTGCGTGGGGAGCGCTGACCCACATTGCGCAGTGCAGCGGAGATTGGAGAGACAGAGGGGCAGGATCTGAGCGGGGAACGCGCCAGGGGGCTTGCAGCCGGCTCCCGGGAAGGAAAAAAAAAGTGCGCGCTTTCTTCAGCGGTCTTAAAGAGACAGGAGCCCAGCGGAGGAGCCGGATCGCCCCAGCACACTCAGCCCAGCAGGCTGGGAGTCCTGGGGAGTTTCAGACGCCTTAGCTGGCGACTGAGGAAGCGTAGCCATACTTAACACTTCTCACTGAGATCAACAGCCTCCTATTCGTTCCCACCCCTGCCAGAGCGATAAAGGGCCCTGCGGAGCGGCACAGTCACAGCTGTGGAATAGTGGGGCAATAGCGCCACCTAGAGCATTCACACAGAATCTACGTCCAGTGGGCATTTTTTTTGTTTTGTTTTGTTTTGTTTTTTTGTTTTGTTTTTGTTTTTTCTTTTCTTTCTTTTTTCTTTTTTTTCTCTTTTTCTCTTTTTTTCTTTCTTTCTTTTTCTCCTTTTTTTTCTTTTTTTCTCTTTTTTTTTTGTTCTTTTTTTAAAGTCTTAAAGAGCCCAGCTGACATACGTGGCAACTATCAGTGACCAAATTATACAGCCATGAAAAGACAGAGGAATATGGTTCAGACCAAAATCAACCAGACAACCCCAGAGAGGGAGTCTGAAGGGATGGAAATGCACAGCCTCCCTGAAAAAGAATTCAGAATAAAAGTCATAACCATGCTGATGGACCTACAGAGAAATCTGCAAGAGCTGAGGGAGGAAGTGAGGGAACTGAGGAAAGACAATGCAGAAATCAGACAAGCGATCAACGGGCTTAACAACAGGATGGATGAGATGCAAGAGACTGTTAATGGAATAGAAAACAGAGAACAGGAGTACAGAGCAGCTGAGGCAGAGAGAGATAAAAGGATTTCTAGGAATGAAAGAATATTAAGAGAACTGTGTGACCAATCCAAACGGAACAATATTCGCATTATAGGAGTACCAGAGGAAGAAGAGAGAGAAAAAGGGATAGAAAGTGTCTTTGAAGAAATAATTGCTGAAAACTTTCCCTCGCTGGGGAAGGAAGTAGTCTCGCAGTCCACCGAAGCTCATAGATCTCCCAACACAAGGGACCCAAAGAAGACAACACCAAGACACATAATAATTAGGATGGCAAAGATCAAAGATAAAGACAGGGTATTAAAGGCAGCTAGAGAGAGAAAAAAGATCACCTACAAAGGAAAACCCATCAGACTATCATCAGACTTCTCAACAGAAACCTTACAGGCCAGAAGAGAATGGCATGATATATTTAACGTTATGAAACAGAAGGGCCTCGAACCAAGAATATTGTATCCAGCACGATTATCATTTAAATATGATGGAGGGATTAAACAATTTCCAGATAAACGAAAGTTAAGAGAGTTTGCCTCTCATAAACCACCACTACAGGATATCTTAAATGGACTGCTCTAGATGGAAGCACACCTAAGGCTAAAAAGATGTCACCAGAGGGGAAAAAAAAATCATAGCAAAGAAAGCAGACCATCCAAATACCAACTAAAGGCAAAGAATAAAACACCTATTATAGAAAGAATGGAGGAGGAGGAATAAGAAGGGAGAGAAAGAAAGAAACATCAGACTGTGTTTACAATAACTTAACAAGAAAGTTAAGTTAGATTGTTAGATAGTAAAGAAGCAACCCTTGAACCCTTGGTAACCACGAATCTAAAGCCAGCAATGGCAATAAGTACATACTTATCAATAATCACCCTAAATGTAAATGGACTGAATGCACCAATCAAAAGACACAGAGTAACAGAATGGATAAAAAAGCAAGACCCATCTATATGCTGCCTACAAGAAACTCACCTCAAATCCAAAGATATACACAGACTAAAAGTGAAGGGATGGAAAAAGATATTTCATGCAAACAACAAAGAGAAAAAAGCAGGTGTTGCAGTACTTGTATCAGACAAAATAGACTTCAAAACGAAGAAAGTAGCAAAAGATAAAGAAGGACATTACATAATGATAAAGGGGTCAGTCCAACAAGAAGATATAACCATTATAAATATATATGCACCCAACACAGGAGCGCCAGCATATGTGAGACAAATACTAACAGAATTAAAGGAGGAAATAGACAGCAATGCATTCATCTTAGGAGACTTCAACACACCACTCACTCCAGAGGACAGATCAACCAGACAGAAAATAAGTAAAGACACAGAGGCACTGAACAACACACTAGAACAGATGGACCTAACAGACATCTACAGAACTCTACACCCAAAAGCAACAGGATACACATTCTTCTCAAGTGCACATGGAACATTTTCCAGAATAGACCACATACTAGGCCACAAAAAGAACCTCAGTAATTTCAAAAATATTGAAATCCTACCAACCAACTTCTCAGATCACCAAGGTATAAAACTAGAAATAAATTTTAGAAAGAAATCAAAAAGGCTCACAAATACATGGAGACTTAACAACACTCTCCTAATTAATCAATGGGTTAACGACCAAATCAAAACAGAAATCAAAGAATATATGGAGACTAATGACAACAACAACACAAAGCCACAACTTCTGTGGGACGCAGCAAAGGCAGTTCTAAGAGGAAAGTATATTGCAATCCAGGCCTATTTAAAGAAGGAAGAACATTCCCAAATGAATAGTCTAAAGACACAATTACTGAAATTGGAAAAAGAAGAACAAATGAGGCCCAAAGTCACCAGAAGGAGGGACATAATAAAGATTAGAGAAGAAATAAATAAAATTGAGAAGAATAAAACAATAGAAAAAATCAATAAAACCAAGAGCTGGTTCTTTGAAAAAATAAACAAAATAGATAAACCCCTAGCCAGACTCATTAAGAGAAAAAGAGAATCTACACACATAAACACAATCAGAAATGAGAAAGGAAAAATCACGACGGACCCCACAGAAATACAAAGAATCATAAGAGAATATTATGAGAATCTATATGCTAACAAGCTGGAAAACATAGAAGAAATGGACAACTTCTTAGAAAAATACAACCTTCCAAGACTGACCAAGCAAGAAACAGAAAAACTAAACAGACCAATCACCAGCGACGAAATCGAATTGGTAATCAAAAAACTACCCAAGAACAAAACCCCTGGGCCTGATGGATTCACCTCTGAATTCTACCAGACATATAGAGAAGAAATAACACCGATTCTCCTTAAAGTTTTCCAAAAAATAGAAGAGGAGGGAATACTTCCAAACTCATTCTATGAAGCCAGCATCACTCTAATACCAAAACCGGGCAAAGACCTCACCAAAAAAGAAAATTACAGACCAATATCCCTGATGAACGTAGATGCAAAAATACTCAACAAAATATTAGCAAACCGAATTCAAAAATACATCAAGAGGATCATACACCATGATCAAGTGGGATTCATCCCAGGGATGCAAGGATGGTACAACATTCGAAAATCCATCAACATCATCCACCACATCAACAAAAAGAAGAACAAAAACCACATGATCATCTCCATAGATGCTGAAAAAGCATTTGACAAAATTCAGCATCCATTTCTGATTAAAACTCTCAACAAAATGGGTATAGACGGCAAGTACCTCAACATCATAAAGGCTATATATGACAAACCCACAGCTAACATCATACTTAACGGCGAGACGCTGAAAGCTTTTCATCTAAGATCGGGAACAAGACAGGGATGCCCACTCTCTCCACTGTTATTCAACATAGTACTGGAGGTCCTAGCCACAGCAATCAGACAAAACAAAGACATACAAGGCATCCAGATTGGTAAAGAAGAAGTCAAATTGTCACTATTTGCAGATGACATGATACTGTACATAAAAAACCCTAAAGATTCCATTCCAAAACTACTAGAACTAATATCTGAATTCAGCAAAGTTGCAGGATACAAAATTAACACACAGAAATCTGTTGCTTTCCTATACACTAATGATGAACTAACAGAAAGAGAAATCAGAAAAACAATTCCATTCACAATTGCATCAAAAAGAATAAAATACCTAGGAATAAACCTAACGAAGGAAGTGAAAGACCTGTACTCTGAAAACTACAAGACACTCCTAAGAGAAATTAAAGAGGACACTAACAAATGGAAATGCATCCCATGCTCTTGGCTAGGAAGAATAAATATTGTCAAAATGGCTATACTACCTAAAGCAATCTACAGATTCAATGCAATCCCTATCAAACTACCAACAGCTTTCTTCAATGAACTGGAACAAATAATTCTAAAATTCATATGGAACCACAAAAGACCCCGAATAGCCAAAGCAATCCTGAGAAGGAGGAATAAAACAGGGGGAATTACACTCCCTGACTTCAAGCTCTACTACAAAGCCACAGTAATCAAGACAATTTGGTATTGGCACAAAAACAGACCCACAGACCAGTGGAACAGAATAGAAAATCCAAACATTAACCCAAACATATACAGTCAATTAATATTTGATAAAAGTGCCTTGGATATACAATGGGGAGATGACAGCCTCTTCAGCAGCTGGTGTTGGAAAAACTGGACAGCTACATGTAAGAGAATGAAACTGGACTACTGTCTAGCCCCATACACAAAGGTAAACTCAAGGTGGATCAAAGACTTGAATGTAAGTCATGAAACCATAAAACTCTTAGAAAAAAACATAGGCAAAAATCTCTTGGACATAAACATGAGCAACTTCTTCATGAACATATCTCCCCGGGCAAGGGAAACAAAAGCAAAAATGAACAAGTGGGACTATATCAAGCTGAAAAGCTTCTGTACAGCAAAGGACACCATCAGTAGAACAAAAAGACATCCTACAGTATGGGAGAATATATTCATAAAAAACGTATCTGATAAAGGGTTGACATCCAAAATATATAAAGAACTCATGCACCTTAACAAACAGAAAGCAAATAATCCAATTAAGAAATGGGCAGAGGACATGAATAGACACTTCTCCAAAGAAGAAATTCAGATGGCCAACAGGCACATGAAAAGATGCTCCACATCGCTAATCATCAGAGAAATGCAGATTAAAACCACAATGAGATATCACCTCACACCAGTGAGGATGGCCAACATCCAAAACACAAACAACAACAAATGTTGGCGAGGATGTGGAGAAAAGGGAACCCTCCTACACTGCTGGTGGGACTGCAAATTAGTTCAACCATTGTGGAAAGCAGTATGGAGGTTCCTCAAAAAACTCAAAATAGAAATACCATTTGACCCAGGAATTCCACTCCTAGGAATTTACCCTAAGAATGCAGCAGCCCAATTTGAAAAGGACAGATGCACCCCTATGTTTATTGCAGCACTATTTACAATAGCCAAGAAATGGAAGCAACCTAAGTGTCCATCAGTAGATGAATGGATAAAGAAGATGTGGTACATATACACAATGGAATATTATTCAGCCATAAGAAGAAAACAAATCCTCCCATTTGCAACAACATGGATGGAGCTAGAGGGTATTATGCTCAGTGAAATAAGCCAAGCCGAAAAAGACAAGTATCAAATGATTTCACTCATATGTGGAGTATAAGAACAAAGAAAAAAACTGAAGGAACAAAACAGCAGCAGACTCACAGAACCCAAGAACGGACTAATAGTTACCAAAGGGAAAGGGACTGGGGAAAATGGGCGGGAAGGGAGGGATAAGAGGGAAAAAGGGGCATTACGATTAGCAGATGTAATGTTGGGGGGCCACGGGGAGGGCAGTACAACTCAGAGAAGACAAGTAGTGATTCTGTAACATCTCACTACACTGATGGACATTGACTGTAATGGGGTTGGTGGGGGGGACCTGATGAAGGGGTAGTTTAATAATCGTAATATTGCACATGTAATTGTAAATTAATGATAATAAAATAAATTTTATTAAAAAAAAAAAGAAACACAAGAGATAATATTATTGTAAATGAATCAGTGAACAAATAAATAAATGAATGAGCAAATGATAAACAGATGAACATATGCAATTCAGCCATTCTTTGGGATTCAATAATTATTCATTATTGGTAAGTTCACCAAACATTCTAAACACAGAACAGAATTTTCCTGAGGTAAATTACTAGCAGAAAGATTCACAAGTAAATATCTGTTCAATTGTGATGAAAAAACAAAACAATCTAACAGCTGGGAAAATAAGCAGTAGTCTACAAAGCAATAACTAATATAAGATTGCTCAAAAATGGAGAAATAATAACTCAAGTTCCATGGTTACAAACTTTCCAAAGCATCTCATTTTGCCAGCTATGTGTGTTGCTGAGAGAACTAATGGAGCTAAAAAATTATATCTTTAATTTCTGAAAGTAGCATTTACCTTGAATAAATCTACTACTAATGTGAAAATCAATTCACAATATTAGAGATATCTTACTCCAATTGCTGGCATTTTCAAATATTTCTAATTGTAATATTCTAATAAACATGTTCTAAGCAATGTGTCTACCTCAGAGGAAATTCTCAAGACATATTAAACTTCATAGTGTGCACAGTTCTGGTTTCCCATTTGATAAACTTACAGCCTCACATTCCTCATGAAAGAATGGTTATTTATTCTGATTTATCTTGTGACTTTAATTTGAAGGTTTCCTTATCCTTGCTGATACTGGCAATTTTCAGTATGTGCTAGAAATAATGACTGTGTTTATGACACATTGAGTATTTTTATACTGTGCTCTCTGTTTTAATGGGGTCACAAAGTATTTAAGGAAAAAGAATTTGTAGTCACTCTGCTATCTACAAACAAAACAGAATGCATGCAATTTTCATGTGAAATCTTAATAAATAAGTATTTCCTGTTCCTAAGGCCAGATATAGGATGTGGAGACAGTTGGATGGAATAAGTTGAGGATTTCTTAATAAAAGAACTTCTCCTGGAACAAGGCTTTATACATTATGGCTAGATAAAATCAAGAAAGAAATGTTTCAGATTGCTAATTCATTATGCATACATTATCTTACATTATAAGGCTCGATGGCATCGGACGGTAGCCCTGCCGACTTCCGCGGCATGCCATCCTAGTGCTTCCCCATGGAGTGAACTATAGGATGAATCTACCAGTTCTGCTATGTCTCTGCTAATGAGAGCTACTTGGTGAAATGCTTGTTCATTAAAAACCTAAAAACAGAAATAATGGGGTACATGGGAATTGAAGTTCCAAGGTGTTGCAACACTGACATGATACAAATCATTGTCAAATCATATTTAATAAATAGCCACATACACACAGACCATTTAACCATCATGTAATCAGGGGTCTTGCAGTGAATAAAATCTGGCCACCTCACACCTAGGACATAAAATCCAGGCAATGTCTTAATTAGGTAGTGACTGGGGACCTGGAAGTGACAGCCAGTAATGGATTCACAGCAGAGGCAAGCATTTTGCTCTCTCCCCAATATTGTTGCTTTACACAAATGAATAACAAATCCAAATCAAAGAAATATTCATTTTATTCGGACTTGTTTTCACATAGGCACACATTTATTTCAAAAAGCAAAAAAGGTGATTATTTTTTAAATCAAGATCACATAAAAAAACACCAAGGACAATTTCTATATGCTTCCAGGGAAATTTAAACACTCCCTCATTCTTGTTATCTTATTACATTAGAAATACCTCCTTATTACATCCTCCAGAGGAAGAGGTTATGCCAAAAAATAAAAATGACACTTGTTTGATCATTCAATAACTACATGGAAAAGAAAAAGGAAAAGAAGAGGGAAGGAACAAGTAGTTTATTGACTATTCCTAGGTGTAAGATATTTTCATATTTATTATTTAATTAACTGGGTATGCTAGGCATTATCATGATAATCACCCCCCCCCCACTTCAAAATGAAATGTGAAACACTGAAGGCCAAAGAAATTAATGGTTTTGCTTACAGTCATGGGCTGTATTTCATTTGTTTAAATGAATATTTAATGAGTAGCTACTATGTGTCAGGCATTATTCATAGTGCTAAAGAAGTAGTGGAGACTCACAAAGTTCTGTTTTTGTAAAAATTAAATTCTAATGAAAAGACAGATAATTACAGATTGTGATAAATGCTTTAAGACAATGTGACAGAGAATGACTGAGTGAGGAGATTCTCCATTAGTTGGATGGAGAGAGAAGGCTGTTTTAGGAGGTGATATTTGAGCAAAGTTAAGGAAACATAGGAGTTAACCATGTGGAGAGCTCTTGTACTACTGTTCCAAGATGAACAATAAATACAAAGTCCAATGGGCAGGATGTTGTTTGGTTTGCATGAGGAACAGAAAGGTTTTCTTGTGGGAATTACTGAGTTAAGGAGAGATTCATCAAGCTATGGTGAAGAAATAGGTTGTGGCCAGGTCTTACAGAGCTTGTAGAACATGATAGAATATTGGGATTTTATTATAAATGTACTGAGAAGCCATTGACAGTTTTTTTTTTTTTTTTAGGTTTTTTAAATGTTACCTTAGTTGATTTTGGAAAACAGATTGCAGAGCTCCTGTTGCTGTTAATGACTGACAACATATTGCAGACTAACCCTCCTGCTGAGCACAAGAAAAGATGAACAAGATATAAAAATCACCTGTTTGAATACACTGGCGAGCTAACAGAGCATGGGAAACTATGGATCAGAGCCCCTCAGAAGAAAGAAATCTAGGTAAGTGAGCCAGACATTTGGGCTAGCATTTCTTCAAGGAGGTTCTGCCAATGCCAGAAGAAACAGCTGAGAGAGTAAGGGGTTGAGAAGAAACGTTAAAACTTTCTGGGGTAGGAGACAAGCATGACACTTTAATAGCTGCTAAGGATGCATGGGAAGCTCGAGTAAAATGTGCATGACTTTGGACTGAGACCCCAGAGACTGTATCTTCTTGTTAAGAGTGAATGAGGAACAGTCCAGTTGTTAACCTTATAAAAGCCCAGCTTCACCTGATTTCAATTCCTGTCATTGGATTAAAATATGTGACTGCCAGTAGCCCAGAATGTCTTCCAGAAGCAACCATAAACCTTCTCTAAATAAAGAAAACATTATCCTGGGCTTCAAATTATTTCACAGCTTCTCACATATGTGCCCATACTAGACATGCAAGGAGACAAGAAAATGCAATGCAAACTATGAGAAATAACAGATAATAGAATAAGAAATATTGGGGATCCAGATAATGAGGTTATCAAACACAGACTTTTTAAAGAAACTTGAGAACTTGGCAGAGAACAGGTAATCATAAAAGTAACATAATGGAAATTTTAGAATTAAAAAATACAATAGCTAAGATCTCAATGGTTGAAGGAGAGTTGGTTTAACAACAGATTAGACATAGATAAAGATAAAATAGGGAAGGAGAAAGATGATTAAAAGAAAAACTGCCAGTTTTTCTGAACTGTCAAAGATCCAAAAAAAGTAATACCAACTACTCTTTGTTATCTAGTTTTAAAATATTCTACAAAAATAATGAAATAAGATGCTTTAAGACAAACAAAAATAGACAAAAAAGAATATTTGTCACCAACACTAAAGTAAATACAAGAGTGTTTGTTAGCAGAAATAATATTTTCCTGGATGGAAGCTAAGAGAAAATGGGTAAATCTGAATAAATATTGACAGTCTAGAATATTAATAACAATTTTATGGGATTTAAATCTAGAGTGAGAGATCCATTTCCAGAATGATAGCATGAGGAATTCGGTAGACGTGCTTCCCTGAGAAACTATCATAATTGGTAAAAATTATATTTTAAAAAATCCTGGTCACTTTACGTCTCTGGAAATTGACCTAATGGTATAGATCAATTATTCAGGAAAATCTACTAAATCTTGGTAAGAACAGTGGGAGTCTGTGGCACTTGAGCCCCACTCCTCCCTTCCTCCTCCCACAGCCCAGTGACCAGAAGCTCCACTCCACAGGAGTGTGCCCAAGACCACAGGGCTCCCCCACCCCAGCCCCAGCTGTGGGATCTCTCAGAGGGGGGCAGGCTACCAGCATGTCTCATGCACCCACCTCTGTTGCAGGGAGATGGCATTCCAGGCAAGTGCAGCTGCCAAGGATAGGGGTTCTGTTTCTTTACCCAGCCTCCACTGACAGAATGGAAGCTCTACCCTAAGTATGTCTGGCCAAAATATTTCACCCTTGCTTCCTCTGCCCTGGCTCTTGCCCTCTCCCCAACTTGCTCCCAGGGCAGAGATTCCACAGCAGAGAAGCCAAGGTAAGAAACCAGAGGCTACCGCCCCCTACATGGTGCCCTGCTTATAAAGCAAGGGTGTCACTACAAGAGAAGTGGACCATTGTCTCCTTTTACAACCCCTAAACTAGAGGAATAGGGAAAGTGCAGTATTAATAAAATGACAGACATACTCAGTGTCAATAAACTCAGGATGGAGTAACAGACAAAATAACAACAAAGCAACCTAAAAGCTCTAGCGAGTGAAAAAAGGCAGAAAGATTTTGGAGGAAAAACTTGGTGTGAGGTCACTGCATGTCTCCGCTGTTGCCTGGGCAGGTACTGAAGGTGCGGCACGACATGGGGAAGCTGAAGCTCCTACTGAAAACACATCATTTTCCTGTCTGGGCTACCAGAGGAGAAAGCCCAGGGATTCAGCCTTTGTAAAGTGAAGGGTGAGAGCCATGAATGGACAGACTGAGAAGGGCAGCCTCAGCTGTGCTGGACGAACTGTGTCCAGAATTCCAACCCGTTTCTATGTTCAAGTCTAAATTCCCAAAGTGCCTCTGTCTGGAGAGAGCGCCTTTAAGGAGATATGGTTAAATGAGCTCATGAAGCTGGGCTCTTATCTGATAGAACTGCTGTGCTTAACAAGACAAAGAAGAAACGCCAGAGATTTTCTTTCCGTCTGCATGTAAGTAAAAGCCATGTGAGGACTCAGAGAGAAGGCAGCTGTCTGCAAGCCAGAGAGGGAGGTTTCCCCAGAAACCAACCTGGTTAATAGCTTGTTCTTGGACTTCCAGCCTTCAGGACTGTGCGAAAATACATTTCGTTGTTTAAACCAGCCTGCATGGTGTTTTGTTATGGCAGACCTAACTGACTAATAATACACCAACTTCTCTGTGTAAAGTCCAATGAAGTCTCTAGCTGACCAGTCAATCATATGTGTATGTACGTTTAAAGAGGTTTGCAGTTACAGGCTGAAAAATCAGAACTAAGATTGGAGCTGCCCACACCTCAGGAGGCTTTCTGCACCTGGAATATTTTGGCACGTGCCGGCCATGTCCTTGGTGAGGAGCTTTGGGGGGGGGGCGTAACCTGCCCTTGCATGAGCCTCCAGCAGGCCGTAGCCCCGCCAGCCTCCTGGGGGAGCAGGGGCTCCCTGATATGCTCTGCCCTGTGGCAGGCCGCTGCCTTACACTCGGTGCAGTCCCGTGAGAAAGGGTGGGGAGAAGGGTGCGGACAATCTGTGGCCAGGGGTCCTCACTATTCTAATCTCTCATGCCACCCCTCACATTATTAAGAAGATTTTATAAATTTGGGGTGATATTTCTTTATCTCTTTCCTCCATTGTCCCTAGGGATGAAAGCTACCATGGCCTCTTCACTCAGAAATTCTTCATCCCATCATTTAGCTTTCTTATTTTTAGCTTTCTAATGAGTTTAAAAATAAATGATTTTTTAACCTATTCTACATTGCTCTTAATGTTGAGTGTAAGTTTAATAATTTTATATTTTATAAAATAACAATTTTGGAGTATGTTTCCTTATATAGAGAAAATAGCTCAGGCTGCTTTCCTCAATCTGCAATAAAAATGAAAGAATGGAAAAGATGGTGGTGAGATAGGTGAGATAGAGGCTTCCTCCTAAAACCACATATAATATGAAAATACAATTAATACAACTAATCCTGAAACAGCAAAAGGAAAGAGGACTGCACCAAACTGCATACACCTGGAGAAAAGAATAACCTCATGGAACAGGGTAATGTACCAAAGCCATGGCCTGGCAGGACCCAAGCCCTTCCCCCACCCCAGCTCACCAGCGGGAGGAAGAGAAACAGAGCGGGGAGGGCGTGGAGGCCTGGGAATGCTGAATACCTAACTCCAGAGATCTGATCTGGGAGCACAAAACTACATTTCATGGTGTTTTCATGGTACTGTCATAATTAGGGGGTTGGAAAGCTAAGACAGGCAGAACACCTGGAGAGACTGAGATTCCAGCCACTTGTGGAAAGCAGGGATCCGTATCCGGCTGCTCTGGGACAAAAGAAAGGCAGGCAGTCTGAGAGACTTCCTAACAGCAAGAGGGCTGCTGAAGGGGCAAGGATTGCACAGAGCTTGCTGCTCAGAAGAAAGGACAGGTAGACAAAATTGTCTGGGGGTACTCTGCCCAGCAGGTTGGGAACTTTCATGATCTTCAGGAGCTCCAGATCCCTGGCTGGCTACAGAGCTCCAAGGACCTCCTCGATGATACACAAAATACTGAGCCTTTCTCCCGGCCAGCCCCAACTGGCTAGCTAACTGGCAAACCCTACCCTGGCATTAGGCCAGAGAGAGGGAAGCCCCATCTACAGCAACTACAAACACAAAACATAGAGGCTTATGCCTGTGTGCTCGGCCCACTGGTTCTGGCAGTGGAGGCAGCGGGGAAGCAGGAAACAGCTCTTTCCTCATCCCAGGCACCAATACCACTCCCCCGCAACCCCCGACATTGCTTCAGGGACTGAGCAGCTCCAGAGAGTAGGCCTTCTGGGCACCAGAGGGTGCATATAAAAATATGAAACGCCAAAGGAATGTGGTTCAAAGTAAAATTATGAATACAACCCCTGAGAAAAATTCAAATGAAATCGACCTCATGAATCTGCAAGAAAGGGATTTCAAAATAAAAATCATTAACATGCTCATGGAGGTAAAGAAAAATATTCAAGAATTTAGGGATGAATTCTGGTCAGAGATCCAGTCATTATGGAACACAGTATTAGAAATGAAACATACAATGGAAAGTTTTAAAAGCAGATTAGACACAGTGGAGGAGATGATACATGAAATAGAAATTAGAAAAGAGGAATACAAAGAAGCTGAGGCACAGAGAGAAAAAGGATTTCTAAGAATGAAAGAATAGTGAGAGAACTGTGTGACCAATCCAAACAGAAAAATATTTGCATTAAAGGGGTACCAGAAGAAGAAGAGAGAGAAAAAGGGATAGAAAGTGTCTTTGAGGAGGTAATTGCTGAAAACTTCCTCAGTCTGGGGGAGGAGATAGTCTCTCAGGTCATGGAGGTACACAGATTTCCCAACACAAGAGACCCAGGGAAGACAACACCAAGACATATAGTAATTAAAATGGCAAAGATCAAGGATAAGAACAGACTATTAAAAGCAGCCAGAGAGAGAAATAAGATCAGATACAAAGGAAAGTCCATCAGGCTATCATCAGACTTCTCAGCAGAAACCTTACAGGCCAGAAGGGAGTGGCATGATGTATTTAATGCAATGAAGCAGAAGGGCCTGGAACCAAGAATACTTTATCTGGCAAGGTTATCATTTAAATTTGAAGGAGGGATTAAACAATTTCCAGATAAGCAAAAGCTGAGAGAATTTATCCCCCACAAACCATCTCTACAGTATATTTTGGAGGGACTGCTGTAGATGGAAGTTTTCCTAAGATTTAATAGCTGTCACCAGAGGTAATAAAACCACAGTAAAGAAAGAAGAACAGTTAAGGACTGCTATAGATGGAAGTGTTCCTAAGGTTTAATAGCTGTCTCGAGAGGTAATAAAACCACAGTAAAGAAAAAAGAACAGTTAATTACTAAGCAAATGCAAAATTAAATCAACTATCCCCAAAGTCAATCAAGGGATAGACAAAGAATACAGAATATGATACCTAATATATAAAGAATGGAGGAGAAAGAAAAGGAGGACAAAAATAAAAAGAACCTTTAGATTGTGTTTGTAATGGCATATTGAGTTAAGTTAGACTCTTAGATAGTAAGGAAGTTAACCTTGAACTTTGGTAACCACGAATCTAAAGCCTGCAATGGCAATAAGTACATATCTTTCAATAATCACCCCAAATGTAAATGGTCTCAATGGGCCAATCAAAAGACACAGAGTCGCTGAATGGATAAAAAACAAGACCCATCTATATGCTGCCTACAGGAGACTCACTTTAAACCCAAAGATATACACAGACTAAAAGTGAAGGGATGGGAAAAGATATTTCATGCAATTAATAGGGAGAAAAAAGCAGGAGCTTCAGGACTTGTGTCAGACAAAATAGACTTCAAAACAAAGAAAGTCACAAGAGACAAAGAAAGACATTACATAATGATAAAGAGGTCAATCCAACAAGAAAATATAACCATTATAAATATCTATGCACCCAACACACCTTCATATGTGAAACAACCACCAACAGAATTAAAAGGAGAAATAGAATGCAACGCATTCATTCTAGGAGACTTCCACACTCCACTCACTCTGAGGGACAGATCAACCAGACAGAAAATAAGTAAGGAGACAGAGGCACTGAACAACACATTAGAACAGATGGACCTAACAGACATCTACAGAACTCTGCACCCAAAAGCAGCAGAATACATATTCTTCTCAAGGGCACATGGAACATTTTCAAGAATAGATTATATACTAGGCCACAAAAAGAGCCTCAGTAAATTCAAAAAGATTGAAATTGTACCAACCAGCTTCTCAGACCACAAAGGTATGAAACTAGAAATAAATTATGCAAAGAAAATGAAAAATCCTACAAACACATGGAGGCTTCACAACATGCTCCTAAATAACGAATGGATCAATGACCAAATGAAAATATAGATCAAGCAATATATGGAGACAAATGACAACAATAATTCAACACAGCAAAATCTGTGGGATGCAGCAAAGTCTGTGGTAAGAGGAAAGAATATTGCAATACAGGCCCACCTCAGGAAAGAAGAACAATCCCATATGAGCAGTCTAAACTCACAGTTAACAAAACTAGAAAAAGAAGAACAAATTAGGCCCAAAGTTAGTAAAGGAGGGACATAATAAAGATTAGAGCAGAAATAAATAAAATCGAGAAGAATAAAACAATGGAAAGAATCAATGAAAGGAGCTGGTTCTTTGAGAAAATAAACAAAATAGATAAACCCCTAGCCAGACTTATCAAGAAAAAAAGAGAGTCTACACACATAAACAGAATCAGAAATGTGAAAGGAAAAATCACTCTGCACACCACAGAAATATAAAGAGTTATTAGAGAATACTATGAAAAATTATATAATAACAAACTGGATAACCTAGAAGAAATGGACAGCTTTCTAGAAAAAGACAACCTTCCAAGGCTGACCCAGAAAGAAACAGAAAATCTGAACAGACCAATTACCAGCAATTAAATTGAATTGGTAATCAAAAAACTGCTTAAGAACAAAACCCCTGTACCAGATGGCATTACCACTGAATTTTATCAAACATTTAGTGAAGACCTAATACCCATCTTCCTTAAAGTTTTCCAAAGAGTAGAAGAAGAAGAAATACTTCCAAACTCATTCTATGAGGTCAGCATCACTCTAATACCAAAACCAGGCAGACACCACAAAAAAAGAAAATTATAGACCAATGTCCCTGATGAACATAGATGCAAAAATACTCAACAAAATATTAGCAAACCAAATTCAAAAATATATCAAAAAGATCATCCATCATGATCAAGTGGGATTCATCCCAGGGATGCAAGGATGGTACAACATTCGAAAATCCATCAACATCATCCACCACATCAACAAAAAGAAGAACAAAAACCACATGATTATCCCCATAGATGCTGAAAAAGCATTTGACAAAGTTCAACACCATTCATGATAAAAACTCTCAACAAAATGGGTATAGAGGGCAAGTACCTCAACATAATAAAGGCCATATATGACAAACCCACAGCCAACATCATACTTAACAGTGAGAAGTTGAAAGCTTCTCCTTTAAGATCAGGAAGAAGACAAGGATGGCCACTGTCCCCACTTCTATTCAACATAGTACTGGAGGTCCTAGCCACAGCAATCAGACAACACAAAGAAATAAAAGGCATCCAGATTGTCAAGGAAGAAGTCCAACTGTCCCTGTTTGCAGATGACATGATACTGTACATAAAAACCTTAAAGAATCAATTCCAAAACTACTAGATCTAATATATGAATTCAGCAAAATTGCAGGATACAAAATTAATATGCAGAAATCTGTGGCATTCCTATATACTAATGATGACCTAGCAGAAAGAGAAATCAGAAAAACAATTCCATTCACAATTGCAACAAAAAGAATAAAACCTAGGAATAAACCTAAACAAAAAAGTGAAAGACCTATAATCTGAAAACTATAAGACACTCATGAGAGAAATTAAAGAAGATACCAATAAATGGAACCACATCCCATGCTCATGGATAGGAAGAATTAATATTGTCAAAAGGGCCATTCTGCCTAAAGCAATCTACAGATTTTATGCAATTCCTATCAAAATACCAACAGCATTCTTCAATGAACTAGAGCAAATCATTCTAAAATTCATATGGAACCACAAAAGACCCTGAATAGCCAAAGCAATCCTTAGAAGAATAAAGCTGGGGGGATTATGCTCCCCAACTTCAAGCTCTACTACAAAGTCACAGTAATCAAGACCATTTGGTACTGGCAAAAGAACAGACCCATAGACCAATGGAACAGACTAGAGAGCCCTGATATAAACCCAACCATATATGGTCAGTTAACATATGATAATGGAGCCATGAACATACAATGTGGAAATAACAGCCTCTTCAACAGCTGGTGTTGGCAAAACTGGACAGCTACATGCAAGAGAATAAAACTGGATTATTGTTTAACCCCATACACAAAAGTAAATTCTAAATGGATCAAAGACCTGAATGTAAGTCATGAAACCATCAAACTCTTAGAAGACAACATAGGCAAAATCTTCCTGAATATAAGCATGAGCAGCTTCTTCCTGAGCACATCTCCCCAAGCAAGGGAAATAAAAGCAAAAATGAACACATGGGACTGCATCAAACTAAACAGCTTCTGTACGGCAAAGGACACCATCAGCAGAACAAAAAGGCATCCCACAGTATGGGAGAATATATTTGTAAATGACATATCTGACAAGGGGTAACATCCAAAATATATAAAGAACTTACACACCTCAACACCCAAAAAGCAAATAACCCTATTAAGAAATGGGCAGAGAATATGAAGAGACAGTTCTCCAAAGAAGAAATTCTGATGGCCAACAGACACATGAAAAGATGCTGCATATCACTAATCATCAGGGAAATGCAAATTAAAATCACAATGAGATATCACCTCACACCAGTAAGGATGGCCAGCATCGAAAAGACTAAGAACAACAAATGCTGGCAAGGATGTGGAGAAAGGGGAACCCTCCTACACTGCTGGTGGGAATGTAAGCTAGTTCAACCATTGTGGAAAGCAATATGAAGGTTCCTCATATAACTAAAAATAGAAATACCATTTGACCCGGGAATCCCACTCTTGGAATTTACCCAAGGAATACAACTTCTCAGATTCAAAAAGACAGATGCACCCCTATGTTTACTGCAGCACTATTTACAATAGCCAAGATATGGAAGCAACCTAAGTGTCCATCAGTAGATGAATGGATAAAGAATAGGTGGTACACATACACAATGGAATAGTATTCAGCCATAAGAAAGAAACAAATTCTACCATTTGCAACAACATGGATAGAGCTGGAGGATATTATGCTGAGAGAAATAAGCCAGGTGGAGAAAGACAAGTGCCAAATGATTTCCCTCATTTGTGGAGTATAACAACGAAGCAAAACTGAAGGAACAAAATAGCAGCAGACTCAGGGACTCCAAGAAGGAACTAGTTGTTACCAAAGGGGAGGGGTGTGGGAAGGCAGGTGGAGAGGGAAGGAGAAGTGGATTAAGGGGTATTATGTTTAGTACACATGGTGTGGAGGGTCACAGGGAAAACATTGTAGCACAGAGAAGGCAAACAGTGAATCTGTGGCATCTTACTACACTGATGGACAGTGACTGCATTGGGTATTGGTGTGGACTTGATAATATCAGTAAAAGTAGTCACCACATTGTTTTTTCATATGAAATCTCCATAAGAGTGTATATCAATAATACCTTAATAAAAAATTATTAAAAAATGAAAAAGTTGCATCTAGAAAATGTAGATGATTTTCATACACATTATAAACAATATTGTAATATAAGCAATTGTTTTGAGGAAAGAGAAATGAAAATGTATTACAGTTGCAAATGTACTTTCCTTCAAGATGCCTACATTTGTTTGGTAAGAATGACTTATGATGCAACATACATTTTCAAGGTTTTAATCATTTTAATCATTTGGGTAGGAATAGCATCATTATAAAGCTGCTCAAGGACACTAAAGTTACCATTAAACAGAGATAGCAATGGAAGGAGGAGGAAAATTACTCTTCCCTATTAAATAAGAAAAATTGTGTCAGTGTTGTCTGTAGGGAGACATGGCCCAAAGATGATTCTGGTGTCACCACCTTGTTTTTGCTTATTTTGATGATATGGCCAGAAACCCAATACTGACACTTGGGGAAAATTCTAAGTGCATAGTCTACGAAAGGTGGTTGCAGCCAATGGTTAGCATGATTTTCACCTTTTTGTTTTAAGACAGAGAGTATATATGTTCAAGATACTACTTGTTTTGTTCAAAATTGTACACTGAATGCTTATCACAACTGTAGGACATAGTGGAATCTCAAGTGATTGAAATATTGACAGCATAAATGTATCAATTTCTTACTGTGAGGGTAGAATCAGCTTTTTTTATATAAAACATCTGTGCTATTGACAGTGACCTGAAATTCTGCTCTGTTATTCTTGTGTAGATCTGAAGTATTTAAGTTAAGATTCAACAAAAACTTGGAAAAGCTTGGAGCTGTAGGGGACCTGAGTTCACACCTTCATTGTGTGTGTGAATGTGTTTACACATTAAGGTCCATTGAGTTTATGTGATTTGCTCAAAGTAACACAGCCAGAATAATGACATAGTTGAGATGACAGCCCCCTTAGACATACTATTTTTTACACCATATTAGTAAGAAGGTAGGTTTTGGAATTAGACCGATATGAATTTAAATCCTGACTTTCAGGAAGTTACTGGTGGACCTTTAACTTCAGTTTCCTTATTTGTCAAATGGAAATAATAATGGTATCTAACCTCTTTTTCTTACTGTAAGGATTAAATAAGAAAATATGTAAAGCTCTCATGTAGTAGTTTAGTAAATTTACATCGTATGAGTCATTCATGTTGCTATTATTGTGTACTTGCTTCACCTAGACCTGGACAATTAGCTTGCTTTTTTGAACAAAGGATAAAATACAGCTGATTAAATTCTTGCAAAGCAATGAGTCAGCAGTCTTGAAGCAAGATTATCATAGTGAAATTTGCTCCCTCTTTAAGATAAAGGAAAGATTTGTGATAGCTATCAAAAGAACAGTTTCTTTCCTTAAGAGATTCAAAGTTCTGTTCTTTTCAGTCCTAAATAATGTGGATAGTAAGGCAAGACAGGCCATGTTTACCACATCCTGGGTTAAGTCAGACCCCAGCTGTACAGCTGGCCCACACACTTAGTTTTGGAGCTCTTTATTTTGCATGAAGATTCCTGAAGAAAACAGATATCCAGGTGTTTGAAAAGATTTCGAGAATGTTTGGGTCCAAACTTAATAGCTCTTGAATAAAAATGAGAACCAGATTGAAGTTATGGATAACACCGCTACCTACTAAAACCTGTTATGTTTCCTTTTGTCAATAAACCATAGATATATAAATCATCTTAGTAGGCATTTAAAAAACCCTTGTATTCACGTAATCTCTCATGTGTATTTACAGATTAATTTAAAAGAAAGTGACGTCAGATTTGGAGATGCCATGACAGGGGTGATTAGGACAAAGGGGATAACAAAGAGTCAAAGGAATGAATGAAATTACTTAGAGTGAAGCACACAGGTCAGATCCTTACAGAAGGACAACATGGGATCAGGAGAAGCAAGAAGGGCCACAGAGGGAGCGAGAGCAAGAGCAGTCTTTGAAGCAAGAAGAGAAAGAGAAGAGCTTCATTCTGGAGGCAAGAAAGATTTTCTAGAAGAAAGAGGATGACCAGTGTGCCATTCTGATACCTACCGAATTCTTATGCACAGGTGCTTAACGATATGAAGGAAAGCTGGTCAGCACAGCAGTCCTGAAACTGCTTTGGTGGAGGAAGAATATCATTTTTTATTTAGACCACATTGTACTGGGCAAAGGTTGAGTGGTGGTAGCTAAAATGAGGTGAGAGAGACTCAAGGCCTCCAAATCAAACAGCTATACAGTGGACAGGCCGAGTTGCATGCCAAGTAAGAAAGGACCATCATACATCCCAACAAAGTGGCCATATTGATCCTTTCCGTCAGGAGGGAGGCAAAGAATTATTTATGGTGATGAAATAGAAAACTGATGAAAATAGATGTCAGAAAAGTTGTTAGGAAAGAAAAAAGATGGAGAAGTAGCTTGATGAGAGGGAGAAAAGCAGGAGGGAGATGCAGGACAGAGTGAGCAGGAGTGACTGTGCATGAAGTTAGAGAGGTTTCAAGCTGCAGAAATCCACAGTAGAGGCCCTCAGTCATGTGACTGAGGAAAGAGGCAGAGCCGGCTGGGCAGGGGTGCTCCAATTCACAGCTATGAATCCGAAACGAAGGGAAAATGTTCAGGTGATCTGCTGAGCAGAATAAGCTGGAGAGTTAAGCAGGGGTGAAGAAGAAGAGTGGTGAGCGCACTGAGGGCCTCGCTGAGGCTGAGTAACAACTACAAGTGGCCCTGCCCCAAATTAAGTGGTATGACTTTAACGAATGATCCATAAGGCAGAGTCTATGGCTATGCTGAGTGGTAAGACCTCACAGTGGATCACTGAGCTGGAGGTTAATCTTTGAAAGCATATCTGGAATTCCTTCCACCACTTTAAATGCTGCCTCCAGACAGCATCTAAACCAGGAGAGCTTTGACAGTGAGGAAGATACTTTTAACATTCAGTCAGAAAACTATACTTTGTTTTCACAGAAAAAAATACAACTCCTCTTTAAATTTCATGTACTTAAAATGTACATAGATGTGTCTCTATATAACATGTATACATAGACAATTTAATATCTTTATCAATTAACTCTTGCTAGATGTCTACAAACCAGGAGCATAGTTGAACTTCTCTTGAATGGAGAACTCGTAATAATTATTACCACTTTGGATAAAATTGTAAAATTTCCAGATTATCTCGCCTGGCTTTAGTGCATTTGCATATCCTCAGGGGTAGAGAGAAGTTCATCTCCATGTCAATGGGTAATTACCTGGGCAACCAAGGGTGTGTGTGAACCTGAGAGTTTAAGGGGAGAGGCTGGCTTGCTTGCTTCTTTGGGAGCAGGGGAGAGAGATGGCGCTGGACTGCAGTTAGTAAGCAATAAATGGGTTTTAAACTTTATTTCTCCCTTTGACTGATTTTGGTTTTTAGAGGCAGTTTGCCGTGGGATTTCCTCTCCCCAGATTTACACCACAATTATTATTCATTCCAATCCATTTGCATTTGCTGGGTGCCCATTCTATGCCACGTCTTATATAAGGCTCTGAGGATATCAGAGTAAGATGGAATTCTTTCTTTCAAGGATCTCTTAGTATAGAGAAGAGAGACTAACGAGAAATAAAAGTGTGGGTACTATGATTATGGTGGGCTGTAGAAACCATGGGACACACCATGGCCTCTCAACCCTCAATGAATCATTTTAACACAGCACTTACATGGTTGCAGAGAGATCTGGGTGCCTTCCTCGTGACAGGCCCTGTACGGAGCAAAGGGGAAGAATTGATGAATGAGGCATGGGTTGTCTCAGTCCTCAGGCGGCTTTCAGTCTGTTGAGGGGCATGAACACAGGAACATGTTTTGAACATACTGTGTTAGGTGCCATGGTGGCGACAGCGCTCAAGTGTGTGAGTACAGACAGGGCACTCCCAACCTGGAGGGCTAAACAGGGTGGGGCAGGCTCGGCAGCCCACAGCGCTCCTGTCCCATAAAAAGAGAGCTGAGCTCCAAGGGGTGCAGAATGAGCCAGGAGATGTGGTGGAGGGAGGGGAGGGCAGTGTTCCAGCTATGCAGACGGCCGAAAGGCACCAAAGCAGAAAACAACATGTTCTGTGAGGAGAACTGCAAGTGATGTAATGTTTCTGGCACTTGCATTTTCAGTCAGGGAGGGGCAGTTGTGCCCAGCAGGGTCTGTCTCCATTTCACAGGTAAGAAAGGTGAGGCTCAGAGAAGTACAGGTCAGCTTGCCACCCAGGTAACAAACAGTGGAGCCAAAATTCCAACCATGTCTGTCCAATTCCAGCATTGGCTTTTTACCATCTCTTCAGAATTACCCTTGCAGATATGTATTTATAATGGTTACATAATACAGGGAAAGTATACACTAAGTTTTATCTTACCTGTGTTTTTTTTAGAAGAAAAAAATACACCCTCAGAATTATGAAGATAATCATGAAATAAAAACTAAGTAACAGAATAGTAGATAAAATATGTGCCTTTGAAAGAAATGATTCAGGTTTACCCTATTAAAATAGCTTAAATGACTTGTCCAGTTTTTTCAGAAATAATTATCAAAATCATAACTATTAGGTGGCAGAACATAGTGATCAGATTTGTGACAATATCCTCTGGACAAATAGAAATGGTTCTAAGGAGACTTTCTGGTTGTTATCTCCCTGGCTTTATCGAGAGCTGCCTTCATTTATGAAGAAATCATTCCATCTCCTTAACACATTAAAGTCATGGATTTTCTTTTTCCATCTGTTCAGCAGCTTCCCAAACTTGCAGTTAAGGAACTTGTCATCACCTGGTCTTCGTTAGCAACTCTGCCAGGACCCGTCTGATTCCAATGTCCAGAAACGGGAACTGGAATGCCAACCAGGCCAAGCTTTTGCCTTTTCCGTTAAAGCAGCTGACAAACTGGGCATGAAGAGAAATGCTGTCCATGATGAAAATAGGAAAAAGGTGATTAAAATGAGATGATCTAACAGTGTACACCTGGGGCGGGAGGAGAGTGAACCTCTAAAATGGAACCCATTACACCACAGCAGAAGCAAAGGAAGCAGTACAATTGGGCACAGGCTATATAACCCTGGAGATCGCCCAGGGCAGCCAAGCAACAGACTCCTTGATGAAAAGTGATTTTTATAAACCTCAAGAACTGGACACATAAACAGAAAAGCAATTCCAATACGGACCCACTGTCCTGGATGAAAACATTCACAGTCAAAAACAGATGACATGAATAAAAGGACATGTGAAAATGTCTACTCAGGTATTTTCCATCAAGCAAAATACATTGGAGGAGAAGCACTAGATAATCAATGAACAAAAGCAAGAAGACAGATAAGCTAATTATTCACGAGTGTCTACTTAAAGGGCCTACTTTTTAAGGAATGGGATTTCAGGTTAGGGTCAGGGTCTTGACGAACATGAACACTGAAACCCCAAATACACCAACTTATTTAGTATCTTGCTTTGTTATTTGTCTGGTTGTTTTCTGTAGGACATTGCAGTTGTAAGAAAAGAAAAAGTCAAAAATCCTCAGGCACAGGACACAAGGCTCTCAGTTCCAGCCTCATAGTCCTTCAGTGCATGAAATACACTGTGTCTGGTGTGTAGACGCCAATGGTCAACTTATTACACATGTTAGAAGATTTCTGGAGATTTCTTCCTGATCCATGCTGCATGGAACAAAAAAAAAAATTCAGGAGAGTTGAACTTCTTTAATAGCACAATCAGAAAGGAGACCAGCCTAAATGAGCAGACTATCACTTTTATAGAGGGTCTTAAATTCAATTTCATTTCCTTATTCAGAGTTATATATGCATACAATTAATGGCTAATGAATGCTGGAAAACAGAGGTCTTTCCAGACTGGATTTAATATTGAGAAGAGGATTATTTATGAATGGCTACATTAGATAAAATTTGGTATGACCAAAATTCTTAGATTAAAATTGTGTGATTAAACCTATAGATGAAATTTGTGTGCACTTAATGACATACTATAAGAGTAATTGGTAGTTAAGGCCAAGTCTGAATTCATACACCTTTTGAATTTGTATGGTTGGAACTGGTGACATTTTATTACATAGAACATAAGTATTCTAACATTCTAATGCTACATGGAGAGACCTAGCTACAACATGAAATTAGGTTCCCTAAACATTTTTGGAGGAGGGAATAAGAGCAAAGAACAGAAGGACATCTTTAAATGGTATCAAACTTAAAAGGTTTGGGAAAAGAAATTTCTCAAAATGGTGGAGACTATGGTATTTACTCTTTATATAGTACACATTCAATCACATGCTAAGTGAATGTGAATGAATAATGAATGAAAGAATGGAGAATAAAACTTCCTCAATAATATATTAATAGGAGATGGCTCAAGATGGTGGCATGAGTAGGGTGGTGGTAATCTCCTCCCAAAAGCATATATATATATTTGAAAATACAACTATTCCTAAAAGAGAGACTAGAAGATACAGTACAACAACCAGGCTACATCTACATCTGTGAGAACTCAGCATCTCACAAAAAGGGTAAGATACAAAGCCGCGACCCAGCGGGACCCAAGCACTCCCCCCACCCCAGCTCACTGGCGGGAGGAAAAGGATCAGAGTGGTGATGGGGACTGCTAAATAACCAGCCCTAGTAACCTGCACTGGGAGCACTGACACACATCGCATGGTGTACTGGATATTAGAGAAACGGAAAAGTAAAATCCGAGATGGAGACTGCAGGTGGGTCCCCACAGCCGGCTACCCTGGGATAAAAGAAAAGTAGGCACTTTTAAAAGACTTAAAGGGACAAGGGCTTAACAGCTGGACAAAATCGTCCCAGCACACTAAGCCCAGCAGGCTGGGAATTTTAAGGAACTTCATATGCCCTAACCTCCAGGGGGGTAACTCAGCTCCCAAGTCCCTCATGGTGATAAGCAGTCTGCCACTCATTCCCCCTGGCTGGCACTGCAAGCAAATAGGCTGACCCGCCACAGATGCAGAGCAGCTGCGGAGCAGCCCACCCACAGCAACCACACAGAGTCTTCTCCCAGTGCGCAGCTAACCGGAACAGACAGAGGAAGCCAGAGCAAGGTCCAGAAGGCATGAAGGGGCGCCGTTCTCACAGGAGAACACACCCGGTGCATCTGCGACCCCCCGCAGTGCCCTAGGCTATGCTGAGGGCTGACCCGCCCACGACAGCTCAAGAGATTATCCCAGAGACTGCTCCTGGTGTGCGGGTAACTGGAACAGGCAGTGGAGAAGGGCAAGGTGACCAGCAACAGGAAGGGACTTTGTTCTCCCAGCTGACACATGCACCACCTGCCGGTGATCACTTCTATCACCATGACAAGGCATAAGAATCTGGTCCAGTTAAAAATCACTCAGACAATGCCATAGAGAGGGTCTGGTTAGATAGATATAACCAATCTTCCTGAAAAGAATTCAAAATAAAAGTCATAACCGTGTTGATGGACCTGCAGATAAATATGCAAGAGCTAAGGGATGAAGTCAGGAGGGAAATTACAGAAATGAAACAACCAATAGAAGGACTTAGGAGCAGACTGGATGAGGTGCAAGAGGCTGTTAATGGAATAGAATCAGAGAACAGGAATACAGAGAAACTGAGGCAGAGAGAGATAAAAGGATTTCTAGGAATGAAAGAATGTTAAGAACTCTGTGACCAGTCCAAACAGAACAATATTCGCATTATAGGGGTACCAGAAGAAGAGAGAGAAAAAGGGATAGAAAGTATCTTTGAAGAAATAATTGCTGAAAACTTCCCCAAGCTGGGGAAGGAAATAGTCTATCAGACAATGGAAGCCCACAGATCTCTCAACACAGGGGACCCAAGGAGGAAAACACCAATACATATAATAATTACAATGGTAAAGATCAGTGACAAGGACAGGGTATTAAAGGTAGCCAGGGACAGAAAAAAGATCACCTACAAAGGAAAACCAATCAGGCTATCCTCAGACTTCTCAACAGGAACCTTACAGGCCAGAAGAGAATGGCATGATATATTTAATGCAATTAAACAGAAGGGCCTTGAACCAAGAATACTGTATCCAGCATGATTATCATTTAATTTCAAAGGAGGGATTAAACAATTTCCAGATAAGGAAAAGTTGAGGGAATTTACCTCCCACAAACCACCTCTACAGGATATTGTAAAGGGACTGCTCTAGATAGAAGTACTCCTAAGGCTAAATAGATGTCACCAGAGAAAATAAAATCACAGCTAAGAAAGCAGACCAACCAAATACTAACTAAAGGCAAAAAACAGAATCAACTATTCACAAAAGCATCAAGGGAAACACAAAAGAGTACAGAATAAAACACCTAACATATAAAGAATGGAGGAGGAAGAATAAGAAGAGAGAGAAATAAAGAATCATCAGACTGTGTTTATAATAGCATAATAAGAGAGTTAAAGTTAGGCACTTAGATAGTAAATAAGCTACCTCTTGAACCTTTGGTAACCACAAATCCAAAGCCTGCAATGAAAATAAGTACATATCTATCGATATTCACCCTAAATGTAAATGGACTGAATGCACCAATCAAAAGACACAGAGTAATAGAAAGGATAAAAAAGCAAGACCCATCTATATGCTGCTTACAAGAGACTCATCTCAAACCCAAAGACATACACAGACTAAAAGTGAAGGGATGGAAAAGATATTTCATGAAAACAATAGGGAGAAAAAAAGCAGGTGTTGCAGTACTTGTATCAGACGAAATAGACTTCAAAACAAAGAAAGTAACAAGAGATAAAGAAGGACATTACATAATGATAACAGGGTCAGTCCAACAAGAGTTTATAACCATTATAAATATATATGCACCCAACACAGGAGCACCGACATATGTGAAACAAATACTAACAGAATTAAACGGGGAAATAGAATGCAATGCATTAATTCATTCTAGGAGACTTCAACATACCACTCACTCCAAAGGACAGATCAACCAGACATAAAATACGTAAGGACACAGAGGCACTGAACAACACACTAGAACAGATGGCTCTAACAGACATCTACAGAACTCTACACCCAAAAGCAGCAGGATACACATTGTTCTCAGGTGCACATGCAACATTTTCCAAAATAGACCACATATTAGGCTACAAAAAGAGCCTCAATAAATTCAAAAATAATGAAATTCTACCAACCAACTTCTCAGATCACAAAGGTATAAAACTAGAAATAAATTGTACAAAGAAAACAAAAAGGCTCACAAACACATACAGGCTTAACAACATGCTCCTAAATAATCAATGGATCAATGACCAAATAAAAACAGAGATCAAGCAATATATGGAAACAAATGACAACAACAGCACAATGCCCCACTTCTTTGGGACGCAGCAAAGGCAGTTCTAAGAGGAAAGTATAGAGGAATCCAGGCCTATTTAAAGAAGGAAGAACAATCCCAAATGAATAGCCTAAAGACACAATTATTGAAACTGGGAAAAGAAGAACAAATGAGACCCAAAGTCAGCAGAAGGAAGGACATAATCAAGGTCAGAGAAGAAATAAATTAAATTGACAAGAATAAAATAATAGAAAACATGAAACTGAGAAGAAATAAGTAAAATTGAGAAAAATAAAACAATAGAAAAAGTGAAACCAAGAGCTGGATCTTTGAGAAAATAAACAAAATAGATAAAGCCCTAGCCAGACTTATTAAGAGAAAAAGAGAATCTACACACATAAACACAATCAGAAGTGAGAAAGGAAAAATCATGATGGACCCCACAGAAATACATAGAATTATTAGAGAATACTATGAAAATCAATATGCTAACAAGCTGGATGACCTAGAAGAAATGGACAACTTTCTAAAAAAATATAACCTTCCAAGACTGACCCAGGAAGAAACAGAAAATCTTAACAGACTAACTACCAGCAATGAAATTGAATTGGTGATCAAAAAACTACGCAAGAAAAAAACCCCGGACCAAATGGATTCACCTCTGAATTCTACCAGACATACAGAGAAGACATAACACCCATTCTCCTTAAAGTTTTCCAAAAAATAGAAGAGGAGGGAATACTTCCAAACTCATTCTATGAAGCCCGCATTACTCTAATACCAAAACCTGGCAAAGACATCACAAAAAAAGAAAATTACAGACCAATATCCCTAATGAACATAAATGCAAAAATACTCAACAAAATATTAGAAAACCAAATTCAAAAATACAAAAGAGGATCATACACCATGATTAAGTGGGATTCATCCCAGGGATGCAAGGATGGTACAACATTTGAAAATCCATCAACATCATCCACCACATCAACAAAAGGAAGGACAAAAACCACATGATTATCTCCATAGATGCTGAAAAAGCATTTGATAAAATTCAACATCCAACAAAATGGGTATAGAGGGCAAGTACCACAACATAATAAAGGCCATATATGACAAACCAACAGCCAATATCATACTTAACAGTGAGCAGCTGAAAGCTTTTCACATAAGATCGGTAACAAGACAGGGATGGCCACTCTCCCCACTTTTATAGTGGAGATCCTAGCCATGGCAATCACACAAAACAAAGAAATACAGGCATCCAGATTGGTAAGGAAGAAGTCAAACTGTCACTATTTGCAGATGACATGATATTGTACATAAAAAAACCCTAAAGACTCCACTCCAAAACTACTAGAACTAATATCTGAATTCAGCAAAGTTGCAGGATACAAAATTAATACACAGAAATCTGTTGCTTTCCTATACACTAACAATGAACTAGCAGAAAAAGAAATCAGGAAAACAATTCCATTCACAATTGCATCAAAAAGAATAAAATACCTAGGAATAAACCTAGCCAAGAAAGTGAAAGACCTATACCCTGAAAAGTACAAGACACTCTTAAGATAAATTAAAGAGGACACTAACACATGGAAACTCATCCCATGCTCTTGGGTAGGAAGAATTAATATTGTCAAAATGGCCATCCTGTCTAAAGCAACCTATAGATTCAATGCAATCCCTATCAAAATACCAACAGCATTCTTCAATGAACTTGAACAAATAGTTCTAAAATTCATATGGAACCATCAAAGACCCCGAATAGCCAAAGCAATCCTGAGAAGGAAGAATAAAGCAGGGGGGATCTCACTTCCCAATTTCAAGCTCTACTACAAAGCCACAGTAATCAAGACAATTTGGTACTGGCACAAGAACAGACCCACAAACCAGTGTAACAGAATAGAGAGTCCAGATATTAACCCAAACATATATGGTCAATTAATATACAATAAAGGAGCCATGGATATATAATGGGGAAATGACAGCCTCTTCAACAGCTGGTGTTGGCAAAACTGGACAGCTACATGTAAGAGAATGAAACTGGATCACTGTCTAACCCCATACACAAAAGTAAATTCAAAATGGATCAAAGACCTGAATGTAAGTCATGATATCATAAAACTCTTAGAAAAAAACATAGGCAAAAATCTCTTGGACATAAACATGAGTGACTTCTTCATGAACATATCTCCCCGGGCAAAGGAAACAAAAGCAAAAATGAACAAGCGGGACTATATCAAGCTGAAAAGCTTCTGTGCAGCAAAACACACCATCAATAGAAGAAATAGGCATCCTACAGTATGAGAGAATATATTCATAAATGACATATCCGATAAAGGGTTGACATCCAAAATATATAAAGAGCTCATGCACCTCAACAAACAAAAAGCACATAACCGAATTAAAAAATAGGCAGAGGATCTGAAGAGACACTTCTCCAAAGAAGAAATTCAGATGGCCAACAGGCACATGAATAGATGCTCCACATCGCTAATCATCAGAGAAATGCAAATTAAAACCACAATGAGATATCATCTCACACCTTAGGATGGCCAACATCCAAAAGCAAGCAACAACAATTGCTGGTGAGGATGTGGAGAAAGGAGAGCCCTCCTACACAGCTGGTGGGGATGTAAATTAGTTCAACCATTGTGGAAAGCAGTATGGAGGTTCCTCAAAAAACTCAAAATAGAAATACCATTTGACCCAGGAATCCCACTCCTAGGAATTTACCCTAAGAATGTAGGAGCCCAGTTTGAAAAGACATATGCACCTCTCTGTTTATTGTAGCACTATTTACAATAGCCAAGAAATGGAAGCAACCTAAGTGTCTATCAGTAGATGAATGGATAAAGAAGATGATGTACATATACACAATGGAATATTATTCAGCTATAAGAAGAAAGCAAATCCTACCACTTGGCAACAACATGGATGGAGCTAGAGGGTATTATGCTCAGTGTAATAAGCCAGGCAGAAAAAGACAAGTATCAGATGATTTCATTCATCTGTGGAGTATAAGAACAAAGGAAAAACTGAAGGAACAGAATAGCAGCAGACTCACAGAACCCAAGAATGGACTAACAGTTACCAAAGGGAAAGGGACTGGGGCAGATGGGTGGGAAGGGAGGGATATGGAAAACAAGGGGCATTATGAATAGCAGACGTAATGTGGGGATGGGGGCCCGGGGAAGGTAGTACAACACAGAGAAGACAAGTAGCAATTCTATAGCATCGTACTATGCTGATGGACAGTGACTGTAATGGGGTATGTGGTGGGGACTTGATAATGGGGGGGAGTCTATTAACCATAATGTTGCTCATGTAATTGCACATTAATGATACCAAAATTAAAAAAAAAGAATATATTAACAAAATGGATTTTGACCTCCAGCGACAGAGTACATGACAATTCCAAAGTGTTATTGCATATCTAATGTAATTGTAATCTGGTTGTGAAGAGCTAATTAAAATCTCTGTACGCATGTACCACAGGTGACAAGTCTTCCCCTCTTATTCTGGACAACAGTCACTCCCCTCTCTGGATTGAGATGCACTGGGGCTCATGTGAAGTGCAGCATCTTGGGCCTCCCTCAAGAATTACTGAATTAGAATTTGACAATCCCTTGAGCACAGTGTCTATGTAGAAATTACCAAAGGTCTTTAAGCATCTACAATATGCTTTCACTTGAAGGCTTTTTCAATGCTTACTGAATACTGACTTCAGTAAAATAATCAGATATTCCTTTTCTATTACTATAGCTGCTTTGTCCATATTGAAATGACAATGGCCCCAAATACTGCTTATGTAATAATACCATTAAGATTTGAAAAAATATCTTATATACTCTAAAGATAACAGGAGACAATGGCCAGGTGAACAGTGGGACATACGAATTTCATGTATATACTATTCCTCTTCTTGAAATAGAAGGAAAAACTGGGATTAAAACAATTGTGTGAGAAAGTCCAGCAAGGCTGCAAGAGTGTAAGCGTCAGCCAGCTCTTCTTTGGGAGCCGGACATGTGAACGCTACAGTTCAGCAGAGCAGGTGGCCAGGCTCTTGCCTTTTTCTGCTTTGCAATTTGCAGTTTGGGGATGAAGGGAACCCAAGCAATATTCTTTTCTGTTTCCTTCCTCCTTGTTCTTGTCACCAACAGTTCTCGTTCCGGTTCCCAACTCCACTGCTACTGATACTCAGGGAGGAATTTAGATTGAAGTTGTTGGTTCTGAAAGCAAAGGAGAATGCTAATGAATCACAAAAAAAAGAAAGCTGGTCTAATTATAGCCAAATGGTGCAAAATAATCTTCCTTACGATTGCCCCTGATTAGACGTAGGCTGCTGTGTTCACCGCAGGGGACTGCAGATAACACTGAACACAAGGTGCCCATGGACTGCCAGGAGGGGCAGGCTTTGCAGGAAACAAAAAATTGCAGCTGTACTCTGTGTTCTTTTGTGGTTAAAGTTATGTCTTAAAGTTTCCTATGCTTGTGAGCTTGAAGTTGGCTCAATTAATGAAATCGTTCAAATAATGCTTATTAGCGAATTGACCTCATGTTCAATAAATAAATCTTAATCAACTGATAATTAAGTATTCACCCACAGGCTACCATAGAATTATTGCATGTTTTAATTTGCACATAAGGAATACTGATTTGTTTAAGCAACTCCAAACAGAGGTTGATTATACTAAATCTAAGTGGGATTCCCATGGAACTCCAAGGTCAGGAGTCATGACAGGACGGGTGTTGGGTTACTGGGTACTAACTCCAGATCTAAAATGTTTCCAGTGACCTCAGTAGACTTTCAGGGACCTTCCTCCCGGTGACTTGCCATTGCTCCCGAGCCACCCCAAGTAGGAAGGCTTCCAGCTCTCTCACTCTCAGCTTCCTTCCTTTGCTGGCTTCTGGTTCCCTCCCTCCCCATTCCCTGTCCTTCCACTTCAGCTTATACTATTCTGTCAGGGTTCCTCCAGCCACAGTCCTATTTCACAATCTTTCAAATGCAGTCTTCACTGCTTTCTGGAAAGTCTTTCTTTGCTTTCTGGCTCAGATTTTAGAGGACTCTTATTAGCTGAAGTCATCTTTTCAAGTCAGTTCACCTTTGTAACAAGGTGGGTATGCACTGGGACCACTGGTTTCCCTAATAAGTGGTTGGGGCGGGCCAGATATCACACCTGACTTACTTTGTACGCATATTCTCTTCTTAACAAACATTTACTGAGAACTTACAAGGTGTAGGCACTGCTGTAGTGGCTGGAAATATAACAGTAAGATCGACGTGGTCCCTAGAATTATCAGTAGTGTGAGCAGAGAATTACAACAGCATTATGGCAAGAAGAACGGCCGAAGTGTCAGTTAGATAGGGTGAGCAGAGAGCCTCACAGCAGGTCACACTTCACTCGGTCCCTGAATGAAGGCAAAAGCCAGTCACAGGAGGATTATAACTCCGTGGGGGCATGTCTGTCTTGCAGCACTACATAGCACGGGGTGGCAAACTCCAGCCTGCTGACCAGATCCAGCTTGATGCCTGTGTTATCAATGGCCCTTGAGCTAAGAATGGATTTTATATTTTTAAAGGGGTTGTAAAAGCAACAACAAAAACAAAGAATATGAACCGGAGACTACACATAGCCAGCAAGCCTAAAATATTAAGCATTTGATTTTTTACAGAAAAAGTTTGCTGACCGTGAATAAAGCAAACAGACTGAACATAGAGCTACACACAGCAATATGAGTGGATTCACAAGCAACCTGTCGAGCAAAAGGCGTTCTGTCCCCAAAGCGTACCTGCCCTGTACACCCAGACAAAATCGACCTGAGGTCTTAGAAGCCAGGTTAGTGGTGACACTTGGCCACCGCAGAAACTGGAAAAGACAACAAATGGTGATTTCAAAGAGACGCTTGTTTCACGGGTGTGTTCAGTTTGGGAAAGGTTTGGCGAATTCAACCCTGATGACATGTGTGAGCATATGTTACTTAAACATCCCACATCTGACAAATAACAGGGAAATGCAACTTAAATTACTGAAGTCCTCCCCTCCCCTCTCCTCCATCATGTAGAAAGCTTGCAGGATTTCTGCAGTACCCATAAAACCGAGGAGGGACTCTTCAACTTTGGGCTATTACAGTTATCAGAAAAGGATGTCCTCATTTTCTACGTCATGTGCCCCTTCCAGGCACTGATACGTGCATACAGAACTAGGAATTTTTTTAACCTGTTACTGAAACCCTTGCAACTCGGGTCCTTGGTTGCTTCCTCTTGATCGTGGTCTTTCTCTCCATCTCATACCCAAGCCATGGGGCAATCTGCAGACTCGACCTTCAACACAAATCCACAGTCCAACAATTCTGCTCCACCTGCACTGCTACAAATCTACTTAAAAGCTGCCATCATATCTTCCCTGGTTTAGTCTCCTAACTGGTTTCCTGGCTTTTACCCTTGAGTCCCACATGTGCAACACCCCCACCCTCCTCAAAACAGTCTACTTTGAATAAACCAGCTCGATCCTTTGAGAACAAAGTTTGTGTCCCTGCTCAGTTTCAAAACCTTGAATGACAGTCCTTTTCGCTCAGAGCAACAGCTGAAGTCCTCTCAGTTGCTGAGGCTGACGTTACCCCTCTGTTCTCTCTCCAACACACAGTCTCTCTCCTCTGCTACTCTGGCCTCCTTCTCTTCCTCCAAAACAGGGGTATATTCCTGCCTTGGGGCCTCTGCACCAGCTACTGCTTCCACATGACTGTTCACTCTCAGTATCTCCATAGCTAAATGTATTGCCCCCAAGCTTTTACTAAAATCTCACCTTTTCAAAGACATGAGCACTCAGTGAAGCCTATTGTGATGCTTCTCTTTAAAATCCTCAGCTGCCCCTGTCAATCCCTGTGACCTTGCTTTTTTAAAAATTGCAATTATTGCATTTGAACATCTTATATATTTATTTATGGCAGTCATTGTTTGTCATCTGTCTTTTCCAGGAGGGCAGTTTTCCTGAAGCGCAGTGATTTTTTATTTGTGTAGTGATGCATCCCAAGTGTCTATAGCGGTAATTGGCACGTGGCAAGTGTGAATGCATAATGGTGAGTGAATGGAGTCCTGCCTCAGAGGCACACCACTCTCCCGGTGTCTCTGAGTCTTGCCACATCCCTGAAGTGCTGCTACAGGGTGCAATGGGTCACCCTACTGAAGGGATCCACAAGCTTCATTCTCTCCCAGCATGCGAACCATGTTTCCTTTCTCTAGAGGGTTCTGTGCTACTTCTGATATAATAACTCTTGGAGAGGCACAGAGCCATGAGGGAGGTTATTTTTAAGCAGCTTAAGCTTTCAACCTTTGCCTAAATTTTCTCTGCTTGGAATGAGGAGGGAAAATAAAAGACAAGTCATTTATCTCAACACCCACGGACATCTCTTATCTTTTCTAGGTGGCAGCTGTAGAAAGTTTCAAGGCCACAGTGGGTCTATGACTTTTGAGAGCAAAATTAAGCAGTCTCGGCTTCAGACCTATCAATACTGACTTGGCTTTCTGTCGCTTTATAACTTAGGACACTGGGTGTCACTTTTATTATAAGACCCAGTATTTCTACTTTATTTCAGTTGGGCATTGAAAGTTAATAGTTTGTATTTTACGATATGAAGTATTTTTTTAAGTCCATGTCACAATGTCACATAAGATATACCAATTTTTCTGCACTTGTCTTCCAAGCTCATGTTTTAACAATTATTTATTTAAAAATGAAGCATAAATTTAATCAACAGAGGGAACACAATGAAAGACTTATTATGAAGAAACATATTCATATGGAACTTAGGTTCAACATTTAAAAAGTTTGGTAGGTACTAAGGTAAAGAATAAGATTATGTTATCATAGGTGATGACTATATATCCTACTTTTGGTTTTGTGATTGTAACTCCAAGCAGAGATCTCACTAGTTAATGAGAATAATAAAAACATATTTTGATATTTGTTGACTTAGGTGTGAAGACTTATCCTCCCATGGAAACAAGAACAAATGCATGGCAAAGGCGAAAGTTCTAGAAATGCAAAACAAGCCAATTAAAATGTCAGGGCCATGTAGCAGAAATAATAATAGTGGCTACTCAAAAATCATAACATACTCTATTATTTTAATTAAAAATGTTAATGACATGAGGTTTTTCTTCACTAAATACACCTAGAGAAATATAACTCACAAATGATATTTTGCAGTCTTTATAACTTTTTTAAAAAAACTGACCACATAAAGTGACTCATGCACGATTAATTAGCATTTTACTCTAAAAAGTTCTGATAAGGGACTCAGAATCCCCTTGTAATTATTCTTTTTTTGTAAATGGGTGCCCAGTGACCCCTCCTATTTGAATATCTTATATATTTATTTATGGTGTAACAGAAATTAAGGGAGAGGGGCTTAATCTGCTATAAAACAGACTGTTTCAAATAGAGGCTCAGTGATCAAGGTGACCTTGGGCAAATTTTAACTCCTCTAAAATTTGATTTCCCCATCTACAACATGAGGGTCATAATGGTCCCACTGCATGGGATTACTATGAGGATTAATTGAAATAATATATATATAAAGCATATAGTTACGTGTCTGGGACACAGCATAGACTCAGTAAGGGATGGTCTCTGTTGGTGGTGTTATTATGATAACTTTTTCCCAAATGAGCATCATGAATCTAGCTACACAAATTTACAGGTTTTTTTTTTTGCATTCGGGAAAAGAACTTGAAATTTATTTCCATTACATGTTTTCGTATTAAATGCAGCCCATACCTTCACATTATTAATGTTGCCTTGGAGCTCACATTCATTATCTGACTCCTCTTCCATAGCTCCTGGCTTCATACTGTTCACAATTCCGATTGTAGTGTCATCTAAGTCTTAACCCATTTGTAAAAATGGCAGGAAAAACAGGGTAATGTTCAGATGCCTAAACTTTAACACTGAGTTTAATTGATAGTACGCCAAAAATTAGCACTCTTTGGGTAAAGTCATTCCATGTGTTATAAATCTTTGAATGTTCTTTCATAGCGTTAACACTGAATTTATGTTATCCTTCCAATAACAGTGATTTCTGTACTTTTCTTGACTTTTTCTACTAGACTGCAGGTTCCTTCTTGTTAGGGACTGCGACATACTCATCTTCATTATTTATTCATGTAATTCACAGTACGTACCAAAGTATGTTATTGATGCACTGCCTCAGTAGATGTTTTCTGAGTTAACAGGATGAAGAAAAGATTCACAGCAAACAAAAATATCATGCCTCAATTTATAAAATGATCACCTTATCTGATGCAATGTACAGCTTCTCGAAGGGGACCAACACACCTCTGAGATCAACAAAGTGACAGTGCTCATAGAAGAGACATCCTTACATCGACTTCATTTTCTAAGCAACACATGCTTCTCTTTTACAATCCTTCTTGCCATCTTCCACCTTAGACCTCCTGCTGTGAACCTTAGTTAGACCCTGTTTGTGAAGCACATTGAGCTCTTCAGGATAAGGATGCTGTGGTGTTATATCACACGTACGTTGATGGGGTCGTGCATCCTCGGTCGTGTCTATAATCCTCATGCTACTCTGGACTGGAAGCAGCAAAGCAATAAATAATCTGAAGTGATATGAAAATATAACACCATTTCCACTGAGTGTCTCTAGAAGACTTTAAGAATGTGTTTCCTTTTAAAACATTTATCCCTTATGGTTTTTCTCACTAAAGGGCAATGAGCAAAAGTTGGAAACTGATTCCAGCCTTGACAATAATTACCTTGGTCTCACTGAGCCATGACAGACAAAACGAATGACCTGGGATGATCGCTTCACCTTTTAAACCTCAGTTTCTTCATCAGTGAAACATGGAGTCAGAATAGGGAACCTCTCACCTTCAAGATCTGCCAAAATGTTGAGCAAATACGTAGTGTAATTTCTTTTGCATGGATTTATATACACCATTCTATAAGGCATTACAATTAAATTTGAGGCCTCATAGGTTAGGATGACAAATGAATTGTGATTTGGAGAACGTTTGCAAATTTTATCTGGTTTTCTTAAATATTAACTGTCTGCAATGTCCTCCTACTTATTCTTCACATTAGATACACCCCTGGCCACCCCTCCAAGTCCAGCACTATGGAGGGTTCCTCTTCTGGATTGTCTTATGTTGTTATTTTATTCTCATGTGTTTTCATTCTCCATTTGAATTGTAAGCTCACTGAAGAAAAGCATTATGTCTTACTCTTTTTATCTTTGGAAGAACCTGGGTATTTAGGCACTAAGACAGCATGAGCACACAGTGATCCAGGAGCTTTCTTTTATATATACCTGATTACTGTACCAGCTGCATTATCACTGAAGGTAAATATGAGCAATTGTAAATGCCTGTGTCAGAGATCATAATGAGGAATCAGCATAGGTCCCAAGCCTGACCCAGCCATTAACCCAAGGTCTCTATCTCTCAATTTCCAAATTTGTGAAATACTAAATGGCCACTTGCCTTTTAGAGATGTTGTGAGGATTAAATAATATGAACAAAATTGACACAGAACAGATATTTGAAAAATGGCAGTTTGTATCATTATGAGAGTGATCACGGTCTCTATACACTTGTTTGTACATTTACACAGCCAGTCAGTTGTCTTCTGCGTCTGTGTGTGCCCAGCTCTCCGGGGCAGCTCCTCAAGTGTTAAGTTGCTTATGACCTTCCCCAAGAGACTCTGGACTTGGTGCTCCTTGAAACTTGCTTTGAGAAATGCTGTCTCACCGTTGAATGGTTCATAACTCATTCCTGTTCTTAAAATTCTTAAAATACATTCCTCAGAGTTCCAGGGCTGTCAAGCATTTGAGTTACGAAGTATTAAAATATTAAAATATTTTGATGCCTGCTAGCTTCAAAGTTAGGTGGCTTGTGGAAACAACCTGGAAGCTATTAGCTAGAGAAACAAGGAGAAAAAATACTTTGTGTGATTTTTCTGACCAAAGAAAAGAATTGCTTTTTCACTGCCTGGAAATTTTACAAACATTTTTCCCCCTCATAGTATAACTGTCATTTCCAGTTTCCAGGTATTGCTTAGGTCTCAGGTTACTGACATTATTCTCTGAATGTCAACATTAAGACAGTTGTTTTTTAGTGCAAAGTTCACATTGGATTTCCCTTCAGTCTTCTGCCACTTGGCAAGTGATACGGAAACTGGTGCCAGTGAATTGCTTCAACCAAAACTTTTGATACATTTTCCCTTAGCTCCACTTTCAAGCACTTTAGAATTTAGAGAGCAAACCATAAAAATTAAGGGCCCCAGGGAAACACATAGTAGTATAGCTATAAGCAATTTCTATCAGCACAGATTCTCCAACTATAAAATTATTTCCACTTTGGTTTCAATTTTCTTTCTTTTTTTTTTTGTATTTACACATTTGGTCTTCTCTTCAGAAAAATCTAAGCCATTGTGAAGAATGGTAATTGCAGACTAATCAACTGACCATTCTTCCCAGGATCTACACCATTCCCTGATGTATTAGGGTGTAAGTGTGCCTACCGTAAGAGAGAGAGATCAAAATAATAGTGGTTTAAGAAAAGATGGAATCAGTCTGGGTCAGTCAACCAGGCTGGGAAGAGGGGAACCACAGTCAGCAGACCCACATTCCTTCCTTCGGTGGGTCCACCATCCTCCACACAGAATATGCATTTCACTGTTGGCGTGGATGTTCCAGCCAACAAATCTCTCTCTGAAATGACCTCTCAGATGTACTAGTGTCAAGGTCCCTCATCTTCATAGTCACTTGTTGACCCAATGTTCGTAAATGGGCAATGAACAAATGGCAAATGGGTAAACCAAATATGTATATCCATAAACCCAATACTGTTCAGCAATAAAAATGAATGGAATATGGACATATGTTACAAGGAGGAATGTCAAGAATATTTTACTCAGTAAAAAAAAATGACAGGCATAAAAAAGATAATTATGGTATCCATTTACATGAAACATCCAGAAAAGGCAAATCTATAGAGACAGAAAGCAAATCAGTGACTGCCTGGAGCTGATGGTGGGAGTGGAGGCGGGCTATACACAGGCATGAGGGACTTTTGGGGGTAATAGAAATGCTGTAAACCTGGGCCATGACGGTGGCTGCTCCACTCCACGATTTGCTAAATGTCGCTGAATTGGACGCTCGCAGTCTGGTTCTCTCTGGCAATTAAATTGTCCAAGTGATTACCAAATAAAAACCATAGGATGTTCCAGCTTCTACCTAATTCCACATTATGGCCCATGGGAAGGGGCCAGCCATGGGGGTTAGGTACACCTCTTCCCTTCAAGTGCAGACCTAGGAATGGCACCTGCAACTTCATTTGCATCCTAATGGGAAGAACTTAGTCATACGACCACGTTTAGTTTCAATGGAGCATTAAAAAGTGTCATCTGTGTCTGCGTTGGCATATACCCAGCTATAAATTCTATTTCTATATAAGTGAAGGACGGTTATTGGGAGACATCTAGCTTCCTCTTCTACACCTGATACTCTTCAGTAAGTTCGCGGGAACGATGCTCACCCTAACTGGAAGCCACAGGGGGCCCCGCTGTCTGATGAAGCTGCATGAAATGTAGAAATAATTCTAAGGAAGAGGGAGCTAACGCCCCAGAGACAAAGGTACTCACGTTATATTGACGTTTCTCCCAGCGGTCAGCCTGGTGACTTAATGGTATAGAAATGTTCAGTACTTTTCTAAGCATCTAACTTGCTAACTAGTTAAGGGAATCAGCATTCTTTTTTATACCACGATATATTAGAGAGACTTGAGCCTAGTCTAAGAAAACCAGCACAAACTTGACAACAAGCATTTAATTTTGTGACTGAACTGATACAAACCCCGGAAATGCTAAAATTTGAGCATATATGCTCACTCTGTAATGCAACCTGTGATCATTCCTTAGATGTATAAAAAGTAATATTTATTCCCTTTCACAGCTGCTTTGTGCACTGTGTGGATGTACCCCTGTGACGCGGCCGGTTCCCTGCCCATGATAATGAGCTTGTTTGCAGTCTTTGCTGTTACCAATGGTACCACAATAAATAGCTTTGAGCAAAATTTTTTATTTTATCTTATTTTACAATACTGGCAGCATATCTTTGAGATAGAGCCTTGGACATGGCATTATATATTTAGGTATTTAAAAAGGTTCGTGTTTTTGTTCTACAGATGAGCACTGTGCTATCTGTTACCCTTGCGTCTTTCTCGGGGGCCCAGGCATTCCCTGTGTTGGTTCTCTATTATGAGCAGTAGTGAAATTAGCCAGTAACTCTCTCCCTTCCCTTCTCTCTCCCTTCAGCATCTATTTTGAAGTAGTATCCTTTTATGCCCCATTAACACCTGTGAGACTGCTGGCGAGCCTCTTCTCCTTCTTCACTGGCCCCTCTTCAAACATCCCCCTTGGGCTGATCCTCGGGAGGCATGGCCACTGCACACGACGACACCACCTTCCTTAGACCCACCCTGCAGTCTCAGTTCTATAGCTCAGTATCTAGTTAACGCTCACCAGGGGTCCTTAGGCAGATGTCACCTGAATGATTTTGGGTATTTGACGTTTATTCTCTAATAGACTTTATGGAAAGTGCCTATGGGAACAGTACTTCGAGCTCATAATCATTTGTCTTTGGTTTTTATAACATAAAGATCAGTTTGGTTCACATCTTTTTTTCCTGAGTATCTTAAATACATTACTCCATTTGCTTTCTGGCATAAGAGCCAAAAGTCTGCTATTCCTTCCCTTATAAGTTACTTGGTACTTTTACTGGATGTTCAAAGGAGACTGTATATATGTATTTTTATTTTATTCTTTAAAATCCAATAGTTTTACTAGAATATGTCAGTGTTGACATTCTAGGTTAATTTTCCTGAATAGGTAGTAACCCCTTTCGGTCTGCAGCTTCTGGTCCTTTTTATCCCAGATGTTTCTTGATTTGCATTTCTAAAGTTTGTTCTATTCCTTTGCCTTGGTTTTTCTTCTTTGGCAATTTCTGTTTTATGCATAGGAGATCTTCTTTGTCTGTATTCTATATTTTTCACTCCCCATTGCATTCTTTGTATCTCTTTCCACTTGTTGAATTGTAATTTTTTCTTCCTTTCAATCATTTATTCGTCTTAAGGTATTATCTGTGGGGTTTGTTCACTCTTGAGTTCCTTATGGTTTAACGTGCACTTCTGAAGTGTTTTTCTTCTTCTACTACTAAATCTTTCCTGTGCTTTAACAGGAGAGCACAGGAAAATTTCTAATTTTAATCTTTATAAAAATATCTTTCTCCAATTATTTCAAGTTCTTCTTATTGTTACTTATTCTGTTGATTCAACACTTCTATTTATGTTCTTAAATCCTTTTAAATCATATTCAAGTATTTGGCTAGGGATTTCAATTGTTCTGTAGCGACATCTCGCTGTTTTATTTTTTCATAATAATTCTGTATGCACTTGTTGCACAGTTCTTTTCTGTTCTTCTTCTCTTAGGAGGGGAAGCGAGGCTAGAATCGACTGCCCAGATCCATAGCTCTGGAGCCCTTTCTTGTCCTGTGCTTGCAAACTATTTAGATATATGGTCTGGTATGTGCTGGGATCTTCTAGGTGTATTGCTCTTCGATGTTTTTATCTGAAACTTTTTGTCCCATGGTTCCAGTCCTGATCAATTCTTGATTCTACTCCTAGAAGTTCCTCCTCAGTGTTAGACGTTGTTCTTCAGTCAGTGTCAGAAGCACCTGGGCCCAGAGCATTCCAACTCTGACATGTATACCAGTCTCCCGACTCACCCATGTATCAGGGACTGCGAAGACCCTCCACGTCTCAGTTCCTGATCTCAGATTTACAGGTTCAACCTTCTGTACAATACTTCTTGGTTTTCTAGCAATCAAGGCAGCTTCTCTCCTATATGCCTAGTATCATATGCGTCTTGTGTCACTGAAGTTTTCCATTTGCTTCTCTCTTAGGGCTCACGGAGACTTCCTGTCGCCAAGTTGTGTTACATACAGTGGCTGTGGGACTTCATTCAGGTATCCTCGTCACCCTGCCTGCTTCCATGTGGGATTCAGGGTGGGGTCGCTGCCATCTCCCTAGATTCCTAATCCTTGACCAAATGTTATTGTGGAAAATAGAGTTAAAAACAACCTCCATATTTGGTTGAATTCCTTTTGCCATGAGATTACCCAGTGGTAAACATCTGAACTTGGGTATATACAGGACATAAGATTCCACACTGCTTCATTTTGTTCGGTTTTGGTTTTTGTTTTTATCCCTGTCTGCACTGTCATCGTGCGGTAGTGGAAATTCTATCAGGTCCTGTAATAGAAGAGGCTCCACTGTCCAATGGGAAAGTCACAATTATTTCATGTCTTACCTATGAGGGATGTCAGTATGTGGCAACCAGGTGAGTGGGTATATATTCTAAATGATGGGAATAACATAAGCTAAAGGGTCACTGAAGGAAGAGTGCAGACAAATGGTGTATAGGGATGTAAGATGCAGCCAGACCCTTAGGATTTTTAATATCACACCAAACTCTGAATTTGCCAGCAAAAATTTTTGGGGAAGAGAATGCTGTTTTGGGACTTAAGTTTTAGCAGGATGACTTTGGTGGGAGTGAAAAGGATGGAGTGAAGAGACAGTGTGGAGGATAAGGCCACTGCCATCACAAAAATTCACCCTATTTGGGGCACTAGAGGTAGATATATTGATACAGGTGAAACAGCTTCAGACATATCTAAGCATCATTTTCCACTTTAGAAAAGTGGCATAAATCAGAAAAGACCTTTAGTCCAGAGGGAAATTCTCACAAAGGGTAAAGAAAATCCCCTTATGCATTGTCTATGCCTGAATATAAAAACCAACTAGTTGATTATAAACTGGTACAGCCACTATGGAAAACAGTATTGAAGTTTCTCAAAAAATTAAAAATAGAACCATCAGATGATTCAGCAATTCCACTTCTGGGAATATGTCAAAGGAAATGAAAATGCTATGTCAAAGAGATCATTGCACCCCCAAATTCACAGCAGCATTATTTACAATAGCTAAGTCACAGAAGTGACCTAAGCATCCAGAGACAGACGTTGGATAAAGAAGTTATGATACAGACACACACACACACACACACACACACAACGGTATATTATTCAACCATAAAGAAGAAAGAAATCCTGCCATTTGGGACAACTTGGATAGTCCCTGAGGGCATTATGCTAAGTGAAATAAACAGAGAAAGACAAGTACTGTATGATCTCACTTATATGTGTAATCTAAAAAACAACACAAACAAAACTACAAACTCATAGAAAACGAGATCAGTCTGTGGTTACCAGAGTGGGTGGGGGTTGGGAGAGGGGAACTGCATAAAGGTGGTGAAAAGGCACAAACTTCCAGTTATAAGGTCAATAAGTACCAAGGATTTAATGTACGGTGTATTGACTGTAGCTAACACTGCTGTACATGGTATTGAAAGTTAAGGGAGCAGATCTTAAGAGCTCTCATTACACAATTTTTCCCTTTCTCTTTATTGATATCTGTATGAGATGATGGAGGTCAACTACACTTGGTGTGCTAATCATTTCACAATAGACGTAAGTCATTATGCTGTACACCTTAAACTAATACAGGGCTATATGTCAATTATTTCTCAATAACACTGGAAGAAAACCCACCAGTTAATGTCTGTTGGAGCAGAGGGATAATGGGATAATACCTTTCATCCCGGTCCAATTAAAGCACATAAACCTTGATTCTGCTGGAGAAATCACTCATACTTAAAACTAAGAAATTATATGTAAGAAATGCAAGATAAAATATCTTCTACAATGTTTGCTTGTTTAGAACTGATTAGCCGTTTCTAGAAGAGCTGAGATTCAAGTAACAGTGGGGCAGGGGTTAGGTGGCAAGAATGCAAATTAGGGAACCTCAGACAAGGAACTGAATTTGAAAAATAATATGAATGCAGATTCTGTGGCGGCCCTGCCCCTTGTCCTCGCAACTCTAGGTTTACTTGTAGACCCTGAAGGACAGTTTGTACACAGTATAACAGCACCCATGGCAGATACCGGCTCGTCAGGCTTCTCAGCCTGAGGGGTTTCTTCGAAAGCTCTTTGTCAGCTTGAAAGCTCTCTGTCAGCCTGAAAGCTAAAAGCCCCGTTTCTCAGCTCAAGTTCAGGGCAACCTAGAATTCCCTGGCATTTAACACCTAGAGGACCTTCCTTAATTGGCGAAGGACAAGAATCAATAGATAAATATCCCCATCTTTCCCATTTCTTGGTGGGCAATTCTGAGCTGCATTCTACGAGGTTCCACAGAGTGTCCACAGCAGGACTGAGCCTCAGTCACCCACGGTCTACCCATCAGCACACCCAGTTCTGGCTTTCTCCCTTCCACGTCTCATTTGCCTCACTTCTCTTGTTCATTCAGGGGCCACTTTTCAAGTATATGACCTGTGCCCAAGTCTTTGTCTTAGGCGCCAATGGGGAACCCCAAATGATGACTAACAGAAAATTTCAGATTTTAAATTCTTCCCAAATTGTTTGACTTTCTGTTTCAAGTTTCACTGGAAACCTCCTGATGTCTAGAGCTGATCTACAAGGATTAACAGAATTTCCCTCTCAATGCAGGAGCTGCATTTTTTTTTGTCTTGGTATTCACAGTGTCTGGCCTATTCTCTGGCATAAAGCAGCTGGACATTAAATAATTTTGTGGAAATGAATGACTGAATAAATGAAAGAAGTTCCTATAGGCAAGTGGACTATCTGGGAAATTTAGCAATAAGTAGAGGATGTTTATGCAGGAGTGGGGCATTAGGAAGTGATAGAAATTTTAGGAAGCAGGCAACTGCATCCACCAAAGAATAAACAGCAAGAAGACTAAGACAGGATTTCAGGAACAAGATTCTGTCTCCAAAGAAGATAGTAGCTCATAAGAAAACGCCCAACTTAAGAGTGGGAAGGAGATGAAGAAGCCTGTCATAGTGTTCATTTAATCCTTAAAACAGTCATTTGCTTATATGGTATTATTTGCTTCTTTTAATGGACAGGAAAAATAAACCCTAGAAAAGTATAGAAAAATTACCAACTTTATGCAGTAAGTAGTGACTGAAGAACCAGAAGAGAGAGTTCACCTGGGGTTCTAGTAATTACTAGAGGTGACAACTCCTAGAAGGACTCAAGGGGATTCCTATTTTGAGGAGTCAGCCACCAGAGTTACATCCTGTACCTCCAGTGCACGAGGGAAAATTAGTCCTCATGGGGCACAGTCTTGTCAAGGAGGAAACAGGTGGGTAGACCAGCTGTTCCTTAAGCACAGCGTGAAGAATCTTGGGCCCGCCATACCTGTTTTAGAATTCAAATTCTTACAGTCTCTTTGAAACAATGGAATGCCTGAACAGTGTCACAAATGGCCAAATCCTGAACAATGTTTTACAAAAATAAATAAACAAAGGAGCATGCCTATTTCGTTTCTTCTTCTCTTTTGTTCTATAGGCCTGAACCTAATTTCCTCAGCTGTAATAAGAGTGAACTCTCTCTCAGTCAGGGTTCTCCCTCTCTAGGATGCAAACCTGGTGTGCCGCTTCCGAGGCATCAGTTTGCTTCCACGGTCGCAGTTTCTCTAAATCTTTGCCTTGCGGCCTCAACGAATACATTTGGCAGAAGGAGCAGGCTGATGAGAAAAGGAGAGCCTCTGTGAGCACAGGTACCTTGGGAAATCAGCAAGGTTGTGAAAAGAAATACATAAAAGCTACCAACACAGGATCTCTGCTGTGAATGGGACTTCATTAAAAGTGTTTCTTTTCTAAAGCCTGCCTGAGCGCAGCAGTGGGTTTCTACCTATGAGGTTGAAGAGTACTTATAAACTTCCTTCTACTTCTCTTCTTTTGAGTTCATGCACTACAAGTTTTGAGAGACAACGGAGATAACTGCTGGTTCATATAAACCCTGCAGCAGTATTCATGCCATTCCTTTTCTAGAAACTCTAAAATCAAGGCCAAAGGGGAGTCCTGATTATGAAAGGAGAAACTGAGTCATCAGAAGAATGGGCCCCACAGGAGCCGCCCACGGCACTGGACCCGAAGGCGGATGCATCCGGGCACGTGGTAGAACACAGCCCTTCCTAACGCCTAGACTCAGGGAGGGTCTTGAATCCAAGTAATATTGGCTCTCAGTGGATATCTAATGGCTCCCAATAACAGCTAATGAATAAATGAGTATCCAGTATGAGCAAAAACCCAGAACTTAGGAAACAGAAGCAGAGTTCCACAGATGGGAGTTAAAAGCAAGAAATAGAATTTTAAACATAGTGACCACTGGCCACAAAGACAGGAATTTTATTCAGTAGCAGAAAATATATTTCATAGATGCGATGAACTCAGTGTGAGGAAGAATGAAATGCTGTAGACAATGAAGAGCTAGTAAAAGTTTTCAAAGTAGTGATATTACAGTAGTCCTTTAAGATTACCTAGCACAGTGGTCTAGAAGGGAGGAAAATGTAGGCATATTGAGTCAGGAACCTATTTCTAGCAAGAGAATGTAGTAGTTAGGAGTACACGACTCAAAGTCAGAGAGATCTGGAATTATATTCGAGATGTCCAATTCACTTATTTGTGAGACCCCCCAGGGTAACTAATTTTATTTCTTTGAGCATCAATTTTCTCATCTGCTTAGGTATAATTTATTAATTCATTCAATATTTTTGAGTCTACCCTTTTGTCAGTGTCTATTCTAGAATCTGAGCAAACAGGCTTACTCACCTAAAACACTCTGAAAGTGTTATTCAAGTTAAGAACGAAAAAGGGGGCCTACAGATAATAAGAAGATACACATTGCATGAAGAGGAAATAATTAGTATAAACACCTTACAGCAGGAATGAGCCGGGCACACTCCGAGTGAAGGTCAGTATGCACTGGGTAGGGCGAGCGATAGGAGACGAAGACAGATGGCCCAGCAAAGGTCAGGTCACAGAGAGATTCACAAAACAGGCTGAGAAGACTGGACAGATTTTAAATGTAATGGAAAATGTATAGGATATTTTTGTCGATCACTATTGCTAAACAGAAAATGGATCGTGGTGGAACATAGATTGGAACTAGGAGACTAGTTAAAAAGCTGTTGCGGAAGTCTGGGAAAGATGATGATGGTTTAGGAGAGGATTATTGATAGTGCATAGTAAAGGTAGAAGCACAGTTTTGGGATGTTGTCAGGAGGCAGAATCAACAGGACTTGCTGATAAATTGAATTTGGAGAGTAATGGAAAGCAAGAAATCAAAAACAACCCATATATTTCTGGCTGGAGCAACTGGCTATAAGGTTATATTTTTTGTAAGGTGGGTAGGAGATGGGAAGCAGGTTGACAAATCAAGAGTAGTTCTGTGATTTTAAAGTGTATAGTAGACATCCAAGTGAAGAAGCTAAATGATATGCACCTGAAGCTCATTACACGGCGAGGTCGAGGCCAGAAATACTTAGCAGTCATCAGCCCATAGATGATATTAGGCCATGGGATCTGGCAGCGTTGGGTAGATTATTCATTAGGATATTGGAGTCATCAGGAATGGTGACAGGAGTAGCAGTAAAAATAATGCACTGGTCTAGGAATGAAAATCATTAATCTATGAGGAGTAACCAGGCTCAGTGGGTGAGTGCAGACAGTGTGCTGTTGGGTGGTTTCCTTCCTTCTCACTCAACCTCTGTGCCACCTCAGAAAAAGAAGAATATCAACAGTTATTTAGAATGGTTATTAAGATTGCATGAGAGAACAAAAATGTGCCTAAAAATGTCTGTCAGTCTGATGATACTATCATTATGGTCATTGTGTTATCCAAGTTCACTGTCTGTATCATTTTCTTGCTCTGCTACACAAAGAAAATTATTGGAACTGGGAAAACAGGGACAGAGAAGAATTATGACCCTCTACACACTCCTATTTTTTAATTTACAAGTAGAAAACCTTTAGGCAGAGACAATGCTGTCTGGGTTACCTCCAGGACATTATCCAGCTGAGATGGAACACCCTGGCCTTCTCCGGAGACAGATGGTGAGCTCCTCCAAATGTTGCTCATGACCTGAGGCTTTATTTCAATATAAAAAAGAAGATGCCTCTAGAAACAATGTGTGAAGTAACTCTTCCCTACGAGCAGAAGATGCTAAGCCTGGGAAGTGAGAAGTCTTAAATGGCTGTAAATTTAAAATGTACCAAATTATCTCTGATAATGACAGTGCCTGAAGCCTGAGAAATTGAAATGTCATTGTCCTAATCAGTGTCACAGCTGCCATCCTCACAGAGGATTTGATTCCAAGTTCAAGCTCTGAAAAGTTTCTCCAAGGAGTTGGCTAGGTTGTCACAGACCCTCGAAGATAGGCAGTTTTTGAAAGGCTTAGGCATTGTGGGTAAAACTGCAACATTTCAGGAATCTCTCTCCTGGCCTTAGTGCATCTTCATATCAATAGGTGTTCCCAAGGGGTGGAGAGACGCAGTCCATCTCCATATCAATAGATGATTACATGGAGGAGGGAGGGCATATATCTGGACCAGGGAGTTTGGGTGGGGTCCCTTTTTGCAGCAGGGTCATGAGAGACATGGATGAGCAGAAGTGGATGACTGCTTGAAGGCAATAAATGGGGTTCTCCCACATTATTTCTCCCTTTGACTGATTTTGGTTTCAAAGGAAATTTGCCCCAGGCTTGGAGACATATTTTCCCCCGGGAGTTACAGGCATACATGGTATTTTGTTTCACTTTTGTTTTCCCTCATTCTTGGAATTCCTGCTTTGCTTAAATAAAAATGTTCAAGGTAGAGGTGGCAGGTCAGGATGGTGGTAGAGGAAGATACTGAACTCAACTCCTCCCACAGACACAACAAATCTACAGTTAGAAATAGAACTATTCCCTCTGAAAAGAATCTGAGAATTAGCTAACAGCCACTTCCACAACAAAGGACACCCACATCACGATGGGTGGGAGAGGCAAAGAGGCAGTTCTGCAATAACCCCACCCCTGGGGCAGTGACCAATCACTGGGAAGGGTCTCAGAAATACAGAACTCCTCTCTGAGGAGTGATGGGTTTGTGCTCTACATCAGGTACCCCAACCCATGGAACCTGCACCACAGGGAGGAGCCCCCAAAACATCTGGCTTTGAAAACCAAAGGGGCTTATGTCCAGGAGAGTCATAGTGCTCTAGGTACCAGTGATTCCATACTTAGAGGCCTCATGCACAGCTTCACTCACCCTGGGACCATGTACAAAAGCAGCGCATGGGTACATAAGCCTAGAGCCTATGTGAAAGAGATTCATTTGCTAATCTTCAAGCATGTACCCGAGGGGCATTCTTTCCAGGGACAGAGGTGATGGTGGACACTATTTTTATGTTCTATCTCCACCTTGCTAGCTCTGGCACTGGCAGGTGCTATTTTTTCATGCTCACTCTAACCTGCTAGTGTCTGTCCATCCACACCACTGCTGTGGCCCTGACACCCCATGTCACCACCATATCCCTGCCAGGAGTGGTGGGCAAGGACCCCTTACAACAGGTCCCAAAGCCAGTGGGTAGGTGTGGCCCACATCGGGGACACACCTTGAGCATTGGGCTCTGATGGCATGACCAGATTGTTCCTGGGGTCCACAGGTCTGAAACAGAGACAGTTCGAGAGGCAACCAAGAACTAGGGTGAGGTTAAATGATAGGGTTCAGTGCTTACACAGGGCCACCCCTCTAAGACGAGGAGAGAGAGCTGTTTCGCCTGACACAAAGGAACAAATACAGAGAGTCAAGCAAGATAACAACACATAGGAATGTGTACCAAATGAAAGAACAAGCTAAACCCCAGTGAAAAAACCTTGGTAAAATGAACATAAGTAATTTACTTGACCAAGAGGTCAGGATAATGGTCATAAAGATGTTCACCAAACTTGGGAGAAGAATGGATGAACACACAGAGAACCTCAACAAAGAGACAGAAAATATAAGAAAGCACTAAATAGAAGTCACAGAGCTGAAGAATACAATAACTTAACTGAAAAATTCAGTACAAAGGTTCAACAGCAGATTAGATGAAGCAGAAAAAATAATCAGTGATCTGGAAGACAGGTCAATGGAACTCACCCAAAGAGGGCAACAAAAAGCAAAACAAGTTTTTAAGTGAAGAGAACTTGAGGGACATATGAGACATCAAGTGGAATAACAGTCACATTATGGGGTCCCAGAAGTAAGAGAGAGAAAAGGTAGAAAACAGACATCCAGGTCCAGGAAGCACAGAGAGATTAAAACAAGATGAACCCAAAAAGACCCACACCAAGACACATTCTAATCAAAATCTCACATTAAAAAAGACATGTGTAATTATACCAAATATCAGCATGAGGAAGACCTTTGTTACACTATTTCACATAATAATAGATGAAAAGGAAACATTAGGAAAAGGATCAATGATCTACATGTCAGTTGGATTTTACAAATATAGAGGACACAAATAAATGCAAAGATATTTCATTCTCATGGATTGGAAGAATAATGGGGAAAAAATGTCCACATCTTCCAAAGCAATCTATAGATTCAATGCAATCCCTATCAAAATTTCACTGGTATTTTTCACAGAAATAGAACAAACAATCCCTAAAATTTTTGTGGAACCATAAAAAACCCCACATAGCCAAAGCAACCTTGAGAAAGAAGAACAAAAAACAAAGGGGGTGTCATGCTCCCTAACTTCAAACTGTATTACAAAGTTATAGCAATCAATACAGTACAGTATTGGCCTAAAAGCAGACATGTTGATCAATGGAACAGAATAGAGAGCTCAGAATAAATCCAGGCATATGTGACCAATCAACTTATGACAAAGGAGGCAAGAATATACAGTGGGAAGAGGACAGTCTCTTCGATAAACAGTGTTGGGAAAACTGGACAGCCCCATGCAAATGAATGAAAATGGATCACTATCTTACACCTTACACAAAAAAGTGACTCAAAATGGATTAAAGACGTGAATATGAGAGCAGAAACCAAAGAAATATAGGTGGTAAGCTCCTTGACCTCACTGTTGGCAACATTTTTTTGGATCTGACTCTAAACTGAACTGCAACAAAAGCAAAATTAAAGAAATAGGACTACAAAATAAAAAAGCTTGTGCGCGGTGAAGGAAACCATCAGCAAAATAAAAAACACGGAATGTGAGAAGACACTTGCAAATCACATATCTGTTAAGGGGTTAATGTCCTAAATATATAAAGAACTCATACGGCTTAATTACAAAAAACTCCAATCCAATTAAAATTTAAAATAAGCATAAGATCTGAATAGACATTTTTCCAAAGAAGACATACAGATGACCAACAGGCACATGAAAAGATGCTCAACGTCACTAATTACCAGGGAAATGCAAATCAAAATGAGAGAACTCACACCTGTCAGAATGGCTATTATCAAAAAGACAAGAAATAAAAGTGTTGGCGAGAATGGGGAGAAAAGGGAGCCCTCAGGCACTGTTGGTGAGAACCTAAACTGGTACAGCTGCTGTGGAAAACAGGCAGGTTCCTCAGAAAATTAAAAACAGAACCACTGGAAGATCCAGCAAATAAACTCCTGAGTATTTTTCCAAGGAAAAGGAAAGCACTAATTCAAAAAGTTATATGCACCCCTGTAATCACTGCAACATTATTTATATTAGCCCAAGATATGAAAAAAAACTTAATTCAAAAAGTTATATGCATCCCTGTAATCACTGCAGCATTATTTATAGTAGCCAAGATATGGAAAAAAAACTAAGTGTCCACCAATGGATACAGTCAGTACGTGTATACAATGGAATACAACCCAGCTATAAAAAAGAATGAAGTCTTACCATTTGCAGCAACATGGATGGACTTTGAGGGAATAATGCTAACTAAAATAAGTCAGAGGGAGAAAGACAAATACTGTGTGATTTCACTTACATGTGGAATCTACAAAAATGAAACAACTAAAAACCAAACAAAACAAAACTCAAAGATACAGAGAATAGATTGATGGTTGCCAGAGGGGAGTTAAGGTGAGAAGTGGGCAAAATTGATTAAAAGGATCAAAAGACACAAACTTAAGTCATGGGGATGTAATGTACAGCAGGGTGACTAGAGTTGATAATATTTTATTGCAAATTTGAAATTTGCTAAGAGAGTAGATCTTAAAAGTTCTCATCACAAAAATTTTTTTGTAACTATGCATGGTGACTGATGGTAGCTAGACTTACTGTGGTGATCATTTTGTGATGTATCCAAATGTCAAATCATTATGTTGTGCATCTGAAACTAACATAATGTATGTCAATTATACTTCAATTTTAAAAAATTGATGTTCAAAATAATAATGAACTTACAGAATGCTACAGAATCAGAGTAGAATTGTTTTTGACATTTCTAGTAGTTTGAAAAGACATTTATAATGATACCCAATATCAGACTGAAGAAGGCTTTTTTTACATTTCACATAATGATAGAAGAAAAGGATACATAAGAAAAGGGTCAATGTTCTGTGTTCCAGTTGGATTTTACAAATATGATTTCCTGCATGAATATCTGAAATACATAATTCTAGAAAATGAATTTAGAGTCATTCATGAACTAATTTCCCACCTTATTACTACTTACAACTTAAAATTTTAATGAAACCGTTTAAAATTAAATCCATTTACCATATTATTAAAAATGTGTACTGTTATTGGTTTTCATGTCTTTATAAAGAATTCTCAGACTACATATTTAACTTATTTTGCAGCTACCAAAGGATATACTTTAACTAAAATGAAGAAAAAGAAAATTAGCACTAATGAAATGTCAGCTTTAAAATGGGCTTTATTTTTTTTTAATTCTAAATTCCTTCATCTTTTTAATAGCCTTAAGGCAACCTTAATGCAATTATTTCACCTTTTCACACTGGCTTTATTTTCATCCCTTTCATGAATTTTACTGATAGGTGCAAGCCATTTCTCACCACAAGAGGCCGGGGAAGCCTACATCAGATTTCCCTGGAGAACTGGTATAAACTGGGAATTTCCGTATCAGTTTTATTATCAGAACCCTAGAGAGTGTTGTCCAGTCATATGCATGTTAGAAGTTCCCTCATATACTTAATAACAACCAACACTCAAGGTTGAAATACACTAGCCTTTCTGAAAGTAAGTCACATTTCATTTGAGCTGCAGAATTCCAAATAAAACACAGATCCAGGGAGGCTGAGTAAACAAGGATAAGAAATTGCACAAAATTCACCACTTCACAGGATTTTTCTCAATTTCATTCAATGTAAGCCAAGTTTCTGCAGCACTAAGTAAGAAGAAAATTAGGCTCAAAGTCCTTAATCTCATGGTGAAAGAGATCAAAAGGTCTCTTTCATATGCTGGAGATCCACAGCTAAATAAACCTCTTCTTAATCATCCACTATCCCACTTTTATCAATGGATGGTGAGAGATGTTGAAAGGCATGAAATAATTATCAGAAGGAATGCAAGTGCTGAAGGAATTCTAGTTGATGGCTGTTGTTAAGTACATTTTGAAGTATAATTGGCTGTATTGTACAGGTATGACTGTATATGGTATAACACAGTAAGATTAATTCCTTTTAGGTTTACAGATACTGAGAATTCATAGCGTATGTAATCACCACAATCAAGACAGGAAATATGTTCACCATCTCAAAGAATTCCCTCATGAACTTCTGTTCAGAGAGCATGAGTCTGCCAACTTTAATGTTCTTCTGTTTCTGCTACTCAATGTCCTTTACTTCTCCACATAAATTTTAGAATTAACTTGTTGATTCTATCAAAAAAATCCTGCTGGTATTTTCATTGGAATTGCATTTATTTCACAGATCATTTTGGGATAGAATTGGCATATCTACCAATATTCAGTCTTCCAATTAATGAGTCTAGCATATCTCACCATCTATTTAGGCTTTATTGGACTTCTCTCAAAATTTTACAGTTGTCAGCAGACAAAATCTCACATACTTTGTTGGATTCATCCTTAAGTAGTTCCTTTTTTGGGGGTGCTACTTTGAATGGGAATCTTTTTAAATTACAATTTTCAATTATTTGTAATTAGCATCTAGAAATATAATGAGGTTTTTTTTTGTATGTTGACTTTATATCTTGCAACTCTGCTAAAGTCACCTAAATAGATCTAGTAGTATTTTTAATATAAATTTTTACATGGAATGTTCTATATAAATGATCACAATATCAGCAAATAAAGACAGTTACATGTATTCATTTCCAGTCTGCCTTTTACACATTTTCCTTGCATTATTGTACTGTCCAGGACATCCCATCTAATGTTGAATAGGAGTGGCGAGAGTAGGCATTCTTGCCTTCGTTTCAACATTGGTGAGGGGATTCAATTCCGTTTTTCAGGTATAAAGTCTGATATTTTAGGTTTTTCAGTAGATGCCATATGTGACGTTGACTAATTTTCCTTTTCCTCCTAGTTTGCTTTTAGTTATTATCATGAATGGGTCTGGATGTTGATTTTAACAAACGTTTGTTCAGTTTCTATTGAAATGACTGTGGTTTTTCTTTAGTCTGTTGATATGGAGAATTCCAATACTCATAACCTCACCAATCCCAGAAACAACCATTGCTCATATTTTGATAAATTTCCATACAATTTTTAACCTATAAATATAACTTGTATACTGAAATAGAAAAATCATACTTACATAATTTGCATATTTCTTCTTAAAATTTTATTAAGAGCTATTTCATGTCATTCAACTTTATTTAACAACACAGTTTTCTTGGCTGAATAAAAGCACACCTCATGTACACACCATAATAATAATCATAAAATAATGATTATCGATTGAAACAATTAATAAACCTTTCTTTATACCAATTACCACTCTAGGTACTATTCTATATATTAATATTTTACTTTGAGAACAACTCGATAATGACGATGATGGCGTGGATCTTACAGCTATGGAAGCAGAGACAGGGGCAGGTCAGACAACTCTCTTCGAGTAAGCAGTGTATTTCCGCTCTGTAGACCAGTCTTGCCCACACTGCACTGTTCACATTATCACTATATAATACACATATTCTTCTTGTGCCACTGCCTATAAATAATGCTATGTAAACACAGAAGGAAATAAATCTTCAACCATACCTCTCACTGCATCAGAATAGATTCTGTTAAGAAGTATTAAGGGTCCAGGTTTGGGATCAAAAAGTGGTTTCTTCAAGGAGACTTGAGGCATACCACCCCACTGCTTCTATCTAACAGTCCCTTCAATACAGGGGACTACTGCAGTCTCACAAGATCATCCTTTTAATTTTATTAAGTTTTTGAGCGGCAAAAAACAGCAGAATATTTTTTCATGTTTACTGTCTTCCTGTGTTGATTACTTATGTGTGTTTATGCTTCCTGCTTATTGTTCATGAGTTTTGCCAATATTTAGTATGCTCAGGCCTGAATGAAATTTTTATGGGCAAAATGTTTTGAGTTTTCTGTATTTGAAATTTTCTTTGCTAGTTCATCATTACTTTTCTTCTTATTTTTGAACAATAATTTAAAGTCAAATCATTTGTTTTCATTTGCATTTTATTCCTACACATATATATTCCTCACATATATGGTCAGAAATTCCTTACTGAGTCAGTAATAGATCAGATACATATAGAATTTATTCAAGTATTCTATATATGTATTTTTTTGATTCATATAAAATTACTCTTATTGTATGCTAAGTTGAGGATCTGACTTGGCTTTTTCCTAAATAGTAAACCAATTATCCTAGTATCATAAATTCTGTAACCTTTTTTTCTCTAATGAATTGATGATACTTCATCTTACATTAAATCATGGTATACGCTTTCTATTCTGCCTTACTAATCTGTTACTTTAGCAAAGCAAAACAGTGTGGAATAATGTGGGTTTAGATCCTGTATTGCCACTGTGATATGACCTTGAGTGAGTAGTTAATCTCTGTGACCTCATTTTCCTCATTTACATATGGTTGTTTTAAACATTAAATGAAAAAAAAAACTATATAAAGCCCTTAGTTTAATACCTGGTGCATAGTCAGCTCTTAGAAATATCTGTAATGTGTATTGTTTCTTTTACTATGTCAGGTCCATGGCTCAGATTCTCACAGCTGTGACCCAGACTCCTCATCCCGTCTCCCCACCATCCTCCCTGCAGTGGGCCCAGAGAAAAGCCACGGGGTCCACTGGACTAAATTCTGATAAGTGGAATACAAGCAGACTTCCAGACATTCCCCAGAGGAAGGGTAGATTCTCCCCCTTCCACATACTGCCCTTATTTCAGAAGGAAATCTAGAAAATACGGCTGGATATTCAGAATCCTCTTGGACCATGTGGTGAGGATGATGTCAAGATCTAGGATGGCGGAGCAAAAAGAGAAGAAACCTCGTGTCTTATAAAAGTGGAGCTCCCCTGATCTGTTTCTCTCTGGACTTCTTTGTGAGAGACTAAACCTCTGCCTTTTTAACCAGTCTGTTACTGTTCCTATTACTCACAGAATATCTTACTTTAAATGATATGTTTGAATCCCAATTCAAGGTAAGATGCTTATTTGTACATTTAAGTGTTTTGAATTTAAGGTATTTTTGCATTAAAGGTAAAAATTAACCTCCAGTCTCCACCAATTCTAGTCTAGAGAATGAATACTCTTTTTAATCCATTATTATCAATTAATATCATTAATTGATGTGAACTTTTAAAGGAAAGATGAATAGAATCTTAGCCATCAGACAGGAAACAGCAACTGTTCTTTTGAAATCCCTCTAATATGCACTTCATATGAACAAAACTGTTAAATATATTCTTTCTTCATTGCTTCAAGGATAAGCCATACAAAATAGATTGTCAGTAAGCAGAGCAAAAGCAGGTAATTCAGTTTCCTAAAAAAAGTTTTAGTAAATGAATTGTTTGGCATCTCGTATTGATCATGTAGCCACAATAATTAACCATCCTTTTATTTATATTAAATTGAAAATTGAAGCTGAGAATTACACTACCATTCATTTTTCTTATTAATCATTAGTCTTTATAAAATGCCTTCATGCTATTTTCAAATAAAGTCAGAAGTACCAATTTCACCAACTTAACTGATTATCCTAGCTTCAAGACATTGATTATTTAAGGGATCAAAGTATTCATGTGCTGCCTGTGTATATAAAGCCAAAATAAGGCAAGGAGCTAGTACAGTCATTCCTTTGCCTCAAGACTTGGGCATATTACACTTGCGCTTATTTTTTAGGATGCACGCCAAGCAGGGCATGGGATATGGCTGGGATTAAGTGCCTTGGGCAATGTCCCTCCAAAGATGTGTTTTGGGTACACAGCTCTCTGATGCTTCTAATATCCTGTATCAAAGAGAATTTCTCCCATTTCGATCTCACTCTCTGGCCCCAGAGAATATCCTACAAAGATAACAAAGGGTGAGTTACATGCATTTCATTTCGGTCTTATTCCATCCTGCTTTAGCGGGCTACACAGAGTGGCACAATGAGAAAGTCCTCTTGTCATCATGTACACGAAGTTGGTTTTTCATGTGTGTGTCTTTTCCAATTAGAGATATCTGGGTCTCCTACTAGAGATTTAAACGTCTCTACATTTATCTTTTTATACCTCACGGAATTTAGGAATATTAAAATTGGAGATTTTAAAATTTGTTGTTCAGTAATAGATCATCAAAACTAATGTGAAAAATATTGTGAAAAACCTCAAACATAGTTGCTCTAGTTTATTCATTCACATACTGGGCACATATTAGGTGCTAAGCAGTAGGAACGTAACACATCATCCATGTTCTGTCCTCAATCAGTTGCATTGGGCTTGGGGGAAACCGGCATGAGACACGCAGGAAGCCAATACTAATTGTGCTGACAAACTATCAGGAAAAGTCTCACAAGATAAGTAACACTTGAGGCTTAACAATGAGAAAGAATTCACCAAGTGGGGGAGATAAGCTATGAGATCTCTTAATCTCCCAAGTGATTGCTGAACTCTTATTAAACTCCCAGTATATCCCAAAGAATGTCCAGCTGCCTTTGAGCCATCTAAGAAGGAAAGGAAAGAAATCAGCTTTGATGCTGAAATAAGAGTAATTTGCTGCGAGTTCCATGTGCGTTGATATGTAATCTTGGTAATAAATATATAAGACATGCCCTGTCATCCCCTTTTTTACACTGAAAATCAGAGGCATACAGTATAACATATCTAGTAATTGATAGAACCAGGATTTTGACCACCTTTTTGTAATTCGAAAGTACATCCAGAAGACCAAAGTCCTCCCTGCAACCCCACGTCTGCTCTGGGTTTCTGATCATCCTCTGTACTCAGAGAACAAAGGGAGAGAGACTGGATTTCCAATAGGGGTAGTAGAGCGTAGGTTTATATTAGAGCTTTAAAGGCAGACAGTTCTGGGGGAAAGTTCCTGACTGTGTTGCTTGCCAAGCTTGGACAAGTTACTTAGCTTCTCTAAAACTCAGTTTCTCTCTACAAAACGTGAATATTAAAAACATCCACTTCAAGATAGTTGCGTGAGAAGTACATTAAAAAATGCACATAGAAACACTTAGGTCTATGTTTGACACCTGTATCTACTTAATAAATATCACCCAAAACTCTTCTTAAGCAGCTGAGTATGCCCAGAACTAGATAACTTGTGTGACTTTCTGACACAATTCAGACACCTAGGAGCTATTTCAAATCCTTGTGGAAGAAGTTTTCCTGAGGAGTTATTAGAATTCCAGGGTTCAGTTCAAATCTAGAATTTCAGATGTACATCAGACTAGACCTGTTGTGGAACTTTCTGGACCAACCAAGCATTCCTAAAAATCAAGAGTGGTAGAAGTGGTCTGGAAGGGGACTCTGGAGGCCCATCTAAGCCACAGGTTTCTGGTGCCCAGCTGGGTGAGAACCTGACCGATAGATACCATGAGACATCAGGTCATTGCGTTGCACGGGCAAGTGAATCCACTCGTTGAAGCACTGCCTCCAAACCCCCTAACTGGCCCTCCATTCCACCCAAAAAATCAGGGAAGAGAGCTAAGATTCTTATTGAACACATCTGCTGTGGGATTGATGTGTCTGAGCATGCAACAGATGGCCTCAAAACTTCCCAGGGCTTAGCGATGCATATAAGTGACCATGTATGCATTAAAAGTGTTCAGTTATTCTGAGAAAGATGTGGCCTGACATTCTTAGCAAAAACAAACTTACTTATGTCTACCCATAACAGGAACTCTCAGAACTCTCTTATAGTAGAAAAGTGTAGGATCATGAAAAATAGATATATAGGATCACTGTATGTACATTATATAACATTATAACATACATAAAATTATAACAATTTTACATACCAGTATCACCTTGTGTTATATTGGTTCTTTGAACATTTTTTTTCCTCAAGATAAGCCTTACATCTAAACATCAGTGTAAGTTAACTAGCGGTTTGCTTTATATAAGTGTTAATTACTTTAATGGTATCATATGAATTACAGTGCAAATAAAAAGGTTGGAAAAAACATTCAATGGCACAGGTGCCTGGGTTGCTTAAGAACAGTGTTCCACAGGCAGGTGTGTGGGAACGTGACACATCACGCATGCCACCGTTCAGCCGGCTCCCATCATCTGAAGCACTTAGGAAACAGAGCTGGAAGGAAGCTGAGATCATCCTATTCAACCTCTTATTTTAGAGTTGAGAAAACTGACAACCTGAGAGCTTGTTATTTGCTTATGGTAACCAAGTTAATTAACAACGCCCCTAGAAATAGAAATGCCTCCTTCTATGGTATCCAGCTCATCAGGAAATTTTCCTAACTCTATAAACTTTTGAATAATTTGAATAAAAGGCCTTGTGTCAAAGTAAACTCAAAAATCTCCAGATTTTTAGTTCATACCTCTTAGACATCAGGAATTCTGGAGCAGAGAGGACATAGAGCAGACCTCAACCAACCCATCCCAGACCTGTAACTTGATTGAGAAATATATTTTGTTCACTTAAGACTCTGAGATTTGGGGGTTACTTATTACCATAGCCTATTTAACATCTGCTGACAGATATAGGCACAAAAGCCAATTTTTGATTACCTTCTGTATGTTTGAGAACTTTTTTCTCTGAAAAAGAGTGATGGGGAGACCAAGGTATCTTGAAGATGAAAAATAGAGATAATCCTGGATGAAAACAGTGCCACCAGAAGTTAAAATAAAAATTCTAGTAAATCTAAGAAATGTATCTTGAAAGAGCAAGGAAATTAAAAAAAAACAAAAAACAAAAAGGGACTTCAGACTTATTTTTGTATCATAAGACTGATAGAAATAACCACAAAAGCTTGGTTTTGCCTTTGTTCTGAAAAAACTGACTACAGGTCCACTATGACAGTGACGTTGTTCCTTATCTATTCTCCAAAACGTTTTCACATAAAGTTTTTCTACATAATTTTGTGGAAGTTCCATTTTTCCAGCTCCTTAGGGCTAAAAGTCATGGAATCATCTTGAATCCTTTCCTTTTCTCACACTGTACATACAATTTATCAGGAAATTCTGTTGGCTATATACTTTGAAAACATATCCAGAGGACATGCAGGTGTCTAAAGATAAATGAAGGTCATACATTAATCAACTTCTTAAACTGTACAAAATAGTTTCACAAGTACAAAATCCCATACCTATAACCCCCAAAGGACTTGAAAACTGAGAATACCGAAGCTTCAAAATCCCTGAGCAGAAAGAGAAATAATAACAAAAGCCAGAACTCTAACTCCTCACATTTCTGCCCACTGCTGCCCAACTTCAAAACTCTGAGCAGGCAAAGGTAGACAGAAAATACTGTCCAGAAAACAAAGGCGTTGCTTAGCCAAGTGTTGTTGGCACAGGCAACAGAAAGATGATATCCACACACAATCTGAACCATGAATAAATGTATCAGATAGATCAGAGCATTATTGCAGGAAACGGATTTCAAAGAGCACTTGATTAAAAGGACCCTGGGGACTCCAAAGGTCCAGGTGCTCAATTTAAAAAGATTTAGGGATTGAGTATAATTTTTAAAGCCCAAGCACAATCTAAAAGGACAGTCTCACAAAGAACAGCTTCTGGAGGAGAAAAAGACAAAAAGGAAGGAGGACGTATCTTCTGGAAATCTGGTGGTGAATTGGGAGGTGGGATAGGAAAAAGTTTCAAGTCCTCCAAGGCAAATGAGAACAATGAAACTGGGATGTTCACAACTTTTCCCCCAGCAAAATAAAATGAACAAACAAAAGCCCATCTAAAGACCTGTATTTTACTGGACTGACAATCATTCAACTTGGAGTCATGCAAAACAGCCCTAATATCATGAAAACGAACAAAAGAAAAGTAAAATCCATAAAGAACTATTGTCAAAAAGCAATCAGGAAACAAAATTCCACACACAAATAATGAAGAAAAGTCCCCTGGAAAGCAATACCATGGACCAGAAGAGAAGTCTAAGTCTACACTCCAGACAGAATTCAAAATACTCAAAGAAGCATTTGAGGACATGAGTATTCACCTTGAATCATAACTTAAAAGAATGAAAACACTGCACATGGACCCAAAACTGGAAGAAAAAAAAAATTAAAAGAGTTAATCGAATTCAGGAAGACATGTAATAAAATGACAAAATTACCTCATAAATGAAGAATAAGTAAGAAGATACCCAAGGAAGGAGAGAGTCAAATGAAAAATTAAAAAGGGCACTGAAGATGGGCCATTAAAGCCAAAAGAACTAGACTAGCGTTAGAATTTTCAAAACCAACATAGAAAGAAATGTAGCTCTGTTCACTAAAGGACCCAGAAGATGGACTTCCGCAGCAATGGTGCGTCAGCCTGCCTAGTGCCCTGATCATAGTGTCTAAACGCCATTTTCCAAAAAAAGAAACCAAGGTTCACTGGAGAAGTAGCTGAACAGGGCTGGGGTGGGGGGAAATGCTGAGACATCTTACAGGACCAGAAATAAGGAAGTGATTGAAAAAGAATGGCAGTCCGTGGAAAGAACAGAGCTGCCACCCTGAAGAGCTCGAAGCCATCAAAGCCAAGCCCCCTGAGCCCCAAGGAACCAGCAGTAGCATCGGATTCTAACCCAGAGAGTAAGATCATTTCCATGGGGCCATGAATAAAAATAGAATCAATAAATTCGCACGGGAGAAGAGACAGTCCTTCCTTACAAGTATTCCTTCCACGATCCCGTGTGGATTTTTCACTGGTACCATCACACTTCTCAAAGGGTCAGAAACAATAGGCATTGTGTGCCTCTGATTGGCAGCCACCAGACTTTTTTGTTGCAGTATCAGCCGTGGTGGTGAATGCTCTAAACCAGTGCGCTATTTTTTATGAGAGACTTTGCTTTTGTTCTTCCTCTTTGCTTTCATTTCTTCCTCGACATTTTTTTTTTTTTTCATTAAATGAGAAGGAAGCAATGAGTGTTGGTAACATTGCCAGCTGACAAGTCCTTTCTAGCATGCAGTCAAGCTCCTAAGCAGCCTGGCGTTTTGTTTTCTATTCATGGTTGGTCGCCCCCTTTAACCTTATCAAAGCAATTAAATTTTTTCCAACCGTCAACTAGATCCCGGTCAGCGTCTTAAAGACAGCCACTTCTAACATGGCTCAGCAAAGTCCGATTGATCTTTCACCCCTTGGGGCATTCCACACAGCCTGCCTGCACCCCGCCACCCGGAGCTTGCTCAAAGTTCAGCCCTTTCTGCCTTATGCGGGGAAGGCCAGCTACGTTGCTCTGTCGCGGTATTGAAAAATACTTCCATTTCCTTGGGTAACACTCCTGCTCTTCTTGTGTCCTCGCAGGTGCCGTGGGGAGTGAAGTTTGAGGAAGGGGACTGAGAGGAAGCAAATGCAACATATTGTGCACCCTGTGGCTTAAGTGATAATGGGACCAAGTGCACTGTTGCCAATTCAAACGAAGAGGTGGTGCAGAGCATGAAGGAGCTTTCTAATCAAACACTTCATGCTTTTGTCTACCTTCTCCACGTTTCCTTACTGAAGTTGTTGTCCAGTTCATACCCTCATTCCTGTAAGGATAAATTCCTAGAAAGGATTCTTCAAAACAAACATAGTTTACTCACACAACTTCCCTGTTGTCATGACTAGAAATTTTTATTAGTCTCTAGAGTGTCTGCTTTTGAGAAGAACAGTTTGCGGTTTCAGTAAGCAGCCGCACTGTCAACAAGCCTCTTCCGTAACATAGTATATCCCTGGGTTACGTTTGTGTCCTACTGTCATGCAGTTCTTTATAGAAGAAATCTTGGGCTATAAAATTGTACTTAAAAAAATATTTTTATTGGGTTGCTAAAAGTTCTGCCTAAAAATTTGCTTTTGCACTTACTACACTAAATAACTGGTGGAGTAAAATTGACTCTCGGGCTATCATGAATCCTTTTCTTAAAATCTAAATGTCCATGAATTCAATAATCATTCATTGAGCATTTCTATGAGTCAGGTTTGGCTAACTTTTGGAATTATAAGACAAATAAGGTAGTGTTTGCTCTTAAGGAGCTCACAGTGTAGTCAGGAGAGACAGGAAACAAACAACTAACAAAAACTCTGTGTGTTCATTGCTCTGTATATGCAATGGGGGTGATGCATTTCCCATGGATAGACCATAAATCCCCAAACCTCTGAAAAAGAAACAATTCCTAATTCTACATCTGTGAAGTAGCTGTTACATGAAAGTTCAAATGTGATGAAATAAAGGACACGGAATTAAAGTAATTTATCTAAAAATCAAAGCCTTCTTGATCGACCAAGTTGTGTGTAGCGTTTCCACACAGGGATATGATTTCCAAGAGCCTAGAAGGGAGACTGGAGGATTCTAGAGGTAATCGAGTGGCCATTATACTGATTCTGTCTCAATCCTACCCTAACTCCTGCTCTCTTAACAGCAAATCAGCTATTTCAACTAAAAAAGCACCAGTGTTCTGACTTCTCTTCCTTTATTAGTATTCACAAATTTTAATTTTTCTCCACTCTCCACACGTGTGCATGCGCACACACACACACACTCTCTCTCTCTCTCTCTCTCTCTCTATATATATATATATATATATGTTCCTGTGAGATTTTACTCTTTAATTATCAAGTACCTTTACATATAGAGCACCCTACAGTTACTGAGAGCTTGCAGTTTTCTTTCTCTCAATCTTATTTAATTTCATAAATCCATCAAAGCTAATGACCTTCAAAATTGTGATACACAACCACTGGTTTATTGCTCAAAGGTCAAAGCACATCATGGAAGATTGTGATTGAAATGACCTTTAACAGCCTTATTTGTTCATGATTTTACCACTGAAGACTGCTGGATTTCATAAATCATAGGAAGAAATCAAGTAAATTCATTTTATAAAGGGTCCAGGCATTGAAAAAAAAATCAAAGATATTAGTCATGCCATCTAGGGGTCTATGAAATTGCCAACTGGTGGAATTTTAAGTACTGTCTTTACTGCCAGTGATATATCCCTTCAGGAACCTTCATCTGATTTCATTTTCATTTCACAACCAAACTGTAATTTACTATGTTTTCTCTGCACCTATTCTCATACACATCCAGCTATCATTGGGGCATTAGGCAATGCTTTTCATTCATGATAGAATTTTATAGCATGGTCCATGTGTTTTCTCTCCTCAGTAGAACTTTTAAGACTGTTTCAGCCAAATGTGAGCTGTTATATGAACTTCATATGAACTTCTCATGAACCACCTGTTTAACTTTACTGAAACCAAAAACTGATCACATGGTAAATCTTATTTACACATTTCACAGTATTAAAGCATCACTTCCCTGAAGGCTTTACAACAATTTCAGAAAAACCACTCACTTTCCTCATATGCCCTCTGATGGAAATCAAAAGTAACCCTAGAGTTTTCATGTAAAATTTGAATGGAAGGAGTGATATTTAGCCCAGCACATAGCAGCCACCTCCCGAAGTGAAACATTTGGTCTGAACAAGGGCAGATCAATAGGCTCTACATGCTTGTGATTTGGAAGTTGAATAAGAAAGAATATATATTTTTTTATACTTAGTAACTTAAATGCCAATTGTTTGGCTGAGGAAATTAATAGGTCTGAGACTGAAGGCAAGACGAACTGGTGAGGAGCCTATGGCAGTTATCAGCCTAGAGCTGATGAGGGTCTTGGCAGTAAATTCAAAGAGATGATTTTTGCCAGGTATTGAGAAAGATGACTATTCAGGGCTTGGCAAATGACCTGAAATGGCAGTAGAGATGAATAACTCAGAGATCACTCTGAGATGCTGCTTCAAGGTTTTGAACACAGCAAAGACAGGACTCATTCCTTCTTTGCAAATACAGACTCTCTTCCCTGCCTCCTGACATTCTTGTCATCTCAGTTACAGAGGATCCGTTTCTTCTGAGTTGGCCTTTTACAACACCCTCCTTCCTGGTCATTTTGCTTTTAGTTTTCCCACACCTTCACATATTGGTATGATCCATAAATTGGAAACAGAGGGCATTTCTAGCAGCTCTGTTCATATCCATAGTTAGAATGGCAATCCATCATCATTTTTAGCCAATGACCTTGGAAAGTTTGAGATTAGACAATTAAAAAATAAACAGGAAGTCAAGCTTGTGCTAAATTGGTAGATAATTAATCACACATCATACAACTCTCAAAGTATTTTTTCATTTGATTTTTACAACTCCGTAAATTAGGAATCCCTTTCCAATGATTGATATGAGACTTGGAAATTTAACTCTCTGGCTGGAAAGTCATAGAGCTGTTAAATTTTAGTAACTTTCAGAAGAGCACAGTGTAGAAACTAGCAGTTACTAAGTAGTTCCTTCCTTTTAATTCCCCTTGTTAGACACAATAGGTTCTGAGATCTAAATATGCCAGGGTTTATGAGATTAATGTCATGCACAGCCCACCTCTGCCTACAGATCTCAGACTAGTTATTTGATAATGGTCAAAATGGATATAGGTTACCTATGGGAGAACATACCTTTGTACACAATACCATTAAGACTTTTACATCTATTGAATGCGGTCAGAATAACCAAATAACTTCCATTATTATGAAAACATGTATCAACACTATTCAATTGTACATTCATTCCACAAATAATTACTGAGCGTCTACACTGTTCTATGTACTAGAAATTCAACAATAGGCTAGAAGATAGGGTTTCTGTTTCCTCCTGCATTACATCTTCTTGGAGGAGATAAATAATATACAAATACAAACACTGCTATTTAACAAAATTCCAGAGAATGATAAGCTCTATGAAGAAACATAATAAAAGCTAAGTTTATAGAGTTTGATCTGGGTAGGAGAAGTTGTTTCTTTCATGTGTTTGTCATGTTTTTAGTCAAGGTGGTCAGGGGACGTGTCTCTAAGGAAGCAACAATTGAACAGACAAATTTAAAAGACACTTCTCAGGCACACTATTCTCATTTCAAGTTCTCAGTAGTAACATGTGGCTAGTGGTAGTATTGGGCAGCACAGACAGAGAACTTTCACATAACTACAGAAAATTCTCTTGGTTAGGGCTGATGGTAGTGAGACGAGATAGAGAAAAAAAAAAGGATCAAGGATGGATTCCTGGGATATTCTTACTCTCAGAGTCAGGGATAGGAGGAGACAGCAAAAGAGACTGAGGAGTGGTTAGTGCTTATTTTTTCCAAAAATTAAAAAATATAACATGTTAGGGTACCACAAATAAAATAGAAGATGTGATTTTATATGTGCCTAATACAAATGTTGTTTCTGTATAGATTTAGCTGTTGAATTGGCTAACAAGCTGGATGTACTAACTTCCTCTGAGAGTCCAGTTGTTGTGAAGTCCCTTCTAAAATGGATACTTGGCCCTGAGAGACAGAGTCAGGGAAGGAAAAGGACAATCGAGGGAAGGAAAAGGACAATCGAGGGAAGAGGTGGCATGGCACAAAAGTATTGCGCCCTTCATAATTTTGTATTGGGCCACCTTTGAAGGAGAAAGGAAGAGATGAGAAGGCAAGAGAACACATTATTTTTCTCTGACCATTCCAAGATTCACACAAAGAAGATTAAAGTTTTCTCTTACTCCTTTTTCTACTTGTTTGATAACTAATAATTTACATTACTGATACATGATCACTGGCTGAGGATTTACCAAATGTCTCCTGTCTCTCAGCTGTAGTAAAGCATTCCATATCTTAGAAACAGATGACCTCTGATACCACATTATTTGATAATTCTTATGTGTTCTTGTAAAGGTCAGAAAAAAACAAGACTCTTACATGGAGTCAGACCTTAGGTGAGAAACAAATGGGACTCTGAAACCAGAGGGGAACTTGAGAGTTAGAGATTCTGAGAGGGGCAGAAAGTTCTACATGTAAGAAGAGGGCCGCTGTTGTTTGATTGGTTCAGTAGAGTGTATATATAACAGTTGTTTATGAAGTATTTCCCAACTTCCTTCAGTTTTTTGAAATATTTTATTTCTGTTATGGGCTAATGAGCAAAAATAGAGTTCAGCTTCCCTTTTGCCTTGCTAATGACACAGAGACCATGGGTTTAGGCAGAGTAGGGTGAGGGCCTCCAGAAAAAAAGGCAACACAATATAATTACAGTCAGAACAATGTAACAATGTGCAAAGAAGTCCCTATCAAAACTCTGTTAAGCATTATGCAAAATCAGAGTCACACTGATTCTCTAGGGTAACGATACCAGACTAGGAATATAGACATTCTTCAGTGAAATCAGTTAAAGCTGCAAAGGCCAGGAACAACTTGGCCTGGAATGTTTGAGTGTTCTGCTGATAAAAAAAATGTATCTCAGCATAACCCATGACTTCACTGTATCAGTTATATCATGACACTGTAAAATTTACCTTAGCCTGCTAAAAGGCCCAGCTTATTTTTAAATGTACCTATGTGCTGTTTTTCATTCTGTAATCCTAAGCAAGTAATCTGCAACCTAGGAAAAAGAGTAATTTAGTAAGCAAGCCCAACTACAAACAGCCCAAAAAGTTAAGAAGTAAGATTCTTAACACACTCTAGCAAACAGACAACCACCCAGCCCACCTGGGGGGCAAGGCAGGCGGTCTTAATTGATATGTTTCCAAAGGGAAACTGCTATCCTGAGAAAGACTCAGAGCAGCAAATTTCTTCTGTTACTCATCAAAAATGAGCATTCTGGGACCACTCAACAAGTCTGCACCCTTAGCCCTTTACCCCCATTCCTGAAAATCCTCAACTGCGTATAAAACCCCAAGACAATGACACAAACACAGACTCTCTTGTCCCTTCCTGGCATGAGCCAAGAGTTCTGTCCTCCCACTTTATCTCTAAATAAAAGCCTCTACCTTGCTCTCCTACCTTGAGTGTTTACGAAGTTCATTCTTCGACTCCATGAACAAGAACCCTGGCATCACTAACACGAAATAAATTGAAAAAAGAACTGAACAAAATTAACTAGGCAATACAAAATTTTCTGAAAGAAGAAAAAATAAGCCTGATATGAACTTTCACTCATTACACACATTTTTGGAGCACTTACACTTTGTCAAGCCCTGTCCTTTGGGGAATAATGTAAATGTAAGACACAGAGCTTTTCCCCAAGAAATTTGTGTTCTACTATACATAGATTTAATGGTACAGATCCTGGGCTTTTATTTTTATCTGGAGGATTTCTCTCGACTGCATTCTTAAAGAAACTAATATTTAAGACTGAAGACTGAATACTTCATTTGTCATGATATTATACATGTTACTTTTTACATGGTTTTTATCATATTCTTTGATTAAATCCCAAGGATATAGGCAACTCTGTATTTTCAACTAGATTTAACCACCACCTGCTGGTACCTGTATCAAATATTAATTGATGGAATATACATGGGTTTATTTCTGGGCTCTTGATTCTGTTCCTTTGGTCTATATGTCAGGGTTTATGCCAGCAGCGTACTGTTTTGATTACCAGAGTTTTGTAGTCTAGTTTGAAGTCAGAAGGCATGATGATTCTGGCTTGGTCCTTCTTTCTCAGGGTTTCTTTGGCTATTTAGGGTATTTATGGTTCCATGTGATTTTTGTTATTTTTTTCCAGTTCTGTGAAAAATGTCATTGGAATTTTGATAGGATTGCATTGAATCTATAGATAGTAACTTCAAAGTAGGGAATCTGACAAACATACCTTATCCAGGAGATCAAGGTCAGCATCCTCAGGGATGTGTCATGTAGATAGCATGTACCTGTGATATGATGTGCTGAGAAAGGCACTTTAGCCCTGGGATCTTCCTCTCAAAAACACATGGCCCTAGTGTCATCATGAAAACAGTATGAGACAAATCCCAATCTGGACACATTCTACAAAAGATCTGACCAGTTCTCCTCAAAACTGTTAAGGTCATTCAAAATGCAATCTGAGAAACAGCTGTAGCCAGGAGGAGCATATGGAGACACAGCCAAGGGTGGTGTGGTGTCCTAGATGGGACCTCAGAACAGAAAGAGACATTCTTTTAAAGCTAAGGAAATTTGAATAAAGTACGGACTTCAGTTAATAACACCGCATCTATATTGGTTCATTAACTGTAACAAATATTTCACACTAATGTAAGATGTTAATAGTAGAGAAAAATGGGTACAGGATTTACAGAAACCCTCTGTACCATCTTTGCAATTTTTCTGCACATCTAAAACTGTCCTAACAATGACATAGATTAAAAAAAGAGTTAAAGGGGGTGAAGTCTGGCTGGTAACTAAAGTGAAAAGATATCTCTCAGAATCAGAGTTAGGACTCAGGTCTGCACCCCTGACAACCAGAGCTGAGGCCTAGAGAGCGCTTGGGAGCAAGGCTGCCCTTTCCATCTCTCAGCAGCTCCAAGGTCGGTCATCTGTGCTAATCTCAGCATACTGGCTTGTCTTTCACAGCCTGCTTCACTTATGAACTAACGAGCCCAGGGTCCACCATGGACACCATCCCTAACCTCCCAGTCATGGCATCAGCTTCAGCAAGCACCTCAGCTGTCGTCTTCAGATCAGACAGAGACTCTGTTAGCTGCCAGCCAGCCAATGGCTTGTCTGTTGTTGAAACAGGTACACAGCCTAAGTCATGTACACAGCACAACACAAATAGTCATGTTGGCAGAAGGGGGGATAGGTCACACGATAGCCTCTATTTGTGAATGAATTATATATACATAAGGATGGAAGCGACAGGGGAGGATAATGGAATAGCTTTAGTACATGTGACAAAGCGTAACATAAATCTATATTTGTACCATAAATTATAAAGCATAATGTAAATAGAGAAACAAGAAATTGTTATCAGTATATATTTTCACAATGCAGCTGTGCACCAAACCCAAAATCTTGGCATCAGCAAAGAATAAATGCGTATTTAACGTGTGAGTCTGCAGTGTCAGCAGTGGGCTGGGCTCGGCAGGTAGGTCGCACATCTGTAGGCATCTGTGCCTTACTGCCACAATAATGTCATCTAGTGGTGGCTGACTGTCAGCTGGGGCACCAGACCTACCTGGGCAGCATGCCTCCCACCCTCCAGCAAGCCAGCCTACATCCTTTTTCATGGCAAACTCAGAGGAGGAAAGGAGATGGGAACGGCAGGCACTTTTACAAGCCTTTACCTGTATCACGACTGAGACTATGCCCTGGCCAAATCAAGCCACTCGGTCCAACTCAGAAACAAGACTCAGGGAAATAGATTTCCTGAATGCTAAGGACAACCAGGCTACATTGCAGAGGAGATGGATATGAGGACGGAGCGACAGTGTGAAGAATTGGGATCATTAAGAGAATTAAATATAATCAACGTACTGCATAAATGAAACATTTAAGTAATCAGATGGTAGGATTAATGGGAGAAGCCCACCCAGAGGAAGGAATTTAAAGTGTTTAAGCCAAATTATACCAGAATACATAATGATGTATCCATCATTTGGTCTGATTTAAAAGCATTTCTACTTTTGCTATTATGGATAAAGGGATCAAAAGAGGACAGGGATGTAGAGGCTTCTATGTCCTGGAGAGAAATTATGATTCGGTTATTAACTCTGCTGCCCAGCAGCCCACAAGAAGTGACGCTGCATCCTTCAATTTGGCCTCATCTATTGTGACAAGGCTCCAGGGAGCTGATACATGTGAAATTCATTTAATGTCTCATTCATAGAATGCTGGAGTTTTGAAAATACCTTTGTGATGTTTCAGGTTTCAGTTACCTAGTGTGTGATCTCACAAACTCACAGTCTTCAAAAGAAAGAACATCAACTTCTCCTCAGAAGTGTGAGGTTCTTTGTTCTAGAAATTCCAAGAGGCATTGTTGCAGGAGAAACACACAGGACCACACAAGTCACTTTTGATGAAAAGCCATGTATTCCAAGGGCCACAGAATTAGGTATTTTATGCAAACTCAAAGTTGAGTAGATGGTACAGGTTTAGATCAAATAGATTCAAACTACCCTTATGCAGAATACACTCAACAAAGAGATCCCAGTCTTCCCAGGTCTCCAGTTCCTCAAAATTCTTCATATAAAAAGAAATGGGCAACTTGACCAAAGCAGCAAACAGATAAATACACGTGCAAAAGAGAACAGTACCATTTTCAGAATCTCACAGGAAAAATAAAGTACGTCTTCCTTCCATTAAATGAGAAGAGATAAGAATACACAAAAGACATGAACAAATGCCTGGCTGCTTCTGCAGCATATTTCCAAAGCTATATTTCATGGGTTTACTTCTCTCCACTCTCACAAGTCACAATAATTAAACCTGAATTTTCCCATTTGCTCCACTGCCAACGATCCACTGAAAATAGGGCTAACGCAGTGAATGCCTAGGGGTCTCCTCACTGACGGCAGACATCCCAGTTCAATTTGGGAGCTCTTTTCTGAGAGAGGCTGGGCCAGGTCTCTAAATCCACCTTAACTTATTCCTTTGGCTAACTCCACCATGAGACTACAACTAGCAAAGTGAGGAAACCCATTTGCCCTCCCTAACCCACATCTGCAAGCCTTGGTTAATTTAGCCAACTCCTACTCATCCCTCAAATTTCAGCTTGCTAACCCTCCCAGAAGCCTTCCTTGACTAATGATTTTAATTTTGATATATCCCTTATACTCCCATAAAACGCCGGGTATATACCGCAATGAAAGAGCTATTTGTACTGTACCATCTCCTATATTTAATTCTTATCTGTCTTCCCACTCACTGGTCTGTAAAAGAGACATAAGCTGAGAAGAGAGAACAACTGATTGTGATTTGTCCATGGATGGCAAGTGAATCTCCCAGCACAGTGCTCAGAACACAGCGCCTCCTGTCCTGGTGGCGGAGTGCGTGCCTGCAGTGTGAATGAGTGAGGGAGTGACTTGGAAAGCAAAGGAACGTGCAGACAAAAGGCCCGTGTCTGTATTTTTCTTTTTATCCATGTTTCTCACCCAGAAAATGGTCCAATGTTGGTGACCCTCTTCAGAGCTTATTTGCAGCAAAAACAGTCCAGGTGAAAAATATCAGCCTTATATATCATGTCTCTAAAATTCTGGGGCTGGGGTGAGGGGGTGGGAAGCAGTGAGGTGCCCACAGAAGAGGTTTATTTCTGGCTCCATTGAGAGCGTTGAGGATAGACATCTATTTTCTGAGGCAGCTCAGCGTGCAACCGAAGCAGTGGGACTTGGAATTATCAGGAGATCACAGATACTTGTTAGCAGATAGTTACAATTTCTGAGCCTCAGGTCCTCCCCTTGTAAACTAGGAGCAACAGGCTGCCTCCTAGGACACTCTGAGGGGCTGTTAGGATAAGCCAGCTGGATCACGGCATGCCTCTTAACTGGGGGCACGTTTATGGAATGGGCCGGGCCCCTGGCTATTGGAGGCCATGGAATAAAGTTGGTGTGTCTTCCAGCATCATTTTCATTCAAGGAGATGGGGGACATATTAATTTTTTATTGAAATAAACATGTATAGTTCATGTATAGAATGCAAAATGCTCATGAATATTTATGAGAAGTCACAAGACTTCAAAGAAATTTCATGTTTGCATCAGGGAGCAACAAAATTACCCAAGGATTCATATTTACTCTGCTGCTAAGTTAAAAAAGTTGGAAAGGCTCTGATTATGGCAAATGATTTCAAACACCTTCCAACATTATGTAACGGTGTAAGATGGTCATATAATTTTAAATTTTAAAATTATTCATTTATAAGTTTTCCTCAGAAATGAGTCTCGTGACTGGGCACCACTTCTAGAACCTGACCCAGAAGTGGCTAAGTTGTCTTACTTTTATAGCCTATGCATGGAATTCTTGAAGTATATTTATATAATTAGTTTCCCAAGCATCTAGTTAGTTTATTTTTTTAACCATTCACGAATGCAAACCACATCTCTTTTCTGGCAGATCCCTATGAGTAAACAATAGGAATGAGAAGGAATATTAGACTTTTCACTCAGACTCTAACAAATACAACAGTGGTGGCAACTCAGCTTGCAGAAAAAATAAATTGCAACTCAGCCAGGGTGGAAGAATTTTCAAACCCAGCATGTACAAGATGTTACTCTATGTTTGCTTTTAGGATTTGAGAAGAAATGCCGAGTGGGTGTTCTGTGAGAACAAGAAATTGCCACTGCTGTCTAACCTACAGCCAAGAGACCCCTATGACATGGGGTCACGTTAATATTGCTGCTTAAAAGACATCAGTATGTTTTCACCTACTCACACACATGCCTGAAGGTCTGCACCAACACACACACGAGGCTATTTGGTTGACTGTCAAAATGAGAAGGTATGATGTTAAAAGCCATCAAGCCAAAGTAGAGAATGTGAAGCATAGAAGTACTATAAATAAAGAAGAGAGACCAAGTATAGAAGCTAAATGAGGAAGAGAAGAAGCAAGATTTTTTCAAGGTAGAACTAAAATTTGACTATAAAATTGACACCTGAGAAAAGGTGTGATAAGCACATTAAAAATATATTTGCATTTTCCCAGATTCTGCCTGCACCTGCTTCTAATTCTGTTTATAACGTCAAATTTCTGTTTCATATTCCTTGTGAGAGAAGTTTTTGGTTGTTTGGAAAGTGTCTGTGCTTTGCTTTGTGTTTTAGGGCTGTTAACCATTAGAAGAAAAATACAGATAGAACAGGAAGACCTTGGGGTATCAGAGCTGGAAAAATTTTAAATATCACTAGTATAGTTTACTCTGAGCTCTGAAACTGAAGAAAAGATACTAGAACTAACACTTTCATTTGTACAAATTTATTTTAGAGCTCTACCTGGCCTTTGTTATCCCCAAATTCCTATCTTCTGATACATCTGGAGCCCTGTTTTGGCTGCAAATAACAAGAAAGTCTTTCCTTTCTGTTCAAGACCTAAAGGAGAAGAGATGCTTCCCCCCCCCCCCAATAATGTATTTCATAGGCTCATCCTAATTCTGTAATAAAGGAATACTGGGGTCTGATGATAAATGTTGTGGTTGGGTATTATTGCTATTTAAGAGTGCAAAACCCTAGAGAATTTATTGATAGGTGTGGGACTGCATTATGTGAACAGGGCTTCTGGTGCACCTTCTGTGGGCTGCCTGACGAAATGGCCTAATCCAACTGTCAGTGAGATACTTGCAGTTCCAGTAACAATGGCCATTTGGCCGTTCAGAGATTGTTACCCCCTATTATGACTTCCAGATAAATAACCTAAGGCCAGAGCCCAAAGATACTGAAATGATATCCTATACTTTGGTCCTCTTCACCTCTCAGGACAGATCGCCAACATCTAGGAGGAAGAGAAACAACATTACAGAGAAGCTCGAGACCACTTCACCAAAGCCACATGTTTCTAAAGACGTCTCCTTTGGACTGTTGGGCATGCAAAGAGAAATACATACACAGTAAACCATGTAAGGGATTCATATTGGCCACTATATTAAAAAGCATCTAATTCAGGGGACAAACAGTGCTAGGGTAATCTGCATGCATTTTAAGTTGCCAATGCATTAACCATTTCAAAGGGATACACACTGAAAACGGAGCCAAATTTAGGTTCTGATTAATATTGGGATGGGGATGGACTAAATCCTAAATGAAAAACATCGTACTTGTCAAGCTCTAGAGTGGTCTGGAATTAAATTACATACACCGCTTAATAGATATGGGTTTTTTTTTGGTTTTCTTTGAAGGTTTTAGATCCATCTGCTTTTACATGACACTGAAAAGATGCGTTCAAAAATATCAAGAGCATTAGGCAGGCATAGTTCGAATGTGTCATTGAAATGACAAATATAATGAAGTCAGCGCGCTTTCTCTCTAGCACAGTCATATTCATTTCCTCCCAAGCAGGGATGCCTCAATTTCTGGTTCTTGTAAGAAGATGCAAATTCAAGTGTTTCCTCAGCTAAACAAATGTTACAATGTTTCTATTTCTGCAGATTACTTGTCAAGGTGGGGATTTGTGGGATTCAAGAGAAAAATCCTTTCAGCAGGAAAACGACGTGAATGGCTGAGAGGAGGGGAAGGAAGGGCTCAGAGAGGACAGCTTCCCTCATCTTTTGAGAAACAGGAAGAGGAGAGGCAGATGGGTGAGAGGATAGCTGAGACCTCGGTCCTGCACGCTACATAACTGTTCTCACAACAAGGCACTTTGTCTGAATCTCTTTCTGCTCACCTCCTCCTGACTGCTGGATACACCCACTCACTTCTAGTTTTCCACCCCACTAGCTCTTGCTACCCTTTCTCATTCTTCCCAGACTGCTTTGTCTTTTCTCCATGACTAAAAAATATTTTTATGCATGACACTTGTTATATTGGGTAAGACAGACTTTAGTGAGGGGACTACTGTCATGGAGGTTTCGCAGTTGAGGAAGAGACGGCAGTCAGCTGCTAATACAAGGATGTATGGAGATCTGTAGCTGAGGAACAGGGCAGGGTCAGTGGATGGAAAATTATTAAGAGGAAACATCAAGGCTAGAGGGATTCTTGCTGAAGATATCAAGCTAAATGGATCCAGCAGGATTCTTGCTAGAATTGGACTAAATGGGTCAAAGACAGAGCCCAAGGTTGGGGCCTTGAGGACTTAGAGGCGCCTGAGTAGAGTTTGGTCAAGGAGAAACCTTTGTCCAAAGGTTGGCAAACGTTGGCTAACGCTCAGCTTTCTGGTCCTCACAGAAAAGGTGCTCTCCATCAGCTTCTGTAGCTGATACCAGACCCGGTGTTGTCCTCAATGTCCAAGAAATGAATGTGCGCAGCGGTGGTCTGCAGACGGGTTGAGACCCTCAGTGAAACTGCTGTTCCCAAGGTAAGGCCACAGGCCTTCGTCATCATTTCCATTTCCCCTCACGTTATTTCAGCAGAAACCTAGAGTCACCTTTATTCTCTACTACCCCCACATCCGATTTCTGAGCCGCTTCTCCATATTCTGACACCAAATGTTGACCCAAACATATTGTCCATTTCCCACAGTTGCCATCTTACATCACCTCACCACTTTGCCTTTCCTGGATTCCTGAGACAGTCTTTTCAATGTCTCCTCGCTTCTCTTCTTGTTCCCCTCTACCCACTCCAACTTTTCTACTCACTGGAGGGAAAATGACTTTCTTTAAAACAAAAGTTGGATCATATCATTAGGGAATAAAGAAAGAGGAAACTTTGATTGGACCTTCCACTGTACATAGTATATAATCCAATTCCTTGCTTTGGTCTACAAATCCGTGCATGGCTTGAACACCATCTTTCTCTCTGACTCAGCTTGTCCCATCTTCCTCCAGTCCACATCCAGGCCACTGCATGACTCTCTTCTTCTTTTTCCTTCAGGGCTCAGGGTAAATTCCCCTCCTCAGAAAATATCCCTAGAGTGGCCTCTTCTATTCTCCCTCTCAGCCCATTTGTTCCCTTCATATTTCCTTATTAAACTTGAACACATTTTGTCTTTTAGCTTGTTTTATGGCTGCCTTTCCCAGAAACAATGAGCTTCTTAGAGACCAGCACCTACCCATCGTATCCAGCATAGTACCTAGAACCTAGAACATCGTCTGATACCATCCTTCATAACTAGAAAATTATCTAATACAAGGTAGATATGTCAGGCGGAAAGACAGACATGGGTGGGATGAAAAGAGGGTAGGGCCCACCTAGAAATCAGGGAGTTAATCAGAAAAAGTGAGAGAGCCAGAGAGGACTCACAGAGTTAATGCCCTTTGCCGTGTGAGTTCATTCCACAGGCTCTGAATCTGGGCTGACCTTGAACTTGCTCTAGCTAATGCAGGTGAGGTAGGACAGAGACATGGGACAAGCATCATGATTAGCTTTTCCTGCCTATGATGAAAAATGCTAAGATAGAAACAGTATAGTAAGAACAGGAGGGACGCCATCCTAAGGCTAAGATTCCATTTTAAAAACCAGGTTGTTAGGATGTAAGATTCCTAACATATTCTTTGGTAATCAGCCAACAATCTATCTGAAGGCAAGACAAGCGGTTTTAACGGATATGTTCCCGGTGCTTAAGGGAAACCACTACCTTGGAGAGGAACCAAATAAATTCCTTGTGTTAAGTTTACCTTACAGAACTATTTAGAGGACTGACTGAGGACCGTAACATCTCTCACCACAGAGAGATGTCATGAGACCACAAGTCAAGCCTATGCCCCACCCCTAGCCCTGCCCTTGGCTCCATTCCCAAAAGCCTTAAAAGACAAGAGTCCTAAGCCCTTAAGTGCACCTCCTCTCTGAAGTTGCCCTCACTCCCTTTCTTCGAGTGTGTCACTCTCTCTGTCCTACTTCAGATAAATAAGGAGGGGCTACTGAGAGCTCTGATCTGGGGCTTGCAAGTTTCCCATGGCCTAGGGTGACCTGGATGGAACTGCAGCCATGCAATCATGCTCCTTAGTAGCTTGCCTGAAAATTCTTCTTGGCCCTTGGGAAGTTCTCAGAACATAATCTCACTTCACCCAGTGCTCTGCGGCTCCCCCAAATCCTGGGGTGGTAGGGATTTGGTTCCCACACTCGGTAGATTCAAGCAGACACTGGACACCAGGTGACACTGGCTTTAGGAGTTGGCAGGGGATTACACACTATGCTGAGCGGCAGTTCGACGAGCATCCCTTCCTTCTCTGCTTTATTCAAGTAAACCCGCCTCTGTCTGCCTTGACTCTGGCTCCCTCCTCCCTTGGAGTGGATTCAAATAAAACGTTTGCTCCACTTCGCTACTGTGTCTCTGCCCTTCGATTCTTTGTTGCAGCAGGGACAAGAACCGAGGAGAACAAACAACCTCCCAACATATTCTCAATGATCATTTTTTCAATGAATGAAAGTCTCCAAGATATTTCCCCAAAGTGCCTTGAACAGGAATTTCTAGTAAAACTACAGTAAACTTGTTTAAAAAACTTACTGTCTTTGGTTTCAGATATTAAAATTTATTTTTAACAAATATCAAGCTCTCCACTAGGCTTCCCCAGCCACATTAAAATTAAATTCATTAATGACTACTTCTTGTTAATGAGGTGTGGATGGCATGAGTAAAGGGAGAAGAGGTGTGTGTCCAGAGAAGTCAATCCTTAGGAAACTATTATGAGCTCCGTGTTGTGGCACAGTCTTGTCAACCAATAAAAGGAAGATAATTTGGGGAAATAATTGGAAGTTCCATGTTTACTGTTAAAGCTAGAGTGGCCCCACAGTTACCTGGGTTCTAACAGTGACCCAAGAGTGAGGCAGACCTGCAGTTCCACTGTGTCAGGTGTCATCAGCCGTGAGCCAGCCCTGAGGTCATGTCAGTCCTCGCACTGTCTCTGCTGGAGGCAGTGACCAGTGGTGAGACGTGGCCAGCTCGGAGCTCAAAATGCTTGGAAGGCCGAGGCAGCTGGCTGAGGCAATCCGGCCTCTGACGGAAGAACTGGCGGGTGCCTGAGACACACAGTGCATTAACCGTCCTTTCCCAGAATAAAGTAAATGCTGATCTGCATTTCTCTGGAGTCAATCATGAAATTGGACCCATGACTGTGTCGTCAAATATCCATCTCCAGATAATCCAATTACACAACCTGTCCCACTCGGGAGGGCTCAGTCACGTATGCGCTCAGGGCAAACTTTCTCGATAAACTTCAGCAACTGCTTGTCTTCTGGAATCAGTCACCTTTTTAGAATGAAAGCCTGGTTTGAGTTAATTGTAAGAAAAGCACCCCCAAACAGCTTATGTGACAATAAAGTTAGTGAAATGTGGTTCATACTTTTCCTCTAACCCTAGCCAAGTCCCTTTCAAAAATAAAATGACACAAATTGAATATCATGATGCTGATCTAGTACCACATTAATGTAAACTAAACTGAGACTATAACCCGGTAAAGTGGAGGGAAAATCAGACATAAAGTCGGAGCCATATTCCTGTGAAACAAAATATCAAGTTCTTTGCCAGGCCTCCGTGTGACTTTTAGTGGGAGAATGGTCTTCACATGCACCCAAACAATACGGTGGGTCTGGGAAACGCTGGGACTGAGTTTGAGACAGAAGCAAAGGGAAAATCCAATTGTTCTGCCAAACAGACTGGGAAGAACTTGGAGGGGAAGAATCTAGGGAAATTGAAGAAGACAGATGAGAGGGAAGAGGACAAAAAGAGAAATAGAAAATAAAGGATGAGTGATCAGTGGAAAATCTCAAGTGACAGAGTAGTTAAGAGTGGTTAAGAGAGTAGTTAAGAAGAATGTTTAGTACTTAATTTCAAGTTTTTAAAAATTTCTGCAATGTAAACTTCTTCCATCATCTAAGTCTTTAGTCAAATATGCTACATTCTCTTTCTCACTGTAAACCAGAGAAAGATCCATCTCTACCCACATTCCATATATCATAACATGGAACAAGGGAAGCATGTTTAAGACAGCAAAACACCCATTACCTGGGCTAAGAGGCAGTAAATCCTAGAGCCAGAAGGGATCATAAGAGTATAATCCCTCTCTGATTTTATAATCATTTCTAAATCATGCCCTACTTAGAGAGAATTGAAAGGCAAGGAAATATCTTCCTTCACTACAGCCGAGAAGTGAGAGGGCTGCTGGCAAGGGGAGGGAAAGCCGTGTCTGGAGCTTTCTCGGTCACTCAGGCTGCGGAGTTTGGAGGACGCGTGGCCCTCCCCAAACACACAGGTGCAAGAGGCATCACTGCAGGAGGGGAGAGTCACAAACTTCCACAGACAGCATCAAAAGCCCCCATGTAATAAACAAGAAGTCATTTGAATAGACGGGGGATGGAGAGAGATGTGGGATGTAGGCAGGAAGGATGTAGTAGCAGAATAATGACATCAGAGGCCCTGAACACGAATAGGATGGAGACAAAAGCTTTTGAAGCCTCTGAGTACGGGCTTCAGGGTCTTCATGAATTCCTTTTGGTCAAGTAATTGGGATTTAATTTGGCCAGTGCAGGTATATTATTTGAGTGTGAGTGTTGAATAAGGTAAAATACACAGTAAACCCATAGTGTGAGATCACACATCTTCAACTAATTCTACGTCTTTTTGGAAGTCCTCTCCAACATTCTTCAAATGTGATGTAAAATCTGCGTGGCTGGGAGGCCTCACCTGACCACGCTGGCCTGACGCGGGAACCAGAGAAGACAAAACCAGGTTAATGACAGCCCTCACTGAGCCCTGCCCCAATAAAGCTCAGTCCTGCCTGGGTCCGACATGTGATACTAAGTAGGTACAAACAGTGGGACAAAAAGGCGACTATGGAGTTACATCACTAGTGTACTTACCCAGCCATTTCCCTGCCTCATAAACGACAGAAAAGATGATATGGTGGGATTTGCCAGTACAAAGGGCATCTTAGGTATTGATGCCTTATATGAAGGCGTTTCCACCCAGAGTTTCATCACTGAACTCTCACTAAAGCAGAAATAGGATGCTTCTTTTGAAGCATTATCTCATGACAACAAAATTGGTGGACCCACAAAATATAAAAAAGGATGCAATTCCATAATTGCCCTCCATTATTTTTTAAAGATATTTTTCTTCTCAGGTAATGAAACAATGATAACAAAAATCAGAGAACCCTTGACACAAAGGGACCGACTCAGTGCTTCACAATGATTCAGATGCACATCCTTGTTATGGTTCCAGGTGAGGTTCTTCCCTTCTATCACCATGGAAATTGACATCAAATTATTTTCAATATATTTTTAAAAGGAGAAGCAACACTTGGAGCACAGAACAGAGGTATTCATACCACGGAATAAGACTGACCACCGTGCTAATGGAAATCCACTTGATGATGAATGGTATTTTTAAAAAAGATCTTTCTTTTGTTCCCTAAAAGCCAGACACATTGCTTTGCTTTGTAAGGAAACCTACTCAAAACTGCACAAGAACTTAGGAGTGGCAGAAAAGCTATGCAAGCCTGGCCCTCACATTTGAGGCAAAGGCAGCGAGATGAAAGATTTCTTTTCAGTTTTAGTTTCTTTTCATTGAAAAGCAAAGGGGAAAAAGATGTACCGGCTTCAAGTGTCTCTGAATAGAGTAGATGAATTCATAAATGTTGCACACACTAACAGTCAGAAGGGAGCTGGGGAAAAGGGAAAGCAGGATGCCCCATGGATGAATTATGAACACCATGACTGCCTAAATGAGGTGAACATCACCATCCGTGGGATGGGATGCTGTCCCAGCCGAGCAGCCGGTTAAATAGGACGATTAGCTGGTACTTTCTGGAAGGGGCATGGAGGGGTGGAGTAGCCGGCTCTATCAACTACATTACCCTGTCCCCTTCAGCCAGAGTCCATGTGCTCTGAAACTGTATATTTTACTCTGTTTTATATTTGTTCCATCATTTCCTGAACACTGATGGGGAAAGACTTTTTCAATGGTCCTTTTATCACAAGTAATAGATCACAGATTAATACCCAAGAAGCAATGTCCTTTTGTATATGTACCTCACTCATTGTTCATGGGAAGACTGTTTCCCTGGGTTATGGTCACGGCCAGGCCTGTGCCCTGAAACTTCGAATAGGGTCGATCATGCAGAACCACTCCACTGCCCAAGTTTGTATCTACAGTGAGGCCACAGCTGAGGAACCCAGAACCCAGGTGTTTAGTGCAGATGAGGGAAGGGGGCATACACGCAGCCGCTGGACCACCTCCTTCTTCACCTGAAAACTGTCTTAAATGGGTCTGAGCTCTTTGGATAAGTTGAACTCCTTATTCCATCCGAGCTCCTGAGACCACAGAAGTCCCAGCATCTTCCTGAGAGGTAAGAAAAGCCCTGGGGAAATGGTCACTTGTATCTGTCATTTCATGTCTATCCTTTGTCCTGTTTATTTGGAATAGCAAGAGCAGAAGTAGGTGAAAAGGCCAGCCCAGCCAACTGCAAGCAGTCATTTTAACCAAATCCTAGGCAGAGAGAAGCCTTTAAGGGCTGGCCTGGCTCGCCTACTTTCCAACCCTTTTCCTCCTGTTGAGGCCTGCAGGCGAGCTGGCAGAAATTCCCATGCTCCTCTCCGTTCTGGGTGAGGAAACGGTGGCCAGAGCATGGGCCCGCGGGGCAGCCCTGCCCGTCCGGAGGGCAGGGACTCCGACTGCCCAAGCGGTCCTCTAAAACCATCTTTCCAGCCTGGTAGGGGGCAGTGGGGAGCACCTGTGAGCCGTTTTAGGAAAAGAGTATATTCGACTCCTAAATCAGTCTTGGCATAGTTCAGTGCATTCCAGCGAGAATATCTGAGAGCATTTCAGAGAGTCAATTTATGTCAAGTATTATGCTAATGTTCTGTAAGGGTCTTATCAAATTCCCCTTCACAGACCTGACATGACCCACCCCCACCTATCTTTCCAATTAATGATTTTTTTTTCACCAGGGAACATCAAATTGACACATGTCCTAGTAGGTATGCCACACTGAGATCTGCGTGTCATCTTCCCCAAAGATAAAGTCACGAATTACCACCAGTAAAACGGTAATGTTTACAAAGTTCCTGTGAGGAGTTCCTCTCTGAGGACACAGACTCTCGGAAGTCGCAGAGGTAAGCCACCAATTAAACTCACCTCCAAAGGGCAGTGGTTGTCAGAGACCCTCCATTATGCCAATCATTTCTGCTCCAAAATGGAATTTTTTTTAAAGCATCAACATAACTTTTCCCTTTAAAACAGAAATTAACTGTGAGCAAAGAAGGTGGGGGTGGTAGGAAGGTAAGCTCTGCCAAGACATTTAAAAGAAAAGAATCATACAAGCAGAGGTTTGAAGCCAATGAAGACAATATAATTAATTATCGTTTGGGGTAGAAAATAAAAGTCCAGTAGAAAATCCATTAGAACTTGCCTCTGCATTTCCTGTATCTTGAAATTTCTTCCTTTTTTCTTATATTTAAAATACTACAATTAGGCCAGCCTAAGAAACACAGCGATCCCTGTTTTTTACAGTTGTGTGGCGCAGGCACGCACACACACACACACACACACACACAAACAATATTTAGGAAATACCTATCAATTTCCATTTTGAGTGGGTTTTTTTGGATCATGAGAGTTTTGACGTAATTTTTTAAATATATGGACATAACTGCATGCCTTTTCCTCTAAAAGTTATTAATAGGATTAATTTCACTCAGTCATGATATAACATGTTATTGTTATAAGGAAGTTGGATTCTCTTGCTAATTTAAGATTTTACACTGGTATTAATAAGGGAGATTGTGCTATAATTTTTTTTGCCTATTCTTTGTTAATTTTGGAATCAATGTAAACTTGTTTCATAAAAAGAACTTGGAGATTCGTACTTTTGCGATGCTCTGGAACGGTGAAATGCAGTCAAAACAACCCAACTTTGCAAGGGGTGGGAGCTTTATAGCATGAAACCATATGGTCCTCAGGTTCATTTTTTGTGGAGGAACTGTTTTACAATTTCCTCTAACTTATATATAGAAGTTTATCAGAAGAGAATTTCTATCTCTACTGAAGTTTTTATAAATTGTATTCTTCCAGAAAGTGAAACATTTCATATAGATTTTCAAATTTATTTACATAGAATGATTCAAGGAAGTGTCTTATTCTTAAAAAAGTGTCCTCTTCTTTAAATGGCTATTTAAACTTTCTTGTTTTATTATGTTTTGCCTTTTTCTTTGATGAAAGTTCAATTTGCTGGATGTTTACCTATGTTTCAGATTTTTCCCCAAAGAACAAGACATCAGATTTATTAATATTACTTTTGTTTTTCTGTTTTCTAACTCATCAGTTCCTTTTTTTTCTTGAGTTTGAGATGCCTGTGAACTTTCAAGTGGAGCTATCAGGTAAGCAATTGGATTTCCATGTCCAGACCTCAAATAGGATTTTTAAAGAGATATAAACTTGGATGTACTCTATGCTCAAGTTACAATCACTATAGAACAAACTGCTCCAAACTTAGTGGGAAAGGAAGGATTTTATTAGGCTTATGGATTCTATGAGTCCAGAATACAGAGAGGCCACAGCAGAGACGGCTCACCTCTGATCCACAGGGGCAAAGATCTGAAGGCAGGAGGCTATCTCGACAAGGAGGAGTTAGAATCATCAGACAGCTCATGCACTCACATGCCTAGTGCCCAAGCAGGTAGAGCCTAAAGTCTAGGACTGCCGCTGGGGCAAACAGCCTTTCTACACGGCTGGCTTCCTTACAGCCTGGGGTCCTCTGGGAAGTCAGACTTGCTACTTGGTGACTTAAGGCTCCCAGTGTGGGTGTTCTAGTATACAAGACAGAAGTCATCACTTTTTATGGCTTATTCTTGGAAGTCACTGAGACTCATCCCGCTGCATACTACTGGTTACAAGCAAGTCACAGTTCTGCCTGGATTCAAGAGGAGGGTAATTAGATTCTGCCCATCAATGGGAGAAGAACAAGGTTCTAGAAGGGATTATGAGACAGGGCATATGTTTGTGTTTCGGAAATAGAACCTCTCACAGTAGGTAGGTCACACCTGAAGCCCCAAATGATGGATCAGAAAGCCTCAGAAGAAAACAGAGTAGAGGTTTCCAAACTTGAGTGTGCATTCAGATTTACCTGGAGGGTGTACTAAAACCAACCCCACTTCCAGAATTTCTCATTTAGTAAGTAGGGCCTGAGATTTGGGGGCCTGAAATATGCATTTCTAACAAGTGTCAGGTGATGCTGGGAACAGAAAGAGGAAAAGAAAGCTGGGCTAAACCCCTGAGAGGCCCAAGTGAAAGAGAATAAGCCATCAGAGCTTACTAGGAATAAGCACACCAGCAGGGTGTGGAGTCAGAGAAGCCAGAAGGAGAGAGAGGTTCTCAGAGAGGCCAAGGGCAGGGGAGTTCTTTCCTGGTTGATTCCATTACTCAGATGTCATTACCTCTCTTTCTTCCTATTGTGTTGAGAGTTTCTAATCTGATTCATATCAGAGACAGGACTTGCTTTTACTTTATTTCGACCTGAATTCTACAATGTAGGCCCTGGTGGTGGCAGACATATTTCTAAGTCAAATTTATTTGAATTGGATTTATATGTCAAATAATATGTCCTAGGTACAGGGACTGAAAGTTCCTGATTTTCTACTTTCACAAAGGTGGTAATAATCCATCCGTGCATAGGATCAATGATCAACTGTGCTGTGCATGATATGACATTACACTAGCATTTGAACTTGCAGACAACCAGTTCTTTGGGAATATACAGGTAAAATGAAATAGTGAAGCCAAATAATATTCTGACTAAAAATAAACCAAAGAATTTTCTGGTTTCCTTATCCTGTGTCCACCCATCTTTGGCTCACCTCTCATCACTTTATGTTGGGTATGAGAAATAGAGTCACATCTAAGTGAAGGTAATCTTTCTGGACAAACTATACCTCCCAGGAGACAATGGAGAGAAGACTGTTACAATTGTGTGGGAAGTGTTTCACTTGGCATTTAAAGGCTCCTACTGGTTTAAAAATATGAATGATGACATCAATAAAAGACTTGTTTCCTTGTAAATGTCTCTACCCCAAAGTTAGGAATTTCCACTGTTCTAGGAAATTTCCATGGAATGGAAAAGGACATCCCAGTCAGTTAAGATAGAGTAGTCATATACTTTGCATGGTTTCTGAGTTTTCTTCTGGTGTTTTCCATTCTTTTATTGGATACTAAAACTTTAATGGAAGTTTCTATAAGGAAACTCTAATATATCCTCTCTTGCCACCTTTTGTTTCTACCTATGTTTCCAAAGGTCGGTCAAGATGGAATAAGAAATACATTACAGTGTCTAAAATTAAGGCTTTATCCTCTACTACAATTCTATAATATTTTCTTTATTAATAACATGCCTGTTTAGATCTCCTTCTAAATTAATGTATACCTTATTTTAGTAAGAAAACGCTTTTCCCACTCCTCATTAGTATAAAGCTAGTTGCTCAGGGATAACAAGTGCGTGCTAAGGAAAGGCTGAAATCTGTGGAAGACTGATTACACCATCATTACTATTCCATCATGTGACTAAATCAATATTCCTCACCCAGGATGGGATACAGATGAGAACTGGGGCCCCAGTATTCAGCCTGCCCCCTTCAGGAGCTCGCAAAGGGCATTTACACAGCAGACACCTATCATATCATTGTCAGCTAGGCACAAGGTGTGGCAAGAGGATGTGGGAGCTGGAGCCCAGCAATGTGGGGGAGGCAGGGCTCGACAGGCACTTCCAGTTCAGTAAGGGCAGTGAAATGAACTTAGAACAATTTGTAACACAAGGTTAAAAGGAGCATTCCTGATATGGTAATAAATAGTAAGGAGATTAAGAGGAGAGCTAGCTGTTAATGCAGGTAATAAAAATAAAACAAAAAGCTTTTGCACACACACACAAAAATGTGTACTGAAAAGCTTTTGCTAGTCCTATTTTTCAGTTTAGCTGATCTGTACTGTTTCCTTTTAGCCACTATTTTTCTTTCTCTCCTCTTAAAAATAACATGACATTATAACTGTCATTTGTTCCTGCATATGCCACACACAAGGCTGGAAAACTTGAACTTCCCTGTGGCAGGGCAAGCACTTCTGTTCCAGCTAAAGGTGCGTGCTATGCAGTTTTCTCTCTTCACTCTGCATTTGTGCAATTACTCAGTTCTTACAAGAAGGCAAGGAGGCCGATAAACAACTATAGAGTCTCAAGAGGAAGAAAGAGATCAGGAACATCTTAATGCTCCCAGATACAGCATAAAAAAAAGAAAAGAGTTTTCAGACTCCCAGATCATTTTATCCACTTTATAAAAGCAATAAGGTCGACAAAGATATGCTCATTTCTCTTTCAATAATAATGTGTCAGGATCATTTTGCATGAAGGTTAACAGTACTATCTATCATTTCAGCTGAACTGCATATTTTCTTGTTCAGCATTGATAGATTTTTATTTTAACCTTAGAAGTTCCTCTCAAGGGACTCTATTAGGGACACTGTCATTTTTTATTCTGCTTTGTTACTTCTCCTTTGTAAACTTTGATATATGCAGACAACATATTCTGGCTAGGGAAATTTAATTAGGTAAGTCTACAAATTAATTGTTGCAATTAGACTGCTTCTAACTGCCTGGTGTTATGAATTTATTTATGCAGTAATTATTATCAGATGTCTGGGATAAAAGCTTGCAGAGCTAAAGGTGCTACTTTTTAGATGTACACACAGCACTCCACATTAATTAGCCACCAAAAAATACAAGCATGTAGTTTAAAAAATGAAGAAGAAAAAAATTCACCTTTGTAGTCACATGTGCAAACAGATTTTGACCTGTTAAAAAAAAAAACTTAAAGAGGATTGTTTTCTTGGTATATTGGCAAAATTCAAAATGTTACACATTACAAAAATCACCGTAAAACAATTTGCTAGCTAAGTAGATAAACTAGATAAGCATAAACTTCAAGTCTATATTATGTATGGCATCTAGGGCTTTTTGGTTTACGGCAATGATTGCAAGGGCATATTTGAAGAAAGGGATGATTTTTCACTAAAGTTTGTATTTAATCTTGAAGATCATTTCCCATGACAAATTTTATTCCTGGTTCCTAAGGAAACCACAGTGGTGCTTCACTGTTTTCACGAACCTTTTCTCCTGTACCAAGGGACACTGTAGCTTTTAGTAGAGAAAGACAGAGCTAATACCATCACTTGAAAGCAAGTGAACAGGGAGAGGCTGGTACTGGTGGAGACAGAGGCCTATGCACAGAAGTTCCAAAGTCAAACAGTAAAGTGAGGATGAATCACTAGTAGAGGTGTAAGTTGGTAGAATTTTCCTGAGAGGCAATTCTGAAATGCATTTCTAGTCGCTTTAGAATATTTATTATCTTGGACCCAGTAATTTAAAAAATTGGAGTCAATCTTAAATATACCAAATTTAAAAATACAGATACTCATCTCAACATCAGTACTCATAACACCCAAATACTGGCAAATTCTGTGGTCATTATTATTGTTATTATTATTATTTATTCAAAAACTGGCACAAGCACTCTTCATTTATAAATGCATTCCTTAATAAATATTTATTAATTGCCTACTGTATGCAAGGCACTTTTTTATGTGGTGGGGTCACAAACAGAGAAATTCCTATGGCATTGCAGAGAGTTTATATTCCTTTGAGGGGTGATGTATAACAAGCTGGCTAAGGAATAAATAATATTATTACACAACAATATCTAAGAGGTAGGAAATTAACCAGGTGTGAGGAACTGGGAGGGCCTCGTGTGGGTATGTGCAGTGTTCTGTTTTGGGCTGGGTAGACAGAAAGGCCTTGTGAGATGGTGATACTTGACAAAAGAGCCAAATTAGTGATTATTGAATATAATACTGAAAACAAAAGGACACACTGTTTCATCATTTACTGTACATTATACTAACTTATGGGTAGTTTGCAAAAATGATAAAAAAGTTCAGATTTTACAAAATAAAAACACATGCAGCTAAATATTTAATAATCTCAAAAATAAAAACGTATAAATATTTATGACATCAACTAACCTCCACATTCATAAATTCAAAGGCCAGGCAAGCATTACCATTCTAGTATGAATTAGCCAATTTTTAGTCAAATTTACTAAAAATTCAGTAAAATGTAGTGAAATTTACTAAAATTATTAGTAAGAAATTGTTGGTTAAAACCTAAGCACTCCACAAAATGAATTTTAAGTAATCCTGAAAAATTTCAAAAGTAACACTATGTAGTATATTTCCTAAAAAAGCTCATTAATGCTGTCATCATTTTATACCCAAAATCATTGTATGCAGATTTTTAAAAACCAACTATTCTGACTGTCCACTAATGGAGAAGGCAGCGAGAAGGGATTTTTTTTACGAACTCCAAGTATTTTCTTCTGATTCTCCTAACAATACAGCATCCCCTCTCATTAGAAATCTTTGAAGAAATGTACAAAGACGACTTGTCATTTCTTGGGTTTTATCATCTGTAGATAAAACTGCCTGAATCTATATCCATACTCACACATTTATATTCTACTCATTCAAAATACCTTCGAACCAAAGTGGAAATTATCATTGCCATAGAAGGTCTTTAACACCACCGCCCGTTGTCTGCTGTGGGCGTGGGCCACTCAGGATGGGACACTGGGCTTTGCTTTCGTATAAATTCAGTGACTGAGCTTTTGATCTTGATTTCAAATTACCGGTGATTCCAATTTCAGGTTATTTTTGTTGGCACAATGACAGTGTAACACTAAGATCTGGTAAAAATAAAAGAATGTCACCGTAAGAATAGCAGGGATGCTGTGCTCATGGGTGGGACACAGAAAATCAGGACTGGAAGCTCTGAGGTGGGTCCAGCATGGGAACAAGTGTGCCCAGAGGGTCCTTAAGGAGAAGAAGGTTGAGAATCTTCCACTGGAACTGTAAGCAGTAGACATGACAGAGAAGCCTTGATGAGTTTAAGTAAATAGTGTGGATTTTATTCTAACCATGCTGTTTGTGTAGAGCTTAGGATCGAACTGAAACCTGAGGATATGATTTAAAGTTAAAGATACAAAATAGTAGACAGCATGATTCTAACTATGACTTTTTATAATGACAAATAGGAATTGTTTTAATGGAATAACTAAAATGCAAACAAGTTTTTTATAGGTGGGGGGTTATGTATGTTCATAATTTTCTGTACTTCTCACATTAGTATCTTTTTCTGCTCAGTATGTACTGTTTTATAATGGAAAAGAAAACTTTTAAGAAGGTCCATGGCATGTTTATTCCAATTAAAGGGGAGAATTTATTTTTAAAAATTAAAAAAAAATGCATATAACTTTGGGATATGGTCTCCATTACTTTTCATTTATCTGTTTTTTTTAATAAAACTGTAAATAGAGGAACTAGCACTTTGTAGGGCTCTTCTACTAGTAGTTTGTCATGAAAAAGCTATGTGGGAAATGTGGAGACAGGACAGAGGGAAGCATGTTAGCTGTGGTCCCACAGCAGTATTCTGCAAGGATGCCCTGCAGAGAACTAGCTCCCGGTGGGTGCCTCCTGTGACAGGGCGTCCTCATGGCCAATTCCCCCTGAGAAACACTACACCATATACAGCCCCCTTTCTGGAAATGCCTAAGATACATTCACAGACAGAAGTTGTCGAAAAATCCAGGGAACACTGAGGGATTTTATGTAACCCAGTTTTTCCTGAACTTTTCTTAGCCAGCTGGAACTTAGCTATTTTTCTTTCATCACACTGTGGGGACTGGTTTCAAGGAACCAAACTTTGGGGAGCATTGCCCTAGAGAAAGGCCATGCCCTCTTGAAGCCATCCTTTTTATTTAGCCTGTAAGGTGTACAGAAATGGAGATAAAGAGGTGTTTGGGGACATTAACTTAATCAGTATGGAAGCAAGTCTGTACTATAAGTCGATCTTTGTCCTCAGGTGCTTAAAAGACTAAGAAGTGTCTAAATTCTATTGATGGTAATATTTCAGTTGGATTTTCCCCTCTTAACACCAAGAACCCAGTACAATAATACAAGTAAGAGGCAGGGGAATGGATTAGATCAAGAACATGGCAACTAGAAAAGGAGGGGATCAGGCACTGAGCGCTTTAGACATCTGGTATCAAGAACTGCCTTTTCTCTCCTTTCAATTTCCCTGAAGTCATAACCCTGCTCTTCCCACCCACCCAATTTTGGTGAGCTTCACAGCTTGACGTGACGTTTATGCTGCCCTTCATAATGTCAATGAATTACCATCAATCCCCCATTGTCTGCTGGGCTTTGCCATCTGTTTGTTCTGCCTGGAGCTATGCCCCAACCACTCACACCCCCAGTCAGCGCCCACGCATATCCTTTCATTTTAATATGCACAGAGATGCTCATCTTTTGTTTCTTGGGAGCAGAGCTGGTATTAACATTTGCTCATCGTTTGTCAGCTTTAGGTGTGTCAAAACTCCTGGTCAAAGATAAAATACACAGCAGAAATTGAGGTCAGAGCAAAATAAATAATACATGGTACAGAACAGTCAGTTCTGAATTGCACTTTGGAATGGTTACTGGCTGAGAGAATTTGCACTCAAACTCATTGGCCAAGAATGCACAAAACAGTCTGCTGCCCGCTCGAATTCTCTGGCTCCGACCAGAAGTTAGCACGCGAAGCATGGGGGAGGGGAATATAGTTGCAACATATATGTACACATACACATAGAAAATGACTGTACTGAAATGGACTGCTTTACATGTATATGCCAGAAAATCATTCAGAGAGCAAGAGATTTATACTGCATGAGCACCACACAAGAATGGTACATAATGAGGTCCGCATGTCCTCCAACATAACTTTCTTGGTGGAATATTTCCAAACCTGATTTTGTACTCAGAATGGTGGGTACTAAAATTCAACCCTTGATCAGAAGGAAACACAATTCAGAAAAAGTATAGTTTATTACATCATATTCTGCCAGCCTAATTTGGACATTGTAATCCGAGGAATTAAACACACTACTAGCCAAGCTGTTAATAGAAGGCAATCAGCTCAGAGAACGCGGTCAGAAGGACCCACTCTGCCGTTGACTGGCTACATGACCTTGGACCTGTCAATCATTGCTCACGTCTCAGTTTTCTCAACTGCAGAATAAGGATAATCATAGCAATTTCCTCATCTCAGACAACTGTCATTAGCTGCAAATGTGTTTGTCAGTCCTTTTAAAAAGTATCTAGCAATGATCTGTACTAAATACTTGCAGTAAATAAAAACAAGTACAGTTGTCTCTGAACACAGGTTCAAACTATACCAGTCCACTTATGTGCAGATTTTTTCAGTACAGTCCAGTACTCTAAACGTATTTTCCTTTCCTTTTGATATTCTTCATAACATTTTCTCTAGCTTACTTTATTGTGAGAATACAGTTTATAATACATATAACACAAAATATGTGTTAATTGACTATGTTATTGGGCAGATTTCTGGTCAACAGTAGGCTACTGGTAGTTTTTTTGAGTGTCAAAAGTGACAGATTTTCAACTGCATGGAAGTTTGCACCGCTAACCCCCTCATTGTTCAAGGGTCTTCCGTAATTAAGTGTTATTTATTCCAGATAGTTTAAAATAACATACAGGTTTATATGGATATCAAAAAAAATATTTATGATCAGCTTGTTCAATTCTAACTGCTCAGGATTATCAGCAGTGTTTCGCTTTATATTTCTATTTTGGCACATGTCTATGAGTACTTCTTTATGATAAATTGATGGACATGGAAGGGCTGTGTCATGGGCTATGTACACATTTAAGGTCCTTGGAGCATATCTCCAAGTTGCTCAGTAGCACATGAAAACGTACATCTTTCACATTAAGAATTATTTGGGGGGAATTTTTATGTTTTTATGTAAAAATTCATGTCTTTTTGCTTTCAGTTGAGTTATTAGTAATAGCTTAATATTTTTCCTAATACTCATTTCATTCCCTTTTTATGAATTGTCCAATTTTGGAGATATCTGTCTTACTTCCTTTGGTCTGTGAAAGGTATTTATAGCTGAAAATACTAATGAATTATCTATTCGTATTTCCAATAGTTCCCAGTTTCTTTGCCTTTTTAGTGGACTTTAGCACCCAGAAATAGTTGTGGGGAGTGGGGCGGGAGGAGCGTGCACACCTGTGTTTCCTCACAGGCCTCCCATCATCCTCTTCTTTTACAATGTCTCCTTCATTTGCATGCGTGTGATGATCTTCCCACCCAGACCACGTAAATGATCACCTATGTTTTCTTTTAAGAAATGGTTCTGCAATTTTCCTTTTTTTGTATTGAAATGTCAAATCCATGCGGAACCTGTGCTGGTTGTGATGTGAGTCAGGAATCAAACTTCCTTATTTCCAGTCTTGGCCCTCATTTAATTCTCACATGTTCCCGAAGCCACCAGAGCATGCACTCCATCACTAGTTTACTTCTCTTATGATTTTATGAGGGACTAAGGTAGTTCAAGAAGCAGTCAGTCAAAGGGACAGCAGGCAACCTTTCCCAGGTGATTTCCACACGTGCTTATAGCAAGTCAACTTGGATAGACTGAGGCGATCAGCATAATGCTTCAAAGGCAGCTGAGTTTTGTTGGGGTTGTTTGTTTGTTTTTAAGTCTAAAAGGAAAGTTTTTCAAATGCAGTTCATGACTAGGGTCAATAAACTGTCATCACCTTCAAATTCAAGCAGAGAAAAACTAACTGCTGTTCTATGATAGCATGTAAGAAAAGGCTTGACGTCCTTTCTTACATGTCATAGCTATAATTATGAAAAGATACACACCTTTTATTCAAGCCCACCCTGAGGATATGCTATCAAGCATGCACGAGCTACATTCTTTGTACATGTCTTTGCAACGTGCCCAATTATCCAGACAATTTTTAAAGTCCAATTAAATATCCTGATGGCTTAACAATGTAATTCTAGACATCCAGATAATTTTAAATACCTTGGGCCTCAGTATAAGGTCTTATTCACATTTCTCTGATACAGAATGGTAAGTTTATGCTGGACAAAGAAGACACATACCCTGATGGTGATTCAGAAAGTTCTCTCCACATACATGCTTAAGCCCAAAGTAAAACTGTACCCTGAATATACTTAGAATTTTCTTGTCACACTTAGTCCATTTCGGTTGCTATAACAAAAAAGCACAGACTGGGTGGCTTAAAAACAGAAATTTATTTCTCACAGTTCTGGAGGCTGAAGTCTGAGATCAGAGTGCCAGCAAGTTGTCGTGGGGGACCCCTTGCAGGTGGCGGACTTACCACTGTGTCTTCACATGGCAGAAGCACGTAGCAGGGCTCTCTCTGCATCCTCCTTTATAAGCCACTTATCCCAATCAGGACTTAAGCACCTTCTAAAGAACCCCTCACCTGACCCCTGACCCCCACCACTACTCATGCCATCATCTTTGGGGGTTGGGATTTTAATATATGAGTTTCAGGGGACATAAACATTCAGACCATAGCACACACTAAAATGTTCTTTATCATTAAAATCCATACCTATTATTTGATGAAAATTGTATTTTCATAGTACTCTCACTCCAATGTTCAGTATGATTGACTTACTGACTCTGTAACAGAAAGCAAGCCCCGCTTGGAATTGGGGCGATAAGGAGTATCTGAAAGTCAGGGAAATTGGAGGGCATTCACTGTAACATGCTGCAGAAGGGAGCGCTGGACAAGCCAAAGGCCCAGGTGATAATTCCTGGGTTGGTCCAGGCCAATAAAAGCCAGCACCACATTTATGTTAAATCTACCGATAGTTCCCAGACTCACTGCCCTGCATTCTGGGGAGCAGCTCTCAAATATGTTGACCCAGATAACTACTTACAATTTTTGAAAAATGATGTGCCTCTGACCCATTTTAAGTTGCCTTTGAAATTTTACAACATTCATTTAAGTAAGTTTATTACTTAATTGTTATTTGGGAGGAGAAAATGAGCTTTTGTAAGTTAAAATATGATGAGAATTTATTCAATGGAGTAAATATTTCCTGTTTTGGTAGGAATAAGTTTGACTATTAAATAACAAGTTACAATTTTATTAAATACAGATTTTAACAACTTTGTTAAATAACATGCAGGGAAATATTCATGTAAATATTTTAGCAATGAGTTTTAACCTATTCTTCAAAAAATGCAGTAACTATGTCAGTTATGTTTTTAAAAATCAACATTATGACCTATCCTACTTTGGTTTTCCTGAATTCTGAACATTCTAAGACAGGGCAAACCTCTTTTTTAACAGGGAAGGACAGAAAGCCAAGTAGGTTTAAGATCTTTTAATTTCTCATGAATGGAGGTATCTTTGAAACCAGTATTTCAAATTATGGCTATTTTGACCCGTAGGAAATTTTAATAGCCCAGAGGTAACCACACTAGCACAATTTGGAAATGTGACTTTGTCTTTCTTTTCTACGGTAGAGAGATGGCATTGTGACTGTAAACCTGTTCTTGGGAAGATCCGTTTTTGGGAAAAGTGTACAAGGAACTTGAGAATCTATACATCAGTGCCTTTAAAACTCTCTGTGCAGAAGTCCCCTGTGAAATGTTTTTCTCATACTCCCAGGGTTTATGTTCCCCAAGCTTCCAAGACTCCAGTGTGGGAGTGAATTTTGAAAAACCCATACGCAAACAATGAACTCAGAACAACAGGGTGGATTACAGAGCTAAACTTAGGAATCTAGTCAAACATCAGTACAGCAACCCCCCTCCATCCACAGATACACACCAAGACCCCCAGCAGATGCCTGAAACCATGGATAGTACTGAATCCTATAACAATAGAATAGAACAATTCTAACACTATGCGGTAATGCTATGTGAATGTGGTTTCTCTTTCTCTCTCAAAATACGTTACTGTCTTGTACTCACCCTCCTTCTCGTGGTGTGAGATGCAGGCACTGTGACGGAGGCTCAGGCTGCTGTTGACCTTGGGATGACTCAGCCGGGGGACCATCTGCTTCTGGTCCGTGGTTGACTGAGGGTATCTGAAAGCACAGAAAGCAAAGCCTTGGATAAGGGGGGACTAGGGTACTGAGTGTGGAGGTGAACGAGCTCCTCAAATGAGGTGGAAGAGCCCAAAACAGTATGTTGAGGACTGAGCATTGTAAACACCACATTCTTATGAAGAGAGGGATAGTAGTCGGGGGAGGATGGATGGGCTTTTGTTCCTCCTTGTCACTCCTCTGCTATTTTCCCCTGGAGGTCCACTCACCCCTGCAGCGGACTTTCATTGGAGTTAGTTGCCCCAGGTCAGGGAGAAGGCAAGGGATCCCAGTCTCACCAGTCAAACTCTGCATGCTTGGGTATACTGCCCATCAGAACCACCAAACGACAATGGCCTTTTTGCTGGGTCTTCTAGAAGAGATTCGTGTTCTTCACCTCTGAATCTAAGTTTATAAGCATGTGGATTTAGAACTACCAGCAAGCCTCTTGAAATCATGGGCCAACCAGAAAAGAATCGCCTGTAAACAGGGAAGGAGACACAGTTCTGGTCGTTAGATCCTGCAAGCAGGGAGCCTTGGAAAGAGCTTCATCCATAGATTCTATCTACATCTAGAATTTTCAGTTTCGTAAATTTTAAAGTTGTTCTCCCCTCATCAAATAAATTCGGGATTTGAGCTGTTACCTGAGACCAGCCATAATTGAGAAAAGACATGTATAAATTTTGTTTTTATTTTGTAAAATTGGTTATGAAAAGCCATAAGAAGGACATTGTTTGCCCGTTTCAAATCCCTCTTTCTGAAATTTTAATAGCTGTCTTATGGTGGAATGGTGGCTGGTTACACCTGTGTGCATCAAGTGATTGCTTATCAACATGATGAACTCATTCTCAATGTTGTGTGGCAAAGCCAAAAGGTGTCTGTTGGGTCCTGACAAGTTCACTGATTTTCCCATTGATAAGAAACATTTAGGATATCTCAGAAATTTCTATTGAGGGAAGAGAAGGAAAATTTGGTATTAAGGAGAGACAGCCACAGAGCCAATGGAAATGCAAATGAGAGATCTACTACCATATTTTGCTTTCACAGATGATTAAAATAGATTTTATTAGGAACACTGTATCTCAGCTACTGATATATTCTGTCCACAGATCCGGGTCTCCAACCATGGAGCAGAAGTCTCTAGAAAAGAGCCTCAGATGAAAATCCAAATGATTTTAGAGGTGGAAGAAATCTTAGGGATCATCTGACTAGGTCCTCTAATTTTACAGTTGAAGAAACTGAAGCCAAAAGAGGTTAATTAACTCACTCAAGGTCACGCCACTAACTTATTGGCAGAGTCGGGAACCAATAGGTCTCTATTTTTTTTCTTAATTCTGCCTCTGATAGCTTCATGACATTAAACCAAATCTCAGATTTCTTAGTACTTTAGCTGCCTCTGTTATACAATGGAGTTAATACTCCCCGTTCCTCTACATTTCGCAGGCATATTGGTAGTGCTTGTGTGGTCATGGGCAATGTACTTCAGCTTCCGTGAAAAGCAATTTGTTTATTACCATTCTCTCAGGAGCCTTTGATGACAAGCAACAGAAAACCCATAGAGCTTACCTCAGCAAATGGGAACTGGCCAGAATGACAGAGGAGGGGCTCAGATACTGAAAGGGGATATCGAGCGTCTGGCTTGGAACAAATGAGAAGGAGGGTGGTTAAGAGCCTAGGAATGGGAACAGTTCCACAATCTCACAATGCGGCGACCCTGGAATGATTCTCCTCCAACCGTTCCTCCATCAGTATGGCTGGCCCTCCACTGGGGACCCAAAATAGTCAGAGAAATCTATCACAAAGAGCAACATGCCTGGGTAGCTTCCCTAACAAAGGAAAGGTCACTTTGATTACTAGCTTTCCGAGATGACACCCAAGGGGGGAAGGTAAGTCCAGCAAGGAAACAGACATGCTCTTAGGAAGAGGAAACTGTATGTTGATGAGGCAAAAAATAACAAATATCTGCTCTAGCTTCCTTCTTGCCAAGACACCAGAGCCCCTCATGGTCAGCTACTTGCTGGCTTCCCATCCTCGCCATCCCTCCTTGCCACGTAATGCACTCTATAATCCCCCATGCACAGCTATTCGATGTCTCCAAAACTTGGCACTTAATCTGGCTTCTGCTTCCTCCACCTAGAACTTCTTTCCTCTTTTGTTAATGCATCCTTCCTTCCTGTCTCAGGAGAGTCCGTCTGTGTTCTCTTAATAACGCCCTCCGCATGGCTACCACCACCAGAGCTCTGGTACCTGCACTGTTTTATGTATTTACGAATCTAGCACCTTCATTAAAACTGTGAGCTCCCTGAACAACAGGGAGTGTGTCTTATTCCTTTCTGTCCCTTCAGTCTGTGACAGTGCGTGGCACAAACTATGTGATGAATGTGTGCTTACAGAACACAGCAGAAGCCCTACCATATGGCTGGGGGGGGTGTCCCTCTCATGCCCCCCTCCTCTTCTGCCAGGACTGGAGGTAGGTACCATCATCCTTCCATTATCCCCCTGCTGAGAAAGGATAACTGCACCTTCTCTGCTTAAAGAACAATTACAAGGGGGTGTCCTGCCGTCATTGCAAACAAACTTAGGCTTGCGTGCTGCTAGCCAGTCATCTGATCTTCTCTCTGCAATGGGTGTTGGCTCTCAGCTTTTCATTTGGTGTGAAAACCTCAGAAGTCTTATTTCACAGGCAGTCAGAGGATGATCTGAAAAGCATTGGCTTGGATTTTAGACAGCCTCTTTGATAGAGGAACTGGAGGTGCAGAAATACAGAGCCTGGCCCACTCTCATTGTGATTTGATGTGCTGGTTTCCAAGTGAAAGCAAAGGACAGACGCGGGAGCAGACAGTGCTTGGTACTTCTCAGCAGCACAGAAGCTGCAGCCCCTTGCACGCTAAGGGCTCCAAAAAACACAGATGAAGGGACACCCCTCCTGAGATACAAAGAAACGTGTGAGAAGAGGGGCCTGAAGGAATGAGCCATGTTAGTTTTAAAGGCGCTTTAGGTCGGTCTATTGTGTCCTCTTCAGATTTACGGACTAGCCTCAGAGCGGGGGAAGAAGGGTGAGGTCTAGCCGAGCCGTCAGGTTCCTGGGGCTTGGCTGGTATGACAGACAGCATCCCTCTGAGAGGTTGGAGGCACTTTTCTGTGCATTTTTCACCAGCGCTTTCCTCCATTCTGTTCACAAGCAGCTGGTCCAGGGTATCACACGGTACAACAGACTTTTAAAAGCTGGCATCATTTCGATTTTCCACCCAGAGCAAATCTGAAAGGTTGGCATTTACATTCCCTGAAGTATCCACCTCTAATGAAAACAATATCAGAGCCTGAAGCACTTTGGCATTTTCTGGACACACTATAAATACACAGGCTCTATTTTATCATGTGCTGTATGTTAGCGCACAGGGACAAAGAGCGAGCACCAGGGAAAATGGTTTGAGGCGATTCTTTCAACATATTTTCCAAGGCCGTTTCAAATGACTCCACAGTCCTTGAACTCCCTGGTGATCATTTTAATAGCAACAAGAACCATTTGGTAACCAGCCTGGACGGCAGGCTGCACTTGGCTTTTGCTGATATAAAGTCTACTGTCTTTTGTTACTAAGGAGACAGAATTCTAGCCTATAACAAAGATGTTTAAGGCTTTCCTAATACCATAGCCCCCAAACTTCAGAAAGCTGCTAAGGATTTCTGCAGAGGCTTTTTTTTTTTTTAAAGCCCCGATCATGGAACTTCTCATATTCCTTCCATTTAACCACCCTTGACTGTTGACTTGGTAACAGAGACCCTCCGGTGAAACCTTGGTCAACCAGCAGCATCTGTCAGGACCAGGAAAATACAGACAGCGCTCCTGTTAACATGGCTTCATCTCCTCACCCGATGGGTTCCATTTCACTGCAACGCACTCCTTTATCTGCTTGGACGATTTCTGGAACCAGAGTAACAGGGCAAGTCTCCAGGGGCAGATGCACACTTAGGAGAGTAATTTCAGTCTCACCTCTTTGCTTCTCGCCCCTTTGAAACTTCAGAGAGTGCTGAGCTGTTGATAGTCCGGGTCGGACGGCTGCCATTCATGAACGGCATTATAAGGACGCGACCCAGCATTTTTTGATTTGCCAGCATATATCACTTGGATACAATTATCAGGCAGATAATGGAGTTGTTACCTTTAGGTAACAGAGGAGGTTCCATTTGTCCAGGATATATTTAGTGGGTGAGCGACAGTTCTGCAGCCACTGGACCAGGTGTGGCGACGACAGTGGATGTTTGGCTGAAACAAAGGGTCACATCGTGTGTCGCCATGGAAGCGGCACTTTGACAGAGCAGTCCCTGTAAAAGTGGAATGTTTAACTGCGAATAATTTTGTATGAAGCTCTCCTTATTCCATATTTCCATGGAAAATGAAACCATGGGAGGCATGAAAATCTCTAAAGGTCCTTTATACATAGATTAACGTGGTAATTCTCTCATTACTATGTTCTGAAGAAGAGCTCCTTACGCCAGGCTCTGCGCTTTGCCTTCAGATGTAACATGGCTTTGCCTTAAGTGTTTTAATAAAATGTGAAATACTGGTGAGGTAAGGAAAGATGTAACTTCCACAGGACATGAAAGCCAGAAAGGTTATTTTTCCCCCAGTGAAGAGATCACTGGTCAAACGGCATGATTTCCCACGGGTCGGCACCTCGCCGTTAACTGGAATGATGGTACTCTCCCCTGCACCTTGGACAGTTACACGTCATGTAACCAGCTGCGGAATACGTCCACTGTCAGAAGCTAATCAGTTTAATCTATTCTTCTTTGCACGTTTAACCAGCTAGTGTTGGGGAAGGCAATTATTGACAGTGACAGTTTATGCCATTTTCAACTATCTTTGCTTGTTTCTAACAGTAACAAGGAGAGAAATAAAAGCCTCCTGAGGAGCATCGAGCTACTGACTATGGACACTTTAGTCATAAGAGACGTGACCAATCAGGGCAGATAGAATAAGATTCTTTTGTAGAGAAAATGATGGAACACCTCCTGTGACTCATTCTAAAATAATGCAACAGTCCTTCAAAACTGTTGAGATTTTCATTTATTTTTAAAGCGAGTGGGATTGACTGAAGAGCAAAAGCCTTCCCACTAATGATGTCAGGGGAGGCTGTGGCAAGAGGTTTTGCAAACTAGCGGCTCTCCTGAGTATCAGCCCGCCCGTCGTTCTTCTTGAAGGGGCAAAGGAACGCCGGGATTGGCAAACCAAAGCGACAACTGCTGCGTGTCGATTACAGTACTTCTGCAACAAAGTAGGTTTGTGTTTCCTGAGGCTTACACAGCAGAAGACTGCTCTGAGACCAACTGCCCGAGTGAGAGTTTAGAATCTGGGCTTAGAATTGAGAATTCTGGGTTTGAATCCTGGTTCTGCCACATGGCACCTGAGGCAACATTTTTTTTTAACTTGCCTCCATCTTAGTTTCCTTACCTATAAATTGATGATACAAATTTCATATTCCCATATGAAAAATGAATGAGATAGTCCTGGTAAAGCACTTAAAACAGAGCTTAGAACATGCCAGATGTTTAATAAATGTTAATTGTCATCAGAAGTAGGGCTCAAAGTCCTCATAAACTCCAGCCACCCTAACCCCAACTTCACGACATGTCCTACCCATGACTCCATTGGGCAATGGGGCCATTCCCCTAAGCAACCCACATTTCTAATTCAGGAAGACCTGAAAGTTGCCACATTGAGTTCAACAATTGCAAGAATGTTTGGAGTCCAATCTGTGTGACAAACACTAAATATGTTAATAAATCTCATCAGCCGTGTCTCTCTGGGCCTCAAGGACATTGTCCATTTTAGCAGAATTGGAAGTGCCTAAGCCAAGACCTAATGACTTCAGTGCAATCGCTCCCAGTGGTAGATTTTGCATAAAGGTGCCTGACTGCCATCCTGCAGGTAAGAGTAAAGAGAATAATGATGAAAAATGCAAATAATTCTCTGTGGCTGTCACAAAACCATCCGTTATTGCCCCTTATTCCTTTTCTTGACTACAATATTATACAGTGACCTGCATAAACAATGTTCTCAATAGCTATTCATAAATTAAGTTAATAAATACACAGCGCAGTTCTCCACAAGAAGCAACATTTATAGCTATGTTGCTTTTGCTGTGAGTTTAAAACCAGGGTCAGTCCTCTAGCACACTCACTCACTCACACGCACACACACACATATTCTTCCCATTAAATGTCAAAAACATATATCAATAATCTTTGGGCAAAGATATTGGAATCTGTTGATCACAAAACTAGATGACACTGTAGAAATCATATAAAACAACATATACACGCTATATATTTAGGCATGAACACATCTAGGATTGCCACATTATTGATTCAAGGTCACACATAAATTAGAGGCAGAGCTAGAATTAAAATTCAGGCTCTGTCCAGACCTTCCCCCACTTCATCCTGCCTCTCTTTGGTAACATCACTCTGAACTTGCTTTCAATTATTCAGATAAATGCTGAGTAAAACCTTGTGACATTCTGAGAACATACCCGATCTTTATTTCTTGACCTAACATGCCAGACTAAGGTCAGATTGTTAATCTTGTATTAGTTCTTGATTCAGGAATTGACACAGAATTTAGTTATTTCCAGAAGGATTAATAGGTTTCTCTTGTGTTAAAAGATATTTACACCAGAGTCTTAAAAATACTGAGTAGCATTACAGAAAATAAATCAACAAAAGTTCAAGTTACCTTTCGAATGTCAATCATCTGTTGACAAGTCAGTCCCTTTCAAATTACAGATTGTTATGAACTGTGGAGCTGGTAGCAATTACGAATGTCTTAAATACAAGTCTTCTGTGAAACCATTGCTTCTTCTAAAGGAATAGTTTATTTTCCACAGGAGGAAGGCTTTATTTAATGTGTGTTATACTCTGTTTTCATAAAGTATTATAATCACACCCTTCCTGATACCCTCTGTATAGCAAACTTGCTTTCTCACCCTGAGATCATATTTGGACATATTTTTGTTTGTTTTAAGAAGGTGCTAAAGGAAATCCATGTCTTCATGTGTAATTAAAATCTAGTTATTTATCAATTAACTGGTCAGGTGTAATCATGGTAAGTTCTGCCCATTGAAAAAGAGTGTGTTTGGCTAAAACCCACTGCTGCCACCTAGTGTTACTGGACAAGCACTGTCTCGGCTTGATCTTTGCTTTTGTGAGACACTATCTTTTGCATTGAGAGGGGGAGGGAGGAGGGTTGTCAGTTACTTTAGCAAGGATCTTAGTAATTTATTATTTAGGAAACTTTTGTCTCTTTCTATTGACTCTTATATTTGAATAGTCTGGGTTCCAGACATGCTTCTTTAATCTGCTTGGCATTTGAATTATTTGAAGGCTTTCAATTGATGAGTACTGAAGACAATGTGGTAGCTTAAGGCAATCATCCATATTGATGAAATTCGCTATAAATAGATGCATGTTGCAAGAAGCCATGTGTAAAAGCAATGTGTCCTTTTTATTCCATTCCTATTGATTTCAAGCCCCCTAAGGATGTTGTTGTCAATAGCTGAACCAAAGGAAACAGAAGTCACCCGCTGCCCGCCAAGCCGTTTTGCATCCCAGGGCAAGGGCAAGCCCCCCAGAACCCACTTCTGCATTCCAGTTACATTCATCAAACACAGCACAGTCATTTTCCTGCTTGAGAAATTGTTTTGCTGAATATGAACTACCTTTCGAAGGGTCTAAAATAAGATTAAAATGACTTTAAAGATACATATCCTAATTGTGGGGGAGCTTACATGCAACTCAGGGGAAGCTCCTCAGGGCGGTTTGCGAGAAGCATATAGAGCTGCAGTTGCATGGTAAAGAGCAAGTGGGAGAGGCCATGGTGCCGGCATGAGAAGCAGTATCAGGAGAGGGGAGGACTGTGGTTACCCCTCGCCTGCCAACGAAAAGCGGATGTGTGTCCAGACCCCGGGAGGCCTGGCAGAGAAGACAACGCTGGCTCAGAAACAGAGGAAGCATTAAGCTGGAGCAAGAGCACAGGATCTATCAGCATCTTTAGATATAGATTTTCCCATTTCTATGCTGTGTCTTTTCGAGCCGTCACCTCACCCCGTTGGGTCTTTCCTACTCTTAGCTATTTCCATAGACCATAGCTGCACAAAATAAAGCCAGGAGAGCTTCCCTTATTGATGTGTGATCTATTCCCTAAATAGATCTCTGGGATGCTCTTTCCTGAAAATACACAGCATGGACTACCACACGGTACCTTCAGCTCTGAGATATATACAAAGGAAAGGACTCCTAAACCTCAGTGGCTTAACCCACAATAAGAGCTTATTTCTCATTCATAAGACAGTTCAACACAAGCATCCTACAGACAGTCTTCCAACTGAGACGTGGGGATCCAGGGCCTCCCTACCTAGCGGCACTTCTGTCCATGAGGAGTTTGGAGCCTTTCACCCCAGCCAGAGGATGATGGATCAGCAAGTGCAGAATTGTACACAATGTTCATATGACCAGCCCTGGAATTGCTTTCTGTCATTTTCATCCCTCATTCCGTTGGATAGAATTCAGATGTGTGGCTATACACTTACTTCATATGCTTGGGAACACTGTCTAGCTTTGTGCTCAAAACACAGAGGAAATAGGTTGTGATGAATATACAGGAATACGATGAATATATTACATACACATTTCCCACATTACCATAGGTTTGTTAAATCCAAGGGTCAGCAAACTATGGCCCTTGTGTCAAATCTAGCACACCATTTGGTTCTGTATAGCCCATGAGCTAAGAATGATCACTACATTTTTAAATAGTTGGGGGAATATAAGAGAGAACAAACAACAGGAGCTGTTTGTGGTCTGCAAAGCCTAAAATTATTATTATCTGAGCCCTTGATAGAAAATAATTGCCAACTCCTGGTCTACCTGTATCATTTAGTATCCTGGAAGAAACAGATGTCACCCTCAAAAGAACATTTGTGAAGCATTTGTATTAGTTTTCTATTGCTGCATAACAAATTTGGTGGCTTGAAACAATATGCATGTATTATCTAACTGCTGTAGATCAGGAGTTCGGGTACAGTTTACCTGCCCGGATCCTCTGCTCAAGGTCCCTCCAGTTTATAATGCAGGTGTTAGCTGGGGCTATGGGCTCGGGAGGGGCTGAGCTGGGGAAAGATTCCTTTCTAAACACCTTTGGGTTATTGGAAGAATTGTAGGACTTATGGTTGTAGGACTGAGGCCCCTGTTTTCATGCTGACCAGAGACACTGCCCTCAGGGTCTAGAGGCCAGAGTTCTCTGCCACGTACCCTCTCCATGGGCAGTTCACAACAGAACAGCTTTTCAAGGCCTGCAGAACCTCATATAATACAACCTAATCAAGTGGGTGACAGCCCATCACCTTGGCAATATTCTATTGGTGAGAAACAAATCTACCTGAATCTACCCATGTTCAAGGCCAGGGGATTATATACGGGCAAGACCCACTGAGGTGCGGGGGGGCGGGGGTCCGTCAGTCTAGGGTGTGTCTGCCACAGGACTATTAACGAAGGTTTAGCAGAGTTGAGGGAAACCCACAGGTATGTGGAGACTGTAGGTTTTGGGAGCCACTGCCACCCCCAGGCCTGATGGGGAAAGGAAAGGAGCAGTTACCAGAACTGGGTGAGATTTCTAGCCGCTGGAGAGGTGTGCCGCAGTGCCGCCCGTGGCCTTTGGGGAGGAATGCAGCTGCTGCCAGGCAGTGGCCAAGTGAGAGAAGTGAGGTGGGGGGTCGGGGGAACCAGAGGCTCTCTTTCTACCAGCTCTCTGTCTGCTGCCTGACCCTCCCCGCAGCTGAGCGAGAGAGGCAGAGGTGACTGACGCGGCCCCCAGAAGGCAGCCTCCTCGGGCTGAGAGCAAGGTGGAGATAAGTGGAAAATGGATCCAGGGGGGCACACAGTAGGCATTCCAAACATCTGGCTATTTGACTCTCAATTTTCAAAGAAAACTTCAAATTACAAGTTTAATATCTATTTACACCAAAAACAAGAATGATCAGGGTCTGCCACCATTCAGAGGACCACGAAGGCGCTTCAAACCACGTGAGGAGCCCGCAGGACTCGGCTTTCCACAGAGGGGAGCCGATTGCAGGCAACACGTATGCTCACCAGCGCCTGGAAAGGAACGTGCAGCAGCGGATACTACGCCGACCCAGGGACGCAGCTGGAGGATGCTCTTCATGGAAAAGACGAATAGAGCTCCAACCCAACAACGGGGGGTAACACCTGCTAGGCTTTCCCATTCAAATCTCTAGCTTAATGTCTGTTCTTAATGAATTAGGAGCTTTCTCACACAGACTCAGGCCTGCTGTAGAGACAGAGGCATGCTCCGTCTGGGGAAAGGTGGCAGTCAAAAGACTAGCCTTTCAGTAAGCAAATTTCTAAAAGGCAGAGCTATTTGATGACTAGGTGCCTCAGTTGCAACTAGGGAATGGTGCGTGTAAGAAGCAAGGGCATATTGATCTGGGACTGCTAAGGGGTCATCGGAGGCCCATGCAAAAGAATTAAGGCACATCATTCTTTGGCATGTTTCTGGGTGTTTTTGTTTTGGGGTGGCAATGCTTCAAAAGTGTGTTTGTAATGAATATTCTTAAAGAACACATTTGTAGAATTTAAGTATGTCTTGCACATAGAATGTCAAGACCACTTGTGATGCAGAGGATGAGAATGGATTTCAGAAAAAAGGGTTGAGTAATGGTCTACTGCTGATGAAGTCTGAGTATATTCGTCAGCTGGTAAAAGAGGCTTTTCCTTCATATCATTACCTCCAACATCATGACACCCAATAAGCTATTGCTGTCTAATTGAAAAGTTTTCTAATAAGAGTTTAGGTAAAACTAATTTTAAAGAACTCATTAGCTAAATATTACATGGTAGACTTTCTACAGCAACCTTCCCGGCTCCCTATAGATAGAAAATTAATTAATAATGAAGAAAATAAAGCAGTAGCCATACCAGAGTGTGAAAAGTAGTATTATTTTAAACTTATTAACTATGAGCTCCGCACAATACATTACAATGGCCAGGAAAGGCTCCTCTGAATACCAAATTCATTTATGATTGGTAATACAGGAAACAGATACCATATAACCTCACAATGATGAAATATTTTAAAGTCTTACATAAAACATGTAGCCTAGAAAGCCGTTAGGGGCCAAGTTTTGCCATCTTCCTGGACCACACAAATACACACGTGCATACAAATGGGAATCTTCAGGAGATGGACATATGGGCATGTTTATAACTACTTCTCTTTTTTTGAATCTTTTATATCAAATATTACTTTTATAATTCAAAAGTAAAATTTATGAAAAAAAAACCCTCAAACTGGCATAACGTGGATAAAATGTAGCCAGAAATGTTTCTATCAACAAAATATAACAGAAAATTTTATGTTTCCAGAAGGTGGGCAGGGGGGGATGAATGGTTCATTTATCTTATTCAAGAGACACTTGCAAAATTTCTTACTCTCACATTCACTGTACTATTGTGGAGTAAAGTGAATATATAAATACAATTATATAACCTAATCTATGGTTACATGATATGGTGTTAAGTGGCATTCCGTAGTTAATCCATTTAATTTGGCCATCAGAGGATTTCAGAAAATATTACACAGGGCATGTGTTTTCTAGAGTACAACTGGCATTTACATTCATCAGGTGCCCCTTATAGGAGTCATATTCTCACCTAATACTGGACAAGGTAGAACCAGACAAGACTCGTGGGTTTAAAACATCATCCCTTAAAACTCTCACGCCCTCTTTCTCTCTGTACATTTGACACATAACACACAGTCCAGGCTCCTTACGCCGGGCAGTTAGCCCCTTTGGAGCTCTGTTCTCTTTTATGTCCCGACTTAACCTTGAGTGCTTTTCCCGACTGGCTTGAGGAACTGCGTGCTCTGGCCTTGGTTTGCATGTTTCTCTATCTTCTTAGTCTTTTGGCGTGTGATCTCCTCAATTTGGAAAGCCCCTATTTTTGTAGTTCGGTAAACTCTCACCATGCAGTATGAGCACACCCTCCTCTGGAAAGCCTTGCCACACGCGTGCAAAACTTACTCATTGCTTCTGAGATCTCATCGCACACTGGAAGTATCACAGCATTATTTAAACTGTGTTGCAATGCCTTGTTCCCAGGCCTATCCATACCAGGGAAACTGAGGTAGCTTATTCTTACTTAGTCCTGCCCACTGCTAGTGTGATGGCACAAAACAGACTAAATAAGTCTGTATTTAATGAATGAATGATTAAATGAATGGCTGAATATTCAAATTGCCCGGTTGAGAATCAGTAGTCTGTTTTACATAGCCCAGGAAAGAAGAGTGGATTCAAAAGTCTTTTACGCATCAGTCATCTGGAATCTGGGGCAATATTCACACCAATGATGGGGACAAATGCGTCCCTGACCTTAGTAGACAGGCCAGTTTCTTATCTCTTCATTTACAGTCACGCAGCTTAGCTTTAGTTTTCTAGATGCCTCCACTAAGACAAACACATTATTAGGAATGGCATAACCAGATGATACTAACAAAGAAGGGAACTGAGCCCATAGGGTTATTCTGAGAAAATACGATAGAAGGAACCTAGGCCCCCTAAAAATCTCCATCGTCAGGCTGTAGAATTGAATCTTCATGTTCTTGCTGTTTAGAAACCACGCTGAGCCAGCACACAGGTGCAGTGCGTGCCCAAGGCCGGTGGGGGGCAGCACACGCCTCGTTAACCGGGGAACGGGCTGAATTCCTGCTTAGAGGACCACCGCTTGGCACACGGGCTCCAGCAACTAAGATCCCAGGATTCTAACAACTCAACAGAAAGTCTCCTCAGAAAATTTGTACTCTTTAAACATTTTCCGTGTTACCATCATTTCATGGAATTCTATCACAGATTTCAAATTGCAAGTGTATTTACACCTTGAGAGATGGTGCAGAAAAGGGGGAAGAACACAGGCTACGAGGCAGACAGATTTGGACGTTGAGAATCCATCTATCGCTAGCTGTGTGATTTGGGCAGGTTACTTAACCTTTCCAGTACTCCTTTACCTCATCTTTAAAACACAGATAATAATATCTACCTCAGGGAATTCATGTAAGATCAAATCAAAATACAGGTAGCAGCTTGATGTTTTGTGGTTGTCTCCCCACTTTTCTTTCCCATGTGGAAAAACATAAATCCACAGACATCTATTGTAACGCAAGCGCCCTGCAAGTGCCTCAGCAGACCCCGCCTTGGATAAAGAGGCCAAGCGAGCCCCTCTGCCAGCAGCTCCAGCGGAGAGGATTAAGGCACTAATAATAATAATAGCAATAATGTTTCTTGACAATAATAAACACATTAGACACCATGGGATTATGGAAATACAAAAGACAGAGCCATTTCGTACTGTGTAACACAGCACTGCTACAGTTCCCAGGACCTGGCAGGGCGTCAGGAGACATTCATCCTGATTGATAGCAGCCAGACAGGGCAACAACCTAAGTGTTCACTGACGGATGAACACATAAAGACAATGTGATACACACACACACACACACACGGACATATATATATGTTAGAAAGCAGGAAAAGTTGCCATTCAGGCGGACTTGAGGGTATTATGCTAAGTGAAATAAATCAGATAGAGAAAGACAAATACTGCATGGTCTCACTTATATGTGAAGTTTGAAAAAACAAAAAAACAAACTCCAAGAGGCAGAGTAGAGATTGGTGGTTGGGGGAGTGGAGGTGAAGGTGGTCAGAAGGTACAAAGGTCCATTATAGATGAATAAGTTCTGGGGATGGAGTGTACAGCAGGGTGACCATATAACACTGTATAGTTGGAACATAGAGTAAATCTTTAAAATTCTTGCTGCACAAACACACACACACATACATATGGAAACAAGTGATAGATGTGATCACTAACCTTATTGCAGTAATCATTTTTTAATGTATGCATATATAAAATCGACACGTTGTACACCTTAAGCTTACACAGTATTATATGTCACTCACACCTCAACAAAACTGGGGGAAAAAAAGATGTTAGTTCTGACCTTCCACACATACATACACATCCCTCAAGATGCTGTTTAATACTATTTACTATGTTTTCCATTTAAAAAATGCTTGATCACCATTTATATTTTATATATATGAAATTAAATGTGTATTTTAATTTCTCAGTCTTGTCCAACTCTCACAGATTTTATTACTTAAAATGTTTATCATTGGTTTTTATGCCACTTTTAAATTAAACAGTCTAACATTATTCTAGTGTTTTAATACAGATTTGCCTCATATTAGGAATTTGTCTTTTAATACAATATATCATACTAACTGATTTTCTAGAATAAGCACCCATTGGTTAGGATGTATAATTTTTAAAGTAGTGATGAATTCTGCTTGCTATTATTTTATTTACCATTCGTCCCTTGAGAGTCATAATGGAGACTACTTAGTTGTTTTCCTTGTTTGTGCCATATTTATCAAGTTTGGACATTAATGTACTTCATCAAACAGTGAATTTACAAAATTATCCTTTTTTCCTACTCTCTATAAAAATATAAATAGTTTTGAGATTATGATTTTGAAATTTTAGTAAGTTTCCCTGGGAAACTAATAATTTTATGCCAGGTTTCCCTTTGATAACTCTTATTCTTCTATTAAAATTAGTTTGTTTAGACTGTCTTTCTTAAAGTTGTTTTTGGTAAACAAATTTTTACAAGGTTATTCAGTTTTCCAGGTTTTCTAATTTAATTTCATATAATGCACAAACTATATGCTATGATTATTTTTATCTTCTCAGTTTTTTCTTCTGTTATTTTTTGTCTTGTATATTTGTGTTTCCACACAATCCCTCCCGTTCTTAATTAGGCTAGTTAGTAGTTTGTCTTTTTGTTTTCCTCAAAGCACCGTTATTTTTTTACTTGTCATTTATTTTACTGTTTTCTTAATCACTAATTTTGGTTTTATCTTTATTAATTCCTCTTTTGGATTACTTTTCATTTATTTTTCTTGCTTTTTAGTCATGTTTACTTCACTTGTTTCATTTTTCATGATACAAATATGTGTATATTTGATGAATGAAACTTAACTCTGAGCACCAGTTCTGCCATAGCCAATAGATTCTGATGTATTGAGCTCTTATTCTTGAGAAACTATACAATTTTGATTTTATTTCCCCCTTGACTCAAATCTCCAACTCCTCTTTGAATACAGCACTTTTTAAAAATTCTAGAGGGGCCTATTTATTTCTGATTTTGTTTTATTGCCATGTGGTGTGCGAATTTTGCTTATATTCTTTCCGTTATTTTAGAATTATGAGTCTCTGTTTGAGGGCTAATATGTGATGAGTTTATGTGAAATGTTTCACATCCTTTGACAACAAAAGGTGTGGCCTCTATTACTGAGGTGCAGAATTCCACATGGAGATGTCAGACTACTCTGTGATTTTGCTATTAGATCTTCTCTATCCTCACATCTTCATCTTCTGTTAACTTTGGTGGGTCTGAGATTGTGAGACATACACTAAATATGTAATAATTAGTATTGGTTTTGTCCATTTTTCCTGGCATTTCTTTCATTTATAAAAGTCATTGCTGAGTGTTTGGGTACAGACATATAATAACTCCTACACATTTTTATGAATTATAGCCTTTAGTATTGAAATGTTTCCTTCCTCGCTCTGTTGAAGACCTTCTGGCCTCAACTCCACCTTGCCCAATACCAGTATCACAATGCTTTCTGTTTGTCTGCAATTGTCTTTTAAATTAAAGTCATTGTGAATTTCTTAGGTTTATGTGTGTTGATCATACACAGCTCAGAACTGAATTGTTTTATTAGCCAATCCGAGCATCTTCATCTGTCAATGGGTGAGTTTCACGAATTTGCATTTACTGTCATGACCAATACATTTAGTGTTAGCTCTGATCTATGGTCCATTTTATTTGTATACTTTTTCTTTTCCAATATTGACTTTTCAATTTTGGAAGGGATTTTTGAATGGCAATCTTTACACTAATGCCTTTTAAAATACTCATAGTCCTCTCATTTGTGAATGGTGACGGATGGTTCCCACAATAAACAAAATTTCATTCGTTTGTAATCTCCTTTGTACCCTCTTCTCCATCTTGCCTAGCATGCAACTTAAGGTAATAACCTTTTACACCCAGTTAAAACCTACAAGGCAATCACTGAGCATCCTCTACTTTCTGTATTCTCTCTCCTTCTTCCCATTTTAAAACAACATATGGCTCTACCTCTGTTATTCTCAATATTTACTTCATTTTAGTTTTAAGCAAGTGTCAGATTCTTTGCAGTCGTTTCTTAGTTATTAGCAGCTCATGCCCTAACAGGGAGAATGCTCTCTCCTGGTCAAGGTCAAGGTCAAGCTCTTGGGAAGACACGGAAGGGACCCGCATCCAGTTTGTCGCTGAGCCACAGCAGAAGCTGTCCGAGCAGATGTCAGTCCAGTGAGAGCAAACTCCCCCGTGAGGCTGGCTCTAACAACAGACTCGTAGGGCCTACGCCTGCGTTCTGCGCTCTGATTCTCCTTCTTATGGCAGAAATGTACAACACAAAACAGTAACTAAAAGGACACAGAAAGGGATCATAGAACCTGATGCCATCAAAGATGCCAAACAAGGGGGAACTAATAACAATGGGCACCAAACGGAGAGCGTCGAGAGCCAGGGAAAGTGAGGGCAAGGACAGAGTGTCGGACCCATGCCTACTTCCCATGCCAGCAGGGACTCTACAGCTCGAGCAGCCAGGCACTAGGGCCTCCGTGTTTTCTCCAGTAGCACCTGCTCGAACGCTGGGGTCCCTGACAGCAGACTGGGCACCCTGTCTCCACGGCACGTCCATCAGAACTGTGGAGGTAAGTGAAGCCCACCCAGCTGAGAGTAAGGAGAAACCATTTATTCAGAGCTTCCAACAGCGGGGGGGCGGGGGGGGGGGGCGGGCAGCCACCACCTGTGCTTGGCAGAGACCCCAGGACGGGCCGAGGACTGGGATGGCATCCTAGCAGGGAAGGGCTGGCCCCAGAGAGGCCCTGACTGGAGGCTGTCATCATGGAGAAGGTCTACGTAGACGCAGAGCATCCTAGGTGCTTGGCTCGGGGTACATATTTGGGTTTCTCTGGTTGATCTTAAGATGAAAGAGAACAGTTAGAGAAGCTGCCAGTTACTAATCATGTCTCAGCCATTTTGGAGTAATTATCATGTGGTTATGTTAGCCTTTGGGACTGGATGCTACAGAGAGCAGCCTGACTTCCTGGACTGCTCATTACAGATAGCGCGTCAGCGGCCTGGGCTGCACATGCGGTCTGGGCCATTGTCCCTTGCTATACTTGGTGTCTCTCTATGGGAGATCAGGCAGTAAGATGTCTTTCCTCAATCTCTTAGATCTTCCAGTTTCTGGCTTCCAAGATCACTAATTCCCCATATCTGTAATCTTAGGGGAGTCACTCATCCTCTGCAGGCATCAGATTTCTGACCTGAAAAATGACAGATTTCATCTAGAAAATAGTTCCCCCTCAGGCAGTGTGTCAGTGGGTGCGGGGAATGGCTCTGGGGGAGGAGCATTTCGGTTGTGATGGAGAATTGCATGGTATGGGCTGTGTGGCAACCTCTGGGGGGCCTGTGGCTATGGAGAGGCCAGGTACATGTTACCTGCAGGCAGCTCTCTGTGGGGGGCAGGGGCTGAAGACAACTGTTCCCGTCGGTCTGTCAGGTCCCGTCCACCTGCAGTAAGAATTAGCTCTCAGCTATAAACTGCCCTCCTCTCCGTCGAAGTGTGATTGTCACCAGCATTTGGGCGAGTGGGAGCAAAAGCAGGATCTGTCCTAGTGACCCCCGTGGGGTCGACTGGCAGGCCCACGCTGATCGGAGGCGAGGGCAGACAGTGACATCAATTCAGCCATCAAGTCCCTCTTGCTTTTCCAGTCTCACTAATTTTAATCCTCTGCCATTGTTAAAAATTAAATTTCTACTAATGTTTATTTCAAAATGTGAGATGAAATGCCATGTGCTACCCTCTTCAGATTGTTGAAATAACAGGCTACCCTCAATCATTTTGAGTAGTTGTGCCAGAAATCGTGATGAATTTCCTTTTTTTAATAATCTTGTTCACATAGTTCTATAGGCACAATGTTAACCATTTGTCTATTCAGTAAATATTTACTGTTCCTACTAGATACCAGGCACTCGTTCATATCCAAAGAATCTGTCCAGAAATAAAAACAGTGAAGCCCCCATCTTCACCGGAGCTTCCATTCCAATACTATAAACTGGACTTAATTACCTACTGCTCCTAAGGTGTCAGGCACTAGGAACTAAGGTGGGGAGAGAGGATGCTACCTTTGGACACAGACCCGAAGGAAGTAAAGGAAAAAGCAATGTGGATATGAGGAAAAGGCTTCTGGGCAGGGAACACAACATAGGAAGGCCCTGAGACCCCCGCAGGAAGGTGGCTTTCTTGGCACATTCTGAATGCAGGAAGGAGGCTGGCATGGTTAAAGCTCAGGGAGTGAGGGGAGGATGGTGGTCCGATGACGATCATGGTTTGAGAAGCAAGACCATACAAGGTCTTGGGGCCATGGGAAGAACTTGGGGGTTTACTCTGAGTAAGATGACAAGGCATTATGGGTTTGAACAGAGGAATAATATGATCTCACTTATATTTTAAAGGATCACTCAGGCTGTTATTTTGAGGAAAGTTGCAAAGAAGGTGAAGATAGAAGCAGAGTGAGAAGCCAGATGACCACCGTGGTAGTGTAAGTGCAGGAATACCTTGGCTGCGGTTAGGAAAGCAGCAGTGAGGAGGGCAGGGAGTCACCTCACTGGATGTGGGAGTGTGAGCACGATGGGGAGGCAAAGATGGGTCCGTGGTTTGCGGCCTGAAGAGCGAGGAATGGAGTTGACAATATCCGCAATGGGAAGGCTATAGATAGAGCGGGTTTGACAATGATGGAGAGGCAGAGCTCAGTTCTGAACATGTAAGAGGCCTATGAGACATCCAAGCGAAATCTAAGGAGGCAATTGCACGAATGTGTCTGAAGTTCAGAAATAAGGTCAGGGCCGGAAGTATAAATTGGGGAGTCAGTTTATGTATGAATGTACTGCAACAGAACGGATGCAGAGAGTGACTGTAGGCAGAGGAGACTGGTGGCTTGAGCCCTCAGGCATTCAAATATTTAATCTGGAAGATACGGTGGAACCAGTAAAGGACCTCGGGAAGGAAAAGAGATTTGAGAGAGAAAGGTAGCCCAGAGCCCCAGTGATGAAAGCATTTCAAAAACAGATTACCTTTGTTGAATGGTGCTAACAGGGTACGAAGAATGGCAACCTAGAAGTCATACTGGCTGTTCACAGGAGAGGTTTCAGTGGGTCACTGAAGATGAAAAACTGATTAGAGCGAAATCAAGGGAGAAGCAGAGGAAGTAGAGGCTTTGAGTACAGGCAATTGTTTGAAAGAGTTCTGAAAAGGTGAATTAAAAAATGGAGAATCACCTCTTGAGGGACATGGAAAAAGTAGTTTAAAAAAATGAAGTATGTTAGTCTGTTTATATGGTGAAGAGAATTATCCAGTAGACAGAGAACTTACAGTGCAGGTGAGAAAGGATGCCGGCAGGATTGCTGTCCTTGAGAGGCCAGAGGGGATGGTACCCAGTGTCCCAGTGGAGAGACTGCATAGTGCATTAAAGCTCATCTCAACAGGGTGGAAGGTGGGCTCTGCACAAACTGAAGTAGGCTGGTAGATATGGTGATGGGAGAGGAGGGAGACTTTCTTCATTTTTCCAGGGAACAAGAAGCAGGGCCATCAACTATGATGGAGGAGAAACCATTGAAAGTCTGATATCACCTGGTGTCGTTTATGAGGAAAAGTTGAGTTTTGTTCTCAAATCAAATTATCTAGGGCACGTAAGGGTGCAAGCCATGAAATTAGCATACCTTTATAAACAATGAGACAATGTGTTCATTTTTTTCACTCATGTATTCACCAATGGTTTCTTTACACATTTCCACTGAACATTTTTACCATTCCAACTGTGATGAACTCTGGGAAGGTAACCACCCAAAGTCTTAGTCACAGTGATTAGAGGAGTGTATAGTCTAGTGGGAGAGACAGACATGGAAAACAACGCTACACTTCTTTTTATTGGGATAGGATATATGTCTTCTTTCCAGTGACCATATTCTTACCAGGTATCTTGGGACTTGGCCCATGTCCTGCCAATAAGCACAGTCAGTGGTAAGCCTACAATGCTCCCATTTTTTGCTTGAGAAAATATGGTCCTTATTACTATTCCTGAAGCACGGTAAGTGCCAAGAGACCGCAGAATAAGAAGGGATCCACTCTAGCTACAGAGTTAGAGATTCATTTGAGCAACGTCTTGAAGGCTCAGCAGAAAAGGCGACCATATGTCATACACTGGAAAGAAAGTGTAAAATTCTGGAGGTGTGAGTCTGGAAAGATAAGCTGAGAATAACTTGCTAATGAAGGTAAGTCTTTATTCTCTAGAGGAGTGGGAATCACTGAGTTTTTACTTTGTTTTTAATAAGCAAAAGAATGACATAGTTAGATGTTGTGGTAGATAGCCCGGTTAGGGTGCTGTGTTGAAGGCAGATGGAAGGACCTGCCGCAGAGGACCTGCACGGGGCCCTGGACTCTGCAGGGAAACAGAACGGAGGGATTAAAGACACAATTGCCAAAGGGCAACTGATGAGGGTGCTGACTGACTTGTCATGGAAAGTAAAGGAGCAGAGAGGAGAGTCAAAGATTTCCCTCTGTTCTCTGCCTTACAGGGATGTAACTCACTGAAACAGGAATTAAAGGAGAAATGGCCAAGTTTCTTCTTTTTTTTTTTTTGGCAGAGGGAAGGGGAAAATAATAAGGTTTGAATTTTAGAGTTTGTTGTTATAGCTGCAGGTGTCTACTGGACAGAAATAATGAATACACAAGGATGCTCTGGAGACAGGTGTATGAAAGTCATCATGTCAGGGCCCGTTAGAGCCTTGGGGGAGGATGATTTCCTTTATGTCTGTGGCGGGAAGACTGGATTCCGACTCTGAGAGGGGTTGCTAGCGATGAAGAGGCAAATCAAGATGAGCCTGTGACAGGAGGACACTGTCACCTATACAGTGCTCCGAGGGGACCTGCAGCCGGGCTTCAGGGGTAAGCTGTGGGTCAGCCAATGGGGCTTCAGCAAATGTAGCTTCATTTGACACAGCGAATGGATAAGAATGGAGATTTAACAACACACGTGATGATGAGACATGTGAACAAAGGGAGGGATCCCAAGTCCTATGTACCCCCAGGCATGTGAGTAATTGGTCAGGAGGTATCCCTCTGGTGTAGAGAACAAAATGCATGGGAATGCAGAATTTATACTCTCATTCAAAGAGCTATCCAGTTCAGGCCTCAGTTACCTGCCACCTAGATGTCCCACATGGGAGGAAATAAGATGGGAGCAGAGGTGTCAGGAGGAAGGTCAGGGATGTACAACTCAGTTAGGAGGTCCTGGTCATTTTTTTAAGGGCAATAAACTCTTAAATTCAAAAAGCTCCCCATCACCCCTACCCATGTCCCTGGAGCCTCAACTAGGCATGCACAAGGAGGACATACATGGACACGCATAGACATGTGTATTCCGCAGTGGCCCTTTCTAAATTGCTTTCTGATAAGGCTGTATGAACAAGTCACAGGAAGAAGCCCTTTTGGATATAATTATTCAAACTCATTACATTGTTTTATTCTCCAAACTGCATGTTTTAAAAAGACACAAAAATGATAACAATATAGGCATGCCATTTTTACACACAAGTGATTTTTTTAATGCACTATCTTATTCAATCTCTCAGTAATTCTGTGGACTTGATAATATTATCATTACTAAAATGTGGAAACCAAGCCTCAGGATAGGGTAATAAATTTAGCTTCAGGTTGCCTGGGTAGGAAAAGTAAGGGCCAGGATTTAATTGATTCCAGGAATCTGACCCTTATGCTTCTTCCATTATATTAACTCTCTTGTTCAGCAGATGACGGCTGGACCCACAGAGGTTTCCTTTAATTCCCCAAGAAGTAAATTGCTGTTTTAACAGTGCTGCTTCTCTATAATGTGACAAATCAAAGTTGAGAAAAATCATATCATTTTGTATGGGGTTAGTGTTCAAAATTTAAACACAAAGCTTTCACAATTTCATATTCTGATGTGTATAATATATAATAAAGTTAGTGAAAAAATAGCACTTTAAATAGTGTAAGAATTTCCCTCAAATGACTACTCAAGTGACTGTGTACTGCAAGCAATGGATGCCATCAAGTTTTAAACAGTTGGTGTATGTATACTGGTGAAATGTATGAAAGCTCTCTATGAATGACTTTAAGGATTTTCTGACCATTTACAAAATTCCGAGGCAAAGCTTGGTGACGATGCCTTTTTAAACCCCCCAAAAGAGAATTAATTAGCCCAAGGCTGTAGAGAAACTCTGATAGAACAATGTTTAAAAACATCTGCGGGTTATACATACAACACTGTCCTTCACCAACTGTTTAAGGGATTTCTCAGGACTATCTTGACAAGATACAAGGTTCTTAATTTTTCCTCAGACTTAGAACATTGCACTTGGGAAAAGTTGTGCGCTGTCACATCTCACACCGGAGTTGTTGAAATTGTGGTCAAAGGACACAAAGACTTCTGGAAGATACAGTATGATTTAAGAGAGAAAAGTTAGGACAAAATGAAAAGAAGTGATGTACACATCCCATAAGGCCAAGACAGAGGACTCGTGTCAAACAGCTCATTGTTGGGGGATGTTCCTTCCTGCCAGCTTTTTCCTAACAACAGAAACTCAAGTCTGGTGACTTTATTTCCATTCATTTGAACCCCATTCAGCTGGGGATGCAGATATCTGGTCCTGAAAGCTGACAGCACACTCATGCTAATTTCTGAGCTAATCCAGGATTTCTGCAAAGCTACCATTTTCATTACACCAGGAGTTACAATTCGGCCTGTGCTCTTCTTCAGAACTGTTTGGAAACTTGTGTACTTATTTCATATGTACATATTTCCTGGGTTACTTTCCCCACTGATGGAAAGGGATGCCTTTAGAGTCTCAGGTCCTGTCCATATACAGACCAGGAAAGAAGGAACCCGCTGGTGGTGCTGTATTTCCCTTACTGAATGACTGACATCCAATCATTATTCCCAAGGTGAGTCTGAACTTCACCCAGAATAAAGCGCCTCTGGGAGTCCAAACTTCATTCTTTCACTGTGATTTTTTGACGAGAATGGTGGCCCAGGGCAAGCCACAGACTAAGAAGTTTTGTCACCCACAGAAGTGAGACCATGTTGCTTGAATAAATGACGTGTTAAGCCAGGCTTGGCCATTATATTTCCTGCTCAGAGTTGTGACAAATCATAGACTTCAAACTGCCATCATGGGGGAAAAATGAGTTCTTTAGGAAAGAACAGTATTTGTCTTCCTCAAGTACAACTCATCATTAAGAACAAATGTCTGGGGAAAATAAACAGTTCTTCAGTTGACATTGTAACTTTGCCCCTTTTATGAACATTACAGCAGAATTTTTTCAAGGAAAATCTGCATGCCTGTATTCGTTCTCTTGATCGCCTGCCAATCTGTAATTAGTGAGGGAACAACTTGCGTAAAGGATTTTATAAATGCATAATGCAAACAGGAGAAAATCATGCCTCTTGAAAGGTAACTGGGGTCTTAAAAATTTTTTTAAAAACATATTTAAGCTATGCTATCTCAGAATATATGGAAGGTATAAAAATATATATACATATACATGTATATATGTGTGTGGGTGCATGTATATATGTATACATATATATTACATATATATCATTTGTCCTAGACATGAGCAAAAGATACAAATATCCAGTTGATTGGGTGTTTTCCCAACAAATACAAAATAAAGGCAAAGTATAGTTAATATATTTTAAACTATTAAATGAAATGCTTGTCTGCTTTTTGACACTGAGGCTTAGATTCCTTCTCCATTCTAGCAAAAAATCACCTTGTATCCCTCAGACGAAGGACTTGCTAGTTAATGTTGACACTAGTGGTACTAATTTGCTTGATTAACAGTAAGATCAGGTAAAAATTCGACATTATAGAGTACTTAGCCTTCAGAGAAGTTTGTTTTTTTAATTCCTGGAACAATTTCATTTTACACATATTACTTCATTGATCTCTAACCTTGTTCAAAGACGGTGTTGTCTACATTTTGCAATTAAGCCCCTCATTAAAAAAAAAGTCCCTCTTGAGATTCAACTGTTAATGTATATGTCTCCTATGTGTTAATCACTTGAGCAAAATCTCAGTTTTGCACCTCCTGAATTCCTAAAAGCCTCATTCTGTATTGGCTGCTGCCTGAGGTAGCACAGCCCATTTACCAGTTCGCTTTTGCTCTAATTCAGCTGCCCTCGTGGGGCCACATGCAAACAGCTTCAGTTATGTAGTACCTGGGAATAAAACTCTAGACAACTTTGGTCTGCTGGCTAGGTACACAGAACTTCATTGTTGAATAGAAAGTATGGCTGATTGATAAAACATCCAGACTTTTCCATTTTCTTGCAGAAGCTAATCTTCAGAAAGATTTCTCGGTGAAGGGAACAGCTTGTCTTGACAGCTTGGTGGTATCATCATTTCACACAAAATACATGGCAGGCATTCATTTTCAGGATCCGATCAATGCATTGACCACAACTATCAAGAGCACAAAGAGACCCGACAATGAAGTCCTTTTTTGAGTACGTAACAGAACTGCGACCTTCGCTCTTTCTCCAGCCAATTATCGGACACTACGCTTTCTGAGGTCACTGAAAGCCTGGTGCACAAAACCTTTGAGCAAGGCTCTTGTCGTGTTCCTACACTTGTTTGCCAACTGATTTATATCAAGTCATTGTTTTCTTTCAAATGTTTCCCCTGCTCGTCCTCCCCTCCCAAAGTCTTATTTCTAAAGCAGAAATATCAGAAAGGCAAGAACTTAACAAGCCTCATTCTTCCCCTGTAATTTGATCAATTTTTCTTTTATATGATTGTGTCATATTATTTGTACCTAATATCTAATTTATCTAAATTAATTCCTTCTCTCTATATATTTTAATTTTTTTTTTCCTGGTTCCTGCCAGAGGTAGGCAGCCTCCTAAGGCTTAGAGGTTAGCACTCTATAAAATCCCCAAGGTGAATTTGACAGCTGATAAATCAGAATATTTCAACTTTAAGATACGGAAGCTGTATTTTCGGAGGTGCCACCCAAGAGTCAGGTGAGGCCTTTACCACACCACACGCCCCTATATATCTAGCTTACTGCCTGCCATGTAGTGAGCATTCAATGAGTACTTGTTACGCTAATGAATGAGTTCCCTCTGAAGACATTGTGGTAATGTCTAATTTACATAAATTGATTCCAGCAACTTGAAAGCAGATTGTAGGTGTCAATGTTAGTCATGTTTGCTTCCGGTTAAGAAAGGTGGGGATGCAGACAAAGCAGGGCTCTACAGCAACAGTCCAGTGTGAGGGCACTAATGGCATGACGAATCCCCGAGACAGGGCACCAGGGGCTGGGAACATGGGCTCCAGCGTGAAGGAGCCTGGATTTGAGTCCCGGGTTTGCCCTGGGATCTTGGGCAAATTCTTTACATTTTAACAGAAGTAATAATAACAATATCACTTCCATAGGCTTAAAGGGAGAGCATTAGATGCGTCAAAGCGATCAACACAGTTCCTGACGCGGAGTTTGTGGAGCAGGAGGTTAGAGGACCTCTACCACTGGCCTCTAATTTCAAAAATAAATTTTCAATTTCTTTTTTGTAATTGCTCCTCTGCCTTCAGTTCATTGAGCCGGCATGCAAATACCCAAATCAAAACATTTGTCAGTGTATTTGCCCTCCTACCTTATATTTAAAAATAAATGACGATCAGTGTCCCACTACTATGGATCCTTCTCCTGGGAAATCCTTGGGACACTGCACTGAGCATTCAGCTCTGACCCTCCCTCCCATGGCCTCACACGATGCCCAGAGGCACGCGCATGGCCGCGGAAATCCTGAGCTCCAATCACCCTTGACCTGAGGAGAGCAGATTCCCTGACTCCGTATTACATGATAGACACTGCACTACCACAAATTCTGTCCAAGACAGAGGAGTGTCAGCTGACAGGACCCATAACATCTCCCAAAGTCCCAGAACATCAGACTGGTGTGACTGTAACAAAAAGTCTGAGGCCATTAAAGGGGTTGGAGGGTGGGGAGCTTCAGTCACCTTACACTGGTGATAATTCCAGGCTATGCCCAGTTTCCCACGGGTCTCATGATTTCTGATGGAGGACACTCAACAGAGTTCTTTGGTCCTTAGGACCCCAGGAATTCTGTCCCTCCAAATCTCGACTTGGAATCAGACCAACCTTACCTTCTGAAGTGACCTCCAGCCTCAATTCTCTGGCTGATATGCCAACCACCTTCGATCTGAGTACATCGGCCACTGGGTTTCTAACCTCTATCCTAGAAACGGGGGATACTGCTTACAGCCTAGGGCAAGGGAAATTCTAAGTACAGAGAGCATCTACACCAGAATTCAAATTAGGAGTATATAACCCAAACTTGTATTCTTTGAATAGCAGTGGACAGGTCTAAAAAACATCTTCCTTATTGTCCATCTGCACAGTCCAGAGATTTAATTCCTTATGTTTTGTAAGGTTCTATCTTAACATGAAAAAGACTTAAGAGGTTCTTGAAAACACAGATCCCTTAGACATATAGCCCTCACTATCATTTGTGAAGACTGCCAACCACGTTAATGTGAGACTCTAGGACTTCATTGTATTTTATTATTTTATCATGTTAAATCTGCAGGTCACACTCATAACAATCTCAAAATGAAGAAACTCAGGTTTAAAAACCACACAGCTTTTGCGTAGCTAAAACACAGATAGGACTGATCTAAAAGTGATTCCCGCCTTATTTCTGTACTTCCTGCTCAGATTTGGTAGACTTAAATTTGCCAGTTTTAAATTAAAAGTTAGAATTCACCCATCCAACTTTTTATACTTATTTTCCCCCTGTCCACCTAGTTGTTCTGATTCTGTATGAACATCAATCCTACTCACCCGTTAATTTCAAAGGCTTTTCAAATGTCAGGAGTCGAGCTGAGATTTCATGCCTCTCCAGTCTCTGACCTGGTCATTAGTCCAGAGCCAACTCATTGGGCCCTAGTGACTCCAGATGCCAAGTTAACAGATGCCCACCCTTGATAATAATTACTTAAAACCCAAGGAGTAAATCTTATAAGTAGTTCAGTAGATTTGACTATGAAGAGACTAATGGGTCCATATAAAATAATCTTCTTCAACTTCTGGGTCTAGGAAAGCCCTAAAAACAAATTAACTTTAATGTTTTTCCAAGGTTTGTTAACCTTGCCCACTCAACAGCTGCTCTGCTTTCATAATGAAAAAGAAATGAAGCCACAATGGCCCTAAGGTTGCCAAAATTTGGGGGTGAACGAGCTTTCTGTGCTCTTCAGAATATTCCCTGTCCATGAAGTATAATTGTCAGATTCCAAAAGTCTTAGGACATTTACATCTCCGCAGTGATGAATGCTGCAGATAGACAGCACAGAGAGCTGCAGAGAAATTTAATGTTCACTTTAGATGCTCCAGTTCTTATTAGAAAAGGTCACCCATTGTCCCACTCAGATGATTAATGCAGACTCTCACATCTATATGGGACATTTCTGCAATATATGCTGTCTAAGTGACTGTTTGTTCCTCGTTTCAAACTCTACCAGCACTTAATACTCCACATGAATTCAGATGGTGGAAAAATGCCACTTTGCAGCTTCAGGTTTTTGTGGATTGCCCTTTGAAAAGGAAGCTTAAATCATGGGGTCCAAAGAAAGCTTGAAGCCCATTTTCATCAAATTTCCCATAGCTGTTTTCTTTAAACGTGTGCTGATAGCATAATTACTATAATAAACCAGCCCCTTTTCAGTGGTACTGAGAAAATGCAAACCAGAACTTTTCTTTCAGATGCTGATTAGTTAAATCCTGCCAGACCAGTGGTGGCAGCAATAATCTGTTATTTCCTATGTTAGAAAAAGCAACGTTTCTCAAAACATAAATCCTCTCTACCTTACCTGCCGATGAGTGATTCCATGGACGCACAACACTGTGATGTTTTCTGAGGTCAGGAAACCTGTTTTGTCATTTTCTGGGGTCAAAGAGAATAACAGCTTTTAGATCTCTCCCTACAGCTCTCCACAGAATCCTCAGAGGACAGAACTTTCCAGCATCAACCACACTAATTTAAACACCTGAATTTCGATTCATCTTGTTTTTGCTATCCTTGCTTCTTTTTTTGGTCTAAATTTCCCCAAACCAGGAAATGCTTGAAACCCATTTTTATGTAATTTTCACTCACATAACATTCACCTGGTCTGTGAAAATTCATTACCAAGTTTCTACTGTTGCCCTGGAAAATGTTTATGGAAACCTGGATTTTACATGGAGAACTAATAAGTTCCCCATGGAGCTGACCTGGAAGAATCTGCCGTATCATTCAAATGGCTTTTCCTTGGTGGCATTTTCCTCCCCCCCCTGCCTGCCTATTGATGGGTTTGTTGTTTATCTGTTGTTGACTGCCTGACGTGAGCTACATTTCATAACACGACCAAGTTCAATATTTGTAGGCCAACTTGTTTTGGGTTCTGTCACTGATGCTGGTCACAAAGAACTGATCAAATTGTCAACAGTCAATGTGAAAGAATCAATTATATAGATCCAGCCCAAAGCTGGTAGAAATGTAGGTAGTGAAGTAAGTTCTTTTTTTTAAAAAACCAGTCCTGTTTGCCAAAGGGGTTAAATCAGTTCACTTTAAATGCCATTGCCTGAATTTGGAACTGGTCATATGGACGAGCCAAAATCTGGTGAGATGATCAAAATAATAGGTACTAGTGATCACTTATCCTTTTGTTTAAAATAATATCAAAACCTCTCTTTTCACAATGATGTGTAAGATTTTAAGACTAACTTCAAAACTGAAGTGGGTATGTGAATAAGCATTCATTTTTACCACTAAAAAATCTGGCATAAAAACGAATGTTTAGATATCCACATTGGAGAAGAGAAAGTCAATCTCTATTTGCAGATAACATTTTATACTCACATATGCAGCATCCCATAGGTAGAAAATCCTAAAGATTATACACACACACACACATCAGAATAAATGAATTCAGCAAAGTTGCAGGATATAAAATTAACAAAATCAGTTGCATTCTATATAAATGAACAATTAAAAAAGGAAATTAAACAATAACATCATTGTTTACAATAGTATCTGCCTTAGATCAGTTTGCTATTTAAAAAAATGTCATATACTGGGTGGCTGAAACAACAAAAATTATTTTTCATGGTTCTGGAGGCAAGGAAGTCTGACATCAGGGTGGCTGGTTCACAGATGGCCACCTTTTTGCTGTGTCTTAGCATGGCAGAGATCACAGAGAGGGAGAAAACTCCCTCCTGTCTGTTCTTATAAGGGAAGTAATTCCATCATGGGGCTCACACTCATGACCTAATTACTTCCCAAAGGCTCCATCTACAAACACCATTGCACTGGGGGTGAGGGTTTCAATGTGTGATTTGGGGGAGGCACACAAACATTCTGTCCATAGCAGCAACAAAAAGGATAAGATTATCAGGAATAAAGTTAACCAAGGAGGTAAAAGACGTCTACACTTAAAACTATGAAATGTTGCTGAAAGGAATTAAAGATGACACAAATGAATGGAAAGATTATCTCACCTTTGTAGACTGAAGATTTATATTGTTAAGATACCAATACTACTGGAACACCAGATTCAAGATGGTGGCGTGAGAGGTGAAACTGAGAATTAGTTGTATTAACTGTATTTTCATAATATATGTGGTTTTGGGAGGAATTCTCTGTCTCACCTCTCACGCCACCATCTTGAATCTGGTGTTCCGGTAGTATTGGTATCTTAACAATATGAAATTCCTCCCACAATCACACATATTATGAAAATACAGTTAACACAACTAATCCTAAAAGAGCGACAAGAAAGAAGGCTGCCCCAGACTGCATAAACTTGGAGAACAGACCAGACCCCACAAATCAGGGTAATGTACCAAAGCCTCGATCTGGCAGGACTCAAGCCCTTCCCCCACCCCAGCTCACCAGCAGGAAGAAGAGAAACAGAGCAGGGATGGAGTGGAAGCCTAGGACTGCTGAAAAACCAGCCCTGAGGTTCTGCTATGGGAGCACAAACCTACATTGCATGGTGCTCTGGAGATTAGTGGGGTTGGGAAGCTAACAGAGGCAGAATACTTGGAGAGACTGAGATTCTAGCCATTTGTGGAGGACAGGGATCCACATCCAGCTGCTCTGGGACAAAGGAAAGGTGGGCGGTCTGAGAGGCTTCCTAGAGGCGAGAGGGCTCCTGAAGGGGTGGGTTTTGCATGGAGCTTGCTGCGCAGGAGAAGGGATAGGTGGACAAGGTTGTCTGGGCCTCTGCCCAGCAGGTTGGGAACTTTCAGGAGCATCAGGTGCTCCTTCCCCCTGGCTGGCTACTCAGCTCTGAGGCCCCCCCACCATGATACACAGCTTGCTGTGCCTTCCTCCTGGCCTGTCGCCACAAGCTCACAAAGTCGCAGTCCCTTCCCTGGCATCAGGCCAGCCAGAGGGAGACCCTGCCTATGGCAGCTACAACCGCAAAGCACAGAGGCTTACACCTGTGTGCCGGCCCACTGGTTCTGACCGTGGAGACAGGCACTGCAGCCAGGAAGCAGGAAACAGCTCTTACCCGCCCCCCAGACATGAGCACTGCTCCCCTATGACCTCTGACATCACTCCAGGGGCTGAGCAGCTCCAGCAACTACAGCTTCTGGGCACTAGAGAGTACCACATACAAATATGAAACATGAAAGGAACCTGGTTCAAACAAAAATTTCACAAACACCAGAAAAAGAGGCAATTGAAACTCAACTCACCAATCTTCCTGAGAGCTCAAAATAAAAATCATAAACATGCTCATGGAGGTACAGAAAAATATTCAAGAACACAGGGATGAATTTAGGATGGAGATTCAATCATTAAGAAATTCCGTATCTGAAATGAAACATACAATGGAGGGATTTAAAAGCAGATTAAATGTAGTAGATGAGACAGTAAATGGAATAGAAATTGGAGAAGAGGAATACAAAGAAGCTGAGGCACAGAGAGAAAAAAGGATCTCTAAGAATGAAAGAATATTGAGAGAACTGTGTAACCAATACAAACAGAACAATATTCGCATTATAATGGTACCAGAAGAAGAGAGAGAAAAAGGGATAGGAAGTGTCATTGAGAAGGTAATTGCTGAAAACTTCCCCAATCTGGGGAAAGAGATAGTCTCTCAGTCCATGGAGGTGCACAGATCTCCCAAGACAAGGGACCCAAGGAAGACAACATGACATATAATAATTAAAATGGCAAAGATAAAGGATAAGGACAGACTTTTAAAAGTAGCTAGAGAGAGAAAAAAGATCACATACATACAAAGGAAAACCCATCATGCTATCATCAGACTTCTCAACAGAAACCTTACAGGTCAGAAGTGAGTAGCATGATATATTTAATGCAATGAAACAGAAGGGCCTTGAACCAAGAACACTCTATCCGGCAATATTATCATTTAGGTTTGAAGAAGGGATTAAACAGTTTCCAGATAAGCAAAAGCTGAGAGAATTTACCTCCCACAAATCACCTCTACAGTGCATTTTGGAGGGACTGCTATAGATGAAAGTATTCCTAAGGCTAAATAGCTGTCACCAGGGGAAATAAAACCACAGCAAAGTAAAACAACTAATTACAAAGCAGATGCAAAATCAAATCAACTACCTCCAAAATCAATCAAGGGATAGACAAAGAGTACAGAATACGATACCTAATATATAAAGAATGGAAGGGAAAGAAAAAGGAGAAAATAAAGAACCTGTAGGTTGTGTTTGTAATAGCATATGAAGTGAGTTAAATTAGACTGTTAGATAGTAATGGAATTACCCTTGAACCTTTGGTAACCATGACTCTAATGCCTGCAATGGCAATAAGTACATGCCTACTGATAATCACCCTAAATGTATATGGTCTGAATGCACCAATCAAAAACATAGAGCCACTGAATGGATAAAAAAAAACAAGACCCATCTATATGCTGCCTACAAGAGACTCACCTCAAACCCAAAGACATACACAGACTGAAAGTAAAGGGATGGAGAAAGATATTTCATGCAACTAATAGGGAGAAAAAAGTAGGAGTTGCAGTACTTGTATCAGACAAAATAGAATTCAAAACAAAGAAAGTCATAAGAGACAAAGAAGGATATTACATAATGATGAAGGGGTCAGTCAAACAAGAGAATATAACTATTATAAATATGTATGCACCCAACACAGACTCACCTACATATATGAAACAGATAGTAAGAGAATTAAAGGGGGAAACAGAATGCAATGCATTTATTTTGGGAGACTTCAAAACACCACTAACCCCAAAGGACAGATCATCCAGACAGAAAATAAATAAAGAGACAGAGGAGCTGAACAACATATTAGAACAGATGGACCCATCAGAAATCTACAGATGCAACAGGATACACATTCTTCTCAAGTGCACATGGAACATTTTCAAGAATATGTCATATATTAGGCCACAAAAAGAGCCTCAGTAAATTCAAAAAGACTGAAATTGTACCACCAGCTTCTCAGTTCACAAAGGTATGAAACTAGAAATAAACTACACAAAGAAAATGAAAAAGCCCACAAAAACATGGAGTCTTAACAACATGCTCCTAAATAATCAATGGATCAATGACCAAATAAAAACTGACATCAAGCAAAATATGGGGACAAATAACAAGAATAATTCAACACCACAAAATCTGTGGGATGCAGCAAAGTCCGTGCTAAGAGAGAAGTATATGGTAATACAGGCCTACCTCAGGAAAGAAACACAATCCCATATGAACAGTCTAAACTCAAAATTAATGAAAATAGAAAAAGAGCAACGGAGGCCCAAAGGCAGTAGAAGGAGGGACATAATCAAGATTAGAGCAGAAATAAATAAAATCGAGAAGAAAAAAAAATAGAATCAATGAAAGCAGGAGCTGGTTCTTCAAGAAAATAATCAAAATAGATAAACCCCTAGCCAGACTTATCAAGAAAAAAAAAAGAGTCTACACACATAAACAGAATCAGAAATGAGAAAGGAAAAATCACAATGGACACCACAGAAATACAAAGAATTATGAGAGAATATTATGAAAAATTATATGGTAACAAACTGGATAACCTAGAAGAAATGGACAACTTTCTAGAAAAATACAACCTTCCAAGGCTGACCCAGGAAGAAACAGAAAATCTAAACAGACCAATTACAGCAACAAAATTGAACTGGTAGTCAAAACACTACCTAAGAACAAAATACCTGGACCAGATTGTTTCACTGCTGAATTTTATCAAACATTTAGTGAGGACCTAATACCCATTCTCCTTAAAGTTTTCCAAAAAGTAGAAGAGGAGGAAATATTCCCAAACACATTCTAAGAGGCAAACATCACTTTAATACCAAAACCAGGCAAAGATACCACAAAAAAAGAAAATTACAGACCAATATCCCTGATGAACATAGATGCAAAAATATTCAACAAAATATTAGCAAACTGAATTCAAAAATACATCAAAAAGATCATCCATCATGATCAAGTGGGATTTATTCCAGGGATGCAAGGATGGTACAACATTCAAAAATCCATCAACATCATACACTAGATCAACAAAAGGAAGGACAAAAACCACATGATCATCTCCATAGATGCTGAAAAAGCATTTGACAAAATTCAACATCCATTCATGATAAAAACTCTCAACAAAATGGGGATAGAGTGCATTTACGTCAACATAATAAAGGCCATATATGACAAACCCACAGACAAAATTATACTTAACAGTGAGAAGTTGAAAGCTTTTCCTTTATGATCGGGAACAAGACAAGGATGCCCACTCTCCCCACTTTTATTCAACATAGTTCTGGAGGGCCTCACCTCAACAATCAGACAGCACAAAGAAATAAAAGGCGTCCAAATTGGTAAGAAAGAAGTCAAACTGTCCCTGTTTGCAGATCACATGATATTGTACATAAAAAACCCTAAGGAATCCACTCCAAAACTACTAGATCTAATATCTGAATTTAGCAAAGTTGCAGGATACAAAATTAATACACAGAAATCTGTTGCATTCCTATATACTAATGATGAACTAGCAGAAAGAGAAATCAGGAAAACAATTCCATTCACAGTTGCATCAAAAAGAATAAAATACCTAGGAATAAACCTAACCAAGGAAGTGAAAGACCTATACTCTGAAAACTATAAGACACTAATTGGAGAAATTAAAGAAGATACCAATAAATGGAAACACATCCTGTGCTCATGGACAGGAAGAATTAATATTGTCAAAATGGCCATACCGCCTAAAGCAATCTACAGATTCAATGCAATCCCTATCAAAATACCACCAGCATTTTTCAACAAACTAGAGAAAATAGTTCTAAAACTCATATGGAACCATAAAAGACCCCGAATAGCCAAAGCAATCCTGAGAAGGAAGAATAAAGCTGGGGGGATTATGCTCCCTGACCTCTAGGTCTATTACAAAGTCACCACAATCAAGACAATTTGGTACTGGCACAAGAACAGACCCATAGACCAATGGAAAAGACTAGAGAGCCCAGATATAAACCCAAGCATATATGGTCAAGTAATATACGATAAAGGAGCCATGGACATACAATTGGGAAATGACAGCCTCTTCAACAGCTGGTGTTGGCAAAACTGGACAGCAAAACTGCTGGCAAAACTGTAAGAGAATGAAACTGGATTATTGTCTAAACCCATACAGAAAAGTAAACTCGAAATGGATCAAAGACCTGAATATAAGTCATGAAACCATAAAACTCTTAGAAGACAACATAGGCAAAAATCTCTTAAATATAAACATGAGTGACTTTTTCTTGAATACATCTCCTTGGGCAAGGGAAACAAAATAAAAAATGAACAAATGTAACTACATCATCCTAAAAACCTTCTGCAAAACAAAGGACAGCATCAGCAGAACAAAAAGGTATCCTACAGTATGGGAGAATATATTTGTAAATGACATATCCGACAAGGGGTTAATATCCAAAATATATAAAGAACTCACCTGCCTCAACACCCAAAAAGCAAATACCCCTATTAAAAAATGAGTGGAGGATATGAACAGACACTTCTCTAAAGAAGTTCAGATGGCCAACAGGCACATGAAAAGATGCTCCACATCACTAATCATCAGAGAAACACAAATTAAAACCACAGTGAGATTATCGCCTCACACCAATTAGAATGGCCAGCATCGAAAAGACTAGGAACAACTAATGCTGGCAAGGATGTGGGGAAAGGGGAACCCTCCTACACTGCTGGTGGGAATGTAAAATAGTTCAACCTTTGTGGAAAGCAATATGGAGGTTCCTCAAAAAACTAAAAATAGAATACCATTTGACCCAGGAATCCCTCTCCTAGGAATTTACCCTAAGAATGCAGCAGTCCAGTTTGAAAAAGACATATGCACCCCTATGTTTATCACAGCATTATTTACAATAGCCAAGAAATGGAAGCAACCTAAGTGTCCATCAGTAGATGAATGGATAAAGAAGATGTGGTACATATACACAATGGAATATTATTCAGCCATAAGAAGAAAACAAATCCTACCATTTGCAACAACATGGATGGACCTAGAGCGTATTATGCTCAGTGAAATAAACCAGGTGGAAAAAGACAAGTATCAAATGTTTTCACTCACATGTGGAGTATAAGAACAAAGAAAAAAACTGAAGGACCAAAAGAGCCGCAGACTCACAGAACCCAAGAATGGACCAACACTTACCAAAGGGAAAGGGACTGGGGTGGAGGTGGGTGGAAAGGGAGGGATAAGGGGATTTAGGGGCATTACAATTCGCACACATAATGTAGGAGGGGACACGGGGAAGGCAGTATAGCACCGAGAAGACAAGTAGTGATTCTATAGCATCTTACTATGCTGATGTACAGTGACTGTAATGGGGTAAGTGGGGGGGGACTTGATAATGTGGGGAATCTAGTAACCACATTGTTGCTCATATGATTGTATATTAATGATACCAAAATATAAAAATAAAAGAAACAAATACTACCAAAAGCAATCTACAGGCTCAATGCAATCCCTAACAAAACCCGTGTGATGTTTTTGCAGAAACAGAAAAATCTACTTTAAAACATATATGGAATCGCAAGGGACCCTGGGTAGCCAAAAGGATCTTGAAATCAAAGAAATTTGGACACTCATGCTTCCTGGTTTTAAAGTTAACTACAAAGCTACAGTACTGCATAAAGTGTGGTACTAAAGGCAGACATATAAACCAATGTAATAGAATAAAGGTTCCAGACATAAATCCACATATATATGGTCAAATGATGTTCAACAAGGATACCAAGACCATTCCATGGAGAAAAGGCAGACTTTTCAACAGGTGCTAGGTAAACTGAATATTCACATGTATAATAAGGAAGTTGGACTCTTAGTTCATTTACAAAATTAACTCAAAATAGACTAATAACTTCCATGGTAGAGCTAACACTATAAAACTCAAAAGAAAACATAAGAATAGCAAAAGAATAGCATATGAAAATAACTTCATGATACTGGATTTGGCAATAATCTCTTAAATACAGCAGCATAAAGCATAGGCAACAAAATGAACAGATTAACATCCTACATAGGGAACTTCTACAGCTCAATAACAACAAAAAACACCTAATTTAAACATGTGTAAGAGATTTGATTAGGCATTTCTCTGAAGAAGATATACAGAGAGCCAGTAAGCACATGAAAAAATGCTCAACAAAACATTTGCTTATGCTCATCAAGTAATAATGGATAAATGATGTGGGGTATTCATACAATGAAATATTAAGCAATTATAAAGAATAAAGTACCAATACATGGTACACCATGAACTTTTGAAAACGTTGTGTTATGTCAAAGAAGCCACACACAAAGGCCACATATTCTTACTTATTTTAAATTTCCAGAATAAGCAAATCCAGAGACAGAAAAAGTAGATGGCATTTGCCAGGAGGTGGAGGGAGAGGGGAATGGGGTTTGCCCAGTGGTAGGTACAGTTTCTCTTGGGGATGATGATGAGATTCTGGAATTAGTGGTGATACTTGCACAATTTTATAAGTATAATAAAAATCACCTTTACAATTGAATATAAGAGCAAACTGTATGTTGTTTGAACATTATCTCAATTTAAAAAAATTTAGATAAAACCCAAATCAGGTATACTTAGCTCAATTCAAAAGACATTCACATGCCAGTTGTACTGGCATCTAAGCTTCTCCATCACACTCCTAAGAAGATAGAATCAAGACTGTTGCTGGTAACCAGGAGTGCTGCAAGCAGGTGCGAGCCCAGGTACAAAACTGGGAAAGTATCTCCCACCCCATTAAAAAATATGGACCACAATGAATGCCCATATAAAGTGTATGTTTTAAATTAGATTCACTAATTGATAACACCTTGCCACATTTCCTATCTATTCTCTAACAAATCGCTTTGAGAGTAATTTGAATCATGACATTTCAAATATTTCACCTAAATGTAGGATCACCTAAAGACAAAGACATCCCCCTTATAACTGTCATTCCATGATCACTCAGGATACTTAACATTGATACACAAGTATTATCAAATATACAATCCACATTCCTATTTCTCCACTTGTCCCAATAACATCCTTCACAGATTTTGCAGTTTTTACAGCTGGGATCCAGTTGAGTATCCCACGTCGCCATCAGTTGTCACATCTCTTTAGTCTCTTTTAATCTAGGTGAGCTTTCCCATATTTTTTTGTTTTTCACATCACAGACATTTTTGAAGAATACAGAACAATTTTTGAAGAAAATGTCCTTCAGTCTGACTTGCTTTATTGTTTCCCAATTAGACTTAAGTCAAACTGTTTTGTCAAGATAATGTGCATCCGTTTGTCCATTATTGGCAATGTTAGGTTTTATCACTTGGTGTGGTGCCCACCAGACTCCTCTGTGAAAAAGGTGCTTTTTCTCTTTGGAATCAATTAATAATCTGAGGGTGATACTTTGAAACTAAACACTTATTATGCAAATGTATTAAAGCCATCCTTTAATACTATTTTTCTAAATAACCAGAATTTGAGACACAGATGTATACACTTTTATCTCCTAAATAATTTCATATTTCCAAAAATTAGTGTTTGGCAGGAAATGTTTTCTAATTCACAGTTCTCCAAATCACCTTCATTTATTAAGTGTGATAAATGGTGGGCTGCTAACATGTTTATCTTTGTATTCTTAGTCCTCTTATAAATAGAAAGGTTATTTTGTTCTGCTCCATAAATCTTATGGATGTTGAGCAGTTTAATAGGATGACTTTTTTTTTAGTAAATGAAAAGATAATGTGTTTAAGCTATCTTTTAAGCATTGCTGAAATCCAACCGCTGCTATGGAATGCAGTCTCCTACAGATTTCAATATACTGAAGAACAAATGGAAATATCTACTAATGACTTTGTGCCTGGTCCCATCCTTTTTTCATATTCGTAGATATTTGACTAATCTTTCACGGTCAGATAAGATTATCTAGTTGCCTGTAATGAGTATGTTTTGTCAAAACAAACCGAAAATTTCTCACTTGCTTCATTCAACCCTCCCTCATCATTCAGCCTCAGGTTCCCTCAAAGACCTCAACTGTGAACGGAATTCTATTAGGTAAGCGGCACTGGAGTTTATTTTCCTCCATGAAGAAGTGTTAGTTGAGAGAGCACCTGCTTCTCCTTGCAGGTCCTTCCCATTTGGCTGAGTTTCTCTCACCGCCACGTTGATCTACTTAGTAAATGACTCGCTGGCAACTGGGATACACACTAAGTGACTAGCGGTCTTTGTCAAGCAGGAGGCCAAGGCCCCTGGCCTCGGCTTTGTCAGAGCCCCAGGAGCGTGCTGTGGAGATGAGGCAGTGCCAGGGTGACCAGCGCCTTCTGCGACTCCTGCTTCCATGCCACAAGCTGTCACGCTGAGCCCAAGTCCCTTACCATCATGCTGCCCCATTTGAGGGGTGGTTGCTGATGAAGTTCCAGTCAACAAAATCTATTAACCACTGCCTATAAGGAAAGCACAGTGTCAGGCCTCGTTGGAGGTAATAAAATAAGTGTAATCTCTCCCTTCAAGTAAATTACAAGCCAGTAAGGAAATAGGGTCTTTTCTTAAAAATAGCACTATCACATCTCAGACTGTGGTAAATGCCAAAAAGGAAAAATAAAAGCATAAAAAATACAAAAATTTGAAGAAAGGGCAAATTATCCCCTAAACTGAGGGCTAGGGACTATCCCTCCAGGTGTTCCAAGGATCGGGCATTTTCTGAAAATACAAGACTATCTAGAAAGGCTCCTGGTATAAGGCTGAGAGAATCATGCCTTTTAAGTAGCAAAAAACATGTCACAGTGGGAGTTAGCTTCTCACCATGTTGAACAGATTATTTTTGTAACTTCCCAGATCAGAATTGCAAGATTTGGATACAATCATTCATTCATTTAACCATTCAATACAATAAGCAGCAGCTGGAAACTGGGGTCTGGGTCTGGACCGGGTGGTGTAACTCTTCACCACCCAGTCCAGGCGGGTAGTACAGATAAAGCAATGCAGAAATTTCACGGCAGTGGGTACGGGTGCCGTGTGAGCTCAAAGTAGGGGCACCACCCCCCACGCTGGATGTTTCTGAGAGTCCCAGAGACACGTCTAGGCTTGAAGCTAAAGAAGCTGTAGTCCGGCCCAGAAGACAACATGAGGCAAAGCCCTCATTGCCCCAAACACTGCACTCCTATGTCAGACCCTCCAACTGCAGACACCTGTCTTCAAGGAAAACTGCCTACCCTCTAGTGGGCACAGTAATATAATCTTCACATCCCAGTAGAGAATTATTGATCTCCAGGAAGGCAGCATGCTACTCGGTGTAGAATGCATTTATTTACTACAATCTAGAGATATTAAATACTCGTGAAAATTAAATCAGCCCTTGGTTAAGTAACGTGTGCTAGTGATGGCTGGCTGGTCCAACTATGACGGATTTTATTTTAAATGAAGTGAGAGCAAAATTATCTATGATCATTAGTTTGTTTAGGCATGAATTATAGGCTATTGGTAGGAGAAAAAGATGAGAGGGGTTTGAATGCTTAGTAAATACTGCGGTGCTGACCTGGGTTTCTGTCTGATTTAGGAACTGCACAGCCTCAGTTCTGCTCGAGAGGCAGTGGAAGCTCATTCTGGGTGATCAGTGAAGTGAGGGAGGCTGAACGTTTTCTGTGCAGCAGTTAAGGGATCTCGGCAGGACCAGAGAGAACCAGAGACCTGTTGTCGTTAAACAAATGAGTATTTGGAAAGACTTCTGTGGCACACGAGGGAACATTTTTCTTATTTGTTAATGTGAACCAAAAAACAAGGCCATCGTGTTTACCAAGGTCTCCACATAATACACAATTGAGAGGGGCACTGTGGCATGCGGTGTTTGTGGGCTCCTGCATGCCCGCGCAGATGGTCCCTTGCCCAGCCTCGCGGGTGAAGAGGGAAGCGTGAAACCACCTTCCCGCGTCTCCGGGGCCTTGTATGACCCACCAGTTCTTCTCTCCTCCATCTTCAGGCTCTTCCACTCTACTGAATCCTCCTCGGCACATATACAGCCTCATCTCTCAAATTTATACAATACACATGATATTTTTGTAGCCTTACTTCTACTGGCTTCTCTTCTGTTGCTCCTTTTCCATTCATAGCCATGATGCGTGACATACACTCTGTATTCGCCCTCTGAAATTGCTTACCTCGCACTGGTTTCCCCAGTCCAGCTTCTGCCCCCACGTCCTCCCTCTGCTCAGACAGTGGTCGCCAGGGGTTCTCCTCAAGGTAAAACCACCGGACCCTTCCTGATGCCCCAGGGGTTCTCCTCGAGGTAAAACCACCAGACCCTTCCTGATGCCCTGTTATGGACCTCTTGGCAGCACCTGACTCGTGAGCGTCTTCCCTTCATAGAAGTCCTGTCCTGGCTTCTGAAATGCTGCCCCGTCTCGAGCTCTTCCTGAGATCTCTGACTACAGCTTCTCTCCTTTGCTGGCTCCTTTCCCCGTCTCTAATATCCTTTAGATATTGCTATTAATCTTCTTCTATCAGTTTGTACACAGCTTCAAAAACCCTCCTTCACCTGGTGAGTTTCAGGTGCGTGCTGTCAGGCTAGAATCACGTCCTGAGTGTCACGTTCGTGGCACCATGTGCCTCTGCAATGGCCCCTCCTGAACATCACGCAGTGCTTCGCCCCCAATACTGCCGAGACCGCAGCTATCATCCCTCGTTCCTGCTTCTCTGCACTGCTTAGAATTCACCAGACTTGCCTTTGGGGAGTATTTTGTGTCTATAACTGACCTTTATGCATGCATTTTGCAAACTACTTACTAAACCCTAAGTCCTCTGAGGAACAGAGATCTTCCTTATTCATTTTTATATCCTCAGCACTTTGCAATACCATAGTTATTTGGGACCTAAATAACTGAATGGAGGGATATAAGGACCACTGCATAGCTGTTTTTGTTTTGTACTAAAAGGAAGTATATCAGGGCTTCCGGGAAGATGGCGGTGTGAGCAGGGCGGCAGAAATCTCCTCCCAACACTATATTTATCTACAAAAACACAGCAAATACATCTATTCCTAAAAGAGAGACGAGAATACACAGGAAAGCGCACAGCGTGCAGCTACACCCGAGAGCACTCGGCACCCCAAGAGGCGGGTAAGATACGGAGCCGCGACCCGGCGGGACCCGAGCCCTCCCCCACCCCAGCGCACCGGCGGGAGGAGAGGATTCAGAGCCGGGAGGGAGTGGAAGTACACCCCGCGAAGTAGCCAGCCCCGGTGATCTGCGCGGGGAGCGCTGACCCACATCGCGCAGTGCAGCGGAGATTGGAGAGACAGAGGGGCAGGATCTGAGCGGGGAACGCGCCAGGGTGCTTGCAGCCGGCTCCCGGGAAGGAAAAAAAAAGTGCGCGCTTTCTTCAGCGGTCTTAAAGAGACAGGAGCCCAGCGGAGGAGCCGGATCACCCCAGCACACTCAGCCCAGCAGGCTGGGAGTCCTGGGGAGTTTCAGACGCCTTAGCTGGCGACTGGGGAAGCGTAGCCATACTTACACTTCTCACTGAGATCAACAGCCTCCTATTCGTTCCTACCCCTGCCAGAGCGATAAAGGGCCCTGCGGAGGGGTGGGGCCATGGCTGCAGAATAGTGGGGCAATAGCGCCACCTACAGCATCCCCACAGAATCTACTCCCGGTGGGCGTTTTTTTTTTGCTTTGTTTTGTATTTTGTTTTTTCTTTTCTTTCTTTTTTTTTTCTTGTTTTCTTTCTTTTTTTTTTTTTCTCTTTTTAAAGTCTTAAAGAGCCCAGCTGACATACGTGGCAACTACCAGCAACCACTTCTATAGCCATGAAAAGACAGAGGAATATGGTTCAGACCAAAATCAACCAGACAACCCCAGAGAGGGAGTCTGAAGGGATGGAAATGCAGTCTTCCTGAAAAAGAATTCAGAATAAAAGTCATAACCATACTGACGGACCTACAGAGAAATGTGCAAGAGCTGAGGGAGGAAGTGAGGGAACTGAGGAAAGACAATGCAGAAATCAGAGAAGCAATCGACAGGCTTAACAGCAGAATGGATGAGATGCAAGAGACTGTTAATGGAATAGAGAACAGGAATACAGAGAAGCTGAGGCAGAGAGAGATAAAAAGATTTCTAGGAATGAAAGAATATTAAGAGAACTGTGTGACCAATCCAAACGGAACAATATTCGCATTATAGGAGTACCAGAGGAAGAAGAGAGAGAAAAAGGGATAGAAAGTGTCTTTGAAGAAATAATTGCTGAAAACTTTCCCTCGCTGGGGAAGGAAGTAGTCTCGCAGTCCACCGAAGCTCATAGATCTCCCAACACAAGGGATCCAAGGAAGACAACACCAAGACACATAATAATTAAGATGGCAAAGATCAAAGATAAAGACAGGGTATTAAAGGCAGCTAGAGAGAGAAAAAAGATCACCTACAAAGGAAAACCCATCAGACTATCATCAGACTTCTCAACAGAAACCTTACAGGCCAGAAGAGAATGGCATGATATATTTAACGTTATGAAACAGAAGGGCCTCGAACCAAGAATATTGTATCCAGCACGATTATCATTTAAATATGATGGAGGGATTAAACAATTTCGAGACAAACGAAAGTTGAGAGACTTTGCCTCTCATAAACCACCACTACAGGATATCTTAAATGGACTGCTCTAGATGGAAGCACACCTAAGGCTAAAAAGATGTCACCAGAGAAAATAAAATCATAGCAAAGAAAGCAGACCATCCAAATACTAACTAAAGGCAAAGAATAAAACACCTAGTATATACAGAATGGAGGAGGAAGAATAAGAAGGGAGAGAAATAAAGAAACATCAGACAGTGTTTACAATTACTTAACAAGAAAGTTAAGATAGATTGTTAGATAGTAAAGAAGCAACCCTTGAACCTTTGGTAACCACGAATCTAAAGCCAGCAATGGCAATACATCCATATCTATCAATAATCACCCCAAATGTAAATGGACGGAATGCACCAATCAAAAGACACAGAGTAACAGAATGGATAAAAAAGCAAGACCCATCTATATGCTGCTTACAAGAAACTCACCTCAAACCCAAAGATATACACAGATTAAAGTGAAGGGATGGAAAAAGATATTTCATGCAAACAACAAGGAGAAAAAAGCAGGTGTTCCAGTACTTGTATCAGACAAAATAGACTTCAAAATGAAGAAAGTAGCAAGAGATAAAGAAGGACATTACATAATGATAAAGGGGTCAGTCCAACAAGAACATATAACCATTATAAATATATATGCACCCAACACAGGAGCGCCAGCGTATGTGAAACAAATACTAACAGAATTAAAGAAGGAAATAGACAGCAATGCATTCATTTTAGGAGACTTCAACACACCACTCACTCCAAAGGACAGATCAACCAGACAGAAAATAAGTAAAGACACAGAGGCACTGAACAACACACTAGAAAAGATGGACCTAACAGACATCTACAGAACTCTACACCCAAAAGCAGCAGGATACACATTCTTCTCAAGTGCACATGGAACATTTTCCAGAATAGAACACATACTAGGCCACAAAAAGAACCTCAGTAATTTCAAAAATATTGAAATCCTACCAACCAACTTCTCAGATCACCAAGGTATAAAACTAGAAATAAATTTTAGAAAGAAATCAAAAAGGCTCACAAATACATGGAGACTTAACAACATTCTCCTAATTAATCAATGGGTTAACGACCAAATCAAAACAGAAATCAAAGAATATATGGAGACTAATGACAACAACAACACAAAGCCACAACTTCTGTGGGATGCAGCAAAGGCAGTTCTAAGAGGAAAGTATATTGCAATCCAGGCCTATTTAAAGAAGGAAGAACATTCCCAAATGAATAGTCTAAAGACACAATTAATGAAATTGGAAAAAGAAGAACAAATGAGGCCCAAAGTCACCAGAAGGAGGGACATAATAAAGATCAGGAAGAAATAAATAAAATTGAGAAGAATAAAACAACAGAAAAAAATCAATGAAACCAAGAGCTGGTTCTTTAAAAAAATAAACAAAATAGATTAACCGTTAGCCAGACTCATTAAGAGAAAAAGAGAACCTACATGCATAAACAGAATCAGAAATGAGAAAGGAAAAATCACGACGGACTTAACAGAAATACAAAGAATTATAAGAGAATATTATGAGAATCTATATGCCAACAAGCTGGAACACCTAGAAGAAATGGACAACTTCTTAGAAAAATACAACCTTCCAAGACTGACCAAGCAAGAAACAGAAAACTAAACAGACCAATCATTAGCAACGAAATTGAATCGGTAATCAAAAAACTACCCAAGAACAAAACCCCTGGACCAGATGGATTCACCTCTGAATTCTACCAGACATACAGAGAAGAAATAACGCCCATTCTCCTTAAAGTTTTCGAAAAAATAGAAGAGGGAATACTTTCAAACTCATTCTATAAAGCCAGCATCACTCTAATACCAAAAACGGGCAAAGACCTCACCAAAAAAGAAAATTACAGACCAATATCCCTGATGAACATAGATGCAAAAATACTCAACAGAATATTAGCAAACAGAATTCAAAAATACATCAAGAGGATCATACACCAGTGGGATTCATCCCAGGGATGCAAGGATGGTACAACATTCGAAAATCCATCAACATCATCCATCACATCAACAAAAAGAAGAACAAAAACCACATGATCATCTCCATAGATGCTGAAAAAGCATTTGACAAAATTCAGCATCCATTCCTGATTAAAACTCTCAACAAAATGGGTATAGACGGCAAGTACCTCAACATCATAAAGGCTATATATGACAAACCCACAGCTAACATCATACTTAATGGCGAGACGCTGAAAGCTTTTCATCTAAGATCGGGAACAAGACAGGGATGCCCACTCTCTCCACTGTTATTCAACATAGTACTGGAGGTCCTAGCCACAGCAATCAGACAAAACAAAGACATACAAGGCATCCAGATTGGTAAAGAAGAAGTCAAATTGTCACTATTTGCAGATGACATGATACTGTACATAAAAAACCCTAAAGACTGCATTACGAAACTACTAGAACTAATATCTGAATTCAGCAATGTTGCAGGATACAAAACTAACACACAGAAATCTGTTGCTTTCCTATACACTAACGATGAACTAACAGAAAGAGAAATCAGAACAACAATTCCATTCACAATTGCATCAAAAAGAATAAAATACCTAGGAATAAACCTAATGAAGGAAGTGAAAGACCTGTACTCTGAAAACTACAAGACACTCCTAAGAGAAATTAAAGAGGACACTAACAAATGGAAATGCATCCCATGCTCTTGGCTAGGAAGAATAAATATTGTCAAAATGGCTATACTACCCAAAGTAATCTACAGATTCAATGCAATCCCTATCAAACTACCAACAGCTTTCTTCAATGAACTGGAACAAATAATTCTAAAATTCATATGGAACCACAAAAGACCCCGAATAGCCAAAGCAATCCTGAGAAGGAGGAATAAAACAGGGGGAATTACACTCCCTGACTTCAAGCTCTACTACAAAGCCACAGTAATCAAGACAATTTGGTATTGGCACAAAAACAGACCCACAGACCAGTGGAACAGAATAGAAAATCCAAACATTAACCCAAACATATACAGTCAATTAATATTTGATAAAAGTGCCTTGGATATACAATGGGGAGATGACAGCCTCTTCAGCAGCTGGTGTTGGAAAAACTGGACAGCTACATGTAAGAGAATGAAGTTGGACTGCAGTCTAACCCCATGCACAAAGGTAAACTCAAGGTGGATCAAAGACTTGAATGTAAGTCATGAAACCATAAAGCTCTTAGAAAAAAACATAGGCAAAAATCTCTTGGACATAAACATGAGCGACTTCTTCATGAACATATCTCCCCGAGCAAGGGAAACAAAAGCAAAAATGAACAAGTGGGACTATATCAAGCTGAAAAGCTTCTGTACAGCAAAGGACACCATCAGTAGAACAAGAAGACATCCTACAGTATGGGAGAATATATTCATAAAAAACGTATCTGATAAAGGGTTGACATCCAAAATATATAAAGAACTTACGCACCTTAGCAAACAGAAAGCAAATAATCCAATTAAGAAATGGGCAGAGGACATGAATAGACACTTCTCTAAAGAAGAAATTCAGATGGCCAACAGGCACATGAAAAGATGCTCCACATTGCTAATCATCAGAGAAATGCAGATTAAAACCACAATGAGATATCACCTTACACCAGTGAGGATGGCCAACATCCAAAACACAAACAACATGTTGGCGAGGATGTGGAAAAAAGGGAACCCTACTACACTGCTGGTGGGAATGCAAATTAGGTCAACCATTGTGAAAGCAGTATTGGAGGTTCCTCAAAAAACTCAAAATAGAAATACCATTTGACCCAGGAATTCCACTCTTAGGAATTTACCCTAAGAATACAGCAGCCCAGTTTGAAAAAGATAGATGCACCCCTATGTTTATTGCAGCACTATTTACAATAGCCAAGAAATGGAAGCAACCTAAGTGTCCATCAGTAGATGAATGGATAAAGAAGATGTGGTACATATACACAATGGAATATTATTCAGCCATAAGAAGAAAACAAATCCTACCATTTGCAACAACATGGATGGAGCTAGAGGGTATTATGCTCAGTGAAATAAGCCAAGCCGAAAAAGACAAGTATCAAATGATTTCACTCATATGTGGAGTATAAGAACAAAGAAAAAACTGAAGGAACAAAACAGCAGCAGACTCACAGAACCCAAGAACGGACTAATAGTTACCAAAGGGAAAGGGACTGGGGAAAATGGGTGGGAAGGGAGGGATAAGAGGGAAAAAGGGGCATTACGATTAGCAGATGTAATGTTGGGGGGGCATGGGGAGGGCTGTACAACTCAGAGAAGACAAGTAGTGATTCTATAGCATCTCACTACGCTGATGGACAGTGACTGTAATGGGGTTGGTGGGGGGGACCTGATGAAGGGCTAGTTTAATAACCATAATATTGCACATGTAATTGTAGATGATATCAAAATAAATTATATTAAGAAAAAGAAAGTATATCAGAGTCCCAACTAATGGCTGAAGGAGCTCCCTGGCATAACTGCTCAGTGACCTCACTCTTTCATTTCTCTTGGCAGTCCTCAAAGCATCACCACATGCCACAGCGTTCTCTTTCCTGGGCAGGCACACGAATGCAACCTCAGGAGCATATAAGGAAAGAAAGTGTCCATAAGAGCACAGCTATGAGGAATGGGTACATTTACAAAGGAAATGCAGTGTCGTGCTCCAGAGTGGAGGACTAGGTCTCTCTTCTGTTTTGATATTTAACATTCAGCAGACTGAAAGCATTCAGTCTGTGATGGAAATCAACCTTGAAAAATGTGAGAAGATTTTGGCCTTAAGCCTTACAAATCATAAAAATGTTAAAGGAAATAAATTTAGTTGGAAGATAAAATTGCTATAGGGTAACATCAGGACCTCCAGCCTTCAAAAGTACATATATGTCATTGTCCAAGGATCTTTTATTGCTTCTAGCCCACATTAAAATAAAGGATTCTGCAGAAGATCGTACGAAGACACAGGTGATGGACCTCACCCGGTCTAAAGGGGTCAAGAGGATCGTACCTGAAAAGGCAATACCTGAGCCAGGCTTTAAAAGCTAACTTTGGAACTGGCTCTTGTAAGCAGAAAGAAGAGCTTTTGCTAAGGCACTGTGGGGTTCTCATCTGGGGAACTATGGCAAGTGCGCAGGACTTAAATGTAACATGGAGGTATGGGGGGTGGGAGGTGCATGTGGCAATGTAGCAAGGGACAAAGCGTGAATACCCTGGCATTCTGTGTTTTGTAATTTGACAAATATGGTAGATGGGAGCATGGAAGGATTTTGAGTAGATAAGTGGCATGATCAGAGTTATATTTTAAAAAGATAATTCTGCAGCCAACATATGTGATGAATTTGAAAGGAATATGCTGAAAGGCAGGGAGACAAGAAGACCATCGCAAAGACCAGGCAAGAAGTCTGGCTAGGGGACGAAGAAAAGGAGCCTATTCAATCCAGGGAGCCGAATCCCTAGAACCTGGTTGTCCTTTCCGTTAGTTATTACAGACTGGCAGGATTCTACTTTCATTCAGTCACTCAGGATATATATATACACACACACACACACATATATATATACACACACATACATAGCATGTACTATGTCTCAGGCTCTGTTAATACACTAATAAACAAGACACAGCCCTAAGCCTCAGGAAATTCACAGTCTAGAGGGATTATAGAAAAGTAAAAAGGGTCAAGAAAAGTATTTCAGCAGGGACTTCTAGCCCAGACTTGCGAATGATTCTATAAAAGATTGCTGAATAAATAGCGTTTCTACTGAGATCTTAATGACAAAAAGTTCTAGCTAAGTGAAATGGACTCGGGAAATATTTCTTGCAGATGGACCCCGATATGCAAACGCATCAAGGTAAGAAAGCATATCTCGTTTGAGCATGTGCGAGAAAGACGGGGTAACATCACACACCAAGAGAGGCAATAGGAGGACAAGAGGCTTAGTGGTGATAAGACCAAATTTATGCTTGTTGAGACGGAGATGTCCATAGGGTGCCCAAGTGGAAAGATTGGGTTCTGGGGTTGGTGATAAGACCAAATTTATGCTTGTTGAGACGGAGATGTCCATAGGGTGCCCAAGTGGAAAGATTGGGTTCTGGGGTTGGTGATAAGACCAAATTTATGCTTGTTGAGACGGAGATGTCCATAGGGTGCCCAAGTGGAAAGATTGGGTTCTGGGGTTGGTCCAAATTTATGCTTGTTGATTGGGTGCCGGGAAAGATTGGCTGGGGTTGGTGATAAGACCAAATTTATGCTTGTTGAGACGGAGATGTCCATAGGGTGCCCAAGTGGAAAGATTGGGTTCTGGGGTTGTCATGATTGTCCGGGTTGGCTGGAAATCGATTTAAGATGAGATTGGAATGAAAGCTGTGCAGGGTGTAAGATTTCCCAGGGAGAGTGCAGAGAATGGAAAGAGGGAGGGTGAAGGACAGAATCCCAGGGAACACAACCATACTTGAGGGAGATGGAGGGAAGAAGATGTCAAATGACACAGAATCAGAAGAAGAAAGAGAAGGAAAAGGAGATCTGGAAATCAAGGGAGTTTTGAGGAAAAGGGATTCAACACGACTAGATAAAGCTGAGAGCTCTGGTTAAAATAACAGCAGAAAGCACCCATCGGACATGGCATTTACGAGGTTACCAGTAACCTTGTCAAGAGCACGTTCCATGGAGCGGGGAGAGACAGAGGCCAGGTTAGGGGTGCAGAGCAGGTGAGTGACTGAAAGAGCGAGTACAGGCCAGGCTCTCAGGTAGCTTGGTTGTGAAGAGCCAAGGGGGAGATGGGAGCAGGGAGACCACCACATGGCATCGGGAAACACTGGCTGAGCTTTTGTGAAGAAGGGGAAGACACAGCTCTATCTGCAGAGGAGAGTGAAGACAGGCCACAAGGACCTGGAGGAGACAAGGAGGGATAAGACGTACATTAGGGGGAGGGCTCGCCTTGAATTTCAAAACAGACATCTGTTCACCAGGGTTGGAAGGGGGAGGTGAAGGAAGCAGATAAAGTGATAGATGGAGTTCAAGTTGCGGTAATAACCAGTCAGATAATGAAGTCATCTTCTCAATAAGGGGATGAGACTGGACCACACGGGGGTCCTTACCCCCAGGCTCACTGTTACCAGGCCCCTCCCAGGCCCCTCTAGCCATTCCCACACTGAAAGTCTTTGTTCAGACAGCATTCCAATCAAGTCAGCTAGTAATAGGGAATGGTCAGATGTCAGCTCACCTAGAACAGTAAAAACAAATACAAAATAATCCCTGAGGCTGCCAGAAGCTTATAGTTTCTTTGACATATATCATTTAATAGACTAAATAAATATTTATACAGAAAAGACACAGGGATTTTTTCCCCCTCTAGATACAAGAATATATGTGTTTTATGGATAATAAACATTCCAAGACTATAGAAATGATAATTATATGCAAATGAATGTCTTCAACTTAAAAGTTCCAAGGATTTGGAGGTCTGATAATCGAGCTTCAGGATGAAACAGTGTGATTCCCTGTGAGTTACTGTGGGCCTGAATATACACTGGTTAATGGACAGTCTATCAGGCACCTTTCACTTACCGTTTTAACTACGCCTTATAACTTGTATGACCTGTGATATACACTACTTAATATTTTAACTCTAGTTTAGATAATGACCTCAAAAAGATAAAGTGTCTAAAGAGTTGGGTTTTATTTTCTGTGTTTTTAAAGAGCCTGTATTTCTGCCTCTAAATGAGCAACATGACTGGCCTCCAAACGGCAAGGAATTCATATAATGCTTCTGAAAATTTGACACTGAGTCTATTATCATTTACTATTTTTCATAAACATCTTAACTACCAAACTGAGGCAATTAAGCATATGAATGATACCAAGACAGCCAGAGTGCCAGCATCCCAGAAAATTAAAATTACAAATGTTCAAATCCAATTATAGAAACAACCTACTAAACCTACAGGGGAGTTCAACAGAAATAAAGGCATTAAACCCATACATTCTTACCTGGCTTTTTGCACCTCCTCCTTATGAAGGAGAAAGAGAATCGTCAGGCTCATGATTCATCTCCTGTGGGCTTATTTGCTGATCTTGGTCTCAGTCACACTGCATAATAATGCACTTCTGTGTAAAGCATGAATCCTGTACTTGGGCCCAAACTGAAGGGCACTCATTTACAGCAAAGCAAATCAGAGTAAGGTGGTTTAAACAGAATTAAATTCAGCAAAGAGTGATAGAAAAGTGAATACTGGCTCAAACAAGATAGAAGTCCATTTCTCACTCAAATGAAATTTCGAAGCAAGTCGCCTAGTACTTAATGATGGTAGAGCAACTCCTGTGTGCTGTTGCTCCACGGTACTCAACATGTGGCTTCTACTTCATAATCCCAGATGGCTGCCAACCTCCACCCATCACTTCCACATTCCAGGCAGAGAAAGAACAAAAGAGCAGAAGCACATGCTTTTATATTTTTGGGGGGTGGGGGATGATAAAATACACATAACAAAATTAACCACTTTAACCATTTTTCATGGACAGTTCTGTGGTCTTCGGTACATTCACATTGTTCTGCAACCATCACCACCATCCATTACCCTAACTTCGTCATCTTCCCGACCCGAAACTCTGTACCCATTCGATGGTAACTCCGCACTCTCTCCAAACTCCTCTCAGTCCTTGGAAACCTCTATTCTACCTTCTAGCTCTACGAATCTGACTACCCTACGTACCTCACATAGTATCTGTCCTTTTGTGACTGGATTAATTCACTTAACATAATGTCTTCCAGGTTCATCCATGCTACAAATATGTCAATTTCCTTCCTCTTTAAAGCTAATATTCCATTTTTATGTATATGCCCCATTCTGTGTATCCATCTGTTGATGGACACTTGAGCTGCTTCTACCTTTCAGCTATTGTGAATAATATTGTTGTAAATGTGTGTGTGCAAACATGTGTGCAAGTCCCTGTTTTCAATCTTTTTAATAAATGTGTATCTAGAAATGGAATTGCCAAGTCATATGGTAATTCTGTATTTGATTTTTTGAGAAATAGGCACACTGTTTTTCACAGTGGCAGCACCATTTTATATTCCTACTAGTGACACACAAATGTTCCAATTCCTTCACATTCTTGCTGATACTTGCTATTTTCTTTTTTAAAAAAAATGCCATACTAACAGATGTGTACCAGTATGTTATTGTGGTTCTAATTTGCATTTCCCTAATGATTAGTTATGTTGTGCCTTTCATATGCTATTGGCTACTGGGATATCTTCTTTGGAGCAATGTCTATTCCAGTCCTTTGCCTATTTTTTAATCACACTGTTTTTGTTGTTGTTGAGTGATAAGGGTTCTTTATATATTTTGAATATTAACCACCCTCTTGTTCAAAGGTTACTTCCTGGAAATCACATGTGAGATTTCCCTTTCTATTTCTAGAGCCACAGGGGAGGCTGGTAAATGCAGTCTATCCCAGGGGGCCATGTGCCCAGCCAGAAACCAAGGGATCTGTTAGTCTGTGAGAAGGCAAGAACAGATTTGGTAGTGAGCAGTCTCTGCTGAAAAGCTTACGTTAAGGTTTTATTTTTAGCTTTGGGCTTTGTCTATACTTAGAGCTATTTGCTAAAAGGAGGCTAGTAGCGTCTTGCTTATAAGCAACGTCTCAAACAGTCAGACGTGCAATAACTTTGGCATTACCATGGTTTTCTTCTGAATTGTACCCTCCGTTTTAAAAAGTTACAAAGCACAATAATAAAATATATTCATATTATTCTTTTTATATTTTTTAAAATCAGTTCTATAAGTAGATAAATAAGGTCACCTTCTGAATTAATACCAATTTATTATTCTTCTTAGGCTAACATTGATTTTACTCTGTGCTTTAGTTGAACTTTCTTTCAATTCCATCTGAATCCCTAAATGTCCAGAACTTTAATTTTAGCTTTGAGGTATAATCAACATATAACATTATATTAGTTTCAGGTGTATAACATAAGATTCTATATTTATACACCTTGCAAAATGGTTACCACAATAAATCTAGTTAACATCCTCCAACATACATAGTTACAAAAAAATTTTTTTTCTTGTGATGGAAACTTTTAAGAACTACTCTCTTAGCAAATTTCAACAATACATTTTTTGACGGCATCACAGTTCCAAAGAATTTAGCAGTGTGATGTCCCAAGCTTTCACAGAAGTATGTTTTTTCTCATACGCCAATTGCCTCCCTACCTTCCTATGACAAAACATTCAAATTGCTCAGCCATCTGAGTTAACAGTTAACATGTTTAAAAATAATACCACAAAATGCATATTTTGCAATATGAATACTGATCTGAGTTCAAGCGAACAAAAAGAATGCTTCATTAAGAATCTAGCAATGTTGATATTATTATTGCTCATAAAGACTTTTCAAATTTTAATTTATTTTACGTACTATCTGTAAACTGTCAGTGAAGGAACAATGCTAAAGGAGGAGGGGTCACCACTGACAAGAAAACGGTGTTTGCTCTTTATCCTGACATGTTTGAAGGACAGGGGCCTCACCCTGCAGGAAGAAGTTTGGTCCAGGGCAGCCTAGGCCAGCCTCTAAAGGAAGGAGTGATTTTTATTAGAGCGTGCTTTCCATTTTTTTGTCTTCGTTCTCATGGACTGGCTGACTCTGGGAAGACGAAGGGCTCTACACAGTCGTGAAAACCTAGAGACATTCACTCAAATAAGGTACTGGGTCAGGACGGCCTCAGGGCACACCTGCATTCTGGCAAGCACCTCTAAATGGGGGGACCGCTGGGACTCACTGAGGCATACAAGTGGCATGGAGCCACAGCAGCAGGAGGGACCAGCCCACAATTGTGACAGAGGAGACACAGGAAAGACAACTATAGGAAGGGAGAAAAACGCTGAGAATCACACACAAGTTGAGTGTTAGTTCATCAGCATGCTTCAGACACTTACCAAAAGCACCCAAAAGGAGAAGGGAAACTGTGATGGGGACAGATCCCCAGCATGGCAGACCAACGCCCTCCTGTCACGCTAGCGGTGAGGCAGACCGCTCACGCCGTGTGGCCCCGGGAGCCCCGCACACGCACTCCCAGGGAGCGGGAGACGGGGGAGAGCGGAGGAGAAATGAGCATCTTGCATTCACATAAAGATATTTTAGAGTCTAAGATACTAGTGCCACTAATTTTCAAATATTCAAATCATGTTTTAAAATGTTTTACCCTCTGAACATATGACTTAACTTGAATAATCTACTCCTCCCACAAATCTGACATGGGAGCCCTCTTCCATCTCACTGACCACAGGATTTAGGTCAACAACAAAATATCTTGTAAAATATCAAACAGCAAAAATATGTAAGTCATCTTAAAATAGAAAACCCGGTGGCAGAGTACCCTCCGTTTCTCTGGCACAAGGAAGCTAGAAATAGCATCTGTACAGTCTGTTCATACAGCCTCTACAGAGACGGCTCGTGAGGCCAACGTCACACTCACAGGAGAGCCTTCAGGAAAGCCAGATCTCACACCTCCACCCCTTGAAGTTCTACCGTCAAGAAGAAAATCTGAGCAGAGACCATGCAGAGATGTGAGTGCCAGCCCTGGAATGCCCCCTGCCTGCCAAGGGGCTCTGCCTGCACCTGTGTGTTCATGAAGGAAAACGCCCCAGTCATGAAGGTCCTCGGCCCTTTCAACAAGGTATCTGAAGGCAACAAGAGACAGGAAAGGCAATCCTCTGCCTCGGGAAGTAAAGGACTTGGCATCCCTACAGGCTCAGCCTGCTTCATAAATGCTTTGTAAATGGAGACCACATTGTCTCGTGGAAAAGGGCAATGAAAGAAGAGACTGTAATGCCATTGCGCGGCCATATGGCTGGCACAGGAGACGGTCAATTCTGGACGAGAGGCGTGAGGGCCGGTGTCCAGAGCCCCCCCTTGGATTTATGACCAACTTGCTCTTCATTTTCACCCAGTGAGGGCGCTCATGTTCTTAAGGAAATGGTTTGAAATCCTGACATAAGAAACACAAATTATCATGGCTAAAATCTATAAGGTTCTCAGCACTTCACTAGAGATCTCAGCTAAACAACAGAAGAGAAAAAGCAACTCCCCACCATATTTAAAAGCAAGCACATACAAATACGTGGACTCAGGAAACAATGGCCTCTCTTGTAAACAATTTCTCTGAACATAGCATAGACCTTACCTGCAGTTACCTAAATGCAACGTCTCTCCCTCTGAGCCAGCGTTGGAGCCCCAGACGGGGGTCAAGCACACCCCCTCTCGGAAGACATTAACGCGTGACTCCTTTTTAACACCAACACTTCAGAAATGACTGATGTGGACACTAGGGGTTCTTACTGACCAATTTCAATCACCACAATAGATGCTGTTTAAGGAGCTGTCTTTCGTATTCGCTGTGCAAATCATTTTTGTAAATGTGTGGGTTTATTGATCTGAATAAACCACCCCTGATATAAAAAAAGTAAGACCTTTGTTAGTCATTGAATACTTCAGTACCAGTAAGGCCACATTTTGGAGAATTTGTTGCCTTCAGACCTGCTGCTTCTCATTTTGTTTATTTGGTTGGTTGCTTTGTTTTAGTTTTTAGTCTGTAACCCTCAGACTGTATAGTTATACCATTTAGGGAAAAGGCTTCCATCCTCATTTCTTTTCATCATCTCATAGCATCTAGGACAATGCTTGCTATCTAGCAGGCATGTTAAATGAAGATTTATTATACTCCCAGAGCCAACAATTCACTATATATTCCGTGTAGGGACACTGAACACTAACATTTCAGAAACAGAAATTAAGAAGGTTGAATAAAAAGGATGTCTTTCAATGTTGAGAAGTTTATTTCCAGCTGGTTTGGGTTCGATAGTGCAGTTTTCAATGGGCCATAATAATTATGGGAAAATATGAAAGGAAGTCTTGTGCAGTATTATCTTTGTTTTTTATGCCTAGCAGTGCCTTTGCATACAATGGATAATCATTCCTGGATGGATTTTGTCACAGTCAAAACAGAAATTCCAAATTCAAGAAAATTATTTTCTGCTATGAACAATCATATGTGGGGGGAAAATTCCTTATGTACTCTGCCTTATCAAAGGAAATCAGAGATACCCAACACGAAATAACATGTCTTCTCATCTTACCCATTCCACATTCTGGGATCCACACCTAGAATTGGCAGAAAAAAAAGAAAAGGAGGAGAAATATACCACTTCCCCAAACTATTTTAGCTTCCTTTTTTTTACGGCTGTTTTTCTTTTTTTTTTTTTTTCTTTACCCTGGTTGCCCATTAGCAAAAGTACCCATTTAATCAGGTACTTACATAAACTTTTTTTTTTTAATATTAGGCATTCATAGACTCCTGACTGCCACTTCATGGGGTAGGTCTTGGCAGCTGTGCGAGAAAAGCCTGGTGCTTACAAACGGGGCAGTGATAGCAATAGGGTATTAAGCAGTTCTGCACAATTATCATAGTGTTTGTTATAGATTTGATATTTTTATTACAGGCTCCATAATTAAAATACAATTTCATACAAATATTCCTTGGACTGCATGCACCAAAATAATCTAACATATTTTACTGTTACTAGGCATATATTCCTCATATGTGAATGTTGTCGAGTCAAATAAACATTCTATCCAGAATCTTATATAAAGTATCTAGTGAATTTCCAGGTTACATGAAAGGTACATGATAAAACGAGTTTAATGATCTCTGAATATAGTACAAAAGGAGTTAAATTAGTGACAAACGGTTTTTTATAGTGAGGGGATGAGGCCAGGGTCGCTTATAAATTTCAGCTGCTAGTTAATCAGAAGAGGGAAAGGTCCATCTGACCATTTGCTCTCTGTTGTAATTTTTAATGAGAAGTGCCCAATTAGCTGAGTGTCACAAGTGACATAATAAACTGAATTAATTTGCTTCCAGCATAATTTTCTTTACCTGATGTACCAAATTTCAATTGTGTTTACACATGTTTGATCTAAGAATAATCACTATACTTTATATTAAGTCTATAAACTTGAGCACCAAGTTATCCGTGCTAAAACTATATTTAGTTAAAAGACAAGAAAACAGAAATCGATTTTTTAGTATCACCTAACAGAAAAAAAATTAGAATCATCATAGTTGTGAACACCTATGTCATCATAAATAGTTGTGAACACTTATGTCGTAAAAGCAATTTCTTAATTGTTTGAAGTCACATGCAATTTCTAACTTCTTGATACATCAGGAAGAACATATGCAAATATATTCAGTTTGGCATTTATAGGAGAAAATCCCTTAAAAGCAGAATTTCATTAGCAGCCCAGATAGGAAAGTCATTTTGATGCTGGTTAAAAATTAACACATCCTCTCACTGATATTTAAGACCAGTAATTGGCTGTGAAGTGTTCAGTGCGTGTGTGAGAGTTACAGAAATATCATTATGTATCTATCTATCTATACAATGTTTTAATAACATATGTACCTAAGTCGTTATTAAACCAAACTTGTAGTTCTCTACTACATCATCCTGTTGCTATTGAATACTTTTCCCCACCTTTGTATTATATTGTATGTAATACCGTACCACTGAAAATGACTGCCTTTTTTCTTTCTTAAAGACTTCTGATACGGTAGCAATCAAACACCTTTTCCAAATCCAAACAACACTGGTAGTTGGAGAACAAAAGGAAAGGATGCAAGGAAGCCCTCTCTCATAGATTTCACTGTCCCTTCGTTATTTCAGATAATCCTGTCACATTTTTATAGCAGCAATGTGATACATCCAGCCAAAATTTAATTACAAATTAGGAAAGAATGAAGAAAAAGGAAAGAGATAGGTTGAGGAGTGAAAAACACAGAATCCTAAAATACCTAATATATATTCACCTTCAGTGAGATGTTTTCTATTTTTATTAAACTAACTGAATTCAGATTGTGTTACCATTAAGGGCAAACATCCCAATAAAAAGAAAATGAAAGGAGCAAGCAATGGTTGGAGAACATGTATTTTATCTCTTATATTTAAATTTCATTCCTATTATCTTTCTCTCAAACACTAAGAAAGGGTACAAGAAACAAAATGAGCAGCTCTAATCCATCATCAAGTCTTCTGACTTCTCTCCCAGGAACAGGCCCCAGGTAAAGAATGGTCACTTTCAGTTTTAATGAATTTGTATAATAAACATTCACTGAACACCCATATGTTAGTTTCTTAAATGGTTCACTTTCCATTCAACTTACCATGCTCCCTCTTGCCCAGACACATATCCTAGAGCTACTTGGAATCCCTCACGTGCAAAACAGGTACGTTGGGGAACAGTGGAAATTGTTGCATTAACTGGAGTGACCTGACTACCTGTCAGAGTTGTGGGAAGTTTTTATGGGATAGAGCAAAAAAAAAAAATGAGTGATACAGCAATATTTGGTTACCATGTTTGTAATTCTCTTTGAACAAAAAAAAGGTATATGCAAATGTTTATATTAATATTTAGGTTCGAGAATCCAAGGAAAAATACACACACACATATTTATATGGGAAGCTACTTTGAAGGGCTTTTGTTCCATACAATGCATAATACATTTAGAGATAAACACAAATATTTTTCAAAAAATAATGCTTCAAAAACTTGTAGTTCAGAGAGGACTAAATTCAGGGCCACATTCACTCTAAATGCACTGAGTGGCGCTATGATAATCCTATTCCTCCATGCCATTGCCCCGTAGACTGTAGTTCTGATTGTCACATGAGGTTGGTTTCATTTGTCAACAAGGAAGATAGGAAATTAATGCAAACCTCTGGGTTTTGTTTTTTCCAAAACAAAATACAATAGTAGAAGGAGTACTCTGGAGAACATAAATGATTGGGTCTATTCAAATTACAGTATCAGCTCCCCGTCCTTAAAATTAAGACAAAACAACACACTTAATCTCTAGCATTTTACCTAGGACAGGTGTGCAGATTCAGGTTAGTTTGTAACTCTATGCCCCCTAAGACAAAAGAGAGCATTCATTTTGTTAGGAAACAACATTATCAATTTAATGGTATTTAAACAAAAGCAAACAATTATATCCTTTAAAGTTTCCTGGGAAAATAGATTATCAACTAATAAATAATCAAATAGAAAAAAAAAGTTTTCAAGGAACTTTTAAAGAATCTTTCAAAGAATACTGCCACCCATTGTTCTGAAAGGATGGCATAAGAAACCATACAGGTTAATCGCTCATTTTACTTATGTTTCAAATATTAAAATATACCTAAACAATGAAGAAACATTGCACAATCTTCAGCCAAAGAAGGCAATCAGCAAACAAGCAAGAAATTGTGTGATTGTTGTTAAATATGAATTATTTTAATTAGGAGAAAGCATTATGGCAACATGTACCAAGAGCACTAAACTATTCATATCTGTCTTTATCTTGAATTTGCACTATTATAAAACAATGTGAATTCTCTAAAATCGTAATACATTAGACTGCACTAAAATTCATTGGAAATAAATGAAGTTAAGGGTAAGTATGGTTAAGTAAACTATGGAACATGCACAAAGAAAATATTAGTAAACCATTATAATCATGTTTTTGAAGTTTTCTTTATAGTATTGATGTATAACATATAAAAATTCATAGCTAGATGAATTTTCACAAAATAAGCCAATAAGTACCCTGATTAAGACACAGAACATAACTTTCATTCCAAGATGTGAAAAGCTTAAAAACCTGGTTCTCTAAGTGCAGTCCTCCAATCAGCAGCCTCAGACTCACACGGGAACTTGTTAGATTGTCTAACGTGCAAATTCCTGATTCTACCGCAAATCTACCCAATTAGAAGGCCCAGAGGTAATGGGGCCCAGCAACCTGTTTTCCCAAAGACTATAAGTGACTCGAGGTACACTAAAGTTTAAGAACCAGTAACCTAGGGCAATGTATTTTGTTTGGAAAGAAAAAAGTGCTTATACATATTTTAATGATCTACAAATAGGCATAAAAAAGAATAGAAGTAAATATGACAAAGGATGAGGTCATTGTTGCTAGGGAGTAAAACCGTAGGTGATTTTTATTTTCTTCATATGTTTTTGTATTATCCACATTTTCTGAAATGATTAGACTACTTTGGGTATATTATTGAACACATTTATTTTGGTCTTTCAAAGGAAGTTATCATCAGCTAAACCAGAACAGCTTCTTGCAATGGAACTCTACAGCCCACTTGCCAGACTCCCTATCACTGCAGTTTCCATTCTGCATACCAATAACCACATATGGGGTATATGCAAGAGAAAACTCTATCTTGCTATTCTTTAAGTGTTTAGAAGAATAAAGGTACACTGTTACCAACTGAACATCGACAGTTGCACAGATGGCAATAAATACAGCCTTGCATGAACATAGAAAGCAATCTTGAAATTGGAAGGCAAATTAAGTCCTTAAAGACTTCAAATTCACTAACCCCTTTTATTTTAAGGAACATGACCTTTCTCATAGAAGCTTTTCAATTCCATCTCCCCCCAAAAGGCTAAAATAAATAGTTCTTCATCATAGTATAATGGATATTTGATGAGGATAGATTAAGAGAGCAATTCAAGAGCTGCCCAACATGGGCCCTACCTCTGATCATAGTAAAGTGATAATAGGAGATGCTATCAGTGCCCAGCCCATATCCCGTGGTCCTTATCTCTTCAGAAGGCTGCTATTCTAGGACTCACAGATCAGAAATGCCAAAGAATTAACATACTAGGGAGCAGCCCTCAACCAATGACTGGCAGTCTGAGGGTATAAATACCTCACCTGCCTCGGTCCACTAGTGGGTAATTCTGAAGCACACATCTCAATTCCCAAATTCCCTGTGGGGTCAGGCTTCTGCCAGACTGTGTCAACACATCTACTTCCTGGCCACCTCCTTTGCTGCATTGCGTTCTGGCTTCCTTGCTGGTGTTTCTGGTACCTCTAAATGACCTGCACTTGAACCGTTGCCCCAGTGTCTATTTCTTGAGCAATACACACAAGGAAAATTTGAATCTGCTGAATTATGTAGAATACAGGATAGATATTATTTACAATAAGCTTATTAAAATGCATTTAGATAAGCCTTGGGGATGACATTCATTGCTATGATTAGAATTATCAACCTAAATTAACCCTGCTAATTAGACATTGCTTCTTGAAGATTTGAGCTGTCTGCAGTTTTCTTATGGTTTGAACTATGATGATATAGTGAAAGAGGCACGTCCAGGGGTGACAGCCAAAATTATTTAACAATAGGTATGACATGATTATTATCATTGTAAAATAAACATTGCTGTAGAGCGAGACCAAATCCTGTTTGCCAGATACTAACCACTGGGCGGCAGGATTGTGCGTACTTTCTGGGCTCTTGAAGGCGAGTCTGAACACAACAGGAGTATTTGAGAGGTTTAGGGAAGTGTATATGGAGCAACCAGTTTGAAACTATTTCAATATTTTAAGGCCCTACTGGTGAATACCAACTGAATATTAACATATCCAAAGAAAGATCTTGAACACCAAATCTATGAATATCTTTTTTTGTAATGCAATCTAGCATTATTTCCAACGGCATCAACATAGTTAGCATGTGAACTAACTGCCACAAGGCTCTTTTCTTGGGAATCAAGTTTTCAAAGAAACCAAACATGGAGAACATGGATAATTTAAAAATATAATACAAAAATGCTTTCAATCCAGGCAAATGACTATCAACAAAGAAAAAACAAATTCTCCTGGTGATGTGAGTGCAACTCCTCAGCATAAATGGATATAACATGCCTTTTGAAATACAATAGACTCCTGATTGGAACGCCTGCTTATTTATGCTATGCTATAAACACACAAGGAATTCACCCTGTGTTGAGTGCTGACTAAAAAGGTGAGCAAAAATATCCAATTGCTAAAAAGGTTTGCAATCTCCAAGTGCTGCATTGGAATTCAGGGGCCAACCGTCTGTCAAGGCTGATAAGCAAGGTAAGAGGCTGTTGTTATCAAAATGACTCCCTACAAACCTGGGCAACTAAGGGATAAAAGATGAGCCTGCATGAAGAAACTATTGTTCCTATCAGAGTTGTACAGAGAGGAAGAACAAAAAAAAAGGAAAAGGAAACTAGCAGCAAACTCTGGCTTGAAAGATTCAGATTTACAGTTTTAATATTTCATAAGCTTCAAGAATAGTTTCTTATCTACAGAGAAAAAAAATCAAGTTGAAATGAACTCTTCCTGAACTTATGCAAACAGATAATGAACACAATGATTTCTGAATTAGATTTCACTATAAGTTATTTAAAGAGAGTACTTCTGCATCTGTAAAAGGTAACATCTCCAAACAAGAGGTTTTTGTCCCATTCTCCCACCATAAACAGAGTTTGTTTCAGCTAAAAAAAGTAGCACTAATAATCACAACAGAACACGATTAGCAACTGTTCCTTTATGCTTCAGTTGTAAACCATGCAGTTAAATGATTTTTCCCCATTCAACCTCAGATGCATAGTATTAGATGAATCATACCCTCGTGCCATGACACTGACATCATTGATCCAGACATGGCTTGCTTTTATTGGTTAGTTATTCAATTACCGTTTTTTAAATAATGCAACAAACATCTGCTAACTCACCACTCTAAAACAAAGCTACAATGTTGAGCATAACTTGCATCTAATTACATGGTCCCTTCATTAGCACATCCCTCTTGACTCTGCTATGCAAAAATAGCCATCATCCAAAATTCTGTGTTCATCATTACCTAGCTTTCCGTTTACATCTGTATGTATCATTTACTAGTTTTAGGCCTTTATAATGTTAAAGAAAGGATAATGCACTATGTGTAATCTTTTGGGACTCATTTTTTCCTGTCATATTATATCGATTTCCTGTGGTGTCATTTGTTGCTATAATCCATTCACTTTGTTGGTAATATTCTATTGTGTGAATATGCAATTTATTCATCCATTCTCTCATAAATGGGCATTTGAGTTCTTCCCAGTCCTCACTATTGGAAATAGTACTGTGGATATTTTGGTACATCTTTCCTTTGTAAATGTGCAAGATTTTCTCTTTATTGGAGATTTCCCCTGAAGTGGAATTTATTGAGTCATGGTGAAACAAATACTGGACTTCAGGAGATAATACCAAATGACACCTCTCCAGCAATGTGTAAGAAATCCCATGGACCTACATCCTCTTCAAAAGTATTACTGTGTGGAAATACTGCCTGACCTTGGTTTTCTAGTGTGAAATACAAAATATGTGAGATTAGAACAGTAGTACTCGAAAGACAGAAAAATGTGCATTTAAGATAAGCCACTAGTAATAATTTATAGGCCACAAAATCATAATGTAAATATATTTATAATGTTTAAATTTTCAGATTGTTCTCTGTCCATTTCATTTCCATTTAACCAAATAACTTACGAATATATGCTGTATATACTGTAATTATCAAATAACAATAACCATCATTTTTAAAGAGCACAAGATTTGTAAAAGATTTTAATTCATCAAGAGAGAATAGATTTTATCCTGCTCTCAGACCCCCTGACATTTCACTCACTGATGGGGAAGGCATCCGTCTCAAGCCTCCTCTCTTGTTCTCTCCCCTTCCACATGTCCCGTAGGGTCACTGTCCCTTAGAGGTATACTACCAGTCTGCTTTCACTCCCACACTAAATTTTCTTCCTGAGAAATCCTATTGAGTCTCACAGGCTTAAAGTACCATTTACATACTTGTGAATCAAATGTTTTTTCTTTTCCAATCCCAATCTCTCTTCTGAGCCCCACAACTCAATTTCCATTGACCTACTGGACAAAATCAGTATGTTCTCCCACACTCCCAACTTGTTCTTTGCTTCTGGATGTTAGTCACCATAATCATAGCTCCTCCATCTAGGTAGACACCTGTTTCATTTCTCCCCTACCTCATATTCAGTCCTGGTTATACACAGAATACTTGATTTGTTTTCATAAACAACATGCCATGTCCTACCACCACTCAATTCAAATATATCTTTGAGGATCTTTTTGACCTCACTATTTTTGATCTAGCAGAATTACAGAAGATAAACACTATCTAGCCCATAGAAATGATGTAGCACTTGGTCACCTCACTGGTAGGTTTGAGAAGGGACCTGGACAGGTATTCAAACAGACAAGGAAAATATACACATTCGGTTTGTTGACAAATGGGAATTCTGGAGGGATGGCTCCTTGTTTGCACAAACAAAACAAAAACAGTAACGCAGCTGGAGGGGGAAAATGTCACTGAACAAGGGAATGATAAATCACTTTGTCTCTGAAATACTCAGAAGCAGTATGAAAAGTATGTATGATAGGAAACAAAACAAAATGTTAGATAATTATTTGGCAGTCTCAACTGAATTCATGAATCAAAAAATGAAAAAGCCAGCTAATTAAAAGCAAAACAGAGGGGAAAATAACAGGATGACATAAAGAGGGAGAGAGGGGAGAGTGTGAAAGATTGCAGATAAATTAATATTAAACATCAGATTAAAGATGCATTGAAAGATTTAAAATGTGCAGTGTAATTGAGGATGATATCTCTTAGAACATACGGGACTACAAGGAAAAATTCACGGTACAGATGTAATGAATGAAACATAGATAAGGACATATGAATTAAATAATAATGAATTAAATAATTTAACAATTGACTTGATAGTTTCAAAAATTAAAAATATTAAATTATTTCATAAAACCAGGGAGTTAGGGGTAGGAATGGAGGAAAATAGGAGATCTCAATGAATGAAAGACTTTTCAAATATTAGCAGAGAAATTTGTGACTGGTTAAAAAAAAAAGGCAATCATTAATGGAAGAGGAAAGTAATAAAAACTTCCTAATTTAAAAGGGGAACAATGAAACAAATGGAAATGTAATCACAGCAACAAAAATAAAAGAGGGAAAAATGTAAGATAAAAAGTAAATACATCAAGAATATCAGTCATTACACTAAATGTGAACTGAAGAGAGTACCCCCACAAAAAGACAGATTACTAAGTAGGTCGAAATCAAAACACAGCTATATGCTATTTACCTAAAACTACTTCAAATGAAGAAAAAAGGCTAAGAATAAAGGGTGGACTAAGATACAAAAAGCAAATATAAACAAAAAAAGAAAACAGAGACAGGTCTATTAATTACACCAGGTGGAATTTCAGGTTGAATGTACAATATAAGATAAAGAGGAACACTGTGTAATCACAAAGTCATTTATAAATACCACAGACCTGTGTACCCTATATCATCATAATGAAATATATAAATCAAAAACTTTTAGAAATGCAAGGCAAACTTCCATCAGTAGATGAATGGATAAAGAAGAAGTGGTACATATACACAATGGAATACTATTCAGCCATGAGAAACAAACAAATCCTACGATTTTGCAACAACATGGATGGAGCTGGAGGACATTATGCTCAGTGAAATAAGCCACGTGGAGAAAGACAAGTGCCAAATGATTTTCCTCAATTTGTGGAGTATAACAACGCAGCAAAACTGAAGGAACAAAAATAGCAGCAGACTCAGAGACTCCAAGAAGGGACTGTGGTTACCAAAGGGGAGGGGTGTGGGAGGGCGGGTGGGGAGGGTGGGAGAAGGGGATTGTGGGGTATTATGTTTAGTGCACATGGTGTGGGGGGTCACGGGGAAAACAGTGCAGCACAGAGAAAACAAATAGTGACCCTGTGGCTTCTTACTACACTGATGGGCAGTGACTGCAATGGGGTATCGGGGGGGACTTGATAATATGCGTGAATGTAGTAACCACATTGTTTTTCATGCGAAACCTTCATAAGAGTGTATATCAATAATACCTTAATAAAAAAATTGTAAAAAAATGCAAGGCACACTTTATAAAATTGCAATGTATTATAGTCTGACGTTTCCATACACCTCTTTCAGAATTAGACAAATGTAGTAAATAAAAAGATAAGGACCTAGAAGAACTGTCAGGTACAATCAGTAAACTTGATTAATAGTTACATACAGAGAACCTCATCCCTCACATAATGTATAATTTTGGTTGTCCATGGAACATTTACAATAGAGTCTGTATATTTGGTCACCAAGAAAACCTTAACAATTATTCAAAAGTTGATAGTTTGTAGGGCTTGCATGTCTGATCATAAGCCAATGAATTAGAAATAATAAAAGATCTAGAAAATCCAGAAGTGTACCTCATTATTTGTATATCATATATTTAAGCATAAAATAGGAAATAGGTGGTATTTCCATTAACTAAAAAAAATGAATTTTTTATTAGAATGGAATAATTGGCCATCTACCTAGTAGAAAATAAAACTGGGCGTCACATAAATATATACATTTTAATGTTAAAAATAAAATTCATGCAAGAAAACAAGGAAATATCCTTATTCAGTTGAAAAACACAAAATAAATAATATAGATACATAGCAAAAATATTGAAAGCAAAGTCAATCAATAAAATGATATATAGAAAAAAATCACAAAGCAGATAGCCATGGGACTAATATTTAAATTTGCAAGTGTATTATTTCTTATACTGACAAGAAAACAAACCAATGGAATATTGGAAAAATTCACAAACAAGCAATCTTGAGGGCTGAAAATATGAAAGCAGCTCGCAGTAACAGGGAAATGCAAACTAGAATAATTAAATATTTTTTTATACCACCAGAATGGCAAAACTGAAAGGACTAAGAACATATATTGTAGGTTTGAACGTGTGAAAACAGCATAGTGAGAATATGAGGTGTTGACACTTTATGGAAATCAATCTAGCAACATTCCATAAAATAATTGGTATATCTTCTGAGCTGGTGGTCTTATTCTCAGTAATGAATCTCCTAGAAAGAAATTCCAAAGAGAAAACAAAACTATTCAAAGGAGAATGGTTGAATAATGCTGGCACATCCAAAGGGAATAATATGCAGCTATTAAAAAGAATAAATGTGAGCTATAGTAATTTGTCTTTGAGGAATTTCAAAGAGATATTTTCAAGCAAAAAAAGCAAGATACACAAAAGTGTGTACTACTTTTTTTTTTTTGAAAAACACAAACACTGAAAACCCAACATGTGGAAGAAAATAGGGAAGGATGCGTCCTAGGTGTTAACATGTGTTACCGGGTGGTAAAAGGGGCTGGTAGATGAAAGACACTGAACCTTCTTTCAGAGACAGTGAGGATAATCAAAACTATGGGTCAGTGGCTCTATTTAATCACATTTTATAAGCTGTTTTTTATAATACAGGCAAGAAACCTGCATACATTTAAAACATGCTACTATAAACCAGTGACATCGCTTCATTTATAAAGAGTATTTTATCCTCATGAGAAGAGATTTCTTAAAAAGACATAAGGAATCACTTTCAAAAATTCTGGCATATCTTCTATTGGTCTGGAAAATTAAGTAGGCAGGGAGTTTTTTGTCAAACTAAAAGTCCTGCAGTTGTTCGTTTACTCTTTTTTCTCCCTGACTCCTTGTCCTTTACTCCAACGATGAAATTAATGGTCAACTGCACCTGTTCATCTAACCCAGCTGGTTAATTTAGAATTAAAACTCACTTATTCAGCATTCCTGCAACTCACGCAGCTCTATAATAATAGCAGTAACTCCAATTAAAAATGTACCTCTTCCTCTATTATCCAACCCATAAACCCTTTTTAAAAAGATAATTACTTCTTCTTGCCTCTGTTTTTCAGTACCTCTATGTTGAAAATAGCTTTGCTTTTAATCATTTGTTCCTATTAAAAAGCAGAAATAGGAAGAAAAAAAACATGTCATTTCTGTCTCTATAGAGAAATTGTTTGGAAAGCTGTCAACGTTTCTTTAGACTATTTAAATTAGGGAGGGTAATTTTTACAAGAAATGACTGTAAGATAATGGATGAGGTTGGGAAATTCAGTGTGGAGAATATTTTAACATTAGGGTGTTTAGTGCATTGTGGGTATGTATTTGTATGTGGGCAGGCAAATCCTCACGCTTTTATAAAGATTCAAAAATACATATGCTTCAAATATAAAAATCTCCAGAATAAAATCAACTGATATTTTGTAGTAGCTCACAATGATTCCAGACTCCCTTGAGTGAGCATACCACTGTATAGACTATATCTTGAATTCTCCTGATTTACAAGTATAATCAAATAGTAAATAGCATCTCAAGCATTCTTACAAAGAAAACAGGCTCCTCATGCTTCTGATCTATACCTAAGAATTAGGTTGTCCTAAAAGGGGAGAGGTTCTTGGTTACTTTCTCAAAAAAAATTTTATCCAGAACAAAATCAATCAACTACCCAATCAGCTGGTATTTCTCTTTTCACACTTGCTAATGAAACTCTCCCTATTTTTACATCATTAATGTTTATGTATTTAGTTTTATTTCTATTTTTTATAATAAACCATGGTTAGAGTTTTTCTTATCCTACCAGTTCTTCATCTTCTATGGAATTTTAAGCTACATATTGTTGTAGTGTTTGATATGTCTAATCTTAATTCTGAAATTTTATTTTTTGCTGTTTTACTTTTCTTTCATGTTTTCTTTATATTTTGTCTTTTGTTATGTGGACTGTTTTTTGTATTTAGAGATTTGTTATTTTCCAAGGATTTGAAATATATATACTCTTTTTAAAAACTTCTATGGGAGACTATAAGTTCATGAAAAGTAAGCATTTTTTTGTTCTCAAAACCAAGTACAAAACAATCTTTTGTTAGTGCCAATATGTAAATCTAGGTAATCAGGACATTTTTTTATTCCCTTATAATATTCTCATATTCTTTTTATTATAATCTGGAATTTTTAACATTTAAAGAACTGCTTTTCCTATTCAAACTAGCTTTACTTTTTACTAATTTACATGTCATCTTAAAGTAATTTCTTCTAGGACTCGGAATTTTTACTTTGGAAACAGTATGTCCTTTGGCTACTGTGTGCCTTAGAATAGTTTTCCTAGACAATTTCTTGAATGTCCTGCACTTACTTCCATAACTAAAGCTTCTGGGCATAGACTTTTTGTGGTACGACTTTTCCACTCGCAGCTGTGTAGCTGCAGACTTCTATTTCCCCTTGATAGCTCAAAATGCAGGGAAATAGAAAACCAATATGATTTTTGATCCTCTGATTTTTTCCTAAATATTTTTACTACCAGAATTTTTTATCCATTATTGAAAAAAAATTATCATCACGTGTGCACACGTGTGTGTGTGTATGTGTGTTGAAGCATAGGTCACTTTTTTTCACATTCTTCCCAGACATAATGTGAGCATTTTTGAATATGTATATTTTGGTGTCTTTCATTATATCTGTTATTATTTCTTCTTTTTAAAATTTGTTCGGGCTTCAGAGGTTTTAAACATTCTTAAGGAATATGAATTAAATACAGATAGACAAACAGGGATACCTAATTTAAGCACAGAAGTCAGCTTAGCATAATTTAAAATACAAACATTGCCAATCATAAGGCCTGTTTCATCCCGAGAACCGATATCTTGTCTGTCACAGTATCAACACTTTGAATGTCTAGATTCTTTCTGGCTAGACTCTGGTTTGAGCCCAAGTTCTTCACTGCCAACTAGCCCACTAGCCCGTGGTCTCCCACTCAGAGTGTCTGAATGTCTTTATCTGGTGCCTTGCATTTTATCATATACACCTACAACCATTCTTTCTTTCTTCTAGACCTTCACTAAGGGTTAACTGTGGATCTTCTGTCCCAAGATATCTTATCTTGTCTTATCCTTCAAGTTTGCCCTGTTATAAAAGTAGCATCCCCCATGCTCACTTCTACAGAAGAAAGGATAATTTACAGGATGTCTATATAATTTATAAGATCACTGATTATAATAAGTTATGAAAGAAAACATGAGCAGACATAGGAGATACATAGTGTAAGACTGTCACAGGTCTCCTTTCATTGCTGTGACTGAACGCCAGGTTTTAAGATGTATGTGTGATTTTGATGTTTGTAGATTATTTGTCAAAAAAGATTAAGTATCAAACCTTTCCAACTTTGTCCATCTTTGTTACAATCATGAGGTGATAAAAAGCTGAAGCTCTGCTGTGAATCATGTCTCCTGCTTCAAACAATAGAATACCTGCAAGCTTTGGATCTGGATAAAATACCCCTTGCCCAACATTCCCTCAGTCTGCAGGCAGTTTTGCCAAATCTCCGGGAGCTGTGATACAAAGTATACCATGAACTCATTGCTATTTTAACCATGCTATCCCTGAAAATAACATCAGCCTATTCTAGGAATCTTGATTTCCCCCAAACACTTATTTGTCCTCTAAGTTGCTGATTTTGTATACTCCTTGAGGGTGGGCACTTTATTTTCTACATTTTTGTATCCCCAAAACACTCATCTTAGGGTCTTCAATACAGCATTTGTTCGATAGAGAGTAAATGATGAATGAATGGAAGAATGAATGAATGAAATAGTTGTTGGCCTAGATTTACACCCATCTTTATTTCTATATTAAAAGCAAATTCTGCCATTGAAGTGAATTAAATTTGAGACTGTGGTGCAGAGTTTTCTCACTTAACTTTGTCTATAGCAGGGACCTACTCTTTCTCTCTGTATCTTTGCTTGGTTCCCTGGGGAAATCTCTTTTAAGAAACACCTCTCTCTCTATGAGTAGACTTGGCACCATTTTCCTGAGCTGAGGACAGTAGGTCCTGACTATCCTGGTCGCTCTCATTGCCCTCAAGACAATCATTGTGATATTCAAACCTCAGCCCTTTCAGGTACTTTGGAATTTGAGATAACCAGTTACTCAATGGATTGAAAACACTCAAATTCTACTTTCCTCTTTGTTCTTACTCCTTGGCTAACTGAGAACATTGTATCCAGCACATCTCCCTGTTTCCCCCATGAGATTTGAGATGTCTTATCAAAGAAAACAACAGTGAAGAGAATAATTAATGATTCTTTGATGGCTTTCAGCTCTGAAGAGGTACTTATTGTGAGCTTTCAAGTGTTCCATCATAACTTGACAGTACTAACTGCTTGTCTGTCTTGCCAAATTTCCATAATTCTTTTAGATTACTACAAATGTGTAACTATCTGTTGCGTCTCCACTGTGCTACAGTTCAGATAATTTTTCTCCATTAAAATGATCACAGTACATGTATAGCATGCTTTAGAAGTATGTAGGGATGGTGGTGGGCAAAATTTTTCTCTGAGAGGTCTGAGATAACCATAGACATCCTGTGGATATGTTTTACTTTCTTCCACTTCAGTACACAAAGGGATTTAGCAAATTTCTCCCTTGACCAGACTTCAGCTTTTCCCTCAAATAAACTCAGAACCTTTTCACCTCATCTTGCTATGGCCTGGGCCATTGAGGAAGAAATAATTTAGTCTGTGTTCTATTAAACTTGGCTATTATTTTTTGAAAGATAAATAATAAAGAAATAAATGGGGGCTCAATGGGCCTAAGTATAAACCGGTATAAAGCATATATGCCATATCTTCTTGATCTCTTAGGAGTTCTCCGTCTATCCTATGCTCAGTTCTAGTCCTGACGTACGAGCAAGGGTTAACATCAACAGAACAGAGATAAAGTGTGTGGATGGAGAAACAGACTAAGAGAATAGCATCTTTTTTTTTTTTCACTATAGTATTTTTATGAGAAGTTTCTTTTATCAGAAATTCTGTTTTGAGAAGTTTCAGAAGCTTAAAGGATAAACCTCCCAACACAACTGAACATCTCACATTATAAAATCACAAACCAGCATAGGTAGATAAGACATGAAAGAGTTTGTTTTGAGATTCAATAACCCTAGGAAGATGTTTTCCAATTTCGAAGACACTTTCAGGAAGTTATGCCCCAAATTACCACCATTTACTCAGGGCTGTCATAGATCAGTGTGCTACTGTGTGCTACACAACTCTAAGAAGCTTCCAGAACTTAGAAGATAAGGTGGTGTCTATACTGTGGCTTCAAATCCATGCTTATCATTTTAGAAACTTGAAAGAAATAGTTGCATTCTAGGAGAACTATTTTCAAATTAAATGTTATTCAGATCACCAATACATAAAGCAGGAAAAAGCAGAGCCACTCTGTTGGGCATGTCGGTGGGGACTCCCACTGACCCGCCCCTTCAAATCTCCCCGGAAGGGCTGTGAGGTCTCTTCAAAAAAAATAGTACAAAAATGGTGCTTTGAGGCAAAAAGCTGTATAATAAAATAAACACTTTCCAGGATTAACTGAAGCCATGGAAGGTGGTGTGAAAGAAGGAACATTAATATGTACATCAACAAACCACTTCAAATTTGGCTGTGGGTGAAAGACAAGGTCTTGGGTGAGTCAAAACTGTTGTAGGAAGTTGGACTAGATAAATGAGAGGTGTAGGAGCCTCTTTTGAGCCATGGGCAATTTGGGAACCTGAAAAACAAGTTACAGATCTCCTACGACCCTCCTAAAGCCCCATAGACCTGCCATTAGGCTTTCAATATTCAAAAACCACTGGCCCCTTGGATATCCTTGTGCACCATTCACACCAACTTTAGATAAGCATAAGGTCCTTCCAGATCTCAATATCATTCTGTATTTTTAACATTTTATGAAATTTTGAAGTCTACCAAGGAAAGTCACCTCGACATTCTGTTTGCTTCCTTGCTTTCCCCTGTTCCCTAATGCAGAATAAGATTACACTGCCAGCGGTAAACAGCATTACCGCAAAGTTTGCTACCTTCGAACAAACAAAAAGACTGGTTGTAAAGAGTATAGCTCAAAGCAGTACTTCCCCAATCCTGGAAATGTGCTTTACAAAGCAAGTACTTCTGAGGTGAAGACAGTCTATGCCCGAAGAGCACATGGCCCCTCAGGGAACGCGACCTTCAGGTCTGCCAACGGTGGACATTCACCTGTCTACGACCTTGGACAGGGAAGCTGACAATGGTTATCAGCCATTTCAAATCAGAAAATCTCAGTATCTGCATATTTCAGGCACTATTCTTGTTGGAAAAGCTATGACCAGAGAGTTTTGACAAGCACCCCGCTTCTGTCCCCTCTCACTTCCAAACTATATTTGCCTTTAACTAGATGTGGCATAAAATTAGTTACCTCTGACCCCAGCAGCGCCCACGTTTCTAAATATCTCCAACTGATGCTTTTCTTTTTCTGAATCTACCTACTTACCAACACTTCATTTTTCCTCTTCTAAGATGCTGATGAAATTCTAACCTGCATGTAAATTCTGTATATACACTTGGAAAATGTGCATTTCTTGACAGCAGAAACTGGATTCCAAATGACAAATCATTTCTTATGTCAACTAGTTATCAATTGGGTGGGGCTGCCTAGAGCAGAGTTAGAAGAATCAGAACCATTTCTAGGATGGAGTTTTGTCATCAAATAAATCTATCCAAGGGCAGAAGGCATTCTGCAGACCCTAAACCATATCTTCATGACTTAGTTAACTACAGGCCATTTCTACCCAAACTTCTTCCTAGCTTCATGACAACTAGGTAGATTAGAATTCACATTTAGTCTCTATTATGTATTAGTTGTAGGGTTTGGAGCAATTCCTAAATTTTCTGAGTTTCTATTTCTTCCTTGGTAAAATGCGGATGGTCCTTTGCACAGTTGTCCAGATTAAATAGGATTTAATAATACTCTGTGGGCACAGAGGACTTCCCTAAATTCAGGGCTGGGTGAATGGTTAAGTACCACTATGGTTAACTTCTTAAAGGTGCCACTTAATTCTTTCAAGGCTTACTTTGTTTTCTGATTTTTCTTCTCTTTATTTAAATGATGTGATAGAAACTTAACAAAAAACATCCTGTAAAAATGTTATTATTCAGCTCCTGCTGGGTGATAAAATGTTCCAGACTTGGAATGTACTCCCTCTGAGCACTTAACAGAAGTGGATGACAATAATTTAAAAGACAACACAGCTGAGCTGATTAATCATTTAATGCCCTACACTGAATCACATGTTTCCTTGGCTTCCCTGAGGGGCTCTGCATATTTACTAATGCCCTTCATGTGACACTTAATAATACAATGCCATGTTTGCCCTTCACTAGGCAACTTCATGCAGTTATTGCATTTTGAGGAGGGCAAAAATAATAAACTGAAGTTTTTGGAATGAATGCCATCCTCATATATAGATGTATTTAGTTTCTTACAATCCCTTTTTTTCTTTTGGACATAATATGAAACAAGTGAAATTTAATCAATTATCATAAAAGCATTTCTTCTCTACTTTTGAAAATCACACCTATCATGCTTTCTAGAATGACAGCCACTTTTTGTCTTTACATGTTATGCACTTTTTTCTGTTTCTCAGATATGTAAGAAAAATATTGAGAAAAATGGCAAATCTGTTTATCTAATCATAACCATGTTGTTCTAAATACTGAATGCCATCTTGTTTTTGAAACCTAATAGTCTGAAGTCTAGACAGTGATTTCAGTGATTAAGTAAACTATTCAATCCATTTAAGTAAATTAGATATGACTAACCCATTCTGATATCCCCTAACTCAGCTTACTGCCTTGTCCAAACATAGTAGGCACTAATAAATATTTATTGATTTGAGTTGCTTGTTCTTTGAAGTGAAATGTACTTAGGTTGAAATGAGAGCAAGTAATTTTGATAATGCACGTGAAACGCCTAATGGCTCCTATTAAGTCTTTTTCCAATTCATGTGCACCTTCCTCTGATTAGTGAGTTTCATTTGTTCCTGTTAAGTTATTGAGCTTGGATTTAGACGCAGATTGGCAAATTGCTTTCCCAATATCTATTAACTATTTTTGTTTTAATAACAGTTCATTGGGTTTTAAGTCATCTCCCCATCATCTTTGTTTTAAGCACCCCTCTGTTGTGAACCAATATTGCATATTATTTATAAATGAATTAAGAGCCAAACCAAGAAGCGACACCATGGATACCAGTAAGAGAATTCTTACCAGCAGGTGTGATGCATTAGTAAGCGAGTTCACTTTGAAAGGAAAATCACTGATGTTTTCAATCTGTGAGACAGTAACTCTGTAAGTATTAGATTTGATCAAATAATGATTAGATGAACTGTAGGAGGAGTTAGATTAACTGGCAAATTATTACTTCTGGTTTTCTGATTTAGCACTTTTTAATTTTTAAATATGAGACCATGATATCTAGGAGATCAGTTAAGTCTAAGGAAAGGGTAAGATTAAGATATCACCTGTATATTCTATTAGCAAGAAAGGTTTTTACACAGAATCATAATTATACAATTATGAAGTTTATTAAAGTAGCTACATGTTGGATTATCTTTCTTGATCCTTTATATTTTGAATTTAATAAGCCACCACTACCAACCAAGGGGCATGTAGTTCTATTATGTAATCCGCATTTAGTCATTGTGTCCAAAACAAAGTGTAAAATGTTTTTTTCCATGTGGCATAAATATGGAATCACTATCCAAAAACTGAGATGAGAGCTGGCTTTATCAAATTCAGTTCCGAAGGAGGGAAAATATGTAGCTGATATAAAACCAGATAAATTTTCTTACCCTCTCTTTCTGAAGAAGTAGAAACAAAGGACACTGCATGCATCTTTTATGATCTTCTGACAACCTACTACACATCATCAATGTGTCGTCGAGACGTGGAACCCTACAAGGGCCCTGCACATCACACATCCCGGCAACCGGGGCGCTGCCCAAGGACCCACACTGCCTCACACTTACTGGCCCCTCAGGCGCCGGGGAGCAACCAGGCAGCAGTGCCACCTGGGCGGGGTAACCGAGCCCAGACAAGGACCTGCATGGTGCTCAGGTCCTGGTTTCTAGGATGCCCTCTGGACACTTTCCAACCCTCTATCTCCACACCTGAGGAACTCTAAGATTCCTACCTATGGGGTTATCCTTGTGGCAGGCCTGGATTCCAGGGGACAGCTTGGTAAGCAGATAACTCTGGTTCTTTGGCATCTTATTTCACAGGATCACATGAGATCGGGCCCTCGAATTGTTCTGACATGCTGATTGGGAGAACCTGAATCATGTCAGACTTAAGCCAATACTTGGGCCATAGATGTAGGCCCATGTATGACTCTGGCCATCCGAATTCTGACCTTGACATGGCCTCTGGTCTTTCACATCTGAAGAATGTGGTGTCAGGCATCATTTATCCCATGTGCTTCTAGCTCCTGGCACCCAGGGAGCTCCACCCCATACCTCAGGCTATCCTGAGGGTGGCTGCACCTTTCCTCCCAGGACTTTTGAGGCCCCTGTTCCACATGTCCACATGCCTCACCAATCCATGCCCTCTCTTGCTATATGCAGCTACTGTGTTTCTCTGCAGACCGTCCTAAGCTGTGCAGAAGGGGGGCACATTGCACAAATGAGATTGCTCTTTCCACTCTGCCACTGTCCCTCCTGGTGAGAGTGTGTGGACAGCAGGTCACAGGCCAGGAATGCAGTGACTACAACCTACAAAGTGGTCGGAAGACAGGCTATATTGATACTATCAAATTCCGTTAGTTAAATACACATGGTCAGCAAAACAAATTATTATTCACATTTCCCTGCAAATGCTGGTGAGACTTGGCGTTTGTGATCGTCTTCAGTGAAACCTAGCAACAGCTCTTGTTTGACGGTCACCAGAAGCCAGTATTCACAGGTGGTACAATGGATGGATGTACCCTCATGGGTAAGATCAATAGACATTAAATAAAATAGTATCAGGCAACTGCAAAAGCAAGAAAACTGATACTGCTTCAAGTACAAATACTAAAGAATTATGGCACTGTGGGGAAGAACAGCATGGCCACCTTTCTCTCATGGTGGGAGATGCAGAGTTAGCCAGGAGTGAGTGTTTCTGACAACAGAAGTATAAAGAGATGGTGGTTGAACACTTCACACGCACTGAATGCATAATAAAAACTTTGCCCCTGGCCTTACATGCTCTAGCAGTGGCCCTGAGATCCTAAATTTGGAAAAGATTTGACCTATGTCCTTATGCAATGCAAACACTGCTAGCCAATGTTTGTTGAGTGTCATCAATGTCAAGTACACTGGGATAGAGTTTATAATCTCATAAATCAGTTATATTTTGGGTCACTGTCTTAGCTTGGATTGCTATAACAATACCATATGCTGGGGGGCTTAGACATAGGCATATATTTCTCACAGTTCTAGAGGCTGGGAAGTCTGAGATCAGGGTGCCAGCACGGTCAGGATCTGGTGAAAACTCTTCCTGATGTGCAGGTGTCTCTCTTCTTTCTGTATCTTCACATGGTGAGGAGGGAGGGAGAGAGGAGGTGGAAGGGAGAGGGAAGAGAGCCACCCGAGGCACGCATGAAAGCTCGAGAACACAAGTACTCTGTTCTCTTCTCATAACAGCATTAATTCCTGTCACAAAGGCTACACTCTCATGAATTCATCTAAACCTGCTTACTTCCCAAAGACCCCATCTCCAGTCACCAGCACATCATGAGTTAGGGATTCCACATACAACCTTGGGGTAGACAGAGTACAGTCCATAGCACTGTCTTCTGTTATGAGAACTTTGTTCTCAACATTGAATCAAAACCTTTCTGTGCATTACAACCCTCTGTTGGGGAAGAAAACTTGCCTCTGCTCTCTTATGGTAAGTTGGTGAGCTTATCCAAATTAAACTGACAGTATATAATACCATAACATACAAAATATGTGTTAACCAACTGTTTATGTCATCAGTAAGGCTTTCAGTCCACAATGGGCTATTAGTAGTTAAGTTTTAGGAGAGTCAAAACTTACATGCAAATTTTGGACTGCATGGGGGAATCAGGGCCCCTAAACCTGCATTGTTCAAGGGTCAATTATATATTCTTTTAACAAGGGAGAGTTTGAAAATTTCTGAGGTGATGACCAGGAAATGTCTGGGGGAACTAATGGAAGAGAAGGACTATTTCAGTAAGGTCTCTTAATCAAACTTGGCTCAATGTCGACTCTCCAACTTGGATGAAAGGAGTTGCTTTTACCCCCTGGTATGGGGAGGGGGAGTACCTTCCTCAAATGATTTCTAGGTCTTTCTTTTAAGCAGATAAGTAGCATATGGGAACTCCTCTTACATCTGTTCTCAATTGCCTTCAGTGCAAAATAACCCTCATGCCAAAGTGTCCCGGTTTGGGTTGGCATACACACCTGCACCAGAGGTCCTTGCTCTCACTCTGCGTAAGAACCACCCAAGGTGCTTTTAAAAAATTGATTGACTAGATCTATGTTCCAGTGGTTTGGCTTCATTTGGTTTGAGTGGAACCCAGATATGGTATATTTAGAAGGTTCTATGATCCCAACATACAGTCAAAGCTCCCAGAGTTCTCACTCCCAAATGTGCAAGGAGACTGTGAGAGGAACTTCTACACATATACCAATGCCAAGGCCTACCCGAGACTAATTAAACCAATTTCTACAAATGGGGTCCCAAAATAGTTCATTTGTATTTTATAAAATCTCACATAACTCAACTCTGCTATGAGTGTTGAGAACTATTGCTCTATTCTAGAGCAGTTTCACCTGGCACTTTTCTATGTGGTAAAAAAGCGTGATCCCTTTTACACAAATTGATTCGTTTGACACTGTATAGACACAAACCTAATCATAAATCTTGTTAAATGCCAACATGTGTTATATTTGACCTATAAAATGCTGTAGTTCTTACAATGTTCAACCACAAGTTTCACTGGATTTTAATTAATCTGGTTCGCTATTTGAGTGGACCTTGTCCACAACCTCCTGAAAGCAGTCTTTCTAATTTCATATACTCTTATTCGTCTGTAAATGGACCCTCTAGGAGTTAGAGCATATCTTTAGCTCTGCACCACAGGAAAGTTAGGAGTATGCCAGGTATGTTTCTGCAGCCTGTTCTCTGCCTTCCTTTATAAAGCAGAACCAGAACAGAAACAACATCCTCCAGAAGTGAGGAGGCAAACCAGGCTGGATGATAAGCAAAAGCAGGAGCTGGCAGGCTTAGAAGGAACACAACCAAATCTCAGGCTTGTGTTTATCCAATCGATAAATGCCATGGCTCGTGAATAACTGTTGTTTAAATTCATTTCTCGGTGGCAGAACAAAAGGCGTGTAAAGAAAGCAATGCCGTTAGAGAACTCATTAGAGCCGGTAAGGAGAAAGCAGGCTTTAGGATAATCACTCTTAGGGAGACAACACCCAGACTATCCTTTGGTTCACAATAGTATCAGCAGGCAGCACAGTGGTTAGGCAAAGCCATTTGCTTTGTTGGAAGAAAGATTACTGGAGGGAGATCAATAAGCTTCATGGCAGAAGAGCTCCCTGGTTTGCACAACCCCTTCGTTGAACCTTTTGTTGCTAATTCGGTTTTGGTAATATGAATCGCATCCAGTGCCATTCAGTGTTAGCATTCTCGGAGCAGTTAGCCAAGCAGAAAGGGCACAGATCAAGCCTATTGTCTGCTGGCTAAGGCTCCACTGAACCCTAAGGGACACAGGAATCTAGCAAAACAAAGAACCCTTAGTGCCTTGCCCAAATGCATCCCACAGCAGAGGCCGAGGGAGTCGTTTTCATTATCTGAAAACAGTGATTAGAAGGTGCATCTGTTATGAACCAAATAGGAAAAAAAAGAAAGGGAAGAAGGGAGAAAGAGTGAAAGTAGTAAAAAACAAGAGAAAGAAAAGATGAAACCTCTCTGCCTGCAATATTTAGGCAGAGTCTACTGCAAAAATGTGAAAGCAGGCCTGGACTGCCTGCATAGAGGGGTCAGGGTGCCCTTTGTCTACAGGAATGCAGAAATTTACATTGTCTCAGAGACAGGCGGGAAGCATTAGTCTTTTAACTAATCTTCACAGTATTTGAGACAAGTGAGAGGAGGAAGGGAATGTTCAGCTTTGTGGTACAATTGATTATCTTTTGATGCACAAAACTGAAAACAATCAAATTATAAGCATTCCGTTTTATTATTAGTTCAAAGTTTGAATTGGTAATCACTGCCTTGGCTTCGCCCCTATTTCTTCCTCTAACCCTGAGGCCATCCTACTGGACCAGGACCCTCGGATCACACGTGCGCCTTCACTCTGGGACTCAGGCTGCAGACTAAGGAGTGGGTGCTGTGACTACGTAAGCACAAGTTACCCTACCCTGGGGAGGTGGAAGCTGCCCATTGCCAGGAGGCGCCTGCTTGTCCTGCCGCAATGCAACCAATGAAATCACGGCCCACAGCATTTCTGAGGACTGAGCACAGGCCAGGGATGAGCTGAGCTCATGCAATATCCACAAATATCCTGAAGGATAAAGCTATGTTTATTATTTCACAAGTGACAAAACTGAGGTTAAGAGGGTTTAAGTGAGTTGCTAAAAGTCATGGAGCCACCACTAAGCAGCAGAACCACACAGGCACCCAGCTCTGGCCGGCTCGAAGACCCGTCCTTCCTGCAGCCTTCCTCATCTTCCCTCAACTTCCTTTCCAGAGTCGCCTTTCCTCTTCTCCCGAGCCCAGTGGAAAAAAGGTCTCCCTTATTGCTTCCAGATTATGAAATCAGAGACTTCAGCTAGAAAACAGTGTATTCAGTTGGAACGTCTGGTTCCTGCTAACCTGATCCATTTAAAATTAACTTCCTATAAAGAGCCACCTCTGTTCCACTGCTCTCCATCTCAAAGATTCCACAAAAGCCACAGCAAAGCCAGTTCTGTGTCCACTTGGCAGCTCGGGAAGGAGGACACTCCAAACAGCGTGTCTCGTGCAGCTTACTTCAGGAAAAGCATCCCTCAGGCTGGAACGTAGGCTCAGATGTGAGCTAGCAAGGTGTTTCCTGTTGCTCCACCTGGGCACAGTATCCTCTTCGGTTCTCCTTGGATTTTTGATTGGCCAAATAAAAATACAGGACATTCAGCTGAAACTGAATTTCAGGTAAACATGAATAATTTTCTAATATAAGTATATTTAAATTCAGATAAATATAAAAACTTTAGTGTGTCTTTAATATTGTGCGACCCATGCAGTATGTGGGACATTAGAGTAAAAAAATATTAAAAATTATACATTATCTGAAATGAAAACTTAACTGGTTAGTCTATCTGTTAACTTTAGAACTATGAGGAGTCTGCACAGAATCAGGGAACCTGGAATCAACTCGTTGTGCAAATAGACCTGGCCTGAAATTTAGAAGAAAAATTGAGATGTGATAATGTAAATAAATGCATGTTTATTTACAGGCCATTCTGAGTACCATTCTGAGAAAATAAAAAGGTGTGTCAATTGGTATCACATTTTCTAATTTTGTGATTAAAAAATTGCTATTTCATCAATTTTTGTTGACTGTTTTCTGGATAGACATTCATTCATTCTCACTGAATACTAACTATTCGGAAGGCATTTAACTGATGCCATAGGGACTCAGAAATGAATACGAGCCAACCATTATCTTCAAGAAATCTACAGGTCATTAGGAAAAATATGATACAAAACCAAAATCATAATAATGGCAACATTAAAAAAAGATGACTATTAACATAGCATGTGTGCCTGAGAACTCAGGGAGGAAGACACCTCCTTGGTGTGAGGCAGAGTGTGGTAAACACCACTGGACCTTCTATCAGGCCATGTTGAAAAGGAGAAAAGTTGTATCAAAAGCCAATCTTTACAATTCAGTCACTTCAGTGTCTATTCACCGTTGCTACATAATATTTCACATGAATGGCAAATTGATATATTCATGTCTCTAATATAACATTATTTAAAAAAATTAAGAATGGCTGGTGCCTTCAGAGACCATGTGGTGGTCCTCTGTTTTGCTTGGATGGTTTTATTTTTAATGTCATGAGTAGTTAGCCTTAAGTACGTGTTCAACTCCCTCAGGTTGCATTACTTCACCATGAGCGACTGTTTTCATATTTAGATGTAATTAACTCTAGACCCATTTCTTAGTGCCTCAGCTAAGAAAACTTACATATTTTCTCAGGGCCTATTTTCAATTTGTTTTGTTGTTTTTTATCAATAGAATGTAAAAGAAATTTATGACCCCTGTCTTCTTACCAGGAATGGTAATGAACACAATGCCTCCCAGAAGCCTCCAACCTCCTTGGGGTTCTAAGATACTGAGAGCTGTTGCATAGCCCAGCCCGGCCGCCTCATGCTCCTCAGACTGGGGGTAGTTATGAGGGGCTAATGCCAGGCACTTCAACTCAAATGAAAGCAGCTTTCCCAACGTGCCAAGCCACTGCTGTTTGCACCTCAGCTGTGGGTCTCGGAGCTCCGGCACCTCTTGCTTATTGGGTTCACACTGTGTCAACCAGGGCTGCAGAGAGAAATTGCTGCTGCTCTCAGGACTGCGTGTCTGGGTTCAGGCTCCAGCTGAAGTATTCGGTTTGTTGACTTGTGCACCAGAATTCATTTCTTTCTGATCTCTCCCACTATTGCTACCTCTTTTTGTTTATATAGCTCCAAAAGGATTCAAGATATGCCCATGTCATTAATTCTCCCAGCATCCTTCCCTAAGGAAGATTATTCCATGAATATCCAGAATAGACAGGCAATGTTCAAAACTTTTTATCCTTCATTTCAGCCAATCAATATTTTAATATAAAACAAATCCCTGGGCATAAAGGGTAGAGCTAACAGGCAAACGGTCCCAGAAGACAATTCAGAGATCAACAGTCACTCACTTCAAATTACCATTTGCTACCAAGGGTGAGCCACCCTAGCGATCAGTGAACATTTAGCTGGAAGCCTCAGGGGGGAAATCTGTTATTTCACTTTCCTCTGGTGACATTTTTCCTCACTATCCCACAACAAATTATAGTTACATTAGACTATAAACTCAATTTCAATAAACCTTTTTTACTTCAGTGTTATTAGTTAAATTTTAAGTATTGTGCATGAAGGCTTTATTGGTACTTGCCTTCTGGTTAACTGATAAAGCCCACTGGAATTTCACTATAACATGTGAGAAGCCTTGAAGAGAAAACCATTTTGGGGATGGCAAGTTTCATACGGTTGCTCAGTGACACTTGGGATTACCATGAACCAGCACAATTCCAACCAAGAAATATTTGTCACATTTAATTGACAGTTTAGTGGGTTTTTTAACTGATTTTTTTATTATAGTTGATATACATTATTATATTGGTTTCAAGTATACAACATAGTGATTCAACAGTTACATTATTAAATCCTCACCCCAACTAGTACAGTTACTGTCAATATAGATGTTGCAGAACTATTGACTATATTCTCTGCTGGGCTTTCATCCCTGTGAATTATTTATATCATGGTTGAGACTTTGTGCCACTTTATCCCCTTAACCTATTTCACCCACCTCCCCCAAATCCTCCAAAATGATGACCACCAATCTCTTCTCAGTGTCTATAAGTCTACTGCTTTTTGTTCATTTTGTTTTGTTTTGTATTTAGAATCCATACATAAGTGAAGTCATGGTATTTGTCTTGCTCTGCTTGACACTTTCACTGAGCATAACACCCTCTAAGTCCATCCATGTTGTTGCAAATGGCAGGATTTCTTTCTTTTTATGGCTGAATAATATTCCATTGTGTATATGTACCACCACTCTCATTTCTATTGGACACTTAGGTTGCTTCCATCTTGGCTATTGTAAATAATGCAGCAATAAACATAGGGACGCATAGACCTGAATAAACATTTTTCCAAAGAAGAAACACAGATGGCCAACAGGCACATGAAAATATGCTCCACATCGTTAATCATCAGGGAAATGCAAATCAAAACCACAATGAGATATCACTTCACACCAGTCAGAATGGCCGTGATGCAAAAGACAAGTGTTGGTGTGGATGTGGAGAAAAGGGAACCCTCCTATACTGTTGGTGGGAATGTAAAGTGATTCAGTGCTGCAGAAAGTAGTATGGATGTTCCTCACAAAACTAAAAATAGAAGTGTTAATGCATCATATGGTATATCTAGGAATTTACACGAAGAAAACAATCTCTGATTTGAAAAGATATATGCATCCCTATGTTTATTGCTGCATTACTTACAATAGCCAAGATGGAAGCAATCTAAGTGTCCAATAGAAAAGGGAGCAGTGGCACATGTACACAATGGAATATTATTCAGCCATTAAAAGACTATGTTTTCTTCTAGGAATTTTATGGTTTCATGTCTTATATTTAATCCATTTTTAGTTTGTGTATCATATTAGACAGCAATCCAGTTTCATTCTCTTGCATGTACCCGTTCAGTCTTCCAAACACCCTTTATAGAAGAGACTTTTTCATTGTATATTCATGGCTTCCTTTATCACATATTAATGGACTAATGGATTAATGCATGGGATTATTTCTGGGCTATTCTATTCCATTGATCTAGAGGTCTGTTCTTGTGCTAGTACCATACTGCTTTGTTACTGTGGCTTTGTAGTAGAGCTTGAAGTCAGGGAGCCTGATGCTCTCAGCTATGTTCTTCTATCTCAAGATCACGTTGGCTATTCAGGATCTTTTGGTTCCACGTAAATTTTAGTAGTATTTGCTCTAGTTGATTGAAAAATGCCATTGGAATTGTGAGGATCGTATTGAATCTGTGAATTGCTTTGGGCAGGATGGACATTTTGACAGTATTAATTCTTCGTATCCATGAGATTGGGATCACTTCCCATTTATTTGGGTCTCCAATTTCTCTCATGTGTCTTGTAGTTTTCAGAGTACAGATCTTTCATTTCCTTAGTTAGGTTTATTCCTAGATATTTTATTCTTTTTGATGAATTGTAAATGGAATCATTTTCCTGATTTCTCTTTCTGCTAGTTCATTGTTAGTATATAGGAATGCAACAGATTTCTGTCTGTTGATTTTGTATCCTGCAACTTTGCTGAATTCAGTTATTAGTTGTAATAGTTTTACTGTAGTTGTTTCCTTGGTGCGTAGACGAGAGGAGGTTTTTGCCTTCCCTTCCCTACTCCATCTTTTCCTCAATCTACAACAGTTTAGTGTTATACTAATGTCATAAGTCTATTTACTCCAGCCAAGCATTAAGGTAAATACTTTGTTGGGAATTAGGGAAAAGTATGCAATACATTTCCTTATCTACTTACAGATAGGTTGTCTGTAACAACGTAACTGACTGCCTTTTGGGAAGGGGTTCACTTTGATGTCTGTGATCTCTGTCACAGAGTGTGGACTGCCATGTGGGATCTGAAACAGACTTCAGACCCTTTTCTTTGCTTAAAAACAGAGCTTGATCTTGATCCTAATAATAGCTGTTTAGAATGACCTGATATGCTTAAATGTTCTTCTTTTGGCCTTCCATCTTTTGCATATCCTATTCAATCCTTATCTACTATGAGTACCACTCTTGCTTAGAATGAGATAGTGTGTCTGCCTGACTTGAGATACATGCCTGTAGAATCGTGAATTCTTCCTTGCAGAAGTTTGTGGTTTTTATGTTTTGTCTTGTTTTGTTTTAGCACATATGCAGAGTGCTAGAGAAAGGGAAGAAAGGAAAGGGAAGGCACCTGAGTTCTTTCCTGTCACCTTTCTATCATCTCTTCTATTTTTAACATTCCATCTTTTCTCCTGGGGGAAGGGAAAAATGCCTTCTCTGAATGGCTGAGCACGGCTGTGTAGAGGTCAGCTTGAGTAAGAAATCTCATGACTTTGTAAAGTGGGTGAAAGTCCTCGTGCTGCACCCATTTTTAATACTTTTTTCTCGATATCAAGATTTTAAAAGGTTTCTTTATATTGGTGAATTAAGAGGGCTGGGTTCTTATTTGGGGACTCCCATCTCAAAAACCTTTCAACTATCAGGGCAGGGATTGATTCTCACATCTTCCTCCTGCTACTACAGACATAGTAAATAGAATGAGATAATCATGCTTAAGTACCGTGTAAAGTTAAAAATCATTATGTGCAATTATTATCAAAGGAAAAAAACCACAACATTAAGAAAAGATGATGAGCTGTTTAATGCCTGAAAACAATACCCCTGGGCAAGTCCAAACTTTTAAAGCAGCAAATGGAAAGGTTTGGAAAAGACACGCCAAATGCTTATCCTCTCCTTCCCTTCACTGTCTGCATCTCCGCAAATACATTCACACCAGTCATTAACGTTTATGGTAATCTTAGGATGTGCTCAGTAGAAGCTAATCAAAATGCAAAATACTACTGAGATGGGTAATACCATCTATCGACACGAATTAGTTTATAGTATCTGGTTAGAAGAATTCTGAGTAAATTGAGCAGAGAGCCTCTGGTATCCTAATTGACAAGGTACTCTGGAGAAAGGGGTATGGGAGAGCTGCAAACCAAGCAGCTGGCAGTGACATGCTACCACCTGGCGCCACAGGTGAATTCTGAGCCCAGAGTGAGTGGTGAAGACAACAGAGGCAGTGTGGGAAGGAGAGGGCCAGAGGAGGTAAAATAAGAGACACCGAAGTAAACGTCCCTCTATCACAGGTGGCCTGGCAATGAATGTCTAGAGTATCTCAGAATAAGAACCACTAGTCCAGTGACAAAACATGCACCATTTCCTTCCCCTGTATGAAACTACCTAAGTGAGTCAGCCGAGATATATCTATTTCTGCCAAAAGGCACTGTTAAGAAAATATTACTGCATATCATCTGGTGATATGTTAGGACTGGGAATTAATCAGTGGGAAACAATCACCTCTCAAAGTCTTTGCTACTGACTAAATAAATGTAAGATAAAATTAGTACAAATGGGTAACAAGAAATGATTTCCATATTTTACTGACAAGTAATGTTAGGAATCATTATCCTAATGGATTATGAACTTCCTGTATTATCAAATGACATTCTGGAGCAATATTATGATCAGGAGGAGAATTTTTCATTCCTGCATGACATAAGGAGGTTCTCCAGCATTTTAAGCACATATATATACATACACACACACACAGAGAACAATGCCACCCTCTTAGAGAATCATTGTTTTCTTTGTTAGAGGAAAGAGAAATTTAAGCTTATAGATGGACTCTATATATTCACATGGCCCAGGAAAGCCATAGTCATCCTGTGCTGTGGATGGTAAGGTCCTCGAATGGTTTAGAGCCTGCCCAGGCAGTCATCTGAGGGATGTGCACAGGAAGTGGAGCCCAGGAAGATGGGATTAAATGTGGCCCTCTGACCTCCGCTCCCTTCATCAGCCATAGTCATCACCATCAATTATTTTTCTCTTTCCAGTAAGTTTCTCTAAGGTGAGAAGGTTGTCTTGATGACTTAAAGAACTGTCTGCAGCTGGTACTCTGAATGATGGCAGGGTTGGAGCCTGGACAGTGAGTGAAGTGCTTGTTCTTTGCCCATGAGAAACACAGACAACCTTGTGTTACCAACTGAGCATAATTCCTGTGTTGTGCATGGTAAGGTCCTCGAATGGTTTAGAGCCTGCCCAGGCAGTCATCTGAGGGATGTGCATGTCGCCTAGACAGGAACTGGAGCCAAGGAAGATGGGATTAAATGTGGCCCTCTGACCTCCGCTCCCTTCATCAGAATAGCTTCTGCCTGTCCAATGGCATCCTGGGGCATGCGAGTGGGGCCTTGGTTCCTTGACAGTCTGAGTGGAGAGAACTGCACCAGAACACCCTCAGTCAGAGCCCAAACTCTAGTTGGAGAGAGAGCTTGGCAGGAGGAGGTCAGCGGTCTCTGAAGAGAAGGTGACACCAGCCCAAATGATTCTCAGGTGCTGGTCTCCCTGGCACCACAGAGGCAGGCAAGAGCATGCCCCGACCCCTGAGCCAGGGAAGGGATGGCCTCGGCAGTGGAAGACACCTGGAGGGAGTGAGGTCTCCTGCAGTGTCTGCGAAGCGCTGATACTGTAAGGTCCAGCATGTACTCATGATGTGAGGACTGCATCTGGACCCAAAGTCCCCATGAAACAAAAGATCTGAGCAGATGAACAAGGACAGGACCCCCAAAGCAACAAGAGAACCTGAAGAGAGTCAATGAAAGCACGGAATGTTTCTCTAAATCTTAACAAATATGAAAATAAAAGTTCAATAAAGAAAGTTTAAAAAAAAAATATGTTAACATAAAAGAATGATTCAACTGATATGCTGTTTGATACATTAATATGGACTTATAATACCCAACTAATACAAATGATACATTTTATATATCAAAGAAATGTAAGTAATTGCTGACATACTGGTCTACAAAGGAAACTTTTTAACCTTCATACCTGAGATTTATATCTTCCTGGGATATATTATCTGATTTTTAAAAAAGTTTGCAAATGCATCATTTTTAAATGACTCAAAGCATAGTAACTCCTGGCTGAAAATTAGTAAACAGTCTTGCAATTTACACTTAGGATAAAGAAGATTTTACAAAGGGGATCATGTAAGCACGTTTAAATTGGACCTTTGTTTTGAGGCTGCCTGTGCAAGCAATATTCCAGGGGTGGCACCATGTGGAAGCCCAAAAGGCTCCAAAAGTGGAGCGACCATCCCAGGGGGAGCCGCCTTTGGGTCAGTTATCTGAGGAAACAGAGAATAGCATGAGGCATTCAAGTCCGTGGAACTCTGTACCTTTAATAGTATCAGAAGCGTATGTTTCCTTTTTCTTTCTTTAAATGTATTCTTCCTTGGAATTAGTATTAGCCCTTTCAATAGATGTAACTCCGATGTGCCTTGCTAGTACTCTGGCAAGCCCCAGTATTCGAAGCCAGACTACAGACAAAGCCCTGTGGCTCTGTTCAAGTTTTCCCCTGGCTCAGAGTTCCTGAGGTGGCCATTGTTCTTGTCCTCTCGTTAGCTCCTAGCATCATTTGAAGCATTCTCTCTGTGGCTACTGGCTTGCTTTGGAAAAGGCACCAAAAGCAAACGGCCCTGTAGAGATTATTCTCCATGGTCTCTGCCAAACCTTCAAAGGTAGCCACTTGCCTCCTATCACACAGATTAGTCAGGAAAGCGCTGTCCCGCCATAAATACCACCTGAATGGCCGAGGCTCCAAGCTGGCAAAGCGAGCAGCTGGACACCAGTAGGAGCTTCCCTCTACAGTACGTTAGCAACAAGTCTGGACTAACAGGCAAAGCTATTCCAAAGCTAATTTTTGTTATTTGTTCTTATGGAGCTCTGCTTTAAGGAATCAGGCACATTCCCCCAGGATATGCACAGGAATGAAAAACTTACTGGCATTATGGAGACAGTTCCCGAAAGTTCAGGTTGTTGTAACCTAGTGAATTATAGCCTAAGATGCAATGCCATTAAGGTCTCCAGTCAGGATGCATATAACTGGAAAGAAAAGTATTTCACTGTTATTCTATTTAGTGTCTTATTTGGTCAAATCTTAATTTGTACCACTGTGGTGTAGCTGTGATATTCTGAACAGTACAGTTTGCTCTGATAGGGCCCAAACTGCCAGAAAGACAAGTGCCTTTCCAGGTGAAAACTTTCAAGGATTGTTTGTATGAGCTAAAATTATATTCTTTAAGCCACTATAACAAACTCTGAAATGCCCAGAGGCCCAAACCTAACAGAAACATATTTCTTGCTTATGAAAAGTCCAAACTGGGTGTTACTAATCTGTGGGCATCTCTTTTCCAAGTAATGATCCACAGGGATCTGTCTCCTTCCAGCTCATGGATTTCAAGGTGGCTTGGGGGATGACCCCCTTTTCAGCCAATCAGGAGGAAAATGCATAAAGCATCTCTCAGAGGAGGTCACTGTGGGCTTGGCTAGGAAGTGAGACATGTTACTCATGCTACTTGCTGTTCATTACTGGATGTCAGTCACATGATCACTGAGAAATGGGGCTAAACGATATGCTCAGGAGAAAGAAGAGGTGGGTTTGGTAAACACCCAGTGGGCTCTCCCATTTTGATGTTCTAAATTCATTTTGGTTACCATTTTCTTCAGAACTTGGAATATTCTTTAAAAATAACACAATCCACCACTTACATGAAATGTATTCTGTAGGCAATGCCACCACTCTTAAATTACCACTAAGGCTGTATTCTATATTAAATTACCTATTCTGAATCTTTTTCATGTGTCTCTCTCCTAATCAGATACCCTCCTCAGAGAGTTTTGTCTTTTCCCTTTCTGCCTAAAGATTTGATCTCTGCTGCACCGTCCATGCCCCAGACACACTACCTGTAGACTGCATTCACCTGAGCTAGCCCAGACACACGACAAGCTCGCCTCACCCTCTCCCTTAGCCAGGGGCTTTACTACACCTCCTGCCTGGCAAACCAAAACTGCTTCTGCCCTCTCATGAACTCAGAGGGGGACCTGTCACATAGCAACCTTTTTATCCCCACCCCATCCAGACGCTGACACCAAGCCCAGGGCAAACAGCAGGAGATGCAGTGTTTGTCTCACCATGGCTAGGCACCACGCAATGTTTGCAGAGACTGGGGTGCAGACACTCCCCCAAGAAGTCCCCCTTGACAGCAATTCACATCCACCCCAAAACCATGTGCCGAGCTATTTGCACCCTGCCACTAAAGTTTCTATCAGCAAAAAAGACAGCTGGAGTTTGGCTGTGTTTGCTGAGACCCACAGAAAGGGAAGCTCAAGTCTTCCCAGCAGTCCCTGTAAGGATCTTAATGAGGCAACTCCTTTGAAAAAGAAAAGCAGCAAATCCAGAGAGAAGCTTAGATGCCGAAGTGATGGATGCATAGAAGTGTTCAGAAATGATGTTTCTAGGGCACAGTCTGATACACATGCAGGCGCTCCAGAAGTAACTATGGCTGTGTGTGTGGCCTTGCCAATCGCTGTCTTGATCTGCCAGGGAAGCACTGGGACCAGTTGTAACTGCCCCCACGAAATCAGCCACTGAATTCTGCTGCAGAGGCATGGCACAAAATCCTACAAGGCCTTGCTCACTTTGCTGTTTTACTGCCTCCTTCTTCTCACTACTAAATTAATCCTACATTTTAAATCTTTCCTTGTGAGTTGGGACAAGTTATCTGTGGGTCCAATCCACCCCTTCGTTTGGTGTGTCCCAGAACCAGCCCATCATCACATGTACCAACTGTCCAGTCCAATCTTCTGCTCCTGCATCTTACATCAGCTGTGAACAGTAACTATGCTTAACGGCCTGAATAAAACTATCACAACCAACTCTTGTTACTCTGTATTTCATTAATTTAAATATTTCCTTGTGTCTCTTCTCTCTTTTCCCACCTCAAAATATCCCTGTCTTCTTTAGATTTCCCTAAGAGTTAACCTCTACTCTTAGGAGTTGCTCTCTCTGGACAAATAAATTGCAAGAAAATGCGTTCAGCAGGGTTATATGTAAATGTCCCCTATTCCCTAAGGATTAAATCTGCATAAAATAGAGATGTTCTGAAAAGTGTTTAAACCAAGCCCGTGGCTTTAGGCATAGGAACACCTGGTATCTGGTAAACTTGTAGGGGAGATGTTTGGGGAAGGATAAGGTTTCTAGTGTCTTTCAAATAACACAACTAACGTGACTCTTCTCTGATTACATCCAGAGCCATCAGTGTCTCATGCTTTTTCTTAAAAGCTATAGAGAATTTTGTGGGACAGTAACTACTATTGTATTTATAGCTTATTTATAGATACCACAGTTAAACATTAAACTATTTCTTAGCCGGTGCATTCGTAAGTACAAAAGGCTACAGAGACAATATATAGTTGATCCTCTGCATGATTAAGAAGGGTAGGTACACTTCTTTGTGTCACGTTCTCAACTCATTTGGCTCAGTTCATGACTATCATCTGATTAAAATCGTAGATGCATTAGTAGTAACTAAGTAATGGAGGAAAAAAATCTAAGTGTAGAGATGAAAATAACAAAAATTGTATCTTCATAAATGACTGAACAGTAAGAGAGTTGAAAGCCTAACAGGAATTGATAGGAGAGTCAATAGACATCAATAGAGAAACCCAAGGCAAGAACGGGCAGTATGATTCCTAAGTACACAAAGCCTGATCAAATGCTAACAACAGTGACCCTCATCGATCAGAGGGATGGAGGCCAATTTGCAGTGAACTCCCATAATCCAAATGCCTTCACAATGGCACACAATGAAAAATTATTTTACCAACGGGGACAAGTAAAGCTTATGTAAAATGAACTGTCCACAGCCATGCAGTTCAGCATAGCAGAGCTGGGACTTAATATTTGAGTTCTATATTTTCTGTGCAGCATTCCATCTGAAAAGTAACCTCCAGGCAGACAGATGTGCCTGGGGGCTCAAACCATCCAGTGATTCATTTAGTTTTTTTCATCCCTAGATACATTATAGGATGTCCAGAGGTGGAAACTTTTCAAAAAAATTAACTTGAGGACAAGATGTGTCAGACTAGATAGCTCATTATCCTCGAGCCAATCTTCCTTCTGAACGGAAAACCGGAAAGTGCCTCTTTTGGGACTGTAAATTACCTCAACCCACTAACTGCTACACCCCACTGGGTGCTTAGCCGTGAATCAATTTGAAAAACAAACAGGCACAGCTGAGTTTGTCACCCCAAATTCATTCTTAAAATTGTTATTTAAGGTCTTTTATGTGCCTGGTAACAGAATACAAGATAAATAAGTCACCATCTTGACGTCAACTTGCTTAAAGTTTACAGATTATTTTTCCTTCAGACAAACCCAAGTAATGGAATTGTTCTAAATCACACCTGTAAATAATTAAACTTATAAAAAAATCACACTATATAATAGGAAAGTGATCTCCTGCACTGCAGGGCATGTGGTCAGATGGTACAGTCTTGCTGCCAAATGTGTTGTTTTTCCATTTTCAGATAAGCCTTTTTCTTAAAAAAATGCAAAATAGCATCCGTTGATTCACTTGCACTAACTCAAAGTTTTGTTAAATACATTATGACTTAGCCATAACTTGTTTTATATCATATAATGCACTAAAACATATTTTGAAATACTGATTTTAGCTAGTTGTAAGTGAACAGTCCTGTGGTTTAAAACCTAGTCGTTGCTGAACCAGGTGGACCAAAGCTCACATTTTGCTCCACTGTTTACGGGCTATGTCATCTTAGGTAAGGCTCTGAACACTGCTCTGAGCCATCGGGGACAACTAACTTTAGAACAACTGTTGAGTCAATATTGTGTGGTGTTCCACTTGGTGTTATGCAGTATTGCATTGCTGTAAGAATCAAATAGGGGAACACCCATATTTGGTAAATCTTTGGCACAAATATCCAATAAGAGTTCAAATAATAATAGAAGTGACATCAGAGTTGGATTCCTAAGAAACTAAAGCTGGACCAGAATTTAAGGATATATACATGACTAAATGTCCCTGAAATCCTGAGTGTGGTGGCCTTGGCTTATTGAGACTCTGGGGCACTCAGAAAATTAGCAGCTGGTATGATCTCCTAAGGCTAGTTTTGTTTGCTAGACATCAAATGTAAGTGCCTGTGTATTGACTAATGGTAAGCATTATATGCTCTGAAAAAAAAAACCTGACAGAGCGGCTAAAATCTCTCTACCACAAATTTGACTTAACTCATTGTATTGCTGGGGGGTCAGAGAAGCTGGAGTGTTCTCAGGCACTCAGTGTTCATTCGCATTCCTTACCTCTTACCTGGGAGACGTAATAGGACCTAGAAAGTCTTTTTAATAAAGGCCATGCTTTCCAAAAAGATTTGTGCCATCTTTTAATCTGTCTCCTACTCCTACAGACTTGCCTAGTTTGGACGTTTCATGTAAACAGAAGCATATACTCTATGGTCCTTCGTGAATCCCTCCTTTCACTAAACGCAAAGTTATCCAGGTTCATTTATGTTACAGCAGGTATCCCTACTTCATTTTTTAAATTTACAAATATTCCATTGTGCGGATATATCCCTATTTTTATTTGTCATCACCTAGTTGATGGACATTTGGGCTGCTGCCCCCTTTGGCTATGACAGGCAACACTGCTATCAACATTCACGTACCAGTTTTTGTGTGGACATGTTTCCCTTTCCCTTGGAAAGATGCCTAGGAGTGGAAAAGCTGGGTCAGATGGAAACTCTATGTTCAACCTTTGGAGAAACTGCCAAACCGTTTCCCAAAGTAGATGTGCCATTTTACATTCCTACAAGTTAACCCACTTTTAAAGCCTAACATCCCATGTTCACTCTTTACAAAAATTAGCAGCTTCAGTTTGATCTGTCGCTTTACATCTGTTAGGGTGACAGGCCAAGAAGTCAGCTTAAGCGATAATACTACAGGCAGAAATATTATCCCACATTAAATCCCTAGAACACTTTAACATCTCCTATCACTTTATTTTCTGCTGACAATTCAGCACACTTACCATCTAATCCTTCAGTTACAATCCATTCTTTTCCTCTCTGAACCACATCCAACAGTGTTCTTGGCCTGAGAACACAATTCACGGTCCACATACATAGTTACCCCAATGCTAGTGAGTTTAGTCTTTGTATCAGCCTCACTGCTTTTCTGCTGCTTTTACAAATGTAACCTCTAGACTCACAGTTACAGTTTGACAAGAAAATGAATAGATGGTACCAAAATACAACATGGAAAAATATGAATTTTTCATGAAACCATGTTCAGCTATTTTATTCATTATCCAAGAAAATAAGTAAACAAAGCAAAATTTAGTCATCAGCATAGTCATACATGTGCTCTTTGTAATTTGGAAAATCCATCAAATTTTATCTCCTAACAGGAACAATGTGTCAACAAAGTCATATTAATTTTTAACATGGATTACAATTTAAATGTATAAGTGAGTATCATTTCCTTCCTACAATTCATGATGGAAGGCTATATACTTGCAATTCTTTCTAATTTTATTTCTGGAATTCCTCTTTTGATGTTATCTTTAGAATCCATACAATGCATTCAAAGCAATTCCACAAATTTTGGGGGGGTATCAACCATCTGTAAAGTACTGTGCTGAATATCTTTTTGAAAGTAATTTTAGAAGCTATTATTCTTCTGAATGTGCTCATTGGAGGCAAATATTCCTCCATGGATGGTGGATTTTATTTGGGGAAATGGTCAAAAAGTATCCAAAGTCAATTCTGATGGATGAGGTAAGATCCATCCAGCCCGGGGACATGCTTAATGGTCAAAATTATGTGTGGCTATAAATTTATAAGGCAGATTTCCTTGTGTGGTTCATTAACCAGATTTGACCAAAATTGCACAAAAGGAGTTCTGGTAACGTTCAGAGTAGTGGTGGCAAGAGGAAGGTGTGTGGTGCTGAAGTAACTCTTTTGACGGATGGCACTCTGTGGACGTATTAGCTCTAGCATGTTTTCCGGGTGCACTCACTGCTTACGGTCTCACGTTATATAGTGCCCAAAATACTGAACCCAGGAAAAATGTAGCCACATCCAAAGCCAGGATGATGTCATTCTACAGTGACGGTTTCCATCCTGACAAAGATAGAAGACAACTGATAGCACAGATTCTGTCCACAGCCAGAAGTTAAAGCTTCAGAGCAAGGCTTTTTTAACAAAGGAACTGACCCAGAGAAAAACAGTCCAACTGATAGAAGACTTTTTAGCGCTTAGTTATTAGAACCTTCTCCAGGTGGCTACCTGTAGAAGTAGTCACAGAAAAAGAGATCTTGGCTTTTTTTTTTATTACAAGGTTGGAACTAATAGTTTTAAAGTAATAAATCACTGTTTAGTGTTGATATGTATATTGACTATTTAGTGCATTCTATGTCTTCCCCAGCTGCCTCGGACTATGCCCAATCTGAAAGCTACCCTGTTATAACCTAGTCCAAGAATTGTATATAAAGTGTACCAGTTCCCCTGGGCTGCAGTGACAAATGACCACATCTTGGGTGTATAAAAACAACAGAAACTGTCCTAGAGGTGTGCAGTCTGAAATCAAAGTGTCAGCAGGCTTTGTTCCTTCTGGAGACAGAGGAAGAATCTATTCTATGAGTTTTCCCCACTTGCCTGGTTGCGGGAAACCCTGGGCACTCTTTGACTTACAGATGCCTCACTGCGATTTCTGCCTCCATCTTCACATGGCTTTGTTCCCCCTGTGACTGCGTGTTCAGACTTCCCTCTTCTTATAAGGACGCCCATCACTGGACTAGGACCAGCACAGGAGAACTGGGGACATGAAATAAAAACCGACTCATCCTTACCTGTTACTTCATGAAGGTAGAGAATCTATTAATTTGTCTCCTTCAGCTTCTAGCAGTGGGGCTTCTACACAACAGGCATATAATAATTATTTATTGAGTAATGGATGACAACCAGCAGTAAGATCTAAAAATGCTTGCAGCTCATCATGGGAAAACTTGCTGGTACAATTTCTTTTCATCTCCCAGTTTTGGGGATAAAGGTGATGAAGAAGGGGTCATAATTGCTTGTGGAATTGACATCAACTCCACAGAATGAGGAACTACACCTGGGATGCTTCACTTCTTTCCCAGACTCTGATGCTATTAAAGGTCGTTAGATGCTTTGTTTCATCTTTCTGTGATAGCTGTGCTGGGGTGATGACATTTCATCTTGAATATCTAGAGGCTTGTTAGCAGAGACCCTGTCACTGCCAGGGATCACAGCATTTCTGTGCTCAGTCCTTAGGGCACTGATCTTGGCTGTACAGTTGGACTCAGCAGCAGACACATGGTCTAACATGACAAGCAGCTGGATCTCCAGCCAACAGACAGGGAGTTATTTTCCTGAAATGTATGGCAGTTTGCAAAGCAGAGCAGGGGGTGGCTTTTTCTTCCCTGTTACTAAAATCAGCTCAACTTCAGCAATCAGAGATCCAAAGAGAACACAAAAGGAAAAGGTAGCTTATTTTTGCAGCATAGAGCTAATATGTCTGCTGAGAGCACATGGAAGTAAGCAAGGGAGCTGCCTAACCTGTCTTCGAAATAGACCAGAGGTGGAATTAAGTAGAAAGAAAACAGAGACAGATATCCACAGCAAAGACAAAACACTCAAATATGCAAGTAGACTCTTCGCAAAGTATTTTCATACATGCTCTTGTCTAAGTGAAATTATCAACCTAGCTCGCTTTTCACTTTCTTAACCATCTGTCTTCCTGACAGGACAATGCCTCTGTCCCAGAGGGCTGTGGTCAGGAATCCCCCAATAGGACTGCAGCCTTTAGACCAATGTCTGCTCTGAGAGGAAAGGAACAAGTAGATAGCAACTTCGTTTCTAGCTGAAACAGACGTCAGCCTGACTCTCAATCTGAGTAATGCTCTTGGCAGTTCGCTACAGGGACACCTTCACCTTTATTTTCAAAGACAGTAAAATGCCAACTAGTGAGAAGGGTTTTTTTTTATTTATTTTTTGTTAGTGGCTTGTGGCACTTTACACCACCAGGAGTTGGGAGGAATGGGAACAGCATGCTTTAACTTTACGTCTGAGTGAATCTTTTGAAACATTGTTTTTAAAAAAGGATTTCAACCTTGATGTTCCTCACTCCTAGTGAGAACTGAATGTGCAGACATAAGATTGTTTCTAAAGTGTTTTACATTTTAGAGTTAATTTACACAAAACCATTCAAATTTGATGAACCAGGTCAAAAAGAGAAGCAAACAGAATGAACTGTTTGCTTTATAGATACGGATATAGAGAAATTGCCTGTGCTCCCAAATCTTCTGAGGTCTCTGATATTTGGAATGTCAAAACAATATATGGGATCAAAACAATTGCAGTTCTCACCAAGATGGGACAACCTCAGTGGACAGTAGAATATTGGATTTGGGTGATTCTGTTTAATTACTGAAGGATGGAGAGAAGCAGTGAAAGAGCAAATGCTCCCTGAAACCATTGCAAAGTGCAACTATACAAACAAGGACGTTATTTTAGAAAATGCACATAATTAAATATACGTGTGTGTGTGTGTTTATAAGATAAACTTTGATAAGTCTGATCAAATAAAGATAAAATTATCAATAGTATAAGTCAAAGTATTTAACTGCCTACATAAAAGAATTAACACTATTAAGCTTATAAAATATGTATATGTAATAAATTTAAAAACCTAGAAAAAGTATTCCTGCCTCCCCCTCCGGGAAAATCTACATTACCAATACTGACCCAAGAAAAGCCTATAAACCTAAAAAATATCTTTCAAAAATGATAGTCAAAGGCTGACAAGATGTATTTCTAAGAAATAGTCCAAATGATTTTGTGGGTAAGCTCTTCAAAACCTGTAAGGAAAACAATTTCTGATATGAAGAACAGTAAAAGAGGGAAAGCTTCTTGACTCATTAAAAGCTAGTATTGACTTTAAAACCAGTGAGGAGCACAAAAAGATGTGTCAACACAGGTGCAAAGCACACACACATGAATCATTTCCAAACAGCACAGGGATGTATTTAAATAATATGGAGTGAAAATATTTTTCAATATTAAGGCAAAGAAAGTAAATATACAATTATATATAAAATTACATATAATATACAAAATAATCACAAAAAGACATGCAGAAAAAACGATTTGATAAAATTCATCATTCTTAATAAACCTCTTAGAAAGTTAGGATTAGAAAACTTCTTTAACTTTATAACAAGTTAAAAAAACATTATTTTAAATAAAATATTAGAAACCATCATTAAATTGTTAAGGCCCAAAATATTTTGGCTATTATCTTCATTAATATTTTGTAATGTTACTGGAGATCGTCACCAAAGCAATAATATAAGAATAAATAAATGTGACAGGCACTGAGGGAGGGAACCAGGGTTGGGAGTTCTCCAGAGGGAAGAGGAGTGAAGCGGGGGGACGCGGCGGCGGTGCTGACAATGAGTTTTCTTGGAGGCTTTTTTGGTCCCATTGTGAGATCAGTGTTGTTCTTAATGATGGGGAAACCCAGAAAATCGCAGAAATGAAAACTGAAGGTGGCAAAGTAGAAAAACACTATCTTTTCTGTGATAGTGAGAATGATTCAGGAAAGGTAAACCTAGCCTTTAAGCAACCTGGAAAGAGGCTAGTGCACCAAGGAATTAGAATTGAATTTGTAGGTCAAATTGAACTTTTCAATGACAAGAGTAATTTAATACTCACGAATTTGTAAACCTAGTGAAAGAACTAGGCCTTACCTGGAGAACTGACTCAGAGCAGAAGTTATGGTTTTGAATATATACAAGTTGAAAAGCCATATGAATCTTACATCAGTGCCAGTGTCCGCGTGAGGTATTTCCTTAAAGCGACAATAGTAAGAAGACAACTCTATTAAAATGGAAGTAGGCATGGAAGATTGTCTACACATAGAATTTGAATATAATAAATCCAAGTACCATTTAAAGGATGTGATTGTGGGAAAAATTTACTTATTAGTAAGAATAAAAATCCAACATATGGAGTTGTAACTGACCAAAAAAGAGATCACAGGAACTGGACCCAGTACCACAACAGAAACACAAACAATTGCTAATATTAAATAATGGATGATGCACCAGTAAAAGGTGAATCAATTCCAATAAGACTATTTTTAGCAGGATATGACCCAACTCCAACAATGAGAGATATGAACAAAAAAATCTCAGTAAGCTACTTTTTGAATCTAGTCCTTGTCAGTGAGGAAGACAGAAGGTATACTTCAAGCAGCAGGAGATCATTTTATGGAGAAAAGCTCCTGAAAAGCTGAGGAAACAAGCATAAACTTTTACCAGCGAGGTGAATCACAGGCATCTGCTAAACAGCCTGAAATGTGAACTGAATAGGAGGGGGAAAAAAAGCAAAAAACTCCTCTATCTGTTGACATTAAGTTCAGCAGGTTAAAGATGGTTGAAGCTTGTAGGGGGGAATAAGGCCAAAACGCCACTTAAAATAGTCTTCCTTTATCTAACAGGGCTGCATTTATTTTATGATATAACTAAATGTTCTTCATTTATATACATTAAAAGAAGTGCTTTCTTTGAAACACTGGAACATTCTCAAGCTGCCGTTTTTTTTTTTTAAACTGCACACTTTGATTTGATAAGCACTCAGATATGCATCGCATAAACAGTAAAGATTTTCATGTGAGAAGGAAAAAAAGAATAAATGTGGAAAACTATATGAAGATGAAATAAAACTGACGCTAATCTAGATTCTAAGAGTTTCTATCTGCATACACAACTGAAAAACACAACTGGCCAGAAAAAGGATCAACATATAAAATCAAGCTTTCCTACAGAGCAGTAATCACCAATTAGAAAAGGCAGTCAGAAGGATAAGGATCCCATTCAGGGAGCAATTAACCATACATCATCTAGGAATTAAGAATAAATGGCAACCTACTTAGTGACTAAAAAACTTACTACAGAAGAGTGTTAATAAAGACAATATGGTATGTGTAGGCAATACTGGCAGTTTTCCAAAATGGCAGAACAAATTTATCCTTCCCCCAATAGTGCAGGAAAAGGCCAATTTCTCCCCAGTACTTTGTATTGCCTTAACGGTTTTAATTTGCACTTCCTTGATGACTGATGAAGTTGAAACTTTCTAAGCTTTTATATTTAGGTCTATAGTTCACCTGGCACTTTTCTACATAGTATGAGAATTCAGTATGTCATAACAAACACATATCACATTGGTCCAGAACCATTTACTTTAAAAAGTCATCTTTATCCCACTGTATCAGTGTCACCTTGCCTGTAATCAGTTTTTCATGTGTGTGTGAGTCCATTTCTGGACTTCGTGTTCTACTGGTCTGTATGTTTCTCCTTGAGCTAATTTCACATTCTTTTGACTGTGACAACTTTATAGTAAGTCAGATTTAATAGTGTAAGTCTTCTGACATTATTCTTCTTCAAGACTGTCCTTACCAGTTGGGGCCTTTTAATTTGCATATATATTTTAAAATAAGATGGTCCATTTCTTAAAAAAAGATGCCTCTGAAATTTTGATTGGGATTGCCTTTGGTTTAATAAAAATACAAAAATCTGGTATCTTTAATATACTGAGTCGTTCAATGTTAAGGTCTTTAGTTTCTCTAAAGTTTTATACGTTTCTGTGTATAGAAATGTATAAAAACATTGTTTTTATTCCTAGGTACTGAATATTTTCGATGCCACTTTAAATGTTTTTCTATTTCATTTTTAGTTTATTGCTTTGTATAGAAATACTATTGACTTTGTGTATAATGATCTTGCTAAATGCACTTACTAATTCTAATAGTTTGTAGAATATTTTGGGTTTTCGACATCAACAATGGGTTTTCAGTCTAATCCTTACATTTTTTATTTCATTTTCTTATACTAGTAAAGAGTTCCCATTGCAATGTTGAATTTATTATAGTGTCAATCCTTGATTTGTTCTTGAACTAAAAGGGAAAACTTTTAATATTTCATTATTAAGTTTGATGAAGACTATGAGATTTTTGTGGGTATTTGTTATCAGACCAGAGAAGTTCTCTACCATTCCTTTGCTGATTTTCTAAGAGTTTTAATAACAAATATTAAATTTTATTAAATGCCTTTACTGTGTCGTTAACCATTAGTTCAGCTTGTTGGTAAAGACAATATGGTTAACTATAGGATTTTCTTTATTCAGTTTATGGTCAATTATAGTGATTGAGTTTCAAATAAATCAAGCTGTGTTTCTGGAATTAACCCAAATTAGTTTTAGTTATTTTAATATATCTCTAATTCAGTTAATTTCCTAATATTTTAAGGTTTTGTGTCTGTTCATAAGAAAAATTGTTATGTAAGTTTTGTTGGGAACAGTCATGATGACTTCACAAAGTGAGATGGGGAGTGCATCTTCTTTTTCTATTTTCTGGATGATTTATATAAGTTTATTGTTATTTATTCCTTAAATATTCAGAAAGAAGAAATGTTCAGGTCCTTTGGAACTGGATTTTCATTATGGGAAAGTTTTAAGAAGTGGATTCTATTTCTTTAATAGATGTATACTCAGATTTTTGTTTTAGTTCTGTTGAATTGTGATTTTTGAATGAATGTCCCAATATACCTACATTTTCACATTTTATAGGTTCAGTGTTCATGTTGATACAGCATTCTAACCAAGGTTAGTTTTTACCTGACAAGAATATGATAGCAGTGGCTAAAATCTTAAATGGACTTGATAACCTACAATAGCCTAAAGACACAAGTCCAATAAATCGTGTTTCTGCCTTAAGTATGCACACCATGGCAACCTTCTGTCAACAAAATAATGAATCAGCGTGATAACACCATCAGAACGAACAAGAATGAGTAACTCAAAACCGGATACAAATATTTGTAGGTATCTGTGGACACAGTTCTTTCACTTAATGCTTTATTTTTTATCCTGCTTTTAGATATTTTGGTGCAATAGGGTTCTATTCTTTCATTAAGCATTATATTATTCTCAGCATAACAAATTAAGAGTTCTCAGTTTCAATGCGACATAGTGAATTCAAAATGCAGTGTCTGCCGATTAATCTGTTGAATTGCTGAAAGATTTTTACTCAGTGTCAATAGAAGAACTGAATTTAAGGGTACAAAATCAATTTACAAGGAATTCTGAGTTTTATGAGTAACCAAGTGTTCTGCTCTTAGGTAAGGAGAATTGTAATCACATGCATGCCTGAAATCTTTAATCAGGATGAATACAGTTATATTCAATAACTCATTTTTCTATATAGCAGTAAGTGTAAAAGGTGATCTAGAGAGTTGGCTTATATTTTACATTGATCTTAAATTATTTCTCTCTCAGCACCTTTCCTCGTCAATTTAACACTATATCTTCATTGATACCAGTTAGTTTTAACTTGTGATAACAATTAGAAGTGGGTTTTTTTTCAGAGATTTACCTTCCTTGAAAGTGAAGGAAAAAGTTAATTTAAATAAAATATTCTTAAAACCAATTCTTATATAGGCATATAAGAAAATGGCTATTTTAAAAATTGAAATCTTGTATGATGGCCTTATTTTTTTTATTTATATATTTTCTATGTTGACAGATAGTAACTGCAGTGGTAGGAATAAGGATTCAATAACATGGGTAACTGTTAAACCGCAGTGTTGTATATTTGAAACCAATATAAGATTGTATATCAATGATACTTCAATTAAAAAATTGGACCTCAAAACCAAAAATACATGTATTTTGATATGAATTATATCTCAAAGCTACTAGATAACTAGCTTATCTTTACATTTGTGTAATATATTCAAGGATGAAAAATAATATTTTTGTCACTTTTTAAAAAATTAAAGTATTGTTGATATAAAGCTTATGTTGGTTTCAAATACACAACACAGAAGTTACCCATATTATTAAATCCTCACCCCCTCTAGTGAGGTCACTATCAATGTAGTAAGATGTTACAGAATCATTAACTGTATTCTCCATGCTGTACTACCATCCCTGTGACCAACTTATATTGTAATTGTGAATTATTGTGCCCCTTTATCCCCTCCCCTTTGGTAACCTTCTCAATGTCATGAGCCTGCTATTTTGTTCCTTCTGCTTTGCTTTCTTTTTATATTCCACAAATAAGTGAGCTCTTACAGTATTTGTCTTTCTCCACCTAGCTTATTTCACTGAGCATAATACCCTCTAGATTCATCCTTGTTGCTGCAAATGGGAAAAAATAATTTTATGACTAAAAATAATACAGGAATATTTGTAATTAAAATATACTGGCTGTGTTTCTTTCACTTAAAACCAGTAGGATTCCCATCATTCTGTTCACTTTTTTCTAGTTCCATAAACAGTTACACATAAATATGGGTGTGTGTGCAGCTACCTAGAAAATTTCTGGAATAACTATAGGAATTGCTAAGAAACCATGAAATTTAAAAGCACACTCTTCATTCTGTTATGGCCCATGAGCCATGTGGTCCTAGAATCTCTTAGGCCTGCACATTGCTTTTTCAAAATCATTCCACCTCTACCTGCCTGCAAAACAAACCTTCCTAAGGCAACTACTTCATGTCTCTGTCACCCTCTTCCTCCTCTTGTCACTGTCATCAGAGGCCCTTCTGATTATACGCCTACAATCTCACCCCACCTCTCAAATTCATCAAGAAAATGGGGACCCATCTCATTGTCTTTTTCCCATACCCGAGGTATTTTCTAAAAATGCAAAGAATGACTTTGATTACTGTGAGGATAAAAGCAGTGTAACACCTTTAAAGGTTCTAAAGTTTATTCATATCCATTACCTAATCTGACTTTCATAATAACTTCTCTTTTTTTTTTTTAAGAGGAAGAAATAGGTTCAAACAAGTAAAACTTTTTCCCATGATTCAACAGCTTTGACTCCGATCTGGCTGAGTCCAAGTGGACACCTGTTCGGTTGTCCCATGAATTCTTAGCATTCAAAATTCCTCAGATGATGACATTATAGAACAACCAACTTACTTTTATGCCTCTTCAGTCATGACATTTGATTTGCTTTCTCCTAGTTTTCTCCTCACTCGATTTGAGTTTGGGAATGCAGTAGAGTAAGTCTTCAAACCATGTTTAAAATGGTATGGCTTTGTATGTTTCCAGATAAAGTATGTGATCACAGGGTCAGAAATAAAGGACAGAAATTTAGTGGTGCAGGTAAATCTTGGAACTGTCCATTTATTGCACAAGTATTTGTTGAGCATTTACACTGCATGTCCACAGAACTCTGATGCCTAAAACACCATCTCTGCCTTCAAGAAGCCTATTCTGAAGCTTAGAAACAGCCCTCTAAAAAGAGCAGCAAAAATGTCAAGAGAACAAGGCCTTGAACCGTGCATCTCTACTATCTCTCAGTGCCCAGAACACAGGAGACATTTGTTAATATTAAATTGAATAATAAATGAATGCAGCAGTTCTCAAGTGTGGTGCAGGTTCCCCCGGGGGCCCCTGGGTCCCTTTCTGGGGTTCCATAAGGCAAAACTATTTTAATACTAAAACTTTTTGCCTGTGTTATTCTCATTCTTTTACAAGTATCCAACCGTTTTCTCCAGAAACACGATTTGTGATGTCAGTGACCTGACAGCTACTGAAATGTGTACTTATACACTCTTGCATTTTTAATAATGGCTGTTTTAATTTCTAACACTGTAAATGGTGATAACATATGACCCCAAAAAGCCTTTTTAGGGCCCTGAAGATTTTTGAAAATGCCAAGGCTCTTGTAAATGAGAAGTGTAGGGGGTTGCTGAATTTAAACTGTTTTCAAATTCAAGAAATGTGTTTGTCATGCAGGATGAGAAAAAGTTGATACAGCAATCAAGTATTCACTTTCTTCTTTCATATTGAGATATGTAATATATTAGTTTCAGGTGTATAACATATTCAATATATGTATATGTTGTAAAATGATCACAGTACATCTAGTGAACATGTATCACCACACATAGTTACATTTTTTCTTATGATGAGAACTTTTAAGATCTATTCCCTGAGCAACTTTCAAATGTACAGCTAGGAAGTATTTACGATTAGAACTAAGTACTTTCATCTAAAGTCTCTTACATGCTGATCTCAGATGTTAAACCACCTATACCTCACTTTGCTGTCCCCAGCTATTATTTTGTCTGGTAAAGCATTTTGCATAGGTGCTTCTATGTCTGATAACGATAATACGGTATTAGTGCTATGTGATAAAATGTAATACCATTAAATACATGAACTGTTCTTGTACTTTCATCCATCACCCTAGCATTTTATTAGGTTAATAAAGGTCTATCTAAGCAAAGTGGAGAAATGCTAGGGTACCAAACACCTTTCACATAAAAATATTCTGATAAGATAAAATTGATCTCAGGCAGCCAATATCTCTCAGTACCTGTATGAAAGCTTTCAAAATGAGTGGAAGTAATGCTGAGCAAAACCATACTACGGGACCCTCCAACAGAAAACATGAAAAATAATGACATGTCTGTCAAGTGCATATTTACAGTACCTTGATAAAATCACTTAGCCATTTTTCCATCTATATTTTTTTATTATTTATAGGTGAAAAAAACATTAAATTCCTCTTGGACATATTGTAAGTGACTGCTGTCCAATGGCAGAAGACAACTACATAGAAATAGGTTCATCCTCCAGTAGGGACTCTGCTTCCCTTAAACTTGTTTCTCCTGAATGTATATTGCTATGAAATTCTTTTTATGTTCAAGTGGAAGATAAAGACACACCTAGAGATTTGCAGTTTTTCATTTGGTTTGTGAATTTCCAAAACAAGTTTTGTCTTATTCAAGACGTTTTAAAAAATTCTAAAGGAGCATTATATGTCTTTTGGTCAATTCTCAACTTTTGATGCTATTCTAGGAAGACTAGAAATTTGAAATTTTACAAATTACATGGGGTATCATGTGTTTTAATGTGATTAAATATATGAAAATTGATCAGATAAATCATTGGAGATTTTTGCTGCCATTCAGCAAACTTGAGTTATAAAGTTCATGAATTTTATGGTAAAGAAGAGATTGATAAAATATTTTCTGAAATTCTGAGTAAAATGGAATATACCTTAGCATGCCTCAGGGGGGAAACACAAATAGGTGACATTTAAAAAATATTCTTTCAGTCAAAACTGAACTAACCCTTGCTCATGAGGTAAGATCGAGCAGACAATACAAACAAACCCAAGTTGAAGGTCAGCATATGATTCCCAGAAGCTGGTTTTGCCCCAAGAGTCATCTGTAAATTCAGGGCTTATTAAGTCTAATATAAATGCCAGGATTTCACATCAAAGGGATCCTTTGGGCCTCCCTCTGGGGTGAAATTTCAAGGATCGCTACTAAGAATGTTGCAAAAATATGTTGGAAAACTGAGCCCTTGAGAATCTCCCTGAAAAGAAGTGTTTCATGTCCAGTTGAGTTTGGGAATTCCTGAATACTGGAAAGTGGACCTCAGGGAGTCTTGAATGCCTTGAGGTCCATCAGACACTCTGTAATTCTTGTAGGAAGAATTGTTTAATTTTATCTAATCCTGCATGTTCCCAACTTTATACCACCAGAGAGCCCTCTTTAATGGAATGTCTATGAGAATTTTCATGCAATTCATATTCTCTATAACACTTTTAGTAAAACTAACCCAGATACCAACCTGCGCCTTGGGTCCACTGCCCACTGGGGATGCCGCAGGTCACACCCCCAGGTAAAACTATGAACTTTAATTTGTGTAGGGATTCACTACTTAGACGAAACAGGTAAGTCATACCATTTTAAACCTGGAAAGAATCTGACTTCTAAACTAGGAAGCTAGGCCCAGGGCCTGTGTCACTCACCCAAAGTAGTACAACCAACGAAACATTTTATGAGGATGTGGAGTTTGATAGGCAGCCCTTGCTAGCTCTTGTGCCGTATTCGAATCAGGTTATGCTACTCTTAAATTAGGAAGTTCCAACCCTGAGTGGTCTTAGGTCCAAAATGAGCTAGGAAAGAAACAATGTCTGCTGTGGTTTCAAGTAGAGAGGATGCATGACAGCAAGCCCCAAAGCAAACCTGCGTGCTGCACACCATTCTGTGGGTGGCCATAGCAAAGCTCATCCTTAGAGTCACCAGGCTACATTACGGCATCCCAGGGTTCACACGCCATTAATCAGATGCCAGGGCCTACCTTGGGCATTCTGGTACTGCCTCAAGGTTTCTTATTGATGTTTGAAAAAAGAATTGCTTGTAAATTCATTAATTCATTTCCTTATTACTTCAGGATGAAGAGTTTCCACATCTGCTGATTGTTACACTAGATGCTCAGTGTTAATGGGTGCCCCCACTTGGAATGTATCAGTTGCTTTATGTCAAAATTGTCATTACTTTTCATTAAGAACTAACTGTACACCACTCCCCCACTTATTGCAGCGTCATAAAAATCAAAGTTTAACTGAAATGCAGATAGGTCTGTTCCCCAGTATTTCCCTTCTTTAAATGTTTCATCGCGTTTCCATTTATGCTATTATGACTAACACAATTCCATAAACACTTATCTCTCATTTGGTTCCCTCTGGCTGTTTATCATCTGTTCACCCCAGAGGACGACCATCATCTTCATCGAATAAGCCCGGGCACCCACTAGAGAGCGCGCCACCAGAGGAAGGCTGCTTTATCACAACACGGAGGTCACGGGACGCAACAGATGACGCCTGGAGAGCGAGCTCGAAATACGCAAGCTTCCTTTATGGTCCTCCTCATGCGCTGCCTGGAATCGCTCCCAACATGTAATTTCTTGAGGAGGCTCGGGTTTCTGCTTCTCTAAAATGTAAATAATGCTCATGCCTGCTTCTCATCTATCCCTGTGATTTGATGCACAATGAAATGTAAAGCCGTTCAGAAACAGTCACTGTTATCAGGAGAAGATATTGTAAGATTGTATTTTTTGCTGTAATCCTCAACTACTGTTCACATATTAACAGCCTTTCTTTCACTTCCATTCCAGGCCTCCAGAGCTGAGGCTTTCAATGCCAATATTACAAACAGAAAAGTGGGAAGTCCAGCCAAACAGCTGGGGCTTGGGGCATGCATTTTGAAACATTATTCTTCTGAAAGCCTTGTTTTTTCTCCTGCAATGACTGGCTGGTTGACTAAATTAACTAAATTAACTGTTTGCTTTGGCAACATAAAGCCTTAAATGGTGGAGAACAATAAAACCAGAGAGATGGGCTCATTTTTCTCTTTCAGAATCATGGTTAAGTGCGTCTCTTATGATGTGTCTAAGTAAGTTTAGTCAATTCAATCTTTTAAAACATCAAGCCAGTTAAGTTGCTGAAATTCTGATTAAATTATTTACATTACAACTTAGTTTGTCCTTTCTAAGCAGTCCCTGCCCATCGCCTCCACATTATTTGGGATCACCTCTCTCCTGTCTTTCCTTTCCTTCCTCTTTAGTCAGTTCTTTCTGGGACCACACCCTCACCTCATCCCCACACTCTCATCTCATCTCCTGACCCGTCTGGAGCCAGGGAGGATCAGCTGAGGCAGAGGCAGCACGGAGGGAAGAAGAGAAGGCAAACCCTGCAACCACTCCCCAACACCTCCCCTAAACTTCCAAGGATAGCTCTGGTCTCCTATAATTCCCAAACTCCTGCCACATTGCTTTATCCTCTACCTCAATCTCATCTTCACTGTGTGTCTCAGAGCCTCTGCCCTGCCCTGATTGTCCCAGGAAATGTTCATGCTAGACCCACACAGGCTGTGCTCTGATGGATGCCTCTGTCTTGGCCCATTGCACATGGTGCTGTGGGTAAAACTGCAGTATTTCCAGACTCTTCCACCTGACCCTTAGTGCATCTCCATATCAATAGGTAATTACAAGGGGGAGTGAGGACATATCTGGACAGGAGAGGTTTTGGTGGGGTCCCTTTTTTGCAGTCAGGTCATAAGAGACACAGGCAAGCAGAAGTGGGTGACTGCTTGTAAGCAATATATGGGTTTCTCCCACGTGATTTCTCCTTTTTATGGATTTTGGCTTCAAAGGTAATTTGCCCTGGGCTGGGAACATATTCCCCACCTCCCCCAGAGTCACAGGGGTCCTACTGTGAACATAACTGCCAGGCTCCCATCTACACATAAAATGAAACACTTTTCAGCCTGTCTCAATTCCTGAGATTTTGACACTGGGTTTAGACCACTCTTTCCTTGAAACTCCCTCCCAATTGGCTCTTGGCACAATTCTCCTATCTCTGTCCAGTCCTGTCTCATCTACTCCGTTCTCCACTGATCTCCCTTTCCATGTTAGTGTTCTCTAAATATCAGTCCTCTCTTCCAAGCTTCCTCTCCTGCAGGCCTGCCCTGGGCATTCTTACTCAAGTCCTCTGGGTTCCGACTCCGTCTTCCTTCTCAGCCCAGACTTACATAATCAGTGCGTTACCCCTTCAACCTTCCCTGCACTGGAAGACAGCAGCTCACTGAAGACACACTTGCCCTACGTGGGAAGGAGGGCCACGGCATCGCAGGTGTATACATACAAGGCAAGCAGCACGCCTTATCCTGAGCAACTCACCTTTTAGGAGAGTTTTATCTGTCTTTATGAGTTCACCAAACTCCTGCCACCAGCTGGGTTGGTCCACTGACAAGAGCAACACTGGGTTTCCCAGTGGGAAGACAACTGAGACCTCTAACATGTTCCCTCCAACACTGGAAACTGGAAAGTGGACTGGGGCAGCCCAGGTCAGGACCTGTGTCAAGGAGACAATTCTCCTGGAACCCCACAGACTGGGAGGCTTGAGCAAACACTTCTCACAGGTCCAGAAGCTGGCAGCTTAACATCAGGGTACCATCAAATCCATTGTCTGTCGACCTGCTTACTGGTTTGCACATGGCCTTGGTATCCTCGTACCCTCACATGGCAAAGAGCAAAGAGAAATCCCATCTTCTTTTTATAAGGGCATAGCCTATCATAAGGGCATTTCTCTCATGACCTAATCTTACCCTAATTACCTCAGGCCCCATCTCCAAATCCAATCTGACAGCGGTTTAGGATTTCAATATATGAATTTTGGGGGGATACAAACATTCAGTCCACAACAGAGTGGAAGGACAGGTAACCATCGAACTGGGCTCTGCCCTGAATCATCAGGGAATATAATGGGGATGATGCTGTGGTCCCTAGAATTTATACAACCCTCCATCCCTAGGCAGAGAGGAAGGAAGGATGGAGGACAGACTGAACCTTCACCCTCAAGGAGGTGACTATAGGAACAGATGGAACATGCTAGAACCTCAATGGCTCTAGCCTCTATCATAAGCTACTATTGACAGAGCATCTACTGGAGTGTGAGGTCATCCTCCCTTGGGCAGGGAACTGCTCTCTCACCTGTGGTCGCATCTAGAATAGAGGACTTAGGAGCAGGCAATTTGGACACAGCACTTCAGATCTAAACACTTCCACTCTAGGCCCTTTGTCCTCACCATAAACAGAACATCCTCACCGGAGAAAGGCCTGCTTCAATATAGGCAATGCTCCACTAAGAGCTCTTCTCTACAGGAAGTGGGAGGAGGTTGTACTAAGGGGCTGTAAGTTTCTAAGGGAAACTAGGTCAGTTTTTGTAACACGCTTCAGCTAAGGACATTCATCTGTGGTACAGTTCATCTCAAAAACCCAGGTGAAGTTAAGAAGAGACTTGCTCTCCATCCAACCATTCCAAACTTAAACCTGGGCACTAGTAACTAATCAAGAAAACAGGGACCACTGGACATATTAATGGAAGGAAAGGGGACCCTCTGAGAAATTTCACTTCCTGCTCATTGGACGAGGTGAGAGTTCTAGCATTACTCCTCTGAAGCCATAATCACAGTGCACACCGTAAACGCAGACTGCCCAGATGCACGTGGGTCCACGACACCTACAGGCTGGGTGCACCTTCATGACTGACACAGCACCTGTACATGAGACTCAAAACACTTCTAAAAGAATTTATCGTCCCTCTCCTCCAAAGTATCTTTGTCCCCTCAATTTCCTTTTCCTGAGGATGATACCACCCAGACACTCAAGTCCAACTTGGAAATATCACTGCCTCCTCCTTTACCCTTTGCCATCAGTCCCTTTTCTCTCTTTAAACTGGGGAGCTCCATATCCTATCAGTCTGCTCTCTCTCCTGTCTCTACTGCCACTGTCCCACTACATACTTTCTTCAGCCTACTGATTCCCTCTCTGCAGGCATTCCTCTCTCTCTGCCATGATGCCATGTTCCTCACTTGCCTAGAGCCAACAGACGGTTCCCTGCTGTTCCAGGAGTAAGTCCAGATACTTGAAGATGCCAATACCCTTTCCATTCTGGTTCATCCCTAACTCTCCTGAGCTTATCTGTCTCCACTCTCCTCCTGCAGTCAGTACTGAGGGATTTGGAATGTCCTCAAACCAGACATGAGTTTACACCTCTGAGTCTTATTTACATGGCTCCTCCGGCCTGGATGCTCTAACCTCACTTCTCTAATGACTAATCCCTACTTCTTTCTTGGAAACATTTTATTCCTCTCTCCCCCAGAAAGACTTTTCTACCCTATCTTCCACTCCGATCATCTCCCACAGTCCCCAGAGCACTTCACTCACAGCATAGTAATGGTTTCCTTCTCACTTGATATCAGTTTGCTAATAAGCATTTTATTCATCTCTGCATCTCCAGCCCTGAAAAAGTGTCCTATACTTAGCACTTAAATACTGTTGAATGCATGAATCAATGAATGAATGCAGAAAAGAGAAGGCTGGGGGAAGTCTATACCTTTCCAGTCTGGCCCTTGTTTGTTACTAACAAACTTCAAAAGGCCTATAAGTTGAGGGATGAGCTTGCAGAGTTCTGCTTAGTGCAGGTGAGAAAACGAGCCTCAGTTGGAAACAGTCGGTGAAACCACGACTTTGCCATTCAATCCAAGTGTAATACCTACACCATGCTGAAGTGATTCACCCAGGAGAGGCAGAAGAAATTGGGTGAGGAGGGGAAACAAGACAGGTCATTTTTTAGTTGCCAAGTACTTATTCTCACCCATTAATTAAAAATTGCAAAATTCATTAAGGTAACTCAGTTGAAGACAGTCATTAAAAAAGCAAGATACTGATAGAGGAAATGCTGACTTTGTATTATGTCTATGGTTCCTACAGCTCAGCTCTAAAATCTTACATTTAATTGGAGAGGTAGAATAAATATTCATTACAGATAATCCTATATGAGAATAAAGTGGCCACACATTTTCATTTACACATTAACAGTATTAGCAAATATTCACGATACATCTGATCTATTGCCTTAGCAATATTTACAGAAAAATGTAACAGCTCCTGTTCCTTATTTTCAATTTATCCTTAGTTTTAACCAAATATTTAGTACATGAATTATGAAAAAAGATTCTATTAGATTTTAATGTGTTGTAAAATCAGTATTCTCACTGTCACTTCTGCCTGCTTGTTTTCATTTCCCTTTACATTTTCTCAGTCCTTCTAAACTGCATACATACATACTTCCTATCATTTACCATTTGTTCTATGAGATACCCTTTATTGATTTTCATCAAAATTGAAGCTCCATACCAAGTTAAGGGAAATTGCCAAGGTTGGAAACACATTTTCCTTAAATGAATGGAGAGAATCTTGAAGTTCAAGATCACTTGAGATAATCTGAATATTTCTAAAATTTTAAGCTACAAAAAAACCCCTAAGAACTGACTTATAAGTCACGATGGGATGTTTAATCTTAAATCCATCTATAATTCATTCTGGGGTCTGGGCAGATCTCTTTGAGCCTTAGTCAGAGAATTTTTATCAAGATATCAGTAGTGTCTTTCCATCCGTATACTACAGGGACATCTAAGTTCCAAAAATGACACACATGATGGAACTGGAATAAATACTTTAAGTTTGCAGATGGTTGTAATATTTGGAAAAGTTTTGGTGAAGATAAATGGTAAATGTATACGAACTATGCCTCAGAAGCCCAAGACATTAGAAATCCCCAAAGGCAGCTCCTCCACTGATTTAATCACAGGCATCGTGGAGGAAAGCAACCTGCCCTTCAAGGAGCACACAACTACACCGTAAGGAAATGAAAGGAGGCTTTAGCAATGAGAGGCAATATGACACCAAAAGCATCCATCCATTCATTCATTCTATAAATATTTAATGTACAACCATATAAACCAGACAGTTCATTAAGGCAACACAAAATTCTATGAAGGAGGGAGAATGAATGAAGCTGAGTATAAGGGGAAGGCAAGACAATTAGAAAAGTGTCAAAAATAAAAAACCAAAACAGTGAAAATGACTGGATTAGGCACAGTGAAAGCTTCTAAAAGCCAACTGAGCCCCTCCTGTGTCAGGCTCCATTTTAAGTGGTTTTCATGGTTCCTCGTAGTTCTCCATGAGGGAGGTCACTGTTTTCCCATTTTGTAAATGAGGAAACTGAACCTCATTTGGAATTTGAGCAAGGTCCCAAAGCAAGTGAATGGGGGAGCCAGTGTATGCACTAAGGCAGTCTGGTCTAACATGATGCAGTAAAGGCACTGCTACACTGTTACTCAATGTACTTAACTGAAAATGGGTTCATATTTAGAATATATAGGAATTCCTACAGTCCAGCAAGAGGCAGACATCCCATATGGAAAAACGGGCAGATTGTATGAGCAGAAATTTCTTATCACCTTAACTTGGAATAGCAAAAGAACATTCAAAGAGATGCTCAGTCTGGCAGTATTGAATGAAATTGAGACGACATGCATCTTCCAACTAGGTCACCCTATATCTATGCATACACCCCCAAGAAACCTTTGCATAAGTACACAAAGGAATACATTTAAAGTTGTTCAATAGATCTTTGTTGGGAAAAGGCTAGATCAACCTAAATGGACATCAAAGGGAGAACATAGAAAAGACTGCTGCATGCCTCTGAAAGAACATGGAACTCAAAGAAATTAACTAGGTCTACTTTTATATTTATAATAAATCTCAGAAACAACAATGAATTAAAAAAGAAATCAGAACAATGTATAAAATGTAAAACCATACACAAAATAACTACATGTGGTCCACATATATTCATATACAAATAAAGACATTCAAATAAACGTGTTAAGGGGAGCTGAAACATTAAATGTACAAAATGTTCAGATACTTAGGAAAGTCCTGAGTGACAAGCTCTCATTCTCAAATATGATAAAGATGAAGATGACTAGCCCTGATTAGTGCTTATTACCTCCCAGATATTATTTCCAAGAACTTTAATAGTATTAGTTCACAAATATGAGTTAGGTACCAATGCTACTCTAATTTTACAAGTGAGAAAAACTGAGTCACAGAGGGTTAAGTATGTTTTCTCCTGAATATAGAAATTTTAAATGTTGAATATGGAATTTGAATCTAGCCATCTAACTGCATAGTCAATACTTTTTTTTAATCTTTTTTTTTATTTTGGTATCATTAATATACAATAATTACATGAGCAACACTGTGGTTACTAGATTCCTTCCATTATCAAGTCCCCCCCACATACCCCATGACAGTCACTGTCCATCAGCGTAGTGAGATGCTATAGAATCACTACTTGTCTTCTCTGTGCTATACTTCCTTCACCGTGCCCCCACGCCACATTATGTGTGCTAATCGTAATGCCCCTTATTCCCCTTCTCCCTCCCTTCCCATCCAACCCTTCCCTCCCCCTGGCCCAATCCCTTTCCCTTTGGCAACTGTTAGTCCATTCTTGGGTTCTGTGAGTCTGCGGCTCTTTTGGTCCTTCAGTTCTTTGTTCTTATACTCCACAGATGAGTGAAATCATTTGATACTTGTCTTTCTCTGCCTTGCTTATTTCACTAAGCATAATACCCTCTAGCTCCATCCATGTTGTTGCAAATAGTAGGATTTGTTTTCTTCTTATGGCTGAATAATATTCCATTGTGTATATGTACCACACATTCTTTATCCATTCATCTATTGATGGACACTTAGGTTGCTTCCATTTCTTGGCTATTGTAAATAGTGCTGGGATAAACACAGGGGTGCATATGTCTCTTTCAAACTGGGCTCCTGCATTCTTAGGGTAAATTCCTAGGAGTGGAATTCCTGTGTCAAATGGTATTTCTATTTTTAGTTTTTTGAGGAACCGCCATACTGCTTTCCACAATGGTTGAACTAGTTTACATCCCCACCAGCAGTGTAGGAGGGTTCCCCTTTCCCCGCATCCTCGCCAGCATTTGTTGTTCCTATTCTTTTCTATGTTGGCCATCCTAACTGGCATGAGATGATATCTCATTGTGGTTTTAATTTGCATTTCCCTGATAATTAACGATGTGGAGCATCTTTTCATGTGCCTGTTGGCCATCTGAATTTCTTCTTTGGAGAATTGTCTGTTCATATCCTCTGCCCAGTTTTTTAAAAGGGTTATTTGCTTTTTGGGTGTTGAGGCATGTCAGTTCTTTATATATTTTGGATGTTAACCCCTTGTCAGATATGTCATTTACAAATATATTCTCCCATACTGTAGGATGCCTTTTTGTTCTGCTGATGGTGTCCTTTGCTGTACAGAGGCTTTTTAGCATGATGTCCCATTTGTTCATTTTTTATTTTGTTTCCCTTGCCCGAGGAGATGCGTTCAGGAAAAAGTTGCTCATGTTTATATTCAAGAGATTTTTGCCTATGTTTTCTTCTAAGAGTTTTATCGTTTCATGACTTAGATTCACGTAGTCATTACTCTTAATTATTATATTCTTAATGATTATATTGTATTGTATTGTAACCCCAAATCAGTGATATGTTAAGAGTCAGAGAAAATGCCCAAAAGTGAAAATAAGATGTATCAGCATTTATAAAATGTTTTGGGGTGGGGAGGACATGTCTGAGGCTCACGTATACATTGCACATCCATAGATATTTGTAAGATCATCATGACAAAAAGAGCAAACAAATCTGCTTCCAGTGACCTTGTCCCTAGCAGTGACCTTGTCCCCAGGATAAACTGAATTCAACTGTGAAAAGAAGGATTTGAGTAATACATAAAACAGTGGTAAAGATAGTTTTGAGTTTCTACCATGTGCCACTGCATCGAATGTTATATATGTCATCACATTTAACAGTATCACTACTTTCACTTTACAGACATGAAAACTAAGAAACAGGGATCTAAGTACCTTCCCACTGTCACACATTGTGGCCCTGTGAGAAGAACTCATCTAAGCCCAAGGCCAATGGTCTCACTGCATCTCTAAAATAGGTCAGGTGGTCCTCCCATTTCATTTATGTCTCCCATCACTGTATCAATGTTTCCATCTCTAGATGGCAATATGCCAGTGACTCCCGTCTGTCTGTCTTATAGAGTTAGTAGGACTACCAGAGGCATCAAGCCTCATGACTGTTCATACAAGGAAATGCATTCTACACCTTACAATTGTTGCTTTTTTCTGTGAACACTATCTTGGTCAGGCATTTTTTGGTGCCTTTTTGAGACTGGAAGAGTTTCTGATAATATAGTCTTTTATCCTGCTGATATTAAATTTGTTTTAAAATGACTGACTACCCACTTCTTCTCATTTCTACATTCACACTGGTCTAAAAAAATGAGGTTTTTAAACAGAGTGACACATACTCCAATACTTCACCTTCCATTTCTGGGCTTCCTTCCTCCCAGAAGCTGTCTTCTGAATCTGAACAAACGTAGATGTCCTTTCTCTATTTCTCCAGCATTACTCTCTTCTGACATACAGAGAAAGTATTTTTTTATGATACCAGAGGGACAGAGGAAAGGAAAATAGATGGTTCTGACTAGTATCCTCTATTAAAGTTTTTGCCAGGTGTGCAAATACTGCAGAGCATAATTAAAAGAAAAAGGGGCTTTGAAGTTAGAAAAACCTTAGTGTGGATCCTAGATCCATCATTTACAGTCTCTGACTTTGGGCAAATAATTCTCTAAGCTTGGTTTTTAAAACTTTGAAGTAGATGTAATAATAACTACCATTTTGGGTAATTTTGAGCACTCTAAAAAATATATGGAGCTGAGAGGGCAGTCCAAAGGATGGAGGCATAGGGAGATCCTGAACTCACCCCCTCCCAGACACACCAAACCTACAGCTACATACAAGACAATTCTCTCTGAAAAAGACCTGAAAACTAGCTGAAACAGCTCCTCCACAGCAAATATAAAAGGGCCACATGAAGGCAAATAGAGGCAGAGACCAAGTCTAACCAAAAATCCCGCACACAGAGCAGAAACCCAGTCAGAAGAAACCTCACAAAGCCAGGTGGTCTACGAGGAGTGAAGGGTTTTTGCCTCACAGTTGCCACCAATCCTTGGGACCTGCAACAGAGTGGCAAGGCCCCAAAACGTCTGGCTTTGGAAGCCAATGAGGCTTATGCCAGGGGATGTGGGGGCTGTAGGGAACTGAGGTGGTATCTTGAAAGAGCCTGCACACAGACTTACTTGCTCCAGGGCCCAGCACCAAAGAAGCACATTGGAAAGTGCCTAAAGTATTTGTGATGGAGTTTCATTTGCTAATCTTAAAGCATTTTCCAGAGGGGCAGGGGCCCCTTGAGCTTGTTTTAAAACTGCAGCCTGAGGGCCTGGCTTCTAATCAGCCTTAAACTAGGTGCTCAGATCCCTCCCTTTGGACTGGCAGATCTTGGCAGATCCTCAAGCATGGGGACCAACCAAGAATAAATCAATCTCCTTTATAAATAAGAGGTTTGAGAGACAACCAAGAGCTTGGGTGGGGTTGACAAGTTTCATCTCCTAAGCAAGGCTATTCCTGCAAGATTGGTGGAGGTAGCTGTTTCACCTAATACAAGGAAACACAGAGGCAAGCAAAATGAGAAAACAGAGGAATATGTTCCAAACAAAAGAGGAAGAAAAAAACCTCAGGAAAAAACCTAGTGAAATGGAGATAAGGAATTCATCTGATAATTAAAGTAATGGTCTTAAAGATGCTCACTGAACTTTGGAGGAGAATGTAGGATCCCAGTGAGAACATCTATGAAGAGATAAAAAATATAAACACAGAAGTCACAGAACTGAAGAACTACTGAATTGGAAGAGTGTAGTACAGGGGTTCATTAGCAGACTAGATGAAGCAGAAGGAAGAATCAGTGAGGTACACACAGGCAATGAACTCACCCAAACAGAGCAGCAGAAATAAAGTAATATCTTTTAAAAGTGAAGATAGCTTAAGGGATCTACTGGAAATTATCAAGCCTAGGGGACGCAGGAGCGAAGAGAGAAAGGGCTGGCAAACCTCTTTGAAGAAATAATGGCTGAAAGCTTTCCTAACTTAGGGAAGTCCAGAGTTCCAAATAAGATGAATCCAAAGAAATCCACACAAAGACATATTATTAAAATGTCAAAAGTTAAAGAGAGAACCTTAAAATCAGTGAGAGACAAACAACTTGTTACATACAAGGGAGTGGCATGACACAAAGTGTTGAAAGGGAAGACTTCCAACCAAAAAAAAAGCCCACCCAGCAGTTTTACCATTCAGAATTGAAGGAGAGATAGTTTTCCAGACAAGCAAAAGCTAAAGGAATTCATCACCACTAAACCAGCCTTATGAGAGATGTTATAGGAGTTTATGCTAAAAAGAAAGGGCATTAATTAGCAACAAGAAAACATGAAAGTCTCACTGTAAAAGGTAAATATATAGGAAAAGTAGTAGATTAATCCCTGATAAATCTAGTATAAAGGTTGAAAGGTAAAAGTAAGTACAGTAATTAATAAGAGATACACAAAATAAAAAGATGCAAAATGTAACAATAAAAACATGGTGGAGGAAGTTGAAAAATAGAGTTTTAAAGTGAATTTAAATATAAGTTGCTATAAAGTTCAGGTAGACTATTACCTGTACATGCTGTATGTGAATCTCATGGCAACAAAAAAGCAAAAACCTATAGTAAATACATAGATAATAAGAAAGGAATCTAAACATAACATTAGAGAAAGTCATTAAATAAGAGAGGAAGAGAACAAGGAGGAATAGAAAGGATCTACAAAACAACCAGGAAATACAAAATGGCAGTGAGAAGATACCTATCAACGATTACTTTAGATGTAAATTCTCCAATCAAAAGACATAGTGACTGTGTATATATATCTGATAAAAGAGTTAACTTTATACTGTCAATATATAAAGAGCACATATAAAAAATAATCCTATTAAAAAATGGGCAGAGTACCTGAATGAACTTTTTTCCCCAAGATACACAGATGGCCAACTAGCACATTTAAAGACATTCGTCACTAATCAGGGAAATACTAATCAAAGCCACAATGAAATACCACTTCACACCTGTCAGAATAACTTATCAAAAAGACAAGAAATAACAAGTGTTGGCAAGGATGTGGAGAAAAGGGAATCTTCATACACTGTTCGTGGGAATGTAAACTGGTGCCATCACTAAAGAAAACAGTATGGAGGTTTCCCAAAAAATTAAAAATAGAGCTACCATATGATTCAGCAATTCCACTTCTAGGTATTTCTCTGAAGAAAATGAAAAACAAATTCAAATAGATATGTGCTCCCCTATGTTCACTGCAGCTTTACAATAGCCAAGATATGAAAGCAACTTAAATGTCCCTCAATAGGTGAATGGATAAAGATTACCTGTGGTATATATACAATAGAATATTACTGAGCCACATAAAATAATTGATTCTTTCCCTTTGAGACAACATGGATGGACTCAAGGTATTAAGCTACATGAAATTAGTCAGAAAAAGACAAATACCATATTATTTCACTTATACATGCAATCTACTAAACAAATGAACAAAATAGACACATAGATCAGAGACCTGATGGCTGCCAGAGAGGAGCAGGGGTGGGGGTTAGGGAGGGCTGGGACAGATGAAATAGGTGAAGCAGATGAAGAGGTACAATCTTCCAGTTATAGAGTAAATAAGACATGGGGATGTAATGTACAGCATAGGAAATATAGTCAATAATATTGTAATAACTTGGTATGGGGACAGATGTTAACTGTACTTATTGTGGTTACCATTCCACGATACATATAAATATCAAATCACTATGATGCACACCTGAAACTAATGTTATATATTCTACAAAAATATTTTTAAAGCATGTACTCCCCCCAAAGTTTGATATTTATTATTGTGAAAAGATTGCTAATTCATTTCCAACATCCATTTCCCCTTCTTTCTTAGAAAAAGAAATTGGCTAATGCGCATATGTGAAAAACAAAGGTCTAACTTTGCATCTCAGTGCATCAAGTATATTCTAGACATTCAGATTAGAGGATGTGTAATGCCTTTCTGATCACTGGTATCTGGATGTAATGGCTGGAGCTTTAGCAGCCATCTTGGAACATTAAGTGACCCTGAGGATGGAATCCAGGTGTGAAAGCATTAAGATGGAAATATTCTGGGACCCTGATGATGATCTTTTAGAACCACATGCTAGTTAATCATGGGCTGCCTATTTTTGGATAGTTTTACATACAAGAAAAACAAACTTCTACATTGTTTAAGTTATTTTTTTGAAAGGAGTAGTCTGTAAGGGATACTCTATGTATCTGAACATGGTTTCTAAATGATTCAACCACTATTAAAAAAAATACAGACCAATTTTTAAAAATTCTGATCACTTAGTACTAATTATACTAAATTACTTTTAACACTGTTACAAGAAAATCTCAAAAGCTCTTAGGATCTCACGACTTGCATAGTAGGCTGAACTATGGCCTCCTGAAAGATAATCATGTTGCAATCTCTGGAACCTGTAAATATTACTTTATATGGCAAAAAAAAAGTCTGTGCTTAACACAGTGTGATGGAAGATTTTGAGATGGGGAGATTTGGTGTGCTCCAGAGATAATCACATATGTCCTTATAAGAGAGGCAGAAAGTTCTGACACAGAAAAGGAAATGGCAATGTGAACACATAGCCAAGGAATGCTGGGAGAGGTAAGAATGGATTTTCTCCTGGAGCATAGAGTACACTCCTGACAACACCTTGATTTCAGTGCACTGATACTGATGTATTAGCTTCCAGAATGGTGAAAGAAAAAATTTCTGTCATGTCAGGACACAAAATTTTTTTTAAGAAAACATAAGTGATAATTTCCTTGACATCAGACTTTGCAATGTCCTTTTGGATCTGACTACAAAAGCAATAAAATATTGACAAATGGGACTACATCAAACTGAAGAGCTTCTGCACAGCAAAGGAAACCAACAAAATGAAAAGGCAACCTACCAAACCGGAGACACTATTTGCAAATCATATCCAATAAGGGGTTAATATCCAAAATACATAAAGAACTCAGACAATTTAATAGCAGAAAAACTAATTTCTAATTAAAAAATAAAATGGACAGAGGATGTGAACAAACATTTTTCCCAAGGAGACATACATATGGCCAACAGGCACCTGAAAAGATGTTCGACATCACTCATCAAGGAAATGCGAATCAAAACCAGTGAGATGCAAGCAGGCACCTGTCAGAATGGTTGTCAAAGAGACAAGAAATAAGTGTTCGCGAGGATGTGGAGAAAAGAGAATCCTCATGCACTACAGGTGAGAATGTAAACTGGTGCAGCCACTATGGGAAACAGTAGGGAGGTTCCTCAAGAAATTAAAGTGAGAACTAACATATGATCTGGCAATTACACTTCCGGGTGTTTAAAGAAAATGAAAAAACTAATTTGAAAAGATATCAGCACCCCTATGTTCATCAAAGCATTACTTACAATGGCTAAGATACAGAAGCAGCCTAAATGTCCATCAATAGATGAATGGATAAAGATGATGTAGTACATATATATAAGACTACTACTCAGTCATAAAAAAGAGTGAAATTTTGCCACTTGCAACATGGATAGACCTTGAGGGAATTATGCTAAGGGAAGTAAGTCAGAGAAAGACAAATACCATACTATTTCACTTCTATGTAGAATCAAAAAAAAAATCAAACTAAACAAACTTCGTAGAGACCAGATGGTAGTTGCCAGAGGTTGGGGTGGGGGAGTGGAAAAAAATGGGTGAAGGGGATCAAGAGGTACAAACTTACAATTATAAACATATAAATCTTGGGGATATAACGTACAGCATGGTGACTACAGTCAATAATACTGCAGTAAATACGTAAAAGTTGCCAAGAGTAAATCCTAACAGTTCTCATCACAAGGAATATTTGTAACTCTGTATGACAACAGTTGGTAACTAGACTTACCGTGTTGATCGTTTCAGAGTATACAAATATTTCACTGAGAACTAAAATGTCAATTATACCACAACACATACACACACGTGTGTGTACACATATATATGTATTTATGGACAAAGTAAACTGTGCAAGGTCACATAGCCAGCAAGCATCTAAGCCAGGGCAGGCCAGGGACGTAATCTTGACTCTGTCATATGCTCAGTTCCTTTGATGCTTCACATTCTTTCCTGGTGTTAGTAGCTTCTCAACATTCTCTTTGTGGTCCCTGACTACTCACTCACACAAGTATTTTTATTCCACCAATGTTTTTTTTTCCTGGTAGTACCCACAACATCTGAGACCTATTTGGAATTTGATATATATTCTGATAACCTCAGAGCTCTCTCTTGCTCTGTTTCTGACATATGCACTTACACATGGTATTTGGAGCTTAAAATATTTTAGGAGTTATTTCTAGCTCATTTCTTCACAACCTTGAGCTCTTCCTGTTTAATGTAATTAGTTTATCATTAGAAGGGTAATGCTGAAAGAGATTTCTTCTGAGCACAGAAACCGAAAATCTGTTGCAAGAAGTCACAGCAGCAATAAGACTATTGCTGAGCATGGGTTTATTAGAAAGCAAAATAAACAGCATGCTGACTTCATCTTCATTAAATATTCATGTTGGAAATGCTTACCTTGTCTACAGCCAAGATGTTATCCTTTGCAGAAGGTGGGGAGGGGGGTGGAGGGATCTATAAGTCGACGAATTGCAAGCGTTCCAGGGCTTTGGGAAAGCAATGTTATGTAAAGTCTTCAGATATTTCAGTCTAAGCAGTTTGGCCATCAAACAACTTCAACCACCTTGGGGCAGGGCATGATGGCGAGCAAGGCATCTCAGAAGAGAATGAATTGACTTGCATTCTATCATGCAGAGAAATGTAAATAAAAATTGAAGAGGCTTTATGCCACTGCCATCGGGGCATGTGAGTCACTTGGCCTAATATGTTAAGAGGATTAGCACTAAAGCTGCATGAACTTTGAAATAGCCCAATGAAGCTTATGTGCTTTCCAGTTTAAATCAGTCCTCAGCAAGACCTCACTGATCACCAGGAATCTGGCAGCCTACCTATCCTGCGACATTCTCCAAAGCAAGGTTGAGCTCCCTGGGTGTCAGCGCTACAGCCTCCCTTTTTATTTAAGGTGGAGATGAGGGTGAAGAGCGAGCTGGCGGGGCAGGGATCACCAAGGGGGGGGTCACAGGAACAGTCAAAATCTAAAATATTGCTTCTTCATGTTTTCCCAAAGAACACATGGTTTAACCAAATTCAATTAAATAAAAAAGAAACAGCTGTTACCTCCTGCTTATGGCTTAAACAGTCAAAAGCTCCTGCTCTACTCATTTAAACTAGAGGGGACGTTAGTGGGCAATGAATGAATCTTCCTCAGAGGAATAAAGGCGTCATCATGCAGTGTGGTTCACGTGGAAAACTAGTTTGGAAAAGGAATGGGAACTCACTGTAAAATGGCTCTTCTAAGTCCCTAAAATAACTATATTCACACTTCAACTTAGCAAAAAGAGAGCTTATCACCAACTACAGATGCACGCTGAAGCCTCTTCCCATCACAATTTGATTACATTGTGCTGAATAAGGCCAAATATCCAAGAGAGAAACGTGCATGTGTCTGGGCATTTCTGTGTTCCTATGGGTATTTGACAACTCATAGTTGTAGGAACGGCCTACACCACTAACCCCCAGCAAACGCAGGCTCAAAATAACTCCTTTAAGGCCTGCTACCTCCAGATCCAGATTCCACGAGGCCTTTTGCTGGGGATGCCAAAGGTTTTGGAATGAGTTTCATGAAGTGCATCATTCAGGAAGCAGCTGGGGAAACCTGTCCGCGTGATCTCCTGGGTAGCCTTTGAAGTTCCCGCCTCTGCTTCAAGGACATCAAATTACAGGAACCTTCTTAGTTTCCAGAAGCAAGGAAGAACGCGAGGACTGCTTCAACGCTTGAGCCAGCATTACGCCCACATCTCACAATACAGTACCTGAGAACAGCAGCAGTCCGGTGAAAGAAATTTTAAAGAATAAAACTTGGCTATTCAGAGGTTCCTAGATTCAGAAAGATGGTCTGCATCATTTTAGGATACAAAGCAAGAAGGTGTGGCAGGGAGAAGGCTCACACTACTTGGTGGTTTTGCAGTATTATCCCAGAAACAAGGGTCTGTCTGTAAATTCCCTTCTGGTTTTTTGCCACCATCAGTGGGTTTGTGCAATGACTCTGTCATGTTCTCTTTCTCCTATCGTTACTAAGTGAACTCATGAGGAAACCAAGAGTTGGTTTGACAAAATAGAAAATCAGTTATAGAAGCAGGGAATTTTATTTGCAGAAAATATACTGTATTTTTAACAAACTGACTTCTCAGCTGAAGGAAACGTAATGCAGGATCAACTGCATGGGCTGAAATGCCTGTGGTCACCAAAGATGTATTTTCCATTTATAATCACGTCATGCAAAGAGCATTGCTGGGACCCCATTCCAGACAGGCTGGAACACCCACCAAGCCATACAGTATGATTGCTGCTAACACAGTTAACTCTGGGGACTTTCTTGCAAGACTTTTGTGGGTTTTTTTAAACCAAAACTAACAAAGAAATAAAATATGTGTAGCATTGCTCATGGGTTACTGGAAATCTGCATAAACTCCTCAAAAGATAATTCAAAAAAAAACCCTGTTATGTGAAAAATAAGTGGTCAGTTTATATAGCTATGAAAATCCACTTTCCATATTTTCCTAGATTTAATTAGGAATTTGGATCTCAAGAAAGAAGATGGCTGACCAGGCAGTTCTGAGTTCCTAGCGTTAGGGGGAAATACCAAATCTTTCTCTTGATATCAACCCTTTTGATGCCCCGTGCCTCTCAACCTGACTTGAAGTACTTAAAAGGTCTAAAATGGCTTTTTTTTCTTTTTTTTAATCTTTTACCCAAGCTTGTAGCCTTGGCCTAGATCCAACACTCTTCCTCAAGGGCAGAAGGAAAGGTTCTACAAGACCATTAACTCTAAGAGACTGAATGTTTAAACAATGGCCAGATGACATATGATAGAACTCTGACGCATAACCAGCAGCAACCTGCCTAGGAAACTATCTCTAATCAGTAGCCCAGGAAGCCAGTATAATCTAAATCAGATTTGTAGGAAGTCAGACTGCTATCTCTAGTAACACTCTAGTAAGCTATACATTAACTTGTAACAATCTGCCCCAAATGGCCAAGACTTGATAATATCTGAGAGCTTCCTAATTTTGACCATTTCCAACTTAGGATCAGCCAGAGAAAGTCAAATACGTACCACTAAGCGATCTCACTGGATACCCCACTTCTAGTTAGCCTGCCCACAAGAGGTTCTCTTTGCGATTCCCTGATTTTACAGAATAACAGCCATATTGTTACCATCTGTATACTTAGAAAACAGGCAATATCATATGTTTAGGATTCAAACAGTGAATCAGCATCTAGTTGGATAAAGAGAAACCAGTCTATGTATTTAAGCCAGAAGGACATTAAGACAAGACATTGGTTAGAGAGGCGCTGGAATGGCAGTTGTTCAGGGGGGGACTGAGGGGTGGTGCTAGAAGAGCAAAAGAAAACAGCTGTTCATCTGGGATCAGGAAGCCACCCCCTCTCTGGACCAGATTCCATGAGCCCTCACAGACTGCTGCTTTAATGGGATCATGCCACTTCTAGGCGGGGAAATGGGGGCTGCACTCCTATTTTGCAACTGAGTTGACAAGAATGACCCCAGAGCCCCATCCTCTGGTAACCATCCCAGTCACTGCTGCCACGGCCAGAAGCTACTATCTGAAGCCCTTTGCTGGAAGGGCACTGAAGCCTTGCGCAGCCTACAGTCTTCCAAACCCCACTGCGAAAGAAAGGCAAGTGTATAGCTGAGAGAACAGACGTAGTTGACCCTTGAACAAGGAGGTTAGGGGTGCTGACGCCCCTGCAGTCAAAAATTTTATGTTTGACTCCCCAAAAACTTTACTAATAGCTTGCTGATCAGAAGCCTTACCATTAACAGTTGATTAACACACATTGTGGATGTTATGTTGTATACTACATTCTTCCAATAAAGCTAGAGAAAAGAAATTAAGGTCATCAAATACATTGACAGTACTCTGAAAATAAACTGCCTATGAGAGGACCCACACAATTCACATCCCTGTTGTTCAAAGGGCATTGCATGTGTATTATCTAGTCCAGATGATGTTTTGGCCTAAACTGGGTCATAAATTCAAACTAGGAGAATGTCTTGATTAAACTTGCTGAGTCCACATTAGATTGCCATGACACTGAATGTGCCTTGGAGGGCGGGCAGGAAAGAGCTGGCCCCATTGTCCCCACTTCTGATGTTACAGGCTTGGGGATGGGTCCGAGGTGGGGTGTGGGGTGGGAGGGCAGGAGAGACAGAGGAGGAGCAGCTTTGCAAACCCTGAGCCCTGACTACAGATGGGAGTCCCGGGTGGGAGCTACAGGCATCCCGTGTGTATGAGGCTCTGCCACCCTGCCCTACCTTGACTCATCCTAGATCTGGGAAAATGGGGTCTCCACAGCTCTCTACAACAGCTATTCACAGCACATCCATAAGATTCATTTCTCCAGGAAATCAGGGCCAAATACGTGTAATTTTATTCTGGGACCATCAGTGAAAGACAGTGAGGATGGATAACAGACAGACTCCTCCTCCTCGGATTCCATTTATTCCATTCCACCATGACTGAGTACTGGCCATGTGCACAGGCTCTATTTCAGGCACAGGGAGTATACTACAGAAAAAACCTCTACCTTCATCTAGTATCATTCTATAGGGAGGAGGGAGATGATCATGCAATTCAAAGGTGGTCAATAATATGAAAAAGAGAAAGCAGGGGAGAGGGAGGAGCAGGGCAGACTTGGCCATTTTAATTAGGTAGATGGGAAGGGCTTTACTGAAGAGGTACTAGTTGGGCAAAGACTTTAAGAAAGTGAGGAAGTCCTGTGAACACCAAGGGAAGACATCCCTAGCAGAGCAAAACCAAAGCCCGGGGGCAAAACATGCTTGGTATGTCAAGCAAGTAGTTCGGTGTGGGTAGAACAGAGAAGCAGGAGTGAGGTCAGAAAGTTGAAGGGCACATCACTGTGAAGAGTGGCTCTCAGAGCAAGGTGGGAAGGCACTGGGGACCTACGAGCAAAACAACGACATGATCCAGCTCAGGGTTTATGGGAACCACAGGGAGGTGGCAAAAATGGGTGGGGACGCAGTGGGCAAGGGGAGAGGTCAGGGAGACCAGTTAGGTCTCCACTGCAATGCTGCGGATGAGAGCTGCCCTGTGAGGAGAGGGGAGGTGTTGGGAAGTAGTTTGTTCCCACAGATGGAATTCTGGCTAGTTTCCTGTGTCTACAACACTCCACTAGAAAACCCCATTCTACACACATACTCTTGATGTTAAGTGAGAAGTATCATTGTTAGGCCTGCATATTATACTAAAATTCACTGGCTGTGTGCTGCCTCTTTGCCCCACCTGCTTCATTTTGGCTGAAAATGTTTTTTGCTCTTTGATCACCATTAGAGAGCTAAATGCATTTCACAGAGCGCACCTACCCTTTTCCTCGCTTAGAGCACTTCTTTCCAAATGAGGACCCTTTCAACAGAAAATGACTTTGTGAATACTTCTATTCAGCTGTAATTTTAGTGCCCAGATGAAAAAGACAAAAAGCTACACTAAAATCAGTAATGCTTGAAAATGTCATGAAAATACAACAGCATCCCTACTCAACTGCAAAGTAATTGCGGGTATACCCACAGAAGCAAACACTTAGAAGTTACTGACCAAGTGGCAACTGCCTAAGGGTTCACGGACCCCTCCTGTGGGTCACGGAAATGGCCTCTGCAGAAACTGAAACCCAAGTCAGGCAGCTCTGATACCCGGAATTCCATCAGAAGTCATTTAACTATGGAGATCAGTTGTCATGGGACAGACAGGAAAAGCAAGATTTCAGAATAGAATAAATTAACAAAAACTAAGCACCACGGTTTACATGGATGGGGGGTGGTAGACTGATTTCCCCGGAAAATCAAGAACGAGCCGTCTCACACCCAAGGCAGTGGCCGAAGGAGATCGCTCCCTTCATTAAGCTGTGGGCTCTCCGTCAAATGGCTATGAATGAAATTCCCTTTAATGTAACCAATTCCGTATCTCACACCCAACCCAAATCTTTTGTCAATTAGCATTCCCCTTGAGCTAACAAAGTAAAACTTAATTCCCTTAGCAGGCAAAACCATGATTTTCCCCTTGAAAGTAAATTCTTTGATAAGAAATTAAGAAAGTCATACCTCTTAGTATTCATCTTTCTCAACGTTAGATTTAGAAGTCACATATGAGATATTTTAGGTACTGATAATATGTAACAGAATTTGACATGTCAGGGTGTTATAATGCATAAGGGTTATGATTTTGATGGGAAATCTGCACTTAAGGGATTTAGACTTGGGATGTTGACTTGAAATCTTATAAATTTGCATATAATATTGGAACACTTAAAGTATTGGTTCTCAAATCTTCACATGATCAGAACCATCTGGAAAGCTTGCAAGGCCAATCCCTAGTTCTTCTTCAGTAGAGAATTTGCATTTCTAACAAATCTCAGGTGATGCTAACATGCTGCTAGCACAGGGACACAGAAACACCGATCTATAAGCTCTTAAGACTTACTTTACTTATAAGGCAAATTACACTTATAAGAATTACTTAAGAACTTGAGAGAGTTTAAGTCAGTATACTTAAAAAGTCAATATTTACAAATGCCGTTTAAAATATTTAAGGGAGCTTAATGATCTAAGTTTGTAAATGGGAACAAACAATATAGGGTGCTACAAAAATTTACCCATTTATTTATAGAACATTAAGGTTTGTAAGTTTAAGGAAAAACTCAGGTTGTAGATGAGTAACTTTATTCAACTGAATATTAATATTTAAAAATCAACATCCCCTCTAAATAATTTTTTTGTGCACAAAACTCACGCTGGACATAGAAACCCAGCAAAGAGAGTAGTCACTTGTCTTGCCAATAGGTTTCAGCCCCAGGCAAGTTCGCTATGGATTCAATGCGACCAAAGAAATTGACAGCAAAACGTTCTTTGGGGCGAAAGGGTTTATTACCCGGCTTGTTCTTCCAGCAGTAGGTCGAGCACTAGCGTCTCTGCCTCCGCCCAGAGCACTGGGCCGAGCTCTCTATATAGCATAGTAATAGCTTATTGCCTAAAGGTGTGGAAGCAGTAGCCTAGCAACAGGCCAGTTACATCACCAGGTGGTTTAAGTTCAGTGAGGATCCTGGCCATAGGAACCCCAACTTCCCATCACTCCACTTCCTGGAGCTTCCAAGCAAACCATTTTATGCCTCTTCAAATGACTTTACTCTTCTGCTCATGGAGTCAGGACTTGCTTTGAAGACAGTGGACTGAACTGAGTCCACATCTTGATCGACTTTGTCTGCCACAGGAATGAATCTCCTGCAAATGCTCTGGGAGCGTTTCTTTCAACACCCCCCACCCCCGCCCCCACTGTCGTTGTCTTTGTGCACTGTCAGAGGACACCACACAGAGAAGAATGGCATGTCTAGATCAACCTTCCTCCAGAGACTCTCCTTGAAATAATGTTGAATACCTGTGCTTTTGGAAACCTTTACTTCTGAGACCAATTATTTCTCTGCTACAATGTATTCAGCCTTCACCAGCTTGGCTTCTGGACTCAGCTGTTTTTTGTGGGGCCAGATGTATTTTGAATCACAGATGTGATCATTCAAGTTAAGTAAATATTCTATGTTTCAAAAAGAGACATTTATCAGCCTCAGGGGAACACAGTCCTTGGTTCATTTTACAAATTAGAACTATTGTCCCTCATTTCTTTTTTTTTTATTTTTTTCTATTTAGCTATTATTAATGTACAATTACATGAACAATATTATGGTTACTAGACTCACCCTATTATCAAGTCCCCCCCACATACTCCATTACAGCGAAGTAAGATGCTATAGAATCACTATTTGTCTTCTCTGTATTATACTGCCTTCCCTGTATCCCCCTACCCCACCACCACACCACTACACTATGTGTGCTAATCATAATACCCTTTTTTCCTCCTTGTCCCTCCCTTCCCACCGACCCACCCTAGTCCCCTTCCCTTTGGTAACTGTTAGTCCATTCTTGGGTTCTGTGGGTCTGCTGCTGTTTTTGTTCCTTCAGTTTTTCCTTTGTTCTTATACTTCACAGATGAATGAAATCATTTGATACTTGTCTTTCTCAACCAGGCTTATTTCACTGAGCATAATACCCTCTAGCTCCATCCATGTTGTTGCAAATGGTAGGATTTGTTTTCTTCTTATGGCTGAATAATATTCCATTGTGTATATGTACCACTTCTTCTTTATCCACTCATCTACTGATGGACACTTAGGTTGCTTCCATTTCTTGGCTATTGTAAATAGTGCTGCAATAAACATAGGGGTGCCTATGTCTTTTTCAAACTGGGCTGCTGCATTCTTAGGGTAAATTCCTAGAAGTGAGATTACTGTGTCAAATGGTATTTCAATTTTCAGTTTTTTGAGGAACCTCCAGACACTTTCCACAATGGTTGTACTAATTTACATTCCCACCAGCAGTGTAGGAGGGTTCCCCTTTCTCCACATCCTGGCCAACATTTGTTGTTGTTTGTCTTTTGGATGTTGGCCATCCTAATTAGTGTGAGGTGATATCTCATTGTGGTTTTAATTGGCATTTCTCTGATGATTAGGGATGTGGGACATCTTTTCATGTGCCTGTTGGCCATCTGAATTTCTTCTTTGGAGTTCTGTTCAGCTCCTCTGCCCATTTTTTAATTGGCTTATTTGCCTCTTGCTTGTTGAGGTGCATCAGCTCTTTATATAATTTGGATGTCAACCCCTTATCGGATATGTCGTTTATGAACATATTCTCCTATACTTTAGGATGTCTCTGTTCTACTGATGGTGTCCTTTGCTGCACAGAAGCTTTTTAGTTTGATATAGTCCCACTTGTTCATTTTTGCTTTTGTCTCCCTTGCCCGGGGAGATGTGTTCATAAAGAAGTTGCTCATGTTTATGTCCAAGAAATTTTTGCCTGTTTTTTCCTAAGAGTTTTATGGTTTCATGACTTACATTCAGGTCTTTGATCCATTTTAAGTTTACTTTTGTGTATGGAGTTAGACAGTACTCCAGTTTCACCAACACTAGCTGTTGAAGAGGCTGTCATTTCCCCATTGTATATCCATGGCTCCTTTATCATAATTAATTGACCATATATGATTGGGTTTATATCTGGACTCTCTAGTCTGTTCCATTGGTCTATGGGTCTGTTCTTCTGCCAGTACCAAATTGTCTTAATTACTGTGGCTTTGTAGTAGAGCTTGAAGTCAGGGAGCATAATTCCCTCCACTTTATTCTTCCTTCTCAGGATTGCTTTGGCTATTCGGGATCTTTTGTGGCTCCATATGAATTTTAGAACTATTTTCTCTAGTTCATTGAAGAATGCTGTTGGTATTTTGATAAGGATTGGGTTGAATCTGTAGATTGCTTTAGACAGGATGGCCATTTTAACAATATTAATTCTTCCTATCCATGAGCATGGGATGTGTTTCCATTTATTTGTATCTTCTTTGATTTCTCTCATGAATGTCTTGTAGTTTTCCGAGTATAGGTCTTTCACTTCCTTGGTTAGGTTTATTCCTAGGTATTTTACTCTTTTGGATGCAATTGTGAATGGAATTGTTTTTCTGATATCTCTTTCTGCTAGTTCACCATTAGTGTATAGAAATGCAACAGATTTCTGTGTATTAATTTTGTATCCCACAACTTTACTGAATTCAGATATTAGATCTAGTAGTTTTGGGAGTTGATTCTTTAGGGTTTTTTATGTACAATATCATCTCATCTGCAAACAGGGACAGTTTGACTTCTTCCTTACCAGTCTGGATGCTTTTTCTTTCTTTGTGTTGTCTGATTATGGTGGCTAGGACCTCTAGAACTATGTTGAATAACTGGGGAGAGTGGGCATCTTTGTTTTATTCCCGATCTTAAAGGAAAAGCTTTCAGCTTCTTGCTGTTACGCATAATGTTGGCTGTGGGTGTTTGTCCTATATGGCCTTTATTATGTTGAGGTACTTGCCCTCTATCCCCATTTTGTTGAGAGTTTTTATCATGAATGGATGTTGAATTTTGTCGAATGCTTTTTCAGCATTTATGGAGATGATTATGTGGTTTTTGTCCTTCTTTTTGTTGATGTAGTGGATGATGTTGATGCATTTTTCAATGTTGTACCATCCTTGCATTCCTGGAATAAATCCCAGTTGATCAAGATGGATTATCTTTTTGATGTATTTTTTAATTCGGTTTGCTAATATTTTGTTATTTTTGCATCTATGTTCATCAGGGATATTGGTTTGTAATTTTCTTTTTTTGTGGTTTTGGTATTAGAGTGATGTTGGCCTCGTAGAATGAGTTTGGGAGTATTCCCTCCTCTACTTTTTTGAAAATTTTAAGGAGGATGGATATTAGGTCTTTACTAAATGTTTGATAAAATTCAAAACCATCTGGTTTGGTGTTTTATTTTTAGGTCATTTTTTGATTACCAATTCAATTACTTTGCTAGTAATTGGTCTATTCAGATTTTCTGTTTCTTCCCAGGTCAGCCTTGGAAGGTTGTATTTTTCTAGAAAGTTGTCCATTTCTTCTAGGTTATCCAGTTCGTTAGCATATAATTTTTCATAGTATTCTCTAATAATTCTTTGTATTTCTGTGGTGTCCATAGTGATTTTTCCTTTCGCATTTCTGATTCTGTTTATGTGCGTAGACTCTCCTTTTTCTTGATAAGTCTGGCTAGGGGTTTATCTATTTATTTTCACAAAGAACCAGCTCCTGCTTTCATTGATTCTTTCTGTTGTTTTATCCTTCTCAATTTTATTTATTTCTGCTCTAATCTTTATTATGTCCTTCCTTCTACTAACTTTGGGCCTCATTTGTTCTTCTTTTTCTAGTTTTGCTAATTGTGAGTTTAGGCTGTTCATTTGGGCTTGTTCTTCTTTCCTGAGGTTGGCCTGTATTGTAATATATTTCCCTCTTAGCATGGCCTTCGCTGTGTCCCACAGATTTTGTGGTGTTGAATTATTGTTGTCATTTGTCTCCATATATTGCTTGATCTCTGTTTTTATTTGGTCAATGATCCATTGATTATTTAGGAGCATGTTATTAAGCCTCCATGTGTTTGCGAGCCTTTTTGTTTTCTTTGTGTAATTTATTTCTAGTTCCATACCTTTGTGATCTGACAAGCTGGTTGGTACAATTTCAATCTTTTTGAATTTACTGAGGTTCTTTTGTGGCCTAGTATGTGATCTATTCTTGAAAATGTTCCATGTGCACTTGAGAAGAATGTGTATCCTGTTACTTTTGGATGGAGTATTCTGTAGATGTTGGTTAGGTCCATCTGTTCTAATATGCTGTTCAGTGCCTCTGTCTCTATTAATTTTCTGTCTGGATGATCTGTCCTTTGGAGTTAGTGGTGTGTTGAAGTCTCCCAAAATGAATGCATTGCATTCTATTGCCCCCTTAATTCTGTTAGTATGTTTCACATGTGTAGGTGATCTGTGCTGGGTGTATCGATATTTATAATAGTTATATTCCCTTGTTGGACTGACCCCTTTATCATTATGTAATGTCCTTCTTTGTCTCTTGTGACTTTCTTTGTTTTGAAGTCTATTTTGCCTGATACAAGTACTGCAACTCCTGCTTTTTTCTATTAGTTGCATAAAATATCTTTTTCCATCCCTTTACTTTCAGTCTGTGTATGTCTTTGGGGTTGAATCGAGTCTCTTGTAGGCAGCATATAGATGGGTCTTGCTTTTTTATCCATTCAGTGACTCTATGTCTTTTTATTGGTGCATTCAGACCACTTACATTTAGGGTGATTATTGATAGGTATGTACTTATTGCCATTGCTGGCTTTATATTTTTGGTTACCAAAGGTTCAAGGGTTATTCCCTTACTATCTAACAGTCTAATTTAACTCACTTCGTATGCTATTACAAACACAACCTAAAGATTTTTTTCCTTTTTCTTCCTCCTCCATTCTTCATATGTTATGAATCATATTCTGTACTCTTTGTCTATCCCTTGGGTGATATCTATTTAGTCTAAGGAATACTTCCATCTATAGGAGTCCCTCCAAAATGTACTGTAGAGGTGGTTTGTGGGAGGTAAATTCTCTCATCTTTTGCTTATCTGAAAATTGTTTAATCCCTCCTTCAAATTTAAATGATAATCTTTATGGGTAGAGTATTCTTGGTTTGAGGTCCTTCTGCTTCATTGCATTCACTGTATCATGCCACTCCCTTCTGGCCAGTAAGGTTTCTGTTGAGAAATTTGATGATAGCCTGATGGGTTTTCCTTTGTATATGATCTTTTTTCTCTCTCTAGCTGCTTTTAAAAGTCTTTCTTTATCCTTGATCTTTGCCATTTTAATTACTATATGTCTTGATGTTGTCTTTCTTGAGTCCCTTGTGTTGGGAGATCTGTGCATCTAGATGGCTTGAGAGACTATCTCCTTCCCCAGATTGGGGAAGTTTTCAGCAATTACCTCCTCCATGACACTTTCTATCCCTTTTTCTCTCTTCTTCTTCTTCTGGTAACCCTATTACGTGAATATTATTCCATTTGGATTGGTCACGCAGTTCTCTCAATATTCTTTCTTTCCAGAGATTCTTTTTTCTCTCTGTGCCTCAGCTTCTTTGTATTCCTCTTCTCTAATTTCTATTCCATTTACCATATCTTCTACATCTAATCTATTTTTAAATCCCTCCATTGTATGTTTCATTTCAGATATGGAATTTCTTAATGATTGAATCCCCATCTTAAATTTTTTCCTGAGTTCTTGAGTATTTTTCTGTACCTCCATAAGCATGTTTATGATTTTTATTTTGAACGCTCTTTCAGGAAGATTGGTGAGTTCCGTTTCATTTGGCCCTTTTTCTGGGGTTTGTGAGATTTTCGTCTGTACCATGTTCTTTTGACATTTCATGTATCTGTGTGGTCTCCTCTATTTCCCAGAAACTTCAGTCTCTGGAGCTTCTCAGTCCCTAGAGTGCGTTTGGAGGTCATATGGGAGCAAAGCTGGTGCCTGGGGGGGGAGGGAAGATCTGTTTCCTGACTCACGTCACCTTGCCTGTCTCCAGTAGTATCACAGCCAGTGGGCTGAGCACACAGGTGTAAGCCTCTGTGCTTGGTGTCTCTAGCTATTGTAGGTGAGGCCTCTCTCTGGATTGCCTGATGCCAGAGCAGCAATTGATGGTTTGCAAGCTGGTGCTGTGAGGCCAGGAGGCAGGCTCAGCAGGCTGCGTATCACAGTGGCTGGCTTCAGACTGAGTATACAGCCTGGGGGATGGAGTGCCTGAAGCTCTGCAAAGTTCCCAATCTGCTGGGCAGAGCACACCCAGACAACCTTGTCCCCCTATCCCTTCTCCCATGCAATAACCGCACCTTCAGCAGCCCTCTTCACTGCTAGGAAGCCTCTCAGACAGCCTACCTTTTCCTTGTCTCAGAGTGGCTAGGTTTGGATCCCATCCTCCACAAATGGCCGGAATCTCTCAACCACTCTGCCTGTCCCAGCTCCCCATCCTCCAGAGCACCACACAATGTAGATTTCTGCTCGCAAAGCAGATGTCCAGGGCTGGGTGTTCAGCAGTCCCAGGCTTCCACCCCCTCCCCTGCTCTGTTTCTCTTTCTCCCACTGGTGAGCTGGGGTGGGGGAAGAACTTGGGTCCCGCCAGATCAAGGCTGTCATACGTTACCCTGTTTTGTGAGGTCTGCTCTGTTTGTGAGGTCTGTATGCAGTCTGGTGCAGCCTCCTTTCCTGTTACTCTTTTAGAGTTGTATTAACTACATTTTCACACTATCTGTGGTTTTGGGAGTTGTATGGCTCACCTCTCACGCCACCATCTTGAATCTCTCTACCCCTCATTTCTTTTTCAGACTTAAAAGCATTAATATATCATAAACAGAAACAGTGGAAACACCTAAAGCTACCCTCTAGTTCAAGGAGGAAATATAGTTAGTAAAGGTTGTTGATTTCCATAGGTTCCATACTCCATTTAGAACCTAATTCCACGGAAAGCTAAAATCAGTCATTTGCCTGAGGCCAGATCAGCCTCTATGGTATCCTCAGAGGTTTTTTTTATTTTATTTGGGTTATCAAAATAATCCCTTCTTTTCTGGGAACCTTAATTTTTGGGTCTAATGTTACATGACAATTTACAGAAAGATTGTCAGAGGTAAAAATCGTTGGCCAGTTTCTTCTGGGCCTCAAAACACTGTAGTATGTGCAATTAGCCTCAGACAAATGCTTCATTTTAAAAGTGTTATTAGCATAAACATAGGCTAGAAAAGCAGATTTCATAATGAGTTGCCTCAAATTCTGGCTTTTGCCTTGTCTAAACCTGCTTTCTCATTTAAAAAAAGGAAAACAATACCTACTTAATTTAGTGTCCGGCACATAGGTGCCCAAGAAATGTTAGCTATAATTATTTTTTTTTAATATCTATTGCATCAATAAAATACTAACATCTTGTTTTCATCCTTGCTTTGCATTATGACCTTCTCACAACTTAAATGGCCTTTTCTGAGGATCATTATAAACTAATGGGTGCCTACATAACTCAACATGGCCAAATATTCAACTTACCAAACTATACAGTAGGATACCCTTTAAACTGATTCCTCTGTAGCTATGTGTGGATAAAATGAGAGTTCCTGTGGCTAGGATTCTCACGTGGCCCTGGTTGACTAGCCCACTGCACACCTGTGGGCAATACATGGCTGTTGACTCTATATAGAAAGAGCTCTGTCCAGTGCTCTTGGCATGACACAGAGGCACGGCTGCAAGGCTGCAGGAGAGCAGAGCAGAGGCTGGAGTGGTGACAGTGCCAAGGACAGAGGCCCAGAGGATGGCTATGCAGACGGAGGGGCCCAGAGGATCTCTGTGCAGGCAGAGGGGCCCAGAGGCAGAGACTGGCTTGCTGCATGCAGACTTGCTCTAAGTGAACAGGATTTTAGTGACTGACATGCTACCATGGAAATAAAGTTGGGTATAACCCTTTCACCCCAAGAACGTTTTGCTGTCAATTTCTTTGGTCACATTGAATACATAGCAAACTTGCCTGGGGCTGAAACCCATTGGCAAGACAATTGGCATAGTTGGCAGGATTCACTGTTGACCAAGGAAAAAGACAGGCTGCCCTTATGGGAGGGGTGCTTCAGTGGTCTGCCCCTGTGAATGGGGAGACAATGGATCGTCCCCCCATGGGTATGTGGTCTGAGGTGGCTTGCCTCCTAGAGGACGGGCCCCACCCCAGGACTGGAGGCAAGTGGAGGTGACACCTGAGGCTGTAGGGGTGGCCCTTGGTATAATAAGTAAATCCTTTGAGAAACAGAGTGCCCAAGAGGCAGCGGGGACTGTGGGTTGGCTGCTTCTCAGAGTATTAAAAAGGTCTACAAAAGAGACCCAAGAAATGGCAGCACAAGAATGCGAGCTGCAAACTTCTATGGATTCCCTGAAAAAGGAAATGGCATTGATGCAAGAGGAGATGGCACAAGAATGCTGGCAGCAAGGTGCCATTGGAGAGGTAAACAATTCTTTGCAGAACAAGATGGCAGCGCTGCCAGGTGTTCTGAAGGAGGAAGAGGCCATTAAGGAAAAAGACAAACTTCTGAGGGAAGCACAGGCAGAGGTGGCATGAGAAGGTCAGCTGCGAAGCATTGAGATGAAGGTAAGAGAGCTGCTGAAGACTGAGCTAGCATTGTTGTGAGGTACCGTAGCAGAGGAGGCACTTGCGGGAGTGGAGAGAAAGGTGCCATCAGCCCCAGAAATGGAGGAGCTGGGGAAGGATGAAGGGGTGATGCCAGAGGCACTGGCCCCTCCTGTATTGAAAGCCTGCCCAGTGGTTGGAAAGAAAATAAAGACCCAGCAGCTGAAAGTTCCCCAAGGAGAGGAGCAGCCCCCTCCCCAGGTCGTGGAACACTCTATGGTCCGCCCCTATACTCAGGCTGAGCTGGTGGCTGTGGGACTTAGGGGTGGATGGAATTGTTCTGTCGGGCTCAGAGATGGGAACGTTGTCTTCCCTGACAGTGCAGCCTGCCTTGAGGCAGCGATTACAAAATGCAAGGTGACTCACAAGAAGAATTTAAGGGGCCCCATGAAGGTTACGAGGACCCAGATGTGGGTTGACTTAATACCGGCAGGAGTAGATGGAAGGAAATTAGACAGGAAGGCAAATAGGATCTTACTGGAGCTATGGCAACAACTGAAACCAGTGCAGCAGTTCAAGCCATTAAGACTAAAGAGGCAGAGGTCAGAGACAGAGCCACAAGTCTGGCCTGTGTGTCTGCCAGACTTTTTGCTGGAGAGGCTGGAGAACAATGTTCGAGCTTCCTTGCACAGGGACAATTGCAGAGGGCCTAGGGCACATAGATTGAGAGGAGAGAATCCTGGAGGGGTGGAGTGTGGATAAAATAAGAGTCCCTGTGGCCAGTATTCTCACCTGGTCCTGGCTGACTAGCTCACTGCACACCTGTGGGCAATACATGGCTGTTGACTCTATATAAAGAGGTCCACCCAGTGCTCTGGGCGTGACACAGTGGCATGGCTGCAAGGCTGCAGGAGAGCAGAGCAGAGGCTGGAGTGGTGGCAGCGCAGAGGACAGAGGCCCAGAGGACGGCTGTGCGGGACAACCGTGCAGACAGAGGGGCCCAGAGGATGGTTGTGCCGACAGAGGGGCCCAGAGGCAGAGACTGGCTTGCTGCATGCAGACTCATTCTAAGTGAACAGGATTTTGGTGACTGACGTGCCACCGAGGAAATAAAGTTGGGTATAACCCTTTCACCCCAAGAACGTTTTGCTGTCAATTTCTTTGGTCACACTGAATCCATAGCGAACTTGCCCAGCGCTGAAACCCACTGGGAAGATACTATGATCCTCTTTTAACCTAAACACCTACCAGAGAATGGTTAATCCCTGTGATGGAATTATATATGATCATTAAAAATTGCTTTGGTAAAACCATGTAGTAAAGTATATCGTAAAACTACTAGATTAAAAATAGTGTAACTAAACTTTTAAAAACTAAAGACAAAATCCACCAAATTATTAATAAATTGTTGCAGAATTACAGCCTTTTAAAAATTATACTTTCTACATTTTGGAGATACTTTAATTTGGTCAGTAGAGATCAAACGAGCTCAATAAACAGAAATTTTCAAACTGAATTGCATTAGCATATTGGAGTCTAATAAAAACTACCAACTGCTCTTGTATGGCACACAATTGTATTTTATACACCCACACATAATGTCCCACACAAAATAAACAGCCACTAAATCATTGCTTACCTTCAAGATATTGTTTGCTTATTTTCAATAAACCTTTATAGATCAGGTGGTTATTCTTTCCATTTTACAGGTGAGGAAGGGGCTAGGAATTGGCACACCCAGGTTATTCTGGAGCTCTGCAGACACTGTCAACAGAACATTCTGCTTCCTGGCCGCCCCGTTCACCTTGCTCAGCCTTATGGAAACTCTCATTGAATTAGCTGGGCACCCAGAGGCCAGATACACAGCCTCTCTGATGTGTACACCCACACACAAAATGGGAATGGAGGCATCTGCCCTCCGCACTGTATAAGCTTATGGGAGAATCAAGCGTAGGGCAGGTAAAACTTTTTAAATATGTAAAAAATTCTTTTTAAACAAGATTAAAATTACTCTAATTGTGGATAACTGCTTCATGTTGTTTGGAAAGCCACTGCCACTTCCTAGATGCTCCAAAATGTTAGTACCCTTCGCAAGGGCCTCTCTGAAGGAAAATGTTAACGAAGTTGAAGTTCTGTATAATTTCAGAGTTCTCAAGAACCTCTGCGGTCATTTATTGACCTCTCTGCCACATCTTTGGTGTTATCCAGGCTCTGTTTGAGCCTTTGATTCAAAGTCTGCGTCCTGGGGACCTTGTTCTCTTTTGGTCTATACAGAAAGTGTCCTTCCCTTTACAAGTCTAACTATGTCAATAAGCTCAAAAAAAAAAAAAAAACCCAGGAAAGTAGAAACTGTTTTCTTTTTCTTAAGAGAATTAAAATCAAATACTGTTTAGAAGCATTTTCTTATTCCTTGTCAGCTTTCTTTTGCTGTGCTCTTCTGAATGTCTAATTAGGAAGCATCATCTTTCCTGGGTTTGCATTGAGCACTGTTACTCCGCAGGCAAGAATTTTCATTTTTAAATTTGCATGACATCAGTGTAATCTTATATCATAAAATGTAGGGGGGAAAATTAGCTTCTTGAGGGCTAGTAGTGCACGGTGGGTACCAATGTGCAAATACCTTGCCTGGAACCTCAGAACTGGGGACATAATGAACAAACCTCTGCAAAACAATGATGGGAGCGAGTCCTTCTAGAACACTCTGGATACCATGGGGGGAGAGAAAGTTTAACCCTTGCACACCAACCACCGCCCCCTTCAGTGGGAAAGCATCTCTTACTGATAATTCAGACGTGAGAATATGTTGAAATGTAACTATGCTCATCCTTACTCAGCTCAGGCAGGCAGCCCAGTCTGCCTGTCTTACAGTCTGTGATGAAGAATAGGATTGTGAAGATGAACCATGTGGCCCCAGTGGATAACCGCTCCTAGGGTCTCACCTCAGACAACGACAGCTGTGAGGCAGTCTGAATCCTTGACCCATGCCATAGCACAGATCCTGCAAGTATCAGCGTGTCCACACACGTCAAGGTTTCATTCATAATAGGAAAGAACTGTTCTCGTGAAGAAAAACAGCATAATCTAGAGAGCAATTCAATTAGGCCCAAAACGTCCTCCTGCAGGTGTAATGTTTGGAATCTATCAGCTCTTCTCGTTTCCTCAAGCCCCAGTTACTCACGGTAAGAGGCATCCAGCCCAAAGAGCATTCCGTCTCTCCCACCTGACCCAGAGAGTGAGGGTGGGCTCAGGCATTTAGAAAAGCAGCCGTCTCGCCCAGAATGAGAGGACTTACAGGAACAGTTCCCAAGGAAACCTCGGCTGCTAATAGATACAGCCATATCACAGGCAAGCCTGTTTTATCAGAGGTCACCTAGGTGTCCTTATCCAGCCATCCCCAAATTCTCCAAGCCCTGTCTCCCCCAAACTCCAAGAAGCATTTACCCATCTAGGTATGTAGAGTCTCCTGCAGGCTCGTGAACTGAGTTCTGTGGCAACTAAAACTCCTGAGTTACAGCTATTTCCTGGTTCTCAGCAGCCAACTGGAACCTGTCATAGTGCAAAAATAGATGCTGGAATTGGGCTCTGAGTAAAGATGAAAAGCAGGCCTGCAGTGCGTGGGGCTTGACTATGCTGGTTGCCTCCTGCCTGTTCTTCTCTTCCACAAAGGAGCACGTAGAGGGGGAGGCACGGATGTGGCCAGTGCAAAGTATTAATACTTCATTTATTCACTGAGTAATTCTACTTAGGTATGATTATATAAATATTAAACTAATATCATAAATGTCTAAGTCAGTTTCATAGCATACTGCAACGAACAAATATGAAAAATGTGGGTTCAAAGCCTAACCTATATTATCTTTAATAAACTGGCTTCGGAATACCAAGTAGCCAAGAATACTGAGAAAAATGAGCACCACAGAGGATAAAAGTATATTCAGATTTCAAATTTCATTCTATGGACCCGGAGGAACCTGGCTTACACACACTTAAAGCTTTAGCCTATACAACATTCCAATATGATCTTTCCTCAACTTTTCAGAATCTAATTTGCAGAGACAAAATAGGTAAGCCAAAAATATGAGCTTGGGAGATAGCCAGGATTCTTTTACAGAAAGAAAAGCCTAAAATGTCAGTACAGAAGGTAACCAGCAGAAATGGCACACTGAGGTGTTAAATTAGGCCCCATGTGGAAACCAAAACAGAGGCAGGCGCTGGCACCACGGGCCTCGCTGGCGGCCGTACCAGCTACAGGGGCGCAGGAGGGCCCCCAAGGCTGCGAGCAAGAAAGGGGCCATCTTTCTTGAGCGAAGACAGAAGGATGGACCCAGAGGTCAGGAGAGCTGCTCCGTGAGCAGCGGGGAGACCCGGGAATGGCTGAAGAGCGGACTGAGTTCAGCAAAGTTCCCACGCTGAGTCTGTGCTCAGTCCTCTCATTTCCCCGGGCAGCTAAGCACCACGGACATGGGCAACTCCACGCCGTGACCCTGCCAAAGCCAGGGGGAAACTGTAGATGGCCAGGGAGGGGCAAGAGGACAGACACGGGGGAGAGGAAGGGGGACACCGCCCTGTCCTCACTGGAGACAATGACACGGATCGCCCAGATCAGACGACTCCGCCTCGACAGACACCTGCTCTTCGCTTTGCACATGCTGGTGGGATCTTCCTACCAGCCTCTGAGCCTCACTGCCCTCGGCCAGTTCCGTCTGCTGCGGAGACAGCGCAGGACCCCCGGGGCACGCAGGCCCTGCCCTCCGTGGTCCTGAGGTGGTTCCAGGATTGCCTGGCACCGCCATCTGTGCCACACCATTTTGAGCTCCTCACAACCATGCATGGCCCTCACCCGGCATGGGGACTTGGTAGCTCTGTCTCTCTGGGCCTCAGAGTCTTCATGGATTGAGGGAAAGCAGCTTAGGTGGACTAGTGCTCAAATCCTCTCTATTCTCTCTTTGGGGCAACTAGGCACAGAGAACAACCATGTCTTGATTTGCTGCTGTGTTTTGTTGTGTCTTGGTTTGTTTTCACAACCGGTTGATTTAGTAAAGTTTTATAGGATCCGTTTTTGAGACCATTTCCATTTAATGATAAACCAAGCAGAAATCTGCTTTTCTGTTATATGAATAGATCTTAATCTAATTAAGACGACCATACAATCACAAAAGGAAAAACTTTCAGCAAGAAGTTTTAACACTCTTGGATCCATGTGTATCTTATGCCCTAAAATGAGTGAAGCAGACACACCAGGAAATACTGATAAAACAGTGAGAGTAGACGACTAACATACCTCTCTCAAAAAACACAAAAATGGCTTTTTAAAAATAACTGAAAATAGTATTATAAAATTCCAAATGGATCAGATATCCAAATGTAAGAAAATGAAACTGCACAAGTACCAGTAAAAAACGGATGACCTACCATCTAAAAACTAAAGGTAAAAACAACTTCCTGAACTGGGACTCAAAATCCAGTTTCCTAACTATGGCTCAAAATTAAAAACTGCTACATAAAAATTAAAACTGCATGGCCAAATATATATACACTCAATAGAGTAAAATGAAAAATTGCAAAAGTTTTCACAATTTATACCACAGAGAGTTAATAGCCCTTCTATATAAACAGCTTCAAAAACAAGTCCACAGAAACAAAAAATTGGGTCAAGATCATAAAATGTAAATGACCCTTAGTCATAGGAAAATAAGCCTAAATTCACTCAGATTCAGAGAATTACAGATTAAAATTAGACTGAGTTACCACTTCTCTCATATATTGTTAAATGTTCAAAAATACAACATATTCTGTTGACAAGGTGTCATGAAACAGGTACTTTCGTATTTTGCTAGTGGGAATTCAAAATGGCACAACCCTTATAAAGGGAATCTGGTAATAGTACACACATACACACACACACACTTTTTGACCCAGCAGTCAGTTTCACATTTGGAATTCTATCCCAATGATGCACTGATTAGAAGCGACATTTGAAGAAAGCTGGTTGTGCTATTATGTACAATAGCAAAAGACTAAACACAACTTAATGACCAGCAATGGAGGGCTGCTTGAATAAGCTATAGTTCAACCACACCATGACACATACAGTGTGTATCAGTAAAAGGGAATGAAGAAAATCTGTAAGATATGATATGACATATATACCTCCAGGAATTATTTGTCAGAGACTATATCAAGTAGAGAACAGTGAGTTCATCAACTTTCATGTAAAAATGTGGAAAAATATAAATATACAAGTATGTTTATATTCTCAAAGAGAACAGTAGAAGGGTAAATCAATAACCTAATAAAAATGCCAACCTAAACAAATGGAGAGAATAAGAGGAGGGATGGAAATGAGAATTTTAAAATATATCTTGTTCTATAGTTTTGACTTGTAGATGGTGTATATATCTTCAGTTAAGGTAAAATAAATAGGAAAGAAAAATATTAAAAACAGTGGGGAGAAAATTAGCCTAACTGTGTATCAGCATATTAGCAGGCCCCACTTGAAACCAAAAACTTCCAGTGAATTTTAAAGGGAGACTTTGGCCCTATATCTCCAGCAGCACATGTCAGGTCACCAACCATCCAAATTTTACTCAGGACTGAGGGGTTTCCTGGAACATGAGACGTTCAGTGTTATGCCAGGCAACTCAGGCAAACTAGAATAAGCCCGTCACCTAATTTTAAGTTACATATATAATATAGTGGGTATATTATATAATCTCATATATATATTTATATATAAATGCAAAAATCTTAAACTGAATTAAACTGAAATGCAGTAATTTTTCATTTTAGACCTATTATAAGTATACGGCAAGTAATTATATTAATATTATGCACCAAGATTTCAGTGTAAGAATACTAGTAATATGTAAGACTGCAGATGTTAATTAAAAACAAAGATCAAGTAAATGTGAATAGGAAGGAGTTTCTGGGAACACCAAGGCAGCATTATTGCCATTTTTTAACCTTCCCCAATGCTCTCGGAAAAATGGACAGAGCGGCAAGGAATGCAATCCTAAACTGCACAGACAACACTTCCACTGAAACCTTAGTGACAAGGTATCCCCACAATCCCCCAAACGGAAAGATGAGTAGACAAAACGGGGTGTCAGCATCTGCGCTGGAGGCATCAGAGGAAAGCAGAGGCTACCACGGGGCCCCAAAATGACGGAGTTTTAAGCCACCAATAGGTATTTACGGGAAGCGGGACAAGCCAAACTAAACTAGGAGGGTTTTCAACACTCCCGGGTAATTATAAGGTACGCATCTGAAGTGGCGGGAGCTCTGAGATTTTGAGCTCATGTAACTAAACAGATAAGGACCCTTTCAGGAAAACCTCCATCCTGAGGAGGGGCCACCAGGGACAGGTCCCAATTTTGCAAGTTAGAATTCATAGAGCAAAAGATGAAGGAATATACAAACAAAAGGAGGAAAGGGGAAAGAGGCAGAATTTCTCAGAAAACACACGGTCCTATTTATTAAATCTTGAACTTGTAAACGTTGACAAAGATTTAAAAAAAGAGGAAGGTTTCCATCTGTGAAGCTAGGAAAGCTAATCTGAACCACCCAGCCTCCTACAAGTCCACTAACTCTAATATCACACAAATGCAACCAGCCACCAGAACCATAACAAATGCCACAGAAAAAAACAAGACTAAGAAAAATGTCCCTGCAGAGAGTGAAAGTATTCCAGAAAGACAGAGCCATTAACAGGAAAACTATCAAATAAGATAACATTTTAAAATATGAAAAAATTAAATAACACAGGATTTAAAAACTCAGATGTGGGCTGAGAACTAAGGAATGCATACAAGAGCAAAGACAACAGAAAACACTTTACGTAGAAGGGAAAAAAATTATAATCAAAAGAAAACAAGGGATAAAAAGCATCTGAAAGAGGAGTGTGGCAAATATCACTGATGGACGACAGCCAACGTGTATGTAAAAGGGTTGCTGGAGAGGAAATCCAAGCAATGGAAGAAATACTAAAATCTAAAAAAATGTTACCCTCCCCCATCCCCCCAAAAAAGGGCTTACACCTACCTATTGAAATGCACAGTGGGTATCTGGGCAAACAAGCCAGAATGACACATTCTGAAATATCTAATAATGTCACAAAGATTAAAAAAAACTTGGGAGACTTCAGGCAACAAACAAAGTTGCTTATGAGGGGGAATAAAAACAGGCAGAAAGTTAATTTTTTTAGTAACGCTTTATTCCAGAACTAATGGATTAGCAAATGTAAGATACTGAAGACAATGATTTCAGGGTTTTATATGCAGCTAACCTGGATTTCAAGGGTTGGAGCCACATACATACACTTCATCTGTAGGAACTCTGAGAATACTGCTCTCAGGAGCCCATTCTGAGGCATCTCCTAGGTCAGCAGCTTCAGATGACCACAGTGACTGGAGAGACACAACATCAGGGGGAGGGTGTCACCCTGGAGGCTGCAGGAGGCTCCATCACGCTCCCTTGGTGGTCCCAGCTGGGTCTGTTCCTCGAAGGTCTGAGCCCCAAATCTGAGGCCCCTCTTCTAAAATCCTAAGCCCTTAAACCCCTGTGCCTTCCCTTTTGTTTCCTGGGTCTGTTATCTCTGGGTAAACTCAGCATTTTGCTTTATATAATACATGTACAACCAATTCCCAGTCCAAAAAAATATCTTAAAAATTAGAAATATAAAATGCATTTTTTAAGAAATGTTATTTCCTTGCTTTGTCCTCTGAAAAAGCAAAGCAGCAGTAACATCCCAGAAGCAATGGACATGGATATCACCCGGGCTGTGAAGTCCATTTGCCATTGAAAAGAACCAGGGCCCCTTGGAAAAGTTCCTTATTTCTAATCTTGGGAAGGATGTCTACAAAATAAGCCTGAGGCCAGAAAGTAAGCTAACAAAGACTAATAGGAAAACAGGAGTTCTACCAATGTGGACGAGTTTTCATTGCTGAAATTAGCCCAGATTTTGGCCAAAGGAAAAGTTAATGTATTGAAGCACATTAAATATATTTTTAAACACATGCATTTAGAATAGTATTAAAAATCTGTGAAATTATGATACTAAAAATTAATTTAAAAAATACTCTTCTTAGGAAGTTGCTAGAGCACCAACTGGCAGGACAGTGATTAAATCAGTCTTGCCTTTCTCTACAAACCACACTTACAGCTGGTGAGGAAATGCTCTTTTCAAAAATGCACAAAGAATTACAGACTTATAAAGTCACTGTTTTGAAATCCATAATGAAAAATAATAGATAAAGACCATGTTCATTAACATTAAACTATCAGGTAGAATGTTGATTGGTAATTTGATAATAGAGGAATGAACTGAAATAATCTGAACTCATCAATTCATGTTAGCAGCACCCAGGGAGGAACCAGATCTTACGTGCTCATGTTGTGATAGCAAGACAGATATACCCCCTAGGAGGCATTCTCATCTCAACAGAAACTGAGTGAATAGACTCATTCTCCAGATTGTTCGACCAACCTACAGGAAATGGAGAGGACAGACAACCAGCTCAAGAGCCCTGGAAGAAAACACTGGAAATCTAAGCACTGTTTCTACATCAAAAGAGGATTGATTTTTCAAACAAATCAAAGGAATGTACAGGAAGTGGGGGGGGCGGATCTTATAGAATAAGACAAACAGCAAATGTAAGGTGCAGATCTCATTTGTATCTTCATTCAAATATAGTAGCACTAAAAAGATGCATTTGAGATAACTTGGGGGGTTATCTACCTCTGTCAGCGGGCCATCAGTTTATTGTCTTTCTTCCCTTTCAGAAGTATAGGAGACTGTCCCCAACATGTGGCGTAATTTTATTTCTCACAGAACACTTCATCTTCAGATTTTAATAATCTGTGAGTGACAATTCAACATCTTTAAGTATTTTCTTTACTTTTTGTTAATTTGCTCCATTCAAAGTCCCTCCTTCCCAAGGTAGAAAAGGAAAACTTCTCTCCAGAGTCCTAAGCAGTGGTTAGTCTAACAAGGAAATGCACATACACCTTGCGTTTGGACATGAAAGACAGAGCGTTTTCTGTGAGAAGGGGACTGAATATTCTAGAGCCCAGAGAGGGGTGGGGGGCACACCAGTGTTGGCAGAGCTTCTGCATCCAGTCTTGAAGATCACAGGCGCTGGCTGGCAGTGATGCCCTGCAGTGGGCTGGATAGCTTCAGATTCCAGCTCTCTGGGCCTCTTAAATTTTTTCTGCTAAAGCAGATAGTGGGATAATATTGTTTGCAACCACATCATCTACCCAGTGCCCCTGTGCCACTTCCTAGGCCAGCAGGTAAAGCATTCCAGTTTCCTGAGCAATGAAGTGGTTTCTTAAACAAATGAAAAGAACTAAAAGGATGTTTTCTGCTCAAAGGATGAAGGTTTCTGCAACTGTCTCAGTTCTAAGTTCTTTAAATGAGATTTTACTGCAACACAATCATTCTCATTTATTTACGAGCTGTCCGTTACTGCTTTTGAGCTATAACGGCAGAATTGAGTAGCTGCACCACCATAATGGCTCCAGAAGCCTTAAGTACTTATCCGTCTGACCCTTTACAGAAAGTATTTGCTAATCCCCACCTTCCTAGATAAGGATAACAGTAACTGAGTTTCCTTTTCACTTCTGACACCAGGTGATTTTTCTTTTTGTTCCAAGAGTGAGAGAGAGAGGTCTTAGTTTTCTTTCTTTGGTGGGAGGCAGTTCTCAGCAGCTTAACCCACCATCGCACTGTTGAGAGTTCCTTACGTAATATACACAGACCTGAATTGCAGTGGGAGAAAGATGACATGGTGGCAGAAAGGAGGGATGGAGACAAGACACGTATTTCTGCTGTTACTCCTATCAGCATGTAATATCCCTTCATTTACTCCTTCTTGTGTATCTTGAACTATCTTCTCCTTTCTCTGAAAAAGAATGTTCCAACTCTCCTTCCATTTGTAAGTATACACTTAGAGCCCCAAATAATTTCCCGGGCCTCTTATGGGTGACTGGGCATTTCCATGAATATGCATAGGCTTTGGTCAGTTGGGTGTCAGCACAACCAATGGAGGTGGAGCAGGAGGGGCGACTGGGGAATCCCAGCCCACGCTGCTCTTCTACTTAATCCCTCCGTGAACTTGGAGAACTTACATGAACTCTCCAGCCTCAGTTTTCAAACTATAAAAAGGTATTAACTTCCTCTTAAATGTGCTGTGAAAAGTAAATTCATCCACGTAAAACATTCAGCTTAGTGTCTATTAAATAGTGACACAATTAAATAGTTAACTACAGTCATAGAAAACAGAACTCTGTATAATGGACATGAATTTTACCCTGCAGTTCTGGATTTTAAACAGTTACTGTGTGGGTAAAATTGCAGTATTTCCAGAATCTCTTGCCTGGCCTTAGTGCATCTCCATAGCAATAGGTGTTTCCAAGGGGGTGGAGAGAAGTAGTCCATCTCCATATAAATAGGTGATTACATGGGGGAGCAAGGGCATATCTGGACCGGAAAGGTTGGGTGGGGCCCCTTTTTGCAGCCAGGTGATGAGAGACACAGGAGAACAGAAGTGGAAGACCACTTTTAAGCAATAAATGAGTTTCTCCCACTTTATTTCTCCCTTTGATTTCAGCTTCAAAGGTAATTTGTCCTGGGCTGCGAACCTATTTTCCCCCCGGAGTTACATCCTGTTTCCTTGACTCAAATTTTATATGTTTAAACACCATCCCACCATGACGGATGCACTTAGTCACACTGAGGCTGTGTCTCCCCCCTCAGCGCTGTTCCCGTCTCCCGAGGTGCATACCAGTCCAGATCCCCTGTGGAAGGCCTTTTATTTTATACTCCCTGAGTCAATGGTCCTTAAAGAAGGGTGGATCCATAACTTCCATGCAAATTTTAGTGTTCAGTCCACCATCTACTCTTCAGGGTACTTCACATGGAAGCTGGGTAATTGAGTGCTGGCCTCACCTACTCCTGCAAACACTAAACACATTTCTTCTTTCCAATATTTAACAGAACGTCCCATGCCTTCCTGAAGCTTACCAGCTCCCATCACGCTTTCTCTAGAACAATCTTGCATAATCCCATACAAATGTCCCTTTAGATTCCCTGGGCTTTCTCATTCCAAAGAGGTAGGTACAGGGAATGAGATACTGGAAGGAGGTATTTTTTCCTAATTATCCAGTTACCCTGGAGATTAAGGGAGCAAGTAATGAGACCACAGTGAGAGAAAGAGAGCTGAGCAGAGGGGAAATGAGAATGGAGGGCAGGACAGCGGGCAAGAAGCCAGCACAGTGCCTCTGGTAGAGATAAAGGGCAGCTTTGGTGAATCCACACAAACACAATCAAGGTTACTTCTTCTGCTTGGGAAAACGTTAAATGAGAAACCAGGCATAATAAAGTAATTACCCGACTCCCTCTAAGTTCTCACGTCATCTTGCTGCTGCTGGCTAACCGGCTTAACTCTCCCTCTCACATCTATTTGATTAAAGAGAAAATGAAACCAATATGAACAGAATCCATCACCATCACATTCTTGGCATCAGAGATGTAAATATATTGACAGTTCACTTTCCCCCCGCAGGAAAGTCTGCCAGAGAATCAAGGATCCTGCAACTCCTGACAGGGCTCTCTATAGAACCCCAGTAGGGAAAAAAAGCCAACATTCAATCAAAGTAAACAAAAACAAAGGTGGCTGAATAAATGCGGAACTAGAGAAATCACGTGAAGAAAAAAAAATTACGTGAAGCACTGATAAATGTTTCCAAATCCACTGTTCTCTACTGATCCATGTTGCACCACTGAGGAACGCAGGCAACACAGATGGTTGTCTCTGTCCATAGTCAAGGAGCATTAGAATGAACACGAGAAGTTTTTAGGAAAGTCAATAGAAAATACTTCTGAGATTTCCACTTACAGTGGGCTGGGGTCTCAGGAAAGGACAGTGCAACTTAGGTGAATGCACAGTCAGAGGACCTAAGCCGTCACAGCACCTCTAAAAGATATTTTACTAAAATGTATGGGACAAGTACCACCTCCAATTGCATACAAATGGGGAAGAGTCTACAGCACT